>JASKON010000034.1:4437500-5637500 GCA_036010255.1 Myotis pilosus
GGGCCGCGACCCACAGGTTGAGAACCACTGGCCTATGGCAGCAGAGAAGAGAATCACTTGGGTGGGTGAAAGGTTGACAGGCACAGTGGATGCTTATCCTCTGATACAGCATTAGCGCAGGAGTAAGATGTATGGTGGCCTCTAGGGAGGAAGCTCCTACAAGCTCTATTCCCCTTTCCATGCATTCACCCCCATTCACTTGTCTATCCAGTGACCTACACATCTATCCATCCATTCACCCACACATCCAACCACCTCTCACCCATCCATCCACCCATCCATCTACCAACCCATCCATTCATCCATCCACCCACCCATCCACCCACCCATTCGTTCATCTACCCATCCATCCACCCATCCACCCATCCACCCACCCATTCGCTCATCTACCCATCCATTCACCATCCATCCATCCTTTCATCCATCCATCCATCCACCCACCCATCCATCCATCCATTCATCCATCCACCCATCCACTCACCATCCATCCATCCATCCATCCATCCTTTCATCCATCCATCCATCCACCCATCCACCCACCCATCCATCCATCCATCCATCCACCCATCCACTCACCATCCATCCATCCATCCATCCATCCATCCATCCATCCATCCATCCATCCATCCTTTCATTCATCCATCCATCCATCCATCCATCCATCCATCCATCCATCCACCCATCCATGCACCCATCCATCCATCCATCCATCCACCCATCCATTCACTGTCCATCCACCCACCCATCCACCCATCCTCCTATCCATCGAGCAGGAGCACCAAGGAGGCTGACACCGCCTGAGTAGCTGTCTGCTCCATCGGAAGGGAAGCATGAGCCAGACCCGAACAAGTCAGCTTCTTGGGAAGGAGGAGCACCAATGTTCTGGGCGAAAGACTTCAGATATGGGAAGCCTGGCACTTGGGGAGGATGGTGGGAGGTCCATGCCGCTCAGAGATGTGTCGGGAGATGAGGCTGGAGAGAAGGGTAGTGGGCAGAAGGGAGCGGCCTGCTTTATCTTGGAAGCAAAGGGAAGCCTTTGGCATCTGTGACATCTGCCACAGCTTCGTTCTAGGGGTACCATGTGTGCCCTGGATGTGCACCCCAAAGAGGGGACCCTCAGCCTTTCTGGGGTCCCCAGGGCAACACTGCAGGCATCACTGGGGGGTTCCTGTTCCCAGGCAGGAGGTGCTGGCTGCTGAGCTCTCCTCTGGTGACCACGTGCCAGCCGTCGGGAGGCCAGGGCCTTCATTCCCCTGTGGTCCAAGCCTACGCCCATCACGCCCCCCTCTCTGCAGCTCAGAGGTCGGCTGTCTGCCTGCTGTGGCTTTGTTCACTCTCCGCTGCCTGGGAAATCCTATTTGTCCTTTGAGGCCCAGGTCAGAGCCGCCTTCCCGATTCCTTCCCGGCCCCTCACAACGGCAGGAGGGCCTCCTCACTGTGGGGTACCCGCTCCAGCAGCCCAGGGAAGCAGTGGGGGGCTGGTGTGCATGGAAGGCCAGGCACCACCTGGTGGCAGAGCCCACATGGAGAAGCCCCTGGGACTGTTAGGGCCTGAGGGCAGGAGGGAGCGTCCTGGCTTCAGGCTAAGGAGGGACTTGGCAGCGGTCACGGTGCTCTGAGGGGCCAGTATGCTCCTGCTGGCGGGCCTCAGTTTCCCTGTCTGTACAGTGGGACTAGATGCTTGGGGCGGGTTTTCCAACTCTGGCCACCTTGTCCATTGGTGCTACACCAGGATCTTGGTGTATGGAGGGCACCGCCCAGGGCTCTTTCCAGGGAGGTTAGTGGTGTGCGGGGTCAGGGTGGTATAGAACCAACCGGGGGGGGCCCTGGCCTCGGGGAGCTGGGTTGGGAGGGCAGAGGAGCTGGACCCATTGGGAGGGAAGGGGCAGGGGCAGGTAGTGGACCCTGCCCCCAGGGAGGACAGGGACTTGCGGGGAGGGACAGGACACAGCCCTGGGCCTCCAGCCATGCAGTCCTCTCTTCCTGTTGTCTCAGGATGGTCCTGGCAGGATACATCTGCCAGAGTTCCAGACCCAGACCTCCTGGGGTCTGCCAGATCACATGCGTGCACACACACACACACACACACACACACACACACACACACACTAACATGTCAAAGTCCATGTGTGCACATGCACTGACATGTCAAAGACATGTCACATATACACCCACCCCATAAAAACACAGATCCATGCCCACAGATAGACACATATTTACACACACACACACACTAACATGTCAAAGTCCATGTGTGCACATGCACTGACATGTCAAAGACATGTCACATATACACCCACCCCATAAAAACACAGATCCATGCCCACAGATAGACACATATTTACACACACACACACACACACTAACATGTCAAAGTCCATGTGTGCACATGCACTGACATGTCAAAGACATGTCACATATACACCCACCCCATAAAAACACAGATCCATGCCCACAGATAGACACATATTTACACACACACACACACACACACTAACATGTCAAAGTCCATGTGTGCACATGCACTGACATGTCAAAGACATGTCACATATACACCCACCCCATAAAAACACAGATCCATGCCCACAGATAGACACATATTTACACACACACACACACACACACACTAACATGTCAAAGTCCATGTGTGCACATGCACTGACATGTCAAGGACATGTCACATATACACCCACCCCATAAAAACACAGATCCATGCCCACAGATAGACACATATTTACACACACACACACACACACGCGCGCGTGCGCGCGCGCACACGCAGGCCATCACGCTGGTAGGAGGATGTTGGGTGAGGAGCTGAGGGTCCCTGCCAAGGTCCTGGGGGGCTGGGCGTGTGCTCAGCTGGGCCAGGCGAGTTATGTGTGTGTTTGGGGACAAGCCCTGTGGGAAGCATGCGGGGCTGAAGCAGGCAGAGTCGGAGGAGCTAGGGCAGCCAGTGGGGCCTGGAGGCTGGACAGAAGTTGAGGTCAAGGACACATGAAGTGGACTCCATGGGACCTGGCGGAGCACGAGGTCCTGGGAAGCCAAGGCCTCAGTTCTGGGCATGCTCAGGGACAGTCTGTACTGTGAGGACCCCTCACAGGCAGAAGGGAGGGGCCTTCGGGCAGATATGTGGGGTGCACAAGGCCCAGGTGACCGGCAGGCCTCCCCAATGCAGGATGAGGTCTGAGTATCCCCCGTCAACCTCCTGCTGGCAGCTCAGTCCCGTGGGGCCAGGGGTCTGGGCTGGATCCCGGCCTCGGCCAGGGCTCACCAGGGTGGGTCCCGGGCAGGAGCCATGGGCAATGAGGGCCTAGTGTTGTTGCTCAAGGCCCCTGCCCTAGGGGGTCTGCGCCTGGTTGACATTGTCGCATGAACTCATGACCGGCGCCACACTAACCCTGTCCCCTACCTCAGGCCTGGTGAGTGGCTACTCCATGAGCCCCCCGACCCTGAACATCACGGAGGAGACACATGTCATTGACTCCAACGACAGCCTGTCCATCTCCTGCAGGTACTCAGCCCCCAGCCAGAGGAGCAGGGGCCTCGGTCCCTCTTGTCTCTCAGGCAAAGGAGACTAAGAACTGAGGCCGGAGATGGTGGTGGAAAGCCCAGGAGGCAGCTCCTCCGGGCAGAGAGTCCTTGAGGCTTAGTGGGCCTCCCTGGGGCCCGGGAGCTGGCAGACCCTGCAGACCCAGGCACCCTGCACCCACCTCCCCCACGGCCACCCCTGGTCATTTCACATGGACCACAGACCAACACCCTGCACCCACCCTTGGGCCACCCTGCACCCACGTCAGCAGCCGCTGTTCAGCCCAGGCCAGTTGCCAATTTCAAAGGCCCTGACATGTTAGCCACCTGCAGCCCAGCTGTGACCGAGGCCCGGCCCCTCTGAGGCCAGCCTGCCGCACAGAGGCCCGGAGCCAGGCAGAGGCCCGGGACTCAGTGCCCGCTGTGGGCTGGGTCCCTGGTGTGTGCCCTGGCACCCGGCTGGCCTGACCTCTGGGTGAGACAAGCTGTGGGCAAGCCTTGGCCTCTGGGGCTGCGGTGGAGCCCCTCTTGACCTCTGCCTCCTCTGCCAGGGGGCAGCACCCCCTCCAGTGGGCCTGGCCAGGGGCTCAGGAAGCGCCAGCCACGGGGGAAAAGGACAGTGAAGACCTGGGGTTCGTTCGCGACTGCGAAGGCACGGATGCCCGGCCCTACTGCAAGGTGCTGCTGCTTCCCGAGGCCCACGCCAACGACACGGGCAGCTATGGCTGCTACTACAAGTACATTAAGGCCCGCATCGAGGGCACCACCGCGGCCAGCACCTACGTGTTCGTAAGAGGTGAGGGGCCCAGCCCCACGCGCTCCTGCAGCCAACGAGGTGACAGGCAGGGTCCTGGAGGGGCAGCAGGCCCCCACCCCCACCCCTGGCCTCCAGACCTCGTGGGACTGCCCTGAAGCCCCCACCTGGCAGAGACCCCCCCAAACTCCACCTGCCCTTCCCACAAACTGCGCTCTCTCTGCAGACTCGGAGCAGCCGTTCATCAACAAGCCGGGCACGCTCCTGGTCGACAGGAAGGACTCCGTGTGGGTGCCCTGCCTGGTGTCCATCCCCGGCCTCAACGTCACCCTGCGCCTGGTACAGCCCCCTCACCCCCCACGACCTAGCCCTCCTGTCCTGTCCCTGGGAAAGGCAGCCATTGACCTGGCCAGGAGGAAGGGGGCAGCGGGAGCTGACGGCCACCATGTCCCAGCAGCCAAGCTCCGTGCTGCAGCCCGACGGGCAGGACGTGGTGTGGGATGACCGCCGGGGCATGCGGGTGCCCACGCCGCTGCTGCGGGAGACCCTGTATCTGCAGTGCGAGACCACCTGGGGCGGCCAGGCCTTCCTGTCCAACCCTTTCATAGTGCACATCACAGGTAGGGGCTGTCCTGGGCCACGGGGTCCCGGGAGGAAGACTGCAGGGGGACATGGAGACCCCAGATTCTCAGTGATGGGGCCGTAGGTGCCACAGCGGGTCTTGGTGGGTGCCCTGCGCCCTGCACTCCGGGTGCTGTGCTGGTGAGGGGCTTGGGGGTCACTGCTCCTGTGTCGCCAGGCAACGAGCTCTATGACATCCAGCTGTTCCCCAAGAAGTCCATGGAGCTGCTCGTCGGGGAAAAGCTGGTCCTGAACTGCACCGTGTGGGCCGAGTTCAACTCGGGGGTCACCTTCGACTGGGACTACCCAGGGAAGCAGGTAAGGCCGCCGGCTCTGCCAGGGCTGTGCCTGAGCCACCTCCAGGCGTCCCATCCCTGCCTGGCCCGGCACTCTCTGCCTGTGTGTAGCGGAGGTGCGGACTGGGCTCTGCCCCGAAGCCTTGGTCTGATGGGGCCATGTTCCTCCCCCGGGGACAACTCTGGGTGCGTCCCGGCTCCGGCACTGCTGGCTGGGCTGGGTGCGCCTTTGGTGTCAGCCCTCTGGGGCTGCCTGTTCTGACCCTGCCTTTCCCCTGGGCACGGGCAGGCCGAGCGGGGCAAGTGGGTGCCGGAGCGGCGCTCCCAGCAGACCCACACAGAGCTCTCCAGCATCCTGACCGTCCACAACGTCAGCCAGCGCGACCTCGGCCCGTACACGTGCGAGGCCAACAATGGCATCCAGCGGTTCCGGGAGAGCACCGAGGTCATCGTGCACGGTACATCTGGGGTGGGTCAGCGTGCCCAACAGGGCCTGGGTGGTCACCGGGCCTATGAACAAGGCTCCTTGTGCAGCTTGGGCCAGGGTCAGAGGTCATAGTGCGCCAAGCAGGATGAAGTCCAGCCCAGGGCAAGGGAGGGCTGAGGGTGGATGGCCTGTCTGCCCCCACACCCTGCTGGGCAGAGTGAGCCCCAGTCTGCAAGGGTCTGTCCTCGGGGCACAGGGCATGGCTGAGGCCCTGGGCAGTGGTGGGTGAGCGATGCCAGCCCCTGGATTTACATCGATGCCTCCCGTCTGGCAGAAAAACCCTTCATCAGCGTCGAGTGGCTCAAGGGCCCCGTCCTGGAAGCCACAGCAGGAGACAAGCTGGTGAAGCTGCCCGTGAAGCTAGCTGCGTACCCCCCACCGGAGTTCCAATGGTACAGTCCTGGCTCCTGCCCCTCATTACCTGCAGGCCTGGCTGACCTTGGGTGAGGAGGGCAGCATTCTCCCAGGCTGGGCCTGTGCGAGGGCCCCCTCTGAAGGCGCTAAGGAGCATGCGTATAACGCGATAATCCAGCCTGGGTTGCTGCTAAACTGTGGAAACTGGTAAATGCCAGCCTCCAGGTATGTGCAGGTGTGGTGGGCGCAGCAAGCAGCTCCCACTGCCTCCTGCACGTGCTCAGCCTCTGAGGTCCTGCACCTGGAGCGCATCACAGAGCCCTGCCTGCCTGCAGCAACGGTTTCCGGTTTCCTAGGCCTCGTCCCGACAGCGTGCCACCTCAGGGCCCTCCCATCTAGAACTCGGAGATGCCACAGGGGTTCACAGGCTGTTGGGGGGCCAGGCCTGTGCGGCGTGGCAGTGATCGAGGGCTTCGTGAGGCCCGCAGGCTGCTGGAGCCCCTAAAGCAAAGTCATGGGGTCAGGGAGGGATCCCTTGGTGGTGGCTTTGCCCTGGCCAGCACTCCTGCGAGCTCCCCCAGAACTCGGGGATGCACAGCGCCCCCCAGCACCCTCAGGTTGTCTGAGCAGCCCACGTGGCCCAACCCTGGGGTTTCACACTCTCACCTGACCTCCATCACAGCGATGAGGAGAAGAGGCCAGGAAAGGGAAGGGCATTCCTGCCTGAGCCCAGAGCCCCCGGGAGCCCGCTCTGTCCCTTCCCAGCTGCCAGAGGAGCTGTGCCCTCCAGCCTGGGCACCTCCCTGCAGGCAGAGCCTCTCTGAAAGCGCGGACCTACGCTCGGCAGGAGCCCGGCCGCGGGAAGCAGGCTTCTCTTGGAGGGCCAGCATCCCCTGGTCCTGGGCCCGGGGTGACCCTGCCTCTGAGGCCACAGACTTTGGGGTCCACTGGGGACACCTGGTGCAAGACCAGGGCCCATCAGGCAGGCCTTGAAGAGCAGGGATGCAGCCTGGAGGCTCCCTCACAGGTGTGGCCTCCTGAGCACCTGGGCCTGACCTATCCTCCAAGGCCCTCAGGACTGACCCAGCTCTGGCTGGGCGGCTGGCTGTGCAGCACCTGGGATCTGGCCCAGGGCCGACCCTCTCACAGCCGGCTGCGTAGCTCTGTTCCCACCACAGCCGGCCTTTCTCTTCTCACTTGGCCAACATCTTCCTCCAACAAGTGCTCAGCTGTCAGCTGGCCCCCTTGTTGGCGGAGACATCTCCCAGGACACTAGTGGTCACCATGGTCACCACAGCCCACGGGGCCCACTGCTGGGTATGTGATGACTGAGTGGGTGGGTGGGTGGGTGGAAACCTAGTGGACATCCAGGCTGGTCCTCAGCTTCCGAAGCGCCAGACCTCAGCTAGCCCTCACAACCTCGGCCAGAAGGGGCACTTCATTTCTTTTTTAAAAATATATATTTTATTGATTTCAGAGAGGAAAGGAGAGGGAGAGAGAGAGAGAAACATCAATGAGAGAGAATCATTGATCGGCTGCCTCCTGCTCACCGCCTACTGGGGATTGAGCCTGCAACCCAGGCATGTGCCCTTGACCAGAATTGAACAGGGGCCCTTCAGTCCGCAGGCTGATGCTCTATCCACTGAGCCAAACCGGCCAGGGCCATTTCCCCGGTTTTCTGATGAGGACACGGGCTTGAGGCAGTGAAGGGTTTCGCTAGGATCGCAGAGGTGGCATGTGGCAGACTCAGGACAGCACCAGAGCTGCCCGCCCTGCCCTGTGGCCCCAGTGAGTCCGTTCCTCCCGGTGGGGCTGTGGTGCCACAGTTGAGAAGGGCCCATCCCCGCTGGCCCTGGCCACAGACAGGCCGGAGAGGAGGCACCTGTGGAAAGCCCTGTCCAGACCTCAGTGCTCCTGAGCCTGTGGGGCGTGCTCCTGCCTGGCGGCCACCCCCACAGCTTTATGCCATCTGCTCTCTGTGCAGGGTCCACTGCCCTCCCCTGCACCCAGCAGCCTCCTGGCCTGCAGGGGTCCTGCTCCCAACAGTGCATTCCAGTTGCAGGGGCTGGGGTGTGGCAGGGAAGGGGGGCAGGGGGAGTGGAGGTGGGGACCATGGAGCGCCCTGAACTCCCTTCCCCGGCCAGGTACAAGGACCGAAAGGCTGTGTCCGGGCGCCACAGTCCACATGCCCTGGTGCTCAAGGAGGTGACCGAGGCCAGCGCAGGCGTCTACACCCTCGCCCTGTGGAACTCCATGGCTGGCCTGAAGCGTAACATCAGCCTGGAGCTGGTGGTGAACGGTAGGGGCAGGTGGGAGGGGCGGGATGAGAGGGGATGGGAGGGCGGGCAGGTGTGGCCCGGGGCCGGCTGACCAGCCGCCTGCCTGTGCCCCTAGTGCCTCCCAACATCCACGAGAAGGAGGCCTCCTCCCCCAGCATCTACTCCCGCCACAGTCGCCAGGCCCTCACCTGCACGGCCTACGGCGTGCCCCCTCCTCTCAGCGTCCAGTGGTACTGGCGGCCGTGGACGCCCTGCAAGACCTTCGCCCAGCGCAGCCTGTGAGTGTGGCCCCAGCCCTGTGCTCACCCTCAGCCCTGACCCCCACTCACTGCCCGCACCCCTCCCGAGAGCCCTGCTCTAAACGCAAACCCTGTCACCACGCACCGCAGCCGACCCCTGGCATCATCCCATCTGAGCAAGGCTCAGACGCCCCTGCAGCCGTCGGGCCCACCCAGCTGCCTGGAGAGCAAAGCCCCCAGAGCCGTATCATCAGAGAGACCCAAGGCTGTGCCTGTGGCGTCCAGGGGGACACTTCTGCCCAGCGGGCAGAGCTGGGCCGCTTTCAGGAGACTTGTGCCGAGCCCCGTGGCACGCCAGCATGCCCTCGCTCCTGAGCTCCTCTGTGCAGCGCTTACAGTCCCCCTAAGAGGAGGAGCGGGATCTGAGAAGGGACGTGGCTTTGCCAAGGCCACAGCTGTAAGCAGCGAGCCTGCCCCTCTGCTGGCCATGCCCGCTTACAATGACTTGGGCGCCAACAGGGCAGACAGCTGGGGAGAACTCTCGGCAGAGACAACTTGGCCAAGCAGGGGACCGTAGGGGAGGGTGCAGAGGTGGCAGAGGTCTGGAAGGCACTAGAGCCAGGGAAGGGTGCTGAGCAGGGGGTGCCAGGTCAGATTGGCCATTTAGCAAGAGATCCTTATGAGGTGGGAGGGTCCAGGCTGGGGAGGGACAGGCGCTGGGGGCCAAGGAGGAGACCGGGCAGCAGCCCCCGTAGGGGCTGTAAGCTCAGTGGGTCAGTGTGGGAGGCTCAAGGGGTGGCCTTTGGGCCTGAGCCACCCACAATATCCAAGGCTCATAGATTCTTCTAGAACACAGGTTGAGGGTCACTGCTGGCACCTCCAGATTTGCTTCCCTCTGATACTTCACCATTTTGTTCTGTACCGACTGACAGGGCCCCAGGGCCACTCTGCTCTGCCAGGCAGACAAAAGCCTCCCTTGGGGCCCAGGTCCTAGTGGGAGACCAGTTCCACCTGACCCCAGGAGGGGCTGCGGCTCTGAAGAGAGGATGAGGGGGGTGCCTGGAGCACGAGTGCTGACTGCTGCCCTTGGGGATCGGGTGGGCTTTGCAGGAGGGGTGCGTGTGAGTGGGGGGCGGTGGGCACAGCATGCTGGAGGGCGAGCACAGAGCCGCCAAAGGCTGTGTCTGGCAGTCCCCGCAGGGCGCTGAACATAGCGAGTGGGAGACAGCCCTGGCTGGTGTGCTCAGTGGATAGAGCGTCGGCCTGCAGACTGAAGGGTCCCAAGTTCGATTCCGGTCAAGGGCACAAGCCTGGTTGTGAGCTCGATCCCCAGGGGCGGGTGTGCAGGACAGGCAATCAGTGATTCTCATCATTGATGTTTCTATCTCTCTCTCCCTCTCCCTTCCTCTGTGAAATCAATAAAAATAAAAGAGTGGGAGACAGGGTTCCAGCAGCAAATGCTCCTGCCCTCTTGCTCACCCCAGCCAAAGGCCAGCCTCACCCACGCAGTATAGAAGGTGACCCTGAATACGACAGAGGCTCAACCTTACCCCTTTGGGGGCCCTCCCCGCCCAGACCTCTGACTGGCCCTTGTCAACCCTCGTTCCCAGCAGCCGGCGGCAGCAGCGGGATCGCATGCCACAGTGCCGGGACTGGAGGGAGGTGACCACGCAGGACGCTGTGAACCCCATCGAGAGCCTGGACACCTGGACGGAGTGTGTGGAGGGGAGGAATAAGGTAGGGGCCAGCCGCGCCACTGACTGGCCGAGAGGAGGAGGGAGGGGGGCCCTCTCTGGCCTCTGGGTGCCCACCAGGCCTGCAGGGCTCTGGAGGCAGCAGCTGAGGGGTGACCTCTCTGCAGTGTCTGGGCCTCAGCTCCCTTGCCTGCATGTGGGGGGCGGGGAAAGGACCTCCGGCCACTTCCCGAACGAGAAAGATAAGATTCAGGCTGCCCGGCCAGGCCATGGGTCCAGCTGCCCACTGGCTCCAGGCTGGGGGCTGGCCTGGTCCCACCAAAGGCGGCTGAGCCGCTGGCCAGCCTGGGGGCAATGCTGAGAAGCGGCCAGGCAGGGGAGGGGACTGAACAAAGGCACCCACTTCCTACGGTCACTTCCTGTTTTCCTACACACCTCCAGAGCCTCTTCCTGTTCCAGGCCTGGTCAGGAAGTGCCCAGCTTAAAGTAGGGGGGGTCTTTGGATGGTAGGCAGGGCTTATGGCCTACCCTGCCTCCCAGCTTCCTACTCCCCAAGGCCAGCACCCTTCTGGGTGTCTAGGACCAGCCCCTCCCCTTGCCACTACCCCAGGGCGCTGGGAGAGGTGTGTGGGCAGCCCTGGGCAACGGTGCACTTGTCAGGAGGATCTCACACCGTGACCTGCTGCTCATCTTAGGCCACAGCCTGACCCTTGATGTGACCCGACCCCAGTCTGAATGCTGGCCCTGGCCTGGCCCGGCCTGGCAGCACTAGGCCCCCGTCCCCTCCTGAAATGGCACATCCACTGCCAGAAGCCTTCTGGTCCTGCCTATGCCGCCCTCTGACCCCAGCCTCTGCTGATGCCAGCTTCCACAGCGCGGTCCCCTGACTTTCCCGAGGAGCCCCCCCCCCCCCCCCTGCTGCCTGAAGGCCTTACTTTCACTCCCGTGCCTCCCATCCCTGGTCTTGTCTCTGAACTCTGTCACCTCATCTCAGAGCCTCAGTTCCCCCCATTACTCTGCTGGGCACAGCGGCCTCCTTGCAGAAAGGGAAGGTCGGGTGGGGAACTCAGGCAGGAAACAGATCCTCTGCCTGTGCTTTGCCCAGACGGTGAGCAAGCTGGTGATCCAGGACGCCAACGTGTCTGCCATGTACAAATGCATGGTCTTCAACAAGGTGGGCCAGGACGAGCGGCTCATCTACTTCTATGTGACCAGTGAGTGACTTGGGTGGGCCTGGTGGTCAGGGACCAGGTGGGCAGGAGAGGAGAACAAGCCTGGAGAGGACAAGGGGACCAGGTTGGGGTCCCCTGAGGTCCTGGTGGACCACCCCGGGGAGCTATCCAGGGCCCCAGGGCCCTGGGCCTGGGCAACAGGGCTAGATTTGGAGGACTATGCTGGTCCGCTGGACGGAGTAGCACCCTCTGCCTTCAGCCCCGGAGGCACCCCGACCAGGGGGCTGTCCTGCTCCCCAAAGCCCCACCTAACTGCCTCCCTCCAACCCCCTTCCCAAGCCCTGGATCTGAAGAGGTGGCTCAGGGATGTTTCTCTCTGGGGAGAAGCTCCATAGCTCCCTCGGATTCTCAAACGCGTCAGTGACCTCAGGCAAGCTGAGGACCCGTGAAAGGAAGTCCCTGGGCCCAGGGGTGTGTGTGTATGTGGGCGGACCTGGGAGAGAGATGGAGCCAGAGAGAACACTTTGGGTGGCGGAGCCCTCAGGAGCCTGACGAGTGGCCAGAAGCAGTCAGAGCAAGAAAGCTACTGCTGACAGAAGTGGGGTGTGGTCAACAGCGAGGCAGGATGGGACTCCGGCCCCCACTGAGTCTGGGGACAAAGAACTCACTGATGATGGGGCTACGGGAGAGGGGGGCAGCAGCCGGGTTGGGGCACGACCAGGAGAGAGCTGGAAGGAGGCAGGAGAGCCTGTGGGGCTGACTTCTGTGGATTGGCCCCAGTGGTCAGGGGTCAGTGAGGGGGAGTGAAGGGGTGAAGAAGACTCCGGGGGTGTCCCTGGCCCAGACCCACCTGTTGGCTGAGAGCTGGGTGAGTCCAGCGGCCAGTGGGCAAGGAAGAGCAAGCACCTGGCCGGTGAGTCAGCGTCACTGCAATGTCACAGCGGCTCTCGCTCCCGCTGCAGCCATCCCCGACGGCTTCAGCATTGAGTCCGAGCCCTCGGAGGAGCCCCTGGAGGGCCAGGCCGTGCGCCTGAGCTGCCAGGCTGACAACTACACTTACGAGCATCTGCGCTGGTACCGCCTCAACCTGTCCACGCTGCACGACGCCCACGGGAACCCGCTGCTGCTCGACTGCAAGAACGTGCACCTGTTCGCCACGCCGCTGGCCGCCACCTTGGAAGAGGCAGCTCCGGGAGCTCGCCACACCACGCTCAGCCTGACCATCCCCCACGTGACACCTGAGCACGAGGGCGACTACGTGTGCGAGGTGCAGGACCGGCACAGCCAGGACAAGCACTGCCACAAGAAGTACCTGTCAGTGCAAGGTGAGCCACAGGGCCCGAGTCTGCGGGCGTGCCCCCTCCCCACCCGCCCCTCCTTCCAGCTTCCCGCCACCCTCTCCTCTCTGGAGAGCCCCTTCCCCGTGCCCTGGGCTCCTGCCCTCCACTCTCCCCCTTCCTGACTCCTGCCCGCAGCCCTGGAAGCCCCCCGGCTTACGCAGAACTTGACCGACCTCCTGGTGAACGTGAGCGACTCCCTGGAGATGCGGTGCCCCGTGGCCGGGACGCACGTGCCCAGCATCATGTGGTACAAGGACGAGCGACCGCTGGAGGAAAAGTCCGGTAGGGAAGGGCCCGGGCGCAGAGCGGCTGTGGAGGCCCGGGAGGCCCAGGCCCCAGGCCCGTCTAGACCCGAACCTGCCCCCGCCTCCTGCAGGGATCGATCTGGCCGACTCGAACCAGAAGCTGAGCATCCAGCGCGTGCGCGAGGAGGACGCTGGCCGCTACCTGTGCAGCGTGTGCAACGCAAAGGGCTGCGTCAACTCCTCGGCCAGCGTGGCCGTGGAAGGTCCGCCTCGCCTCACCCCCCTCCCCCGGCCCCCGCCCCGGCACCCGGCGGCTGCTCGCGGCCACCAGAAGGGGCGCTCTCGGGGCGCACCCGCTGCGCGCACGCACACGGCTGTTCTGCCCACGCAGGCTCCGAGGACCGGGGCAGCATGGAGATCGTGATCCTTGTTGGCACCGGGGTCATCGCCGTCTTCTTCTGGGTCCTCCTCCTCATCATTTTCTGTAACATGAGGAGGGTGAGCGCCCCTCTCCCAGCTCCCGTGGGGTTCTCTCCACCTGGCCAGCCCCAACCGTAAGGAGTAGGGTCCCTGTCCAGCTGCCCCGGGAGCCTCGCCTCCCTGGAAATCTCCCCGACCCCTCCCTGTGGGCGCTGAGTGACCAGAGACTGCCCCACGTCCTCTCCTTAGCGGAGCCTCGAGGGAGACCCCGTACGTCTGGGCAGTTTTTCCGTCACATGCGCCCTAACCAGCGCTGTACGCCCCCCCCCACCCCCCACCCCCAGCCAGCCCACGCAGACATCAAGACCGGCTACCTGTCCATCATCATGGACCCCGGGGAGGTGCCCCTGGAGGAGCAGTGCGAGTACCTGTCCTACGATGCCAGCCAGTGGGAGTTCCCCCGGGACCGGCTGCACCTCGGTGAGGCCAGCCCCCGGCCTGCCCCCTCCCGGCCGGACCTGGCAGAGGCGGCTTGGCGGCCGCAGAGCAGCAGGCTGGAGCCCCGAACCCATCCACTCTCAGAACCCATGCCAGCAAGTCCCGCCTGGCCCCCACCTGGCTGACCCGCGCCTCTGGGGCATCCCCAGGAGCCCGCCAGGCCTCCCCGTTCCCAGGCCCCGGGGTCACGGGCCGCGCTCTGAGCAGGGTGGGCCCGGCACACCTGCTGGGAGAGGATGCAGGCCTTCCTGTCTGCCGCTCCTCTCCCCCTGCCCCTGCGCCCCGCTCTTCCTGTTTGGCAGGGGGGCTCCCGACCTTCCTCCCGCTCCTGGGCCTGCCTTCCTGCTCCTCCGCACGGCTGCCCGGCGGCCGCCCCCCCCCCGCCCCCCCACCTTCGCCAGCTCACCTGGAACCCGGCTGCCCCACAGGGAGAGTCCTGGGCCACGGCGCCTTCGGGAAGGTGGTGGAAGCCTCGGCGTTCGGGATCCACAAGGGCAGCAGCTGTGACACGGTGGCCGTGAAGATGCTGAAAGGTGTGGGGTCGGCGGTGGCGAGCAGCGGCTCTGGGCCGGCGGGTGGAGGTGGCGCAGGAAGACACAGGCTCAGAGCCAGGGACTCACAAGGTTCCACAGGAGCCCACGGGCGGCAGAGCCGGGCCTGGGCTCAGGGCCGAGGAACCCTCCTGCCCCAGAGGGCGGCTGGGCGGTGCCGGGGACCCTGCGCCCCGCGGGCCGGAGGCTGGAGGTGACTTCGCTAAGCGCAGGGGCTGGGGCCCTGGCGGGCGGACCCGGCACCAGGCCAAGACTCTGTGTCGCCTCCAGAGGGCGCCACAGCCAGCGAGCACCGCGCCCTGATGTCGGAGCTCAAGATCCTGATCCACATCGGTAACCACCTCAACGTGGTCAACCTCCTGGGGGCGTGCACCAAGCCTAACGGTACGCGCCCGGGCGCCCGGGGAGCGGGGGGCAGGCGCCGGGGTCTGGGGTGCGAGGGGCCAGGAGGTCCGGTGGGCGGGAATGGTGCTGCAATGCTGGCTCTTCCGTGCGCCCTCGGTCCCCAACCCCCGCCTCTGCCCTGCCCGCCCCGTCCCAGGCCCCCTCATGGTGATCGTGGAGTTCTGCAAATACGGCAACCTCTCCAATTTCCTGCGCGCCAAGCGGGAGGCCTTCAGCCCCTACGCAGTAAGTGGGCGCCCTGCCTGGGCCAGAGCTCGCGGTGAGCCCGCGGGGTGCCGAGGTGGGCTGGGGTGATGCCTCTGCCTCAGGGGACGCGGGCTTCGGACCTGCTTTGTGCATCCGCAGGAGAAGTCCCCCGAGCAGCGAAGGCGCTTCCAGGCCATGGTGGAGGGTGCCAGGGCCGACAGGAGGCGGAGGCCGGGGAGCAGTGACAGGGCCCTCCTGACAAGGCTCCTGATGGGCAAGGGCGAGGCGGCCCGGGCCACTCGGACCCAGGAAGGTACGAGGCTGGCTTTCTCGTGCCCAAAATGTGGCGGCACCAAGATACCTCATGACCCGGGGGGCTGTGGGACAAGCCGGCCGGGCCCTCCTCCAGGAACTGGTGGAAGAGGGCACATACATGGGAGAGCATGTGATGGGTTGTGCCTTAGGAAGGGGAGGGGGGCAGAGGGCTTCTTAGCTAGTGCCAGGGGCCTCAGCACTAGAGATGAGCCCGCGGGGTGCCGATGCAGCAAGGATTAGGCGAACAAACACTCCCTTTGGGGTGGCGTGGAAGACGGGGATCATGGAGGGGACCCCTCTTGAGCCCGCCTTGCTCCTCTGTGCAGCTGAGGACCTGTGGCTGAGCCCGCTGACCATGGAGGACCTTGTCTGCTACAGCTTCCAGGTGGCCCGCGGGATGGAGTTCCTGGCCTCCCGCAAGGTGACTGCCTGCAGGCCCTTCAGAGGGGAGGGGCCGGGCCCCACCAGCACGCCCTGATGTGAGCAGCCCAGCTCACCCACAGCGGCCTGAGGTCCAGGCCTCTCCCACTGGGCAGAGGACAAAACTGAGCCCCGAGTGTGGGACTAGCTTCCCAAGGTTCCTGCTGGTCAGTGGCAGAGCTGGATGTGGCGTCAGACTCTGTCCCACATCTTCACGAGCCCTCGCCATGGCCAGTCCGGTTGCACAGGATCTGTGGCCGTGGCCATGGCCAGTCCGGGGTGCACATGATCCGTGGCCATGGCCAGTCCCGGATGCACTGTGGCCGTGGCCAGTCCGGGGTTCACAGGATCCGTGGCCGTGGCCAGTCCAGGGTGCACAGGACCTGTGGCCGTGGCCAGTCCTGGGTGCACATGATCCGTGGCCATGGCCAGTCCCGGATGCACTGTGGCCGTGGCCGTGGCCAGTCCGGGGTGCACAGGATCTGTGGCCGTGGCCAGTCCCGGGTGCACAGGACCTGTGGCCGGGCCGGGCCGGGCGCCTTTGCTGACCCTCCTCCTCGTGCCCCTAGTGCATCCACAGAGACCTAGCTGCGCGGAACATCCTGCTGTCGGAGAGCGACGTGGTGAAGATCTGTGACTTCGGCCTGGCCCGGGACATCTACAAGGACCCCGACTACGTGCGCAAGGGCAGCGTGAGTGCAGCCCTGGCCTCCTGCCAGGCGGGGGCGGGGGGGGGCACTTCTGTGCATGCGAAGGTCTGAGGGCTGCAGGGACCCAAGTGACTGCCAGGGCGTACGGGGCAGGGAGTGGGGACAGGAGCTGAGGTCAGGGACCACGCTGCTCCAGTCGGGCTTGGGCCAGAGTTGGACGCTGACCCCTCTGCCCGCCAGGGGCTGCTCATGCAGAGGCGCACCCAGCCCGGGTCCATCCTGCAGCTGGACAGCCAGCGCAGGGCAGCCACAGGCCCGTGGGTGACAGGTGCATGTGCCTGGTTGGTGGCACGCAGGTGGGCAGGCAGGCACCTGAAGGAGGGCCCACGGCTGATTAAAGGTTTGCTCCAGAGGAAGGAAGAGGGCTGGAGGGAGGCAGGGCCAGCAGGGGTCCGTCCAGTCTGTGACAGGCCATTGTGCAGAGGCTTTTGTCTCCCACTCTGACTCACAGGCAGAATGTGGGGCATGTAGAGGTGAGGGGAGGTGTGTGGGTGGAGGTGAGGGGCAGGTGTGTGTGTGGAGGTGAGGGCAGGTGTGTGGGTGGAGGTGAGGGGCAGGTGTGTGTGTGGAGGTGAGGGCAGGTGTGTGTGGAGGTGAGGGCAGGTGTGTGGGTGGAGGTGAGGGGCAGGTGTGTGGGATTTGTGGGGGCAGGTGTGTGTGTGGAGGTGAGGGCAGGTGTGTGGGTGGAGGTGAGGGGCAGGTGTGTGGGTGGAGGTGAGGGGCAGGTGTGTGGGGTTTGTGGGGGCAGGTGTGTGGGTGGAGGTGAGGGCAGGTGTATGGGGTTTGTGGGGGCAGGTGTGTGGGTGGAGGTGAGGGCAGGTGTGTGGGGTTTGTGGGGGCGGGTGTGTGGGTGGAGGTGAGGGAGAGGTGGGTGAGGTGAGGGGAGGTGTGTGAGGCCATGGCCTCAGGGATCCCAGCTAGAGGTCATCAATGGAGAGACAGGGTGGGACGCACTTGCGGAGCCACAGGAGGAAGGGTCAGTGGCCCTGGGCTTCGGTGACAGGGACGGGGGGGGGGGGGGACCAGGTGAGTGATGAGGTGGGAGGAGAGGTCTGGGGGTCCCTAGTTCCTCCAGGGGCTGGACTGAGGGCTGGAGCGGAGGAGGGTGAAGAGCTGCTGGGTGAGTGGGGGCCACATGGACCTGGACAGCGCAGAGGACAGTGCAGAGGAGCCTTCGGGAGGTGCCAGCCCCTGCGGGTGTGCAGGGGGGCAGGGCGAGTTGCAGGAGCCATCTGAGCAAACACAGGGCTGGCCCCAGAGTGCGGGAGAGCCCAGGGACGGAGGTGGCTGCCTGGGGTGCGGCCCCTCCTCTCCTCCTCTCTGTGGGCTCACACCCTCTGCCTCCCGCAGGCCCGGCTGCCCCTGAAGTGGATGGCGCCCGAGAGCATCTTCGACAAGGTCTACACCACGCAGAGCGATGTGTGGTCCTTCGGGGTGCTGCTCTGGGAGATCTTCTCCCTGGGTGAGTGCAGGGCGGGGTGCAGGGGTGAGTGCAGGGCGGGGTGCTGCTCTGGGAGATCTTCTCCCTGGGTGAGTGCAGGGTAGGGTTCGGGGGAGGGGCAGGTGGGACCACAGGCTCCAGGCCCCACCAGCCTGGTGCAGGCATCGGCCCTGGAGCCTGGAGCGGGCAGCCAGGTCGTGCTGAGGCAGGAGTTTTGAGAAGCCCCTCATCCCCCGCATGGGCTGGGACAGAGCCCGTGCTCACTCGCAGTGCCTGACTCGCACTGTCCCAGAGGGAGGGGCATAGGGGGTCCCCCCAGTCTCCTCCCTACTCCAGCCCTTCCCCACCTGCTGTGGGGGTGCTGCTCTTGCTTCAAGGGCTGGGAAAGGATGGCACTCACTCTGGGACACCCCTACTTATGAAGCCCCACAGGGGAGCCTGGGCCCCGCTGGGACCCAGACCGCCCTGGCTGGGGTGGGGCAGGGCATGGCAGTGGGGAAGGGAGAGCACTGGACGGCCACTGTGAGGGCTGTCGCTAAGTAAGAGCATGGCGGGCCCTGGAAGCTTGCGTGGTGTGAGCTGGAGGGCCTGGGAGGGGCTGGCCTGGGGAAGGGGTGGGTGAGGCGGGTGGGCCTGGGAGGACAGCAGCCAGGGCCAGGGTCCTGAATGTGGGAGGGGGCAGGGTGGGTCAATGGGTGTAGCAGGAGAAGGAGCGGGGACCCTTGCAGCTCCTTTGGGCTGTCCAGGCTGGGCGAGGGCCTGGAGGGTCAGTCTGATGGGAGTGCGGGGCTTGAGCGAGGGGAGGTGGCTGACTCCCGGCTCTGTGCTTGCCCTGGGGGCAGAGGCCCCTAGGACCCTGATGATGTTGGAACTCTGTCTCTAAAGCAGCGGTTCTCAACCTTCCTAACGCCCGACCCTTTAATGCAGTTCTTCATGCTGTGGTGACCACCAATTTCAAATGGAACATAATTAAAGCATACTGATTAATCACAAAAACAATATGTAATTACATATATGTTCTCCGATGGTCTTAGGCGACCCCTGTGAAAGGGTCGTTCGACCCCCAAAGGGGTTGCAACCACAGGTTGAGAACCGCTGCTCTAAAGCTCAATGCTTGCTGCAGCCCTAGCGGGCAGTGCACCCCATATATATACACACTAATTAATTAATTAAGGGAGAGGGAAGAGATAGAAACATCAGTGATGAGAGAGGATCATGGATCGGCTGCCTCCTACTCACCCCACACTGGGGATGGAGCCAGCAACCCGGGCATATGCCCTGACCGGGAATCGAACCCTGACCTCAAGGTTTATAGGTCAATGCTCAACCACTGAGCCACACCGGGTGCCACCCCCTATTTTAGCCAGATGAAGAACTGGCCCTGGGGGAGGGGAGCGCCTTGCCCAGGCCCTGCCAGGAGCTGCAGGACAAGCACCCCAACATGGGGGGCAGGGCGGAGGGATTTGGGAGGCTGGGCTGAGCAGCAGTGGCCTGCGCTCCCCCCCCCACCCTCCCCATTCCTGCTGCCAGGGGCCTCCCCGTACCCTGGGGTGCAGATCAACGAGGAATTCTGCCAGCGGCTGAAAGAGGGCACCCGGATGAGGGCGCCGGAGCTGGCCACTCCTGCCATGTGAGTCCGCTGGCCAAGCACGCTCTGGGGTCGGGAGAGGTGGGCAGGGAGGGGGCATGCGGGCCGGGGCAGGAGGGGGGGTGCAGGCAGGGTGTGGGGGGGAGACCTGCAGACACAGTATCTCACTCCACCCCGCTCTGTCCTGAAGGCGGAGGGGGAGGGGGTGCCTGAGCCCTGGGGGAGGGGCCGGCCGGTGGGCATGAGGGCCGAGGCGGGGCTGGGGGCGGGCACAGGGGGCGGGCCCCCACACCCCGGGCCAGCAGCGCTTTCCCGCAGACGCCGCATCATGCTGAGCTGCTGGTCGGGAGACCCCAGAGAGAGGCCGGCGTTCTCAGAGCTGGTGGAGTCGCTGGGGGACCTGCTCCAGGGCGGCGGCCGGCAGGTGAGCCCTCTCAGGGCCTCCAGAAGGCAGAGCTGCACTGGCCTGGGGGAGCCCCTGCTGGGGGTGGGGGGGAGACGTGCCTCCTCCCCCTGTGCTCCCTCCTCCCACCCCTTCCCTCACACCCCTGCGCCTGCTGCCACCCTGCCCTGCCCTGGCCTGCCCTGCCCTGCCATGGCCTGTGTGTCGCTCCCCTGGGGTGCTCTGGGGCCTGGAGCCCTGAGCAGGGAGGCCTGCTGCCCAGGCCACAGGCTCTGGGCATCCAGTTCTGCCTCCGGAAAAGGGTGGGAAAGGCGGGTGCCGCTCCTGAGGCGCAGAGCAGGGCGCCCTGGGGTGCTCCTGCTGCGCCTGCGCCTCTGGCTCCTTTAACCCTCAGCCCAGAGCGAAGCCCTTCTCGTGGGGAACCCGCAGGCCTGAGTGCAGGGGCTGAGGGCACAGTGGCCTGACCCCTGCCACCTCCCCCACCCTGCCACCTCCCCATCCCTGCCACCCCCCCATCCCTGCCACCTCCTCCACCCCTGCCACCTCCCCCACCCCTGCCACCTCCTCCATCCCTGACATCTCCCCCATCCCTGCCACCTCCCCACCCCTGCCACCTCCCCACCCCTGCCACCTCCCCCACCCCTGCCACCTCTCCCACCCCTGCCACCTCTCCCACCTCTGCCACCTCCCCACCCCTGCCACCTCCCCATCCCTGCCACCTCCCCATCCCTGCCACCTCTCCATCCCTGCCACCTCCCCACCCCTGCCACCTCCCCTCCCTGCCACCTCCCCTCCCTGCCACCTCCCCTCCCTGCCACCCCCATCCCTGCCACCTCCCCATCCCTGCCACCCCCATCCCTGCCACCTCCCCCTCCCTGCCACCTCCCCTCCCTGCCACCTCCCCATCCCTGCCACCTCTCCATCCCTGCCACATGCCCCATCCCTGCCACCTCTCCCATCCCTGCCACCTCTCCCATCCCTGCCACCTCTCCATCCCTGCCACATTCCCCATCCCTGCCACCTCCCCATCCCTGCCACCTCTCCCATCCCTGCCACCTCCCCATCCCTGCCACCAGGAGGAGGAGGAGGACGACTGCCTGGCATCCTGCGGCTTGAGCTTGGAGGAGGGCAGCTCGCAGGCGTCCACCACAGCCCTGCACGTCGCCGAGGCCACTGAGGAGGGCAGCTGGCCGAGCCTGCGCCCACACAGCCTGGCCGCCAGGTCAGCGCCCCCCCCCCCAGCCCTGGTCCAGGGGTCCCCCAGCAGGAAGGCAGTTAGACGGTGTGTTTTATCCTCATCAGTCAGCCAGGAAACAGCAAGCGGCAGGGGCTGGGAGACCACTGCCCGCTGAACCGCAGGGACCGTAGGTGGCAGAGCTGGTGCTGGTGGTGACGCCTCCTGGTCAGCGGGGAGGAGGTCGCAGGGCACGTGGCCTTGGGGCTTTGCTCCTCGCTGTGCCTCCTCGTCCTCCTCTGCCCTCGTCTCCCCTGCAGTCCTAGCCCCAGGGAGGCTCAGTAGCCAGGCCAGCTGCGTCTCGCAGGACGAGGGAAGGGGGGGACAGTGAGGCCAGGGGCCCTGGGAGCCCGGTAGGCTGCCCACTAACCAGAATCCCGGAGTGAGAACGGAGCCTGGGTCCTGGAATTCCCATCGCAGGGCTGTTTACGCCCCACATTCCCACTGGCCTGGCCGGGAGGAGGCGCTGACTCCTGCCCACCTGCCCCAGTGCAGATCACAGCCTCACAGCCAGGCGGGGGAGGAGCAGCTAGCTGGTTCTTGCCAGCTCCTTCCACCCACCCCTCCACCCCAGGACCACCTCCTGCACAGGGCGGCCTCTCCAGGGCCAAGGCCTCCCCAGCCTCCCCCCCAAACCCCCCAGCCTCCCCACACCCCCCAGCCTCCCCACACCCCCCCAGCCTCCCCACACCCCCCCCCAGCCTCCCCACACCCCCTGGGTGCGCTCCACGCCCCTTCCCGCCCCCAGCAGTGGCCTCAGAAGGTTGAACCTCTCACAGGGGGCGTGAGGGTGCCCAGGGGGAGCCCCGGCAGCACTCCAGGCCCAGGGTCCTTCCGGCAGGAGCGGAGTGGAGGGCGGGCCTGAGCTCTGGGAGGGCTGTGGGGTGCTTCCTCAGCACCGGCTGTGTTCTCCCCACAGATACTACAACTGTGTGTCCTTCCCGGGGAGCCTGGCCAGAGGGACCCAGGGAACCTCCAGGATGAAAACCTTCGAAGAATTTCCCATGACCCCAACGACCTACAAGCCCTCAGCGGTAAGCGGGAGGGGCTGTGCACCCCGCCCAGGGCCTTGGGGCTCAGCAGGCGGCAGCAGCCAGCTCAGGAGAGAGCCCCCCGCCCCCGGCAATGCCCAGGCTGCCCAGCACCTTGGGGGCTGGGGGGCCTCTGCAGTGCCGTCTCTGCTGTTCCCTCCGCTGTTCCCTCCGCTGTTCCCTCCGCTGTTCCCTCCGCACTCACAGCCCTGCCCTCTCTCCCAGCAGCTGCGGGTCCCGTTCTCAGCCCTCAGCTTCGGGGCCCTAGAGACGGGACTGAGCCCGTCCCAGGCGGGCTGAGCGGAGAGGACAGGCCCAGGACGCCTGCTTATCGGTGGCTCACATGCTGCAGCTCAGCCCAATCTGCTAAAAAGCGCTGTGGCCGCCCGCACCTTCTCCTCCAGCTCACACCCAGTGCCTGCTCCTCCCCGGCCGCCTCTGCCGTGACGGCTCTGGCTCTGGCTCCGGCTCCTGCCCGGCAGCCCAGTCACGGCCAGTCGGTGGCTCCCAGAGCCGCAGGGGCCGGCGCCCAGGCTGCCACCCCCAAGGAGGGACACAGCTTAGAAGCACCTTCCCTGCCTGTGGGTACAAGAGCGAGCTCTCTCACTCCCGCCAGCCCCCAGCTTTGTGGGGAAGCTAATGGGCCACTCGGGAAAGAAGCTGAGGTGTCGGCGGCATCAGGGCCGGGCCGGGCTGGGCGGACACAGAGACACCTGACTGCGCACCTGCTGGAGGCACTGGCCTCAGGGCCGCCGGCAGACGAGTGGCCGGGCCCAGTGACTTCCTCCTCAGGCCCCGAGCCCTGCTCCCTCCGCCCCACGCGGCTCAGGAGCCCACCCTGTTGGCGTCTGTTCCTCAAGACACACGCACGTGACTGGGCCTCCCTGCTGCACGTTGAGCCCGTCTGGTGGACTCGACTACATTTTTACATCACAGCCGGCCTTTCTCCCTCTTCCGGGCCCCAGTCCAATCAGATCATCTTAGGGGCCTTTTTGGTGTTCGTTTGTTGGTTGTTTTCAAAATGCCTAGGATATTTGGCCTGTGTTATCGCACCTTTGGTAAAATGTCTGCGATCGCACCGGCTAATAGGACGTCTTTGTATCAGAGAGACTGAAGAGATGGGCGTGTGGCCTTTCTCATTAGCTGTAGGCTGGCCCCGCGTCCCCACAGCCAAACCTCTGCTCCTCGTCTTGTTTGTCTTCTGTCTCAGCGCCTCCCCCGGAACCGCGGGCTCCCTGTGTGTCCCCGGTGCGGGTGGCGCGGCCCCTCCGCTTGTGGCTGCTCGGGGAACCGCCGGCGCCTTCCCACTTCCCACGGAGTCCCCTGGCGAGGTGCCCCCAAAAGTGCACTCCTTGGGGCTGGGGGGGGGGGGTGTTGCCAGGGTGAGGCTGATGTGCGTAGTAAATGCTGAAACCCGAGGAGGCAGAGGCAGCACCTGGAAAGCAGTGCCTCCCAAGTCCACGTAGACTCCCGGCTGAAGCAAGGCCGCCTTGGATGCACAGGCTGCTTCCCACCATCGAGCCAATTGTCATATTTCTTCATTCATATACGCGCTTAATTTCTCGTGTGTGTGTGTGTGTGTGTGTGTGTGTGTGTGTGTGTGTGTGAATCCTCCCCCAAGGATCCTTTCTCCATTGATTTTTAGAGAGACTGGAAGGGAAGGGAATGGGTGAGACAGACAGAGAGAGAGAAAGAGAGAGAGAGAGAGAGAGAGAGAGAGAGAGAGAGAGATGTGAGAGACACATCAATTGGGTGCTTCCCGCACATGCGCCACCTGGGGGCCGGGGATCGAGCCTGCAACCGAGGTACGTGCCCTTGACTGGAATCGAACCTGCAGCCCTTCAGTCCATGAACCAATGCTCTAACCATTGAGCTCCCAGCCAGGGCTGTGCTTAATTTCTTTAAGTCAAACCATCAGGGCTCTTTTTACTCAGTTCTGAACCGTGCACCCCGAGAGGCTGAATCGGGGATCGAATCTGAGTTTCCTATCGCGACACATTTACTGTAAGACAGACCAGGCACAAACACAAAGCCCACCTTCTGCAGGGCACCCGGCCAACAAGCAGGCCAGGATGCCCGGGCTCCCACAGGCGTTCCTCGGCCCTCAGCGTTAGAGCCAGGTCAGCCCTGAACCCGGGCCAGACGCAGCTCCTGCCTGACCAGCCGAAGTCCAATTCGCACCGGACGGCACCTACCTTCCCAACAACCCGAGACCCAGACAGGAATGGAAACGCTGATGGAATTGACCACAGGACTCACCCACCCACCTCCCTGCTGAAGCGCTGAAGGAACCAGGGTCAGGTGGCCACTCCTCGCTGTCCGGGGGCCAGGCAGCCATTCTGGTGGTAGCACCAAGCGGGAGTCTCCTGGGGGGCAGGTCCCCGTCCACTGGGGACGCTGCCCCTGCTTCCCCAGGTCCCTCCGGGCGAAAGGAGGTCTGTTAGGAGAGCTCCATGGGCGTTGCCATATTTGTTCCCGAACTGCAGGGTTCGCTGCTTGGGTTGCTCTGGTCAAGAGACTGTGGTTGTCACAGGTGTTTTCATCTACTTGCCGCCAGGAGACGGGCGTCCATAGCCAAGCTGTGTCCCATGTGCCCCAAGGGAAGCCTAGCCATTGCCTAGGCACACGCCTTGGTCATTGCATGTTGACGTCTTTGCAGTTGGCGACAGTTATCTGTTGAGTTCTTGTCAAGGTCATCCTGTTTACAGCTGGTCTGTAAAGTACTGTGCTGCGTTGTAAAATTTAGCAAGGATAGCGTTTAAGCCCTGGCTGGTTTCGGTCAGTGGATAGAGCGTCAGCCTGCGGACTGAAAGATCACGGGTTCGATTCCGGTCAAGGGCACAAGCCCAGGTTGTGGGCTCGACCCCCAGCAGGGGGCGTGCAGGAGGCAGCCGATTGATGATTCTCATCATTGATGTTTCTATCTCTCTCCCTTCCTCTCTCTGAAATCAATGAAACATATTTTTAAAAAAGAATAGCTTTTAATAAGAACTGTCCAGACCCGAGACCTTCGTCCTAACAGCCTGGAAACATGCCTGGCTGCCTTCTAGGTCTCCAGCATGGGGCGCTGTAGCTTCGCTGCCTCCTGGGCCCAGGCCAGGCGAGGCCCCCAGGCCTCAGTTTCCCCCTTTATGGCGGGCGTACGGCCCTCACCTGCGCGCTTTGGGAGGCGTCGGATGCCTGTTTCCTGCTCAGGAGATGGGTGTCAGGTTGGCAGCGGTGCAGGTCCCTGCGGGCCCGCCTGCCGGGGGCACAGCCTCGCTGTTCTCTGCACAGGATAACCAGACGGACAGCGGGATGGTGCTGGCCTCCGAGGAGTTTGAGCAGCTGGAGAGCAGGCACCGACCGGAGGGCGGGCTCAGGTAGGGGTTCCTGAGCCTCCCGCTAGGGGCCCGGGGAGTGGGCTGGGCCTGTGTGTGTGGTGCCCTCTTCCCTGAACCTTCGGGCTCCCGTTGCCTTTCCGTGTGCTCAGGGCCATCCCCTCTGGGACTCCAGGCCTTGTCACCAGCTTTCCCAAGGGAGCGCCTTCCCCGCACCGTCCTGACCCAGCACACCCGGTCCTGGTCCCCACGTGTCCTCCCTTTTGACACCCCCTCTTTGTAAAGCCGAGTATGATCACCGTGCCCAGTGCTCAGACAGCGCAGCCAGGCCACGCTGGGACTTAGCCCGGGCAATGGTGGCTGCTTGCTCCAGAGTAGGGGCCGGACGTGGAGATGGCTAGGGGTGTATTTCCAATTAGAACAGACGGGACTTCCGGATGGTTGGGTGAGGGCGAGAGGAGGGGAGGAAGCAGGATGACGGCCGGCTGTGTGAGCACAGGGGTCAGGGCTGGTGCCATTTGCGGAGATGGCAGGGCTGGGCGAGAAGCAGGTTTGCGGGACTGAAGCTGGCCTTCTCCGTTGTCCCACACCCAGGCTTGGGGTGGGGAAAACCCTGGTGTTTGCCCGGTTTGCTGTTTAAGTGGAGCCGGTGTGTCCTTCCATCGGCCTGGCACGCACTTAAGTTGACTCAGGTGTGTCTTTGCTGATTCCGGCCAGACCTGGCCCAGGTCCAGTCCCTCCTACTGACGCCCTTCCCTGTGCAGCAGCTGTAAAGGACCCGGCTGGAGCGCGGAGGTGACCGGGGTGCACCCAGACCCCCAGGGGCGGCGGCGGCGGCCTGACCGGGGCCCCCTGGGAGGCCAGGTGTTCTACAACAGCGAGTACGGGGAGCTGGCCCGGCCCCGCGGCGGGGGCGACTGCACCCCCCTGGCCCACGCGCCCTTCTTCGCTGACAGCAGCTACTGAGGAGGCTCGGCAAGGCCCCGCCGGGGTGCCCGCAGCTGGCGGCCGTGCCTGGCAGGGCGGGCAGAAGGTCGGAGCTCCAGGCTGGGAACTCATCTCCTTTGGTTCGGCCCGGAGGCCTTCCCTCCACCCTGTCAGCTGCGCCCCCCCCGCCCCCCCCCCAGCCATGAAGAGCAAAACCCAGGCTCCAGGGCTCCCCGACCTCCATCACCACCCCTGCCCAGGACTTCCCTGGGGCCCCCTTAGGCCCTTCTCCTTCAGATCAGGTTCCATGTAGCTAACAGCCCCAGGGCCCAGCCTGGGCCCGGCACTCCCAGGGGAATGCCCCTTTGCTGGCCTCCTCCCACGATGGTGGGTGGTAGTGTGACCCCCATTTTCTGAGAAGGAACTCGAGGGTCTGACAGTCACAGGGGCTGCAGGTGAAGCCAGACGAGCTGCAGCCTCCTGGCCCCACCTCACTCACTGCTCCTCCACACAGCCCCTCCCCCGGGAAGGCTTTCCTTCCCTTGTTGCCCCCCCGGCCCCCCCCGGGCTGAGGGGAGGGTGCCAGACCCCATCCCAGAGCACAAAGAGGAACCGTGGGGCCGGGAGCTCCTCCCTGAGCCCCGCCAGCCACCCCCTCGGGCAGCTGTCCCTGCCGCGGACCATCACAACGCACCCTCCCCCGATTCTGTGGATCTTTTTCATTAGAACTTCAGAAACCGAGCTGCTATGAAGAATTTACTTTTCAAAACTTCAGTCTGAAGGGCGCAAGTTCTCTCTGATCTAGAGGATCCTTGCCCCTGGCCCCCGTGGGCGCCGTCACAGCAGACGCAGCCACAGCCTCTCCTGGAGAAGGTGCCGCCCGCTGCCTGGCCCAGGCGCCTCGAGCAGCCCCACCTGAGAAGACGCGGGGTCCTCCCCTCTGGGACCCCATCTGCCGCGAGGCCCCTGCCAAGCCGGCAAGGTCCTTCCGAGCAGGGATTCCACAGGAAGGCGCCCAGGCTGGCCCGGGGGACCGCCCAGCGCGGCTCCAGGCCCCCAGGCATCGGGATGTTCTGTGGCCTCGGGCCCGTCTTCTACCGCCTGGTCTCTGCCTGACGTCGGCGCCCTGGCAGTTCAAGCCTCTGTCGTCACCGGGGAGCAGCCAGGACCTCTGGAGGCTGCAGCCAGTCTGCTCAGACCCCCGTCCCAGCTCACACTGCCCAGCCACCCACCCTCAGAGGAGATAGACCTCCTCCCAGTTAGCACCAGAGACCCCCCCCGCCCCCTCCCTCCCTCCCCCCCCACACACGAGACGCTTGCAGGACAGGCGCCGTGCAGCGAGCGGGGCCTTGCCCACAGATGCCCTACCCCCCCCCCTCCTCGTGTATCGTTTCTGTAGGGCACCGACACGGGTGACATCTCCGCTGTCCCCCCCGCCGGGCCTGCTTCTTGGATGTCGCCTGACTGTGTGACCTGGGTCTCAGGGGAACCTGGTAGCGGGGCCCAGAGGCTGTTAGCGGAGCCACGTGTGCTGCAGGTGCACAGCCTGGTCCCGGGCCGCCCCGGGCCACCTCTCCTCCTGTCACCGCCACGCACACAGACATGTACTGGGAAGAACACCTGCCATGCCCTGTACACCACGTGCTCTGAAAAGATCTGAAATATTTAACAAAAGATAATAATAAATGTGATGCCAGTCTTTGAGTTACGATGAATGGGTGCTCCGTGAAGTGGCAGCTCTCTCTGACGGTTTGATTCAAGCCTCGAGGCCGCTGGACAGGCCACCAAAGGGAAGGGCAGCAGAGGCAGCTGAGCCTGGACACCCTCTCCCCAAAGCTCCCAGCAGAGGGCGCCAGGGAGGCAGCAGGGCCCTGGGGATCACCCCGCCTGGATTGGGCGGGCCACAAAGGCGCTCCCCTTTCTACTTTATATCTAAAGTGACAGGGAACTTGGTGGCCGGTGGGTGTGGGGAAGTCAGCGTCTGAGCTGGGACCCCGGTCTCAGCCCCCACCCGGGAGGTGAGCGCCAGCCAGCACAGGGCGGCAGGGCTGCCAGTGGCCCTGCAGGGGGTGTCCACGCAACACCCCTTCACAAGTGAGGGCTGCATCGTGCTGGCTGCAGACCGGGGCGTGACCCTCGCCCTCTGGACCGGCCTTAGCAGGCTTCATGGGAAGGGCTGACCCAGCAGCGGCCCCGGGGGCTCAGGAGGGAAAGCCAACAACGCCCCCTCCACGCGGGCACGGCTGTCAGCACAGGCCTGTGGGCACCTCACCGGGAGAGCAGAAGAGCCCAGCGAAGATCACGCTGTGGGCCAGGCCCTGTGCCCGCCCCACCCAGGCCTCTTCCTCCAGGGCCCGGGGCCCATTGGGTGCCTGGGGCCCACACCCGGCCGGGTGGTGTCTGCTGTTCAAGCCTCATTTTCAACTCCAGTGGGAAGGGGTGGTGGGTTTGTTGTTCTTACTTTTATAATAAATCTAAACGTGAACACAGAAAAGAGCACCCTCCCTTTGGGTTTGGATGGCTTACCTCTACGATATTATTGGCTGAGTTCAGCGCTTTCCCTGAATGAAGCCTCAGCCTTGGTGTTGCACACCCACGTGTGGTGGACAGCCCACTCCCGCGTGCCTGGGTCAGGAGGAGCTTTGCTCACACTTGTCCTCTGGTCCTTGGGCCGAGGCTCGGGGCTGCAGTCAGTGTGCCCGGGCCCCAGCCCTGCCTCCCTCCCTCCACCCAGGGACTCGGCGGGAAAGAGAACCCAGCTGGCAGGAGCAGGGGCCACAGGGGCCACACCACGGAGCAACTGTGTGTTCTCATCTTGAGGCCCCTCGGCCCTGCCGCCTGCTAGGAATCTTCTCCTTTCCTCTCCTCCCCGCAGGCCTCAGCTCTTCAGGGGGCCCCACCACACACCCCGCCTTCCTCCTCTCCCTCTTTTGACAGAGAGCCGTGAATCAAGTCCTTTAGAAGAGGCCAAAGGCACACGTAGTGTCCCTGGATGCTCTTTATTCCATCCTGACCTTGTACTGCCCTGGGGCATCGGGCAGAGCTCCTGGGCCCTGCTCTGAGCTGCACATGGTGCCCGGGGATGTCCTCCACGGAGCCCACAGGCACAGTCCCTGCCGGAAGGAGGGACATGTGATGGAGCTCTGCCCGGGAAGAAGGTTAGCTGCAAACGCCTCTCAGAAGGAAGGAGGGGCCAGGGGAGAGGGGGATGAGAGGAGACGTTGGCAGGGGACCGTCCTTCAGGGCCTGGAAGCCCAAAATTAGGAGTTGGATTTTACTTTAAGACCAGAGGGAAGTTTTGGGAAAGGGTGCTGTGCTTGGACTTACATTTATGCTCAGAGAAGCACGGATCTTGAAGAAACAGAGCGGGGCCTGATGAGGCCTGGGTGGGAGAGGTGGCACACCAGGCTGCTCTGAGGAGCAGCGGAGGCGGCTGTGGGTGACGTGCGAGAGGAGGAGGGGCTCTGCTGTTAGCTGGGCCCTTATCCAGGTTGGATATGCTGGGAAAAAGCCTTTTCCTCAGTGGCTACTATGGCGGACCCCCGGCACAAACACTGCCCCCTCCAGGCCACTCCTCAGCAGGTCCAGGCCAGCTCTCCAGGCTGAGTACTCAGCCCCTATAATGGGCCACAGGGAATGTCCAAGGTCCTGGCCGGTGCCCACGTCACAGGGCCTGTCCCCCAGATGTCCACATGCAGATTCAGAGGGGGCTGCAGCATCACCGACAAGGTGGTCTCCTCTCGGGACCACTGGCCAGGCCCCTGTGCCGAGCTGCAGGACAGAGAGCATGGGCCCACTGGGCACTGGGGCTGCTCAGGGCTGCAAAGAGGATGTGGCACCCAAGGCTGGGTCACCCTGGGCTAGGCATGCCCCTTGGGGCCTCATTTTCTTGTCTGTGAGTCACCATCTTGCAGAGCTTTGGTGATGACATAAGAGTGGAAATGCTCCTAGAAGTGACCACACGGAGAAAGAAGTTCTGACCCCACTGTCATGTCCTTCGAAATCAACATTTAAGTCAACTGGGAAAGACACTCTCCACAGTTGAATCTGACAAGACCCCTCTCCTCCATCAACTCACCTATCATCTCTGGCATTCATTCATCCATCCACTCATCCATCCATCCATCCATCCATCCATCCATCCATCCATCCATCCTCTCATCCATCCACAAATCCATGCATCCATTCATCCATCCACTCTTCAATCCTCTCATCCATGCATCCATCCATGCATCCATCCACTCATCCATCCATCCATCCATCCATCCATCCATCCATCCATCCTCTCATCCATGCATCCATTCATGCATCCATCCATCCACTCATCCACTCAACCACTCATTCATCCATCCATCCATCAATTCTTCCACTAAACCACTCATCCATCCATCCATCCATCCATCCATCCATCCATCCATCCATCCACTCAGCCATCCATTCATCTATTCATCCATCCACCCATCCATCCATCCATCCATCCATCTATCCATCCATACATTCTTCCATCCATCCATCCATCCATCCATCCATCCATCCATCCATCCACTCAGCCATCCATCCATCGATCCATCCATCCATCCATCCACTCAGCCAGCCAGCCATCTACTCATCCATCTATCCATGCATCCATGCATCCATGCATCCATCCATCCATCCATCCATCCATCCATCCATCCATCCACTCATCCACTCATCCATCCATCCATCCATCCATCCATCCATCCATCCATCCATCCACTCAGCCATCCATTCATCTATTCATCCATCCACCCATCCATCCATCCATCCATCCATCCACTCAGCCATCCATTTCCCCATCCACAGACACCCACCCATACAAATGCCCTGCAACCATTGAAGATAGGGACAGAGGCATTTTCTGCTAATGCAGGGCCTTCAGTGAAGACAACAGGTGGGGGAGATGGAAAGCATGATTTTAGGACTGGGGTCAAAGTGATGGTAGTAGGGAAAATGCTTTCCTGATATGAGACCCAACTGGGGAGTTCTGGAAGTCAGTGAGCACACACTGCTCTCCATTCACCTAGGACTACTGGCTGCAGCATCGCTACAGGGCGAGGGAGTCATCCCGTCCTGGACCTCGTGGGGCACCTGTGCCTCAGAGCCAGCATTTGCAGACAGAAACCCCTTCACTTTCCCGCAAGAGCTGGAAGTGGCAAAGTTTGAGGGAGTGGGGTTTACTGAGGGGCCACGCCAAGGGCTGAGGGAGGAACTCAGGGCGCCCGGGAAGCGAGAGCTGAGGGATTTGGAAGGCGATGGGGCAGCATCTGTGAAGGTCAGTTAGCCAGGCGCTGCTCTGGGACCCTGCCGCTGGGTAGGCAAGCGTGGTCCCCTCAGGAGGAGGCAGCTCTTCCTCCCAAGAATAGAGGCCCCAGCCCCCTTGGGCACAGCCAGCTGTCATGGTCCCTTCCATGGCCCCTGGACGACGGAAGTAACAGAGGGGCCGCTGTGAAATCCTGGGGTTCATTGTGCTGAATCAGCTTTGAACAGGGCTCGCTCTGGGGTGGCAAGGGGTACATCTGTGTGGGTGGGCCATGGTCTGGAGTCTGGGACCTCCTCACTTGGCAGGGGGTTGCTCCCAGCCCCTGTGTCTTCCTAGGGCACCAGGCCTGAGAAGAGACCCAGAGGATTCGGGCAGGTCACTGATGCTCTCTGAGCTGTTTTTTTTCTGACTGGGAATCCCATTCTATGTAGGGAACCACGACTGAAGGTGGTGGGGCCCCACTCTAGCCCAGGCTGACACACGTAAGCTGGACCTAACTATACAGGGCGTGGCTTGGCCATGGCTGTGTGGTCAGCACAGCCACCTAGAGTTGGGGGACCCGGTGAAACCTCCTGGAGGTCCGGGGGACAGCAGCCTGTTCCCCTGGGCCCGAATCCGTTGTCTGAGATTTGGTCCCGCCAGCTGCCAGCTTGTAATCCTGGGGAAGAGCGCTCTCTGAAAATGTCAATCTTTGTTGAATTTTATCCACGCAGGCCAGCTCTTCTGTCACTTTCCCGGAGCCCACACAGCTGCCCCTGCCCCCTCCCACCACCACCACCCCAGGTAGGGCCCTGCACAGGGAAGGGGCAGAAGGAAGTGCTCAATGAAACCAGATCAATATTGACCCAAGTGAAGGTGCCCACAGAGGCAGGAAGAGGACACGCTGGTGACACTGCCCAGAGCCCCAGGGCCCAGAGCACCGAGCTATGAGGAAGAGGAAGGAGCTGAGGTGGGTGCTGGCAGATTCCTGGAGTGATCCCTGGGCAGGACAGCCAGCCCTGCACCTGGCCAGCGAGCCCAACAGCCCTCCTGCTGTGCCCACTGCCCCCGCCCCCCCTGCCCCCGCCAGCCTGCTCCTCTTAAAGCCACTTCAAGGCTCCACTGAGGCGGCTCCATCTCCGCTCCCACAGGAGCCCTGGATGTGCCTACGTGCCCACTTGCCCTCATGGTGATGACTCACAGGAGGAGAGAAGGGATCTCCTGTGGCTGGCGTGGTCCGAGCCCAGAAGGGCTTCCTGGAGGTGGCCATGTGGCCGGGGGTCTCCAAGACCAGGCTATTGGAGGGGCTCCCTTAAGGCTGCCCCACCGCCCATGGGACCAGGGTGCGGTTTCCAGGCCTGTGTGTGCGCCAGCCCCAGAAATTGAACTAGGAGCAGTTCATACTTGGACACCAGAGACAATCTAAGCCCATGGTCAGCACGCTGCACAGGGCAGGCCAAACCAGCCCCACACCTCAGTGAGCATAGGAGACTGCACGCCTGTGGGTTCGCACAGAAAAGCTAAAGGTGGACACCCAGGGCCCCCCAGAGAACTTGGATGATGGGCAGGAACCAAGGTGATAGTGGGGAAGAGGCTCCCACCGCCCACAGGCGGCCACGTCCCCACCACGAGGCAGGTCCACAGGCTGCTCCTGTTTCACCTAATAGCTCCCTTAGCTCATGGGACTTGGGAGCCCTGATCTGGCCTGATAAAAGGAGAATGAGAAGACGAAGGGAGCCCCCGGACCTCCACCATGTGTGGTGGCCTGGCAGCCATGCAGGGTCTGCTGGCCTTGCTGCCTGTGTCGCCCTCTGCAGGCATTTGTTGACGTCAGAGCCACGTGGGATGCCCAGGCAGAGGTAGCTGACCAGGCCCTCGGCTCCTGTCCCCTCCATCCTTGGCCTGACGTGCCTGGCTCCCGGGGCCTGGTGAGCCCGTGGTCCTTCCCAGCCCTGGGGCCGCCAACGTCCTTGTCTCCCTCCAGCACCTCATTCCCGGAGGAGCAGGCCTGGAGCCAATGTTTGTTTTGGCACAAAGGATGCCCTGCAAACATTGCTCAGGACAGGCTGAGTGTGAGTCTGAGGGAGGGGCGCCTCAGTGTCACGCAGCCCTCTCCCAGCAGGAGGAGGTGAGCAGGAGCCGGCTCGGATGCCCAGGCGGGTGCCGGTGGCGGGTGCCCATCTGGGCGCCTTCCCCTCGTGTCAGCTGCATCCTGACGTCCGTCCGCCCGCCCGCTGGCCCGGAAGGGGAGGAAGCTGCACAGAGCTTGGAGGTGTGATGGGCGTAGAAGCACCCACAGCCTCCAGGATTGAGTCCCTGAACCTTTGAATGTCACTTTATAAGGAAGGCGTCCTGGCAGACGTAACGAAGTTGGTTATTTTAAGGTGAGGAGATTTTATCCCTGATTATCCAGTGAGTCCTGAATGCAATCACATGTAATCACAGAGAGAGGCTGAGAGAGATTTCAGAGAGAGAGAGAGAGAGAGAAGGCCATGTGACCAGAGGCAGAAGTTGGAGAGATGTAGCCACAAGCCAAAGAATGTTGGCCATCACCAGAAGCTGAGAGGCCATAGAGCCTGTAGGGCAGTGGTTCTCAACCTTCCGGCCTTTAAAGACAGTTCCTCATGTTGCTATGGTGATGAATCGTCATGTAACTATCTGATATGCAGGATGGTCTCAGGTGACCCCTGTGAAAGGGTCGTTCGACCGCCAAAGGGGTCGCGACCCACAGGTTGAGAACCGCTGCTCTAGAGGGAACACAATTCTGACACCGCCTTGGTTCTGGCTCAGTGATACAGGTTTTCAGGCCGCCAGGACTGTGAGCAAATAAATGAGTGTTGTTTTCAGCCACCGAGAATGTGGTGAGTTGTTAATCGCCCCAGGAAACTAATACACAGATGCCCCCTGGCCCACCAGGCCGCCGGGCTCAGGCTGGACCCTCAGCTGCCCCCACCGCCCTGCTGAGGGCGGTTCCCAAGGGCCAGTGCGGGGATCCGTGTGGGTGACCGGTGGGGCCAGCCTGAGTGAGTCCTGCTTGACCATTACGCTCAGGAGCCAGAGGCGAGTCCCTTGGTCTCCTTGGTGGGGAAATGGAGACACAATGAGACACACTGTGCTGGGTAACTGGGGGTGTACCTCTGAATAAGAAATCTTGGGGTGCATGGGAAGAGGCTACCACCACTGTGTAGGCTCATGGGAAGCCAGGGACAGGTCCCCCCAACCACTGTCGGCCAGAGCGGGGGTGGGGTGCTTACAGATGAAGAGGGCCAGGAAGGGGCAGGGGGGCCAGGAAGGGGCAGGGGGACCACTGAGCGCCTGTGCCCAGACAGCAGCGCTGCCTCCGCCTCCTCTGGCCTTGGGCCCCATGCTGGCCTGCCTGAAGCCAGCCTGTCTGCGTGGTGGCCGGTGCCCGGGGTGGCTCCCAACACCCCCCTACGTGGATCGCCTGGGCCAAGGACCCAGTGACCCCAGTTTGGAGGGGTTCACGCTGGGCTGTGCTTGCTCAGGAGGAGAGCAGTGCCCACACCGAATGTTCATTGAAGAAAGTGCGACTCCGGTCCCCACAGGGAATGGCGGTCTGAACTCGGGCCTCCTGGGAGCCCCGGACGAGCGCGGGCCCCGTGGTCCGAGCGGTAGGGCCGCCCTGAGAACCGCCCGGCTTCTCCCACCTCCCCCTGGCATAACCACGCCAGCTCTTGCGAGACCCCTGTCCCCAAGTTTCAAAGGGACAAGACGACCAATGTGAACATCCTGGCTCCAGCCACCCCCCCCAACCCCCAAACACACACACACTTCGGAAGCTTGACTGACAGTTCTCAGCTGCCGCAGCCTCTTCCCAGGGCGCCCGCCCCCACAGGCAGAGGCGGCTTTCTTTGCCGGAGGGGACAGCGCAGCGGCCACCACAGCCACGTGTGGGCCGAGGCACATGGGAGACTGTGCGACTCAGGCCGGGGACGGGGCAGACACGGTCTCCTGGGGTTTAATCTGGAAGGAGCTGCTCACTGTGTCCATGTTCTCCTCGCCCACCTTGTGCTCCGTCCCCTCCCCAGGAACCTGCTGCCCCCCGCGGGCCCGCGAGAGCCCCCAGCCCGGGAGAGGCAGCCGGCCCTGACGCGGAGGGGGGCCACCTGCTGCCCAGGCTTTCCGGAGGGGCCTGGCCGGAGCGGCCTCCTTCAGCCGGCGCCCCCCTGAGAGGGTGAGGCTCGGGCATCAGGGGTGCGGCCACCGGGCAGCCGCCTCTGAATAAGCTCACATTTATAATGCACGCCCCCTCCCCACACCGCCAAGGGGAAATGCACAAGATGAGTGGAGAGCACGCGCACACACACGTGCTGCACAGCTGCTAATAGCCGCACGCACCTGCAGGCGGGAGAGCAGGGAGCCCTGCAGCCCAGCTGGGGGATCCAGGGCTCCCTGAAAAGCCGCATCCCCGGCGAGCCTGTGTCACGGGCGGCGTGTGTTTGGCGTGTCCTGCAGATGAGATGTGTGAGCCTGTGTCACGGGTGGCATGTGTTTGGCGTGTCCTGCAGATGAGATGTGTGATCCTGTGTCACAGGCGGCATGTGTTTGGCATGTCCTGCAGATGAGATGTGTGATCCTGTGTCACAGGCAGCGTGTGTTTGGCATGCCCTGCAGATGAGATGTGTGATCCTGTGTCACGGACTGTGTGTGTTTGGCGTGTCCTGCAGATGAGATGTGTGAGCCTGTGTCACGGACTGTGTGTGTTTGGCGTGTCCTGCAGATGAGATGTGTGATCCTGTGTCACAGGCGGCGTGTGTTTGGCGTGTCCTGCAGATGAGATGTGTGAGCCTGTGTCACGGACTGTGTGTGTTTGGCGTGTCCTGCAGATGAGATGTGTGAGCCTGTGTCACGGACTGTGTGTGTTTGGCGTGTCCTGCAGATGAGATGTGTGATCCTGTGTCACGGGCGGCGTGTGTTTGGCATGTCCTGCAGATGCAATGTGTGAAACTCTCATGTCAAGACTGATTTCAAAGATGGAGACTGTCCCAGGCCTTCCTGTTGGCCTCGGTAGCTGCCCGTGGCCTCTCCATCAATAGCTGCCCGACATCTCCGGGCTCTGGAACAGGGAAGCTGGGGTCACAGCCCGGCCCTTCCTCACCCCTGGCCCTCAGCACGGGGCCAGCTGGGGTCCAGCCAGACACCTCCCTGGAGGGGCAGAGGCCGGGGGCCCGGTGCACATGGCCCAGCCGCATTCTGCCCTCACCCGGGCCCAGCCAAGAGGAAGTCCCGAGACCCGGGTAGGGTTGGGGGCACGGGTTTCCCAGGGCCCACCAGCCTGAGCAGGAAGTTGGCCGGAGCTCAGCCCATTAGTTGAGCAAACAGCACGTTCTCAGGAGGACAGGGCGGGCGAGGCCCGGCCCTGGGGAGGGGCGAGGATGGGGTATATGAAGCCCCAGGGCCAGACTCCGGGCAGCGTGTTAGGTCCAGGAGCATCCTCGGAGCCCAGCCGCCATGAAGCTCACTGCTGCCTTCCTGGTGCTCAGCGTGGCCCTGCTCAGCCAGCCCAGTGAGTGCCCCAGGCCTGGGCCCACCCCCCCTGCCTGGCCCAGCCCCCCTCCAGCAGGTCCCGGCCCTGCTGCCTCTGCACCCACCCGGTCACCAGGCTCTGCAGGCCCGTCCTGTGGGCCCCTCCCGCCCCAGTTCTCCTCTTCGCCCACCGACCGCAGGCTCGCCCAGCCGCAGGCGGTGTGAGTGCTGGCCTGGTCTGGAAACATCCTGGCTCTGTCACCCTCCCACGCCAGCCCAGGGGTCCCGTCCTCTGGGAACCTGCCCAGGGGTCCCGTCCTCTGGGAACCAGCCCAGCTGTCCCCTCCTCTGGGAACCTGCCCAGACCCCCACAGAGCTCCCCCGCAGCCAGCTCCTGGTCCTGTCCAGCCAGCTCCCTGCAGCCGGGTGCTGGCAGGTTTCAAAGGCCCTGTCACCCCCCGGAGGCGATGGGCCCTCAGCAGCTCTCCTGGGGATGGCCGGGTGGGTGACGCTCCTCCGTCTGCAGCTGCAGCCTTCTTCATGAACATGGCGGCCAAGCCCACGGTCCCGAGCGCGGCTGCCCTTGAACCTGCGGCTGCCCTTGCGCCTGCCCTTGCACCTGTGGCTGCCCTGGAGGCTGGGGCCGAGACCGTGGCCGGGGCTGTGGTCCCCTCCTACTTCAAGGGCTTCAACCCCCTGAGGTTCATCCTGACCAGCATGGGCATCAACGTGGAGCGCCTGGTGGAGGGCTCCAGGAAGTGTGTGACCGAGGTGGGCCCGGACGCCATGGGGGCCATGGGGGCCGTGAAGGCGCTGCTGGTGAGTGAGGCGCCTGCCACCTCCCTTGGTGCGCCGCCCTCCCTCGGTGAACACCCTCTAACCCCTGACAGGGCCACCTTGCTGTCCGCCCCCGTGGGCACTGGGAGGACCGGCCATATCTGAGCGAGGTGGGGCTGCGAGGGCTGGGGAAGGGGCAGGCACGCACGAGGGTCGCCGCCTGTGCCTGTCCCCGCGGAGCAGGTGGCGTGGTCACCGCGCAGGGAAACACTCAACCGTGGCTTCTTTCCAGGGAGCCCTGACCTACTTCGGCTGAGCAGCCGCTGGCGCATCCCTGCCCGCCCGGCGACCAGATGCGGCCGCCTTCAGGCCGGCACCTGCACCAGCCCCAGCCCCACCCGCGCCCTGCCCCTCAATAAACAGTTAAGAGCAGCTCTGGGCTGATGTCTTCTCGCCTCAATGCCCGTCCCTCCCCTGCTGTGAGCCTGTGCTGAAGGGAGAGGGGCTGGGCTGGGAGGGGCTGGGCTGGGAGGGGCACGGAGGGCCATGTGCCCCGGCGGAGGGAGAGACGGAGGGAGAGACTACTGACATGTGGCGAGGGGTGGGGGGGTTGGGGGGGGCACACAGCCAGCAATGAAAGGTGGCAGGACTGGGCAAGTGGCAATTTAGACTGCGTTTGAAAACTCGGTTGGGAATTGTTCCTCGTTCTGGTCTGTAAATGCCCATGAAGCGTGGGAATTATCTAACCCTCGACGATTAGCAAGAACTCTCCAAACAGCCCTGGCAGGTTTGGCTCAGTGGTTAGAGTGCCGGCCCGTGGACCGAAGGGTCTCGGGTTTGATTCCTGGTCAAGAGCACAAGAACACGTACCTCCGTTTCAGGTCTGATCCCTGGCTCAGGTTGTGCATGTGCTGGAGGCAACCAACCAATGTGTCTCTCTCACGTGGACCTTTCTCTCTCCCACCCGCCTCCCTCCCCCTAAAAAGCAATGGAAAAACATCCTCGGTGATGATTAAAAACAAAAATCCTCTCCAGACAACGCCATTTCTTGCTAATATTTGGAAGTGTTTGTTTTCCTCCCTTAATCTCAATTTCTCTCCTGGGAGGGGCAGGATTGAGGGCCATGAAAGTCTACAGACTTTTTTGCTTTCCCTGTGGTTTCAGTGAAGTAACCTCATGGCTGAGGTTCCTTCTGTCTCCTGGAGGACTGTCCTCGTAGTGGGGAGGCCCCGTCGTGGGGAGGGCCCTGTGGTGGGGAGGACCCCCTGGTGGGGAGGCCCCCTGGTGGGGAGGGCCCCCTGGTGGGGAGGCCCCCTGGTGGGGAGGGAGGCCCCCTGGTTGGGAGGACCCCCTGGTGGGGAGGCCCCCTGGTGGAGAGGGCGGCCCCGTGGTGGGGGGGCCCGGGGCAGAGCTCCTGTCCTCCGGGAGAGCTGCCAGGGAGGCGGGCTGCTCATGTCACAGCCTTTAGCACACTCCTCTTCTAGTTTCCTGGGAAGGGCTCTCTGGGTCTTGCTCACCAACACACGGTGGACGAACCAGGTCATTTTCACCTTTTATGTTAGAGCCTGGGTCTGACTTGCTTCTGTTCCTCTCCTGTCTTGACAAGGAAAGTCGGGGATTTAATTTTCGGCCGCTTTGACACATTCATAGTCAAACCACAACAGGAGGCCACTTGCATCCAGATTACATCCACATCGTGGTCAGAGGGCGCCGGAGACTCCCAGGGTCCTGAGCCGAGTAAAGCTCTGTTCTGGACAACGAAGCGGTGGGAGAGGACGCTCTGCGCAGCGCGGGTGCAGAAGGCGGTGGGGACGGGACCTCGCTGGCCAGTCGCTCCCCACATCACACACCCAGGCTCTCGGTGGCTGGGCCGGTAACAGTCCCTGTTATGCTACAGGAATCGCTGGGTCTGCCGTGGGCTTGACAGAGTTCCCATCCCGAGTGGCCCGGCGGCCTCGCACCTGGAGAACCTCCCCCGGGAAACCGGGGGAAATCGCCGTGCTTGCAGGAGAAGGAGACCCTGAGAATCATGGGAAGCCCCAAGGCCACCTGCCAGGTCTAGCTTCCCGCCTTCTGCAGGTTCCTGGGAAAAGAGACCAACCATAATCCTGGGGAAGAGAAAGCTATTTAAATATCTTATTTTGCTAGTTTCCCTTTGTAACCATGTAAAGATCTTCCTTGATATAAAATACAAAACTTTAAAGCAACTTAAAAAAAAGTGAAATTATAAAAAGAAACCAATAAACCTAACTTTGCTTCCAGTGGTGGTATAAGCAGCATGAAGCTACAGGAATTTAACTCTACCTCCTGGGGTTGGGCGTGGGTCCCCAGGCAGGACAGGACTACACAAACCTCTCTTGTTGATGGCATTGCCACACTGAAGCCATTCTCCACCCGCTCTGTGATAAGTCAAATGAGTCCTCACACCAGTGTCACTGAAACCTGAGATTTCTGGTAAAGTGGAAAGTAGACGCTGATAGAGGATCATTGCCCGGCCGCGTGGCTATGGTTGAGCAGTGGCGACCTATGAACCAGGAGGTCACGGTTCAATTCTCGGTCAGGGCACACGCCCAGGCTGTGGACAGCCAATAAATGATTCTCTCTAACCATTGATGTTTCTCTCTCTCTCCCTCTCTGAAATCAATAAAAATATTTAATTAAAAATAAAGAAAAAAAGAAAGAAAGCAAGGCTGGTGTACCCTCCAGCAGAATAGTGTTCAGAAAAAATAAAAGAGGTCATAAAGGTTAAGCTAAAACCTTATAGCTTGATCTGAACTGGAAGTACAATTGTCCGATGTAGTTTACCTCATCGGCCTCCTGAAAGGACCGAGAAACCAACCAATCGGGCAGCAATGAGAATCGTGCGTCCTGGGAGTGGCCTCCAGTTACCATTTCCCACCTGAGGGAGGAGGAGTCTTTGGAGCAATGTCCAGTTCCAGGCCCTGAGCAGCCAACGTAAACCTGCACATCTTTTCATACCTGAACAGACGGAGGCTGACAGATGATCAGGATTGTGCCAAAAAGACAGTACCATCTGAATAAAGCTCCCTGGCCAGAGATTGGGCAATTCGAACATCACTGATGGTGATAAGTACAAGGGACCGAACTCATCCAATATGATTAAGTCCATGTTTTTTGTTTTTAAAATACATTTTTATTAATTTCAGAGAGGAAGGGAGAGGGAGAGAGAAACATCTGATGAGAGAGAATCACTGATCGGCTGCTTCCTGCATGCCCCCTACTGGGGATTGAGCCTGCAACCCAGGCCTGTGCCCTTGACTGGAATCAAACCTGTGACCCTTCAGGCCGCAGGCTGACGCTCTATCCACTGAGCCAAGCTGGCTAGGGCCGAGTCCATGTTTTAATACAGGGAAAAAGAGTTTTATGGTAGCCTTTGGAGGACATAGGAAATAAACCCATTAACTCGTAAACTGGTAAATACCAGTATATATATATATATATTTTAAAATATATTTTATTGATTTTTTACAGAGAGGAAGGGAGAGAGATAGAGAGTTAGAAACATCGATGAGAGAGAGACATCAATCAGCTGCCTCCTGCACATCCCCTACTGGGGATGTGCCCGCAACTCAGGTACATGCCCTTGACCGGAATCGAACCTGGGACCTTTCAGTCTGCAGGCTGACGCTCTATCCACTGAGCCAAACCGGTTTTGGCCCAGTATATATTTTTAAATGCTTATCACTTTAAAATGTCCGCTGAAATATCTACAGGTGAAATGCTATGTCTGGACTTGGCTTCGAAATAACCCAGGGTGTGCAGAACAGGGGCTAGTTGAACCAAGAATGGCCATTTAACAGTAACGGAAGCTTGGTGATGGGTAAGTCCAGTCCATTAGATTGTCCTTGCACTTTGGTGTATGTCAGAGACACTTCAAAAGGAAAGAGCCCTGGCTGGTTTGGCTCAGTGGATAGAGTGTTGGCCTGCAGACTGAAAGGTCCCAGGTTCGATTCCGGCCAAGGGCATGTACCTTGGTTGCGGGCACATCCCCAGTAAGAGGTGTGCAGGAGGCAGCTGATCGATGTTTCTCTCTCATCGATGTTTCTAACTCTCTGTCCCTCTTCCTTCTTCTCTGTAAAAAATCAACAAAAAAATAAAAAAATAAAAATAAAATAAAAAGGAAAGAGTAAAAGAAAACTCAGAGAACACATTCAACACAACTGGTAAAGGAAAATTGTTCTGAGAATACAAAGAATTATGAATCAACTGTAAGTAGGCAAAATCCTCAAGAGACATAAAATCATAAGGAGAACCTGAAATAGCAAAACAAAAGGAAAACATCCTTTATTATTAAGGGGAATATATATTGAAACTATAATGAAATACTATTATTCCCACCAGGTTACCAAAAATGAAGTCAGCCAAAAACGAGTGCTGGCAAAGTTGAGGAACAATGAAAAGCTACCTCCTGAATGGCCGGCGGATAAGTGGGACACACACTCTGGATGGGGTGAAGCCACCCGAAGGAGCGACGCGTACGTGCCCAAGCCCTCACACCGTGGCACCTACCAGAATGTTTCGAGCGGAATGGTTTGTCAGGGGACAGGGGAGGAAGAAAACTATAAATGACTCAAATACACTTGCAGAGAAGAATGGATAAATATATTTTGGAATATCCATATAATCAAAATAAATTAAGTATAGCTATTAGAATTGCATGCATTTACATGAACGAATCTCAACAACATACTGACCAAATAATTCAAGCCCCATAAAGGTGATACAAAAGATTTCATTTATATGTGTTTTGTTTTTAATTTTGATAAACCCTAATTAATCTACCTTTTCCTTTAGTTCCTTTGCTTTTAAGATGCTTTACCCAAGAAACTATTGCCTAAACCAGCATCATAAATATTTATATCTATGTATTTTTCAAAGAATTTAAAAAAGTTTTAGCTCTTACATTGAGATTTTGGATTAACTTTTGTATATGGTTTGAGGTAGGGGTCCAACTTCATTCTTTTGCTTGTGAATTTTCAGTTGTCCAGCACCGTTGTTGTACACTATCCTTCCCCTTAGTGAGATGTCTCGGTGCCTCTGTCACAAATCAAATGACCGTAAGTATAAATGTTTCTTTCTGAGCTCTCAATTCACTTCCAGTGATCCATATGCCATCCTTATGTCAATATTACTACTGTCTTACAACACTGTGGCTGTTTAATACGCTTTCAAACCAAGAAGTTAAGTCCTCCAACTTGTCTCTTCAAGATTATTTGGCTATTTGAGGGTCTTTAGTATACTTTGTACATGAATTTTAAGATCAGCTTGTCAATTTCTGCAACAAAAGATAAGTTGGGCTTCTGATAGGTACTGCATTGAATCTGTAGATCAATTTGGAGTATCACCATCTTAACAGTATTGTGTTCTCAATCCATAAACATGAAATGTCTTCCCATGCATTTACATCTTTCAACGTTTTATACTTTTTAGGGTGCAAGTTGTTTTCTTTTATTAACTTTACTAGAGGCCTAGTGCACAAATTCATGCATGGGTGGGGTCCAGCTGGTTCCTCCCCCAAAAGGGGTGGATGGGGTCGATTGGGGGTGGGGCCAGCTGGGGGGAGGAGCCACAGGTAATTGTCTGGCTGGCCCCGCCCCCTGGTCGAACTCCGGGTCAGGAGGACAATTTACATATTAGCCTTTTATTATATAGGATTCCTAATTACTGTTATTATAAATAAAATTATTTTCTTAATTTTGTTTTTGGTTTGTTCATTGCTAGTGAACAGCTGCTTTTTATATATTGATCTTCTAACCTTGCTGAACTCACTCATTAGTTCTAATAGATTTTTTGGTATATGGGCTACTTAAGATTTTCTATGTACAAGATCATGTCTTCTGCAAATATAGTTTTACTTATTCCTTTCCAAGCTGGATGCCTTTCATTTCATTTTCTTGCCCAATTTCCCTGGCGAGAAGCCCCAGTACAATGTTGAAATGGCAAGAAGGATGGACAACTTGCTGTTTGCTGATCTTTGGGTAAAGCCTTCATCTTTCACCAGTAAGTAGGATGTGAGCAGTGGGTTCTTTGTAAACACCCTTTATCAGGTTGAGAAAGTTCTTTCATTCATTGTGTTTTTTTTTTAAAATGAAGGATTATAGAATTTTATCAAATACTCTTTTCTGTGTCTATTATTGAGTTGATTCTGTCATTTTATCTTTTACCCTATTGCTGTGATGTATGACATATGTGGGGATACTAAGCCAACCTCACATCCTGAGATGAATCCCACTTGATCATGGTATATAATCCTTTTATACATATTGTTGGATTCAGTTTTGCTAGCATTTTGTTGAGGATTTTTACATCTATATTCATAGAGGATTATTAGTGTGTAGCTTTCTTTCCTTGTGATATCTTTGGTTAAGATGTCAGGGTAGAGAACCAAGCTGGCAGTGTAGGGTGTAGACCTGTGCGTGCTGCCTCCCACAACATCATTGAAACTACCAACTATAAGACAAACAACCACCATTCAGAACCATGGGGAAGTTGGCCCAGTGGCAGTTCTACAACTGGAAGGAAAGAAAGAAGCGCAGTGAGACTGAGTAGGAGCTACAGAGGCACCAAGAACAGAGGTACAGTCGCGCGCCAGCTGGGCTGCAACTGGATGCGCGGTTTTTTTTCAATCGGAGGGGGTTACAAACTCTCGAATCCACTGGGCTGGTTCAGGACGGGACTCCGAGGCCCCAGACCCCACGGGGAGAGGCGGCACAGCCTTACAGCGGTTGGAAAGCGAGGGAGGCTCTGGCGCACAGCTGCTCGCTGGCACTGGGGGACGCGAAGTCCCAGAGCCCCGGAGAGGTGAGGAGTCACGGAGACACCATTGCTATTTGCTCCGCCCTGTGACTCCCTGAGACCCCGCCCTAATCAATTTACATCCCCATCCAAGCTGTGCCAGGTGCACAAAAAGACCCACCTGCGCTTTTGCAGCCTATCCCAATAAACTGCAGGCTTCACCTCCTCACACCCATGGGAGACGCGCTCAAGAAGCAGACCCAGCCGAAACCGGTTTGGCTCAGTGGATAGAGCATCGGCCTCCGGACTGAAAGGTCCCAGGTTCGATTCCGGTCAAAGGCATGTACCTGGGTTGCGGGCACATCCCCAGTGGGAGATGTGCAGGAGGCAGCTGATCGATGTTTCTCTCTCATCGATGTTTCTAACTATCTCTCTCCTTTCGTCTCTGTAAAAAATCAGTAAACTATATTAAAAAAAAAAAAAGAAGCAGACCCAGGAGAACCAAGATGGCAGCGTAAGGTACAGACCTGTGCGTGCTGGCTCCCACAACAACATCGAGGCTACCAACTATAGGACAAACAGCTATCATACGGACCATGGGACAGCTGGCCCAGTGGAGGCTCTACAACGGGAAGGAAAGAAAGAAGAGCATTGAGACTGAGTAGGATGTGCAGAGGCACCAAGTACAGAGCCCAACCCAGCAGGCTGCAGATTTCGGCTCCTTGCATCCGGGAGGGACGCACTCGGGGCGTGGAGTCGGGTTCGGGGCAGGCCGGGCCGGCCCGGTTGGGCCGGCGATGTGGAACCGCTGTACCAGCAGGCGCACAAGCATGTCCACCGGTTCCAGTCTCGCGTGGGACGCTGGGGGACGGCAGACGGGCAGTCTGTGCACTTGGTGGAGGGCGAAGTCTGAGCAGGTGTACTGGATGTTCAGCCACCAGGAACGCCTGGAGATTTTGTCCAGTGGGGAGCCGCCCGGCAGGGGACAGAGTGTCAAACTTCATGTTGCCCCAGTGAGGTCGGACGACCCCAGTGAGGCCGATATGGCCCTGGTGAGGTCGGGACGGCCTGGTGAGGTTGAAATGGCCCTAGTGAGGTTGGGACAGCCCCAGCGAGGTCGGGACTGCCCCAGTGAGGCTGGGACGGCCCCGGTGAGGTCGGGATGGCCCCGGTGAGTTTGGGACAGCTCCGGTGAGGTTGAAATGGCCCCGGTGAGGTCAAGATGGCCCGGGAGGTCGGGACGGCCCCGGTGAGGTCGGGACAGCCCTGGTGAGGTTGGGACGGCCCCGGTGAGGCCGAAACAGCCCCGGTGAGGTCGGGACGGCCCTGGGAGGTTGGGACGGCCCCGGTGAGGTCGAAACAGCCCTGGTGAGATTGGGATGGCCCCAGTGAGGTTGGGACGGCCCTGGTGAGGTTGAAACGGATAATGGGGACCAGTATAGACTGATGAACAGGGGTAGATGCAGAGGCAAAGCAACAATGAACAGATTGTCAAACTACAGTGGGAAGCCTGGGGAGGGTTTGGGGGTGGGGGGCTAAGAGATCAACCGAAGGACTTGTATGCATGCATATAAGAATAACCAATGGACACAAGACACTGGGGGGTAGGGGAGGCCGGGGGAATGTTAAGGGGGGGGGGGAAGGAGACATATGTAATACTCTTTGTAATACTTTAAGAAATAAAAATTATTAAAAAAAAAAAAAGATGTCAGGGTATTATTGACCTCACAGAAAGAGCAAAGTTTGGAAGTTTATGAAGAATATTTATTCTTTTATTTTTTTTGTTAATCCTCACCCGAGTTTATTTTTCCATTGATTTTTAGAGATAGCGGAAGGGAGGAGGAGAAACAGAGAGAAACATCAATGTGAGAGAGACACATCGATTGGTTGCCTCCTGCATGTGCTCTGACCAGGGCCGGGGATCAAGCTGCAACAGGTACAAGCTGCAACCAGTACAAGCCCTTGACCGGAATTGAACCGGGACCCCTCTGTGTGCTGCTCTATCCACTGAGCCAAACCAGCTAGGGCTTAAGTATTTGGTAGAACTCACCAACAGAGCCTTCTGGGCCTAAGATTTTCTTTCCATATAGTTTTCCATTTATAATTCAATCCTTTTATAAATTCATTCAGTTTTTCTATTTCTTCTTGATTCAGTTTTGGTAGTAGTTCTAGAAACTTGTCTACTTCATCAAATTCATTAGCATGCAATTACCCATATTTCATAATCCTTTTTATTTTGTAAGGTTGGTAATATCCTACTTCCATTCCTGATTTTAGTAATCTTTTTTGTTGTTCCACAGAAAGGCTTATCAATTTTGCTGATCTCTCCAAAGATTGGTTTTATTTTCTCTATTATTTTTCTATTCTCTTTCATTATTTTATGCTCTAATCTTTATTGCTTTCCTTCTTCTGCTTGAGTTTACCTTGTGCTTTGTTTTCCAGGGTCTTAAAGTTATGTTGATTTGAGAGATCTTTAAAAATTGATTTTAGAGAGGGAAACATCAATTTGTTGTTGCACTTAGCTGTGCATTCATTGGTTGCTTCTGCAACCTTGTATATTGGGAGGACGCTCTAACCCAACTGAGTTACTCAACAGGGAGGTTTGAGATATTTTTGTTGTTGTAAATCCTCACTTGAGGGTATTTTTCCCCATTGATTTTTAGAGAGTGTGAGGGAGGGGGGAGGGGGAAGACAGATTTTTTTGCCTCCTGTACCTGCCCCAACCAAGGCCGGGGATCAAACTTGCAACCCAGGTACATGGCCTTGACTGGAATCTAAACCACAACTCTTTGGTCTGGGGGCTGGCACTCCAATCACTGGGCACATGGCCAGGATGAGCTATTTTTAAAAAATGTATTTATAGCTATCAGCTTCCTTTTAAGCACTGCTTTCACGGCATCTCATAACTTTTGACATGTTGTGTCTTCATTTATTTCAAAGTATTTTCTAATTTCTTTTGGAGTTTTTTCTTTGACCCACTGGTTATCTAGAAGTGTGTGGTATAATTTTCACATATTTCCAACCTCCCTTCTATTTTTACCTCCGTATAATTGGAGAATATACTTTGCACAATTTCAATTCTTTTAAACCTATGCAGGCTTTTAAAATGGCACAGCCTATAATTTACTGGAGCACGTTCCATCTACACTTGAGAATGTGCATTCTGCTGTGAAGATAGTGTTTTCTACACGTCTGTGAGGTCTAGCCGGTTTAGAGTGTTGTTCAAACCTATTTCCTTGATTTTCTGTCTTGCTATCCTATCCATTGACAGGGGGGTATTGAAATGTCCAATTATTGATGAATTGTCTATTTTGTCTCTCCATTCGGTCAGTTTCTACTTCAGTAGTTTGGGGTTGCTTATCATTTAGTGTCGCTCATAATTTAAAAATGTCCCCGTGTTTCTAGTAACTTTTTGTTTGCAAGTCTATTTTGTCTATTAGTAAGTACAGTCCCTCACACTGATGTTTGCTTGAAACCCCCTTCCATCCTTTTACTTCCAGCCTATTTGTATCTATGAGTGTGAAACCATCTCCCGTAGACAGCATGTAGACGGATGGCTTTGGATCCCATCTGGTCTCTTTTCATTAGGTTGTAATTTAATCACATTGAATATTATTGGACTTATGTCTGCCATTTTACTTTTCAACATGTTGTGTCTTTTGTCTATTCCCCTTTAGTACTATTTTTTGCATTAATATCTCCTAGTGTAACATTTCTTTAATGATTTTCATACTCAATTTTATAAAATGTAACAGAAAAAGTAGATTCATATACCCAAATTTTTCCATATATACTTGTTTCCCATAACAGAATTAAATTCTCAAAAATCATTATTTTTGATCCATATCAAGTAAACTTTTTTTAGATGAATCTTTGTAACAAAAACTTATCAATTTCTCTCCAAGTTAAAAACTTTTCTATTCCAACACTAATTCTGTCAACTCTGTATTAACATCAAATTCAAAGGGGGTATTTGCGTAATTTGAAAAGCAACTCTAAATTTATCAATATCAAGTGTCCTTCAAAATTTTCTTGTAAACTTTGCAACCAATTCACAAAATGCTGGTAAATTAAAATTTGTGAATGTTAGAAAATGTGCAAAAATTAGCATTCACGATTTGTACAATGAAGTTTCAAAATAAATTATTGTATATGTGAAGGTGGCACTGTCTTATGCGGTGACACATCAGTGAGGAAATGTTCTCACACTGACAAGTTTGCCTTTGATTACTGAATATTTGGCAAGTATTCCTTTTGTTGCAAGATAATCTTAAATTGGAATTGTGGACGAAGAAGTGGCCACTTACTAAACCTGTGGAACTCAGAGGAGGCCTACATGGCAGGCCTTACAAACTCAGCAACTGAAAGTAACCACATAGAATGGTCTGAAAAAAAAAAATTCCTTAATTAAAAGCAAGTGGTAGTCAAGTCCTTCACCTGTAACTTCCTTGGCAAAGGTCAATCTTGACCTTAAGTAGTGACCAGAGCAGCGACTACATTATCCTGTTCCCCTCATATCACCTCTGTGTTGTAAAAGTTAATTACTAAACTATCCTGTACGCACCAATGTAAAAAGTATCTCTCCATTTTACTTTTTATCCAATACGGGAGATTTCCCTGGATTTTTTTTTAAAAAAAATATTTTATTGATTTTTTACAGAGAGGAAGGGAGAGGGAGAGTTAGAAACATCAATGAGAGAGAAACATCGATCAGCTGCCTTCTGCACACCCCCTACTGGGGATGTGCCCGCAACCAAGGTACATGCCCTTGACTGGAATCGAACCTGGGACCCTTCAGTCCGCAGGCCGACGCTCTATCCACTGAGCCAAACCAGTTAGGGCTCCCTTGCTTTTACTGAACAATTTTAACAACACTGTCTAAAGAGTATATTCCAGAAAACCGAGTGCAGCTATTTTCAATAAGCACCACAGAGTTAACTAACGCAAAACAAAAGTAAGCAAGGGAAATCTAGGCTCCTTTAAAAATTCCAGTAAATCCAGTCTTTCAACCCAATAGCTAAAGCACTATCTGTACTGGAACTATCTTTTCCGTATTCAGCAGAAAATCTTTGGCAGATGTGAAAGATAAAAAATACCCGTCCTAAGTTTTTAGATTATTTCAGGGTCAGAATTCATGTTTCTTTGTAAAACTGGAAGTCCTTTAAGATACAGCAAGTGTACACAAAGTACTAACTGGACAGTGTCTTTTATATCACAGAACTCACCTGAAGATAACAAGTACTTTCAATTTTTCAAAATTGAGTCAATTGATCTTTAGTAGTATTAGGTCTTGTACTCTGTAGGTAACTGTAGGCTTACCAGAAAAAAATCTCACTTTTGTTAAATATTTTTAGACTTTTCCTCATAATTTTCCAAAACAATTTCCATAATACTTTAAAAAAGCATGTCCATTAGTTTTTTCTGTGAGGAAATACAAGCCAAATATACAAGCTCATAGCTTGTTATAAATTGTTTAAAAACTTTGTTGGACATTTCAGGTAATTAATTTCATCTATTCTTTTTTGAGAAAATATTCACTTTTTTCTTTTGTCCTGGTGCCACAAACTGCCCGTGTCTTTCATCATGGAATTTGTAATATGCCTTCCAGACTTTTCCAGTTGTATTGGCTCAGTTCTGTATCCGAAATGACTTTTAATTTATAATTTGTACATACTTATCTTATACAGGCACAGTTAACTCATGCTATTTGCATACAATATTCATCTAACAGATTATAATGTTACTTTGATAAGTAAAACAATGTTAGAATGGAATCAATTATTTGACACCAACTGGTGATGTCTAGGCATAATATACTAGTAAATAATACATGCATTCCGTATTTTACAGAATGCAACAGATAAAGGGAAATACGGTCCTATCAAAACAATGTTTCATTTAACAGAAAAACAAGTTCCAGTCATGCTAGCTGTATTTCAAGTACTCAAAATCCATTTGTGGCAAAAGTTACCATATTGAACACCAGTCTAATCTGTTACATGAAGGAAACTTACTGCTTTTATAATTCTTGGGTCTTTATTTTTTTAATATATATTTTATTTTTTACAGAGAGGAAGGGAGAGGGATAGAGGATCAGAAACATTGATGAGAGAGAAACATCGATCAGCTGCCTCCTGCACACCCCCCACTGGGGATGTGCCCGCAACCAAGGCACATGCCCTTGACTGGAATCGAACCTGGGACTCTTCAGTCCACAGGCCGACACTCTAGCCCAGCCGTGGGCAAACTACGGCCCGCTTGAAATGAATAAAACTAAAAAAACAAACAAAAAACGTACCCTTTTATGTAATGATGTTTACTTTGAATTTATATTAGTTCACACAAACACTCCATCCATGCTTTTGTTCCGGCCCTCCGGTCCAGTTTAAGAAGCCATTGTGGCCCTCGAGTCAAAAAGTTTGCCCACCCCTGCTCTAGCCACTGAGCCAAACTGGTCAGGGTGGGTCTTTTTTGTGTGCATTGCTTTATTAAAGTACCCTCTAGTGCAGTCTTTTTACACTGAAACCATTATCAAGAATATGAGAGTCTAGGAGAAAAACAAGCTAGAACAATTATATTGGCATCAAATGTTATCTTTTATTATTTTCTGGATTTATTCAACTGTTTAGTAGTGGCATACTGGATCTCCTTCGCAGACTAAAATTTGAATGAAAAATAATGGGAAATTAACGTAACCCAAGAAACAAAATTCTTCATTCAAATGTTTTAGTCAGCTCAGTTAAGGAAAAACTAAAACCTTGCTGGTAAAGACATGAGAGATGTTGAGTCAGGATCTGCCTAATGGAGACAATGAGTGACCGAACAAAAGTCATTCGTCTTTTCTCACACAATGAATGAGGCAGGAATAAAGGTTCTTATTGATTCTACTAGTGGCCCGGTGCACAAAATTCATGCACTGGAGGGTGTGTGTGTGTGTGTGTGTGTGTGTGCGTGTGCGCGGGAGCCCTTGGGGGATGTCCAACTGATGGCTTAGGTGCTGTCACTCAGGCATCCTTAGTGCTGCTGCAAAGGCGGGAAAGTCTCCCGCCACCACCGCTGCACGTGACAGCTGTGATCCAGGCTTCTGGCCTAGTGGCGCTCCCCCTGTGGGAGCACACTGCCCACCAGGGGCAACTCCTGCATTGAGCCTCTGCCCCCTGGTGGCCAGTACACATCATAGCAACTGGTCGTTCTGCCGTTCAGTCTATTTGCACATAAGCCTTTTATTATATAGGATTTCCTAAACATTTCAGCTTACTGCCCTGTAAGCGGTCCTCAGTTTATCTTCTATCAACTGAAGCATGTCAGAAACCAGTTAAATGGTCTTCTTTTACTCCATCTTCCATAGTGCTGTTAGTGACCTTTCTACAATACAAACCTGGTAGTGTGACTTGCATTTAAAACCCTGAATGGCTCTTTACCACCACCTACAGGATGAAGTTCCAACCTCAGTATATGGTTCAAGGTTCAAAAGGCACCACTCACTGTGTCCCAGCCACTCTACTGCACTCCCCACCAGAAAATTACTCCATTCCCAGCTGCACACATTTCCTATACCCCTCACTTGTACCGCTGCCTGAGATACAGCCATCTGCCTCAGTGTGAATAATAAACAGAAAATAAGTCCAGTATTTGTAGATTTCTCTTAACTGGCTTTGGTCACACCACCAATTCACAGACCAGGTCTGAAGAATCACATCAACTTTGGAAACAAACAGCATTAGCAGGATTGGCATGAAGGGGGAACACTGAAACCAGCAGGGCTGCAGGGTTGGCCGTGAGAAACCGTTAACTAATGAAGCAGTGGTGCTAAGTCAGCGCCTCAGGACCTGCAGCTCAGACTCACATGCTAGGAAGGCTGAAGTTTGGACATTAAGAGCTCAAGGCCACCTCCAGTCACACTGGTGTAGAGAGCAAAGTTTCCCCTGACAGGCTCAAGATAATTTAATATGCTTTCAAATAGATTAGTGTCTCGAAGTTTGCAGTTCAAAGAAAACGAGCAAACTGACATCTTACTCATTTGATTAAACATGCTAATGTTGCTAAGGAAACTGTAAAAACTGGTTTTCAAGACACCTTGCAATTCAGCAGTTTTCCCAATTCCTAGCTTTAGACTAGTCTGTTAGACTCATTTGGGGGATGATCTACGTAGCACATTTTGTATTTTATTATTTAGAGGAAATGAACTTCCAGAAATTTCTTAACATTCTTGTAAAATTCTAGTAAAAACTATCTTTAAGATTCTCCTAATATATAACCTTATACTAAAATTGTCTTTACAGTATTTGTGAAAGCTTATTTTTAAAATTAACTTAGATTTGAGTATCTAAATACTACAAGGAAATTCTCAGTATATATAACATCATTACCTAAAACCTGAAAACTTTATTTAAATGTATTACAGTTCATGTTTCCTCATGTACTTGTTCCTCTAAAGAACATTAACGAGAATTTTAAAGTAATATGAACATACATCATTAACTTTTTTACACATTTTTACAGTTAGAAGAAGGAATATGACTTCTGTTATAGATAGAAGTAAAATTTATATATTAAAGTATTGGTAGAAAACGCCTACTTTAAAAACTGGACATCTCAGCAAAACATTGTTTTTATCTAAATTGTTTCCTGATTTTAAATGATTTTTCCAATATCTACATAAAAATTTACATTTATTTGTTATAGAAGTAGTTTCTAAAAAGCAAATGTAGTTAATGTCCTGAAGACTTGGGAAGTCACACATTTTAAAAGTTTATATACAACAAAACATACATGTAACAAGTAAAACATTTAATGAATTAGTACAACCCCACCAACACAACGTTTGCAGCTATATTTAAAAATATTTATTTAAAATATGTCAATCTCCTTCCAAAAGATGGAAGACATACGAAGTCATTATGAGGTATATGGTAACAACAACAATCCTCAATGCAAAGGATCGTTAGTTGCCTAAAACTGAACTTTGGCAAAGATATGAATTTTAACAGAATAATACAGCCATTAAAGAAATCCTTAAGTTTATACCATTTCTACAGAATCATGGGCTGTCCCCCAATCACTCTTCCCTTTCAAAGGGTGAGTTATAACCCTGTCCCAGATTACTCAGAATTTTAAATATGTGGTCTGCTGATTAACATTTATTTTCTCAAACCTCAGTACTACAGCTATACAAATTACACTTTTAAAATATTTGAAACAAATACTGAATTTATTGGTCAGCTATAAGTAGGAAAATACATCGGTAAAGAAAAGAGACCCTGTATATAAATATAATACTAGCTAGTTACAATTTGACCAAGAAGGTTCCACTGAAAAGAACAGTAAAAGCCCTTGTTACCTCTGGTCCATAGGTACATATTCAGTTTCCCATTACCCTTATCAAAGAGCTGCCTGGGCAAACATTCTTGAGCTTAGTGCAGATAATGTGCTGGGTTCTGTTACATGAATGGTAAATAAACCAGAGTTAGCCCAGTGCATCACACAAGAGAATGTACTGTGAATAAAAACTAGATACTCTATTTCAGATACTACTTCAACATACCAGTTATTAAAACGTATGTAACCAAAGAGCAGAGCAAAGTGAACATCCTGAAAACCTGTTCTGAGTGGGAGAGACGCGCTTGCTGAGTGTTCTCTGATGATCCGCAGCGTCTGCTCTGAGCACTCAGGGTGGTTCATTAAAGAACAAGCGGCTGCCATTCTCTTGCCCAGATTGGCTTTGTTCTTCTGTCATGACCCCAAAACCTTAGAAATCACCATGGAAACAAATCCTATGACATCAAATAGTAAAAAGTGGAATACTAAAACTGGGATTTATTATTGAAAACCTGCATATTGGGAGAGTTTTGAAATTTTAATTTTAACATTTAGAAGTGCATTCCACCCTATTAATAATGTCCTTAGGTTTCAAAGTGCTAACTCAAATAAGCTTTCCTGGCTGTCATTAAATCAGGTAAAAATAAAAACACATTTCTTGGGAGATGTTCCTTGACTATCTTCTAGGGTGATTAAAGTTGCAATCAACATTTCATATCTACAACTTTAGTTTAAATTATGCCATAAATTAATTTTAATGAACATAATTTAAATTCTCAAAGCATAAATAATTACCACTAATATGGTTAACTGTACTTCAGGAGATTTACAACAAGGAATTGAATGCCTCCAACTTTCTGATCATTAAAACAGAAAACATAGTCCAAGTTTTCTGTAAAACATTCATAACATGAATTTATCCAGCAAAAACAATGAAATTACATATGGCAACACCACATTAAATGTATTTGTTACAGAATTTCTGGGAAAAAAATCTATACTGTGAAAACATACTAGTTTTTTATTGCATTTTAGAGAGTATAGACTGAAAATTACTCAGGACACAGAAATATTTAAAACACAGAACCTTGCTTTTAGAAGTATCACAGTCTATTTTGGTGTGACTGTTGATTTCCTACAGATTCAAGATATTTCTTTTTCTTTTGAAGGTTATAGTTGTAAATCTACACTCTTGGATCAATTCATCACTATCTCAATAAGGTGGAGAAGCTGTTCAAACTGACCCCACAGAATGCAGTATGCCTAGAAGAGGCAAGGACAAATATTTTCAAGACATAACAGGCCATTGAATCAACAATGTTAATACTATCCTGTCCCCCCCAATTCAAATATATTATAACAATAACAAATACAGATGAAGACATTTTCTGTAAAGCTCAAACCTTTAGCTTCTAACAAGTGCACTCTAGTTCCAGCATCTATGAAAAGAATACATCCTCCATTAACAAATACAAAATGAGTAAGTGCCGCTCCCCTCCCCCTTCCATAAAGCTCTCTGGACCTGTTATTACATAATGCAAGTCAGAGGAAAAGAAGTTTCCTTTGTTTCATCAGTCCAACCAGCTCCAGATCACCTTCTCTGGAAATTGTCATGATGCACATTACCAACACAGTGTTTAGGAAAAATGAGTAAACACACCTTTATTCACACTTTACAAAAAAATAAAACAAAACCCCCATAAAAAGTTATGCATTGGTTCTAAATCAATAATACCAACTTTTCAATGTATTGATTATAAACTGAATGTGTTTGGTGTCAGCACAACTTAAACAAAAAATAAAAATAAAAAAATCCATCACAACAAAATCTTTAAAAAAAACCTCAAAGAAGAAACTAGGTCCCAGACAAAAATTCAAGATCAACCAACAGCTTTTGGAGAATTTTTTTAAAAGAAAAAAAATTTATTTAAGCCGTGTGTAAATTTTATTTTCTCTTAAAAACAGAATAAGCACATTTATATGTTGAACATTTTTTCATAAAATTTTAAGCCATCATCCAAAATGACTCATTCTCTGTGTAAAAATTATCACTGAACAATTTTTCACCCTACTGCTCACATGGTGTTCTTTTCCTCCCTTGCCTGCAGTTGAAACAAAAGCAGTTGGACTAAGTTCCCTCTGAATTAATTTTAGTTTTGAGATGATAATAAATGAATGAGACCAGAATACATATGAGTTAACTTTGCAAAATTAAAGCTAGCTTTAATCTCTTATCTACTAACGGCACTATGGGCAAATACACAGGGTACAATATAACTTTTATCTTGGTTGACATATTAAAATAGCTTAGTCACTTCAAAAATGATCTGAAGAATTGTCTTAAGGACCAGTTTTGAAAATACATCTCATTTATACTGTTTCATAAACGGAAAATTACTTAAAAAAAAAAAGGAATGATTTTTTAAAAGAAAAACATGGAGACTAAGGAATACATGGAAAACAAAAAGATTTCACATGATAGTAGTATCCTGGGTGACAGCACTGTGCAATGACACCAAGAAGCAGTGCTTGGGTCTGGTGAGCGAAGACCCAGGGATTCACCCTATGTCCAAAATGTGATATTCAATGCTTTACAATGGGAAAAAGTCACAGCTCATACAAAAGCATGTCCATAAAACCCTCACAAATGTTCAACAGTATTTAAAACTATAAAAGAAGATGCACAGATTTTCTCTGCATGCACGGGCAGTGTTTGGTGAGAACAATTGAGGCAGGCACAGTGGAGATAGACAGGAGGCGTCTCAAAAAGGAGTTAAAAAGCTGTACCTAAGCAGCTGTAATTTTTTAACTTAAAAACAGTTAAAGATTTAAAAATATCAGAATGTACATATGTCATTACATTCAGTCCATAAATGCCTACAGATCACCACTGCTCAGCTTATCTGTCCTGGTAGATAGATAGTTTTTGTAAAAACCCAGAATTCATGAAAAAATGTCCTAAGCATTAAATAGGTTTAAAGAGTAAGGTTCTCCATTTAATAACAAAGTAGCACAAAATAGCCAAGAAAACCCTAACAGCGCAACTCTTCTGCAGAGAAAGTCTGTTGCAGCTTCTTTTACAAGCTGGCCTTTATAACACATGAAACCGGTGTAAAAAACACACACAAAAACAAAAACTCAGCCTTAATTTACAATACAATCATTTCCAAATCTGATTTTTTTTAGTACAAAATTTCATAAATCAGGTCTTCTGTGGATCATATACAATCATAAAGGCTAAATTCAAATTCTGTATTTTACAAATATGTCTGAAAAAGAAGGGAGTCAAGTATGGAAGAATGTTCTCTGGATGTTATTACTGGCCTCAAAAAAGTAGTACTACTGATTTCTGTGCAAAGAGAATATGCTGTTCAAACATTTTCCTATTTCAAGGCATGAAAATATTAAATTGGATAGAAGAAACAGGAAAATTACTGGTAACTAATTAAAAGATAGGTGCAAACACACCAATCCCTGTCCAACAGTGTATAAAGCATATTGGGCTCAGAATTTGTCTGTTGCTAGCACCTGGCTTTCACACTATATCCTTATCAAATAATCAGATAGAAAACTCAAATCATCATTAAGAAAAAAAAATCCCTAATGGCCATATCTCACTCCCCGATATTCAGATTTTCTTCTAAGTTTACAAGTGAAATTGAGGTCGTCTTCTGAAGGTACTTGACTACCTCCTGCCAGGAAGGTGAATGCCGTTAACTTGGGGCAGGAAAGGCAGTAAGAGCTCCAGTTGTGCAAAAAGTGAGAAGTGGTCGGAGGGGATGAGTGGGTGTGGGCAGCCGCTGATATTATTCTCAACTAGCCAATGGTGGTCCAGAGGTCCCAGAATGCCTAATGTGTTCAGCTGAGGCTTAGAATAGAAGATGTAGTCAATTATACCCTGAAAAATCAGAAGGAAATAAAAAAAATAAGATAACACTGAAATACCGAAAGATCTCAAGACATACCCTTTCAGGCATGTTTTGTAAAAACTTCATTAGCATGTGGGAAGAGGCAGTACCACCTGAGCCAAATGGTCCCCTAAATGTCAAACCTTGCAGAATGAAGACTGTTTAGCATGGCAACCATTCATTTTCCTACCTGGATCCTTTCAAAATTTTTAATTAGACATAAAGCATCTTTCGTGATATGGCTTCTGCTTCTCTTTCCTCGCTACCCCTTTGCCAGACTAGCTCTTTATTTTTGAGGGGGAAGGGGGATAAACATTCTTTGCATGTGCCCGTCTCTTCCCAGCCCCACAGCTTTCACACATGCTGCACTCCCTGCCCGAACACTTTCTTCTACTTGTCATCTGGTTAATCCTTCTCAGCCTTCAAGTGTGGACCTCAATCACTTTCCAAAGATCTTCATAGCTCACTGGTCCCCCGACCACCTCCGCTTCTCTTCCCCTGCTGATGTGTGTGTGCCCTACTACATACCTACTCATGTGGCTGAGACCAGCTGTCCCGCCCTGCACGTCCTGCAGCGCCAGGCACACAGCTAAGCACCTCTTGGCTTTTCACTTGCTCCTCTACATGTTCTTGGCCAAAAATATTTAAATATATTCAAAGGTCTCCTTCCTATCTCTACATCACTAGCATGAACGAAGAAAAAAAAAATCCCTAATCTCGCCCACCTTTGAGTTATTACCAGCACTTCTTCAATCAAGCTTCTGAAATAAGAATCTCCAAGCTAGCGTTTACTGCCTCACCGCTCCGGGCAGCACCCCTCACCAGCATCTTTCTGAAGCTCACCCGCCACTACTCTTTCCTAGAAAGGCCTGATTTCCTTGGCAGGTAAGCTCCCAGAGTCCTTGTTTCCCCATCTATGGTTTTTGTCATTTACGTGTCAGTTTTCCTAGAGTCCACTCTAATCTCTCTTCAACTCGACACACTCATCTGTTACCAGGACTAAATAGTAATTACCTAGAGTACTGGGGATCCCCCAAAGTCAAATAAAAAACTACCATGCTTTTCAACAGTTTCTTTTAAAGAGTCTAAAGAGCCCTCCCCACAAAAATTAGGAACCAGTTAACACTAGTATTTGCACTCTAATAATCTAACCTGAACGATTCATGTTCCATCAGGTTAGAAGTGGAAAACTAGGATACAAGAAAGCAGAAATGCAAAAGGAGGCTAAAAAGGACAGCTGAACACAAACCCTAAATAACCGCTGATACTAAAAATAAAGAGACTCACTAAAGAAAGTCTCCACACTGTAAGCTGTCAACTATAAGGCAGCTTATATGTATGTGTATATATATATATACATACATATATATATATGTATATGTGTATATATATGTATATATATATGTATATATATATTTATATATTAGCAACTTAAAAATGGCCAACAATAAACGACATTTTAGCACTCAAGAGGTTTCAGTTTAATTAACATGAGGTGGAACACCTCACCCCAACTGACACCAAATTAGATATAGTAAGTCCTTATTTAATGGCTAGATGGTTCTGCAACTTTAAGCGAAACAACAGAGAATGAAATTAATTTTACCAGAGGCTAGTTGATATATACAAGAGTTACGTTCCCATGGCATCTCATCAACATTATAATGAAATGATGTTGAAAAGAAATGACGTTATCTGAGGGCCTGTGGTATGGCAAATCCAGCTTTTGCATTGAGTCTATAAGAAACATAATTGACCCCAAAGGATGAGACAGTTAACTCAGGATTTACTATTATTATTTCATCTGATTTCTTAAACCAGAAATAATTCTAAGTTATCTAGAATATTTCTGTAAACCAACTCAAGATGACCTAAACTGAACAAATATTCACGTTTTAAAGACTTGACAAAGTAATAAGACTCTCCTTTAAAAAATAAAGTTTTTACAAGTTTACTAATTTCAAAACTCACCTTGAAATCAAACGTGTAATTGGTGTAAGGCATCAGGCCACTCTCATAGGCACTCTTTAACTTGAAACCATGAGTGATCCTTCCATTGGTTGTCCCATTTTTCCCATTACAGCTAAAGTTCGTAAGACTTTCATTATATCTCAGTTCCTTAAAGTCTTTATGATTTGTTTCTACTCCACCAGTGCTCAAATATTCTACAACACCTAGAATGAAAATAAATGGACTTTTTACAAGGTCAAGTATAATGTATGCTATATAAAACATAACTAAAAAGATAATTCAATTGTAAGTAGTTTTATATTATACTTTCTAAAATCTTCCCACTTTTTAAAATGGGTATTGAATCCCTGGTGATGAGACACCTGATTGGTGGCGTTGCTCTTATATCAATCAGGGGCAAAGGAGATGTACAGTCCTTAGTTCATCCTAGCTTGATGCCTATGTCAGTGGCCAGAGCTGTTTCATGTCTGAGGCACATAAAAAATAAAATTAAAATAAAATGGGTTTTTACATTTGCCAGAACTTGTCTAAATCCATTTGTACATGCCCAGACGGCATGGCTCAGTGCTTGAGTGTCGACCTATGAACCAGGAGATCACGGTTCAATTCTTAGGGCACATGCCCGGGTTGTGGGCTAGGTCCCCAGTGTGGGGCCTGAAGGAGGCAGCTGATGGACGATTCTCTTTCATTGATGTTTCTATCTCTCCCTCTCCCTTCCTCTCTGAAATGAAAAAAAATATTTTTAAATCATTTGTACATGGTTTTAATCATAGTATACTGAGTATTTTATTCTTTGCTTTACTGTTTCACATGAACTATGTGTAGTCTCAACTACCTTTAAAAATATATATTTATTTATTTCAGAGAGGAAGGGAGAGGGAAAGAAACATCAATGACGGGAGAGAATCACTGATCTGTTGCCTCCTGCCCGCCCCATAATGGGGATCAATCCCACAACCCGGGCATATGTCTTAACCAGGAATTGAACCATGACCTCCTGGTTCATAGGTCGACACTCAACCACTGAGCTACACTGAATTATCTTTTTCATTATTTTTATTTATTTTTAAAATATATTTTTATTAATCTCACAGAGAAAGGGAGAGGAATAGAGAGAAAGAAACATCAATGATGAGAGGGAATCACTGATTGGCTGCCTCTTGCATTTTGGACCAAGCCCACAACCCAGGCATGTGCCCTTGACTGGAATTGAACCTGGGGCCCTTTGGTCTGCAGGCCGACACTCTATCCACTGAGCCAAACTGGCTAGGGTTACCTTTTTTAAATGGTTGTACAATACAAGAGGCAGAGCTGGAGCATAACTTTTATTAAAACTAGTTTCCTTTCCTTTCCTTTTTTAAACACTCAACCTGTTTCTACTTTTTATAATCAACATCTTAGTATGTAGGTTTCTACTTAGGCTAAATTATTTACTTGGTATAAAATACCAAGATTAGGATTCACCGTCCTATTATATACTAGAGGCCTGTTGCATGAAAAGATTTGTGCAATAGGCCTTCCCTTCCCCTGTTTGCCGGCACTGGTTTTCCTCCGGCACCAGGCAGCGAAGGCGCCTTCAAGCCTCTCCGCCAGAGCTGCCTTTAGTCTTCGCTCTGTTGCTTCGCGCCTATGTATGCAAATTAACCGTGTCTTTGTTGGTTAATTTGCATATCTCGCTGATTAGCCAATGGGAGGCGTAGCAAAGGTACGGTCAATTTCAATCTTTGTCTATTATTAGATAGGATAGTGGCAACTATGAAAGAGAATACCACCAGTTAGTTACAAAGCAAGTTCACCATCGCTGAACACTATTTCCCCAATTTCCTAAGCACAACATGAGCTCAACAAACATTTATTTTAGTTTCCATTTAATTAGCAAGGTTGGCCCAGCCAGAGTGGCTCAGTGGTTGAGCATCTATCTACCTATGAACTAGGAGGTCATGGTTTGATCCCAGGTTAGGGCAAATGCCCAGGTTACAGGCTCAATTCCCAGTATGGGGCGTCCAAGAGGCAGCTAATCAATGATTCTCATCACTGATATTTCTCTTCCTTTCTTTCTCTCTCTCCCCCCCATTTCCTCTGAAATAAAAAGTAATTATATATATATATTTTAAAAAAGAAATAGGATAGTATTCATGTTGCCTTATTTATTTATTAAATATATTTTTATTGATTTCAGAGAGGAAGGAAGAGGGAAACATCAATGATGAGAATCATTGATCAGCTGCCTCCTGCACGCTCACAACCTGGGCATGTGCCCTTGACAGGAATCAAACCTGGGACCCTTCACTCTGCAGTTGACGCTCTACCCACTGAGCCAAACTGGCTAGTGATAAAAAATATATTTTAAAAAATTTAGCAAGGCTGAAGGTTTTCCCTGTGTTTGCTATTAAAATACTATTGTTTTTTTTAAAATTGTTGACACTATTACAGGTGTCCCCGTTTCCCCCCACCTTTGTCTGTCTCCCCTTTTTGCCCACCTCCCATCAGCCTTCATCACATTGTTGTCTGTGTCAATGGGCTAAGCATGTATGTTCTTAGGTTAATTTCTTCCAGTCCCCACCCCACCCTCCACTTTGAGATCTGCCAGTCTTTTCCATGTACCCATGCCTGTTTGTTCAACAGCTTATTTTGTTCATTAGATTCCACATATAAGTGAGATCATATGGCATTTGTCTTTCTCTGACTGGCTTATTTCACTTAGCATAATACTCTCCAGTTTCAATCACGCTGTCACAACCGTTATGAGTTTCTTCTTTTTTTTACAGCCACATGGCATTCCATAGTGTAAATGTACCACAGCTGTTTAGCCATTCATCCACTGATGGGAACACGGTTGTTTCCAGATCTTGGCTATTATAAAGAACACTGCTATAAACATAGAGGTGCATATATTTCAGGTTGGGGTTTTGGGTTTCTTAGGATATATTCCTAGAAGTGGGATGGCTGGGTCAAAAGGCAGCTCCATTTTTAATTTTCTGAGGAACTCCAGACTATTTGCCACAGTGGCTGCACCAGTCTGCATTCCCACGAGCAGTGTACTTGGGTTCCCTTTTCTCCACATGCTCACCAACACTTGCTGTTTGTTGATTTCTTGAGAGGAGCCATTCTGGCAGGTGTGAGGCGATGCCGCATTGTAGTTTTAATTTCCATCTTTCTGATGATTAGTGACCTTGAACATTTTTTCATATGTCTATTGGCCATTTGTATATCCTTCTTGGAGAAGTGTCTATTCGGGTCCTTTGCCCATTTTTCAATTGGAAAAATATTGTTTTTTAACACTGAAATGGATTTTTAAATCTGTATGATTTGGCAAGTCTCTCTTTGCCCCTAGGATACTTTGTAGCTAAACAGGGTGGTAGGCATGTTAGAGAAATTGCCAATGGATAATTCCTCAACTGCTTCAGTCCTAGTAATCCCCAGATAGCTTGATGAGATAGACTAAATAATTATGAATCTTAGATAGGAGTTGAAATACAAAAAAAGGAAATGCATTGGTTCTCGAACTTACTTCGTTCCAAAAGGCTGTTCGAGAAGTGATTTGTTCGAAAACGGAATCACTTTTTCCCATTAGAAATAATGTAAATTGAACGAATCTGTTCCAGACTCTGAAATGATTCCGTTTTATCCTTTCTTATATAAAGTACATGTCTAATCTATAAACAAACACTTCTTTTCTTAAATTTATCAAACCACCCACCACTAGCCGTAACGGAATCACTTCTGGCGCTCGTTCCGGGGTGTCTTTTGATAGATCAGCATAAAGCACCTTCGCTTGTTCATACAGCACTGCCTGCAAAAGGCTGTCACTGACTGCAACAGGATTTCCATCTCTTCAATGGCCTGTGATCACTGCTTCTTTCACACCCTTAGCAACATGAGCACTTTTGATGCCCTCTTTATGTTTTAAAGCATTCTCTCTCCTTTTTGTCATGCTGGAGAGAATGCTTTAACCATTAACCCATTCAGCATGAAAGGGTTATCAGGTCTAAAACCCGACAATGGAGACATTTTTCTGTGAACAATTTGGTGGAGATGGGGAGATGTTCAAGAAATGAGGTTTGACTGTAGTTAGATTTGATATTATAAGGGTTACTAGAGGCCCGGTGCATGAAATTTGTGAGTTGGGGGTGGGAGAGTGGGATCCCTCAGCCCGGCCTGCACCCTTTCACAGTTTGGGACCCCTTGGGGGATGTCCACCTAAGCGGTGGGAGCGGGCCTAAGCTGGCAGTTGGACATCTTTAGCGCTGCCACGGAGGCAAGAGAGGCTCCTCACCACTGTGCTCGCCAGCTGTATGCCTGGCTTGGCTTCTGGCTGAGCAGCACTCCCCCTCTGGGAGCGCACCAACCACCAGGAGACAGCTCCTGCGTTGAGCGTCTGCCCCTGGTGGACAGTCCGCATCATAGCGACCAGTTGTTCTATTGTTTGGTCTATTTGCATATTAGCCTTTTATTATATAGGATGGTTTATTCACTGTACCATCTATGGAAATGTTTTCAAGAATATGGCTTTCTGTATTCTTCTACTTTGTGATAAAAATAAAAATCCCTATTCTTTGTTGTTAAAATCACTTGCCTGATCTATGTAAATGAAGAATTTCAATTTCCACCCCAAGTGGATTTTTCTAATCAAGCCTACCAAAATTTGAGATCCTGTAATATATGGTCAAATTTAAACTGCATCATATTACATGTTGGAATTCCAAAGAGGCTGTCTTAAAACCCTTTCAGTCTGGATTATATACAGGGGTAGGCAAAAGTAGGCTTACAATTGTGAGTACACAAAACAGAGCTTATTCTTGTATTACTTATTAATTATTGTATTATTTTCCATACAAACAACTGTAAACCCACTTTTGCCAACACCTGTATATCCTGGGGATAATAAAACAAAATGACATGTTCTTTAATGAGTTATTCCAAGTTATTACCTATGTGTTTCTCAAAGATGATTAATGTCCTTCCTCCTGAGGTTTCATATTACTATTTCATTTTCAAAATGGTCCCCCTACTCCAAAAAATTTTTTAAACTTGATTCACAGCTGCCACTACAAACTGAATTTGTTTTCGCTAAATATGGAATATCAGAAACAATACGTTACAAAAACATTGAAGTCAAAAAGCATTCTACATAGACTGACATTCTTTTCTTACCAGAGTCTGGCAAAGAATTAAGATCTGCACACAACACCAGTGGAATATTTCCCAATTCTCCCAATGGGCTCGAGTGGAGGCTTCGTGAGGCTTCATCAATAATGTTCTTCACTTCTGAGAGAAACATCATCGTTTGAACTAACTTCACATCAGAGTACTCAGGGTCCCAATGCATATGAGCATTAGCCACGAGAATAAGTTGTTTTTCTGTCCCAAGATGTGGCTTTCCTGCTGTATTAGCTAAAAAGAAAACAGACAGAACCCCTCTATCAACCCACATATTCTTACAGAGCCTAAAAGCAAGAATATCTCAGAGTCTTAGGAATAAAAAAGGACTCTAAAACTGACCTAATAGCCCTGACCGGTTTGGCTCAGTGGATAGAGCGTCGGCCTGCGGACTGAAAGGTCCCAAGTTCGATTCTGGTCAAGGGCATGTACCTTGGTTGCCGGCACATCCCCAGTAGGAGGCAGCTGATTGATGTTTCTCTCTCATTGATGTTTCTAACTCTCTATCCCTTTCCCTTCCTCTCTAAAAAAAAAAAAAAATCAATAAAATATATTTTAAAAAAATAAATAACTAAAACTGACCTAATAATCTCTCACATAATGACTTAATCTAACCTACAACAAACCTGAGAAATAGTCATTTAAACGTCAGGTTGTGTACTTGTAACTTAGGGTATTCATTACTTGATCAAAAACAGCCCATTTTATTTGGATCAGCTTGGTTTTTAAATAGTTGTGTCTCCTTGAAACTTCTGGTCTTAATTCAGATGTACTAAATCAAGCCTCACAAAATTAAATCTACTCTTTTCCTTAGCTGTATTTATGATGGTCACTAAGTTCCATCTTTCTATCCTTCAGGCTAAATAACCCCAGTTCCAACTGTTCCTATGACAGAAATTTCAGTTCTCAGCATGAACGCCACTCTTATTTAACTTGAAATAAGTGGTTGATTTCTCCAAAATTTGAGACCTTTAAAATAATGACTACAAGTGGGTCAGGAAGAGAAGTTTGCTTACAGAATATCCTTGCTGCCAAGAAATTACAGAAGTGCATGGAGTTCTCTCTGAGCAGTTATTTCAACTAATTATTACTTCAACCTTTCTTTTATGTGAAAAGTTCTTGGGAGCTTTATGCATTTCAAGGTTTGAAATACTTTGCTTGGCAATGCTCTCTCACCTTAGCTTTTTGGTAGAGAAAATGAGATATGATAGTTTAGAAAAGATTTTAATTCTCACTGAGTTTCTTCAGGTGTTAAACAAGACTATTATTACATAATGAATTCTTTTTTCCTATTAAATTTTGGAGGTCAATTTTACAGGAAGTGAAGAGATCACTCACATGACTTTTCAATCAATTCCTTTCGAAGTTCTAGTAGTACTGCAACTCCAATGTTATCTTTTGTCATAACTCTGTTCAGCATAGCTTCAGACCCTTCTGAATTTGCCATTGCTAGCTGATTAAATTCAACAGTGTGTTTCTGAACCAAAGTAAATCTAAAACAAAAACAAACACACAAACACACATAAAATTGGGAATATAAGGATATTAGCTTTGTGGGAAATGCTGTTTTTTTCAAACTTCCTTAGATATAATGGCATGTGAATCACATTATGGAAAATCCTCCACATTTAACACCAAGCTTCCCACACCCATTTAGAGCTGTTCTCAGTCTGTTATTGATAACATCTTGATTTTAACCTTTACAACTTAGGATAATGTAGTCATCTTCTGTTTAGGTTTTGTCTTGGAATATTTCATCTTGTAATTTTTAAATATTGTTTTCCAAATTATGGGTTTAAGAATCCTGCAGGGAATATTAAATGCAAGGTGTTTCAATGAACAATTGGAGTTAAACCCTACTAAACACCTGAAGAAACAGCAGCACTTTCAACATGTCTCCAAAACAAGATTATTTCTAATGATTCAAAATAAAACCCTCTAAAGTAAAAAGTACCGTTTTCGTAAGTAATAACAGAATGCCTCATTCTCTCATTTGCCAAATGATTTCCATCCTCTTGGTCCCCACCCTGCAAAGAGAGAACATTTCTTTTTTTAAAAGACGATGACTTACTTCTCTGTCTTGAAGAATATCGCACAGCCATCAACATGCTTTCTTTCTTGTTCTGACATTGTCCGAGCTCTCGATTTAGGGCTAAAGAATCCATTATAGCCACGTCCTTTCAGTTCTACCAGAAAGAAACTGTAGTACTGTTCTGTTTCAACCTCCTGAGAAATGGTCGACAGCAAAGTTATTCATGAGACAAAATCAGCCACATACAGTAACTTTACATACACATATATATGTAGTTTGAGAGCTTAAAATCACGTCAAAAGGCTGATTTGCAGAAAGTGACGCCCAGGGTCATGTATGTTATGAGAGATGGACTGAGAACCTGAAGTTACTGTGCACCCACGTTTAATGCTCTTTCCACTATGCGCTAATCTATTATCACTGGTGGTAAAACAAAATCATACCTTGACAATACCACAATTTCAGAAACATTGCCACCCAATTAAAAAATAGTGTGCAGGGGCATTACGAAGGGCAAGGTGAGTATTTAAACTGTCATAGCAAATGCTTAAAACCCAGCTTAACCCATTTGCTTAATTTGGCAGCACAGTGCTACAGAACAAAGCAGGCAGTGAATTTTTCCAGGATTCACTAAAAACAGAAAAAGCCGCTATTTTAAGAATTGCTAAAGGTGTGACTTCAAATGTGGAATGCATTCCCAGGTTGCACCTTGCTTTATCAATGCTGGGGCATTTGTGCAATTTAAACAAATACACTTCCGATGACTTACCTGAAGACTTATGATATCAGCATTGCAGCTCAGGATTTCTTGAATAATGGCCTTTTTCCTGTAATCCCAATTTAGTGCCCATGATGGACAGTAGCCATACAACTGCCGGGTCGCATATTTATCACAAAGAACATTATAGCACATGACAGAAAACAAGGCTGTAGGAAAGATAACTTTACTTATTCAACACGTGGCAGAAATAAAGCACACAGTTATTTTCAATAGTCTTCACTTAAATGCTGTTTGACTTTATTGATTCCATATATTCAATAAAGTCGAATATAAATACAGTCAAATGATGAGGAAAGACATAAACATGAACAAACTATGAAATGATGTACTACTTGCCACAGAGGTATGAACAAAAGGTTCCTAAGGTAAGACTAAGATCTCGAGCTCTCAGCCTCTAAGACCAGGGCTCCTCATTTTTGTGCTCCTTCTGTTAATGTAGAATGTGGAAATCTGACAGTTATTTTTCTTAATAGACATGTCTAGTTTTCTTCTATAGAGCAATGATTATTAATCCACAAAGAGGAAAGGGGTATCACAGACCAAATCTTATTACAAGTTCCCAAATTATTTTATTTTTAAAATATGTTTTTATTGAATTTTGGAGAGAGAGGAAGGGAGAGTGATAGACAGAAACTTCGATGAGAGAGAGACATCATTGACTGGCTGCCTCCTGCACACCCCACACTGGGGATCAACCCTGCAACCCAGGCATGTGCCCTGAATCAAACCAGCAACCTCTTAGTTCATGGGCTGACGCTCAACCACTGAGCATATAGGCTGAGCCCAAATTATTTTCATTCAATTTAAGTTAAAAGGAAATCAGAGTTCATTAATTCAATTTCACTCTCAAGTAAGTTTTGGCTATCTTTCAATTTTGAAGTATCAATTACATTTGGAACATACTAGGGTTTAGAAACTTCCAATATAAAAAGATTTTTGTGCCGAAACTGGTTTGGCTCAGTGGATAGAGCGTCAGCCTGCAGACTGAGGGGTCCCAGGTTCGATTCCGGTCAAGGGCATATACCTGGGTTGCAGGCACATCCCCAGTGGGAGATGTGCAGGAGGCAGCTGATCGATGTTTCTCTCTCATTGACGTTTCTAACTATCTCTCTCCCTTCCTCTCTGTAAAAAATCAATAAAATATATTAAAAAAAAGATTTTTGTATATTCATTATAACTGAATTTGATCAATACTTTATCAGAAGGGTTTCTTAACAGTAGCACTACTGACCCTGTGAATAAATTCTCATTGTGGGGGGCTGTGCATTGCAAGATACTTAGTAGCATCTCTGAGATGCCAGTAGCACTTCCCCAGTGTGACAACCAAAAAATGCTTCCAGATAATTGCCAAGTGGACGCTGGGGAATAAAATCACCTCTGGCCGAGGAACACTGCTGTATAGCATACTTTTTAGAGGGTGACAGAGAGGCTAGGTGAGCAAGAATGAAATCTTTATTATTAACTCCCAGACCAGATTAAGTATAAGCACTCTACTGTAACACTGCCTATAATCTAAAGCACGCCAACAATAATGTTAGGTTTATAAATATCAAATAAAAATAAGCGTTAAAAAATAATGCTACCCACCAGTTGGTCTTGTTCTGTCTGGTTCTTGTAACATAATCCAAGACCTTGGAGGTGGTTGTTCTGTTGAAACTAGTAGAATATTAAACACAAAATTAAGCAATATTCTTACATGTCTTCCTAAAAAAATGGTTTAAATAAATGACCACTTACTTCTTTTTGCAGTACCTGCCAAATTATCAAGCAAGTAGTTAAGTAGCCTTTTTGTTCCATCTGGTTCCTGATAGAGGTTCAATATATCCAGGGTAAGTGGATTTCCTGGAAATATTTTTAAAATAGATAAAACAAAACCAAGTCAAGTACTAAAATATTTTAAAATGGAAAAACATACCTAAATTATCAGGTCATCTATAACAATGCATATAGTTACTAGTAACATACCAAACCAGAAAAAAAAAATATATTTTTTTTATGTGAAGAGTAGAAGTTATTTACACCATCTTCTACAGAGGTATCCAAAACTTATTATTAATGGATGATGCCAATGTAGAAGATACCTCATAGTGCCCTGCCTTATCAATACTTTCATAATGATCTGAAGCAAGTGAAAATGGATTGGGAAAGAGTGTGGAGAAGGACTGGGCAAGGGAAAATAATAGCCAATATAATAACAAGAAATTTCCTAAAAAACATATGTAGTCTGGCCCCTAGATTTAAAAAAAATTCTACTGAATAAAGTAACAAGATAAGGCAGACTTGGTTTAAGATTGTCACTAAAGAAGGGGAAAAAACCCAATGCTGTGAGCCATCCGTAAATTCAACAAGTATTTCTTAAGTGGCACAACTGAAAACAAAAGCAAGAGTCTCAATCCTCTCAGAGGGACTTCTTATGCACATAGGAGGTTGGTAAACATTAAAACTATTTAAGATGAAATGCCCTGCTCTTGAGATAGCCAAGCATCCTTCCTAACAGCTGAGTTACCCCTGTTATAGAAGTTCCCAAATTATTTTTGACATTAATTAACATATAAGATCTCTTTAATTTTAATATTCTAGGATTCTAATAATTACAACAGTAAAAATGTGCTCCTATAAGTGTAGAGTATGTCTTTGCAGGAGGACAAATTATAGCAGTATCATATGTGTACAGTCCTTGATAGCAACCAAAGCTCTGAAATTTTTAGTCACAATCCTCTGAGACAGGTATAGTCATAACCTGAGAGCTGCTATAACCACTTGTTAAAGAAAGCTTGAGAAAATGAAGTCAACTAAAACCTGGTACGTCTCAGTACCAGGTAAGCAGCTCATTATAACTACACCAAGGATAACGTTATCTTTTTATTACTTTCTAGTGCAAAATATTTAGAGGCAACTACTGACTACTATAACTATGTGATTCTCCCTTCTAAGATCTTTCTTAATAAATTAAAAACCACCCCCACACAGCATCTATATGTGACTCTAATAAATGCAGATGAAGCCAAATGGTGTGTTTCCCCCAATGAATGCTTGCTTTTTGGAATTTATTTAAATGTCAAATTAATCTGCTCTTCATAGCCTGGAAAAGTAATACAGGGTGTTCCCCCCCTCCCAAATGTATATACAATGTCTGTAGATTCTATTACATTTTGAAAAAGAAATGTATGTTAATAAACACTGCCTTTATAGTTATTCAAAGTGTGTATACATTTTTGGGGGACACCCTATATATAAGGGTTGGCAAAAGTAGGTGTACAGTTATAATACAAAAATTAATAAATAATACAAGAATAAACTATTTTGCATACTCACAACTGTAAACCTACTTTTGCCCACCCATGTACACAGGGTCACGTTAAAAACAACACAATTCTGAAATTAAAACATGTTCTTGATGTGAATAAAAGAAGTCGCTTCTGGAAAGTAGCCATACTTTCCCCTATTCTTCCTGTTAAGCACAAATAAAATGCCTGTGTCTTATGTATAAACAAACATAAGACTGAAATGTGGTGAGAAGGCAGAACGGTAGAGAACCCGGACCTAAGAAACATTTAGTGGTGAACTCCATGGGATTAATTTTTGCCCCATATATCCCAAATGCGGAACTGAGGAAGCCAGCAACACAGAAACACCATCGTGTGCAGAAAGAAAAAAAAAAATCCCCTAAAAAGCCAAAGAACCAGGAAAGCACAACCTAACAAGACAAAACCTTTGGATAATGACAGCTCTGCTTCTGCTAGACACCAAAGAAACTTGTGAGAAAGTAAAGAGGAGCCCCAAGTAGGTAGCTGGGACTTTTATCCCCTCTGGGTAGTAAGACTTCCTCCTCCATCCTGTGGTGTCAGCTCAACCCACAGTAAAGGGGCGGCTCTCCACACCCCTTCTGGGAATGTCAGAGGAGGCCAAGGAGAGGCAAGATTTTTATCATTGCCCAGCAGGAATGAGGTCACCTCAATGCAGTAACTATGGAGACCACACAGAAAGCCAAAACTGCCATCTCCATGCATGTGACCCTCAACAGAGGCTAGGGGGAATCTGAACTTCTACCTCCTTTGGCAGTAAGGAGATAGTGTCCCTGCCAGTGCAATGTTAGAGAAAGCCAGCAAAACCAGAAGATTTAAGTTAACACAACATACTATGAATATGTCCAGTTTCAAGTGAAAAATCACTCATTATACCAAGAACTAGGAAGATTTCAAATTGAATGAAAAAAGACAGATATAAGATTCCAATCGTTATTAGAACGATCTGATAAAAAAACAGCAAGCATGAAAAACATGCCTGAGATAAATGAAAAAATACTCAGTAAAGAAAAAGAAAATTTTGACAAAACACACACAAAAGAAATGAAAATATTAAAATAAAAAATAAAATAAAAACCTCAGAGTCATGGAAGCAGAGAACAAAGAGCACACAGCTGAAAAGTACTCAAGGAAATGATGGTTGAAAACTCCTCAAATACACCAAAAACTAAAGGAATCCATACCAAACCACATAATTAAACTAAGGACAAATAAAAATTTTTGAAGACAGAGAAAAAAAGACACTTACCTGGAGGGGGAAAACAATTTGAATAATAGCCGATTTATTGTCACAAACTACAGTGCCCAGAAGAAAGTGGCACAATATTTTTCAAGTGCTAAAGAAAAAAAAAGAACTATCAATCTAGAATCCTATACTGTGAAAATATCCTTTAGGAATAAAGAAAAAGAATAAAGACATTCTCAGAAACTAAGAGAACCTGTTGCCAATAAATCTACCCCAAAGAACCACTAACGGAAATTCTCTAAATAGAAAGGAAATGATAAAAGATGGAACCTTAAAACATTAGGAAGGGACTGGGGGAGGGGAGCTTTCCTTATTTTAAATTTTCTAAATCATCTTTGGTGGTTAAAACATTTCTTATAACACTGATTTGTTTCTAAATGTATGTAGAGAAAACATGTAAGACAATTATATCATAAATAGGGGTAAAACTAGAAGGTCATAAAAAAAGTGGTTTCTATACTTCATTCAAACTAGTAAAATGATAATACCAGCAGACTATATTGACTTGTCCTATATGATAAAAGGCTAATATGCAAATGGTGGAACAACTGAACAACCAGTCACTATGACATGCGCTGACCACCAGACCAAGGTGGGATGCCGGGTGCTGTCACTGGGATGAGCCTCTGGTGGTTACGGAAAATTCTTTGCTTCCATGCCCCGCGGTCCCGCCTGGTGCTTGCACCTGCTTCCAGCGCCCCTCAGGGCTCCTCCACCTCCCCTGGTCCTGAAGGGCGATTGGTACCTCTCACACCCACTGCTGGCACTGGCCCTGCTTGCCCCTGAGGCTTCACCACCTCCCCCTGCTCCTAAGGAGCAATGGGGCAGCTGGCAGAAAGGGGACTAGGGGCCAAGGCGGGGGCATGGAGGATGGGCCAAGACCCACCCCTGTGCCCACTGCAGCCTCCCGGCACAAATTCATGCACTGGGACCCTGGTATATATTTAAAACAAGATCTACAGCAACCACTAAAAAGATATACAAATAGATAACTCAAACACACTACATACAAAACAAAATGGAGATGTAAAAAGATGTTCAAGTAATCCACAGGAAACATGACCCAAGTAGGTACTGTCCATGATGAGACACTTGCTTCAAATACAATAATATAAGTGAGTTGAATGGAAAAGATATAAATCATACAAATAATAATTAAAGAAGCAGAAGTGGCTACATTAACATAAAATAAAAGGGATTTCAGAGGAAGTAAAATCACCAGAGTGCCATTATGTAATGTTAAAAGGTCAATCCCCAAGAAGACATAGCAATTCTGGAAGTGTAGTCACCAAGCAGCAGAGCTGAAAAATATTAGGCAAAAACTAACAGAAGTGAAAGGACAATAGAGAAATCTATAATTATAATCGGAGATTTCACTAATCCTCTCTCAACAATTGATAGAACTAGACAAAAAGGTCCACAGTGTCATCAATCTAATAGACTCTAGGTTAATACATAGGATCAAATAGAGATTTATAGAACATTCTACCCAATAAAAGACAAATACATATTCTTGTCCAGTGCCCAAGGGACAAACAGTAGGGTAGATCATATTGTGGGCCATAAAACAAATCTTGACAAATTTAAAAGAAGCGAAATCATACAGAATGTATTCTTTAGCCACAATAGAATCATATTAAAAATCAATTACTGAAAGACAATAGGAGAATCTGCAAACACTTTGAAATTCTGAATAAGCCATGAATCAAAGAGAAAGTCTCATGGGAAATTTTAAAATGCACTGAGCTGGAGAACCAAGATGGCAGCATAAGATACAGACCTGTGCATGCTGTCTCCCACAACAACATTGAAAATCACAACTATAAGACAAAACAGCTATCATTCAGAGCCATGGGAAAGCTGGCCCAGTGGAAGTTCTACAACTGGAAGTGAAGAAGAGCACTGAGACTGAGTAGGATATGCAGAGGCGCCAAGAACAGAGGTACAGAGTCATGCGCCAGGCGAGCTGCAACTGGATGTGCGGTTTTTTTCAATCGAAAGGGGTTACAAACTCTCGAATCCACTGAGCTTGTTTGGGGCGGGATTCCAAGGTCCCAGACCCCTACGGGGTGAGGCGGGACAGCCTTGCAGTGGGTCAGAAAGCGAGAGTGGCTTTCTCGCGGGGATGCGGAGAGGTGAGGAGTCACTGAGAGGTGAGGAGTTGCCATTGCTGTTTGCTCCGCCCTGGTGATTCCCTGAGACCCTGCCCTACTCAATTTACATCCCTGCCCAAGCTGTGCCAGTGGCACAAAAGGAATCACCTGCGCTTTTGCAGCTTAACCCAACAAACTGCAGATTTCAACTCCTCGCACCCATAAGGGACACGCTCAAGAAGCAGAATCAGGTTCGGAGGAAGCCGGAACCGGACCCAGTAGCCTTACGCAGAGGGAGGCCAGGGAGCGGGCCTAAGCTGTCAGTAGGACATCCCGTGAGGGCTCCCAGACTGTGAAAGGGGGCAGGCCAGGCTGAGGGACCCCTCCCCCACAATGCATGAATTTTTGTGCACTGGGCCTCTAGTATATTGATAAGGATCTGTTCTGAGAAATGTGTCCTTAGGCAATTTTGTAACTGTGCAAATAGCCTAGAGTGCACTTACACATAGATGGTATAGTCAATCACACACCTAGGCTATATGGTAAACTACTATTGTATATGACGATGTGTTCCATCATCAACAAAAACATTATGTGGAACATGACTATAATGGAGGCATCGTCATAAAAACATTAAAATAATTCTATTTCAAGACTTTTTACCCTATTTCAAGTTCCAAGTAACTATGTGGCATTCACTGGCAGAAGAATAAACACATAGCTCAGTGGAGCAGAATAGAGAATCCACGAATCGAGCTACACAGGTATGTCCAACTGGTTTTTGAAAGAGGCAAAAGCCAAAGCAAGTCAATGGAGGACAGACTTTTCAACAAATGGTGCTGGAGCAACTAGACATCCACCCACAGGGGTGTGCAAGCTCGCACACACAACCTTGAACTAAACCTCTCTTCTTTTAAGTCAATGCTAACTCAGAATGGATCACAAACTTAAATGTGAGAGATAAAACTCAGTACAAAACATAGGAGAAAATCTTTGGGATCTAGAGCTATTCAGAGTTCTCAGGCTTGACACCCAAAGTAGGATCCATAAAAGAAAAAACTGATAAACTAGACTTCGTCAAAATTAAATTTTTGCTATGTAAAAGACCCTATGTTAAACTGTGATTTATTATAAATATATAGGGTGGGGCAAAAGCAGGTTTGCAGTTGACTGTATGAAAAATAATTCAATAATTAATAAATAATAAAAGAACAAATAGTGTTTCACATACTCACAACTGAAAGCCTACTTTTGCCATAGCTTGTATATTTGGTTTTTCTCCAGTGTTCCTGGCACAGAACCCCTAAAACTCTTGAAATTTCCTAAGTAATTCTGTAACATTCTATTTCTTTTGCATTAAAGTGACAAAATATTAATTGTTAATTCTGGTGGTCAGTATATAAATATACTTTGCTATATTTTATATTTGCGGTTATAAAATTTAAAAATAAAAAGGCCAGGCTTACCATAGAAATATGTTAACAGAAAAAGGCATTTAAAGCTCACACTTCCCTAACCTCTAAGACTTAACAAGTCTATCCCACACAGAAAAACTTTCCAAAGCACCATTTATAAAGCTAACATTTATTCAATATGGTTTTATATACATTTGTAAACATATTATTTGCCTTTTTCCATTTTGTTTTTGTGAACATTACTTACTAGTATATGATATACAATAAATGTACAGAAATAAACCTCATTTTATTAACTGTATTTTTAAGAAATAAAGTGTGCAATTTTTGAAGACTTCATTATGTGATATTTTTTTAGAGAGACATCAAAATATCAATAGGCTTTACGCACTCTCTGACCTGGGAATTGAACCCACAACCCGGATATGTGCCCTAACTGGGAATCAAACCTGCCACCTTTCAGTGCATGGGATGGACGGTATCCAACCAAATGAGCCACACCAGCCAGGGCCATTAAGTGACTTTTTTAAAAGAATCAATTATAAAGTAATCTACAAGACTGGTGAAGAATCACTTATAAAGTAATCTACAAGACTGGTGAAGAATCACTTATATTGATAAACATTTGTAGGTATTGACATATTATTAAAATGACTTTTAATATTGCTGGTTTTAAAAAAAAATTTCCCGCCCTAGCCAGTTTGCTCAGGGGTTAGAGCGTCTGAAGGGTCCTGGGTTTGATTCCAGTCAGGGCACATGCCTGGGTTGCGGGCTCGATCCCCAGTAGGGGGCATGCAGGAGGCAGCTAATCAATGATCCTCTCTCATCATCGATGTTTCTCTCTCTCTCTCTCTCTCTCTCTCTCTCTCTCTCTCTCTCAAATCAATAAAAATATATATTTAAAAAAATGTTTCCCTCATAGTTCTTACTGGATCAAATTCTAATATATTAAGGAAATCCACATAAATCAAGTTTTTAAAAAATACTCTTTAAAATACTTTACTAACAGGTCCAAATTTTCTACTTACTGTTTCCTATACTTTGTGAGAGTCTCCATTTTTTGAGATTTGAACATTTTAAAAAGCTGTTCACAGCATGATGACATAAGACAAGTATAACTGAGGAAACCAAGATGGCGGCATAGGTAAACACCGGAAATTGCTGCCTCCCACAACAAATTCAAAACTACAACTAAAAGACAAAACGGACATCATCCAGAACCACAGGAAGGCTGGCAGAGTGAAAATTCTAAAACTAGAAGGAAAGAGAAAAGCACTGAGACTCAGAGGAGCTGCGGAGGTAAAGTGCAGAGGTACAGAGGCGCACGCGGAAAGGGCTGGCAACTGAGGACACGGCTGGCTTTTTGAATCGGGAGGGAGTCACAAGCCCCCGACTGCTCTGAACACTGGTTCCGGGAAGTCTCTGGGGACCCGGACTCGTGCGGGGAGAGACTGGACTGTCTGGCAGTGGGCAGAACTCGGAACTCGAGGGCGGCTTTCTCTCAGAGGTACTTGCAGCGATTACCCAGACACTGAGACTTGGGTCCCTTAGGGCAGGGCTGAGGATCCGCCATAGCTGTTTGCTTCGCCCTTTGATTCCCTGAGACCCCGCCCCACCCAAGCTGTGGCAGAGGCTTTTGCATATGAATGCCCTGGCCCTTTGCAATCTGAAAATTACCTAACAAACTGCAGCTGGGCCAGACAGACCCAGAACTTCCAAGAGAAGGCCCAAGGCCCCACAGCAGCTTGCATTGCTTCACAGCTGGCCCTCATTTGGGCACCTCCAAACCCCAAACAAGGAAGGGGAATCTGCAGATCTCTTTGTCACTCCTGTTGGGTAGCCTCAGGAAGAGGCTAAATTAGCACCTCCTTAGATCCAAGAGCCAGTGTACCCAGCGGTCAGAGTGGGACCATCCAGATTACAACTCCTCAGATCCATAGGGACACACTCAGGGGGCAGACTCAGTGAGCACCAAAGCCCTACTGAAGCAAGTCTTGCCCCAGAAGGGTGTCTTCAGCACAGAAGTTCTCCCACTGTAGACACAGCTGATTCTCACAGCCAATTTGTCTGGAGGTCAATTCCTCCCAGCGATACCTACAACAATCAGGGCTTAACTACAACAAGACTGTGCACAAAGCTCACAAAGGGGCGCACCAAGAGTGTCCACCTCAGGTAATTTGGGAGGCTGAGCCACTGGGCCCTAAAGGACAACTAGGACAGAAAGCTACTCTATCAACACAGGGATGCATAAAAAATGTGGAGACAAATAAACAGGTCACAAATGACAGAAATGGAGGAAAGCAAACTACTGGATATAGAGTTCAAAACCACACTTTTAAGGTTTTTCAAGAATTTTCTAGAAACCGCCGATAAACTTAATGAGACCCTCAAGAAATCTAGTGAGACCCTCGAGGTTGTGATAAAGGACCAACTAGAAATTAAGCATACACTGACTGAAATAAAGGATATTATGCAGAGTTCCAACAGCAGACTAGAGGATCGCAAGAATCAAGTCAAAGATTTGAAATATGAAGAAGCAAAAAACACCCAACCGGAAAAGCAAAATGAAAAAAGAATCCAAAAATACAAAGATGGTGTACAGAGCCTCTGGGACAGCTTCAAGCGTACCAACATCCGAATTATAGGGGTGCCAGAAGAAGAGAGAGAGCAAGATATTGAAAACTTATTTGAAGAAATAATGACAGAAAACTTACCCTACATGGTGAAAGAAATAGACTTACAAGTCCTGGAAGCGCAGAGAACCCCAAACAAAAGGAATCCAAAGAGGACCACACCAAGACACATCATAATTAAAATGCCAAGAGCAAAAGACAAAGAGAGAATCTTAAAAGCAGCAAGAGAAAGACAGTCAGTTACCTACAAGGGAGCACCCATACACCTGTCAGCTGATTTCTCAACAGAAACTTTGCAGGCCAGAAGGGAGTGGCAAGAAATATTCAAAGTGATGAATGCCAAGTACCTACAACCAAGATTACTTTATCCAGCAAAGCTATCATTCAGAATTGAAGGTCAGATAAAGAGCTTCACAGATAAGGAAAAGCTAAAGGAGTTCATCACCAACAAACCAGTATTATATGAAATACTGAAAGGTATCCTTTAAGAAGAGGAAGAAGAAGAAGGAGGTAAAGATACAAATTATGAACAACAAATACACATCTATCAACAAGTGAATCTAAAAATCAAGTGAATAAATAATCTGATGAACAGAATAAACTGGTGATTATAATAGAATCAGGGGCATAGAAAGGGAGTGGACTGACTCTTCTTGGGGGGGAAAGGGGTGTGGGGGATGCAGGAAGAGACTGGACAATAATCGTGCACCTATGGATGAGGACATGGGGAGGGGGGTTGAGGGCGGATGGTGAGGTGGGAACCGGGTGGAGGGGAGCTATGGGGGGAAAAAGGGGAACAACTGTAATAATCTGAACAATGAAGATTTAATTAAAAAAAAAAAAAGAAGTATAACCTCAGGAATGTATCACCAGAACAGAGGCGTTTGAAACAAAGGCTAGAAAAGCAATGCTAGACTAGGAGTAAAAATAATACAAAGACTAGTAGAGAGTTTATAGGTAGACAAGAGAGAAAACTACTCTGCCGGGAGCCGGTCCATCCTTGCTGCTTCAAGGGACCTGGCATATATGGCATACTGTTCTTAATATGTTTGCTCACCTTCTTGGCACTATGTATTTTAACCAAGGTCACCTCTCTGAGAAAGGTTGTTTCCCCAGGTAGGGATTTTCCCCTGAAGTTAGGGAGGGAATAAAACCCCTTAACTAAGTGCCAGGCAGGTAATTAATCACTTTAACAACCATGCTTAAGCTACATAATCTTTACTCCCTGGAATGGAGATAAGAAATGCCCTAACCTTTGGAATAGAGATTGATAGGATTGGAATCAACTGGTATAAATACAGATGTAACAAGACAACAAGAGACAGAACCTAGACACAGAACCTACACAGAACCTAGAGACAGAAGAACTTCGCTGGAGAGAACATGGCAAAAGATCCTGGACAGAAACTGGCCACAGAACCTAGAGACAGAACTTAGTGAGAGAACATAGCAAAAGATCCTGGACAGAAACTGGCCACAGAACCTAGAGACAGAACCTAGCAAGAGAACCTGGCTGGAGAACCTAGCGAGGGAACATGGCTACAGAACCTGGCTGGAGAACCTGGAGAACCTAGCAAGAGAACATGGACACAGAACCTGGCTGGAGATCCTAACCAGAACTTCGCTGGAGATCCTGAACAGAACCTGGCTGGAGAACCTAGTGAGAGAACATGGCTACAGAACCTGGCTGGGGAACCTAGCGAGGGAACATGGCAACAGAACCTGGCTGGACCTGCTGGGGTTGGACACCAGCATTACTCCATGTACTTAAGAAATTGATGAAGTCTGGGCAAGACTTAGCCCATAAATACCCAGGCAAAAGGATTCCCTCTTACGGCTTCATTAGACTCAAAGACAGACAGACACACACACACACACACACACACACACACACACACACAGCGGGGCCTTGACTTACAAGTGTCCCGACTAACGAGTTTTTCGAGATATGAGCCGTCTCATATTTGCTTTGAGTTGCGAGCTAAAATTAGGGTTATAAACCACCTTCAGATACCCCACTGCTAGTTGGCGCAGTGAACGTCACAGTGAATGCCAGAACATCAGCCCAGCATCATGTGTCTCACTCGTTCACTTTTGATTTGACATACGAGTAATTTGAGTTATGAGCTCCGTCACGGAACGAATTAAACTCGTAAGTCAAGGCCCCACTGTATACACAAACAAAAAGAAGCACAAATATGGGAAGTCATACCTTTTAGGCCTAAAGTCTGCAACTGAAACAGTTTCCCCATCTCAAAAGGTAGAACTCGTAACAGGTTGTTATTTAAATGGAGTTCCCTGTTGATGTAAAATTTCCAGGAAGTCAGCAGACATATTAACCTTTAACTAACAGCTAAAATCAACAATATGATTTCTAGGAATATAAGGTCCTAAAATTGACAAAATTTCATATTATATTCTAATGTCTAGTACAGTGCTTCTCAAATCCTATGTAGTAAACACAAAAACCCAAACTTCTACAAACCAATACATTTGTAAAATACAAGGAAACAATGAGTTGCTAAATAAATGAAATGGGTGGTGGGTGGGGAGACCAAAAAAATAGAAGCCCCAATTTTTTAAGGGTATTAGATTCAACAGATATAAAATCTCTCTCACATGTTGTATTAGTTTGCAAACTGGCAGCCTAAACAACCATCCCGAGAGCAGCACTGGTCTAGCACATGTAGAGTCTACTACTATACATGTTTAAGAAAGTGAAAATTATAAAAATGATAAAGCAGTCTAATATGTGAATTATTAAAAGAGAATGAAGATGATCAAAGTAGCTACTGATAGAAAAAAGGTCCTTTAAGTAAATTTGGTTTAGGACAGTGATGGCGAACCTTTTGAGCTCGGCGTGTCAGCATTTTGAAAAACTTTAACTTAACTCTGGTGCCGTGTCACATATAGAAATTTTTTGATATCTGCAACCATAGTAAAACAAAGATTTATATTTTTGATATTTATTTTATATATTTAAATGCCACTTAACAAAGAAAAATCAACCAAAAAAAATGAGTTAGCGTGTCACCTCTGACATGCGTGTCATAGGTTTGCCATCACTGGTTTAGGAGAAAGGATCATAGTATATACTTAATAATTAAACCTAAAAAAATGTAAAAAGGCTGGACTGAAGACAGCAATAGAGTAAGATACAATATGTACCAGTCAGGCTGAGTTGTTTTTTAGTTATTATTTCAAATATCTCTAATCTCAGCCTTGGCAGGTAGGTTTTACAGCAACTTTACAGATGAGGAAACACGCAGTGAGGTTAAGAAACTTTTCCCAAATCACACAAGTTGAAAATGGCAAAGTCAGGATTCCTAACTGAACTCTGTGCAACTCCTTATCCCATCCAATCCTACACTCCAAACTACAGTCCCCCAATTCAATGCTTAATTCTAGCTTTTCTCAAGTCCAGGCTTTATTACTATAATGCATACATGCCCTGAAATAACCAAAAATGTTTCACTAACTGGCAATGGTTTCCTGAGCCCTGTATTAAGTGCCCATAATGTAGTGGGGGAAAAGCACCAGAACTGTCATAGGTGACTGCACATGTGGGATTAACACAGTGCCTTCTATTTGTTTACCCCCAATTTGTTAAGAAAGTTTGACTCAAGAATAAAGTATATTATACAAAACAGCAATAAAACAAATTTTAGACCATGGATTTCTTGATTTATTATTTATTAGCTGACATTCAATTTTCTAAGAAAACCTTATATAAAGGATAGTTATATTTACTTTTGGTCAAATACCATCAAACTGAGTATTGTTTCTACTAAGGTAAACACTCTATTTTGTTTTAAGGGGTATACAGTTAGGTACTAAGTTGAATCTGCATACCTGAGTGATACCATGTTTCCGAGTTCTGCTGGTAAACTCCGGATTTTGTTTGAGGACAGGTCCAGATACACCAGATTGTGAAGCTTGGCAATGTCTGAAGGAATACGGGACAGGAAATTGTCACTCAGATGCAAAGCTGTCAGGTGAGTTAGTGACCACAAAGATGAGCTTAAGCTTCTTACTCTTCCTGTAAAAACAACAACAAAAATAGGGGAAAGATTATAGTATTCTCTATAATCTCATAAGCATATAGAATTAAAATAGCAATAAGTAAGTACCTATCAATAATAACCTTAAATATGAATGGGTTGAATGTTCTAATCTAAAGATATAGGGTAGCTGAATGGATACAAAACCACGGCCCAATTATGTGCTATCTACAAAAGACAAACCTCAGAACATCAAAGACACACAGGAGGAGAATGAAGGGATGGGGAAAAAATTTCCATACAAATGGAAATGGAAAACAAAAAACAAAAAAGGCTGGGTAGCAATACTTGTATCCGACAAAATAGACTTCAAAAATGAAGGCCACCACAAGAGACAACAATGGTCAGTCACTACATAATACTAAAGAGATCAATTGAACAAGAGGTTATAACCCTGATAAACATATAGGCACCCAATATAGGAGCACCTAATATATAAAAAACTTCCAGAGGACTTTAAGGGAGAGATAGACAACAATACAGTCATAGTAGGGGACTTTAACACCCTGCTGACTTCACTGGATAGATCTTCCAGACAAAAACTTAACAAGGAAACACTGAATCAGATGGATTCAATACACATTTATAGAACACTAGAGGCCCAGTGCATGAATTCACGCACATTGAAAGGAAATTAATTAGAATAAATATTTTAGAGGCTGGGGAGAAACCACGGGAGGGCTCCAGGGCATGGCTGTGCCAGTCTTGCCCAGTCCTGATCAGCTGGACCCCAGCAGCAAGCTAACTACTGGTCGGAGCATCTGCCCCCTGATGGTCAGTGCACATCATAGCAACTGGTCTAGCGGTCGACTTCATGGTTGACCCATCGGTCGGACACTTGGTATATTAAGCTTTTATATATATACTAGAGGCCTGGTGCACAAAAATTTGTGCACTGGGGTGGGGGGTCCCTCAGCCCGGCCTATGCTCTCTTGCAGTGTGGGACCCCTCAGAGGATGTTCACCTGCTGGCTTAGGCCCACTCCCTGAGGAGCGGGCCTAAGGTGGCAGTCAGACATCCCTCTGGCAGCCCAAAAGCCCTAGGGGGATGTCCCTAGGAAGCAGGCCTAAGGTGGCAGTCAGGCATCCCTCTGGCAGCCCAGAAGCCCTAGGGGGATGTCCACTTGCCAGCGGGGAGCAGGCCTAAGCTGCAGTCAGACATTCTTAGCACTGCTGAGGAGGCGTGAGAGGCTCCCGCCATCACTGCTGTGCTGGCAGCCATCAGCCTGGCTTGTGGCTGAGCAGAGCTCCCCCTGTGGGAGCTCACTGACCACCAGGGGGAAACTCCTGCATTGAGCATCTGCCCCATGGTGGTCAGTGTGTGTCATAGTGACCAGTCATTCCCAGTCGTTCTGCTGTTAGGGTCAATTTGCACATTACCCTTTTAGTATATAGGATAGATTTCACATTCCAGAGATGGAAATTCATAGTACTACAGGCCTACCTCAAAAAAACCAAGAAAAATCAACAATAGATTATTTAAGCCTACAACGTAAAGAATTAGAAAGAGAACATCATGAAAAACCTAGAACAGCGATGGCAAACCTTTTGAGCTCGGCGTGTCAGCATTTTGAAAAACCCTAACTTAACTCTGGTGCCGTGTCACATATAGAAATTTTTTGATATTTGCAACCATAGTAAAACAAAGATTTATAATTTTGATATTTATTTTATATATTTAAATGCCATTTAACAAAGAAAAATCAACCCAAAAAAATGAGTTTGCATGTCACCTCTGACACGCGTGTCATAGGTTTGCCATCACTGATCTAGAATAAGTAGAAGGAAGGAAATAAAGGTTAGAGTAGAAATAAATGACAGAAATTAAATAAACACCCCTCCCCCCCAAAAAAAAATCAATGAAACCAAGAGCTGGTTCTTTGCAAGGATAAACAAAATTGATGAACTGTTAGCCAGACTCATCAAGAAACAAAAGAGAAGACCCAAATAAGAAGAACTAACACCTATACTCCTCTAACAATTCCAAAAAAATCCAAAAGGAGGGAACACTTCCAATAAATAAAAAATCATAAACAAAAGCGGAGAAGTAACCACTGACACCACGGAAATACAAAGGATTGTAAGGAAATACTATATGCCAAACAGATGGACAATGTGGATGAAATGGACAAGTTCCTAGAAAAATACAATTTCCCAAAACCAAATCAGGAAGAATCAGAAAACCTGAATAGGCCAATAACAACTGATGAAATAGAAGTAGTAATCAAAAAACTCTCAGCAAACAAAATTCCAGGTCTGGATGGCTTAATGGGAGTTTTACCAAACATTCAAAGAAGAACTAACACCTATACTCCTCTAACAATTCCAAAAAAATCCAAAAGGAGGGAACACTTCCAAACTCTTTTTATGAGGCCAGCATTACCCTAATTCCAAAACCAGATAAAGACACTACAAAGAAAGAGAATTACAGGCCAATATCCCTGATGAACATAGATGCTAAAATCCTCAATAAAATTCTAGCAAATCAGATCTAGCATTACATTAGAAAGATCATACACCATGACCAAGTGGGATTTATTCCAGGAATGTCGGGCTGATACAATATTTGCAAATCAATAAACGTGATACATCACATAAACAAATTGAAAGACAAAAATCACATGATCATATCAACAGACGCAGAAAAAGCATTCAACAAAATCCAACAGCCATTTTTCATAAAAATGCTCAGCAAAGTGGGAATAGAGGGAGCATATCTCAACACAATAAAGGCCATATAAGACAAACCTACAGCCAACATCAGACTCAATGGGCAAAAACTAAAATCATTTCCCATAAGAACAGGAACATGACAGGGCTGTCTGCTTTCACCACTCTTATTTAACATAGCACTGAAAGTCCAAGCCATAGAGATCAGACAAGAAGATATAAAAGGCATCCAAATTGGAATGGAGGAAGTAAAACTCTCATTTTCCCAGATGACATGATATTGTACATAGAAAACTCTAAAAACTCCACCAAAATATTATTAGATTTAATAAATGAATTTGTCAATATAGCAGGATACAAAATCAACACCCAAAAATCGATGGCTGTTTTATATACCACTAATGATTTTCAGAAACAGAAACAGAACAAGCAATCTGATTTACCATTGCAACAAAAATATTAAAATACTTAGGAATAAACTTAACCCAGGAGGCAACCACAGGACGTTGAAAAAAGAGACAGAAGATATAAACAAGTGGAAGAATATACCATGTTCATTGATTGGTAGAATCAACATCATTAAAATGTCCATACTACCCAAGGCAATCTACAGATTCAATGTAATCCCTATTAAAATAGCAATAGCATAGTTCACAGAGCTAGAACAAATACTTCAAAAATTTATATGGAACCAAAAAAGACCCCGAATAGCCGCAGGAATCATGAGAAAGAAGAACAAAGTTGGAGGAATCACAATATCAGATTTCAAGTTATACTACAAAGCCACTGTAAGGAAAGCAGCCTGGTACTGGCACAAGAACAGGCATACAGATCAACAGAACAGAACAGAGAACCCAGAAATCAACCCAAGCCATTACATTTAATTAATATTTGACAACGGAGGCAAGAGCATATAATGGAGTTAAGACAGTCTCTTCAATAAATGGTGTGGGGGAAAATTGGACAAATACAAACAAATCAAACTTGACCACCAACTTACAACATACACAAAAATAAACTAAAAATGGATAAAAGACTTAAATGTAAGTTGTGAAATCATAAAAACCTAGAAGAAACCATAGGCACCAAAATCTCAGACATCCCTCATAGCAATATGTTTATTGATACAGCTCCTAGGGCAGTGATGGCGAACCTATTGAGCTCGGCGTGTCAGCATTTTGAAAAACTTTAACTTAACTCTGGAGCCGTGTCACATATAGAAATTTTTTGATATTTGCAACCATAGTAAAACAAAGATTTATAATTTTGATATTTATTTTATATATTTAAATGCCATTTAACAAAGAAAAATCAACCAAAAAAATGAGTTTGCGTGTTACCTCTGACACGTGCGTCATAGGTTCGCCATCACTGTCCTAGGGCAATGGAAACTAATAAGAAAATAAACAAATGGGACTGAATCAAAATAAAAGGCTTCTGCACAGCAAAAGGAACCATCAACAAACTAAAAAGGGAGCCCACTGTATGGGAGAATATATTTGGGAATGATACATCTGATAAATGGTTAATATGCAAAATATATAAGGGAGTCATACAAGTTAATAGAAAAGGCAAACAATCCAATTAAAAAATGGGCAAAGGACCTAACTAGACACTTCTCCAAAGTGGACATACAGATGGCCAAGAGACATATGAAAAAATACTTAGTCACTCATCATCAGGGAGCTGCAAATTAAAATGACCATGAGATATCATGGTCAGAATGACTACCATCAACAAATCAACAAATGACAAGTGCTGGCAAAGATGTGGAGAAAAGGGAACCCTAGTACACTACTGGTGGGAATGCAAACTGGTACAGCCATTATGGAAAACAGTATAGAGTTTCCTCAAAAAATTAAATATGGAACTGCTATTTGACCCAGTGATCCCACTTCTAGGAATATATACTAAGAAACCTGAAAGACCAATAAAAAAGAACGTATGCACCCCTATGTTCATAGAGCACAATTTACAACAGCTAACATCTGGAAACAGCCCAAGTGCCCATCAGTTGATGGGAATGGATTAAAAAGTTCTGATATATTTTTATCATGGAATACTATGCAGCAGTAAAAAGGAAGAATCTCTTACCCTTTAAGATAGCGGAGGGACCTGGATAATAATATGCTAAATGATATAAGTCAGTCAGAGAAAGACAAGTATCACATGATTTCACTCATATGTGGAATCTAAATAACAAAATAAACTAATGAATGGAGTGGATCCAGAGACGTGGAAGCATGGAACAGAGTGCAGAACCTCAGAGTGAAGGCAGGGGAGGGTGGGTAGGTGGGAGGTAATCAATCAAGGACCTTGTATGCATGTATGCATGGCCCATGGACCAAGACAACGGGGTGGTGAAGGCCTGGGACAGAGGTGGGTTGGAGGGGGTCAATGGGGGAAATAGGGGACATATGTAATATTTTCAACAATAAAGAATTATTTACAAAATAATAAGAAATAAAAATAAAGATCAGGAGAGGTAAACCAATCTCTATGGCTACAGAAGAGGAAGTTTGAGTTTACTCACTCATTAGGCTAACAAGGGAAGATTATCACTAGAGGCCCAGTGCACAAAATTTGTTCACAGGGGGCCGGGGGGGGGGGCCCTCAGCCCGGCCTGCACCCTCTCCAATCCAGGACATCCCTCTCACAATCCGGGGCTGCTGGCTCTTAATGGCTCGCCTGCCTGCCGGCCTGATTACCCCTAACCGCCTCGGCCTGCAGGCCTGATTGTCCCCTAACTGCTCCCCCCCGCCGGCCTGATCACCCCCTACCTGCTCCCCTGCTGGCCTGATTGCCCCCTAACTGCTCCCCGCTGCCAGCCTGATCGTCCCCTAACTGCTCCCCACTGCCAGCCTGATCGCCCCCTAACTGCCCTCCCTTGCCAGCCTGATCGCCCCCAACCGCCTCTGTCTTGGCCCCCGCTGCCATGGCTTTGTCTGGAAGATGTCCGGTCTAATTAGCATATTACCCTTTTATTAGTATAGATTATTTTCAATTCCATTCCAATATAACATTTTTCTACCTAGACCTGGCAGTTGTAGTTTGTGTATTAGTTATTTATACTGGTAAACTCCCTTCTTCTCACTCACTAAAATGCTGTAAGCTCCAGTGTGAGAGGGACTGTGAGTTTTCATATCTCCATATGCTTAGTACAGCACCTGGCAAAATATTGTACACATAGCACATCTATGTTTGCTGCATTACATTAAAAAAAAAAATCAAGGACAGAAAGAAGAGGAAACTTCCTCTGTATTATTTCTGGAAAGTATGGGGAGGCACATTAGGACAACATTAAAAGAAAACTTCTTTAGCACTGGTTGCTTCAGAATTAATGTCCCTTCACCTTTGAAGAATTAAAAAAAAAAAAGCTGCATGTCCACTGGCAAGGATGCTGGGGATATCCTCTGTGGATCTGGGAGCTCACATTTTCTCGGAAAATGTCTACGAAGCACTAAAGGTAGAAAGGAACTTTGAGATCTACTTCAAATTTGTAAGATTCTGTTTCTGAACAGGACTCTCCTCAGAGACTCAGATATAAAAAAGCAAGTGAAGAAAGTGAGGAGAAACAAATCTATCCTAGAACTTATACTAGAACAAGCAGGTCCAACCCCACTGGAAATCTGTAATTTGATAATGCAAAAGCTCAATCCTACTCTATCAGAGAATTAAGTACCAGAACAAACCTTTGCACATGAGGCATTTCACCTGTGTTATTTTCATTTCATCCTTGATATTATTCCAATTTTATAAAAGGACACTGGTACTGAGAGCATAAACAATGAATGGGCCCTAGCCGGTTTGGCTCGGTGGATAGAGCGTAAGCCTGCAAGGCTGAAGGGTCCCAGTCTTGACTCTGGCCAAGAGCGCAAGCCCGGGTTGCGGGCTTGATCCCCAGTAGGGGGCGTGCAGGAGGTACCCAATCGATGATTCTCTCTCATCATTGATGTTTCTATCTCTCTCTCTTTTTCCCTTCCTCTCTGAAATCAATAAATATATTAAACACACACACACTGAATGAATTTTGAACTTTGACTCAAACCATGTTCTTCCCACTGGACCTTCCTGCTTCCAAGATAAATTAGTGCTGGTAAAATACAACATTGTTATTTTTATGAATTGGTCTGAAAAACTTAATTTTCGTGGGGGATGCAGGAAGAGACTGGACAAAAATCGTACACCTATGGATGAGGACGGGGGGGGGGGGGTGGAGAGAAGAGGGTGGGGTGGGAACCGGGTGGAGGAGAGCTATTGGGGGGAAAAAGAGGAACAACTTTGAACAATAAAGATTTAATTAAAAAACAAAACAAAAAAACACCTTAATTTTCTACTAATTTCCATACCATAAATTTATGCTTGCATGTCTGTCTTACCACTTATTTCAAGTTCTGCCCAATGTGATTTCTTTCCATTTGCTGCTTCCTCAGTGGACATAATTGTGTACATCTTCCGAGGGTCAGGGGGCTCGTATTTTTCTTTGGGCATGCCTGTTGAATTAAGAAAAGAAACCAATCAGTACTATGAAGAATCAAATAACTGAAAAGAACATCTTTTTTAAAAAAATAGACATCCATATTATAACCTCTAAATAACATTTCCCATTAGGAGCTCCTTGAAGAAATGGAGGGTTGGACAAGTTAACTGTAAAAAAACATTTCTGAGAACCAGACAAATTTGAAAAACTAAATATAAGTTGATATCAAAGGACTATTGTTCATTTTGCTTGTGGGTGTTTTTTTTTTTTTTTAATATATTTTATTGATTTTTTACAGAGAAGAAGGGAGAGGGATAGAGAGTTAGAAACATCGATGAGAGAGAAACATCGATCAGCTACCTCCTACACACCCCCTACTGGGGATGTGCCTGAAACCAAGGTACATGCCCTTGACCGGAATCGAACCTGGGACCTTTCAGTCCGCAGGCCGACGCTCTATCCACTGAGCCAAACCGGTTCTGGCTTTTTTTTTTTTTTTTAAATCCTATCCTGTTATAGACACATTCTGAAATATTTAAGTGGAATGAAATTTCACTCTTGTGCATATTCCCTCAAACTTCCCGCCAGTTTTACTTCACTTTCTTCATTTGGATGAACCATAACCCACTTTAACCAACTCTCTGCCTGCACAGCTAAACATAGCTAGAGAAAAACTTACCATTATGTTAATTTATAGTAGAGAGCCAGTCAGCAATCATTTCCCTCAAATAAACTCATTACATGGACCAGAATTTATACTGTAAATTCTCCTAGCCCCTTCTTCTATTTGACTTCTCCAAATCTCCAACACTCATCCCTCTATCTTCCTGCTCTTTTATTTTCTCATTAAAACAGAAAACCAGAAGAGGCCTTTGTATGAACTCTGACCTATGCCCATCTACTCTCTTTTACTAGGGACAAAGTGCCTGCTCTCTTGGCACTTTATTCTACCCTATCACCTTGCCTACAAGGACATTTCTTGGCAATTTGCTCCAATGTCAAATTTTCCCTCCACAGAACTTTATTTTCTATACATATACATGGCACATTTTCCTCTATTAAAAAAAAAAGTCTTAACCTTATTTTTCCCTCCAGTTTTCACACTTTTTTCTCTCATCCTCTTTACAAGCAAAAATCCTCAAGAACGTGTATGCTATCAGTCTCCTAGTCTTCTCCCAGTTAAACCCATCCAAATCAGTACATGCTTTTAATATTCCATCAAAAACTCCCAAGAAAACCAGGGACCTCACATGGTTATATCCAAAGTTCGTTTCTCAGACCTTTTACTTACTCTCTGATCAATACGTGATGTAGATAATCACTCCCTCCTAGAAACATGTCTTTCACTTGGTTTTGAGGATATCTTTTCTCTTGGTTTTGCTCTTAATCTCTCTAGATTTAGTGTTTTGTTAGTTTTTTTTCTACAGAATTGGAATTAACTCCACTTTATCAACAGAAACCTGAAGCTCAAAAAGGTTTAAGCAATTTAACCAGTGCTACAAGATTGGGGAGGTAACAGAATCAGGCTTTGAATATATCCAACTAAAAATTAAAGCTACTGTTTAAGTGAAATAACCCAATCATAAAAATTTCACTTAGATGAGGTACTCAGAATAGTCAAAATCAGAGGCAAAAAGTAGAATGGAAGTTGCCAGGGACTGGGGAAAGAATGGGAAATAATTGTTGATTGGGAGACTTTCAGTTTTACCAGAAGAGTTATGGAGATGGCAATGGTTACACAATATTATGAATGTGATAACACGGAACACCACACTTAAAAATGTACTTAAATAGGGGGTGTGCAGGAGGCAGCTGGTCTATGTTTCTCTCTCATCGATGTTTCTAACTCTCTATCCCTCTCCCTTCCTCTCTGTAAAAAATCAATAAAATATATTTACAAACTAAAAATGTACTTAAAATGGTAAATTTTTAAAAATATATTTTTATTGATTTTAGAGAAAGAGGAAAGGGGTGGGAGAGAAACATCAATGTGAGAAACATCAAGGGGTTGCCTCCTGTATGCACTCTGACAGGGGACCAAACTTGCAACCTGAGCATGTGCCCTGACCAGGAATTGAACTGGTGACCTTTCAGTATACGGGATGACACTCAACCACCTGAACCACACTGGCCAGGACTAAAATGGTAAATCTTATGTTAAGTATATTTTCCTACAATAAAAATACTGGAAAGAAGTTAAAGTTACTTTCTTTATGCTGTGCTACCTCCCTACTGATGGGACGTAGTGCTACTTTTCAAACACAGAAATGGCTTTGACTGTGTAGTGAAAACACAGAAAAAAGAAAGTTATCCCAAAAAGCTGTTTGAACAAAGAATATGAATAGTCAGAAGAATCATCTGTGTAAGAAACAGCATATCTACTTTGTTTTGTTAAATATTGATTTAAAAACTATATTCGTGCCGAAACCGGTTTGGCTCAGTGGATAGAGCGTTGGCCTGCGGACTGAAAGGTCCCGGGTTCGATTCCGGTCAAGGGCATGTACCTGGGTTGCGGGCGCAACCCCAGTGGGAGATGTGCAGGAGGCAACTGGTCGATGTTTCTCTCTCATCGATGTTTCTAACTCTCTATTCCTCTCTGTAAAAAATCAATAAAATATATTTAAAAAAAAAAAAAATAAAAATAAAAATAAAAACTATATTCGTATATTTTAATTTCTTCAGGATAGAAAAACAACTGACTTTATAGCCTGATACAAAATACTTAACACTGAACTATACTGTTAAGAACTGTTCCCATTCTGTCTAGAGGACATTCTGGCAAAGCAAGTGCCCTTTCTGAATGATATGGATATACCAGCAATAACCTAGAAAACATAAAATGTTGTCTAAGACTACCAGAATTGATAACATCCTTTAAGATCATCCAAATGCCATTATTCTGATCAGAGTCTATTTAAAAAACAATCATTTGATCTTTATGGGCTTATCCAAATACAATTTAATAATGAAGAAATTACTCTGTAGAGCTGAAGTTAGTATTTCGGTTCTATTATTAACCACTCTTACTTAGTGAAAGTTCAGAAGTCTGATTTACCAATCTCATATAAGCTTAATGTAAACCAATATTCAGAGTTTGATCATACCTCTAAGAATCAATAAAAGTGTATTGAACTAAGATATCTGAAAACCAGGCTCAGGACTTGGGGGTCATTCCATCATAATCATGATTTCTGCCGTGGCAGCCAACCACTCCCTTTCTTTGTTTTCTTAACTTGACATGAGTTGTCTTAAAATTTAAGAGACGGGCCATTACTCTAAACTTGAAAGCAGTAAGGTCTTCTATATTTCCCAAAACCCAGAGTGAGGAAAAAAGAATACATTAGAATAAAAGAAATGGTAACAAACTATAGACAGTCAAGCTCTTTCAAGGAGCAGCAAGAGAAGCACAACCTCATCCATTTTTCTGGGAGTCCAGTAAAACTCAGCATTGGAGACTAGGTAGAGAAAAGGATGTAAGAATACATATAATTTAAGATTTTCCCCATGACTTTGAAATCAACAAAGCAGATCTTACTCTCTAAAAAAATACAGTACATCACTGTATTTAAAAAAAAAAAGATTGAAAGGTTTCTAAAATAGACTTGAAAACGGTTGAGGTGAATGACAAGAGACTCTTAAAAAAATAGCTAGGCCAAGGGAGTCAAGATGGCTGCTGCTGGGAGAGCAGGCTGCAAGATAGTGTGTGAGCGAGAGAACGAAAGGAGAGTGCATGGACGTGCGGGGAGTGTCTGTATTTGTGAGTGAGGGACAGCTACATTCCAAGGGACTGTTGGGAACTGGTGGACCGGGCTCCCCTGGCCAGGCAGCCTCTACTGCTGCTGAACTCTCTCCCGGAGCGCCGGCTCTGCCACAGAGACCGTGCCATCTTGAAGGGAGACCAGCTGTGATCGGAATCCCACAGATACCTATCAGGACCATACAACCACAATGCCTAGGGACCAGCTGCCTCAGCTGCGAAAACCACGAACACCGGGACTCCAGACTCCCCTACTGCGGGCACCTAAAATGTCTGTCCAGAGGGAGACAAAGTGGCAATGAATGTGAGGACGGGCCCTGCGCCTTTTCAGAGCAGATAGAAGGAACAGCTGAGCCCTAACTGGTTTGGCTCAGCGGATAGAGCACAGGCCTGCAGACTGAAGGGTCCTGGGTTCGATTCCGGTCAAGGGCATGTACCTTGGTTGCAGGCACATCCCCAGTAGGGGGTGTGCAGGAGGCAGCTGATCGATGTTTCTCTCTTGTTGATGTTTCTCTCTTGTTGATGTTTCTAACTCTCTCTCTCTCTCCCCCTCTCCCTTCTTCTCTGTAAAAAAATCAATAAAATGTATTTTTTTTTTTTTTTTTTTTAAAAAAGAAGAGCGGAATTGAACAACACCCACCCGGAACTGGCAAATTAAACACAGCTGGTGAGGCAATCCGTGGACGGAAAAGACAGATGTCACCCAGAGCAGTGGTTCTCAACCTTGGCTACACGTTAGAATCACCTGGGAATCTTTTTAAAATCCTGATTTCGGGGCCTCACCCTCTGGAAATTGTTTCTTTGTTATGAGATGAGACCACAACATTAGTAACTTGAAAAGAAACAACATCCGTACAATAGGGGTGCCAAAAGGAGAGGAAACTGAGCAAGGAATAGAAAACCTGTTTGAAGAAATAATAACAGAAAACTTACCTGATATAGGGAAGAAAAACTCACACAAGTCCAAGAAGCTCACAGAATCTGAAATAAGATGAACCCCCAAAGACTGACACCAAGACATATTATAATTAAACTAGAGGCCTGGTGCATGAAAATTCATGCACTAGAGGGGGGGGGGTCCCTCAGCCCGGCCTGCCCCCTCTCTCACAGTCCAGGAGCTCTCAGGGGAAGGCAACGCCCTCATCACACCTCTGCTGCTGCCACTGCTGGGAGTGCAAGCCTCGGGTGGCCCTGGGCAGCCACCATCCGAGGCTTGCCTGCACTTCGGGCTGGCCCTGGGCGGCTGGGGGGCTGAGGGGACTGGGGGACTCCGGTACTGTTACTGTCACAAGAAAAGACATATAGATCAATGGAACCAAACAGATAACCCAGAAATCAACCCAAGCCATTATGCTCAATTAATATTTGACAAAGGAGGCAAGAGCATACAGTGGAGTCAAAACAGTCTCTTTAATAAATGGTGCTGGGAAATTTGGTCAGATACATGCAAAAAAATGAAACTAGATCACCAACTTACACCATACACAAAAACTCAAAATGGCTAAAGGACTTGAATGTAAGACAGGAAACCATAAAAATCCTACAAGACTCCATAGGCAGCAAAACAAAAGACATATGTCATAGCAATATCTTTACAGACACAGCTCCTAGGGCAGGGGTGGGCAACCTTTTTGTGAGTGCGTGCCAAAACCAGCAAAATCTGACTCAAAATTCTTTTGCGTGCCAACACTAATTTTTTGAGAACATGTTATGCCTCCTTGATATCTCTTAAGGTGTATGTATGTGAAGAACCTTGAAGAAATAATAAAATTCATTTGAGCAACAAAAACACAGGATATGATGATGAAAAATACATTTATTTTTTAATGTATACATATACACTGATAGTCTGACAGAAAACTTTATGACTCTGTTTGATATTATCAGTGGGACTTTTGCTGCTGCATCACTGATGACAGAGATTTTACATCAGGTTGATATTTCATGACCTTCATGGATATGCATGAGCTACTACTTTCATCCGTTAGGCTACTCCTATTACGAGACTTAACAAAAGTCATCACTGAGAACAAAGATTCACAAGCGTATGTGGATGAAACCAAAACATTGGTCGGATCTAGGAAGTCAGGGAGAGTTAAGGCAGAGGCATAGAAATTGCTCTTCCCCTCTCATCAATCCATGTCTATGGTCTTTAAGATAACTTGCTATGTAAAATAACTTATTTATCTAAGATGCACCTACACTGAATTTATCTGAAAAATAAAGAAGTCGATATTAAGAAAAAAAATAATAAATGGAAGATTATAAGAGAGGGTTTCTCGTGCCAGCAAAAGTTACTGGCGTGCTTGTTTGGCATGTATGCCAGGGGTTGCCCACCCCTGCCCTAGGGCAATGGAGACTAAAGAGAAAATAAACAAATGGGACTGTATCAAAATAAAAAGCTTCTTCACAGCAAAAGAAACCATCAACAAAACAACAAGAAAGCCCACTGTATGGGACAACATTTTTGCCAATGATATTTCCGATAGGGGGTTTAATCTCCAAAATTTACAGAGAACTCATACAACTTAACAAAAGGAAGATAAATCATCCAATCAAAATATGGGCAAAGAATCTAAATAGACACTTTTCAAAAGAGGACATACAGAAGGCCCAGAGATGTATGAAAACATGCTCAAAGTCACTAATCATCCGAGAAATGCACATCAAAACAACAATAAGATAGCATCTCACACCTTTCAAAATGGCTATCATCAACAAATGACAAGTGCTGGCGAGGATGTGGAGAAAAAGGAACTCTCCTGCATAGACTGATGCAGCCACTGTGGAAGACAGTACAGTGGGGCCTTGACTTACGAGTTTAATTCGTTCCGTTACGGAGCTCATAACTCAAATTACTCATATGTCAAATCAAAAAGTGAACGAATGAGACATGTGATGCTGGGCTGATGTGGCATTCACTGTGACGTTCGCTGCGCCAACTAGCGGTGGGGTATCTGAAGCTGGCTTGTAACCAGAATTTTAGCTCGCAACTCAAAGCAAAAAATCGGCCGAGAGACGGCTTGTATCTCGAAAAACTTGTTAGTCGGGACACTCGTAAGTCAAGGCCCCACTGTATGGAGTTTCCTCAAAAAGTTAAAAGTGAAACTCCCATTTGACCCAGTAATCCCACTTCTAGGACTATATCCCAAGAAACCAGAATCGCCAATCAGAAAGGATATATGCACCCCTATGTGCATATATAGCAGCACAATTTTCAATAGCTAAGATTTGGAAATAGCCTAAGTGCCCATCAGCAGATTAAAAAACTGTGGTACATCTACAGAATGGAATACTATGCCGCTATAAAAAAGAAGGAACTCTTACCATTTGCAACAGCATGGATTGACCTGGAGAGCATTATGCTAAGCGAAATAAGCCAGTCGCAGAAAGATAAATATCACGTGAGCTCACTCATATGTGGGCTATAATGATCAACATAATTTCATTAACAGGAATAGGTCCAGAGACAAATGGTAGGGGAGGGGGGAGTTAGAGAGCAACCAAAGGACTTGTATGCATGCATATTAGCGTAACCAATGGACACAGGCGGTGGGGGCTTGCCCGGGGTAGGAATGGCTGGGGAGTGGGGTCAACTGGGGAAAAAGGATACATATATAAAACATTAGACAATCAAAAAAAAAAAAAAAAGCTAGGCCAGAGTCAGCAGGTATATAGCACTTGCCTAGTCACTCTCCTACTCCTCCAATCCTGTGCCAGGTATCGCTAGTGATCCTGGCAGCATAAATATCCATCCCCTTCTAGATCTCAGAGAAACAGTTTGTCGTTACCTTAGAATAATTATTTATCTTGAAGAAACACAGGACACTACTCAGCAGTATACTTTCATTATTAAACACTTGGGGGGGGGGGGAGGAGAGATTGTCCTTCGCCTAGCTAGTACCCTCTCCAATCTGGGACTGCTGGCTCCTAACCACTCGCCTGCCTGCCAGCCTGATCACCCCCTAACCAGTGATGGCGAACCTTTTGAGCTGGGCGTGTCAGCATTTTGAAAAATCCTAACTTAACTGGTGCTGTGTCACATATAGAAATTTTCTGATATTTGCAACCATAGTAAAACAAAGATTTATATTTTTGATATTTATTTTATATATTTAAATGCCATTTAACAAAGAAAAATCAACCAAAAAAATGAGTTCGTGTGTCACCTCTGACACGCGTGTCATAGGTTCGCCATCACTGCCCTAACCGCTCCCCTGCCGGCCTGGTCACCTCCAACTACCCTCCCCTGCGGCCTGATCTTGTCCCCAACTGCCCTCCCCTGCAGGCCTGATCTCGCCACCAACTGCCCTCCTCTGCTGGCCAATTTGGTTCTGATTGGTTGGTTTCTATGCCAGTCAGTGTCAAAAGCTCCGCCTCCTTAGGCAGCCACTGGCTCCTTACAGTTCACCCAGATTTGGTGCTGATTGGAGTTATGCCAGTCAGTGTCAAAAGCTCCGCCTCCTAGCCAGTCATTTGCTCCTCACAGTTGACCCAGACTTGATTCTGATTGGTCAGTTTCTATGCCAGTCAGCGTCTCTGCGCCTATCAACAGGGCCTGATCAGAAAGGCAGGGCTGATTAGCAGCCCAGGTGGAGGCCTGGAGAGAAACGGAGGCACAGCTGCTGGAGAGAAAGAGAGACGCAAGTGCTGATCAACAGCTGCCACAGAGGCTACAGATCAGACCCTGCTTCTCTCTTCAGGCTCTCTGGGCCTGATTCACAGCCCCCTCAGCAGTCAGTGCTGGGTCGCCTTGGCAACCCAGAGCTGACTGCAGGAATGACTCCTGGTTGGTCGAGTCTCCATTCATGACGGACCAAGGGTTTTTATATATTAGGATTTTATGAAATGGTTTAAAAACACAGAACTATGACCACTGTGAGAAAGTTAGTGTTGCAAATCAGAACTGCAAACAATCACACAACAAATAAAAGACTATCCTGGAGCATTTAAACGAAGTGTGGCCTAACTGCATACCATAAATTTAGAAAAGCTACCATCTACAACAGGGAAAAACATCAGGAATCCATAGTCTTTACCCCACAATTCCAGAAACGCTGTGTATATGTATATGTACATGGGTATAGTGCAGTGAAGGAGCCAGGACAGGACTCATAGGGAGGAGTTATAAGGAATTTATCAGACTCTAAAGTAAAGAGAAAAGAAATAAGACAAAAACAATTAAGGAAGCAGACTGGAATGGAGCCATCCATAAAGCCCAGTGTAAAAAGTCACCCCCACCCCCACCTGTAGCCCCAAATAGATGAATGGTTCCCTAGTTACAGCCCTTAAATCTATTTTTACCATCCTCTGGCTAGTAGTAAGTGGGATGAAACAGCTGCTAGAGACAGGATCATATGGAAAGGGCATAGCAACTTCTTGGTCTATTTTTATGTCAGGAACCAAATTTAAGTTCAACTGAAATTGGGGACAAATATTTGAATGTTCCCCATGGGAAAAGGAATGCCTATCTAATAGAGGGAATATGCAAATGACTGTCACACTGCCACAAAGATGGCGGCTCCCACAGCAGAGGCGGGGTTTCAGTAACACAAGATGGCTGCACCCACAGCAGAGGCCAAGTTCCCGTAACGAACCTTAACGAGCAATTAGCGAGGATCTGAGGCTGAGTGGCACTGGGCTGGGGCAGGGGACCTGAGGCTGCGCCCCCCCGCACAATAAGGCTTGACGGGGGACTTCAGGCCGCACCCCTTACCCCATCGCCGGGCCAGGGGACCTGAGGCTGTGCCCCTCGCCTGGTGGGGCTTGACAAGGGTGGGGCCAGCTGGGTCTGGGTTCCACTTGATTTTGAGATGCTGCAGGTGGGCGGTGTCTTGACTCTGGGTCCTGTGGCCCACCCCAGACTCTGACAGAAGAAAGATTTTCATATACATTTTACTAATTTTCTTTCATCTCTGACAGTTCTATTTAGAGAAAGGCCAAATAACAATATGAAAATATTTCCTCTAATTAATCCCCTTTTAATGTGAATGAATTTCGTGCACTGGGCCACTAGTGTAATTAAAAAAACCAAAGCTAAAAATCACCAGTCATAACTGCCCAGAGCCAACTAGTATGCCATAGCCTGCCTCTCCCCAACCCCATCTGTACTTAACCTTTAAAATGAGTCCCTAAGGGGAAACCAACAGAGGTGCCTAAGAACCCATCCACACCATCTATACTTATAAGCTATACTTATAATAGGGTAATATGCAAATTGGTCCAGAATGCCATCACTTAACGACTGATCAGAAGGCTGCATGCGCTTCAGGAGCGGGTGGGCGGAGACTTGCAGTGTTGGGGATAGGGGTGGGGATTTGCGCCAGCTGGGACATGAGGCTGACTCCCAGCCCGGTGACCGACTGGGACGGCTGGGGACGTGAGGCTGCCTCATTGGCTCCTCATGTGAAAGGTGCGCTCGGATACTCATTCTTATTCAGTGTAGTGGAGCGTGGGAATTGGTTTACAGGATCCAGTACCACTTGGGGAAGTGTTACTACAGTCTGAGAGTAGATGTAAAATGGGGATCATATTTATTTGCTCACAGGCTTGTTGTAGAACAGACAGAGTCACCATTCTCACAGAATTCAGGATGCCCCATGTGCAAACCTAGAATGAAAAGTCAGCAACACCCCACATGGCCAAGAACTAGAAACTGCCCTTTGAAAGGAGCTGATGCAAAAGGACTGTGAGTCCCGGGAGGGAGAAGAGGAATGCTGTCCTTGCGGTTAAGAGTTTAAGGTAAAACTGGCATCAGAAAGTAGTGGCATAACACTGATGCCATGCAGTCATGTGGCAACACTGAGACCATGGGACCCTTGGGACGAGCGGTTTCCAATGCCGTGGGAAACCCCTGCCCCCACCCCGGCTTCTGGGTGCCAGTTACAGACGACCACGTGCGCAGGGATGAGGGCTCCGGGCCTGCGGTGGCAGGGTTAGGGGACCTCCTCCCATAGTCTTCCCCAGCCTGCACAGCAACAGGCTGTGAGGCGTGTGCCCACTGATGGCGTAAACAGGTGATGTCACCTAGAAGGGCCGCTCAGGCGGTTTCCCTGAAGAGGGGCTCGTGCCCAGCTCAGAGGCGAGGAGGTACAGGCTTGGGGGCCACATGACTCCCCACAGCCCCTGCAGCGTGGCCAGGTCTGTCTGGTTGTCGCAGGACCTGGACAGTGCAGTGGCCCCAGCACTGGCGGCGAGTGCTGGGCGCCTGAATCCAGGGATCTGCCCAGGCCCACAGGCCTTCCTAGCTAGACCGCTCCCCTCCTGCATCCCTCACCAAACCCGGGTCTGGCCCTCATCCTAACATTTCAGTCTCAGAACTTAACACCTCCCTTAACCCCCTTACCTCTGATCTAACCTTTAACAGGAGCCACTGCCAAACACATCTGCAAATCTACCCTTTGGTATTTACCCAAAAGAAGTAAAAATGTATGCCCACAAGAAGACATTTATATAAAATGTCATCCATAACAGCTTTATTCATAATTGCCAAAAACGGAAAATAACCCAATGTCCATCAACAGTGAAAGGACAATCAAAATAAACAAAATAAATAAATAAAACTGCCCCACCCTCCTGTAGCACCACTCTCCCCCCGCCAGGCCCCCCACCTTTCTCCATGGAAGCTGCTATTGCTTCCCATGAACTCAAACGAAATAGGATTGATCAAAGAAGAATACCTCTGAGCAAAGACCTTGAACTAAAGAAGAAATAAAGTAACTAATATACGAGAAAAGTTAACTTCAAAGGTAATTAAGTAATTGCAAAGGAAAGATACCTGGAACATTTAAAAAATCACAGTATTCAGTACTGGAGAGGGTGTGATGAAGCAGACACCGGATAGCACTGCTCCAGAGTATAGGGGACAGCATTTCTGGAGACAGTTTGACAGGATGTAGCAAATATTTAGGCTCCTGGTGTATGATTACATTTCCAGGAATTTATCACACATAATAATCAGAAAGTTGGGCCACATATCATCATCATAATAGTAAAAGGCTAATATGCAAATGGTCATCATGCCATGACACTGTAACGACTGAACAGCAGGAGGCTGCATGCGAGGCAGGCGTGGATGGGTGGGGACTTGCAGTGTCGGTGAGTGGGGACTTGTGCTGGCCCCGGATGTGAGGCTGCCTCCAGCCCGGCGCTTGGCTGGGGGACGTGAATAGCAATATTAAAATATTTCCTCTAATTAATTCCCTTTTTAATGTGCCATTAGTTAGAAATAACATCAATTGAATTAATCCGTTCCAGACCCCCAAATCATCCCGTTTTAAGTTTTCTTATACACAGTACATGTCTAATGTACTGTTTAGTCTATAAACACTTTAAAAACAAAAATGACATGAAATATAAATGAAAACTTAACAAAAAGGAATGTGATGTACAGTAAAAAATGAAAATTTACATACACTAGAACTTACCTTTAATGTTGAGAGCTACTGATGACTGAATTTGGAGAGGAGGGGAGGAGGAATGTTATTATTTGGAAGGGGAGTCCCATAAAATGTCAGGCAGCTCTTCTTGTAGGTTTCTTTGTCTCTCTGCTCCACTACAATTTGCTTCAGGCTCAGTGGGCCTGTCTCACTAAAAAGCTATCCAATGATGTTTGTTTTCGCCTGCTTTTTAACACTTGCCTACAGTGAAACAGTGCAATCAGTGAAGAAGTTTATCGCAGGGTTTGCTACTTGTCAGGGTGATATTTCTCAATAAAACTTTGCATTTCTCCCCATTTCTCAAGCATTTCCTTGATTAGTGAAGTAGGAATATCTCCCTTCCCTCTTCCTCCTCTGAAGAGAGCTCCTCGGCTGCCATCTGTTGCTGCTCCCTCTGAAGGTCTTGGGAGGACCTGGGGGGTCAGCTCAGTGTTGTGGTCCTCCACCAACTCCTCCACATCATCACATCCACTTTCAAGCCCATGGACTTGTCCAGAGACAGTATCCTCCACAACAGACGCAGGCTCATCCTCAAAGTCTTCAAGTCTCGTTCAGCAACAATCTTGGGCCACAATTGCTTCCAGGCCGATTGCATGGTCCTGGAACACACTTCCCCCCATAATTGTCTATGAGCTTCAAGCAAGTGAGGATATTAAGATGTTCCTTCCAGAACTCCCTGAGGGTTAAATTCGTTTTAGAGGTCACCTCAAAACACCTCTAAAACAGTGCCTTTTTGTATTTTCTTAAAATTAGAAATGACCTGCTGATCCATGGGCTGGATGAGAGAGTTGGGTTTAGGTGGCAAGAATCTCACAGTGATGCAGTTGTAGTCTCCAACAACTCAACTCCAAGGCTGGAGGGTGGGCAGGAGCACTATCCATTACAAGAAGTGCTCTGAGTGGTAACTGCTGTTCCCAGAACAATTGGGGCAAACACTTCATGAATTCACTCAATAAAAAAACTGCCTGGTTACCCAAGTTTTGCTATTAGCCCTCCACATCACACTGAACTTGTTTTTCATGACATTAATTTTCTTGAAAATTTGTAGGTTTTCAGAATGGGAGACAAGTAGAGGCTTCGGTTTAAAGTTCCCACTTGCATTCCCACATAATAGTAACGTCAGCCTGTCCTTCACTGGCTTGTGTCCTGGCAATGACTTCTCCTCCTGTGTGATGTAGGTCCTCTTGGGAATTTCCTTCCAGAAGAGGCCTCTCATCACAACTGAACAAATCCCTTGGCCTCTACATATTGAAATTTGTCACAAAATTATCAGCAGCTACTTTGTTAGAACTGGCAAACTCCCCATGCCTCACTACACTACAAATACCACTTCTTTTCTTAAATTTATCAAACCACCTCTACTAGTAGCCTTAAACAAGTCACTTTAGCATTCATCCCAGGGGTGTCTTTCAGGAGGTCAGCATGCAGCAGTCACCATTGCCTCCGAAATGCTGTCACTGGCGAACTGCTTTTCATTTATCCTAATCAAGAATTTTTCTACCTCTTTCTGCCATGATCACTGTTTCGTGAGCAACACCCTTAGGAACATGAGCACCCTTTGTTTTAAAACTGTGCTCATCGTCAATTTCACTTGGTAGCCAGATCGGACACAAGAACACCTCTATCATACTTTGCAATTATTTCTTTTTTAAGCTTTATCATTGTTCTCACAACTTTCCTTTTCACTTTGCTGCTATGACTAACCTTCTTAGGACCCATGGGTGACTTACTGTACATATTTAATAATAATTAGTAACAAAAGCAAAAAAAAAAAAAAAAGGCCCACAAAAATATTCACAGCACAACTTCCTGAGGTTCAGCGGCAAACTGACGCATACTCGCACATTCTCTCCTTTGTCTGTCACCTGAGAGACTTGTGACTGGTCATACACATATCAGCACAAAAGGGTTGTCAGGTCAAGAACCAAAATTTTGTTTGTCAAGTGAGACATTTCTTTCCATGAACAACTTAGTTGAAAGCCGAATTGTTAGAGATGGGAGATATTCGAGAACTGAGATTTGACTATAATTGAATACTGCTCAGCAATAAGAAAATAATGAACTGATATATACACACATATATATGAATCTTAAATATACTGAATGAAAAAGATCCAAGAGATTCCATTTACATGAATTTGTAGTGATAACAGTGGTTGCCCTTATGGGAGGTGATGAAAATATTTGGTATCTTACCTGAACTGTGGTTTATATTTGTCTATAAAGGCATCAAAACTCAAGCTGTACATCTGAGGTCTTATACATTTCATGTAAATTTTATCTCAACTTAAAATATTCTATACTCAAACACTTGGTCAAGTGTGAAGACAAACAAAAGGGCATTTTCAGACAAGCAATTACTAAGAAAACGAACAACCCATGTACTTTTTCTAATTAAGCATTGTTTTTGACAAAAATGCGAACATCCTAAATCACCATATTGAGAATATTTGGTTAAATCAAGTAGAGCCATACTATGAAAAATCATGCAGCTGTGAAAGAATGATGTTAAGTAAACAATAGGTATTATATGAAATTACTTGATATTGTAGGAATAAACAAATAAGTACTATGTTAATGACGTTAGGAACCACAATTTTCAGGGTAAGAAAACATAAATTGATAAAATTAGATAAAAACACCAATACTAAAACTAACTTCGATACTACCAGCTTAAACTCGATTTTTGTTCTAGAAGCAATATTATCTCTGGAATAGTACTCCTAATCCTTGATTTTGACCTCTAATACCAACAAAGCAAAGTTCCTTGAAAAATGGCCAATTACAAGCCTGGAGCAGGAATTTTATTAAAATGAAGCTGGGTCACACTTTTATACCAAAAAAACAGGTCTAATAGTGTTATTATTATGTTCTGTCAATATGATACAGGAACCAGCTAGAAGAGGCCATCACTGGCCAAAGTTGTGACAATCTGAGCAAAAAGAATCATAATTATAATGGAATGAAATACACCAAATCAATAAAAATGTATGGATAACATGACCGCTATCTGTGCTGCCGCAAACAGAGCTGGCAGTGATATAAAAGATGATCAGTAGCAGAGGCAGGAAGAAAGTAAAGGGAAGGCCATAGGCACAAATCCGCCACCAAAATTGTGGCAGCTATTAAACTAAGACAACTGATAACTTGGGAAAGATTTACGTGTTTATCCTTTCAGCAGGTACTCCATTTCAAAGCTATCAAACAACCCCATTTAAAAGAAAAATCCTACATTACAAAAGAATGACAGCTAATAAATGAAGAAATAATTTAAAAAACAAAAGCAACATCATTTTGAAACTCCTAAGGAACCTTTTTAAAGCAAGGATTGTAAACTGGGATAACACATTAAACAATCACTGGCAAAATGTTAAGGTAACACCACCACCCAGACTGTTTTCTGATCATAAGGCAGAAAATGTTCAGGGGAGAAATAAATTGTTACCTTCATCAATCTTTGCAACTGCTACTGGGGGAGATCCAGATACTGGATCTCTTGACATGAGAGAATATGAAGTACATATCAACAAACCTTAATTGGGAACTAGAAGAATTGGCCTGATGACACCAAAGAAGCAATCTGACAAAATGAAAATGCAGGACTTTCTACAGGTAACTGGTCTGGTATCTTCAACAAGCTAGTGTCAGGACTATTCTAGTTAGATTTGAAGAAAATTGAGATAACATCAAATGCAATGAGTGGTTCCTATATATAACCAACAAATCAGTAATTTTAAAAAGACTTTGTGTGGAGAGTAACATTTCATACTTAGTTCCTAATTACATTAATGATTATGCAATCATGTTATTTTGGCCATGCACACACAAAAAAAGCGTTTCTTGTTAAAGAATTTATTTTAATTATATTGGCCAGATTTTTTCAATGGAAATGAGGCTCAAATGACAAAATAAAATGCTAAATTTAACAGCTCTCTTTTCCTTTACATGCTCTTTATATTATCTCCTCCATTCTTTGTGCTTTACTTCTTCCCTAAACATTAAGGAGACAAAAAGAGGGACAGAGGAAAGGGAGGTAAGCAAAACTCTGTGCAGAAGACCCTCTCAGAGCTGCAAGTAGGGTATATATAAAAAGGTAGTGACATTAACCTTGGTACCAGTTTACTTCGCCCAATCAATTTTCTCTTCAGGTCTTATCCAATTTTTCACTAAAGCCGACTGACTTTTTATATCTTCAGGATGTTTAACCCATCTTCTTCATTTTCAAAGTTACTTAAGTTAATTTAGACCCTCCTCATTTCTCAGCTTCAACTATAAAATGTCTTCTTCTACATCTATCTTCCTGATGGATGGCTGCTCATGTCCTTTGTTGCTTAAAAATCTACAATGGCCCTGCCCTTCCTGTCTACCTACCTAACATCCAAATTTCAAAGTTCTTTACAATCTGGACTTAGTCAACTTCAGCCATTTACACATACACCACCCTATGAAGTTTTTCAATACATGTTAATCCCTTCACCAAAAACAACCTTCACTCTAAACTCTTATTCATCCTTTTAGACAACTCAGGTCACACGAGAGCCCTTCCCAACAAAGGCACAACAGAAGTTCACTACAGTGGGCTTTCCTGTTCTGCTGATGGTTTCTTTTGCTGTGCAGAAGCTGTTTATTTTCTCCTTAGTCTCCAGTGCCCTAGGACAGCGGTTCTCAACCTGTGGGTCACGACCCCTTTGTCGGTAGAACGACCCTTTCACAGGGGTCGCCTAAGACCATCCTGCATATCAGATATTTACATTACGATTCTTAACAGTAGCAACATTACAGTTATGAAGTAGCAACGAAAATAATTTTATGGTTGGGTCACAACATGAGGAACTGTATTTAAAGGGCCAGAAGGTTGAGAACCACTGCCCTAGGAACTGTGTCTGTAAAGATATTGCTACAAGAAATGTCTGCGATTTTGCTGCCTATGGATTCTTCTAAGATTTTTATGGTTTCCCGTCTTACGTTTAAGTCCTTTATCCATTTTGAGTTTATTTTTGTATATGGTGTAAGTTGGTGATCAAGTTTCATTTTTTTGTATGTATCTGTCCAATTTACCCAACACCATTTACTGAAGGGACTATCTTGACTCCATTGTATGCTCTTACCTCCTTTGTCAAATATTAATTGAGCATTATGGTTTGAGTTGATTTCTGGGTTCTTTTTGGTTCCATTGGTCTATATGTCTGTTTTTGTACCAATACCAGGCAATTTTGAGAACAATGCCTATACCAGCTTTAAAACTATGATTCTATGACATCCTCTCTCCTCCACCCCACTTACTACTGCTTAGAAAAAAATTCAAACTTTTACTTTAGAATTCAAAATATTCTACCTTTCTAGACTTTTGTCCAATATTTTTTTCTGTATCTTTTGATGTAACTGGCAGATAAACTCCATCCTTCAAATATACTCCATGCTTCCCTGTCTCCATGCCATTCTCACACCGAAATTCTATACATATTTCAAAGCTAAGCGCAAACACTATCCCCTATCAGCACCCCACCAAGGCCTCACAAGCTGTTTTCCCATAGCACTAGAACCAGGAATGCCTTCCACAAAGTACGATTAAACAAAATAGTAATACAGTGGAACCTTGGTTCTCAAACTTAATTTGTTCTGGAAGGCTGTCTGAGAAGCAACTTGTTTGAAAACCGAAATGTTTTTACCAAATGACAATTTATTCACAGCTACCTTTCTACCCAGACATGCAAGACATTTTAAATGTCATATAAACACAATAATTTATTTTTTTAAGTGGAAATGTTCTGGATTTTACATTGATATTAATTATGGCTGAGATGGTAGGCCTACCACACTCTTAAATATTCACCTTCTGTTTTTGCCAAGTGTATTAGTTGAAGTCTACAAATGAAAAATATGTGATATTACACTACTATAAATAAAACCAGTTGGCTCCCTTGGTCTTTGTTATTACTCCTCACCTGAGGACATATTTTCCATTGAATTTTTAGAGGGAATGGAGGGGGGGGGGGGGGGGGGAGAAGAGGGGGGAGGGAGGGAGGGAGGGAGGGAGGGAGGAGAGAGAGAGAGAGAGAGAGAGAGAGAGAGAGAGAGAGAGAGAGAAATCGATATGAGACACACTAACTGGTTGACTCTTGCACAGGGATCAACCTGCCACCTGTAGGAAGCATACCTCTATGATTCATCTTCATAGAAAAGAAACAGCATGTGGCCAGGTGGTCACTGAATTTCCTCAGAGCAAACAGATGTAGGGAGTGAGGAGAGGGTATGAGAGCTGTGCACCTGTCCTAGGAAGATTCCCCTAGACCAGTGGTTCTCAATCTTCCTAATGCCGTGACCCTTTAATACAGTTCCTCATGTTGTGGTGACCCCCAACCATAAAATTATTTTTGTTGCTACTTCATAACTGTAATTTTGCTACTGTTATGAATCGTCATGTAAATATCTAATATGTAGGATGTATTTTCATTGTTACAAATTGAACATAATTAAAGCATAGTGATTCATCACAAAAACAATATCTAATTATATATGTGTTTTCCGATGGTCTTAGGCGACCGACCCCCGTGAAAGGGTCATTCGACCCCCAAAGGGGTCACGACCCACAGGTTGAGAACCGCTGCCCTAGACAAAGGGAGGTGGAACTAGAAAAGGCCCCAGCCATCTTTTTAAATAACCCAATGGGAGACAGCAAGACCTAGGTGACTTATTAGGAAATAGGTGACCATAGTCCTCAGCCAGTGAGGAACCAGAGGAGGAACTAAATAAATAGGCTATGTTCGTGCCCCATTTGTGTTCCTGTACAATGGGCTCCAGCTCTCGAGAGTGTTATTAAAGGTCTCATTTTTGCCATGCTTCTGTTTCTCATTTGAAATTTGGACGAGTCATTTGTCACACCACCCAGGTACATGCCCTTGACCGGCAATCAAACCTGCAACCCTTTGGCCCATAGGCTGATGCTCTCTAACCATGGAACCAAACCAGTCAGGGTCCTAGGTCTTTTTTATAGCCCCAATGCAGTTAAGGTACTTCCACATCTCACTTTAAACCCAAATCATCCTGATTCTCAATGTCATCGCACTTGTTTTCTTCTCTTTCTATCCAGCTTTCCACTACAATTAAATGTTTACACAGATGATAAACCTCATTCAGGAGCTGTCGTTAGAGGCAAAATGTCTATCACTAACACCCTTAATGGCAAAACAAAAAAGTACTAAAAACCTCTCCAAAATATGATTACTCTTATCTAAAAAGCAAAACTTAAATCCTAACTGTGTATTTGTGGATTTCAAGGCTACTATTATAAATAATCAATGATACTACAGTGGGCATCTTACAACTCATGATAATCTCTCAAAGCAAGGTATTTGAATTGCATAGGAGGAATAAAATAAAAAGCTAGTGAAAGAAACAAGGTATTAAAAAGATCTTACTAGCTCTGGCCAGTGTGGCAAAGTTGGTTGGAGCATTGTCCAGTACACTGAAACGTCAAGGGCTCGAATCCTAGTCAGAGCATGTACCTAGGTTGTGGGTTTGGTCCCTGGTTAGGATGCATACAAGGCAGTCAATCGATATCTCACTCTCAAATCAATAAACATATCCTCAGGTAAGAATTAAAAAAAAATCTAAAAAGTGAAATTGTCATCTTGGTTTTCAAACCTGCCCCTCCTCCTATAATCCCCACCCAGTTTCCCAAGCCAGAAATATGAGTATTATCCTTTACTATTTCTCAGCTAACCAGTCTTCATATCCAGTCTCTAGTTCTAGCCCATTTTACCTCCTAAATCTTTCATCCACTTTGCCTTACTTCCCTGGGCTCCTCCTGAGTTATTCCACCAGTCTCCGATCCATGTTTGTTCTTATACGCTCCCCCACTTTAATGCACCCTTTAATTTAATGTCCAAAATTACCTAAAAGCACAGATACTTATCTCATGGTTCTAAAACAACATCTCCTTCATCTTTGTATTCTTAGACTCTAACAAAGCACCTGACACAAAAGAGGCTCAAATATGTGTTGAACTAACTAAATAAGAGGAAACCCAGGCTCATTTATAAAACAAATAAGGTATATGTATTTATTACCGGGTCCTGGTGTGCCTCTCCAGTCTCATCATCTGGGTCTCCTGCATTCCCAGTTACCTCTCACAAACCCCCATGGCCTTAGCATATGCTATTGCTTCTGCTCTCTCCCTCCCCACAAAAAACTAGGAACTCTAGTCATCCTTCAAATGCCAACTCAAATAACTAACTTTTAAAAAGGTCTTTCTTCCCTATCCCTCCCAAACACAGGGCTTATTCTGAATCTTGAAGATAATTTCTACTTTTCTATTCTTTAACCCCACCTTAACTTTTTTTTTAATGTTTCACTTACTTACTCTAATGTAGTAGTCTTGCACTTAGTTATATTTTAAATATTTTTATATCATCAGAGCCTGGCATACATTAAGTACTCAGGGAAGACATAACAATTTGAGGGGAGAAGCTGTGATAGTAAAAAGAAAAAAAAAAGGCAAACATTTTATCAGAGACAAGTGTGCTAACAGAAGCAATGTCCATCTTACCAAGAATAAAAACTAATATCTAGGCTTCTAATCTTGAAAGTGAAATATAGAGAAATCAGGTAGGATTTTGGTGATCAAAGACTGAGAATACTGGTTCTATGATAGCCTGGGATAAGCAATAAGGGGACAAACTAAAAGGTTAAACTGTATAAAAGTAATCTGAGTAACATGCTATGGCAAAATAAGAGCAAACCTCAAACAGATAAGGGTAATGGCAAAACTGTGTTGAGTACTTACCTGCCACTCTCTGCACTAGGCATGTAACTGATAACATTTGAGCATTCGCCCCGGGCAGGTCTATCAGGCCCTCCGCATGCGTTATTTCATTTTAATCCTCAGGCCTCCAGCAAGGAAATACACAAAGAAAGCGAGGTCCAGAGGATGAGTAACTTGCCTGAGGTCAGAGACAGCAGAGCCACAGCTATGACTTTTAACCAAAGTCTGATCCAAAAGTCTGTGCTTCCAACCACTGTGCCACTTACCCGATGATCTCAATGTCATTCTCACAGCAATCGTGAGGCACGTGCTATCCTCCTTTTCAGTTGAGGAACGGAGTCAGGGTTAAAATAACTCGCTCAAGGTCACACACAGCAGCAGAGCTGGGATCTGAACCTGGAACATCTGGTTGCATCACTGCCTCAAACACTCTCTAGTATTTTGTCCCTGATAAAAACCAACATTTCATGTTCACTCTCCAATTATGTTGCTGAGACCACGAGCCCTCGTTTCCTTTTCAGATGTATCATCTTTTCCAAGCTACTCTCCACCTGTAGTCTCCCAATTGTCAAACTCTCTATCTCAGGACCCTTATATATTCTTAAAGATTAATGAGTACCTCAAAGAGTTTTTATTTATGTGGGTTATATCTATCAATATTTACCACAGTAATTAGAACTAAGAAATTTTAAATTATTTATTAACTCATTAAATATAATAAACCTATCACACATTAATAAACATTTTTATTATTTTGTTGTTGTCAATCCTTACCCGAGGATATTTTTTCATTGATTTTTAGGGAGAATTGAGGAGGGGAAAACAGAGAGAAACATTGATGTGAGAGAAACACATCGATTGGCTGCCTCCTACAGGAGCCCGGACTAGGACTAGGGCTGGGGCCGGGGCTGGGGCCAGGGAGGAGCCTGCAACCAAGGTACATGCCCTAGACTGGAACTGAACCCAGGACCCTTCTGTCCGCAGGCCAATGCTCGATCCACTGAGCCAAACCAGGTAGGGCTAACAAAAAATTTTAAAAGTAACTATTTGCAAAACAAAATTTCCTGAGCAGAATGATAGTGTCTTACATTTTTGCAAATCTCTCTAATATCTGACAGACTAGAAGACAGCTGGATTCACATATCTGCTCTGAATTCAATCTGATCAGATATCACACATTTTTTTAGCCTCTGGAAAACTACCCATACACTCATAAGAGAATAAGGATTAAAAAGGCAAATAACGTCTTAATGGGTTTTGATCCATAACCAAAAAAAAAAAAAAATCACAAGTATCAGCACCCCCAAATCCCTCGCAACCCAACAATCTAATTTCAATTTCCTTAAATCCCTTTCTCAAGTAGTATAAAACTAAATTTCAGTCCAAATTAGTTTAAAATTTCCAACCAATAAGACCTCCGAGAAAACAGATTTATTTAGATTATGCTAAAATATCCCTCCAAACCCGGAGCTAAACAGCAGATGTATGTAGTAGTCAATACATAGCTCTAAAAGGAAAAGTTGGCACACGCAGCTGTATCCACAATGCCCAACCCATAACAGTTTACTAGACTGCTGCTAAAATGCAATTCTAACCATGTCCATGTACCCCAAAACACATGAGTGAATATAAAATAGTCAGAGGAAGCCAGGGTGTATACTGCAACAACCACAATTTTGAGGATCAAAAATGGTCAAAACTAGCAATTTCATTCAACCCAGTAAATTAACTCAAAATATAACCATGAAGGCATACCAAGTACAGGTCATCCACAAATTCCAACTCTAAATAAATACAAATATATGCTAGCTTAGAAATGTTAATTTCTATATTTTAAGTCAAATATAATGTATGGAGCAAGAAAACATTAAGACAAACAGGATTTGTGAACTAATTAGCAAAAGCTGACTGCTCACCAATGCACAGAGTATTAAAGCCATGATCTGTGTGGTACAACTTCACCAAGATCAGAAAGGTAAGGAAAGGGAGGCCCACAATCCTAAATCTGTTCCTTAGCATGAGACAAGCAACACCATCTACTTTACAGCTTCAGTACCAAATGATAGCTGCCAACAGAAATTTTTTCATTTCTTTCTTATCTTTTGCCAGATTTTCCATCATCTAGTTGTTCCTCTCTCTTACAATGAATCATATTCTAACTACCACTATCAAGTGGGAATTGCGGCCTGTTTTTGGTTATTCCTCTCCCAAGGATATTTTCTCCATTGCTTTTCAGAGAGTGGAAGGGAAGGAGGGAGGAGAAAGAAACGTGATCAACTGGTTGCCTCCTGCACCATCCCCATCAAGGGCAACCTAGGTACAGTGACCTTGACCGGGAATCGAACCCGGGCACCTGTGCGTCAACATGCTAACTACTGAGCAACACTAGGCAGGACCTGGCTTTTTAAGGGAGTAAACATTTATTCTAGCTAATTATTCATGTATATAATCATTTTACCAACTAGTCCTTTTTCCTCTCTAAAACTAGGAAAATTATTCATGAAATGTTGATCTTACAAAAAAATAAGCCTTTCATCACACTAGAATATTGCTCTAACCGTAACGCCACTGAAGGATATTTCCAAAGACTTAGGAAAGAAATCTAAAGCAAATGTGTTCAGTGTTCAAATGGAGTTCTGTCATGCACTGCTTTTTGACAACAGATGTGTGACTGTCTTTCCCTAAAATAGTAAAATGCTTTAAATCTGGAATTTTGACCAGCAAATAGTATTCTTTGGATTCTCATGAGGTTTTTGATCATAACCAAAAAGAGAGTCACAAGTATTACGATTGCATGGTCCTGGAACACACTTCCCCCCAGTCTTTGTCTACATGACCAGCTACTAATGTTAAGTGCTTATAAATGTGGAGCAGCAACCGGGTCTCCCTATATTACATCTATATCAAATGGCAGGAGGGATGTGGGAAGAGCACAATACTATGTCATTAAGAACACAAACTGGAGGCGCGCGGAGGACCCCGCACCGGTTGCGAACCCACCATGGGCCCGCCCCACCCTGGGCACTGCGCCGTGCGAGTATCATCCTAAAGCCAGAATTGAAGCTACAAGATGGCTGATCCAACAGCTGGTGGCCTCAGGTGCCGGGGTGTGGTCACCTCCATCTTCATGACCCCCCTGGACATGGTGAAGGTCCACCTGCAGTCTCAGCGTCCCTCGGTGACCAGCAAACATGCCTCCGTCCAGACTCTGGAGCCTCTTACACCAAACTGCCCTCCTCTCTCTGACCCACAGGCAAGTGCCTCCTCTACTGCAATGGTGTCCTGGAACCCCTGCACCTGTGCCCAAATGGTGCCCACTGTGCCACCTGGTTTCAGGACCCCACTCGTTTCACTGGCACCATGGATGCCTTTGTGAAGATTGTGAGACACGAGGGCACCAGGGCCCTGTGGAGTGGCCTCCCAGCCACCCTGGTGATGATTGTGCCAGCAACCGCCATCTCCTTCACGGCCTATGACCAACTCAAGGCCTTCCTGTGTGGTCGAGCCCTGACCTCTGACTTCTATGCACCCATGGTGGCTGGTGCACTGGCCCGCTTGGGCACCGTGACTGTGATAAGTCCCCTAGAGCTGGTACGGACAAAGCTGCAGGCTCAGCATGTGTCATACTGGGAGTTGGGTGCCTACGTCCGAACCTCCGTAGCTCAGGGCAGCTGGCGCTCACTGTGGCTGGGCTGGGGTCCCACTGCTCTTCAGGATGTGGCCTTTACAGCCCTGTATTGGTTCAACCATGAGCTGGTAAAGAGCTGGCTGGGCGGGCGCAGGCCAAAGGGCCAGACATCGGTGGGCATCAGATTTGTGGCTGGTGGCATCTCAGGAACGGTGGCTGCCATCCTGACTCTACCCTTCGATGTGGTGAAGACTCAATGCCAGGTTGTGCTGGGAGCCGTGGAAGCTGTCACCTGTGCACGCCGACTTCACCTGGCTGCTGCGCGGAGGATCCGGGCTGAGTCCAGCACCAGGGGACTCTGCAGGCTTCCTCCCAAGGATCATCAAGGCCGCCCGCTCCTGTGCCATCATGATCAGCACATACGAGTTGGGCAAAAGCTTCTTTCAGAGGCTCAACATGGAACAGCCTCTGAGCCAGTGAGAGGAGCGAGGGGATGAGGGCCCCATCTCTTCCATGGATGGTGTGAGGTAGGAGGAGTCTGAGCCAAGTGCCTTGACCTCAGGGGAGGGAGCCTCATTTTTTTCCCTCTCAGCTCAGTCCCAAAAGTACCAGCCCATCTGCTGGGCCTGCCCAGGCCCCCATCAGACAGCTTTCTTCCTGCTGGTCCTCATCCCAAGCCCCAAGGATAATCACTTTTCCACCCACCCCCCAGGTTCAAGACCAAATCTGTTAACCCTTTCCTCCCCCTGCCCTCGTGTCCATTTTCCTGTGTTTGTTGTAGCTGGGCCTGCCCCCAAGGCCCACAGAACCCTGGACCAGCCCAGTCTGAACCTACTGCTGTTAATTCATTGAGTGTAAAGATGAAAAAAAAAAAAAAAAAGAACCCCAACTAGAGTCAAACAGACCTATGTGAAGTCCCAGCTCTGCAAGCATGTTTACATTCATCTTTAAGGCTAAAATTTCCTCATTTATAAAATATCTAACTCACAATTTTGGTGTGAGGATTAAATGAAATAACACATGTAATGCACAGTGCCTATTACACCATTAGCATTCAACAAAGCTATTATTTTCTTCCTGTGACTACAAATCCCTAAATCTGAGTTTCTGTACATTTCTCTAAAATTAGAAACCAGTGATAATTTTTTAATGTCCCAAATAAACTATAGTTTCATTTTCAACTACTTTAGGTGAACGTATATGAAGTTATTGGTCTAAAACATGGCAGTTAGCTTCACCAGATATTGCTTTATGATGCTGTGGTATTTACATACAACTAGACACAATTTTACAGAAGAAAAAAATCTGCTTCTCAAAAAGCTAAGTGCAAATATTTTTTACTTTATAAATCTTCATTTCTGTGTGGCCTTTTCTTAGCAAAGGCTTGTAATATCCCCCACTCAAAATTTGCCTAAAAAAAAAAATCTATATGCAACTTCTTGAGGTATCTAGAGAATCACCAGTAATTCTCTTTCTGGATACAAAAACCAAGCAGAAGTTAGTTGCTCTTTCCTCAGCATGCCTCAAATGCTTTGTATATTCCTCATCTTACATAATAAAAGGTTAATATGCAAAATGAAAGAACAGTGGAATGACCACCAGGGGGCAGACACTCAACACAGGAGCTGCTCCCTGGTGGTCAGTGTGCTCCCACAGGGGGAGTGCTGCTCAGCCAGAAGCCCTGAGCTGAGCTCATGGCTGGCGAGAGCCTCTCCTGCCTCCATGGCAGTGCTAAGGGATGTCTGACTGATGGCTTAGGACAGAGGTCCTCAAACTTTTTAAACAGGGGGCCAGTTCACTGTCCCTCAGACATTCCACACATGCACACTGCGGGCCCGGGACGAGTCGGCTGCTAAGCAGGACAGGCAGCGGTGGCAAACACACCCGGCGGGCTGGATAAATGTTTTCGGTGGGCCGCAGTTTGAGGACCCCTGGCTTAGTCCCACAGGGAGCAGGCCTAAGCCCTAAGTCAGACATTCCTCTTAGGCTCCCAGACTGGAAGAGGGCGCAGGACGGGCTGAGGGACCCCCGAGTGCACCAATTTTGTGCACCGGGCCTCTAGTTACCATACAACCTCATGAAGGCTTTACCCACTTGGGACAAAGCCCATAAGCCCATAAAGGTAGCAAATCTATACCACAGTGCCTAACATACAGGCGTTCAATTATTTTTTGAACTGAAAATTACAGTACTCTTTTAAAATGCTGTATTCAAGTATAATCCGGTCTGCTATATTGCTTGTTCTGAAAATGTGAATTTGTTCCAACATGATTGATAAGTTAGGGAATCTGAGCATAACAGAATTCTCAATTGCTTGTCTGTGAAGAACACTAGAGGTAGAAAACGACACCTCAATGAACTGAGAGGCACAGAAATACACAACACACACAGACCTCAAACACCTACGAACGACATCAGTTCACCGTGCGTGGGTTCCGAGACACACCCACCCTCACCGGTGTGGCTATAAGTTCTGCGTTCAGGTAAACTTCCGCCACTTCTCAGGAACTGGCACGCAGCGATCATTCTCAGGCCATTTCCACAAGCGAGGCCGGTCTTCTTCCGGGGTCCAGCGCCGCACTGACTGCAGTGTTTACATACGGCTTAACCGTGTAACACGTAAAACGGGGCTACCATTTTCTCAGGTTCCCTTTTAAAAAATAAGTTACTGACAAAGTTCCCGAGGGTTGTGCCTCTCAATCCCATTCTCCCCCCCACCCCCATAAGGCCTGTAGTTTTTAACGGCACAATTTTGCAGACCGTAATGACCTTTAGGAACCTACGTTGCTTTATTTACAGCGTTCTCGGGCCCTAGGAAAGTCTCAGCGTTATAATCCCCACACCGTCATTTGGGGGAACCATTAAAGCGGGGATACAGTTAGGCTCGCAGGCGCTTCGGGGAAGGTGAGGAAGGAAGGGGGCCAGGGAAAGCAGCGGTGACGCCGGTGAGCGCAATAAACTGCCGTGAGTCCTTCGGACTAGCGACGAGTCCTTAGCAACCCCACGACCCGCCGCACTCGGCGCTCCGGGCCGCTTTAGCCGTGACATTCCCACGCTCCGCCCCGAAACCCGCCTCCAACTGAATTTTAAATACTTTGGGGGAGGGGTGAAGAGCGGGTTTCCCGCTTGGCTGTAACTCAGTGCCCACCGCGCAGCCCACACGGCCGCTCCCCCGTAGGTGCCGCCATCCTGGCCGCGGGTCCGGGGTCCGAGAGCCAGGGCGCCCCCCGCCCCCCGTCAATCAACTCCCCGCCGGGCCGCGTCGCGGGCCCCCAACAGCCGCCAGCTGCGGGCCCGCCTCCCGCCCAGCGCCAGCTGCCCTCCCACGGCGAGCCCCGCGCGCCCGGCCCCGGGCAGGAGCAGGGCGGGAGCAGCCCCGCGGGCCGCCTCGCTCACCTCTCGGGGGGCGCCGCCCTCCGCCGCTGCCGCCTCCTCCCGGTGAGTGCAGCGGCGTCCGCCCGGTGGAACCACCATACCAGTCCCGGCCGCTGCTGCAGCGCCGCCGCTCCGCCGTCGCCTCAGCCGCCGCTCTTTGTTTCCCCGCGGAGCGCCACCGCCTCCGCCGCCCGCCCCGGCCGGCCGCCGGGCGGCCACTACGCCCGCCCGCCCTCCCGGTCCCCGGCCTCGCCCTGCTCGCTGCGCCCGCCGCGGCCTTCGCCTCCGCGCCGCCGCCGCCGCCGCCACCGCCGCCGCCGCCTCCTCCTCCGCGCCCCCCTCGCTTTCATTGAAAGCAAACAAGCATCATGGCGGCGCCCCCGTCCCCAGCCAGCTAGCGCCCGGCCGCCGCCGCCCTGCCAACATCCCGGCTGCCCATTGGCCGCCGCCGCCGGGCGCGACCATCCGGCGCCGGGGGGTCGCTCCCGCTCGCGCGGCCCCGCCCCGCCCCCCCGCGCCTGCGCAGTGAGCCGGCCCGGCGCCCCCAGCCCCCGCTCCGCTCCCCGCCCCGCAGCTCCGGCCCGGTCGCGCGTCCCCTCGCCCCTGCGCGGCGCTCCTCGGCTCTTCCCGCTCCTCCCGTCGTCTCTCTGTTCGCCCTGCTCCTCTCTTCCCTCTTTTTCTCTGATCTTCCTCCCCTGCGTGTTGCCTTTCAACCATGTGCCGTTCATCGCGGACCGGCCCTGACTTTTGACCTTAGCCAGCAACTTAATTTGCCGTAAAGAGGAGACATTGAGTTGTCAACTGTCGCATGATTCTTCCTGCCTCAAATGTGCAGAAACGGCCCGTTTCGGTCCACTGATGGTCGGTCATTCTGTCCAGTAAACGAGGGCACAGTTCTGGGCTGGGTCCCACGCCCGGCGCTCCTCTCGCGGGTGCCCGAGGGTCGGGGGAAGGGCTGGCTGAGCCGGGTGAGCGCCTCCGCCTACGGGTGGGCAAGGCCCTGTGCTGGGGCCGGGCTGGGGCGAATCAAGCCCCACGGTGCCCTGAGCAAACCCGAGGTTTGGGGGCAAGAGAAGCACCCAACAGGCTCAAGATCCGTCTGAGAAACTTGAGGACAGGCATGGCCTGATGCAGGAAAAGGAGTAGCCGGCTGCTCGGGCTGCTCGCCCCAGGGCCAACCAGGACGGGCTCCTTTCTGAAACAACGCTAAAGAAATGAGAGTGAAGCCAGCTTGCGTCATTAGAAATAAAGTGAGACAACCCCTCACCCCAAGGCAGTCTTGGGCTAGAGCAGCGGTTCTCAACCTGTGGGTCGCGACCCCTTTGGGGGGCTGAATGACCCTTTCATAGGGATCGCCTAAGACCATTGGAAAACACATATATCCTATATAACAAAAGGCTAACATGCAAATCAACCTACAGCAGAACCACCGGTCACATGAAATGCACTGACCACCAGGGGGCAGACGCATAGGGCATGAGCTTCCCCCTAGTGGTCAATGTGCTCCCACAGGGGGAGTGCCTCTCAGCCAGAAGCCCGGCTCAGCGCTGGCAAGCAGAGCTGGCAGTGGCGGCAGTGGTGGGAGCCTCTCTCCCCTTTGCAGCAGTGCTAAGGATGTCTGACTGATGGCTTAGGCCTGCTTATCCCCCAAGGGCTCCCCGACAGAGAGGGTGCAGGCCGGGCTGAGGGACACACACACACACACACACACACACACATGCACAAATGTCATGCACCAGTCCTCTAGTAATTACATATTGTTTTTGTGATTAATCACTATGCTTTAATTATGTTCAGTTTGTAACAATGAAATTGGGGGTCACCACAACATGAGGAACTGTATGAAAGGGTCATGGCATTAGGAAGGTTGAGAGCCACTGGGCTAGAGTGAAAGGTGGAGGGACAAAAGCTCTTTGTGTTCTGTGCTTGCCTTCCCCCAGCATGGCCTTAGGATGGTCCTTGCCTGCCATTTGCTAAGAAATCAACATGACAGCCCAGGCCTCTAGTGCCAGAGGACACTGGACACAGGCTTGGCAACATGGAAGCCCAGCAGGGTAAGGGGCTGATAAGAGAAAGTGCAGGCTGACCCACATCCTCCAACCCCAGGCTGCTTGTGGGACAGCCAGCTGGGCCTCTCCCGAGTCATGCTGTGTCCTGGCAACCTCTGCTCCAGCCTGGAGAGAGGGGGGTCTTTTGGTATTTCATCTGCCCAGAAGGAGCTACTTTTTGTGATTGGCACAATGTACTAGTATATGGAGGAGGGGAAGTCCAGCTGCATAACAAAAGACTTAGTGGCATAAAACAAGTTTATTATAGCTCATGATTGTGGTGCCCAGTGAGACAGTTCTGCTGGTCTAGCTTGGGGTCTCTCATGCCTCTAGAGAGATGGTGGTTGGGAGTTGGACATCCAGCACTGTGGTATCCCCAGTGCGATCTCTCTGTTTGTCACATCTCATCCTCCACTTTTACTGTAGTCAGTCTGGAGATCCTGGATGCCTTGCATGGCAACCCAGGGCTCCATAGTGGAGGAAGAAGCTTCCAGACCTTATGAAGAATGTCACTTCTGGAGTCCATCAGTCATAGCATCAAAGCCAAGTCCAGATTCAAGAGGAGAGGATATAACACAGAGCTGCATGTGCATACAATGAGGGGTGGGCCTATTTGGGGCCATCTGGGTAGATTTGGGGTGCCCACAGAGAGGGTACCTGCCTGTACACGTCCTGTTCTTTCTGAATATCTGAAGAAAATCCCGGCAAACATCTCTCAGATTTCCAGATCCCAGTCAGCATGCCCCTCATGTTATGCAAGACCTCCTATTGCAAGTTATGAAACCCCAACTCAAGTAGACTTGATGCAGAAAAAGGTCATTTATGTATTCAGGTGTCTCATAACTGAGGAGGTTGGTCATCATAAGATGCCATCAAGAACCGATCTCACAAGACAAATACCATACGATTCCATTTGTATGTGGAATTAAAGAACAAATAAAGAAAGTAGAAACAGACTCATGGATATAGAGAACAGAGTGGTGGTTGACAGGGGAGTGGGTTTGGGGAGCTGGGTGAAAAAGGTGAAGAGATCAAGAAATACAAATTGGTAGTTTCAGAATAGTCACAGCAATGTAAATTACAGTATAGAGACTCCTATATAATAAAAGGGTAATATGCAAGTCAACCAAACACTATGACATGCACTGACCACCAGGGGGCAGACACTTGGCACAGGAGCTGCCCCCTGGTGGTCAATGCATTCCCACAGCGGGAGTGCCGCTCAGCCAGAAGCAGGGCTCACGGCTCACAGCTCGTGGCTGGCAAGTGCACCACAGCAGCGCTAAGAATGTCCGACTGGCAGGCCTAAGCCGTCAGTTGGACATCCCCCAAGGGCTCCTGGACTGCAAGAGGACACAGGCCAGGCTGAGTGTCCCCCCCCTCCAGTGCATGAATTTCATGCACCGGGCCTCTAGTCCTATCTAAAAATAGACAAACATGGTAATTGACCATACCTTCGCTACACCTCCCATCGGCTAATCAGCGTGATATGCAAATTAACCACCAACAAAGATGCAGCTAATTTGCATACTACAGGCAGGGTGGGACAGCGCCATCCCGCCTCCCCTGCCGCCATCCAGGACTGCTTTCTGAGACCCAGGGTGGCGGGCGTCCTGTGTGCGACCTGACCCGGAGTGGTGCCCCAACCCCTGGATCGGCCCTGCCGTGTGTGCGACCTGGAAAGGTGGGGCAGGCACCTAGGAATCGGGCCTGCCATCTGCCACCCGGGGAGTGGACCTAAGCCAGCAGGTGGTTATCTCCCAAGAGGTCCCAGACTGTGAGAGGGCACAAGTGGGGCTGAGGGACACCCTCCCCCGCCACTCCTCCTCCACCACCAGTGCACAAGTTTTTGTGCACTGGGCCTCTAGTATAGTCAATAATATAATAACTGTGGTGCTAGGTGGGTACTTAAAATCTCAGAGGGGACCACTCTGTAAAGGACATGGTTGTCTAATCACTATGCTGTACATCTGAAACTGATAATATTGAATGTAGCTTAAAAGTAAAAAGAACCAATCACACTCCCCCACCCTTCACTCTGCTCTCCTCTCCACTGGCTTCTTCACACAGGCTGTGTGGCCAGGCAGGAGAGATGGCCACTACCACATGTAGGCTTAGATTCTATCAGCTTCTCGACTTGGATAGATGCCGGGGTCCAACCCCAGCAGGTCCAGGGGTTCCCCATAGGTGTGGACGGAGTCGGAGAAGAAGGAATGACATGGAGACAGCGTTCAGTTGATCAGCAGCCTTGCCAGGATCTCTAGCCACAATCTCCAGCCACGTTCTGTGTCCAAGTTCTCTTGCTAGTTTCTCCAGCCAGGTTCTCCAGGTCCTCCAGCCAAGTTCTGTAGCCATGTTCTCTCGCCAGGCTCCCCAGCCAGGCTTGGCCCAGGCTCTCCAGCCAGGCTCGGTCGCCAGGCTCTGTCTAGGCTCTCCAACCAAGCTCCGCAGCCAGGTTCTGTCCAGGATCCCCCGCCATGTTCTTTCCAGCGAAGCTCCTCCATCTCCAGGCTCTGCGCAGGCTCTGTCCTCCAAGTTCTGTCTCTAAGTTCTGTCTCTCGGATCCTCATCTAAGTTCTGTGTGTAGGTTCTGAGTTCTGTCTCTAAGTTCTGTCTCCTAAGTTCTGTCTCTTAAGTTCTGTCTCTTAAGTTCTGTTTGTAGGTTCTGAGTTCTGTGTCTCGGGTCTGTCTCTCGGTCTGCCTCTCTAGGTTCTGACTCTCGGATCCTCATCTAAGTTCTGAGTCCAGCTTCTGAGTCTCTAGGTCCTGTCTTCTGAGTTCTGTGTAAGTTCTGTCTCTTGTTGTCTTTTTGCATCTGTATTTATACCAGTTGATTCTAATCCTATCAATCTCTATTCCAAAGGTTAGGGCGTTTCTTATCTCCATTCCAGGGAGTAAAGATTATGTAGCTTAAGCATGATTATTCGTAGTTAAAGAGATTAATTACCCGCCTGGCACTTAGTGAAGGGATTTTATTCCCTCCCTAACTTCAGGGGAAAATCCCTACCTGGGGAAACAACCTTTCTCCGAGAGGTGACCTTGGACTGGCTCCCGGCAGATAGAGTACTTCTTTCCTAATCATTCGAGCAAAAACCCAGGGCAGCTCTCATTGGCCTGGTCAGAGCCCTGTCCCTACCCCTGCAGCAAGGCTGGAGGTCAGCCCCACATGAACCAGATGTACTGAGAGTGGGAAAAGGACCTTCCCTCAGAGAATTGTGGGTGGAAAGAAGAAGGGGAGCAGATTCCATCTCACCCCTCTTCTGGGAAGGCTTTCTTGGTAGAGTTGGTCACTGTCTCCTCAGCCTCCCAGTCCTTTTCCTGCCATCACGACACTTAGAAAATCCTACAGTCATCCTCTCCCCTGCCCAGCATGAGCTGCTCAAATCTGAATCATGTTAGCTCCATGCTGCCAACTGGAATTGCTTTTGAGTCTTTTGTACCCACAGGCTTTCCCAGCTCCTTCGTCTGTTATAAGCACCATGTCCCATAGACCAGGGGTGCCCCTGGGATTGCTAAGTAGGTGTAGGAAGAGAGTTCTTGTTCCATTTGGGTGCTAAGCTAGGCCAGCATGAATTGGTGGCAGCCAGTGCATTTTCCCCAGCACTTGGAGAGATGAAAGTGATGAAGAGAGACCACCGTGGTGCCAGGTGCTGAAGTCCTGATTTCGGTAATTTTTCCCTTTAGCCTGTGATCTATCCCAGTTACATGAGTCAATAAATTCATTTTTTGCTTACATTAGAGTTGGGCTTCTGACACTTGCAACCAAATACTTCTTATTTGATGTTCAGTAAATGTATTGGATAGTGGATGGGTAGATGAATAATAAAGACTAACAACCGAGCGGTGGCCATGACTATTGTTGCTCTGTTGTCTATTTCTCAGTTATGGGAGCACTAGAATGCAAACTCAGGGTCAATGTCGGGTGTGAACCATCGATGGATGGGTCCAGCAACTGGAATTTTCAGAATCCCCAGATGGGAGAGTTTGATCAGACTGACTACAATAACTATAATGCACAAGAGACGGCCGAATGAAGCAGGCTCCAAAGTTTATTTGCAAGACAAACCCAACTACTGTGTGACCAGGATGCTGGCAGTGGAAGATGCGCTCATTGTCTCCCAGTAGGAAAGCACATGGCAAACGAAGTCATGCTAGAGGTTGCTTGGTGAGCCTGAACTGTGGACCCTGCAAAGCCACTCCGCTCTGATAGTCTGAAGCCTCCTCTCAGGGAGAAGACTTGCTGGCCAGGAGCCAGCACTGGTGCCCAAGGTCCCTCACTCCATGCCAAGGACATGGACATACCCCGCCCATCTGTTTTCCCTTCACTGGACTCAGGGCCTCCAGTTTTCTTCTGAGAGAGCCCACTATTACAAGTAAAGTTGCAGGTCCCAGTCAAATCTCCCCAGAGTGTCCTTCGTCTCTTGGTTCTCTGTGTTATCCTGCAATTGATTGAAAAACCATCTCCAATGGCTTTAAGAAAACAAAGGAATCAGTTGGCTCAAATCACTGTAAAAAGCCAGAAAGAGTTCATCAGCTTCAGGTGTGGCTTGATCTGGGGGCTAATGCCACTCTCAGTTCTGCTAAGAAGCCATATGGAAGCAGAATGGATGTCATCAGAAGCCATATGGAAGCAGAATGGATGCCCACTCCGACAGGATTCAAGACGAGAAGAGAGGCGAGAGCTTCCCTCAACAGCTGACTGACTCATTTGCATCCTTGAACCAAACACCATGTTCAGGGCGACGTTCTACCCTGTCCAGGAAGAAGTCACATGCCCTCTAATGAAACTGGATTGTCTTCACCGTCACTCAAGGCACATATGCGAAGATTTTTTCCTGAGAAATATTGGAGAAGTTTCTTCTGGAAGAAAGAATAGATGCAGTGTGAAGCAAAGGCCCAAGATCTGCTCTCTGGTAAGCCTCCACCAATCACAGGGTCCCTGCCAGCTGATTCTCCTGGCCTCTGTCTGATCCTGGTTTCACGCAGGCGAGGAGTCAAGAGAAGGTGTCCCCCCCAAATACACACTTTGAATAATTATAAACACAGTGTTTGCACTTCAACTGTGTTTTCAAACTTCCAGTAGCATTTTAGGATGAATTTTCTTTGTCCAAAGCTTAGTCTGGCTGAAAAGAAAAGAAACATCAATTGGGTTATCAGTTGAAGTGTTTATGTATTTTAGGGACACCCTGTATATAAGCTTGTGTTTTTTACTAAGTTTGGGAAATTTTCAGGCATTATTTCTTTGAATACCTTTTCAGTCTCCCACTCTTTCTTCTCCCCTTCTGGGACTCTAGTTATATGAATCCTTTATTATGGACTCACAGGTCCCTGAGTCTGTTCACTCTTTTATCAGTCTATTTGTTCACTGATGTTCAGCTTGAGTAAAGTCTATCAATCTGTCTTCAAGTTCGCTCATTCCATCATCTGTCATTTCCACTCTACTATTGAATCTCTCTAGAAAATTGCTAAATTTGGGATATTGTAATTTTTCAGTTCTATAATTTTCATTTGATTCTTTTTTATAACTTCTTTGCTGAGATTTTCTATTTTTTTGTTTCAAGAGAATCTGTAATTGATTGTTCAAGTATTTTTGTTCTTGTTGTTGTTGTTCAAGCATTTTTATACACTGTTTTAAAATCCTTGTTGGGCCCTAACTGGTTTGGCTCAGTGGATAGAGTGTCAGCCTGCGAACTCAAGGGTCCCAGGTTCAATTCCAGTCAAGGGCATGTACCTTGGTTGTGGGCACATCCCCAATGGGGAGTGTGCAGGAGGCAGCTGATCGATGTTTCTCTCTCATCGATGTTTCTAACTCTCTATCCCTCTCCCTTCCTCTCTGTAAAAAATCAATAAAATATATTAAAAAAGAGAAGTATTTTAAAAAAAATAAAATCCTTGTCAGATAATTATACCAGTCCCAACATCTGATTCCTCTCAGTTGATTGTCTTCTCTCATTCAGATTGTGGTTTGCCTGGTTCGTGGTATTACAAGTGATTTACTTTAGCAACCTTCCATTCTGGTTGTTATGTGAAGGAACTCTTAACCCCCCTGAAATCATGTATGTCAGCAGGCTGTCACCCAGTTCAGCATGTAGGTTCTGTCTACCTTTGTTGGTTTTAGTTTAGTTTTCTGAGCCCTTGCTGTGCTATTCTGGTCAGCTTTGCCCTGGTGCTGCAGGGCTCCTGCTGGTGCTATCTGCGGTGGCAGCAGGCACTTTTCGGGATTTTCTGCTCCTTCTGGGTAACCTTTTTGCACGGGATGAGGATGAGCAGCAGCCACTGAGCCTCCTCCTGCCTTGGGGCTGAAGGCAGAGTGACATTCCTGTTTGACTGGTGCCATTGTCTGGTTGTAGAGCCAAGGTCTAGGGTCTGGGACACCCCAAGATTTTACTATTGCTGCTGCTACAGGCAGGTAGTCATCCCAGTGTCCTGGTTTTAGAGTGGGAGTTTGAGTGCTGGGACTCATTACCTGCTGCTGGATCATGTGGCCCATGTGGTGGTGCAGGGGCTAGATTTGAGGCTTTGATAGTTTCTCAGCTCTTCCCCTCCTGACTTCGTTTCTATGGTCTGGAGTCTAAGTCATTATGAATCTAAGAGCTGCTTTCCAGCTTCCAAATTTCCTTGCTGTTTTTCCCTCTCTTTTCTCCCCATTTTTGTTTTGTGGGCCTGTTCACCTCTCCTCATGCCTTCATTGTAGTTTCCATGGCATTTCACGGGAGTGAAATCAGAAATTCTTAAAACAGAATTTTTACAATTTTAACCTACTATAACTATGATCAGATCTTGTTCCTCATCACTAATATTGGTTAACTATAGTCACTGTGCTATACATTATATTTCGTCCCCAGGACTTATTTATTTATTTCATAACTAGAAGTTCGTACCTTTTTATTTTATTTTATTTTTTTTAAATTAAATCTTTATTGTTCAGATTATTACATTTGTTCCTCTTTTTTCCCCTCATAACTCCCCTCCTCCAAGTTCCCGCCCCACCCTCCGCCCTCACTCCCCACCCACTGTCCTCATCCATAGATGTACGATTTTTGTCCAGTCTCTTCCCGCATCTCCCACACCCCTTCCCCCCACCAAGAATAGTCAGTCCATTCCCTTTCTATGTCCCTGATTCTATTATGATCACCAGATTATTTATTCACTTGATTCTTAGATTCACTTGTTGATTGATGCATGTTTGTTGTTCATAATTTGTATCTTTACCTTTTCTTCTTCCTCTTCTTAAAGGATACCTTTCAGCATTTCATATAATACTGGTTTGTTGGTGATGAACTCCTTTAGCTTTTCCTTATCTGTGAAGCTCTTTATCTGACCTTCAATTCTGAATGATAGCTTTGCTGGATAAAGTAATCTTGGTTGTAGGTTCTTGGCATTCATCACTTTGAATATTTCTTGCCACTCCCTTCTGGCCTGCAAAGTTTCTGTTGAGAAATCAGCTGACAATCGTATGGGTATTCCCTTGTAGGTAACTGAGTTTCTTTCTCTTGCTGCTCTTAAGATTCTCTCTTTGTCTTTTGCTCTTGGCATTTTAATTATGATGTGTCTTGGTGTGGTCCTCTTTGGATTCCTTTTGTTTGGGGTTCTCTGAGCTTCCTGGACCTGTAAGTCTATTTCTTTCACCAGGTGGGGGAAGTTTTCTGTCATTATTTCTTCAAATAGGTTTTCAATATCTTGGTCTCTCTCATCTTCTGGCACCCCTATAATTCTGATGTTGGTACGCTTGAAGCTGTCCCAGGGGCTCCTTACACTATCTTCATATTTTTGGATTCTTTTTTCATTTTGCTTTTCCAGTTGGGTGTTTTTTGCTTCTTCTTTGACTTGATTCTTGCGCTCCTCTGGTCTGCTGTTGGGTGTCTGTATAATATTCTTTATTTCAGTCAGGGTATGCTTAATTTCTAGTTGGTTCTTTATCACAACATCGAGGGTCTCGTTAGATTTCTTGAGGATCTCACTACATTTATCGGCGGTCTCACCAGTCTTTTCGAGGGCCTTACTAAGTTTATCGGCAGTTTCTAGAAACTTATTGAAAGACCTTAAAAGTGTGATTTTGAGCTCTGTATCCTCCATTTCTGTCATGTTTCTTTGTCTCCGCATTTTTTATGCTTTCTTGGTGCACCCCCTAGTGGTCTTTGTGTGCAGTCTTGTTGTAATTAAGCCTTGATTGTTGTCGGGGTGATTTGACCTCCAGGCTAACTGGCTATCGAAGTTCGTACCTTTTGACCACCGTCATCCATTTTGCCCACCACACATTCCTCCTCTGGCAACTACCTATCTGTGAGTTCAGGGGTTTTTTGTTTGTTTGTTTGTTTGTTTATAAGATCCCACATGGAAATTAGATTATACAGTATTTGTCCTTCTCTGTCTGAGTTATTTCACTTACCATAATGCCTTCAAGGTCCAGCCATATTGTCTTAAATGGCAAGATTTCCTTCTTTTTATGGCTGAATAATATTCCATTATATATATTCACCACATTTTAAAATCCATTCATCTATTGATGGACAGCCCCTTTTTCTTTGTGTTAGGGTCATAAGGCTTTTATTTATTTACTAGAGGCCTAGAGCACAAAATTCATGCACTCGGGCGGGGGGGCGTCCCTTAGCCTAGCTTGCACTCTCTTACAGTCCAGGAGCCCTCAGGGGATGTCTGACTGACGGCTTAGGCCCCTCCTCAGGGGAGCAGGCCTAAGCCGACAGTTGGACATCCTTAACGCTGTCGCGGTGCGCTCGCCAGCTGTGAGCTGTGAACCATGAGCCCAGCTTCTGGCTGAGTGTCTGCATTGAATGTCTGCCCCCTAGTAGTCAGTGCCTGTCATACGACTGGCCATTCTGTCATTCGGTCGATTTGCACATTAGCCTTTTATTATATAGGACTAGAGGCCTGGTACATGAATTGGTGCATGGGTGGGATTCCTAGGCCTGCCCGTGATCGGGCTGGCCAGGGTGAGGGACCAAGGGAGGTTGGCCGGCCATGGGAGGTTAGCTGTGGGAGTGCATTGCATTGAGCAGTGTCTGCCCCCTGGTGGTCAGTGTGCATCATAGCGACTGGTCGACTGGTTGTTCAGGTCATTCCAGTCATGATGGTCGCTTAGGCTTTCATATATAGAGATTTTTATTAAATGAAAACAGAAAATGGTTTATTCAAGTGCTGGACAAATGAGAAGATGGGGGGGGGAGGGGGGGAGCTCTTGTCACAATCATAGGGCTTTTATTCCTTTACTCCAGGGTAAGGGAACCTCTTTTCTGCCAAGGGCCATTTGGATATGTATAACATCATTCTTGGGCCGTACAGAATTACCAGCTTAAAGATTAGCCTGTGGTATTTGGTCAAACATTTAATTAACTCATCCCTAATGCCATGGCAGAGCCAGACCCCATGATTCCACAGGCCTCATATTACCCGGGGCCTGCCATTCCCCACCCCTGCTCTACTCTAATGTAAACAGGGCTCGGGAACATGCCCAGCCAATGCACACTGCTAGGCCAGTTACCATTCAAGTATCTGCTTTCCAGCTTCCAAACGTGTATTGCTGTTGTTCCCTCTTCTGTTCTTCCCACGCTAGTGGGTTTCTCTTTAAATATATGTAACACACACACACACACATACACACACACACACACACACCACTGGTTGTTAAATGCTGAAATATTTCCTCTCTGGTTGATAAATAGATGCTGCTCTGAGTCCTCAGGCATCCCTCACAGCTCCTTCCCTGAGAAGCACAGGTTCTTCCAATTCAGCATGGGTAAGTCCTGGATCAGCAGGGAGGGACTGCTGGAGTCCCTCAGCTCCAGGCCAGCCTCTGCCTTTGACTATCCTGCGTGCCACTCTCGCTTGAGAGGACAAGGAGCCACACGCATGAGGCTGATCCTGAAGCCTCATCTTGAACTTGAAGAGGCTGCCTGGGTGACTGACTACCGGCCAGATTTACAGGCCATTGGCATGGATGGCAGGGCTGTGGTTCAGATAGTACTGGAGCCTGACCCTGGCTCCTCCACTTTCCAGAGGTGTGATTTTGGACATGCACCTCCACTTTCGGAATCTCAGTTTCCCCACAAGAAATGGGGGTGAGGCTCTCTCGTGCAGGGGTTTGCTGGGAAAATGAGAAAAGATAGAGAGTGTAGAGAGCTTGTCTCATGTCCAGGAAGAGGATGCACTGGTGACCTCCCTTTAAGAATGCACAGAACTCACCCAAAGGCCGCCAGGTGGGGCCATTGGCATGGGGATGAAGAGCAGCCTCAGGGACTTGGCTGGGCGCCTGCATCTCTGCAGGTTTTTGTTTGTTGTTTTTTTCTTTTAAAACGCTGGCTCCCTGGGGAGGTAGAATAAGAGTCTCTGGGGCTGGGGCTAGGATGTCTGTATTTTAACAAGTGATTTTAGTCCACATGGTGACAATCTGAGACCCACTGATTTAGAGCACGGGGCGTGGGGTCCAGGCCTCCCTCCCTCCTCTGGGGGTGGGGCCTCGCCCTTGGCTCTCCGTTGCCCACTGTGGAATGCAGCCCCAGGGTTGAGGGGATGGCACCGTTAGAGCTCACTCCACTGCTTTGATCTTGGCAGTTCCTCCTGGACACAGCTGTGTGCCTGTCCTCCAGCCGCCTGCACAGGGTCTGTGCGCTGTGGAGAGTCTTGGACCCTGCAACCTGCCCTTGGCCCAGACAAATACCTCCCCCCATTGGAAGCTGACTAAGTAAAACCCACCAGGGGACATTCTACCTCTCCCAAGAATACCGCTCAGGAACACAAACACCAGGAGGAGGTGGCGATGGCCCAGGTGGGAGCCTATGGGACCTGGCAGAGGAGGGCAGTGGGATGGGAGGGGAGGGGAGAGAGGGAAGGGGAGGCAAAGCCGCAAGCTTCCAGTTCTGCTTTGAGGCCCAGCAGCCTCCGCAGTGCCTGCAGTGCCCGGGGCTTGTCTGAAATGCAGGATCTCAGGCTCCCAGACCTGCAGGGCCAGAACCTGCGTTTTAACACGACCCCAGGCGAGTGCTGTGCAACTCCAAGGCTGAAAGCCCCGGTCTACGGTGCCAGCTGTTTCTGGCTGCTGTGACACCACCCTGACAGAGGAAGCAGGAGGAGGCGCAGGGGTGGGCAGGGCGCCGGGGAGAATGTGTGAGTCCCGTTCGGACTGACAGGCTGTGTTGTGCCCGAGGATACCCAGGTGAGTGTCGGGGAGGAGCTGGGCATGTGCCGGGGGAGAGGGCAGGATTTGGCAGGAGGTGCAGGTGGGAGCTGGGAGCCCCCTGTGGTGGCTGAAGTCCCAGTACAGATGGAATCCCTGTGCATGGGCGGGAGGCAGTGACAGTGTCCCAGGGGCCCCCCTGGTGTGTCGGGGAGTAGACTTTAACTCAGCTCTTTGGATTCTGTGGTCCAGACACATGTCCTCTCAAGTTTGTGTCATCTGCCTGAGACCCCTCCTCAGAGCTGCAAAGCCTGTGACAATTATACACCTGACATCTCTGCCCTTTCCTTGACGGGCACGTCATACCTGCGGCCCCCACTGGAGCCGACAGCGCTCCCACTGCCCCTGAGTCTGCTCCTGTCGGGGCTTCCCTGCCGTGGGTGCAGGCTGCACTGGGGGTTCCCCTTCCTTCCACCCAGTCTTGTTGATTCTGCTCCTCAGGTCCATCCACCTCTCACTCCCACACCGTCACCTGGTCCAAGAAAACCACCTTGAACCAGACACTGCCATGGCCTCCAGCTGGTGTCCTGGAATCCAGTCCTGGTCTCTCCAAGCCACCTGCCCACGGCAGCCAGAGGGGGTCCCCAAACACAAACCGGTCCCTGCACACGTCCACATGGCGGCCCTGGCTGCGTTCTCGTTGCTCATAGAACAAAGCCCACACCTGCCACGGGTCCTCAGCGCAGGGGCATCTGAGCCAGGCTCCCCGCCTCCGGCCTCCCGCCGGCTCTGAGCTGCCCGCGGATCTCCATCGCAGCCTTCCCTGCCTCCACCCCAGGGAGGCCTGGACCTGGGCTCCATCCTCAGCAAACAGAGCCTTCCCTTCATCATGGACACCCAGGTGGCCGGGCGTGTGCTCCTGCCGCTGGTGGTACTGTCCCCCCTCCGACTGTCACCTCCGAGAGGCAAGGACTGTGGGAGCCCAGCACCTGCATTTCTGTCGGTGTTGTGCGACTGGGTGACACGTTCCCGGATTTGGAGATATTCCAGGTCCCTGTGGCCGGAGCGGTGGGCCATGCTTCCTGGAAGGCCGTCCTGAGCTCAGGGCTTCGGTACCGACCTGCCCGCAGGGCCAACTGTAAGGCGGACTGAAATGCGCTCACGGAGAGGGAGAGACCAGCCCCTAAGGGGAACCACGGGAAGGGGATTGGGAATGTGAACATCGAGGGCCTCAAACACCAGGGTGACCAGGCCCTGAGGGGCCTCCAGCAGTACCCTTTGGCTGCCCTGCTTTGGCCCTGATGCCCGGCCCCCGACTGACCTGCCCTCGGGCTAGTCCACAGTGGGCTTGCCCTGCTGGCCTGCGCTCCCCCTACACCTGCCCTCACCAGGGCGTCTCCGCCCGGACTCCTGTTGGCCGTCCTGACTCTCGGGTCTCCCATTCCCCTGGTCAGTGCTGCCCCGGCCCCCTGCCCCCAGGTTAGCCCTTTCCCACCACAGGCCCCCGGGTCCCTCCTCCCCAGTCAGCAGTCAGCACCCGACCACTCCTGCCTGCAGCCCTCTGGGTGCTCTGTCCTCTCTGAGCCCCACTTTCTGGTCTGTAAATGGGGTGAGGACGTCTCTCTGTCAATAGTGTAATGCCTCCTCCACCTCCCCCACTTCCCAGGCCAGTGGTCAGGGACCTGCTGGGCTGCCCCAGGGCCAGAGGATGGTCCCTAGGCCCTGAAATTGACCGGCAGCTGGAGCGAGGGGTTGGGCGCTGGTCTTCTCTCCTGTGGGCTTTCCCTATTCTTATCTCGAGTGCAGGGCCAGCCTAGGCCCAGGCCCCAGGGCACTTCTCCTCCCTCCCTGTAGTCCTCCCGGTGACCTCCAATCTCTGCCAAAAGCATAGTGTGCCAGCTGCCTGTGGGCACCACCCAGGACCTCCCAGCTGTGGCCAGTGTAGGAGGAACAAGACAAGAGAGACAACCCACTCCACCCTGACTCCCTGTCTTCTGGGAAGCCCTGAGCTGCCACACCCGCCCTCCCCACCACCACAGCCTCCCCCACAAGCACGTCTGCTGCTCCCAGACATTCTCAGGCCCAAGCCTAGCTTCCTTCTGGGGGGTGGGAGCCTCCTTGGTGACCCCAAGCCCCAAGTGACCCCAAACCTCCTCAGAGGACCGGGCTCCAGACATCTGTGCCACTTGGAGTGAATAACATCGTGGCTTACAAAGAATTTCATTCATCTATTTGGTGCTTTGTGGGTAAAGGGTCTGCCTTCGGTACCTGGCCAAGTGCTCAGTGCTTGGAGCTACTGAGAGCTCCTCTCGCACCCCTACACACATGTGAGCCTGTGCTCTGAGCAGCCCCAGGCCCTCCTGCTGACGGGACAGGATCAGGGGCACGCGGGAGCTACCACGCTGGCCTGTGCATGGCTGGGGGAACGGTTTGGGAACTCTCGACCCCCCAGTCCTGCTCTCCTGGCCTGAAATTTAGAATGTTGAAGCTTGAGTAGAGTGTTGCTCAGCTGCAGAATCCAAAGCAAACACTCCCCTTCCCAGTTCTGAGAGGGGCAAGAAGCGGGGCTGCAGCGAGCCCCGCCGCGGTGACCTTTCGTGGGGAGAGATGGGGATGGAGCGTGAAGCCCAAGGGGGCCCTACCAGCCCCAGAAGGGCGGCTTTCCTGGACCCCCCTCCCCCATAGGAGACAGCACTTAGAGTGTCTCCTTGCTTCCACAATGCCCCAGCACCACTGTCTGTGCTTTTTCATTTTTTGAAGAATTTTTCCTCTACCCGCTGCTTCTGGAACGTGGTCTGTCTTTGTTCACTACCCACCATGCACCGGGCACTGCTGGAGGCACGGGTGATGCAGCAGTGAACAGCGCAGGCAAAGGCCCTGTCTGTAAGCTCATGTTCTGGCGGTGGTGGTGGGAGACGGGATGAGAACAAGCTCACAAGGCCAGAGGTGGGAGCCGGATGGCGGGATGTGCCTGCCATGGAGAAACGAGAGGGTGGGTGGATGGTGAGCACCAGGTATGGGAGAGGAGGCCAGGAAAGGCCACCTTGAGAAGGGACCTGTGAGAAGAAGGCGTAGGGAGAGGAAGAGAGGGAGCCGTGCTACCTGGGGGAAAGCCTTCCAGGCAGAAGGAAGACCAAGCGTAAGGCCCGGGAATGGAACTGCGCTCAGCTGTCCCTGATGAGTCACGACCCACCAACCATGGAATTAAGGCCTTGACACCTGCTGGTTCCATCACAGCGCCCACCCTAGCCACAGAGGTCTGCAGAGTGTGTGTGTGTGTGTGTGTGTGTGTGTGTGTGTGTGTGTGTAGGAGGGAATACTTTTCACATCAGCTGTGTCAGTGGGAGCTCTTTTCACCTGGAGCAGAGAAAAACACCTTCCCCTGAGCTCCCGGCTGCAGCTGCCAGGCCCGCCAGGGGAGAAGCTGGTCTGAGTGAGGGCAGCCAGCAAACAGTTGGCTGGAGAGGAGAGCAGAGGGGGAGAGGGCCATGTGGCTGATCCTGGCATTGGCTCCAGTGTCCTTAAGGCTGCCCACCCCGCTGCACTTCCTAGTGTGAGTTGGCTTTTATATTTTTACTAGTGGCCGGTGCACAGATTCGTGCACATTGAAAGGAAATTAATTAGAAGAAATATTTTAATATCACTGTTCACCCTTTCTCTATAATAGAAGTGTCAGAGATGAAAGAAAATTAGTAAAATATTTATGAAAATAATATATAAATTGATTAATAAATAAAAAATAATAACACGATATAACAACAACAAAAACATGATATAAAAACAATGTTGATAAAAACAATGATAAACTGATTGAACTTATTCTAATATCTCCCTGTATACCACGTTAAGAGTAAAAACACTTTCAGAGTGCCTGATAATGACAGATTGAAATACACACATGCGATTCGTGTCAGCAAGAGCTTTATATGTATCATGCATGTGCGAGTCAATATTTATTTTTAAATTGCCAGTGCACATCATATGTACCAGCCGCTTGGTCAGATGGACATACGGACATACGGTCAGTCACTTAGCCTTTTATTTATATAGATACTTTTATTTTCTGTTTATTAAGATGGCTTGACATCTTAAAAAAAAAATCCTCTCTGGCTGGAGAGACTGGCCCTGCCAGTCTTAGAGATGGCAAAGGCCCACCCCAGAGCCAACCTTTGCTCTGCTAGCTGCCCAGCCCAGAGTGCGACCTCCTGTGCCTGACCCTACACCCTAAGAGGCAATGTTCCTCTACCTTAATCATCCCAGGGCCAGGGGGCTGGCTATTAGGAACTGTAACTATAGGTTCAAGCCCACCTAACCAATATTAAACTGTTCCCTCTGCCCTGCCTGTCCCTTTCCAAGAAAACCCCATTGAAGGTCTGACCTCCCCGCACTCCTGTCTTTTGTCTCCCGACCACCCTGGTCTTTGCCAACATGGCCCTCCCTCTTGTCTCGAGGACCTGTGAGAACAGTAAACCTTGTTTTTCTCAGTCTCTCCTATGCCTCCTCTGTAGCTGCACCTGAGACACCAGCACACAAATGAACACAAAACAGCTTTCTCTCACTTCCTACCCAAAGTCCTTCCTCTCAAGTAAAACTCGTTCTTATTCTTAAGATCCTGCTTGAATGCCAGCAGGCTAGTCTGAGAAGGCCATCTCTCTCCCCTGGGGCCCTGCAACCCTCAGCTAAGGAGTCAGACTTCTGGCCTTTGGGGCAGAGCACAACACGTGGTGTCACCTAGGTCCCGCATGACCTGCAAGCAGAGCTGTGCAAGCCCAGGTCGGAACAGAGCAGGTGGTTCACAGAGCAGAGCTGACACAACCCTTTTGAGAAGAGTGTGGCACAAACTGTAAGGAAGGTGCGCCCTTGCCCCAACACTTCCCCTTCTGGGCATCCACCCGTGAAAGTACATCCTTAAACATTAAAAATAAACTTTTCTGCCTAGAAGTGTTCATCACAGAGTTATCTGTTTTAAATTTACTATTGGTTCTCAAACTCATGCACACCTACAATGTGAAGATATCAGAAATGTGCAAGAATTCTACCAAGAACAGCAATCCTTCCAATCCCTGTTCAGTTCTTCTACGTGATTCTTTAAGTCTTAACATTTTAAAAATATACATTTTTTATTGATTTCAGAGAGGAAGGGAGAGGGGGAGAGAGATAGAAACATCAGTGATGAGAGAGAATCATCAATTGGCTGCCCCCTGCACTGCCCCTACTGGGAATTGAGTCTGCAACCCAGGCATGTGCCCTGACCGGAATCAAACCGTGATCTCCTGGTTCATAGGTCAAAACTCAACCACTGAGCCACACTGGCCCAGCAAGTGCTAATTTTTGTATCTCTGAATGGCATGCTTATGTTGCTACTTCTTGGGTTTTCATTTCGAGCTTAATTTATTGTATTTCTACAATGCAAGATGAAAATTTTGCTCTTCCCTCTCTGACCCCAACGCACACACCCACTTTTAATCCCTCCTCTTCCCACTCTGTGAAGCTTATTGTCATTTTGATTAGATTGATATTCAAGGCACATCATTGTGTCTGTGTAAGTACTATTCCCAGCAGAACCATGTAGTACCATAATTACTTTTTATTTTCTAGAACTAGGGGCCCGGTGCATGAAATTCGTGCACTGGGTGGTGGTGGTGGTGGGGGGGAGTGTCCTTCAGCCCAGCCTGCCCCCTCTCACATACTGGGAGCCCTCAGGCGTTGACCCCCATCACCCTCCAATCGCAGGATCGGCCCCTTGCCCAGGCCTGACGCCTCTGACAGAGGGCAGGGGACCCTCATTTCCCCCCATCACTGGTTCTGCCCCCAGCCCAGGCCTGATGCCTCTGGCCCAGGCATCAGGCCTGGGCAGGGGACCCCCAGGCCCCTCTGATTGCTGGCTCTGCCCCTTGCCCAGGCCTGGTGCCTCGGCCAGAGGCGTAGACCCCCATCACCCTCCGATCGCCTGATCGGCCCCTTGCCCAGGCCTGACGCCTCCGCCAGAGGTGTCAGGCTTGGACAGGGGACCCCCATCTCCCCCCGATCACTGGCTCTGACCCCCGCCCAGGCCTGAGGCCTCTGGGCCAGGTATCATGCCTGGGCAGGGGACCCCCATATCCCTCTGATCGCTTGCTCCACCCCCCGCCCAAGCCTGATGCCTCTGACCCAGGTTTCAGGCCTGGGCAAGGGGACCATCATATCCCCTCAATCCCCGGCTCTGCCCCTTGCCCAGGCCTGATGCCTCGGCCAGAGGAGTTGACCCTCATCACCCTCCCATCACCAATCACCGGATCGGCACCTTGACCAGGCCTGAGGCCTGCGGCAGAGGTGTCAGGCCTGGGCAGGGAACCCCCAGCTCCCCGCAGTTGCAGGCTCTGCCCCTGCCCAGGCCTAATGCCTCTGGCCTAGGCGTCCAGCCCAGGCAACAGGGACCCGCAGGTGCAGCGACCCCGCGATTGTGGGCTTCGCTTTAGGCCCAGGCAAGGGACCCCTAGCTCCTGGGACTGCCAGCTTCGACCGTGCCCAGCTCCTATCACTGGCTCCATCCCTACTTCCTGCTATCACTGGCCAGGGCGGAAAAGGCACCTGATTCTCTGATCATGGCTGGGGGGCAGGGCAAAGGTGGCCCCAGGGCCGCCTTTGCCCTGCCCCCCAGCTCTTAGCTCCCCCCTGGGTTTCCGATCACTGTCAGTGGCAGAGAGCTTCTTCCTGCTTTCCCTTTCGCCTCCCTGCATTGTGCCTACATATGCAAATTAACCACCATCTTGTTGGCAGTTAACTGCCAATCTTAATTGGCAGTTAATTTGCATATAGCCCTGATTAGCCAATGAAAAGGGTAGCGTCGTATGCCAATTACCATTTTTCTCTTTTATTAGTGTAGATAGCTTTTTAAAGATAACTTACCCGGGATTTTTAAAAATCCTCATCCAAGGATATGCTTTTTGTATAAAAATTGATTCTAGAGAAAGGAAGGGGGAGAGAGAGAGAGAGAGAGAGAGAGAGAGAGAGAGAGAGAGAGAAGCATTAGTGTGAGAAGCATCAATCGATTGCCTCCTGTACAGAGCCCAACCGGGGATCAAACCTGAAACCTGGGTATGTGCCCTGACTGGGAATTGAACCTGACACCTTTTGGTATATTGGAGGATGCTCCAACCACCTGAGCCACCTGGCCAGGGATAGAGCAGCTTTCTGTTTGCGCTAGAGGTAATGACTGTCACTTAGTTCTCTATGTTCCTATCACTAATATTATCCCCAACTCTCCTCCAGTGACATAAGTCTCCTTTTGATTGTGTACAAATATATTCGATGTCTTTGCAGCTTAAACTTTGTGAGGAGCTCTCTCCCAGAGCCTCCCAGCCCTCTCCACCCAGGGCCTCTCTTCACCACCATCCTGCGGCCCTCCTGCCCCTCACTCCTCTCTTTTTGGATCCCTCTTTCCTGATGCTCTTCCTTGCAGGAGAAGCACATTCCATAACAGCTTCTAGAAAGCAGAAGACTGGGAGGTAATTACTTTGAGGCCTTGCACGTCTGAAAATGTCTTTGATCTGTGCTTACAAGTGACTGGTGGCTTTGTTGGTGCAGATAACTAGTCTGGAGGTGAAGTCCCTCTGCCCCCACTTTTCTGAAGGTATCTGCTTCCTTCCAGAGCTGCTCTCAAGACATTTGAAACATTCTAATTTAGCACTTTATATTTTTAATGGAAACTGGTGTTTTAGCTTCCCCATCTGGGAGCTTATAAAACATGTGCTTTTCACTCAGTGTGCTGAGCATTCTTAGTGATGCACTTTGATGTTGTTGTGTTTTCATCAACGTGCAGATCACTTTTTGAGGAGTTTTCTTTCTCTGGAGACTTGGGTTTCTGGGAAATTTCTTGAATTATTTATTTGGTCTCTCTATCTCTTCTGCTTCCTTTTTCTGACATTCCTTAATGAGATGTTAGACTTCTTGGGCTGTATTATAAATTAATTTTTTTCTTATATTGCCTTTCTCTTTGTGGAACATTACTAGTATATTTCTAGAAATATTTTTATTTCTTAAAAACAGTTTTGTTCACTAAATGGTTTCCCCTCCTTTTAAAAATAAAATTTTGGCTCAGCCAGTGTGGCTCAGTGGTTGAGTGTCAACCTATGAACCAGGAAGTCACGGTTCGATTCCTGGTCAGGGCATATGCCCGGGTTGCCGGTTCGATCCCCAGTGTAGTGCATGCAGGAGGCAGCCGATCAATGATTCTCTTTCATCATTGATATTTCTATCTCTCTCCCTCTCTCTCTTCATCTCTGAAGTCAATAAAAATGTATTAAAAAGTAAAATAAAATTCTGTTCTTGGGTCATGGATGCAGAATCTTCCTGGTATAGTAATAATAGGTTTCTGCCCTGTCTGGGTGGCTCAGTTGGTTGGAGTGTCGTCCTGTAAACTAAAATGTTTCGGGTTTGGTCTCTTTAAAATCAGTAAACATATCCTTGGGTGAGGATTAAAATTAATAATAATATATACTAATAAAAGGGTAATATGCTAATTAGACCGGACGTCTTCTGGATGTTCATCCAGACAAAGCCACAGTGGTTGCCAGGGCCAAGGGCTGGCAGCATGGGAGAGGGAGAAAAGCTGCCTGCCCCGCGGTCCAGGCACCAGAGCCTGTGACTGCGGCTGCAGCACAGGAGAGGGAGAAAAGCCGCCTGTCCATGGTCCCCTGTGGCTGCGGTCAGCCAGGTGAAGCTGGCCTGGGCCCCGGGTGCCTGCAGCCAGCCAGAGGAAGGAATCCTGGGTCCCTGGTGTGGGGCAGAGGCAGAGGCAGTTAGGGGCGATCAGGCCAGTAGGCAGGCGAGTGGTTAGGAGCCAGAGGTCCCAGATTGCGAGAGGGTACAGGCTGGGCTGAGGGGAACCACCGCCCCCCCGCCCCCCCCCGCACGAATTTCATGCACTGGGCCTCTAGTAATAATAATCCTATCTAATAAAAGAGAAACATGGTAATTAGTGTACGACCGCTACACTTTCCATTGGCTAATCAGGGAGATATGCAAATTAACTGCCAGCCAAGATGGCGGCTGGCAGCCAGGCAGCTTGAAACTAATATGAGGCTTGCTTGCTTCAGTGACGGAGGACTGCAACGTTCCCCGCCTGCCGCTGCAGGCCTCTGAGCCTGCAGTTTAAAACATTGTAACAAATATAGAAGCTAAACAAAACCCCAGAAACCTGCTTTCAGCGAGCCGGGATCTCAGAGCTGGAGTTGAAACAGTGTTTCGATTAAAGAACCCAAACAAACCAGATACCTGCTTTCAGCAGCAAAGGCCTCTGAACTGGAGCCAGAGCTAAAGCTGGCCCAGAATAAAAGAAAAAAAGGAGCAGTTGATAGCTTCAGCCCTCAGCCCCTCACCCAGACTGGCCAGGCACCCCAGTGGGGACCCCCACCCTGAAGGGTGTGTGACCAGCTGCAAACAGCCATCATCCCCTCACCCAGGCTGGTCAGGCACCCCAGTGGGGACCCCCACCCTGAAGGGTGTGTGAACAGCTGCAAACAGCCATCATCCCCTCATCCAGGCTGGCAGGCACCCCAGTGGGGACCCCCACCCTGATCCAGGACACCCTTCAGGGCAAACCAGCCAGCCCCACCCATGCACCAGGCCTCTATCCTATATGGTAAAAGGGTAATATGCCTCCCAGCACCGGGATCAGCAGAGCTGCGAGGCCTCCCAGCACCAGGATCAGCGGAGCTGAGAGGCCTCCTGGCACCAGGATCAGCGTGACAGGGGGCAGTGCCCAAACCCCCTGATCACCCTGCGGCTCTGTGTGTGACAGGGGGCAGGGCCACAACCTCCCTATCTGCCCTGCTCTGTTCGTGACAGGGGAAGGTGCCCCAACCTCCTGATCAGCCCTGCTCTGTGCCTGATACGGGGGGAGCTCACCAACCCCCTGATCGGCTCTGCTCTGTGTGTAACAGGGTGCGGCATCCCAACCCCCCCCCCCCCCACGGGCCCTGCTCTGTGTGTAATGGGGTAGAGCCATAACCTCCCCATCGGCCCTGCCCTGAGTGTGAGAGTGGCGGCGCCCCAACCCCCTGATCGGCCCTGCTCTGTGGGTGACCGGGGGGAGCTCCTCAGCCCCCTGATGGGCCCTGCTCTGTGCATGACAGGGTAAAGAGCCCCAACCCCCTGATGGGCCCTGCTCTGTGCGTGACAGGGGGCAGTGCCCCAACCCCCTGATTGGCCCTGCTCTGTGCGTGGCAGGGGGTGGCACCACAACCTCCCCATCGACCCTGCCTTGAGTGCGATGGGGGCGGTGCCCCAACTCCCCAATCGGCCCCGCTCTGAGCCCGACCAGGGGCTGCACCTAGGGATTGGGCCTGCTCTCTGCCACCCGGGAGCAGGCCTAAGCCAGCAAGGTGTTATCTCCCGAGGGGTCCCAGACTGTGAGAGGGCACAGGCCAGGCTGAGGGACCCCCCTTTCCCCCCAAGTGCACAAATTTTTGTGCACTGGGCCTCTAGTAATAATAATAATAATAATAATAATAATAATGATAATAATAATAATAGGTTTTTTGGTCAAGTTTTTCCTTCCATGCACGGCTCCTGCCTCTTTCAAGTTTGTTTGCTTGTTAGCTTCAGTCTCTCAAGTTGATATGAGAAGCTTTGCTCATCTGGATGGTAATCCTGGGCTGTCCATTGAGACTTTGAAGTGGGGAAAGTAGAATGGAGAATTATCAGCTCCAAGATCACAGACAGACAGGTGTTGGGTGTACCTTCCTCCCTTCGACAGCCATTAAACATGACGTATACCATGAAGCAGACTCCCGGGGTCTTTGGGAGCAGGGATACATGCGTGGCGAGGGTCACATTTACCCCCAGCTTCCTGCCTGGGACACTTTCCGAACCACAAAGTGTGACTGAGGGTCGGGTCAGTGGTTTCAGAAATGGAGATGGACCTTGGAGTTCATGGCCGCAGAGCAGAGAGGACAGAGCTGTGCAGAGAAGGAAACGCAAGAAGACGCTCAGTGTTCCTGCAGTTCTTCACCCAATACAGGGTGGGCAGAAGTAGGTTTACAGTTGTCTGTACATGAAACAAGAGTTTATTCTTGTATTATTGTCTTTATTAATTATTATTATTTATTATTATTAACTTACTTTTGCCCACCCCTATACTAAGCTGGATGCTCAGGGTGAGACTCTGTGAGGCCAACCAAAGAACGACTGGGAAATGAAGCTGAATGGAGATTCCTAAATAAATGGAAAGATATGCCTTGTTCCTGGGAGGAGGATTCTATATTATTAGAATGTAAGCAAGGTTTTGTGAAATCCATTGGTGGTAGGTTAAGGGGGCAGAAGAAAGTAAAGTGGGCAAATCTCGAGAACTGGATAAAAGGTAAAATGGAGAGACACATGCCTCTTTTACACTGGTGGGTACAGATGGTTGGTAACTAGAACTTATAGCCCAGGGAGCTGGCATGCAGGAACAGATAACAACAAGAGGCCTGTGGTCTGCACTCTCGTGCCTGCGGTTGTGCCTCCAAGGGATCTGGAAAAACAAGTTTCTCTGGCATTTCAAAGGTATGTTATCCTAGATGCATAAGAACAACAGACAGGGCTCACTCAGGTAAAGGTAGACTTCTGCTAGGTCACTTTAAGGCCCGGGACATGACTAACCTCCATGACTGGCCCAGTTAAGAATGTATGTTCAGACCACCTTGTGTGGCTGCTTTTGGTCACTGAGCTTGTCATGACTGCCAGGTGGCCCCTGAGCTTGTCAGGACCCCTGAAAGCCCAGTTCTGCCCTGTGGAAAGTTGTCGTGCTGGGTTCTCACCAGATGAGTGATCACAGGCCACCGCAGGCTCTTCATTTCCAAGGAAGTTGTACTTGCAGCCAAGACAGTGTGCTACCAGCTCGGAAACACCCTTACCCCTGCTTCCTGGACTGCGCCTTCTCAGCAGCTGCAGCCTGCCCAGGCCCTCTGCTGGCCAGGGCCCAGGCACACAGGCCTTCCTGAGACTGTAAGCACAGTGCACTTCCCAGCGCGCTGCCTAGGCTCCAACTTACACCACAGCTCTCAGCACTTTGCTTCCCAACACCATCAAGTAAAGGATGTAGGTTGGTAAGAACCAAGATGATGGCGTAGGTAAGTGCCAGTACTCACTGCCTCCCACAACCGCATCAAAATTACAACTAAAATACAGAACAACCTTCATTCAGAACTGCCCCAAGTCTGGCTGAATGGAAGTCCTACAACTAGAGAAGTAAAGAAGAAAGCACACTGGGACTGGTAGGAGGAGCAAAGGCACAGAATGGGCTGGTCCGACACCCACGTGTGCCTTTTTTTTTAATTGGGAGGGAGATCGTCCCTGTGGAGGCTGTTCATGTGGAGGCTCCCAGCCCTATACCAGACTCCCAGCCCAGGGTTTCAGAGGTGGAAAAGAAGTCCCCATAACTTTAGGCTGTAAAAACCAACAACAGTGGGTATTGTGACTGAGGAACATGGAGGCTGCTGGAGACCCAGGTGTTCCTCTTAAAGGGCTGGCACACAAACTTACTCGGACTCTGTCCCTCTGAGGTCCAGAACCAGGCAGCTTTGGGGAACCCACACACATATGGGGAGGAGCTGGATTGGCACTGGGGCAGGAACTCAGTGGCAGCTTTCTTCTATACAGGAGTGTGGTGCTCACAGGGGTTATTGTTCCTGTGCTGTGTCCTCTCCTGTCCCAGGGCTGAGTGGCAGCCATATCTGAGTTTTCATCAGCCTGGCTGTCACTGTTTGCTCTTCCCTGAGACCCAATCCCATCCAATTTGCAGCTCCACTTGAGTTGTTTGCAGCAGCTTTGCTATATGAATGGCCTGTCCTGGTTCAGGCTTCAGACTTTGCTAAAATCTCTCAAACAAGCTGCAGTTGGTATCAGCATGTCCCAAACCTATCAATAAAAGGCCCAAGACCCGGGACTAGCACCACCCTGCCTTGCTTCACAGCTGGGCCTCACCTGGGCACTTCCAAACCCAATACAAATAGCAGGCATCTGCAGATCTCTCAGTAGCTCCTTCCAGGTGGCCCCAGACAGTGGCTGACTTTGCACCTCCCTTGAGGCCCCAGAGCCAGTGCATCCCATGGACAGCTTCAGACCATATCAGATTACAACTCTTCACATCCACAAGCGACACCTCAAGGGGCAGACTCAGTGAGCACTAAAGCCCCGCTGAAGCAAGTCCTGCTCTATAGGGGTGTTTCCTAGACAGCAGCTCTACCACTGTAGTTGCTGCTGGTCCTCAAGCCAATTGGCCTGGAGGTCAATTCCTCCCAGTGCTGCCAACAGCAATCAAGGCTCAATTACCAGACTGTGCACACAGCCCCCACGGGGGCGTACTAGAGTGCCCAGCTTAGGTGACTGGGGAGACTGAGTCACTGGGCCCTACAGGACACCTATTACACAAGGCTACTCTACCAACTCCAGGAGAAATAGCGGCTCTACCTAATACATAGAAACAAACATAGGGAAACAGCCAAAATGCAGACAAAGAAAGATGCCACAAATGAAAGAAATGGAAGCAAGCAAATTACTGGATACAGAGTTCAAAACCACGGTTATAAGGTTACTCAGTGGACTTAGTGAGATTTTTAAGGATCTTAGTGAGAATGCCAGACATGAAAAAGTCAGAAATTAAGCATACACTAACTGAGATAAAGAATAATTTACAGGGATTCAACAGTAGAATAGAGGATTCTGAGAATCAAATCAATAATTTGAAATATAAGGAAATAAAAATAACCCAATCAGAAGAGCAAAAAGAAAAAAGAATCCAAAAATATGAAGATAGTGTAAGGAGCATCTGGGACAACCTTGAGCATAGCAACATTTGCATTATGGGGGTTCCAGAAGGAGAAGAGAGAGAGCAAGATATTGAAACCCTATTTGAAGAAATAAGAACAGAAAACTTCCCCTACCTGGTAAAAAAAATTAACTTACAAGTCCAGGAAGTGCAGAGAGTCCCTAACAAGAAGAACCCAAAGAGGCTCACACCAAGACACATCATAGTTAAAAAGCCAAGGGTTAAAGACAAAGAGAGAATCTTAAAAGCAACAAGAGAAAAGCAGTTAGTTACCTATAAGGGAGCACCCATACGACTGTCAGCTGATTTCTCAACAGAAACTTAGCAGACCAGAAGTGGCAAGAAATACTCAAAGGGATGAATAGCAAGGATCTATAACCAAGATTACTCTACCCAGCAGAGTTCATTTAGAACTGAAGGTCAGATAAAGAGCTTCACAGACAAGAAAAAGCTAAAGTAGTTCATCACCACCAAACCAGTATTACATGAAATGTTGAAGGGTATTATTTAATAATAGGAAGAAGGAGAAGGACGAGGAGGAGGAGGAGGAGGAGGGGGAGGAGAAAAGGATAAAAATATGAACAATAAAATGGCAATAAATACATATCTATTAACAATTGAATCTAAAAATCAAAATAAATGAACAAGAAAGCTAATGAACAAAATAAACTGGTGAATAAAATAGACTCAGAGGCATGGAAACATGGAACAGACTGATGATTCTCAGAGGGAAGGGGAGATGGTGGGGGTGGGGTGGGATGAGGTCATGCGAGGGAAGAGATTAACCAAAGATCTTATATGCATATATGCATTACCTATGGACACAAACAGTAGGGTGGTGAAATCCTGGGGCGGGGCAGGAACCAGGTGGAGGGGGTCAATGGAGGGAAAAAAGAGGGACATCTGTAATACTCTCAACAATGAAAAAAAAAACAACCCTCACAAAAATAAATAAAAAATTTAAAACAAACAAAAAAATAAAGTATGTAAGTCAATAAGCTTTTGCAGCCATTATGGAAAACAGTTTGGAGTTTCCTCAAAAAAATTAAATATGGAACTGCCATTTGACTCAGTGATCCCAGTTCTAAGAATATATCCTAAGAAATCTGAAACATCAATCAGAAAGAATGTATGCACCCCTATGTTCATAGCAGAGCAATTTACAATAGCTAAGATCTGGAAACAGCCCAAGTGCCCATCAGTAGATGAGTGGATAAAAAAGCTGTGGTACATTTACACCATGGAATACTACTCAGCAGTAAAAAAGAAGGATCTCTTACCCTTAGAGACAGCATGGAGGGACCTGGAGAGTATTATGTTAAGTGAAATAAGCCAGTTAGAGAAAGACAAGTATCACATGATCGCACTCAGATGTGGAATCTAATGAACAAAAAAACTGATGAACAAAGTAGATCCAGTGACATGAAAGCATGGAACAGACTGTCAAATCTCAAAGGGAAGGCAGGGGTGGGTGGGAGGGAAGAGATCAACCAAAGAACTTGTATACATATGTGCATAGCCCTTGGACACAGATAATAGGGGGCTGAAAGCCTGGGGTAGGGGGGTGGTGGTGGGCTAGAAGGGGTCAATGGGGGGGGAGGGGAGAAGGGGACATATGTAACACTTTCAACAATAAAGATTTAAAATAAATAAATAAAAGGAAACATAAAAAAATAAAAGCTGCACCCTTGCTGTGAGAAGTCCTCTGCCCCGCCTCCTTTCGGATTATTTCATAAAAGTAAATTCCCAGCAGTGAGTTTCTTGGGCTAGAGAAAAGGAACATTTTATGATTTTTGCTGCTTATCGCCAAATTATCTTCCCACGTGCTTGTGCTATCAATAAATGAAGGTTTGGGTTTCACTACAGTATTGCTAGCATTGGTTCTTATCATGGAATTTTCAACAATTTTGCAAATAGCTTTAGTCTCATTTTTAGAGGTAAAAATTTCTTGTCATAATATCCTATATAAAAAAAGGCTAATATGCAAATAGACCAAACGGTGGAACAACCGGAACAGCCGAAGAACTGGTGGCTATGATGTGCACTGACCACCAGGGGGCATGCGCAAAACATGGCGGGCCTTGGCCTTGGCAGGATAGTGGAGCAGGTGAGTGGGGGCACCAGACCAAGGTGGGGCATTGGTCACTGTCATCGGGGCAAGCCTCTGGTGGTTACTGAAAATTCTTTGCTCCTGTGTGCCGCAGTCCCTCCTGGTGCTTGCACCTGCTGCCGGTGCCAGCCCTGCTCCCACCTGCTGCTGGCACCTGGTGCTGGCCCCGATTGCTTAGCGCCATCAGTGGGTGAGAGCTGCGGCTGCTGGCGCCCCTCAGGGCTTCTCCACCTCCCCCTGCTCTTGAAGGGCAATCAAGGCTGGCAACTGCCTCTCGAACCCACTGCCAGCAACAGTCCCGCTCACACCCACTGTCGGTGCCCAGTGCCAGTCCCGATCGATTGGTGCCATCAGTGGGTGCAAGTGGCAGCTTCCAGCCCTGATCGCCCCTGAGGGCTTCTCCACCTCCCCCTGATCCTGAGGGGTGATTGAGGCAGCAGCTGCCGTTTGCACCCACTGATAACACCGGCCCCACCTGCAACTGCTGCTGGCGCTGGCCCCAATCGCTCTGGGTCTTCAGCAGGTGCGAGCGGGCCAGTGCGGGCAGCATGTGGGAGTATCAGTGGCAGGAGCAGGGCTGCAGGCAGACAGGGGATGGGGGGGCACAGAGGATGGGCTGAGATCTGCCCCTGTGCCCACCACAGCCTTGCAGCCCACAGGTCCTTTCAAGGTGCATGAATTCGTGCACTGGGCCCGTAGTTCTTATATAATAGACAAATAGGCCACTGGTAATTAGACACCTTACACAAAGTAACTAAAGTTTTGGCTTGTGAACTGCTCGATAGGCTGCCCCTCAGCCTTCCCATCATCCCACCAAGCGAGCCAGGCTCCGTGCATGGGGAAAGCCAACCTTGGCCCGCTGTGTTGCTGGCTGCAGGGGCCTTGTACATGCTTGAGTTGGACTATGCCAGTGATGGCGAACCTTTTGAGTTCGGCGTGTCAACATTTTGAAAAACCCTAACTTAACTCTGGTGCCGTGTCACATATAGAAATTTTTTGATATTTGCAACCATAGTAAAACAAAGACTTATAATTTTAATATTTATTTTATGTATTTAAATGCCATTTAACAAAGAAAAATCAACCAAAAAAATGAGTTCGCGTGTCACCTCTGACACGCGTGTCATAGGTTCGCCATCACTGGACTATGCCTTCTGAGTGATGCTCTCCACAGCTCTGGCTAGCAGTCCCTACAGGTGCTGCAGGCCTCTGTCTTCTGTCACTGCCATGTTTGGGTCCTCTATTTCAGTTCCTGTCCTGCCTCACTGGGCACCTGCACATGAAAAGCCTGAACTTTACCACAAAATGCCTCTCAAAAACTCAGCCTCTGCCTCTCCCCACAGGTCCCAGAAACCAGGCCCGGGGGCACCCTGCATGCTCCACTCCCTTCAGCTCCACCTGCTCCAGCTCCAAGTCTCTGCAACCCCAGCAACTATGAAAAGTGCAAAAAGACAGCAATTCATGCAAGTAAGTGCACATGCCTATTAGCCAGAAATTCTGCTGATAGCTGGGTTCTATGTTCTAGTTTGGGCTCATCCTAGATGACTCACCAGATGTGCCACTGACCCAAACCAGTGCCTGGCACACAGAAGTATAATCACCATCACCCCGACCACACCTTCTCCCTCTAGCACCGTCTTTCATCTCAGGGACTCTCCCAACACCCACCAATTAGTGCAATACAAACAATAGGAAAAGAAGAGACTGCCTCTCAGTAGCAAATAGAGTAATTTGTGGCACAACGATTTCATGGGAGTTTAAGCAGCCTAGGGGAAAAAATTAAATTCAAGACAATTCACTTGGAGGGATTTCTACAGTCAACTGTGCAGTGAGAAAAGCAGGATGCAGAGAACTAAAGGCAACATCCCATTTTTGTAAAGTGAACAAAACAAAGTAAACCACACCACCTCCTGAATGTGTGCCTGATACATAAATGCAGAGAGAAGGTGATGAGGGTTATATATCATGTGGTTAGAAATGGAAACTGGTGGAGGAGGGAGGAGGGAGAGGGCAGAAAGGGCACTGGGAACATGGCCTCAGCAGGATGCTGACGGCTCAGCAAGTATCTGTAGCTGTGCAGGTGGTCCTGTCTCCTGAGGGACCCCTGTGGCCCAGTGGACAAGGTGAGGAGCTGCTTTAGATCCTCTCCTGGACTGTACAAGCAAGGCAGGGGGTGTCAAGACAAATCCAGGACCTGTGGGTGTCCATTCTATTTATTGTGCATACATGCATGTAGCATAGAACACCTGTATAGAACCCTTAGTTTTCAATGTTTTCTATAATCATAAAAAGCCATCAAACACATCATTCACAGTAGTCCCCTGTCACCTGGGGGGTCTCATCCACTCTGCTGATTCTACGGTTACAGGTCTTCCCAGTGGCCCCTGGGTTTCGCCTGGTGCCTCCTCTCTGCCAGGCTGTGCCCACTGGGCAGACACAGCACTGATCACGTCCTGGCCAAATCCAAGGAGGGGGTCCAGGTCACCCTGGTCATGGAACCCTGGCCAGTCACACATCTCAGTTTTGAGAAGCAATGGAGTTATTTACCTCCTTTCCCCAGAGATTCCCAAGGCTGTGCCGCATGGGACTCACCTCAGGACAGGCAGGTCCCTTCAGCTCAGCCTCTTAGGTTTTAGTAGTCCCTCACCCCTGGCCCATAAAATCTGTTTGGTCATCATTATCATCGTTGCCATCTTCAACATTGTCATCATCATCATCTTCACCACAGTCACTGTTGTTGTCCTCATATCACCATGATTATTGTCGTCATCATCAACACCATCATCAGTCATTGTCATTGTCCTCACCTTTGGCATCATCACATCATCATCATTACTGTCATTATTTCCATCATTGTCAGTCATGTCGTCATCATTGCCATCATCATCATAGACATTGTTATAATTGTCTTCATTTTCACCATTGTCATCATCACCATCATTGTCATAGTCAGTATTACATCATCATGGTTATCATCACCATCATCATCATCAGCGCAGGGGAGACATTGATGATGCTGCCAGATGTGCTCTGCTCAGTTCATCTCTTTTGATCTGTACAGTGAGCCTGTCAGTTATGTATTGTTATCCTGTATTACAGATTAGGAAATAGAGGCCCCCATTGGGAACGGGGCCTTTTCTAAGACCACATGGCTTCATGGCAGTCTCTGACCCCATGATCTATAGACCTGGGCAGTCTTCATGTGAGGAGTACTTCTCTCTGTGACGTGGGTGGCCACATGATCCCAAGGCACTGCTTCTCACTACAGCCTGGCCCTACTGGTGTCTAATTGCTCATATGCCGGCTTTCTAGGAGCACAAGACAGGAGCAGTGGGTTTGAGCAAGATAATGCATGCAGTGTCCAGCTCTGACCACTTCTGCAGCTGCAAAGGGAAAGGCCATGCTCTCCACCAGTGATGGTGGTGGCAGCTAGGATTCCAGCTACTCTCTCTGCTCCTAGGTCAGGACAGGCAACGGGCTTGGGCTTAGGCTGGTTGCTCAGGAGGGGTGGGGAATCTGGTGATGGACCCCACTTCCCTGGTGCTTGCTAACTGTCTGAGTTCCTCTCAGAGGCACTGCCTGTGCCTCCCATTGGGGGGCCACCATGACTGCCCCCTGCTGTGCCACCCTGTGCTAAGTGTGTCACTCATTATTTCTGGCTCCTCACAGCCACCTGCTGTGAGAATGGTGGCTAAGGGTTAGGAAGGTGACAGGGTAACACGGTTAGGAAGTAGGTAAATTATGCTCAAACCCATTTCGTATTGATTGTCTCCAAAGCCACATTGGCAGAATAAATGGGATTTTGTTCTCTGCTCTTCCTGCCTATCTCTCGTTCAGGCAGTGTTGCAGCAAGGAGGATGACTCTTGGAGAAATGCCCAGAGGGAGGTACAGTGATCAGCCCGGTGTTTGCTGGGGGACTTTTAAAATCCATGACTTGGAGTAGAGAAAATGGCAGCTGAATAGGCAGACCTTTCATGCCCCTCCTCCCAGGGCCAGACTGGAAATAAAACTAAAGTGGGGAACGTTCACCTGGAATTACCAACTGAGGTCCAGCTGAGGAGGAGACTTATATCGAGGAAGGACAGAAAGCACCTGGAGGTCCTTAGGAAGGTGAGGTCAGGAGAGGGGCTGACCCAGCTCCCAGGGATACAGGCCGAGAGTGAGGGGGGGGAGCTCTTGGACACAGGAGGGTCTATTCCCTCAGGAGACAGAGGCCCAGAACCCAGGCTGGGCTCCACAGCCCAGGGCACCAGCACTGAGATCAGTGGCCCCATAACATCAAGCCATGAAAGGAGGCAGGGCTGCTGGCTGCCAAGGAGTCTGGAGCCAGTAGGAGAGAAAGCCTCAGTTTCTGTTTTGTTTGTTTTAAACCCAGAGCACAGGAGTTTTCATTTGCAGCTACTCACTGGAGGCTTTGGTGCAGGGAGGGCAGAGGAGTTGTCTGAGAAGGTGCTAGGGTGGGAAGTACTGGGGGGAGATATGAACCTTGCACTTGGTCACAGGCCCCCCAAACTGAAATGGCCATTTTCCCTGAGAGAAGCTAGCTGCTCCCAGTAGCCACAGCGCAGGGAAAGGAAAAAACCCCACCCTAGATGATATAGCATGCCCCACCCTCAGAGCCCCGCCTGCCACACCCTGCATCTTGACCTTTGCAAAGGAGATAGCCACAGAGGCCAACCCTACAGGTTTGAACAGTCTCAGGGAGAGTCTGTGACTGGGTTAGGGTGGGGCTGTCCACCCACTATGCCGGGAAGCTATCTGTACTTTCCCCACATGGGAGAGCTGGTAGAAACTCCAGATTTCCAGCTGACCCCACTGGATTGCATATGAGGATCTGCCCAGCCGAGGGCAGAGTAACATTCTGGGCCTCTCTCAGGAGAATAGCTCTAGGATAGGGAAACACACCAACCACAGTCCCTGAAATCTGAGCAGCACCTCCCCCTCACAGGAAACCCAGAGGTCTAGACTCCCGATTCTCCCTAATGCCCATTCATAAAGAGACTTTTGAGTGATTAAGATGGCCAGTTAAGGCGGGTGGAGGCGGAGCTCAGGGAACCTGGGGAAGCCGACTGACCCAGCCTGGGCCCCATGCTGCTAACAAACCTGCTTTAGAGGGCAGCTTGGCCCCTCCCATGGACAGCCAAGTCCCGTGGAGACAAACACAAACTGTGGAATGGTTGGAGCTTCAAGCAGGTTCCTGAACGCCAAAGGAGGACAGTTTCTGACAGTGGTTAGCACCTAAGCACCTCCCCGGAAGCTCAGAATTGGCAGACGGAAGAGTCAGTCACAGTCACCAGAAGGGAAGGATCCAAAGGGAGCTCCCAGGAGGCACTAAACTCGACTGAGATGAACGCTGCGTCACTTTCTTTCTTTCTTTTTAAATTTATTTTCTTTATTTATTAGTTTGTTAGTTTTTCAGTCTCTATTGTTTCATTCACACATTCAATTTTTCTCTTCCCCTTTCCTACTCAATATTTTTCTTCTTTTTCTCCTGCTGTTATGCCCAGATTTCAAGATCCCCAATAGACCACACCAGGGAGCCAGCCGTGTCCGATGCAAAAGCAAAGAGTCTTTTATTATTATAGACCCGGGTCTGGCTCCCAGCCTCCACCGACAAAACGGTGAGATGAGAGTGTCTGCCCCGTGAGAAAAAAGGGGTTTTAATAGGGGGCATGGAGTGAGGGGAGGAGAGATGACTGTGGGCCCTGCCGATTGGCCAGGCGCAAGTCAGGTCTTGTCACACAGGATGTGGTCACATCCATGGTGCAAAAGCTCCTTGATTGTCATTGGTTAGTTTAAAGAAGTCCTGGGTGTGGCTAGCAGAGTAGCAGAGGATTGGGCTTCTGGGAAGAAGCCTTTGCCAAGCACATGGCCAAGGTAAGATGGAGGGCGTAGCCCTCGCCTCTTCATTCCCCCCTTTGTCTTGGAACTTCCGGCTCAATCATTTCTATTCCACCGTTGCTAGAGGCCAGTACTGGGCACATAGAACTATCAACTGAACTATCCCTATATGCTTAACAAATGGTCTGGTGGAAGGGAAAGAAACCATTTTAGCTTTAACAATTTCTATTGAAATAGGATTTTTCTTCTTAAAATTTCTCCATGGCTATTAAAAAGCCAAATCAAGATTAATTTATCTACTGTCCTGATGTTTGCATAAACACAACAAGAATGGTAACTGACTACCTTTGCTGGAATTTCATGGTTGAACCTTAATGTGCCCCGTAGGGCCAGGAAGCCAAGCCATCCAGATGCCATCAGGCCTGCCTGCAGTACCTGCTGAGTTAGGTGAATCCCTCACCTGTAGCAACTCCACATGAGCCCACACTCCAGGCTTTAAGGCCCATCTCAGTAACCCTCCTACTCGTTGCGGCCCAGAGTGTGTGGGGGTTCCGCAGGGATGCAGAGGCATCCTTATTGCTCCCCTTCTACTCTGACCAACCACCAGTGATGGTAGGGCATGGGCCTGACGCTCCAGCGCCAGCCATCTTCAGGGCTCCTAAGCAGGATACCAGGCTTTCTTCGTGGCATTCTTACTGGCTTTAAGTCTTTAGAGCTCAGACAGGGCTCTTTAAAACATGATACTCAAAGTTTTCCGTTAATAAAACCACTATTAGGAACTAGTCTTATTGAATATATGCAAAGAAATGTATTGCCATGACTTATTTAGCATTGCCAGATTTCGGAGGAATTACATAAGGAGAAAAACATACTGATCTACTCTAAGATTTTCTGACTTTCCTTGCCAATTCCTTTTCATGGATTTTTCAGAGTTATAACAAAACAGTAATTGTTGGCATTAAACTTTCTTTCTATGCATAACCATGACCTTAGACCTTCTATTCTAAACAGGCCTTTTCCAGCTTACTACCCCTGACATGGGCATGGTCACGCAGGCCTGCAAGTAGTACACAGGCTGCCAACTGTCATCTGTCTCTCAACAGTGACCAAAACCTGATGGGCACCCTTCCCTGCCCAGTTGGGCACCTGCCCTCTTGGCAGCTAGACACCCTTTACTTTTGGGGGTCACCCCACACAGTCCCCTTCCAGGACAGCCAACAAACATTCAAACCTGCAAAAGAATCAAAGGTCAATATAACATATCAATACAATGAAACATAATATTGGCATCATGGCCGCTTCAGGAAGCCAAATCTTCTGCTACTAAACATGTGATCCTATAAATTGTCCTTGTCTCTTTGGAGCCATGTCCATGAAGATGCAGGCATTATCTAAGTGTATTACACAGTATTGTGGGGGCTCCTGGTGGCAGGAGTGATCGCGAGCAATGTTACCAGCATCAGGCAGGTCGAGCACGCCATAGCTTGAGCTTGAGCGGGTTGCGTTGATCTTGATCAACGCTCCATTTGGTGATAAAGTCTTCCCAGATCATGGATGGGTCCGCTGACCGGACGTGAGTGTGATGGACCCAGGTGGCGACGCCGTCTACCTTGAGAGTGGTGGGGGTTGTCAGCACCACAGTGTAGGGACCCTTCCAACGTGGCTCTCTAGGGTCTCCCGGTGGTGCCTTCTGACATAGACCCAATCTCCTGGTCTGTGCTGATGAGGAGTTGGGATTGGGCCATTCTCGTAGATGGCGTGGAAGCGCAGCCAAATGTCCTCGTGCGCCCTCTGGAGCCCTCTCAAGGAAGGAGATAGTTAAAGAAAAGGGTTTTATAGGGGGTGGCCTGCCAAACATGATAGGCGAGCCACCCAGTCCCCGCCAGTCTCCGAGTCAGATTCCTCCTCTCTTGGAGAACTTCAAAGTCCTGATGGCTTCTAGGTAACCCCGTTTATTAGTTACAGCACTCTGCTTTCTTGCCTTTCTACCAGTTCCCTTTGTGGCAGAGCAGCAACCAGGTCTCTTTCAAGGTAGTGCGCTAGAAGCGGGTATACATTTGACCAGCTTCATTCCTGCCCCCCTTTACAGATTCTAAGGCCCATTGTCTTCCTTTAACCAGCAAGCCAAATGACACTGGCCTGTATTATTTAATTCAGCACAGGCAGGGGGAAGGGCCCATGAAATCTCTGCCCTGAGGAACTGTGAGCCCCACCCTTAATTGTCCCAATCAGACTAGAAAAGCCATAAATACCTTTTAAATCTGCCCCAGAATTCCAAAATCCCAACCCAGCACAGAATATCACATAGCAAATCAAAGTTCCCAGCAAACAAACAGACAGAGATGTTTTCTAGTTAGGCAGGCTGATTCCACCTCTGACAGAGAGCGAGCAACCTTGGGGAAAGATCCCAGTAGCCACTCAGGGCCCTTTGCTATTGGTCAGAGCACTCAGCCTTAAAGAAATCAAGCGTGTGCTTTTGTTTTTTCCCACAGACTTCCATACTTACATGAACAAATAATTATACCCAAGTAGACATACAAACATCAAATAAACATTTACACTTAAAGTGAACAAGTACCTTTACAGTCTTGGGATCTTGAGCAGATAACAGGAACACTGACTTTCAGTGAACAAGTACCTTTCAGTGAACAAGTACCTTTACAGTCTTGGGATCTTGAGCAGATAACAGGAACACCGCCCAAGTCCCCTGATGGGGGCCTGACAGGAACAGATGTGGGGGCCTCTCTTTCCCACATCCCAGGACAGGATTCTTGACCTATGTCTTATCCAGATAGAAACGGTACTCATCATCACAACAAACAAATCCAAAACCAAAAATCGAGAAAACCAAGGCCAGAAGTACCTTCTGACGTTTCAGGGGTACCAAGGAAGGAGAAGTTAGGCTGCGTCCAGCCCTTCTCACAATCCACCACCAGTGACCAGTCCCAGCTCACTGGTCTACCATCCATTTAACATTTCTCTTTCCTCCCATCACACCTAAGCCATGCTTTCCAGTTAGTTAGAACTCTTAGCCTTAATTTTTATGTGACATGTAAATAATTAACATTCCTCAGATTAGCAATACATTCAAAATTTTTAAGAGACACAGAAATTTCAGTAGTTAAACAATTTTAAACAACAAAGATACATATTTAAGCTATAAGGACAGATCAATTTATAGAAACCAGCTTCTACCTGAAATAATTGTACTTTACTTTAGAAATTGGATTACTGCTACCAGTCCCTTTTAAAGAATTTGACATAAAAATAAATCCGAGGCAGACAGCCACGTCCCTTGGGACAGGCACAGCCCCTGACTGGGGAAAGGAGATCCGCAGGATTCCTGGCACCACCGGGGGATTTGAGAGCTGGGTTCTGTGATCACGGAGGACTGAGCCTAAAGGGGGCAGCCTAAAGAGCTGACCAGACCATGCAGTGACGGTAAGAGAAGAGCTTACAGAAACCAAGCCTTCCCCATTTCCGCGGCCGGCGTTTGTTTGTTTGTTTTCACTGAATCCTGTTCATGGGACATTTCGGATACAGACACTCACCTATGCTGAAGAGAGGGAGAGGGTGCGGAGGAGTGGAATCTGGGGAGAGACTGAGGAGAGAAGGGGGGCTGGGAGAGGTGGCAGCAAATTGAGTGCTGAGACACCCCTGAGCCCAGGACTGGGGCAGCCATTCTCTCCGGAGAGTGAGACTCCTCCTCCCAGCCCCCAGGCAAGGAGCACAGCCACACCCAGATTCCACCCTGAACGAGATCAAGGATTAAAATAATCTGATCAGTCCCTGGGAGTTAAAAGGGTCTGGCCTATAGAGGGATTTTCAATCCCAGCAACAACACAGAGTGGGTAACTATTAAGGAACCAGCTCTGGATAGTTGACCTCCCCAAATCAGCTTTAAGTGCGATAGAGAAGCCGTATAGCCTCAGAGGCCAACCCCAGAACACTGCCACCCAGAGGCTGAGCCACAAACTGACTCTTTGCTAAACACAAAATAAGGCAGTCTGGGAAACAAATACGGCCTGCTTTAAAATAAGGACTGTGGTTTACAACACAGAGGAACAGTGTATCGCAGGGAAATTCAACACTCTCCTGAATACCTGGCAGGACTAAGGCGAGCCAGACTGAAGAATAGAAGAACTGAAGGACCTTCACTACTGCAATTTTTTTTTCTTTTTTCACCTTTTAACTAAGAAACCAATTTTTTTCTTTTTTTTCCTTCTTTTTCCATCACCTGATTTTACCCTTTTAATTACCACCTTCTTATTTTTAACCAGTATTATTACTGCTACCATTTTACCATTTTTTAAAGTGCCATTTTATTTTCTCTTTATTTTATTTTGGGATTAGTGTTCTCCATTCTATTTTCATCGTTATATTATTGGTTGTTTCTAGTTTGCATTCATCTCCAGGGAGCTGTTGCTGGAAATTGTTGGGATTAGTGGCGGTTCTATAGGAGTATTCTCCTCATATAAAAAGTCTCTTCCCCTCTTCCACTTCATTCTCTCTTTTCGCTCTTTTTTTTCTTTTCTTTTCTCACTTTTATTCCCCCCCCCTCCTTTTTCCCAATTTCATTTTTGCACTCCTTTTTTTGGTCCCTACTTTTCTTTTCTTTTTTCTCTTTTCCCTTTTCCTCTTCCTTCTTCCTTATCCCTTAATTCTCTTAATTCGGGTGGTCACCTTTATTTGGGGTTATTAATATCGTGAATATATTTGTGTTTAGTGCCTGGTACGTGGTGCCTTGTTGTGTTGTATTTTGTGCCTTTAAATCAACGCAGCAGATCCAAGCAACAGCAGCCTCCTGAGCACCACACCCTCTGCTGAGGAACAGCAGCTGTACGTGAAACCTTCCCCCACCAGCCAGAAGAGCCACCACAGCTGTGAACAGCACTCACCAGAGGAGCTGCGGCCAACTGAAGAGCAGCTGCTACCGCAACCACCCGTAGAGCAACCACAGACCAAGGAGTCACTGCCATCCAGGGAGCAGCCACTGAACAACTCAACGTCTAGATATGTCAGTGAGATCAAACATGGGTAGACAAAGAAACCCCCAAAGGAAAGAGAAGGAGGACTCTCCAGAAAAGCAGCTAAGTAATACAGAGGCATGCAACATGACAGAAAAAGAATTCAGAATAAGGGTCCTAGAGTGCATAAACCGGAGGAAAAAATCGACAACCTCTGCAAGAAGCAAGAAGAAACAGATGAAATAATCAATAACATATGGAAGAAGCTAGAAGAAACAGATGAAAAAATCAACAACTTAAGTAAGACCCAAGAAGAAATGAAGAGTGATATAGCTGCAATAAAAAACACCATTGAAAGTATCAACAGTAGACTAGGAGAAGCGGAGGACCAAATTAGTGAATTAGAAGACAAGGAAGCAAAACACACCCAAAATGTACTGCAATTGGAGAAAAAAATTAAAAGACAGGAGGAGAGCCTAAGGGAGCTTTGGGACAACATGAAACGAAACAACATATGAATAATAGGGGTGCCAGAACAACAGAAAGATGAACAAGGATTAGAAAACCTATTCGAAGAAATAATATCAGAAAACTTCCCTGAGGTGGGGAAGAAAAAAGTCACACAAGCCCAGAGAGTCCCAAACAAGGTGAACCTGAAAAGACCCACACCAAGACACATCATAATTACCATGGCAAATGTTCAGGACAAAGAGAGAATCTTACAGGCTGCAAGAGAGAGACGGAAAGTTACATACAAGGGATCTCCCATTAGACTATCAAATGATTTCTCAACAGAAACACATCAGGCCAGAAAAGAATGGACAGAAATTTACAAAGTGATGCAAAGCAAAGGACTGAAACCAAGAATACTCTATACAGCAAGGCTATCATTCAAACTTGAAGGGGAAATAAGAAGCTTCACAGACAAAAAAAGGCTAAGGGAGTTTATCACCACCAAGCCAGCAATGCAAGGAATGCTAAAGGGTCTGGTATAAAAAGAAGAAATAAAAAGCTCAGAAAGAAAACAGCCACACAAAAAAAGAAATGGCTACAAACAAGTACCTTTCAATAATAACTTTAAACGTAAACGGACTAAATGCTCCAACCAAAAGAATCAAGTGGCTTAATGGATAAAAAAACATGACCCATACATCTGCTGTCTACAAGAAACCCACCTCATTAGAAGGGACTCACACAGACTGAAAGTGAAAGGATGGAAAAATATTTTTCAGACAAATGGAAAGGAAAAGAAAGCTGGGGTAGCAATACTTATATTGGATAAAATAGACCTCAAAATGAAGGCCATAACAAGAGATAAGGAAGGCCACTTCATAATACTAAAGGGATCAATACAACAAGAAGATATAACCCTGGTAAACATATATGCACCCAATTCAGGAGCACCCAAATTCATAAAAAAAACTCCTGGAAGATATCAAAGGAGAGATTGACAACAATACAATCATAGTAGGGGACTTTAATACACCACTGACAGCACTGGATAAGTCCTCTAGACAAACAATCAGCAAAGATACAGCAATTCTAAATGACTCACTAGATCAGATGGACTTAATAGACATCTTCAGAACACTTCACCCCAAAGCCAGGGAATATACATTCTACTCAAGTGCTCATAACACATATTCAAAAATAGACCATATATTGGGTCACAAGCAAAGTATTCCCAAATTCAAGAAGATTGAAATCATAAAAAGCATCTTCGCAGACCACGATGGCAGAATATTAGAAATAAACTACAATAAAAACAACCCCAAATACTCAAACACCTGGAAGCTGAATAGCATGCTATTAAATATTGATTGGGTTACCAATGAGATCAAAGAAGAAATTAAAAACATCCTGGAAACTAATGACAATGAAAACACAACAATCCAAAACCTATGGGACACAATGAAAGCAGTCCTGAGAGGGAAGTTTATAGCTCTACAGGTCTATCTCAAAAAACAAGAAAAAATGGTAGTAAATCATCTAACTCTACAACTCAAAGAATTAGAAAGAGAGCAACAAGAAAACCCCAGAGTGAGCAGAAGGACGGAGATAATAAAGATTAGAGCAGAAATAAATGACATAGAGACCAAAAAAAAACAATACAGAAAATCAATGAAACCAAGAGCTGGTTCTTTGAAAGGATAAACAAGATTGACAAACCTCTAGCCAGACTCACCAAGAAGCAAAGAGAGAGGACCCAAATAAACAAAATCAGAAACGATAGAGGCGAAATAACAACAGACCCCACAGAAATACAAATGATTCTTAAAAAAATACTATGGACAGCTCTACTCCAACAAACTAGACAACCTTAAGGAAATGGACAAATTCCTAGAAAAATACAACACTCCAAAACTCAATCAGGAAGAATCTAAAAATCTCAACAGGCCAATAACTATGGAAGAAATTGAAGCAGTCAACAAAAAGCTTCCATCAAATAAAAGCCCAGGACCAGACAGCTTCACAGGGGAGTTTTACCAAACATTCAAGGAAGAACTAAAACCTATCCTCCTCAGACTACTACAAAAAATTCAAGAGGAAGGAACACTTCCAAGCTCATTCTATGAAGCCAGCATCACCCTAATACCAAAACCAGGTAAAGACAACACAATGAAAGAGAATTACAGGACAATATCCCTCATGAACATAGATGCCAAAATCCTCAACAAAATCTTAGCAAATCGGATCCAGCAGTACATCAGAAAGATCATACACCATGACCAAGTAGGATTTATCCCAGGGATGCAAGGATGGTACAATATCTGCAAATCAATAAATGTGATACATCACATAAACAAATTGAAAGAAAAAAACCACATGGTCATATCAATTGATGCAGAAAAAGCATTTGACAAAATTCAACACCCATTTTTGATAAAAACTCTCAGTAAGGTGGGAGTAGAAGGATCATACCTCAACATAATAAAAGCCATATATGATAGGCCCACAGCCAACATCATACTCAATGGACAAAAACTAACACCATTTCCCCTAAGAACAGGAACAAGACAAGGATGCCCCCTCTCACCACTCCTGTTCAACATTGTACTGGAAGTGTCAGCCATTGCAATTAGGCAAGAAGAAGAAATAAAAGGCATCCAAATTGGAAAAGAGGAAGTAAAACTGTCCTTATTTGCAGATGACATGATATTATACATACAAAACCCTAGAGACTCCATCAAAAAGCTACTAGACTTAATACATGAATTTGGCAATGTAGCAGGATACAAAATTAACCCCAATAAATCTGAGGCATTTCTATACACCAATAGTGAACTTTCAGAAAGAGAGATTATAAAAACAATCCCGTATACCGTCGCACCAAAAAAATTAAGCTACCTAGGAATAAACTTAACTAAAGAGGTAAAAGACCTCTACTCAGAAAACTACAGGACATTGAAAAAAGAGATAGAGGAAGACATAAACAGATGGAAGAACATACCGTGTTCATGGATTGGTAGAATCAACATCATTAAAATGTCCATACTACCCACAGCAATCTATAAATTCAACGCACTTCCCATTAAAATACCAACGGCATACTTCATAGATCTAGAACGAACTCTCCAAAAATTCATCTGGAATAAAAAAAGACCCCGAATAGCTGCAGCAATCCTGAAAAAGAACAAAGTAGGTGGGATCTCAATACCAGATATCAAGATGTATTACAAAGCCACTGTTCTCAAAACTGCCTGGTACTGGCACAAGAATAGGCATATAGATCAATGGAATAGAATAGAGAGCCCAGAAATCAGCCCAAACCAATATGCTCAATTAATATTTGACAAAGGAGGCAAGAACATACAATGGAGCTAAGATAGTCTCTTCAATAAATGGTGTTGGGAAAATTGGACAGATATATGCAAGAAAATGAAACTAGACCACCAACTTACACTATACACAAAAATAAACTCAAAATGGATAAAGGACTTAAATGTACGACAGGAAACCATGAAAATTGTAGAAGAATCCAAAGGCAACAAAATCTCAGACATATGCCGAAGCAATTTCTTCACTGATACAGCTCCTAGGGCACTTGAAACTAAAGAGAAAATGAACAAATGGGACTACATCAAAATAAAAAGCTTCTGCACAGCAAAAGAAACCATCAACAAAACAACAAGAAAACCCACTGTGTTGGAAAACATATTTGCCAATGACATATCTGATAAGGGCCTAATCTCCAAAATTTATAGGGAACTCATACAACTTAACAAAAGGAAGATAAACAATCCAATAAAAAAATGGGCAAAGGACCTAAATAGACACCTTGCAAAAGAGGACATTCAGAAAGCCAAGAGACATATGAAAACATGCTCAAAGTCACTAATCATCCGAGAGATGCAAAGCAAAACAACAATGAGGTACCATCTCACACCTGTCAGACTGGCTATCATCAACAAATCCACAAACGACAAGTGCTGGAGAGGATCTGGAGAAAAAGGAACACTTGTGCACTGCTGGTGGGAATGCAGACTGGTGCAGCCACTATAGAGGACAGTATGGAGTTTCCTCAAAAAACTGAAAATGGAACTCCCATTTGACCCTGTGATCCCACTTCTAGGAATATATCTCAAGAAACCAGAAACACCAGTCAGAAAGGATATATGCACCCCTATGTTCATAGCAGCACAATTCACCATAGCTAAGATCTGGAAACAGCCTAAGTGCCCATCAGTAGATGAATGGATTAGAAAACTGTGGTACATCTACATGATGGAATACTATGCTGCTCTAAAAAGGAAGGAACTCTTACCATTTGCAACGGCATGGATGGAACTGGAGAGCATTATGCTAAGTGAAATAAGCCAGTCAATGAAGGAAAAATACCACATGATCTCACTCATTCATGGATAATAGAGACCATTATAAACTTTTGAACAATAATAGATACAGAGGCAGAGCTGCCTCAAACAGATTGTCGAACTGCAGCGGGAAGGCCGGGGAGGGTTGGGGGGCAGGAGGTAGGGGGGTAAGAGATCAACCAAAGGACTTGTATGCATGCATATAAGCATAACCAATGGACATAAGACACTGGGGGATAGGGGAGGCTAGGGGACTGTCTAGGGTGGGGGGGAAAATGGACACATATGTAATACTCTTTGTAATACTTTAAGCAATAAAAAAAAAATCCGAGAGGCAGGCACACTTCCTGCCCCATAGATGATTTGAACTTAAAAGTTTTAAGTTTCTAGCCAATAGGCCTGGCATAGCTGCTAAATTTCAAAATGGTCACAATTTTCCTACTGGGGAAGTCAAGAAGCAAACCCATAGCTATTCACATGTAAACTTGACTATCAACTTCCTGATGGTACTTGCCTCAGGGTGGGAAATTTCAAAAGAGCTCTCACCAAATAGCCCTCAAGGTCACCCAGAACTGTGGCAACTGAGGAGGTTGGATGTCTTTGTCAGGTTCATCTCTGCCATTTTTTAAGGCCAAAACAGTCTCAGGTTTTTATTCTGTACACAGCAAAAGGTCAAGTCCAGCTCAAAACTATGCACACTCGTTTTTAAACTGGCCTTTTCCCTTTACATGTGCACAGAAATCCAGGATGCATTGAGTCATTAGCTGGGAAAAAAAGGATAAAGATGGCGAAGATGATGCTAAGAAGTGGCTTTCTTGGGGAGTGACGTCCATATTGGATGGCCATGTGGACTTCTTTCTTCCCTTCCCCCACATTCTGCTTTGGGGGAAGTTTCAGCAAATGACTCAGATGGCATATTTTTCCCAAAGTCATGCTTAATAGATTACCAGCATGCTAGGGGAAGGGCGTGTCTACCCCTCCCTCCATTAAAATAAACTTTTTAATGGCAAGAAAAGAGACCTTAAACTTTCAGAGCTTTAAATCTTAGGTAGCAAATTAAATACTTAGCATTTTTCAAATCAATACTTTTACATTTAAGGATACATTTCAAATAAAATATAAGGCATTTTCAATTAATAGATTAACTTCTATCATCTAGACTTCATACTAGGCATACTCAGATAGCCACATAAAGGAGGGAAGAGGGCAGCCCCCCTCCCTCCACACTCACACACTTTCACCAGACATTCATTCAGAGTTTAAACAATCCATTTAATTCCTAACAACTTCCCAACTCCTGAGGGAGCTCTAAAGCCTCCCCTAATCTCCTTGAAATGATCAATCACAATACCCAAAGGAGCAGTCTGAGTCCATCCCATAACATCCGTCCAGTAAGTCCACAGAAAAAACATACAAACACAGAAAACTAAGCGGGCCCAAAAATACAGCCTTTCAACTCCATGGAAGCGAAACCAAAACAATCTTCCAACTTCACAGAAGCAAAAACTGAAAGCTAGACGATGGCTGCGCGCCAACCAGCAGGAGCGACCCGCCTGTCTCAGATGGAGGGGTTTCTACAGACCTTCTGATTCCCCGGGAGCAAAACTACACCCCTCCAGATGGAGGATCGAGGCGTCCCCTGACTCCTCCTGCCCGTGATCCCCCAGTGCATCCACTTAGATCATTACGGGAATTTACAGATTTCAGAAGTGAGCTCACACAGGACAGATACAGAACAAGTCCCTGAACAGAGGCAGTAGAAAACTGCCTAGGAATGCTTCTCTTCTACCTTTTTTAAAAGATAGGCCAGATTCGAACCCTTAGCCAGTCCGAGTTTTGACTTCCCTCCGGAAGTCCCAGAGACAGTGAATACTATCTAGAAGCCATCCCTCCAGATACAGGACAAGTCCCTTAGAGATAACATATATCACACAGAACAGAATACACAACACACAGACACTTACCATGGCCAGTCAGACTCTCCGGATCGGGGGTCCCTCGATGGTCTTGGGGATCCTGGACGAGCCCCCAAATGTTATGAGGGGAGGAGAGATGACTGTGGGCCCTGCCGATTGGCCAGGCGCAAGTCGGGTCTTGTCACACAGGATGTGGTCACATCCATGGCACACACGTTCCTTGATTGTCATTGGTTAGTTTAAAGAAGTCCTGAGTGTGGCTAGCAGAGTAGCAGAGGCTTGAGCTTCTAGGAAGAAGCCTTTGCCAAGCACATGGCCAAGGTAAGATGGAGGGCGTAGCCCTCGCCCCTTCACTGCTTTCTCATCTTTTTTTCCTTTTCTTGTTTTGGGTCTATATACGTTCGCCTCTATTTTCCCTTTCAATTGTTTTCTCCCTCTTTTATTTTAAACTATTTTTCTTTCCTTATTCCCCTAATCTTTCTTCTTCTTTTCTTTATTTCATCTCTGCCCCTTCATATTTCTCCCTCCCTTTTTTGTTTTCATTTTATATTTTGTCCATGTATTTCCTTTCTTTCTTTCTTTCTTTCTTTCTTTCTTTCTTTCTTTCTTTCTTTCTTTCTTTCTTTCTTTCTTCCTTTCTTTTTTTTTCTTTCTTTCTTTTCTTCTATAATTCTCTTTCCTAATTCTTTGGTGGTTGCTTTTGTTGTTGTTATAGGGGTCATGTGTATGCTTTTGTTTTGTTTATTTTCTTTCATGTTCTATTGTGTTGTATTTCATTCTGTTCTTTCAGCACCACCACAATAGCTTTCACAATGTGGTCAGGGGTGAGCCTCACAGTCAGATAGCCTGAGAGCAGATTCTATCCATGAATGGGACAACAACATTCAAGACACAATTACAGTAGCAGAACACAAATAACTCAAATAAACAGCTTTCCTAAAGCACCCAGTTCATGAGATCTAAGAGATTGTCCCACTGGGTTTCACAAAACACCTACTACATAAGACCACTCCACAAAGTCTGGTAGGCATAGCAGTTTGATTTAATACGTAGAAACAAATACAAAGGAACAGCAATAATGGGAAGACAAAGAACAACCCCCAAATGAAAGGAAAAGAGGGATTGCCAGAAAAGGAACTAAATGAAATGGAGAGAAGCAATTTATCAGATAAAAAATTCAAAGTAATGGTTATACGGTTGCTCTAATAACTTAGTAAGAACTATATGCAACTTAATGAGATTATAAGGATCTGAATGAGAACTACACCAACATGAAAAAAGAGATCAAAACAATAAACAAGAATCAAGTCAAAACGAAGAATGACAGCTGAAATAAGGAACACACTGGAAAGATTTAATAGCAAACTATAAGAAGCTGGGGTCTGAATCAGTTCATTAGAAGACAAGGTAGAAAAAGCACCCATTGAGAGCAGTAATTGGAAAAAGAAAATTAAAAAGCAGGAGAAGAGTCTAAGGGAGCTTTGGGACAACATGAACCATAACAACATTTGCATCACAGAGGTATGAGTAAGAAAAGAATCCAAGCAAGGAATAGAGAACCTGTTGGAAGAAATAATGGCAGAAAATTTCCCTAACCTGGTGAAGAAAAAAGTTACTCGCATTCAGGAAATACAGAGAGTTCCAATCAAGATGAACCCCAAAAGACCCACACTTAGGCACATTATAATTAAAATGGCAAATTAAAGAGAAAGAAAGACTCTTAAAGGCTGCAAGAGACAGACATAAAGTTACTTTAAGGGAGCTCCCATTAAACTATCAGCTTATTTCTCAATAGAAACATTTCAGGACAGAAGGGAATGGCATGAAGTATACAAAGTAATGAAAAGCAAGGGACTAAATCCAAGACTACTCTATCCAGCAAGGCTATCATTCAAAATTGAAGGTGAAATAAAGAGCTTCACAGAAAAAAAAGGCTAGTAGAGTCTATTACCACCAAACCAACACTGCAATAGATGCGAAAGGAACAGTTGTAAGAAGAAGAAATAGAGAGACACACAGAGAGAAACACAGGCATAAAGAATAATATGGCAACAAATTAAGTACTTATCAATAATAACCTTAAAAGTAAATTGCTTAGATGTTCCAATCAAAAGATATAGTATAGCTGAATGGATAAGAAAACATGACCCATATATATACTGTCTACAAGAGACCGACCTCAGAACCTAAGACTCACACAGAATGAAAGTGAAGGGATGAAAAAATTTTTTCTAAGCAAATGGAAATGAAAAAATATCTGGGGGAGTGATACTTATATCTAACAAAATAGAATTCAAAATGAAGGCCATACCAAGAGACAATGAAACCACTTCATAACACTACAGGAATTGATACAACCAGAGGATATAACTCTGCACCCAATATATATATGCACCCAATACAGGAGCACCTAAATATATTAAAAAAACTTCTGGAGGATTTTAAGGGAGAGAGTGGCAGCAATATAATCATAGTAGGGGACTATAACACCTGATTGATTTCACTGAATAGATCTTCTAGACAAAAAATCAACAAGAAAATAGCAATCCTACTCGTAAATGGCACACTAGATCAGATGGAATTAATTGATACCTACACACCAAAGCTACAGAATATACATTCTCTTCAGACCACATGTTAGGACACAAACTAAGTCTCTAGAAGTTCAAGAAGATGGACATCCTCTCAGATCACAATGTCATGAAACTAGAAATCAACTATAATAAAAATAATAAAAAAATTCAAACACGTGGAGGCTAAATAGCATGTTATTAAACAATGAATGGGTTACCAAAGAGATCAAGGAAGTAATAAAAACCTTCTGGAAAATAAGTGAAAACAAACACAAAACAACCCAAAATCTAAGCGACACAGTGAAAGCAGTCCTGAGAGGGAAGTTCATGGCATTAAAGGCCTACCTCAAAAAACAAGAAAAACTGATAAACTATCTAACTCTACAACATAAAGAATTAGAAAGAGAACAACAAGAAGGAAGGAAATAATGATGATCAGAGTGGAAATAAATATCATAGAAACTAAAAATAATACAAAAGATCAATGAAACCAAGAGCTGGATCTTTTTAAAAAAAATTAATTAATTAATATTTTTTATTTAAATTCTTTATTGTTTAAATAAATCTCCTTTTCCCCCCATTGACCCCTCCCCAGCTGCTCCCTCCACCCCAGCACATGCCCTCACCCCCCTACTGTTTGTGTCCATTGGTTATGCTCATATGTATGCATATAAGTCCTTTGGTTGATAACTTACCCCCTCCCCTCCCCTGCCTTCCCTCTTAGGTTGGACAGTCTGGTCTGTTCAATGTTTCTATGACTCTGGCTCTATTTTTGTTCATCAGTTTATGTTATTCATTATATTCCACAAATGAGTGAGATCATGTGATATTTATCTTTCTCTAATTGGCTTATTCCTCTTAGCATAATGCTCTCCAGGTCCATCCATGCTGCAATGGTAGGAGTTCCTTCTTTTTACAGTTGAAGTATGGTAGCAATCATCTCAGGTAGAAATTATAGTTTAACTCTAACCCTGTTGTTTGGCTTAACAATAGAAAAGTTATTTTGATTTTCTGGATTGTATAAATCATCCCATTCGATTGAATGACTATCCCATTGATTGTGATCTTACTGGTGATTGAAGCACATTCTTCTGTACCTGGGAAACAGGACAGCACAATTATCCTAAATTGTTTTAGTGGCCACAGATAATGCATTCTAGTTGACTCAGTGGTCCCAAGACCAGGACAGCACAATTACTCTAAATTGCCTCGATGGCTCTAGGTAATGAATTCCTGACAACTCAGTGGTCTCAAGACCCCAGGGCTCTAGATAATGTGTCCTGTCAACCCAGCGGTCCCAGGTAATGTGTTTCTATCAACTCAGTGATCCGGAGACCCAAAACTGTAATTAACATGCTTAATTCTGCTTCTGTAAACTGCTTTTTTGTGAACCAGGTTCCTCATTCCAAACCCTGGGATGTAATCAATACCTTTGTGATTTTTGCCTATATAAACCTGGTTTTTCGACCATCTTATTACTATGAGATTTGGGGAATGGCCCCTCATAGTCCTGGATTGCAATAAATGTGACTCTTTAATTCGACTTCTTGAGGCGTCCTTCTGTGATTCGCGGGGTACATTACAACACAGTGGCATAGTATTCCATTGTGTAGATGTACCACAGTTTTTTGTTTATTTTATTTTATTTTTTTTATAGAAAAGGTGGAAATTTATTGAAGAACAAGTACAGACTCCCACATGGGGAAAGGGAAAGATTCTCAGCACAGACTCTCATGGGAGAGGGAGAAAGAGTCCCACCGACTTCCTGTTTTCATGGTTTATAAAGGCTGCAGTTCCTGTGTCCTGATATCCCCTTTGATTGGTCAATATTCCCTTTCGAATTGGTTACTATAGTGACTCCTGAGGCCCTCCTCCCTCACTGTCCTCCTGTTCCTTCTGGGCTTTCTTCCTTCTTTATTTTGTAAATATCGACCTTTTTTTGGCTACTTTCAGTTCCCTTGTCTTATGGAAATGCAACTGTTGCTGTTCCCTTGTCTTATGGAAATGTCACTGAACCAGGCTCCCTTGTGTTATGGAATGTACCGTCTCCCCCTCTGTAGCCCTGTGTTTTTTTTCCATGGACCCCGATTCTAAAAATTCCCTAAACCTGCCTATGTTCCCCTAAAATTCCTGTTTCAGTCCCCCCTCTGATTAGGAAACCCCAACTGCCATTGGGGACAGGGACTGCTGTGTCTTTCTGACTGCTTCCTGCTGGCAAAGGGTTGGTAGTTTGGGGCAGCAGTCAGGGTCCCATCGGAAGTGGGTGGTCTAAGGGTCCACAGAAGATGGATGTAGCGGCCTCCCTTTGCTGTTCTATGTAGAGGACCAGTTGTAGCTTTAGGGCTTCTAAATGGGAGGATATGCAACATACCAAAGGTTAAAGAGGCAATGGTTAAAGATGAGTAATAAAAACAACAACAGTATGAACCAAGGTCTGAGAAGTGAGCTAATAGGGATGTCATCATATCTTTAATTGGTGTCCAGACTTCTGGGGCAAGAGGCTATGAGTCCTTCCTTTTAGCTAAGCTGCTTGCAGCAAGAAGTGTTATTCATGGCACAGACTTTGCCCTGCCTGATTGAGGGCCTTCTTGAAAATAAGGATCATAGACTTGAGAAGCGGTCCTGGTTTGGTTGGTGGTAGTGGTAGTGGTAGTGGTAGTGGTAGTGGTAGTGGTAGTACATCTGTAACAGCTATAATCAAGGCTGCTACTCCTAAGGCCATAAGAGTTTCTGATTGTGGTCTGATTTAGCTTAAACTGTATCCTGAATTGGGCTGCTAGTAGCCAGGGATTTGGGGAGCCAGTATGGCTTGAGAAATTTACTATACCAGGGTCACAGAGAGGGGCTATAAGTAGGAGCATCTTGTGGTGTTTTGGGGTCCCAGTAAGGGCAGAGAAGGTCTCTTCCAGGTACCAGCCTAAGATTCAGGTGACACTTATGAAAAGACAGAGTAAGAATTGTTAAAAAGATTAAAATACAGATTATCTAGAAATACCTGGGTATGTTACTTATTTGTGTACCACAGTTTTTTAATCCACTCATTTGCTGATGGGCACTTAGGCTGTTTCCAAATCTTAGCTATTGAAAATTGTGCTTTTATGAACATAGGGGTGCATATATCCTTTCTGCTTGGTGTTTCTAGTTTCTTGGGATATATTCCTAGAAGTGGGATCACTGGGTCAAATGGAAGCTCCATTTTTAATTTTTTGAGGAAATGCCATACTGTTTTCCACAGTGGCTGCACCAGTCTGCATTCCCACCAGCAGTGCACGAATGTTCCTTTTTCTCCACATCCTCACCAGCACTTGTTGCTTGTTGATTTGTTGATGGTAGCCAGTCTGACAGGTGTGAGATGGTACCTCATTGTCATTTTGATTTGCATCTCTCAGATGATTAGTGACTTTGAGCATGTTTTCATGTGTCTCTTGGCTTTCTGAATGTCCTCTTTTGAAAACTGTCTGTTTAGGTCCTTGCCCATTTTTTTATTGGATTGTTTATCTTTCTTTTGTTAAGTTGTATGAGTTCCCTGTAAATTTTGAAGATTAAACCCTATCAGAGATAACATTGGCAAATATGTTCTCCCTTGCAGTGGGTTTTCTTGTTGTTTTGTTGATGGTTTCTTTTGCTGTATAGAAGCTGTTTATTTTGATGTAGTCCCATTTGTTTACCTTTTCCTTAGTTTCCATTGTCCTAGGAGCTGTATCAGTAAAGATATTGCTCCAATATATGTCTAATATTTTGATGACTATGGATTCTTCTAAGATTTTTATTGTATCCCATCTTACATTTAAGTCCTTTATCTGTAAGGTCTGGGGCTGGGAAAATAGGGTCTTTCCTGATCCCATCAGCTGAGTTGGACAAAACAACCCAGAACTGCCGAGCCACATCCTGCTGGACAATAGCTGCCATCCTGGGACCCACCAGAGCATCCTATTGTGCTGATGGCCAATAAATAACCACCGGAGACTTCTCAAGATGGCCAGGGTGCAGCTGCACCAACTTCCCGCTCATCAATCACCCCTCCACAAGCTACCTCAGATAAACCTGATTGGTCCAACAGCAGCATAAAAAATCTCTGCCAGGCATAGGCGAGTGTGACTCCCCCTGCCTGCACCTCCAGACCGTGGGACCTCACCCGAGAGCTTCCAATAAACACGATATTTCGCTTTTACCCTGCTTGTCTTGGTCAATTTATTGGCTTTGGTCAGATTAAATCTCACATCTCAGATTAAACCTTACATTAAACCTAACATTATCCATTTTGAGTTTATTTTTGTGTATGGTGTAAGTTGGTGGTCTAGTTTAATTTTTTTTGCATGTATCTGTCTAATTTTCCCAATACCATTTATTGAAGAGACTGTCTTGACTCTATTGTATGTTCTTGCCTCCCTTGTCAAATATTAATTGAGCACAATGGCTTGGGTCGATTTCTGGGTTCTCTGGTTCCATTGATCTATTTGTCTGTCCTGTGCCAGTACCAGGCAGTTTTGAGAACAGTGGCTTTATAATATAGCTTGATACCTGGTATTGTGATCCCTCCAACATTTTTCTTCTTTCTCAGGGTTGCTGCGGCTATTCAGGGTCTTTTTTTATTCCAGATAAATTTTTGGAGAGTTTGTTCTGGGTCTGTGAAATATGCCATTGGTATTTTAATGGGGATTGTATTGAATCTATAGACTGTTTTGGGTAGTATGGACATTTTAGTGATGTTGATTCTACCAATCCATGAAGATGGTATATCCTTCTATTTGTTTATGTCATCCTCTATCTCTTTTTTCAATGTCATATAGTTTTCTGAGTACAGATCTTTTACCTTCTTAGTTAAGTTTATTCCTATGTATCTTAATTATTTTGTTGCAATGGTAAATGGGATTTTTTTTTTAGTTTCTCTTTCTGTGAGTTCATTATTAGTGTATAGAAAAGCCATAGATTTCTGGGTGTTAATTTTGTGTCCTGCTACATTGCCAAATTCATTTATTAAGTCTAGTAGTTTTTTGATGTAGTCTTTAGGGTTTTCTATGTAGAATATTTTGTCATCTGCCAATAATGACTGTTTTCCTTTTCCAATTTTGATGTCTTTTATTTCTTCTTGTCTGATCACTATGGTTAGCACTTCCAGTACTCTGTTGAACAGGAGTGGTAAAAGTGGGCATCCTTGTCTTGTTCCTGTTTTTAGGGGAAATGGTTTTAGTTTTTGACCATTGAGTATGATATTGGCTGTGGGTTTGTCATATATGGCTTTTATTATGTTGAGGTATGATCCTTCTATTCCCACTTTGCTGAGAGTTTTTATCAGGAAAAAGTATTGGATTTTGTCAAATGCTTTTTCTGCAGCAATTGATATGATTATGAGATTGTCTCTCAATTTGTTTTTTTAAATATATTTTATTGATTTTTTACAGAGAGGAAGGGAGAGAGAGAGAGTCAGAAACATCGATGAGAGAGAAACATCGATTAGCTGCCTCCTGCACATCTCCCACTGGGGATGTGCCCGCAACCCAAGTACATGCCCTTGGCCGGAATCGAACCTGGGACCTTTCAGTCCGCAGGCCAACGCTCTATCCACTGAGCCAAACTGGTTTCGGCTGTCTCTCAATTTGTTTATGTGATGTATAATGTTTATTGATTTCGGGATATTGTACCAGCCTTGCATCCCTGGAATAAATCTCACTTGGTCATGGTGTATGATCTTTCTAATGTAATTCTGGATCCGATTTGCTAGAATTTTAGCATCTATGTTCTCTTTCTTTGTATTGCCTTTATCTGGTTTTGGGATTAGGGTAATGCTGGCTTCATAGAAAGAGCTTGGAAGTGTGCCTTCCTTTTGGACTTTTGGGAATAGTGTGAGAATGATAGGTTTAAGTTCTTCTTTGAATGTTTGGTAAAACCCCCCTACTTGGGGCTGCAGGCAAGTATAACTGAGACCAACTGGTATAATCCTCTGAGAAGGGACCCCTGATTTCCATTCCCCCCGCCTCCCAGGGCTATTAAGAGGGCAAGCAGAACCAGCACTCAGATAGGTTCAATGGGCCCAGAACAGAGGGCACCTGGTCTTGCTTCCCAGGGGATTCTGGGAGCTGAGAGTATTCCAAAAAGTCTAGGCCTAGCACTGAAGATCGTGGGCAGCAAGAGCTCTGGGCCTGAGGAAGGCCTTGAGAGCAGCGGTTCTCAACCTGTGGGTCACGACCCCTTTGGCGGTCGAAAGACCCTTTCACAGGGGTCGCCTAAGACCATCCTGCATATCAGATATTTACATGACGATTCATAACAGTAGCAACATTACAGTTATGAAGTAGCAATGAAAATAATTTTATGGTTGGGTCACAACATGAGGAACTGTATTTAAAGGGCCAAAACGTTGAGAACCACTGCTCTAGAGGGATGTGTGGGTAGCCACGGAGTACTTGGGTACCAGGAGAGATGAAATCCTCTGGGTTTAGGCTAGGCCCTAAATCCAATGACTGGTGTCCTTAGAAGAAGAGCAGAGGGCACAGTGGTGTGGCTCAGTAGTTGAGCATCAACCCATGAACCAAGAGATCACAGTTTGATTCCCAGTCAGGGCACATTCCTAGGTTGCAGGCTCGATTCCCAGCAGGGGATTCAGGAGGCAGCTGATCAATGATTCTCTCTCATCATCGATGTCTCTCTCTCTCTCTCTCTCACTCACTCTCTCCCCTCCCCCTCTCCCTCTCCCTTCCTCTCTCTCTGAAATCAATAAAAACATACTTTAAAAAAAGCAGAGGAGAGGAAAGGTCACAAAGACACAAGAAGAAGCCTAATGTGAAGGCCATGTGAAGACGGAGATAGGCAGAGACAGGAGTGATCCAGCCACTACCCAAGGAACGCCTGGGGCTACCAGAAGTGGTTTGGAAGGATTTTTCCCTAGCCTGCAGAGGGAAGCGGCCCTATGGACACCCTGGTTTCAGACTTCTAGACTCCATAGCAGGGAGAGAATACACTCCCATGTTTTTAAGCCACCACATTTGTGGTAATTTGTTACAAAAGTCCTGGGAAACTAGTACACTATATTAGGAACCCAAAAATACCCAGATGATTATCTAAATACATGGAGAAAAGCATGTGACAAAATGTAACATCCATTTCCTAATAAGAACTATCTCAGCAAACTAGGAATAGAGGGGAATTCCTTCAACCCCATAAAGAGTGTGGATGAAATACTTCTAGCTGACATCGTACTGATAGTGAAAGACTGAACGGGTTTCCCCTCCTACCAGGAACATAAAAAGAATGTTCACTGTCACTTCCATTCAAGATTGTGTTGGAGCTTCTACTAAAAAGCAACAAAAGTCATCCAAATTGGGAAAGAAGAAAAAAGGACTTTAGTCACAGATGGCATCATCCCCCATGGAGAAAACCTGGTGGAATCTATGAAATAGCTATTAGAACTTTTGAGTTCCACAGGTTGCAGAATTCTTTTTTTTTTTTTTTTTTGCAGTGTATTTATATCTGCCCTGTGTATGCATCTACCAGCGACTCATCTGGGACTTGAATGGTGGTCTACCCTGTAGTTCAGATCTCAAAGCCATAGATGTGCTGCTTAGTGTCAGATCCACACATGGGTAGGCACAGCTTGGAGGTGAGTCCAGGAGTTCACACACAGTTTTATGGAATCAGATGGTTTTTTGAGCTCCTATCTCTAATAAATCTCCCTCAACACTTTCCTACTCCCAGTCTTCCCCACCCCCATTCCCCTCCGTACTACCTGAGTTTCTAACCAGAATGCTGGACCTTCAGGTTGCTCTATCATGCACAGGATGCCACTGTGTGCCTCTGGGACCAAGCTGTGAGAGGACGGAGAGAACAAAAGCCAGGGATATGCCCCCTTTACTCTTGGGACCACAGTTCCTTTGGTCAGACAAGATTTTCTTACCTCAGAGTTCTAGGTATTTTCCAAGCTTCTACTTCTGCTCTATCTCTGTGGAGATTGCCTATGGCCGTGATCGGCAAACTGCGGCTCGTGAGCCACATGCGGCTCTTTGGCCCCTTGAGTGTGGCTCTTCCTAAGCCTTAGGAGGACCCTAATTAAGTTAATAACAATGTACCTACCTATATAGTTTAAGTTTAAAACATTTGGCTCTCAAAAGAAATTTCAATCGTTGCACTGTTGATATTTGGCTCTGTTGACTAATGAGTTTGCCGACCACTGGCCTAGGGGTTTGGGTTGGAGAGACAGAAAAAAAAGATTTCCTCCATTTTCTATTTCATGTAGGAGCCTTCTTCCCACTCGTTTTTATGTTTTGTTAATCCTCACCCGAGGATATTTTTCCATTGACTTTTAGAGAGAGTGGAAGGGAGCCGGAGGGTGGGGTGGGGGAGAGAAAGAGAGAGGGAGAGAGAGAGAGAGAGAGAGAGACATTGATGTGAGAGAGACACATTGATTGGTTTGCTTCCTGCTGGGGCCCGTCAAGGCCAAGGATTGAACCTGCAACCCAGGATGTGCCCTTGATCGTGAATCAAAGCCGTGACCCTTGGGTGCTTGGGCCAAAGCTCTAACCACTGAGCAGTGCTGAGCAGGGCACTTCCACCCTCTGAGCCAAGGGGTTCTCTTAGAGCTCTTTCTATTCACACCCAATGCATACATTTGGTTTCAGTCTGAAGGTAAGTCTAAGCCAGGTAATATCAAAGGAAAACAAATGGTAAATTCATGGTGGTTTAGTGCTATTAGAGACCTATTTTCTTTCCCAATCCGTATGTTATCATTTTTTTTTAATGGACTTTTTTAGAGCAGTTTTAGGATCACAGCAAAATTGAGGGGAAAGTGCAGAGAGTTTCCATATCCCACCCCACGGCCCCCAAATACACAGCCTCCTCATTAACAGCTGGCACCAGAGGTGCATTTGTTACAATCAATGAACCTACATTGACATGTCATTATCACCCAAAGGCCGGAGTCTACATTAGGCTTCACTCTTGATGCTGTAGTGCTGGGGTCCATCCCCAGCAGGTCCAGGGGCCCCCAAAGGTGTGGACGGAGTCGGCGAAGAAGGAATGACACGGAGACAGCGTTCAGTTGATCAGCAGCCTTGCCAGGATCTCTAGCCACAATCTCCAGCCAAGTTCTGTGTCCATGTTCTCTTGCTAGTTTCTCCAGGTTCTCCAGCCAGGTTCTGTAGCCAAGTTCTCTCGCTAGGTTCTCCAGCCAGGTTCGGTCGCCAGGTTCTGTAGCCGGGTTCTTCAGCCAGGTTCTGTCTAGGTTCTCCAACCAAGTTCTGTAGCCAGGTTCTGTCCAGGATCTTTTGCCATGTTCTCTCCAGCGAAGTTCTTCTGTCTCTAGGTTCTGTGTAGGTTCTGTCTTCTAAGTTCTGTCTTCTAAGTTCTGTCTCTAGGATCCTCATCTAAGTTCTATCTCTTGTTGTCTTGTTACATCTGTATTTATACCAGTTGATTCCAATCCTATCAATCTCTATTCCAAAGGTTAGAGCGTTTCTTATCTCCATTCCAGGGAGTAAAGATTATGTAGCTTAAGCATGATTGTTCGTAGTTAAAGTGATTAATTACCCGCCTGGCACTTAGTTAAGAGGTTTTATTCCCTCCCTAACTTCAGGGGAAAATCCCTACCTGGGGAAACAACCTTTCTCAGAGAGGTGACCTTGGTTAAAACACAGCGCCAAGAAGGTGAGCAAACATATTGAGAACAGTGTGCCATATACGCCAGGTCCCTTGAAACAGCAAGGATGGACTGGCTCCCGGCACTGTAGATTCTACAGGCTTAGACAAATGAATAATGACATGTATTCACCATTATACTGTATTTGCCGGCGTATAAGACGATTTTTTGGCCCTGAAAAATATGCCTCCAAGTGGGGGGTCGTCTTATATGCCAGGTACACTTCAGATAGACTGCCCATAGTGCTTGCCCCGTGCCATAGTGGCCTCCCGATGCCCGCCCACTTCATTCCACATACCGTTCAGGCATCAGCAGCGCTGCTGGGTGTATGCTCAGCTGTTATGCGATTTTGCTGTTATGCGATTTTACCACACTCGCAAAATCGCACACAGCCGACCATACACCCACTATGATAGCGCAAAATCGCGAATCGCGATACCATACTGGGTGTATGGTTGGCTGTGTGCGATTTTGCGAGTGTGGTAAATTCGGGTTACCGTATATTTCTTTACATATGCATTGAAGATTCGCGATTTTGCGCTATCATGGTGCCTGTTAGAATGTTGAAGAGCTCGCACTTGCGCACTAGTGAGGTCCCAGGGAGATGCTGATGCAAGGGTGGACCAGACTGCTATAGTGACAGGCGGGCAAACAGGGAGCAGGGACCAATCAAATTAGGCTTTGTATACAGCCAACAGCCAACCACAATACTGCCCCATTGTACAGTACAGCATAGAAAATGTCGACCAGTCAAACCCCTATCATCCCTATCATGGCACCAAGGTGTCGTTGATGAACTTTTAATATCAGATGATGAAGAGGAGTTTGAAGGCTTTTAAGGTGAAACTGTCACGCCAGCAAACTTGCTAGGGACTTGCCCGGCACTTGCTCTCTCCCTCTATTTGTTATCTTACTTCTATCATTGACAGTCCCTCTAGGTTGTGGGCTGCTTGCCTGTGTTCCTGAGAAGCATCTACGGTACCAGTCTATAGAGTGTGTTTTCTTTAGTGAATTACCGGTATGTTTACCGGTAATAAACTTGCACTGTTTTATGTATATGTTTGATTACATACAGCCTTGTGACAGTTTTCCTGCATGTCATAAGCATTTGAATATAAATTAAAATGTTAAAATCAAATCTGATATTGTTTTACCTTTTATTTGGTGTGTGGAAGGTGTGCGGAAGAGGGGGTAGTCTTATACGGCGAGTATATAACAAACTCTGTATTTTGAGTGGAAATGTTAGGGGGTCGTCTTATACGCCCAGTCGTCTTATACGCCGGCAAATACGGTAATACTGTTCACAATAGCTTCATTGCCCCCAAATCTGCTGTGATCTGCCTGTTTATCCCTCCTCATCCCCACCCACCAAACTCTAACAACCATGGTTCTTTTTAGTATCTCCGTAGTTTAGCTTTTTCCAGAATGTCACGTAATTGGAATCATATGGTATTTAGTCTTTTCAGATTGACTCTTTTTCACTTAGTAATATGCATTTAAGGCTTTTCTGTCTTTCTATGGCTTGATAACTCATTTCTTTCTAGCACTGAATAATATTCCATTGTCTGTATTACCACAGTTCACTTCACTTACTGAAAGATATCTTAGTGGCTTCCAAATTTGTGAATCATGAATAAACTGCTATAAACATCCATGTGCAGGTTTTTGTGTGAACATATGTTTCAACTCCTTAAATTAAACATCAAGGAGCATGATTGGTATGGTAAGACCATATTTAGTTTTATAAGAAACTAGGAGCCCAGTGCACGAATTTATGCACCTTGAAAGGAACGGTGGGCCTTGAGGCTGCAGTGGGCACAGGGGCGGGTCTTGGTCCATCCACCATGCGCCCACCCAGCCCCTCCTGCAGAGGTCCCAGATCCCTGTCTGCTGGCAGCCCCACTCCCGTCACTGCCGCTCCCACACGTTGATGGTGCTGGCCCCCATTGCACCCACTGATGGCACGGAACGATTGGGGCCGGTGCCAGCAGTGGGTGCGAGCGGCAGCTCCAGCGCTGGCAGCAGGTGCAAGCGGGGCTGGCACCGGCAGCAGGTGTGAGTGCCAGGTGGAACCGCAGCGCGCAGGAGCAAAGAATTTTCAGTAACCACCAGAGGCTCGCCCCAATGACAGCAACCGGTGCCCCGCCTTGGTCTGGCTCCCCTGCTCACCTGCTCCACCATCCACTGCAGCCAATGCCTGCCATGTTCCACGCTCTGCTGCCTGCTGTCGATGCCCACCATGTTCTGTGTGCACCCCCTGGTGGTCAGCACATGTCACAGCGACCGGTTGTTCAGTTGTTCCACAGTTCAGTCTATTTGCATATTAGCCTTTTAGTATATAGGATTGCCAGACTCTCCTGTAAGGTGGCTGTGCCAGTCTGCATTCCCACCAGCAATAAATGAGCGCCACCTCCTGGCCAGCATTTGGTGTTGTCTTTACCGGGAATTGAACCACAACCCTTCAGTTCACATGCCGATGCTCTAACCACTGAGCACACCTGCCAGGGCTATCACTTATTTCTTTCACGTATCATGCCTCTGGTGTTATATCTAAAAGTTCATTGCAACAATTGAAAACATGCTGCAGTCTAAGGAAGTTCCGTTTGCTTGCTCCCAACACGAGACAGAACTTATGGCTAAACTGCAGAACATTCTACGTGAAAAACCAGCTGAAAAAAGTTGCTGGAAATATTGGGAATGTGGAGTGTGGAGTGTGGAGAGAGGGAGGAGAAGACAGAGTGGGTGAGCCAGCTGGCGCAGCTGCACAGCGGGCTGGGAAGCCGGAGGGAAGTGCAGCAGTGCAGCCCTGTCCCCTGAGACTGTGGGGTCTCAGCCACACACAGGGATCCCCAAACCAGAGCAACAGAGAAGGGGAACCCACATAGCATCAGGCAGGAGGAACCAGTGGTGACTCAGTCCACCAGGGGAACCAGGCCGCCTTATCCCAGGCAAAAAGCCAGTGCTGGGTTACACCAGCCTGGGAAGCTTGCTGGGATCCGTGTCTGTGGATCCGCTCAGCAGAACTCCAGACCCCACAGAGGGTCTGAGCGGGCCATCCAGCAGGGAATCCGAGGGGTCCGTTATTCTCATGGGACCTGCCTGAGTGCCCTGGGAAAAGGCATGATCCTCCCCACCTCCAGCCAAAAAGAGGTGTCCCTTCCCCGACCCGTGGAATTGCTCTGGGCTGGAATTCTGGCCACAACAGCTGTGTCTGGTAATGCGAGGGTCTGGGACATCTGGCCGGGTGGGATGGGAGCCTGAGAAGAAGCCCTGCCCAGTGAGAGCGGGCTGTGCTGAAAGGTTAGAGAGCCAGGCGGGCCGGGTTTTGGTTTTGTCTCTGGCCCCCCTCCCCAGAGGTGGCGACAAGGGGTGCCAGTGTCCAAGCAGAGCTGAGGCTTTGGAAGGAGAGGAAGTGCCTGCCCGCCCCTCCTACAAGCTATGGGCACCACCCCCAATGCAAATCTGTAACCATCTCGACTAGAACCAGACGCTCCACAGGGCCCAGTTCCGCAGGAGAAGGTGAGGTAGCCCTGAGCAAGTGCATTCCAGGGGCAGCCAAAGCAGACCCGGCCCTGGGCTAGGGAGGCCCCGCCCACTGGGCCACTCAGGGATCTGCCCTGTAGAGCTTCGGCCAGATGCCAGGACCAGGCAGAGACCTTGACTCACACTGGCCTGCACCAGAGGTCCTGGACCCACACACCGAGGGGCCAGATACGACAGCATCAAAGCAAAATCCAGCGAGCTCCAACATCCAGCAAACCCAAAGGTTTGTTGTTGTTGTTGTTCCCTTTTTGTGTGTGTCTGTTTTTTTCTTTGTTTGGGGGGGGGGGCGGTGGATTTTCTTTCTCTTCTCTCTCCCCCTCCATATTCTCTAATTCTGTACTTTATTTTAGTCTATTTTTTTTCTCATTCTCTTTCCTTTTTGTTAATTCTTATTTTTAATTCAAATATTTTCTTTTTTCATTTTTTATTTCTTATTCGACATTTTATTTTATTTAGTATTATTACTTCTAATCATTATTATTGTTATTTTATTCATTAGTTTCTATCTTTTATTTTTATATTTACCCTATTTCTGGTCTCTTCCTTTTTTGCTTTCATATTCTCTTTTATTTATTTATTTATTTATTTAAAATAATAAATAAATGTGTGTTTTTTTCTTCTCTCCTCTCATTCTTCTGGTCTCATTTCTTCTAATATCCTTTTTCTTCTGTGTGTCTGTTTTTTTGTTTGCTAGTTTGTTTTTTAGTCTTTTGGTAGAGGCTGCTGTTCTTATTGTTGGTGTTTTGTTTGTGTTCTCATTGCTTTTTGTATGTGTTATTTTTGTTATTGTTTTCTTTTTAGTTTGGTCTGGTTTTGTCTTGTTTTGTTCTGTCAGCACCTTAAATAACAGTTAGCACGACATGGTCGTGTTTGAGATTCAGTTCAAACGGAACAATGGCTGAGCTCATCCACAAACAGAACAGGAGCAATAAGGAACCAAATTCAACAGGAGAACCCACATAAGGGTCATTCATAGAGCACTCAGCTCAGAAGAGCAAGGAGACAAACCACTGGAGCCTACAAGAAGGTCACCTGACCAAGACTGGGAGCCATAGCATTCTTCTCCAACCCACAGAAACAAACACAAACACAGAAAAAAGATGGGGGGAAAAAGAAACAGGACCCAAATGAAAGAACATGAGTAATCTCCAGAAAAAAGAGCTAAAAGAAATGGAGGCAAGCAAATTATTAGATATAGAGTTCAAAGTAATGGTAAAAGGTTGCTCAGCGAAAACACAAGATGGTGGCATAGGTAAACACCGGAGTTTGCTGCCTCGAACAACCACTTCAAAAATACAACTAAAAGACGGAACGGACATCATCCAGAACCACAGGAAGGCTGGCTGAGTGGAAATTCTACAACTAGAAGGAAAGAGAAAAGCATACTGAGACGCAGAGCAGGCGCAGTACGGAAGTAAAATACTAAGGTGTGGAGGTGCATGCGGAGCGGGTTGGCGGCTGAGGGTGCGGTTGTCTTTTTCAATCGGGAGGGAGTCTCAGGCTCTGAGCTCCAGTTCCAGGCGAGTCTCTAGGGACCCAGACTCATACAGGAGAAGTGGGACTATCTGGCATCGGTCAGAACTCGAGAACAGCTTTCTCTCCGAGGGGCTTGCAGTGATTACCAGGACATTGAGAAACAAAGCCTCTGAGGGCAAGATTGAGAGCAGCCATAACAGCTAGCCCCATCCTGTTGATCCCGTGGGACCCGCCCTGCCCAAGACCTGCAGGGAGGCTTTTGCTGGATAGCCTCAGGCAAAGGCTAGATTAGCACCTCCCTAGAGATCCAGGAGCCAGGAAACCCAGAGGTCAAAGTGGGATCATCCAGTTTGCAGCCCCATGGAACCATAAGGACATACTCAGGGGGCAGACTCAGTGAGCACCCAAGACCCATTGAAGCAAGTCTTGCCCCAGAGGGGTGTCTTCAGCACAGAAGTTCTCCCATGCAGACACAGCTGATTCTCACAGCCAATTGGCCTGGAGGTCAATCCCTCCCAGTGATTCTACAGCAACCAAGGCTTAACAACAACAAGACTGTGCACAAAGCCCACAAGGGGGTGCACCAAGAGTGTCCTCCTCAGGTAATTGGGGAGGCTGAACCACTGGGCCCTAGAGGACACTTAGCACAGAAAACCACTGTATCAACACAGGGAAGCATAAAAAATGCGGAGACAAAGAAACAGGCCACAAATGACAGAAATGGAGGAAAGCAAACTACTGGATATAGAGTTCAAAACCACACTTTTAAGGTTTTTCAAGATTTTTCTAGAAACTGCCGATAAACTTAATGAGACCTACAAGAAATCTAATAAGACCCTCGATGTTGTGATAAAGGACCAATTAGAAATTAAGCATACACTGACTGAAATAAAGAATATTATACAGACCCCCAACAGCAGACTAGAGGATTGCAAGAATCAAGTCAACGATTTGAAATACGAAGAAGCAAAAAACACCCAACTGGAAAAGCAAAATGAAAAAAGAATCCAAAAATACGAAGATAGTGTAAAGAGCCTCTGGGACAGCTTCAAGCGTACCAGCATCCGAATTATAGGGGTGCCAGAGGAAGAGAGAGAGCAAGATATTGAAAACCTATTTGAAGAAATAATGACAGAAAACTTCCCCTACCTGGTGAAAGAAATAGACTTACAAGTCCAGGATGTGCAGAGAACCCCAACGAAAAGGAATTCAAAGAGGACCACACCAAGACACATCATAATTAAAATGCCAAGAGCAAAAGACAAAGAGAGAATCTTAAAAGCAGCAAAATCATAAGAAGAGGAAGAAGAAGAAAAAGATAAAGATACAAATTATGAACAACAAATACACATCTATTAACAAGAGAATCTGAAAATCAAGTGAATAATCTGATGAACAGAATGAATTGGTGATTATAATAGAATCAGGGGCATAGAAAGGGAATGGACTGACTATTCTTGGGGGGGAAAGGGGAGAGGGGGATGTGGGAAGAGACTGGAAAATCGTGCACCTATGGATGAGGACAGTGGATGGGGAGTGAGGGAGGAGGGTGGAGTGGGAACTGGGTGGAGGGGAGTTATGGGGGGAAAAAAGAGGAACAAATGTAATAATCTGAACAATAAAGATTTAATTAATTAAAAAAAAGGTTGCTCAAACAACTTAATGATAACTGTAAGAAACTTAGAGGGAACTATATCAGCATGAAAACAGATATAGAAACCATGAATAAAATCAATTGTAAAATGAAAAATAGCATAGCTGAAATAAAGAATACCTAGAGGGCCCTAGCTGGTATGACCCAGTGGATAGAGCGTTGGCCTGCAGACTGAAGGGTTCCGGGTTTGACTGTACATGCCCAGGTTGTGGGCTCAATCCCCAGTGGGGGGCGTGCAGGAGGCAGCCAATCAATGATTCTCTCTTATCATTGATGTTTCTATCTCTCTCTCCCTCTCCCTTCTTCTCTGAAATCAATAAAAAAAATAAAGAAATAAAAAAAATGTGTGAGTCATTGTTCACACCTTAAAAAAAAAAAAAAAAAAAAAAAGAGTACCTGGAGGAATGAATAGATTAGAAGAAGCTGAGGACCAAATCAGTGAATTAGAAGAAAAGGTGGGGAAAAAACACCCAATTAGAGGAGCAATTAAAAAGCAGGAGGATAGTTTAAGGAAGCTATGGGACATGAAACATAATAACATCGACTTCATAGGGGTCCCAGATGGAGAAGAATCGGAGCAAGTAATAGAGAACTTTTTTGGAGAAACAATGACAGACAACTTCCCTAACCTAGTGAAGGAAAAAGTTATGCAAGTTCAGGAAACACAGAGAATCCCAATCAAAATGAACCCCCCCCCCCCCAAAACCCACACCTAGACACATCATAATTTAAATGGCAAATGTCACAGACAAAGGATCTTAAAGGCTGCAAGAGAGAGACAGAAGGTTACTTTACAAGGGAGCTCTCAGTAGACTGTCAGATGATTTCTCAATAGAAACACTTTAGGGAGTGGCAGGAAGACCATATAAAGTAATGAAAAGCAAGGGTCTGAATCCAAGACTACTCTATCCAGCAAGGCTGTCATTCAAAATGGAAGGTGAGCTATAGTCAGTTTGGCTCAGTGGTTGGAGGTTCAGCCCGTGGACTGAAGAATTGCAGTTTTGATTCTGGTCAAGGGCATGTGCCTCAGATGCAGGCTCCATCCTGTGCCATGCTCAAGGTGTGTGAGGAAGGCAATGTATCTCTCTCACATCGATGTTTCTCTCTCTGTCTCACCTGCTCCCTCCCATGTTCTCTAAAAAAAGAAAAAATCAATGGAAAAAATATTTTTGGGCGAGAATTAACCAAAAACAAAACAAAACAAACCCCAACAACCACCACGACCACAACAAAACCCAAAATTGAAGGTGAAATAGAAAGCTTCGCTGACCAAAAAAAGGTAAGGAGTTTATCACCACCAAACAAGCACTGCAAGAAATGCTAAAGGGATGGTTTTAAGAATAAATATATATATAGAGGAACATAGGCATAAAGAATAAAAATGGCAATAAGTAATTACCAACCATTCAACCTTAAAAATAAAATAGCTTAAATGCTCCAATCAAAAGTCATAGGATAGCTGAATGGATAAGAAAACATGAACCATATAAATGCTTTCTAAAAGGGATCCACCTCAGAACAAAAGACTCACACAGGATGAAAGTGAAGGGATGGAAAATAATTTTCCATGCAAATGGAAATTTATAAAAAAGCGGGAGTAGCAAAACTCATGTCTGCCAAAATAGACTTCAAAATTAAGGCCATAACAAGAGACAATAAAGATCACTACATCATACTAAAGAGATCAATACAATAAGAGCATATAACTCAGGTAAACATATATGCACCCAATATAGGAGCATCCAAATATATATATATATAAAAAACTTCTGGAGGACTTTAAGGGAGAGATTGACAGCAACACAATTACAGTAGGGGACTTTAATACTCCACTGACATCACTGGATAGATCTAGACAAAAAAATCAACAAAGAAACAGCAATCCTAAATGACACACTAGATCAGATGGAATTAATTGATATTTACAGAACATTTCACCCTAAAGCTACAGAATATACATTCTTCTCAACTGCACACAGGTCATTCTCAAAGATTGACCACATGTTAGGACACAAACTAAGTCTTTGGAAATTTGAGAAGATTAAAGTTATAGGAAGCATCTTTTCAGATCATAATGGCATGAAATTAGAAATCAACTGCAATAAAAACACTAAAAAACATTCAAACATGGAGGTTAAATAGCATGTTATTAAACAACTAGAGGCCTGGTGCATGACATTTGTCCAATTGAGGGGAGGGGAGGGTTCCTCAGCCAAGCCTGGCCCTTTTGCAGTCTGGGAGCCCTCAGGGAATGTCCAACTGACGGCTTAGGCCCGCTTCCTGCCTAAGCCAGCAGTTGGACATCCTTAGCACTGCTGCAGAAGCAGGAGAGGCTTCCACCAATACCACTGTGTTCACCAGCCTTTAGCCCGGCTTCTGGCTGAGTAGTGCTCCCCTGTGGGAGCGCACAGACCACGGGGGGGCAGCTCCAGCATTGAGCATCTGCCCCCTGGTGGTCAGTGCACGTCATAGCTACCAGTTGTTCCACCGTTAGGTCTATTTGCATTTTACCCTTTTATTATACAAGATGAATGGGTTACCAATAAGATCAAGAAAGAAATCAAAATCTCTCTGGAAACAAATGAGAATGAATATACAACAACCACAAATCTATGGGACATAGTGAAAGCAGTCTTGAGAGGGAAGTTCATAGCACAACCAGCCTACCTCAGAAAACAAGAAAAATTTCTAATGAACTATCTAGCCCTACAACTTAAGGAATTAGAAAAAGAACAACAAGAAAAACCTAGAGTAAGTAGAAGGAAGGAAATAATGAAGAGCAGAAATAAATGACATAGAGACCAAAAAACAATACAAAAAAAAAATCAATGAAACCAAGAGCTGGTTCTTTGGAAAGATAAACAAGATTAATGAACCTTTAGCCAGATTAATCAAGAAAGAAAGAGAGAGAACCCAAATAAATAAAATCATAAAGGAAAGAGGTGAAGTAACAACTGACACCACAGAAATACAAAGGATTGCAAGAAAATACTGTGAGCAATTATATGTCAACTAGAAGCCCGGTGCACGAATTTGTGCATGGGTGGGGTCCCTCAGGGTGGCCTGTGGAGATTGGGCTCCAGCTCATGCCCCCAGCCTTGCAGCCCCACCTCACTTCCCCAGCCTTGCAGCACTGCAGCCCCACCTGGCACCCCACCTTGGCCTGATGCTACCCCCTCATCTACTCCACTATCCCGCCTGCGAGGCAATGGATCGCGGCCAGGACCCCTGTCTGGCTCTCTCAGTACCTGGGAGCTGGCGGTGGCCCTGACCCCTGCAGCTGCTGCTGGTTGCTGTCTGAAGGGCAATCAGGAGGGGCAATCAGGCCCCTGCTTGCACCTGCCTTCACCTGGCACCACCTGCTCACCTGCTCCACCATCCTGCCATGGTCCTGGTCTCGTCAGGGCCCATCGGGGCCAGCAGCGCCTCCACTGCCTCCCACTGCCAGTGTCCCCTTGCCAGAGCCCACCATGTTCCACGCCACCCCCTGGTGGTCAGCACACATCATAGTGAGCAGTGAAAATCCCAGTCTCCTGGTTGAATGACTGCCCAAGGGGACAATTTGCATATTAGGTGTAGGACATGGCTGTAGGGTTAAGCCTCAGACTGACCTGTTGGCAAAGCCACAAACAAGTCCTAGCTTAGAGGACACAGTCCTCTTAGCATAATTAGGCTTGACCTTATGACACTCCCTAGATCTTATCTGGGGAGCTAATGGGCTGAGGGAGATGCAGCAAGTGCTGCTAAAACAAGTGAAACTCACAAGAACATTGTAACTATGGTGACCACTACCTTGTTTACCTCTGGCTATAAAATAAAGGCTCAGCTTGCCTCTGGATCTCTCTCTGTGGCCTCAGCCAGGCACAGGAAGATCCACCTAGACCCAGCTTATTCTCTCTGTCTGTCATTTCTTCATCCTTTCACTGCCCTCACTCAGGCTTTCGAACCCTTGGCTAAGCTGGCTCGGCACAATTAGGCTTTTATTATATAGGACTAGAGGCCTGGTGCATGAAATTTGTGCATGGTGCAGTCCTTAGGCCTGGCTGGCGATTGAAGCATGAGCATCTTGGGTGGAAGGGCAGGTCCCAGCTGACCTCTGGGCCCTGGGCAGCACCTGGGCCCTCAGGCCCCATGTGTCCCCCTCTGCCTGAGTCACAGAACCCATGTCCCCACACAGAGATACGGTGAGCGCAGCTGGACACTGCGGGCCTGGGTGCAGCATGGGCCTCTGGGCCACCCAGCAGCGCCCCATGGAAGCTGGGTGGGCAGCACGCTCTCTCCTGACTGGCCTCGCAGACTGGCTCCTGTGTGAACCCATGGGGAGCCCAACCGGCCCCTGTGGTCCCGGCAGCTGCAGGCTGGCTCACCTGGAAGAGGCTGTGCTGGTGTGGGGTGGGCTCCTCACCGGTGCCCAGCACCTGAGCATGGGGGCTTCCCCAGTGCACAAGCCCTGGCGTTCTGGGGGAGGGTAGCAGGGGGAGTGAGAGAGAGCTTGTCAGACATCCCACATTCTTTCTGCACTTCCATCCTCATCACCCCTACCCCCAGATAGCCAGTGAGATGTCGCAGTGTGTCACCGACGCCCGCCATGTTCCACGCTGCCCCCTTGTGGTCAGTGCATGTCATAGTGAGTGGTTGAATGCCTGGTCTCCTGGTTGAACTCTCAGTCGAATGACCACCCAAGGGGACAATTTGCATATGAGGCTTTTATTATATAGGACTAGAGGCCCTGTGCACAAAAATTTGTGCACTCGGGGGGCAAGGGGGGTTCCTCAGCCCGGCCTGTGCCCTCTCGCAGTCTGGGACCCCTCGGGAGATAACGACCTGCTGGCTTATGCCTGCTCCCGGGTGGCAGAGGGCAGGCCCAATCCCTAGGTGCAGCCCCTGGTCAGGCTCAGAGCAGGGCCGATTGGGGAGTTGGGGCACTGCCCCCTGTCATGCACAGAGCAGGGCAGATCGGGAGGTTGCGATGCCACCCTCAGTCACGCTAAGGGTAGGGCCGATTGGGGGGTTGGGGCACCGCCCCCTGTCACACTCAAGGCAGGGTCGATGGGGAGGTTGCAGCGCCACCCCCTGTCACGCACAGAGCAGGGCCAATCAGGGGGTTGGGGCGCTGCCCCCTGTCATGCACAGAGCAGGGCCCATCAGGGGGGTTGGGGCTCCGTACCCTGTCACACACAGAGCAGGGCCAATCAGGGGAGTTGGGGAGCTCCCCCCTGTCACGCACAGAGCAGGGTCGATCAGGGGTTGAGGAGCTCTCCCCGTCACTCACAGAGTAGGGCCGATAGGGGAGTTGGGGCACCGCCCCCTGTCACACACAGAGCAGGGCCCATCAGGGGGTTGGGGCGCCGCCCTCTATCACCCACAGAGCAGGGCCGATCAGGGGGTTGGGGCGCCGCCACTCTCACACTCAGGGCAGGGCCGATGGGGAGGTTATGGCTCTACCCCATCACACACAGAGCAGGGCCCATGGAGGGGCGGGGGGGGGGTGGGGTCGCCGCACCCTGTCACACACAGAGCAGGGCCAATCAGGGGGTTGGGGCGCCGCACCCTGTCACACACAGAGCCGCAGGGCAATCAGGGGCTTGGGAAGCTCCCCCCTATCAGGCACAGAGCAGGTCTGATCAGGGGGTTGGGGCGCCTTCCCCTGACACGAACAGAGCAGGGTGGATAGGGAGGTTGTGGCCCCACCTCCTGTCACACACAGAGCCACAGGGCGATCAGGGGGTTTGGGCGCTGCCCCCTGTCACGCTGATCCCGGTGCCGGGAGGCCTCTCAGCTCCGCTGATCCTGGTGCTGGGAGGCCTCGCGGCTCTGCTGATCCCAGTGCTTGGAGGCATATTACCCTTTTACTATATGGGATAGAGGTCTGGTGCATGGGTGGGGCTGGCTGGTTTGCCCTGAAGGGTGTCCTGGATCAGGGTGGGGGTCCCCATTGGGGTGCCTGGCCAGTCTGGGTGAGGGGCTGAGGGCTGTTTTCAGGCTGGCGGGTGACTGAAGCTCCCAACTGCTCCTTTTTTCCTTTTTTTCTTTTTTATTCTGGGCCAGCTTTAGCTCTGGCTCCAGCTCTGAGGCCTCTGCTGCTGAAAGCAGGTATCTGGTTTGTTTGGGTTCTATAATCGAAACAATGTATAACTCCAGCTCTGAGATCCTGGCTGGCTGAAAGCAGGTTTCTGGGGTTTTGTTTAGCTTCTATATTTGTTACAATGTTTCAAACTGCAAGCTCAGAGGCCGGCAAGGCAGGCGGGGAATGTTGGAGTCCTCCGTCACTGAAGCAAGCAAGCCTCATGTTAGTTTCAAGTCACTGAAGCAAGCAAACCTTATGTTAGTTTCAAGCTGCCTGGCTGCTGGCTGCCATCTTGGCTGGCAGTTAATTTGCATATCTCGCTGATTAGCCAATGGGAAGGGTAGCGGTCATACGCTAATTACCATGTTTCTCTTTTATTAGATAGGATAGGGTTGTTTTCATATCCATGAACATAGACTATCTCTCCATTTATTTAGTTATTTTATTTCTTTCATCAGAGTTTTGTAGTTTTCCTCATATAAATCTTATACATATTTTGTTAAATTATTCCAAATATTTTATTTCAGGGATGTGTTAATGTAAATGGCATTAAAAACATTTTATGATTGTTTTAAATTAAAACCATTTGAAATTTTATTTGTTCATTCCTGGTTTTTAATTTCAAATTTTACTTGTTCACTAGTGGTATATTTTCTACTTGTTCATTGGTGATTGAATTTTGTATATTCATATTGTAAACTGTAACCTTGCTGTAATTGCATATTAGTTCCAAGAGTGTTTTTTGTCTACTCTTTTGGATTTTCTACGTACACAGTCAAGTCACCTGTGAACACAGATAGTTTTATTTCTCCCTTTCCAATCTTTGTACATTTTCTTTTCTTTTTTTTATTGCATTAGCTAGGACTTCCAGTATGATGTTTTTATTTTCATTTAGCTCAATATAGATTTAAATTTTTCTTGAGATTTCTTTTATCATCCATGTGGTATCACCAATATTTTGGGACTTTCCTCCAAATATTTTGGAGTTTTCCATCTATATTTCTGATATTGACTTCTAGTTTTATACCATTGTGATCTGAATGCAGACATGGCACAACTCTTATTCTTTTAAATTTGTTATGGTCTGTTTTATGGCCCAGAATATGGCCTATTTTGGTGAATGTTCCATGTGAACTTTAGAAGAATGTTTATTCTGCTCTTGTTTGATGAAATAGCTATAGTTGTCAATTATATCCAGTCGTTTGATGGTTCTGTTCAGTTGAATTAAGCCCTTGATGATTTTCTGCCTCCAGATCTGTTCACTTCTGTTAGGGAGTCTCCACAGATAACAGATAACATCTACTTCTCCTCGCAGTTCTGTCAGTTTTTCTTCTCACATATTTTGATGCACTGTTATTAGGCACATACACATTAAGGATTGTTATAGCTTTTTAGAGAATGGACTTTTTCACCATCATGTAATGCCTCTTTTATCCCTGATAATTTTCTTTGCTCTGAAATCTTCTCTGTCTGAAATTAATATAGCTACTCTGGCTTTCTTTTCATTAGAATTAGCATGGTATATCTTTCTCCATCCCTTTACTTTTTTAAAATCTACTTGTGCCTTTATATTTAAAGTAGGTTTCTTATAGAGAACACTAGAGGCCCTTTGCACGAAGAGATTCGTGCAATAGGCCTTCCTTCTCCTGGCTGCCAGCACCGGTTTTCCTCCAGCACCCAGGACCCAGGCCTTCGCTCCGACTGCAGCAGAGAAGCCAAGCCTCTTCAGTCTTCAGTCGTCTTCAGTCCTCAGTCTTTGCCCCACGCCTGTGTATGCAAATTAACCACCATCTTTGTTGGGTTAATTTGCATACTCATCCTGATTGGCTGGTGGGAGTAGCAGAGTGACACCAATTTGCATGATTCTCTTTTATTAGTGTAGATTTATCTATTTATTTATTTATTTATTTATTTATTTATTTATTTATTTATGTCCTTTGAGTCATTTTATTTCCACATATGTATTACAGCCCTAGAAAAAGATTCCCAGGATTTTCCCTCCAGTGTGCTTTTGTCTTGCTTCTTCATAGTCCATGATGCCTGCTGAGATTGTCAGTACAATGAAACCAAACTGACGGGATGAAAGCAAATTGTTCTGCCATTTTTCTAGATCTTTGAGTTGCACATCAAATTTGGGGCTGATTACTTCACACTTGTTCAACCTGCCTGTGAAGTTCATGACAATTTTCCCAGCTCTGTGGTCATCAATAATTTCAAATTCATCAATGTAACCATGCTTCATCATCACAGTCAGAAACTGGATGATGACTTTGGAGCACGGCCTGATGAAAACCTGGCAGTTGCCTCTCTTTTTGGCATTGTTGATACTCTTCAGAGCATCAGCCAGGACATTCATGAGCACCATTATGGTGGCAAGGACTGATGGCAGAAAGAGTGTAGATATTTTTTAAATAAAATCTATCTTTATCCTTTATGTGGTGTATTTATGCCACTGACACTTCAAGTGATTCTATAGTTGGCATACCATCTACCTTTTTATTATTACTTCCTAGTCATTGTCCTTTTTTTCTATTTGTTGTACTCTATTCTTTTTCTGCCATTTGTGGTTTTAACTGAGTATTTTACATGATTCTATTTTTTTCTTCATTCTTAGCAGCATCAATTATACTTCCTTTTACAACTTTTTTTTAGTGGTTGTCCTAGAGTTTGCATTATACATTTACAACTAATCCAGTTTCCTTTCAAATAACACTACTTCTTCACGGGTAGTACAAGTACCCTATAGAAATAAAATATTCTAATTGCTCCCATCCCTTGCCTCATTGCTGTCATTCATTTCACTTACACATAAGCTATAATCTTTAAATACATGGTTGCTATTGTTATTTTTTAATAACGTTAGCTCAATTAAGAGTAAGGAAAATAAAAAGTTCTTTTTATTTTACCTTTACTCATTTATTCACTAATGCTCTTCCTTTCTGTCAGTCCTAATGTCTGACCTATATCATTTTCTTCTCTCTGATAGACTTCTTTTAATATTTCTTGCAACGAAGGTCTACAGGCAATAGATTCTTTCCATTTTTCTTGTTTGATAAAGCCTTTATTTCTCCTACACTTTTTAAGGATACTTTTATAGAATATAAAATTCTAGGTTGGTGAGGTTTTTATCCCCTCTCAACATTGAAAATATTTCACTCCATTTTCCTTGCTTGCAAGTTTTTGAGAAGTCAGATGTAATTCCTATGTTTGCCCTTCTATACATGAGGTGTTTTTCTCCTTAGGTGTCTTTCAAGATTTTTAAATTCTCATCTGAGGATATGTGTGTTTTTTATTGATTTTTAGAGAGAGAGGAACAGAGGGAGGGAAGGAGAGAGGGAAGGGGAAAAGAGAGAGAAAGAGAGAGAGGGAGGCATTTATGTGAGAGAGAAATATTGATCGGTTGCTTCTGGAGTGTTCCCCAACTGGGGATTGAACCTGCAACCTAAGTATGTACCCTGATTGGGAATTGAACCAGCAACCTTTAGGTACATGGGATCCAACCAACTGAGCCACACTGGCCAGGGAGAGATTTTTTTCTTTATCTTTAATTTTCTTCAGTGTGAATATCATATACCTAGGTGTAGTTTTTTCTTTGGCATTTATACTACTTGGAGTTTCTGAACTTCTTGGATCTGTGGTTGGTTCTGACATTAATTTGGGGAAAATTCTCTGTTATGAATGCTTCAGATATTTCTTCTGCTCTCTTCTCCTGGTATTCTCATTGCATGTATGTTACACCTTTTGTAGTTCTCTCACAGTTCTGGGTTTTATGTTACTTTGTTTCAGCCTTTTTTTCTCATGGCTTTTGCATTTTGGACATGTCTATTGACATACCCTCAAGCTTAGAGATTCTTTCTTCAGCCAGCACCAGTCTACTAAGAAGCCCATCAAATGCATTCTTCACCTATGTTATAGAGATTTTCATTTCTAGCATTTCCTTTCTTTCTTTCTTTCTTTCTTTCTTTCTTTCTTTCTTTCTTTCTTTCTTTCTTTCTTTCTTTCCTTCCTTCCTTCCTTCCTTCCTTCTTTCTTTCTTTCTTTCTTTCTTTCTTTCTTTCTTTCTTTCTTTCTTTCTTTCTTCCTCACAGGAGGACAGGCTTTTCATTGATTCTAGAGAGAGAGGAAGGGAGAGTGAGAGAGAAACATGAATGTGAGAGAGAAACATTGATTAGTTGCCTCATGCAGATGTCCCGACCAAGGATCAAACTCACAACCTGGGTATGTTCCCTAACCAGGAATTGAATCCACGACCCTTTGGTGCACTGGACGACACTCTAATTCAGTGGTTCTCAACCTTCTGGCCCTTGAAATACAGTTCCTCATGTTGTGACCCAACCATGAAATTATTTTCGTTGCTACTTCACAACTGTAATGTTGCTACTGTTATGAATCGTAATGTAAATATCTGATATGCAGGATGGTCTTAGGCGACCCCTATGAAAGGGCAGTTCGGGGAAAAACCAAGATGGCGGCATAGGTAAACACCGGAAATTGCTGCCTCCAACAACACCTTCAAAAATACAACTAAAAGACAAAACGGACATCATCCAGAACCACAGGAAGGCTGGCTGAGTGGAAATTCTACAACTAGAATGAAAGAGAAAAGCACACTGTGACTCAGAGGAGGTGTGGAAGTGCAAAGGTACAGAGGTATGGAGGTGCACGCAGCAAGGGCTGGAAACTGAGGACGAGGCTGTCTTTTTGAATCAGGAGGGAGTCTCAAGTGCCCAACTGCTCTGAACTCCAGTTCTGGGAAGTCTCTGGGGACCCAGACTCATAGGGGGAGAAACTGGACTGTCTGGCAGCGGGCAGAACTTGGAACTCGAGGGCAGCTTCCTCTCAGAGGTGCTTGCAGCGATTACCGGGACACTGAGACACCGGGCCTCTTAGGGGAGGGCTGAGGATCAGCCATAGCTGTTTGCTCCCCTCTGTTGATCCACTGAGACCCTGCCCCACCCAAGCTGCGGCAGAGGCTTTTGCATATGAATGCCCTGGCCCTTTGCAATCTGAAAATTACCTAACAAACTGCAGCTGGGCTAGACAGACACAGAACTTCCAAGAGAAGGCCCAATGCCCCACAGCAGCTTGCATTGCTTCACAGCTGGGCCTCATTTGGGCACCTCCAAATCCCAAACAAGGAAGGGGAATCTGCATATCTCTTCGTAGCTCCTGCTGGGTAGCCTCAGGTAGAGGCTTTAGCACCTCCTTAGATCCAAGAGCCAGATTACAACTCCTCAGATCCATAAGGGACACACTCAGGGGGCAGACTCAGTGAGCACCAAAGCCCCACTGAAGCAAGTCTTGCCCCAGAAGGATGTCTTCAGCACAGAAATTCTCTCACTGTAGACACAGTTGATTCTCACAGACAATTGGCCTGGAGTTCAATTCCTCCCAGTGATACCTACAACAATCAAGGCTTAACTACATCTAGACTGTGCACAAAGCCCACAAAGGGGATCACCAAGAGTGTCCACCTCAGGTAATTGGGAAGGCTGAGCCACTGGGCCCTATGGGACACCTAGCACACAAAGCCACTCTATCAACACAGGGAAGCATAAAAGAAAATGTGGAGACAAAGAAACATGACACAAATGGCAGAAATAGAGAAAAGCAAAATACTTGATATAGAGTTCAAAACCACACTTTTAAGGTTTTTCAAGAGCTTTCTAGAAACCGCCAATAAATTTAGTAAGGCCCTCAAAAAGTCTGGAGAGACCCCGATAAATGTAGTGAGACCCTCAAGAAATCTAGTGAGACCCTCAAGGTTATGGAAAAGGACCAACTAGAAATTAAGCGTATTATACAGACTGAAATAAAGAGTATTATACAGACTCCCAACAGCAGACTAGAGGATTGCAAGAATCAAGTCAAAGATTTGAAATACAAAGAAGCAAAAAACACCCAACTGGAAAAGCAATATGAAAAAAGAATCCAAAAATACGAAGATAGTGTAAGGAGCCTCTGGGACAGCCTCAAGCGTACCAACATCCGAATTATAGGGGTGCCAGAAGAGGGAGAGCAAGATATCGAAAACCTCTTTGAAGAAATAATGACAGAAAACTTCCCCTGCCTGGTGAAAGAAATAGACTTACAAGTCCAGGAAGTGCAGAGAACCCCAAACAAAAGGAATCCAAAGAGGACCACACCAAGACACATCATAATTAAAATGCCAAGAGCAAAAGACAAAGAGAGAATCTTAAAAGCAGCAAAAGAAAGACCCATACGACTGTCAGCTGATTTCTCAACAGAAACTTTGCAGGCCAGAAGGGAGTGGCAAGAAATATTCAAAGTGATGAATGCCAAGAACCTACAACCAAGATTACTTTACCCAGCAAAGCTATCATTCAGAATTGAAGGTCAGATAAAAAGCTTCACAGATAAGGAAAAGCTAAAGGAGTTCATCACCACCAAACCAGTATTATATGAAATACTGAAAGGTATCCTTTAAGAAGAGGAAGAAGAAGAAAAAGGTAAAGATACAAATTATGAACAACAAATACACATCTATCAACAAGTGAATCTAAAAATCAAGTGAATAAATAATCTGATGAACAGAATAAACTGGTGATTATAATAGAATCAGGGGCATAGAAAGGGAGTGGACTGACTATTTTGGGGGGGGAAAGGGGTGTCGGGGATGCGGGAAGAGATTGGACAAAAATCGTGCACCTATGGATGAGGACAGTTGGGGGGGTGAGGGCAGAGGGTGGGGTGGGAACTGGGTGGAGGGGAGCTATGGGGGGAAAAAGAGGAACAACTGTAATAATCTGAACAATAAAGATTTAATAAAAAAGAAAAAAAAGAAAGAAAGGGTCGTTCGACTGCCAAAGGGCTCATGACCCACAGGTTGAGAACCGCTGCTAGAGTTTTTAACTCTTGTATTTGTCCACAATAAGCTTCCATTTAATCAACTGCAGTTCAGGTGTTCCTGCCCCAGCATTGGTTCCCATGAAGGGCTTCTACTCAGATAAGTTGTGATTCTCTGCATCCACCTGTCTGTCCAATTTTGGAGACAGCAGTTTGCTCTGTGACCTCAATTTTCTGACAGACCTAAGATTTGTTGATTTTTTTCAGTTTGTTTAGCCTTTACCTGATGAAGTGATGTCTTTCAAGTTCCTCCCAGGACAGACTAGAAATTGGTTGTTTTGTCTATTTTTTAGAGTCCTCACAGAGCTGCCCCACACATTCTGTCAAAGACTTTTAATTGCATTTATTGAAAGAGATAGGGTTGTGTGCTTATTCCATCTTCACCAGAGTCTATGTTCCCAAATTGTTTTAGGGGAAAAAATACAATTAATATACAGCTGGAGAAAATACTAAGAGGATATTTAAGAAAAATCTTTCCAGTTATTTCTGGGTGGTAGGATTTGGGGAGGTTTCTTCTTCACTTTGTGGCCATTTCCAACTTTTCTCTAATGAGCATTATTACTTGCATATTTAGAAAAAAATCATTAAGCATTCTTAAAATACCCAGGCATGGTGAACTTGTAGCCCAAAAAATGCAGGTTTGGCTCTCTGCCACAACAAAAGCCAAACTCCTGAGACAGGTGCTGGTGCAAAGGAAAGAGGTTTATTCAGGTGCCCTACAACCTGGGAGAATGGTGGACTCCCATCTGAAAGACCATTTCCCCTTCCTGCTTACACCCACAGCTCTTATAAGGATAGGAAGGGAAGGACTTTTTTTTCTGCCTAATTATCTTGCTAGCTTTTGGCATGCTTGAGTCCTATCCATTCCTCTCCCTAACTTTTAGTCACTCGGTGTAAGAACCTCCCCTGGCACCATCTTGGTCAATGAGGGAGACTCCCTGGTGCTCCAACTAATTGTTCATAGTAACAATTGCCCCCCTGCAAAACTGGACCTTGTAATTTTACAAGGGTAAATGGATGGAGATCTCATCTTCTGTAATTACTCCCTGTTGTCAAGCGTTATAGTCTTACCTATTCCTGGGTCCAGAAATTCTTGCTATCTATTAAAGGAAGAAGGTGGTCAAGAATGGAAGGAAGCCGTAACCGGTTTGGCTCAGTGGATAGAGCGTCGGCCTGCAGACTGAAAGGTCCCGGGTTCGATTCCGGTCAAGGGCATGTACCTTGGTTGCGGGCACATCTCCAGTGGGGAGTGTGCAGGAGGCAGCTGATCAATGTTTCTCTCTCATCGATGTTTCTAACTCTCTATCTCTCTCCCTTCCTCTCTGTAAAAAATCAATAATATATATATATATATATATATATATATATATATATATATATATGAATGGAGGGAAGCCTTTACACAAGGGAGGTTTGCTGTCCTCAGAAGTGGCATACGTGGTGTCAAGAGGATGGCACTGCTGGACAGGCAAAGCTGGTAAACTGCTTCGTATTTCAAATGGAATTGTTGCAGAGGAGCTTCCAAAGTGAGACTTATTGTGTAGACAAGCAATCAAGTATTTAATGAGGGGCATGCCTAGTAGTGCAGGGAGAATTATAATGAAATCAGAAACTGGAGAGACTATAGGATCCTCATGATCTAAATCTGAGTGGGCCTTCGGTGGCACACCCAACAGCAGGGTAAGTTTGTTGAGGAAATCATTGTCCGGGAAATGCAGACAAAGGCTTTATCAGTCAAAGGTGTGCATAAAGTATAGCAATTATCCAAAAAATAATAATAATAAAAGAAAAAGTTACATGTCACTTAGCTTTTGGAGGTGCTGTCCTTGTTCTAAAGAGGACTTTTAAATCTCTTTCAGGAATTTAGGTCCAGCTTCCCCTTACAGTGTCAACAGCAGCACCAAGATCTGAGTCCTCCTCAGGTGACACCCACTTTAACTGTGTGTGGTGGGTCCAGGACTTGATTCTGTGAGCTTTAGGGAAGAGTGTGTTGTCAGCAGAATGTCATAGGGACTGATCCATTATGTGGCTAACTGGTGTTCAGGACCTTGAGTCTTCCAGGTCTTTAGTAAGACTTGGTCTCCTGGCTGGAATGAGTGTAAGGGCTTGTCAGACAGGTAGATAGACCTGCAATGAGCAAACTTGTGCAAACTTGTTTGCCCTAACTGTTGTACATATTGTTTGATATTTGATTCATGTTCTAAATCTCAAGGGGATGTTCCTCAACTCAATATCAAGGGATATTCCTCAAATAAAAACTTGGGTCTCCCATAAACGATTTCAAAAGGGCTTAATTTAACCCTACTTTGGGGCATTACACTAATCCAGAGCAAGACAATATGAAGTGCCTGGTGCCATTATTTCATGGCATATTTTCACCAGGATTTTCTTTATTGTGTGGCTCATTTTCTCAGTCTTCCTCAATGATTGGGGTCTCCAAGATGCATGTAGTTTCCAATGAATCTGTAGTGTTTGTCCTATCTTCAGGGAGATTTCTGAAGTGAGTTATGATTCATTGTCACTTTGTTTTTTGTTTTTTAAATATATTTTATTGATTTTTTACAGAGAGGAAGGGAGAGGGATAGAGATTTAGAAACATCGATGGAAGAGAAACATCAATCAGCTGCCCCTTGCACACCTCCTATTGGGGATGTGCCCATAACCAAGGTACATGCCCTTGACTGGAATCGAACCTGGAACCTGCCAGTCTGCAGGCCGATGCTCTATCCACTGAGCCAAACCATTTAAGGCTCCATTGTCACTTTGAATGCTCTAAGGAAGTCCAAACCTAGGGATTATTTCTTCGAGTAGATTGGAGCATGCACCTATTGTTTAGTCCAGACAATGGGGGCTCAAGCTATTTTCTGACCAAATAGTCTCAGAGTAAATCTTTCTAATATTTACTGACCTTTAAGATTGTCTGTTACCGCGATTACCTGCCTAAGAGCTAGATGTGTATCCAAAGTTGAATAAAAAAGGTTGACAAGGCCTGGGCGCCAGTGGAAATCCTTTCTCTTGCATTGGGCTTGCCTGCCTGGCCCTCAATATTTCCAAATTATTATTTCTTGTCTCATCTCTTTCATTTACATGCGGCCCTTTCTCCAGATCCCAAACCCTGAACCACGCAGGACGTGGGTCTATACAACATTGATTTTTCTTTTTTTTTTAATGTTTAATTTCTTTATTGGTTAAGGTATTACAAATGTGTCCTCATCCCCCCATTAACCTCCAACCTCCCCCCCGCCCCCACTCATGCTCTCATCCCCCAGTTGTCTGTGTCCATTGGTTTGGATTATATGTATGCATACAAGTCCTTTGGTTTTTCAATAATCACTGCCCAACGCAGGGCCTGGCTCAGATTGTGTTCAGTTACTGTTGAGTAAAAGAAAGAAAGAAAAAAGGAAGGAAAGATGAAAGAAGGAAGGATCACCGGAAGGGGACTGGAACTAAGGTGGTTTTGCCTTGGCATGGTCTGGAATGTGTGGGTTCTTAATTTCATGCAGGAAAGATTTCATGACACAAGTCCAGGTATTGTTTTTTTTAATATACTGTATATTTTTATTGATTTCAGAGAGGAATGGAGAGGGAGAGAAGGATAGAAACATCAATGATGAGAGAGAATCATTGATCGGCTGATGCCTGCATGCCCCCTATTGGGGATCAAGCCTGCAACCTGGGCATGTGCCCTGACTCGAAATCAAACCTGTGACCTCTAGGTTCATAGGTTGATGCTCAACCACTGAGCCACACCGGCTGAGTGGTTGAGAGTTTATTTATTTATTTATTTATTTTTCAAGAGGACATTTATTAAAGCTGGGGACAGTGAAACAAAGGAAGGACTTAAGACAGAAGAGACAAGATCACAGCAACAGGAGTGAGCCTAGGCTGGGCTGCCTAAATGCAAGCAAGGAAGTCACAGTAACAGGAGTGAGCCATGCTGAGCTGCGTGGACTCAGGAAAGGAAGTCCCAGTAACAGGAGTGAGCCCTGATGGGCTGCGTGGACTCAGGAAAGGAAATACCAGTAACAGGAGTGAGCCGAGATGGGCTGCGTGGACTCGGGAAAGGAAGTCACAGTAACAGGAGTGAGCCCTGATGGGCTGCATGGACTCAGGAAAAGAAGTCACAGTAACAGGAGTGAGCCGAGATGGGCTGCGTGGACTCAGGAAAGGAAGTCCCAGTAACAGGAGTGAGCCATCATGGGCTGCGTGGACTCGGGAAAGGAAGTCACAGTAACAGGAGTGAGCCGAGATGGGCTGCGTGGACTCGGGAAAGGAAGTCACAGTAACAGGAGTGAGCCCTGATGGGCTGCGTGGACTCAGGAAAAGAAGTCACAGTAACAGGAGTGAGCCCTGATGGGCTGCGTGGACTCAGGAAAAGAAGTCACAGTAACAGGAGTGAGCCGAGATGGGCTGCGTGGACTCGGGAAAGGAAGTCCCAGTAACAGGAGTGAGCCATCATGGGCTGCGTGGACTCAGGAAAGGAAATACCAGTAACAGGAGTGAGCCCTGATGGGCTGCGTGGACTCAGGAAAAGAAGTCACAGTAACAGGAGTGAGCCGAGATGGGCTGCGTGGACTCGGGAAAGGAAATACCAGTAACAGGAGTGAGCCATCATGGGCTGCGTGGACTCAGGAAAGGAAATACCAGTAACAGGAGTGAGCCCTGATGGGCTGCGTGGACTCAGGAAAGGAAATACCAGTAACAGGAGTGAGCCGAGATGGGCTGCGTGGACTCGGGAAAGGAAGTCACAGTAACAGGAGTGAGCCCTGATGGGCTGCGTGGACTCAGGAAAAGAAGTCCCAGTAACAGGAGTGAGCCATCATGGGCTGCGTGGACTCAGGAAAGGAAATACCAGTAACAGGAGTGAGCCCTGATGGGCTGCGTGGACTCAGGAAAGGAAATACCAGTAACAGGAGTGAGCCGAGATGGGCTGCGTGGACTCGGGAAAGGAAGTCACAGTAACAGGAGTGAGCCCTGATGGGCTGCGTGGACTCAGGAAAAGAAGTCACAGTAACAGGAGTGAGCCGAGATGGGCTGCGTGGACTCGGGAAAGGAAGTCCCAGTAACAGGAGTGAGCCATCATGGGCTGCGTGGACTCAGGAAAGGAAGTCCCAGTAACAGGAGTGAGCCGAGATGGGCTGCGTGGACTCGGGAAAGGAAGTCACAGTAACAGGAGTGAGCCCTGATGGGCTGCGTGGACTCAGGAAAAGAAGTCACAGTAACAGGAGTGAGCCGAGATGGGCTGCGTGGACTCGGGAAAGGAAGTCCCAGTAGCAGGAGTAAGCCATGACGGGCTGCATGGACTCAGGAAAGGAAATACCAGTAACAGGAGTGAGCCTTGATGGGCTGCGTGGACTCAGGAAAGGAAGTCACAGTAACAGGAGTGAGCCGAGATGGGCTGCGTGGACCCTGGAAAGGAAGTCACAGTAACAGGAGTGAGCCGAGATGGGCTGCGTGGACTCGGGAAAGGAAGTCCCAGTAACAGGAGTGAGCCATGACGGGCTGCGTGGACTCAGAAAGGAAGTCACAGTAACAAGAGTGAGCCATCATGGGCTGTGTGGACTCAGGAAAGGAAGTCACAGTAACAGGAGTGAGCTATCATGGGCTGCGTGGACTCGGGAAAGGAAGTCACAGTAACAGGAGTGAGCCGAGATGGGCTGCGTGGACTCGGGAAAGGAAGTCCCAGTAACAGGAGTGAGCCATGACGGGCTGCGTGGACTCAGAAAGGAAGTCACAGTAACAAGAGTGAGCCATCATGGGCTGCGTGGACTCAGGAAACAGGTTACAAGGGCTAACGAAGGGATTTTGGAGACAGATTAAGAGGATTAGCTGGGATGAGCTGCTGCTGCCTGCTGCTCCCGTTTCAAGTCTCCTGGGAACCTTTAGAGCTTAGGCGAAAGAAAGCAAAAGTACACACCTGAGGAAAGGGGTGCAGGGGTGTGCTCCAAGGAGAGCAGTGGGAGTTCTAGGGGAGGTCTCAGGGGAGGGTCTCAACAGAATATTCAACAACTTCCCAGGTGTGTCCTTCAATATGCTGATGCATCAGCATGAGCATACAGGGCAATCATTCTCTGGTCGGCCTCACTGCTCTACGTTTATCTTTGATTTGTCTGGCTCTAATTGGTTCTTTTGTTATGTATTCCCCTGACTGCATCCGTACTGGGATTTGGCTGGCACTATCTGAGTCTCTGTTCTCTCTCTCCTTTAGTAGGTGATTTAAGCTATTCTGTCTCTGGTTGGGAAGGAGAGGTGTAAACCATTTGCTTTTTGGATAGGGAAGATATGATCTTGTTATTTATTAGCAGGCTGTTAATTGCTTGGCCTTGTTTAATATCTTGCCTTAGTTTCCCTCATTCTACTTGCCAAGGAATTTCCTAGCTTCTTGCTATACCCTGCCTCAGAAGGAAGGATGGATCAAGTTCCTGGCATGTAGAAAGGGTTTAAGGCAGGTTTTCCAAACCAGAACTGAAGATGGGATGTGGTAGGAGCACTAGAAACATGTACTGAGTTCAACTGAATTGACTTTAATTTTTTTAAATTTCCTTCTAGTTTTGGCTTGTAGCCTTTCACCAAATCTAAGTCCACAGCCAGGCAAAACCCAGGACACAGCCTGCAAACCTGAAGTCAGCAGTGAGGTCAGTGTTGGAGGAGCCGGCCTGAGCTGTCAGAACGCAGGCTGGGTGTCAGAGCAAACCTGAGGGATAGGTTCCATGTCCGGTTCAGTGCCCAGTGCTGCTCTTCCCTCCCCTGTGCTTGGGCTGTGTTTCAGTGACCAGGGCATGCCCAGTCCTGCATATTATATCATTTGTGCTCATTTGCTCCTCTCTGGCAAGTTCTAGCTGGGCCAGTATCTATCCCCTGCTTCTAATAAGCCTATCTTGATAACGGCCCAGACCTATGACCTTACTTTCATTTCAGTCTGACCTTTGAATTAGTTATAACTTGTTGTGTGCAAGTGTCAGAAATCGCACTCAAAAGGGTTCAGAAATCCCACAAAAAAGAATGCGATGTTTTCAGGTTTGGTTGGATCCAGCAGTCTGAACCAATGCTCTGCTTCTCAGTTTGATTTTCCTCTATGTTAGCCTCATCCTCAGACTTCCTCACTGTGCAGTCGTGGAGTGTGAGCCGAGGCCAGTGCCAGGTGTATAGCAGAGTTTCAATAAATAATTGTGGAATGAATGAATAAATGATGGGCTTAGCACTTCAGGTTTACATCCTACCAACTTAGCAATTCCAGGAAAAAGAGAGTAATGCTTTCCAAACCAAAGTCCTTAGGGCTGAGTCTAATGAGTCTGGCCTGGGGTTTGGTCATATATTCGTCAGAGTAGGTTAGACTTTGCCATGGCAGCACATCAATCTTAAAATCTCTTACTCTTACTCACAGTAAGAGACTGGGGGACGAGGGCTTTGCCCAAAGTAGTCATTAAGGTGTTCAAGCTCGTCCCATTTGAGTCTCTACCATCTTCAAGGCAAGGCTTCAAGGTTCTCATGGGAAGATAAGAGAGAATATCCCATGTAGGGGATGTGCTAGTGCAGGCCTGAACGGGGCATCCATCCCTTCTGTCTGTCCTCCATTGGCCAGAGCTGGCACAAAAGGAGAATAAAGTGGTTTGTAAAACCCTTAGCATTGTAGCTTGCTGAGGTCATCTGACTCCTCGAGTCAATCGTGGAGGCCAGGGTGCCTCACTGCTCCAACTAGCCATACCTGGGTGACACCTCATCCCTGAAGTCAGCGGACTGGGTCAGCCCATCAAACCCCCCTTAGACTGGCTGAGGATGAGGGCTCCCTGTGAGAAACCAGGATGCCATTGCCAGAAACAGGGATGGATACTGGGCCAGAAGATGTTACACAGACCCCTAATCCCTTGTGTTGCTTCTTGACTCTCTTCAGCCCCACCCAGCCCCACCCAGGGCCCGCAGACCCTACCTGAGCACTTCAGCAGAATCAGGCTGGAAAGGGCCCAGAACAACTCTGACTGTATTTAAATTATACTCAAATAAATTTCAGACCCTCATGGTCCATCAAAATCTAATTTAGTGAGAATATTCAGGGCTTGTTTTTAAACTAAAGACTCTGGACAGATGAAAAGATTTGGGGCAACACGTTAAGTGTCTAGAGAGCAACATTATTTTAATGACCTTTAGACACATTATAAAACTTTTCCATATTACTTGTAGAAAACTTGGGAAATAAAGGAAAGTATTAGCTTTTGATGAGATATGTTCCAGTAACAAATGATCTCCTGCTCTCTGTGGCCTACAACAACAAGGCTTATTCCTTGCGGGCATTTATGCTGGCGTTGCTCATGTGTCTCCACTCCCCGACACAGCCTGGAGGACCAGTCCCACTGGGATAGGTTGTTCTCATAGCGCAGAAAACAACCCGTGGAGCCACACACGGCTTTCACAGCTTCCCTCTAACGTCGTACATGTCGCTTCAGCCCACGTCCCATTGGCTGAGCAAATTAATGGTCGGGTCTGAAGTCAGTGGGTAGGGTGATCTGAAGTCAGTGGGTGGGGTGACTTGCTCCTCCCAAAGGGGGTCACTACAGGGTCGCAGCGTGGGTGGGGACCGCTCACAGGGTAGGGGAGAACAAAACAGTAGGAACAAACACAGTGTGTATCTAAGACAAGTGTAACAGATAAAATAGTTATCACAATGCCGTCAGCCTGAAATAACCACTACCCTCTGGGTGGGTCTCTTTCAGTATGTTTCCAGACATGTGCAAACCAACATTTATGTTTAATCACAGAGGCAATCAAATCCAGATAATCCAGCCAATTGGCATATCCAACACCAATCAGATGGCCCAGTTAACCTTCCTCAGCTAAACCTAATTGTTTAGACCCATTAATCGATGTGGCTGGTGAAACAGATTAATTGGCATGTCACTGATGGAGTACATGCCAGACATTGGCATTTGCTGATTTAACTGTGTTGATTTGATTATGTAAATTGAGTCCAACATATGTCTTTATATGTAACTATACACTGAGTGGCCAGATTATTATGGCCACCCCATCAGTACTTCGTTGGGCCACCTTTTGCCTTCAGTATTGCAGCGATTCTTCTGGGCATTGACTCCACGAGATGTTGAAAGGTGATGCGAGGAACCTGACACCATGCCTGATGAATAGCACTGTCCAGTTCTGTGAGGTTTGATGGTTGTGGAACCAGCTGCCTGATGGCTCTTTTAACTTCGTCCCACAAATGCTCCATTGGATTGAGATCTGGTGATTGTGGGGGCCACCTAAGCAAGGTAAAGTCTCCCTCGTGTTCTTGAAACCACTCCTGCACAATACAAGCACCGTGGCATGGCGCATTGTCTTGTTGGAAGAAGCCATCTCCATTGGGATATGCCATCAACATGATGGGATGACCTTGATCAGCAATGATACTTAGGTATGTTGTGCTATTCAGACGTTGTTCCACACGAATTAAAGGGCCCAAATCATGCCAGGAAAACATGCCCCAAACCATAACACTGCCCCCACCAGCTTGAAGGGTTGTACTCATGATTCCACGTGGGGTGCATGCTTTTATGCTGTTTCCGCCAAATTCTCACTCTGCCATCTGCATGATGCAACAGGAAATGTGATTCATTGGACCACATGACTTTTTTCCAATGCTCGACTGTCCAATCCTTGTGTTCCTGTGCGAATTGGTGATGTTTTATCTTGGTAACTGCAGACAGCAAAGGTGTTCAAACAGGCCTTTGGCTTCCATATCCCATACGATGCAGTGTACGGCTAATTTGCCTACAAACGTCAGGTGGTCATAATAATCTGTTCACTCAGTATATATATCTTTTTTTAAAAAATATATTTTATTGATTTTTTACAGAGAGGAAGGGAGAGAGATAGAGAGTCTTAGAAACATCGATGAGAGAGAAACATCGATCAGCTGCCTCCTGCACACTCCCTACTGGGGAGGTGCTTGCAATCCAGGTACATGCCCTTGACCGGAATCGAACCTGGGACCCTTCAGTCCACAGGCCGACGCTCTATCCACTGAGCCAAACCGGTTTCAGCAGTATATATATCTTAAATAAATATCTGATTTTTGTAAAAATATATTTTTATTGATTTTTTACAGAGAGGAAAGGAGAGGGATAGAGAGTTAGAAATATTGATGAGAGAGAAACATCGACCAGCTGCCTCCTGCACACTCCCTTCTGGGGAGGTGCTTGCAATCCAGGTACATGCCCTTGACCGGAATCGAACCTGGGACCTTTTAGTCCCCTGGCCAACACTCTATCCACTGAGCCAAACCGGTTAGGGCAATAAATATCTGATTTTTATTTTATAAGGATTTTTCTGCATTGCTAAAACTTTACAAGCATAATTTTAATGCATACATAAAAATTTATTGTATGGTTCTATTATAATTACTTAACCCAAGTCCTGAGCATTTTAAATGCTTCTACTTTGTGTTTTTCAATAATAACTGTTACAATCTACATATGTGTTTGTAAAATAAATTTTTAACATAAAAGTAACTCATTTTCATCATAGAATATGCAGGTGAGTAAAATTAAATTTGCTGTAATTCTACCTCCTAGACACAATAGTCTGGATTTACTTAAAAATACACATATATAGTATATAAAAGCCAAGCAACCGGAACAGTGGAACGACCAGAACAACCCAAATGATCGGTCACTATGAGGCACACTGCAGCGGCCAGCCAGCCCAATGGGGGCTCTGATCGGCCCTCCCAACCGCCCACATCCCCTCCCCTTGGCCAGCCTTGCCTCCCGTCGGCCCTCGGCCCTCCCACCCTGATTGGGGTTGGGCCTGGTGGCTAACCTCCCACAACCCCTCTCCATGCCCCCCTGCCAGCCCAGCCCCGATCGGCCCCCATTGGAGCGGGCCATCCGGACCCCACCCATACATGAATTCGTGCACGGGGCCTCTAGTTTATTTATAAACAAAAATGAGATAATTAAAAAATGAATCTAGTGTGATTTTTTTTCTGGTGTCCTTATGTTTGAGACTCACAGAAGGGGAATTAAGAAGACAAAAAGGGTCTACCCACATTTAAGCCTCTTGATACATTTTTCAGTCTTGAAATGTTGGGTTAAAATAGGGAAGGAAAAAGTAAAACTGTCACTTTTTTCAGACAACATGATTCTGTATATAGAAAACCCTAAAGACTCCACCCCAAAAATATTAGAAACAGTAAACAAATACAGTCAAGTTGCAGGTTATAAAATCAATGTGCAAAAATCCATTGCTTTCCTGTATACTAACAAAACTTCAGAAAAAGAAATAAAAAAACCCAACTCCTTTTGCAATTGCAACCAAAAGAATAAAATACCTATGAATAAACTTAACAAAGAATGTGAAAGACCTATATACTGAAAATTATAAAGCATTATTAAAAGATATTAAAAAAGATACAATAAAATGGAAAAATATCCCATGTTCATGGATTGGGAGAATCAACATAGTTAAAATGGCTATATTACCCAAAGCAATATAAAGATTTAATGCAATCTACATCAAAATCCCAATGTCACTTTTTAAACAAATAGAATATGAAATCATCAGCTTTTTATGGAACCACAAAAGACCGAATAGCCAAAGCAATCCTGAGAAAAAGGAACGAAGCTGTAGGTATCACTCTACCTGACATCAATTATGCTACAGAGCTACGATAATCAAAACAGCATGGTATTGCCAGAGAAACAGACACACAGATCAATGGAACAAAAAGAAGAGCCCAGCTATAAAACCATATATATATGGACAGATAATTTTTGACAAAGGAGCCAGAAACACACAATGTAGTAAAGGTAGTCTCTTCAATAAATTGTGCTTGGAAAATCACATGAAAACGAATGAAACTGGATTACAGTTTGTCCCCATGTACAAAAATTAATTCAAAATGGATCAAAGACCTAAATATTAGGCCCCAAACAATAAATTACATAGAAAAACATCAGTACTAAACTTATGGACCTTGGTTGTAAAGAACATTTTATGAACTTGACCCCAAAGACAAAGGAAGTAAAGGCAAAAATAAATGAATGAGGCTATATCAAACTAAAAAGCTTCTCCATGGCAAAAACAACAACAACAATAAAACAAAAAAACTACAAAACAACAACAACAAAAACAAAAAAACACCCAGACAAAACAAAAAGGCAGCCAACCAGATGGGAGATGATATTTGCAAACAGTAGCTCTGATAAAGGTTTAATTTCCAAAATATATAAAGAACTCATAAAACTCAACACCAAAAAAACAGCCCAATCAAGAAGTGGGCAGAGAACCTCTCCCAAGAAGACATATGAACAACCAATAGATATAGGAAAAGATGTTCAACCTCCTGGCAATTAGGGAAATGCAAATCAAAACTATAATGAGCTACCACCTCACACCTGTTAGAGTGGCCATTATCAACAATACAAGCAATAACAAGTGTTGGAGAGGTTGTGGAAAAAAGGGAACCCTCATTCACTACTGGTGGGAATGTAGACTGGTACAACCACTATGGAAAGCAGTCTGGCGGTTCCTCAAAAAATTAAGAATAGAGCTACCATATGACCCAGCAACCCCACTCCTGGGTATATGTCCAAAAAACTCGAAATCATGTATTTGCAAAGATATATATGCCCCTATGTTCATTGCAGCATTATTTGTGTGGCCAAGACATGGAAACAACCAAAGTGTCCTGTGATAGAGGACTGGATAAAGATGTGGTCCATACACACAATGGAATACTGCTCAGCTATAAGAAAGGATGAAATAGAGCCATTTGCAACAACAGGGATGGACCTTGAGAGCATTATGCTAAGTGGAATAAGTCAGTTCGAAAAAGCTAAGAACCATATGATTTCATTCGTATGTGGGATATAAAATTGAGCACAAATAGCAGTGTGGTGGTTGCCAGAGAGAAGGGGGTGGGAGAAGAGGGTCCAATATATGCTGACAGGAGATTTGACTTTGGGTGGTGGGCTCATAGTGCAATATACAGATCTTGTAACATAGAAACCCACACCTGAAACCTATATGATCATGGTGACCAATGTCCCCCCAATCCTCCTTCCTTCCTATATAATAAAAGGCTAATATGCAAATTGACAAAATGGGGGAATGTTTGCTATGACGAGCACTGACCACGGGGCAGATGCTCAACGCAAGAGCTGCCCCCTGGTGGTCAGTGCACTCCCACAGGGGGAGCGCCACTCAGCCAGAAGCTGGGCTCACAGCTGGTGAGTGCAGCGGCAGAGGTGGGAGCCTCTCCCACCTCCAGCACTAAGGATCCCACATGGGGAGTGGGCCTAAGCCGGCAGGCAGACATCCCCCAAGGGGTCCTGGACTGCGAGAGGGTGCAGGCTGGGCTGAGGACTCCTCCCCTCCAGCCCCCAGGGCACAAATGTCATGCACCAGGCCTCTAGTAAATTTACTAATAATAAAAAAATTGGGGTTAATGTATACTTCTTCCAACAGTGTATACTTGTGCCCACCCCACTACAGTCATTGCGTTATGATTGTCACTTGTTTCTGTCTTCCCAGAAGAGACCTTGGCTTGAACTCCAGTGACACCCCTAGTAGACTCTGTGTGGCGGATCAGCCCCTGGGAGGCAGGATGCATTGGGACCGCATCAGCTTCTACCTCACTGCACGGCTACGGGAACCAGCTCTGGCCCAGTCTCTTCTCTGGACACGAAGTGCCTGCTGGCTGCTGCAGTTCTCGCCTCTACCTGGGGAATGTGGGTGTGAGCACAGCCCTGCAGCTCACCTCATGAGAGCACTGGACATAGTGATTGGCTCCTAAAAAACAAAACACAAAGTAATGGATGTCACTTCCGAGACTGGGCTGTAGAAGACAGTGATTCCATCCTGCACGCACACTCTCCCTTGCTGGCACATTCTCGACCACTCAGTTTGGTGAAGACAGCTGCCATGCAGCGAGCGGCCCTGTGGAGAGCCCGACACAGTAAGGCTTGAGGCTGGCCTCAGACCAACAGCCAGTGAGGAACGGAGGCCCTCAGTCTAACAGTCCACAAGTTCTAACCATCACGTCCATGCTTGGGAGTGGGTCCTCCCCTCGTCCAACCTGCAGCTACCTTGATTGCAGCTGTGTAAGTGGCCCTGAGCCAGCAACACTCAGCTAAGCCACATCTAATTCCTGACCCACGGTAATGGTGAGGTAATAAATGCATGTGATTTTAAGCCGCTGAGCTTTGGGCTCATTTGTTACGCAGCAACAGGTAACTAGGAAGAGCTCCTGTTACTCCGAAGGTGGAAATACTCCCCAGCAGTAAGTGTTGCGAAGCCTTGCTCTGGATGAGAGGTTATGAAACGCCGAACTGCAAGCTGAAGGCAGCCTGCAGGCAGGCTCGCCTTTTCGTTTTCCGTTGGAGGGGATAACTGTGCGGTGTTTGAAAAACATTTTGAGTTAGCATTTAACACAGGGGAGAGTTCGCAGGACGCGGATCACCGAGGTCTAGGGACTCATTGGAAGCCAGGCACCTGGCAACTGACAGCTGAGGCCAGGCAGCCCTGTGCTTCGTTGGGGCACGTGTTCTCCTGTTTGTCAGAGAAAACACTACCCCTGACTGCCCGCATTTCTGAGGTCAAGTGTTGGCTGCAATTCATCACTGCGTTCCCACCATTTCTTATGGAAGAATAAGAGAAAGTCACGAGAATGGGACGGTACAGCGGAATATTGTTCCCACATCTTCGTCAAAGGAGAGGCCAGGCCAAGAGGCCCAGGAGGTCAGCCAGAGCACAGCAGATGGCTCCTGTCTGCGCCACGTGACGCCCGCTGGGGCTGGCAGTCCAGCGCGGCTTCTTCCTTCATCCGCTGGTGCTGGCGTCAGGGCAGCTCCGCCCAGGGCCGGGCGGGTCTGGCCCAGCTGCAGCCGGACTCTGGAGACTCCACTGACACCGTGAGTCCAGTTCCTTGTCTTTTCCTTGTCGTCTCGGGGCCCTTCTCTCTCCAAATGGTCTTTCCAGCAGGAAATCGGACTTCTCACACGGCAACTCTCAAGAGTATAAATGTGGACACTGCCAGGCCTTCTTCAGGCTCAGGACTGTGGCTGGCCCAGGGTCACTGCTGATTCATTCTGTTGCTTAAAACAAGTCACAGGCCCAGCTCATGTCCGAAGGGAAGCGGCTGCACGGGGTATGCATACTGGAAGGCCTGATTCACGGGGCCACAGAAGTTCCAGGTTGTTCCCATGAATTCTCAGAAATATGGCAGCGGGGCCATCCTGGGCCATTTCACTCAGAAATGAAAGGAGGCAGGGAAAGGCGGCCCCAGTGAACTGGAAAGCATGGGCCACTTGGATTACACACCAGGAACACGAAAAATGGTCTGGTAGCTGGGAGCTGCCACCAGGGCTATCATGTGCCCAGCTGAACATAAATAACATCTGCTGAGGCCCACGCCATGTACCCACAGTGGGCAAACACTATTCAACTTCCTTCTAAGCTTCTCTTTCCAGGGGTCTCAAGGCCACCCTTGAGTTTGATGATTCAGTAGCACTCACAAGACTTAATGCCAGGTTATAGTCATAGCTAACTTTTTAAAAAATATATTTTTATTGATTTCAGAGAGGAAGGGAGAGGGAGAGAGATGTAGAAACCTCAATGATGAGAGAGAATCATTGATTGCCTGCCTCTTGCTTGCCCCACACTGGGGATCGAGCCCACAATTAGGGGCACGTGCCTTAAGTGGGAATCCAGTCATGACCTTCTTGTTCATGGGACGATGCTCAACCACTGAGCCATGCCAGCCGAGCATTGTAGTTAAGTTTTATTACAGAAAATAATACAGAATAAAGCAACAGGAAAAAGATATTCACTGGGCGAGGTCCAGGAAGTTTGGGCACAGGCTTCCAAGTCCTTCCCCCACTGAAGTTGCCCAGGACAGTATCTTTCTCTGTGGCAGGCAGCCACGGGGACACCAGCAGGGTCCCTGCTCGGAAAAACCCACGCAAGTCGCGGGTCCCAGGCTCTTCTGAAAGGCTGGGCACACAAGCACAACCTGCTATGGCAGCGGTTCTCAACCTGTGGGTCGCGACCCCTCTGGCGGTCGAACGACCCTTTCACAGGGGTCGCCTAAGACCATCCTGCATATCAGATATTTACACTACGATTCATAACAGTAGCAACATTACAGTGATGAAGTAGCAACGAAAATAATTTTATGGTTGGGTCACAACATGAGGAACCGTATTTAAAGGGCCAGCAGGTTGAGAAGCACTGTGCTATGGCAACCAACCCTCAGAATCCCACAGGTGAACCCAGATACATCAGTACATAACAATCCCGGGGCACTTCTCAGCAATTCCAGTGGCCCGGCATGCACCACATCACCAATCGGTAGCAGAAAGAAGAGTCCGAGAGCCACAGTCCCAGGGATTGGCCCAGGGTCCACCTTGGTTCCAGGCTTCCAGACATGCAAGGATTGCGCCACCAGACCTGCTGTGTTAATTCTTTCCTCGAAACCTTACGCGAGCCTGCCCACAGGGACTGCCAGCCTTTCCAGAGAGGGAAACCGAGGCTCAGGGGTACAAAGTGACTGTCAGACAGGGACTGGGGCCCACAGTTGAGGGGGAGGGAAGGCACATCGTAATTAAACGCAAGGACTCGGAGGTTAGGTAGGTCTGGGTGCCAGCGTTGATTTTGCCAGTATTTCCACAAGCAATTTCAGCCCATCTGTGTAGCAAAAATTAAGATAATAGGACCTTTGCTGGGAATGTGTGAAACACCGCTGTGCGGGGGCGGGCCGGGGGGTGTGTGTAACATCACGCCGTCAGTGATGCATCAATGAAAACTCTGGGGCCCTGGCCCGTGTGGCTCAGTTGGTTGAGTGTTGTCCTATACGCCAAAAAGTCACCGGTTCTATTCCCAGTCAGGGCACCATCCCCATGGTGGGCCTGCAGGAAGCAGTTGATCAATGTTTCTCACATTGACATTTCTCTCTCTCGCTCGCTCTCTCTCTCTCTCTCTCTCTCTCAAGTCAATAAAAACATATTATACATTTTTATGGGGATTTCGTTGATGATGATGTGATGAGGGTTTGGAGTGGCCCATCTGATTCCAACCAATAACAGAAAAGTTGCTCCAGGTGAGGAGGCAAGAAGACGGCCACAGCTCATCCTTCGAGCCTGCAGGACCCTGCTATGCGGGAGCAGCAGATGGGAAAGGCCTGGGAAGGAAATTGTGGTGCCTCCTGGAGACAGGTCCAGGCTGTGTGTCTGTCGCTGGCGTGTCAGGCTCGGGAGCCGTGGCTCAGCCTGTGCTCCTGTTGCATCTGGGTTCAGGGAGGTCTGGCGCCCGGGCCGTGTGGTCTCTGTGCAGGGCTCAGTCCTGGGCCTGGAGGCCTGGGCTTTGGAAGCGCCTGCCCAGGTGTCCCCAGTGAGGTCCCCTGCGTCATGCACCAAGCAGGAGCGGCAGCAGCACTGACCATCGTGGCCGTGGCCTCCAGTGAGGCAGCCAACTTGGCTCCCCACGTGAACCCCTGCCTGGTTCTGCTCCTGTGGGTGGTCGCTGCAGGGCTCTGGGCCTCAGTAGCCTCATCTGTAAATCGGGTGCCATGTTTTAGTGAAAGGCCATGTGACTCAGAGGGAGTAATGGCCACTGGAGGCCAAGCCCGCGCACAGGTTTGTGCTCCTAGCCCTCACTGAGGATCTTCACACTTCAAACTGGTTGCCAGCCTTTTGCCATCAGAAGATGTTGTCTAAGATCTGAGTTCCTAGCTTCTCTTTAAAGATGGGAGGGGGCTTCGGTCTGGCCACAGAGGATCTACTGCCCCACAAAGACACAGGTAGGGTGAGCCAGGCAGCAGCCACACCTACAGGCAAGGGCTCCTCTGCCTCCCTCCCCACCGGAGCCCCGCCAGAGCCTGGCCCCAGGTGACTGACAGCTGGGAGCCTGCCACCGGTCAGGGAAGGACCAGCCACAGGCCCACTCCTGGCAGCACCCGGCCTCGTGGCGTCGGTGCTGTTGTGCCATGGGCCCAGGGGATGGGAGGGGCCCGCATGACCTCAGAGGGGCGTGTGCAGGGCAAGTGTGAAGTCAGGCTTGTTTATGAGTCTGACACAGAGCCCGTCATTTCCTCCCTGCCGGCCGCGCAGCGCCTCCCCCGCTCAGCCAGCCTCTGACCTGTTCTCTGGCATCACACGCTGTCACTCCTGCCACCCATGTTGGGGATGAGGGTCAGAGCTGTGTGTCTGCACGTTGGATAATGAGCGCTTTGGCCTCAGGAAGGGAGACCCTCCCCGCAGCTGTCCACGTGGGCTGGCGTGGCACAGGCCGGGGACGCTCCGCTGCAGCTCAGCCTCTCCGAGGGGAGCACAGGGCAGGCGGAGCCGGGCCCCAGCCAGGAGTCCCTGAGCACAGGGATGGAGACGGGGATGCCCACCCTATCCTGCCTTCCTGCCCTGGGCCTCTCAGAGAAGGGCCTGGAGGGCGCAGAGACAGGTTCCCAAGTAAGGGTACCAGGGAGCACTCTCAGGGCTTCCATAAGAGGGAGGGTAAGAACCCACATGGCTCCAGTCGGGGAGAGGGGCTCAGAAGATGTTGCCTAAGATCTGGTGCTGACAGGGGTCAGCACCAGGGAGCAGGCAGGCCTGAGAATAGGAGGGAGCTCCAATTCCACCCCATTTCCACCCCCACCCCCTTCCCACAGTGCTGACCCCGGAGGTAAACTACCGTCAGGGTCCGGGCAGTGGAGAGACAGACTTCACAGACTAGAGTGTACCTGACCCACCTAAAGGCATTGGCATTCATAAAGGTTAAAACACTTTGCTAGCCAACATGGAAACACACACACGCGCACACACACACGCACACACACCCACACACCCACACACACTCACATACACACACAGTCACATACACACACACTCGCACACATGCACACACACTCACACACACTCACAACACACACTCACACACACTCACAACACACACTCACACACACTCACATACACACGCACGCACACACATACACACATACACTCACATACACACACACTCACACACACACTCACACACACACACACACACACACACACACACACACACACTGACGGTTCTGCTGTGGTCTCTGGCAAGAAGCCTGACAGGTCCTCACAGCTTGAGAGCAAGTTCTTTTCAGTGCAATGGTCAGAGGCCAGGTCAGCCCATGTTGAACACCAGGCATTTATTGTAAAGATAGCACAGGGCTCTAGCTAGTGTCTGGCTCTTGCTTTCTTATCGTCTTCCTGAGATATAGTTTACATACAGTACAATGCACCAATCAAGGCATGGGCAGAGGCTTCGCTCTGCCCCTCCCACGTGACCTCCTCCAGATCAACATGAAGAACAAGTCCATCCTCCAGAAAGTCCCCTCAAGCCCATCCCCGTCACCCCTAACCGCCCCCCCCACACACACACACTCCCTCAGAGGCAGCCAGGGTCCTGATTCCTGTCATCATACGTTTGTTTAGACTGCCTTGAACTTCATATAGATTGTCATGCTGTATAAGCATTCTTGTATGATTCTGCGTGAACTTGGGGTTTCATTTTTCTCAGGGACATGCCTAGCGTGAGATGTCTGGGTCATAGAGCAGCAGTAGGCTTAACTGTATCAGAAACTGCCAAGCACTTTCTCAAAACAGGTGGCCCACTGTCCGCTCCCACCGGCAGTGCTGCCAGGCCCACAGCCCCTCCTCTCAGCCCCTGCCAGTGCCCGCCTTCTACAGTTAGCCATTTAGCCGGGGTGTGGAGCGGTATTTCATTGTGATTTTAATGTGTGTTTTCCTGATGACAAATGAAGCTAAGCACCTGTCTATATGCTTATTGGTCATTTGGTCATTTTCACTCCTTTGTGAAGTACCTATTGGTCATTTTCACTCCTTTGTGAAGTACCTATTCAAACAGTTCTTTTCATTTTTTTATGGGGCTTTATATATTTTTTTGTGAGAAGGAGTTCTTCATATGTTCAAAATATTCTATACATTCCAGTCCTTTGTCATATATATATATATATATGTATATATATATATATATATATACACTAGGGATATTTTCTCCCAGTCTGTGGCTTGCCTTTTCACTTTCTTAATTGAGCCTGTAACGCAGGCATATACCCTTGACAGGAATTGAACCCGGGACCCTTCAATCCGCAGGTTGATGCTCTATGCACTGACCCTAACCTACTAAGGCTATAGTAACCTTGATATCACACAGTCTAAATCCGACAGCTTTGTCCTTCAAGTTTGCCTAGGCTCATTATATTTCCATATACATTTTAAAATAGTTAATTGATTTCAACAACAAGAACTTGCTGGAATTTTCATATGAATAGCATTGAACCTATAAATCAATTTAAGGAGAATTGATATCTTAATGATGTGAGTCTTACAATCCATGAACATTGTATACCTCTCCATTATTTAGATCCTTATTAATTTCCTTCAGCAAAGTTTGTACTTTTTAGTGTAGATATGTTGTACTTCTCTCATTAAAATTTGTGTTGCTATTGTACATAGTATTTTTTATATCATCTTGGTCTCTTTCTAATGACAACTCTCATCTGTTTTTCTCATTCTTTCTGCCATGTACATACTCGCAACCCAAATTTTAAAAGCAGCCAGGCCGAAACCGGTTTGGCTCAGTGGATAGAGCGTCGGCCTGCGGACTGAAAGGTCCCAGGTTCGATTCCGGTCAAGGGCATGTACCTTGGTTGCGGGCACATCCCCAGTGGGGAGTGTGCAGGAGGCAGCTGGTCGATGTTTCTCTCTCATCGATGTTTCTGACTCTCTATCTCTCTCCTTTCCTCTCTGTAAAAAAACTCAATAAAATATATTTTAAAAAAATAAATAAAAAAAATAAAAGCAGCCAGTCAATTGGCCTAGACAACATTACAATCTTCTTAAGCAGATGGCTGCCCTCGAGTCTGGGGCCAACCCTATCCCATTACTGAGCTCCACACACTCTTCCCCTGAGCAGGAGGCTTCAGGTACAATATTTTTTCACGCCTGCTGCAGTTCTATAGAAGGCTGAATGGTCCCCCTCAAAAGATACGTCCGCCTGAAACCTCAGAGTGTGACCTTAATTGAAATAAAGACTCTTGCATGTGTAATTAAGATAAAGCTCTTGAGATGAAACCATTCTGGATGAGGGTGGGCCTTAAATACAATAACAGGTGCCTCTACTAAGACAGAAGGATAATACACACAGAGACACACGGGGGAGAAGACCATGTGAAGGTGGAGGCAGGTACTGGAGTGATCTACAAGCCAAGGAGCACCAAGAATTGCCGCAGCCACCGGAAGGTGGATGCTCCCTCACACTCACCAGAAGGAACCAAACCTACTGATACCTCGACTTCAGACTCTGGCCTCCAGAACTGTGAGACCACAAATGTTTGTTGTGTCAAGTCATTCAGATTGTGGGGGTTTGTTATGGCCGCCCTAGGATGCACCTACATACATAGACTAATAACTGAGACCAAATAACACCCTGGACTGATAGGGACCACAGCCAGTGCACCTGGCTGACTGAGTGAAGAGCTGCCCTCGGGAGGGTCCAGGCCGAAGCTCCTCCCTCTTTCACACCACACCTCCCCCTCCACCCTGTGGAGACTACCCCTGAGCTCCAAGTGCGGGGTGTCTGGCCAGTTCCTTCGCTGCTCTGTGTGCTGTGTCTCCGTGCTGCTCCAGGGCTGTAGGGGTGGGAGGGGAAGGAGGAAGGCACTGCTCTCGCTTGGTATTGGGGCCCCCTGCATGTGGCAGATAGCCAGATTTGAAGCCTTCCCCTGGCTGAGTGTTTCTGGGGTTTTCTCAGGAGTCCTGACAGGCAGACATGTGGCAGGAAACCCCCAGCTCCACAGGCAACGCCTCTATAGCTGCTGTGAGACCCTCCCTCTGCCTGGATCTGCACGTTGTCCCTGAGTCCCTTGGGTCTTGGCAACGAGCCCCCTCCAGAGAGCCAGCGGCCATGGGAGACTCACGCAGCAGCTGCGTCAGACTCTAAGTACAGGCCATCCCAACATGCCGTTTTAATTACACTGATTTTAAAGTGAGATTTAACATCTGGTAGGTCAATTCCCTATAACCATTTTATGTTAATAATGTCCTTGTACACTGAACTCTTTGCTATAAACTTTTAATATCACTTTGTAGAGCTCTTTATCACCCCATCTCTTGGCTCTCACCCCCAAAAGGCCAACACACATTAAATTAATATTCTAATTTCGGGGAAATTACATTTTTATATTATGTTTTTCCCATCCAAAAATTTAACTTTTCTCCATTTACTGAACTTTTATTTTGGGTCTTTCTACTCAATTTCACAGTTTTTCTCATATAGGTTTTGTACCTTTCTTTTGAAAATTATCCCTAAGATTTTATATTATTATGAATGCATTTTTTTTGTTTTCATTTTTAGCTACTTTAGAGGAAAACACTTATTTAAATATATATATAATAGCTGGCTGGCACGGCTCAGTGGTTGAGCATTGACCTATGAACCAGGAGGTCATGGTTTGATTCCCGGTTGTGGGCTCGATCCCCAGTGTGGGATGTGCAGGAGGCAGCCAATCAATGATTCGCTCTCATCTCTGATGTTCCTATCTCTCTCTCCCTCTCTGAAATCAATAAAAATATATTTAAAAATTTTTTTTTAGCCATGGCCAATGTTGCAAAGTGGTTAGAACATTACCATGCACCAAAGGGTTACGAGTTTGATTCCCAATCAAGGGCACAGACCTGGATTGCCCAAGTAGGGGTGCATGTGAGAGGCAACCAATCAGTATGTCTCGCTCACATCCATGTTTCTCTCTCTCCCCACCACTCCCTCCCTCCCTTTCACTCTCTCTAAAAATCAGTGGAAAAATATATCTTGCCGTAACCGGTTTGGCTCAATGGATAGAGCATCGGCCTGCGGACTGAAAGGCCCCAGGTTCAATTCCGGTCAAGGGCATGTACCTTGGTTGCGGGCACATCCCCAATGGGGAGTGTGCAGGAGGCAGCTGATGGATGTTTCTCTCTCATCGATGTTTCTAACTCTCTATCCCTCTTCCTTCCTCTCTGTAAAAAATCAATAAAATATATTAAAAAAATATATCCTTAGGTGAGGATTAAAATATATATATATAATCTCCAGGCTGGTGTGGCCCAGTGGTTGAGCATTGATCTATGAACAAGGAGGTCACGGTTTGATTCCCAGTCAGGGTACAAGCCTGGGTTGCAGGCTCAATCCCCAGTGTGGGGTGTACACGAGGCAGCCAATCAGTAATTTTCTCTCATCACTGATGTTTTTTATCTCTCTCTCCCTCTCCCTTCCTCTCTGAAATAAATAAAAAATATATTTAAAAATATATGTACAATATTTTCAGCCACTTTAAATTCTCTTATCGATCCTAGAAGTCTATTTCCAAAAATGTCTTGGCTTTCTGGATGTACAGTAATTTCTTTTGCAAATAAAGATAATTTTGATCTTTTTTAAAAATATTAAAAATATATAAAATTTATAAAATAAATGGTTCTGAATTTAATGGTGATAGCAGAATTCACTTTTTTAAAAAAAATATATTTCATTGATTTTTTACGGAGAGGAAGGGAGAGAGATAGAGAGTCAGAAACATCGATGAGAGAGAGAGACATTGAACAGCTGCCTCCTGCACACTTCCCACTGGTGATGTGCCCGCAACCAAGGTACATGCCCTTGACCGGAATTGAACCTGGGACCTTTCAGTCCGCAGGCCGACGCTCTACCCACTGAGCCAAACCGGTTTTGGCAAAATTCACTTTTTGCTGATAATTTTAAAGAAAATGATTTCAATCTATCAATAATTAGTATGATATTTACTGTTGGATTTGATATATATGTTTCTTTTAGTTACCATTATTTTCTTCTATTCTTATTTAATTTGGAATTTTTATTAGGAATAATTGCTGAATTGTATTAAGTGCCTTGGTGCATGCCTTGATATAGCCACATGATTTTTCTCCCTTGTATAAATGATCTATGATCTTGAATCACTTCATTTTTGATCCTATTTCTCTCCATATTCTCTCTGTGTGTGTCTCTCTCTGTCTCTCATATTATATAAATAAGATATAATATATATATAAATATGACAAAAGAAAAAAGAAAAACATAACATATGTAAACCACTTGCAAGATGTATCAGCACAGTGTTATTTCAGTGATTGGATGTGATACACATTCTGTTATGAATGTAGTAAAGTGAGGTGCTTTAAACACTTCTTACAGCGATGATTTTAATGAGCTACCATGTGACGCATTCAGCACAGCGTTGTTTCAGTAGATAGAAGTGATACATATTCTGTAATGCATGCAGTGAAGTGTTTAAGAACACTTAAAATTGTTTTTGATTGACTCTAAAGAGGGAGGAAAATAGGGAGGGAGAGAGAGAGAAACATCAATGTGAGAGAGCTACATCGATTGATTGCCTTCCCCATGCACCCTGACTGGGGATGCAACCAGCAGTCCAGGTATATGCCCTGACTGGGAATCAAACCCATGATCTTCCAGTGCACAGGCCAATGTTCAATCAACTGAGCAACACTGGCCAGGGCAAGAACACTTCTTATAAAGATATTTCTAATGATAATAAAATAAGCTAATACAATTTAAAAATAAAGTAATAAATAAGATAAAACAATTTATATAACATATCCTATATAAATAAAAGCCTAATATGCTAAGTGTCCAGTTGACCAGTCAGCCGTTTAACCAATCAAAGCGTAATGTGCTAATGATATGTTAAGGCCACTCAACCGCTCTCTATGACGTGCACTGACCACCAGGGGGCAGATGCTCTAACCAATAGGTTAGCTTGCTGCTGGGGTATAGCCAATAAGGACTGGGCAAGATGGGCTAGTCATGCCCTGGATCCCTCCCGTGGCCCCTCCCTGACTGGCCAACCTCCCGCATCTCTTCCCAGCCCTGATCATGCACTGGTGGGTTCCCTTGGTCTGGCCTGCACCCTTTTGCAATCCTAAACCCCTCAAGGGATGTCAGAGAGCCAGTGTCTGCCCGATCCTGCAGGCCAGGCTGAGGGACCCCACTGGTGCATGAATTCATGCACTGGGCCTCTAGTATAACATGATTTAACTAGAGGCCCAGTTCATGACATTCATGCACTCAGGGGGTTCCCTCAGCCTGGCCTGTGCCCTCTTGAAGTCCAGGAGCCCTTGGGGAGATGTCCAACTGATGGCTTAGGCCCGCTCCCTAAGTCATCAATCAGAAATCCTTAGCACTGCCACAGAGGCAGGAGAGGATCCTGCCACCACCACTGCACTCGCCAGCCGTGAGCCCGGCTTCTGGCACACTGACCACCAGGGGGCAGCTCCTGCATTGAGCGTCTGCCCCCTGGTGGTTAGTGTGCATCATAGTGACTGGTCGTTCTGCTGTTAGGTCAATTTGCATATCAGCCTTTTATTATATAGGATCCTAGAGGCCTAGTGCATGAAAATTCATGTGCTGGGGGGGGAGGGGTGTCCCTCGCCAGGCCTGCGCCCTCTCATAGTCTGGGACCCCTTGGGGGATGTCCACCTGCCGGCTTAGACCCGCTGCCCAGGGGATCAGCCTAAGCTGGCAGTCAGACATCCCTCTGGCAGCCTGGAAGTTCTTGGGGGATATCTGACTCATGCGTGTAGAGGGCCTAAGTCACAGTCGGACGTCCATCCTGCCACCACTGCTGTGTTCGCAGCCATCATCCCAGCTTGTGGCTGAGCAGAGCTCCCCCTGTGGGAGCACACTGACCACCAGGGGGCAGCTTCTGCATTGAGCATCTGCCTTCTGGTGGTCAGTGCACATCAGAGTGACTGGTCGTTCTGCCGTTAGGGTCAATTTGCATATTACCCTTTTACTAGTATTATATAGAATAATATAATCTATATATACAAAAAGAGGAAATATGCAAATTAGGCTGGGACTCCATAACTTGTCACAACCATACAGGAGGAGGTTACACATAAAGGTGAGGCCCAAAGCAGAGACGGAGATGGAGACTGGGGGCCAGCAAGCCACTGTGCTCTGGCTCAGGCTGGCCCCCCCAGAGCCGGAGCAGATATGGACAGGGGCAGGGGGCTGGCCCACAGCCTCCGCAGCCGAGCACAGACATGGAGAGAAGACAGTGGGCCCACCTCCCGCAGAAGCAGCACAGCTCCCTCCCAGCTCCCACGGAATTGGTGCGGGTCCCTCCCAGCTCCCGCGGAAGCTGCACGGCTCCCATGGAAGTGGCCCTGCATGGCTCCCGGCAGCTCCCGCAGAAGCAGAGGGCAGCCTATTGTGCGTGATATCGCGCAATGGGCTACTAATATAATATGATATAATATAATATAATATAAGCATAATATACAAATCGACTGAATGGCCAAACAGTGGAGTGTTCGTCCGGATGACCTTCCGGATAAAGCTGGAGCTGCGAGGGCTGAGGAATCCAGAGCTGCTAGGGCCGAGCCCCTTGCACTAATTTCGTGCATCAGGCCTCTAGTATAATATAATCTATAACAATAAAAGTGTAGTATGCTAATTAGACCGGATGTCCTTCCAGGATGAAGCTGGTGCTGCAGCCGCCACGGCTGCGAGGGAGGGATCAAGGCAACTGTGGCTGTGAAGGCCTATTCTTGCACAAATTTCATGTATTGGGCCTCTAGTATAATATAATATAATATAATATAATATAATATAATATAATATAATATAATATAATATAATGGCTAGTTTCAGTTTTCTATCAACTTTCCATAAATATAATCATAAAAATAAAGTAAACACAAATTCTAATTATGCACCATTGCTTCTGGAAGACTGTGCAGTGTGGTAGTTAGAGAACAGACTCAGGAGCCAGTCTTGCTGAGTTTAAATGCCAGCCCCACCCAGTGAGAAGCTACATTTCCCAGCCTCACTTGTAGCTGGAAGTGGCCAAATGAGTGGCAGCCTGAGTGGGCCTTTTTTTTTTTTTTTTTTAATATATCTTTATTGATTTCAGAGAGGAAGGGAGAGGGAAAGAGTGACAGAAACATCAATGATGAGAGAGAATCATTGATTGGCTGTCTCCTGCACATCCCCCACAGGGGATCAAACCCGCAACCTGGGCATGTGCCCTTGACCACAATTGAACCTGGGACCCCTCAGTCTGCAGGCCGACGCTCTATCCACTGAGCCAAACCAGCTAGGGCTGAGTGGGCCTTTTGATAAATCCTGGCGCCCCCCCCCCCAACCCCACATCTTTCTCTCTCATCCTCACCCAAGGATATGTTTTTATTGATTTGAGAGAGAGAGAATCATTGATGTGAGAAACATTGATCGGTTGCCTCCCGCCCATGCCCCCGATTGGGGATCAAACTGGGTTTGTGCCCTGACAGGGAATTGAACCCGCGACCTTTTGGTGCATGGGGTGATGCTCCAACCAACCGAGCCACACCGGCCAGAGCAACACTGGCCTTTCATATTTCTGTTCCTTACCGTCCTCCCATTTCTTTTGATAGACACTGGGCGTGGCCGGAGGCCCAGCAGCCATCTTGGGGTCTTGAGGATGAATGCTACATGTTGATAATGGTGAGCGGGAGGAAGGAAGAAACCTGGATTGGGGGACACTGTGGAGCTGTCACCCCAAATGTAACATAACTAGGTGCGGGCTGCGTTTTTGTGAGACAGAAATGCACATTGGTCTTGTTTACGCCGCTGTCATTCCCTGAATGTAATTCCCAGCTGAGAGGATAACAGAGGATCCACTGGCTTTGATCCAGGGACAGAAATGGCTGTGGAGCCTTGCACACCACCCGCTGCTGTGCTGGCGCTGCTGCCCGCAGTGGGCCGGCCCGAGGAGGTGGAGGACGGCGCGTGCGGGCTGTGCTGCCCAGCCACGCGGCATGTCCCGGGAGCCCCTAGGCTGGCCAAGGAGCCCGTTCATCTGTGGGGATTCCCCCAGACACCCCAAACCCAGCCTTCTTGGGATATAAAGGTCATGGATGTCTTCAAATTCATCAACACCCGGCTCCCTGTGGTCACATCCCTGCTGGCCAGTCCGCAGCCAAACCACCTGCCCTCCACCTCACAGTCAGAGCTCTGCCTCTGCACATCACGGTCCCATTTGTCTCTTTATGGGGGAGAGCAAGACCTCTGGGCTGGACACACATGGCCTAAAGTCATACCACGCTGACTAAACAGCAAAGGGGAGGTGTGGGTCATGCAGCTGAAAGCCCAGCGATGGACTTCAGGCGAGGTTTGCTCCAGACGCTCAGGCAGCCTCACTAAGAACCCGATTCTCTGCTCTCTGCTCTGGCGATGGCATCCTCCTGGGGACCTCAGTTCCTCCAGGCTCTTCTCTCACGTTAGCAAAACAGCTGCAGGCGTCCTGCACTCACACCCCCTCCCCACAGAGGTCTCTTCTCGAGTTCCCACATAAAGAGAGAGAGTCCCTCTACAAGAAACCTCAGCAAACAGTTCATGTTGCATTGGCCCTGGTGACCTTCCTTGGGGTAAAAGTCCTCCTGGCTTTCCTCTGGGGGGCGCTCCTCTCTCTGTGGTTCAGAGGGCTGACCTCAGAAACAGGTGAGCATGCGGCCTGGTGCCCCAGATACTCAGCTGCGGCCCTTCCCCACGCCCACGCCAAGTGCTCACTCCTGCCGCCTGGGGCCAGGAGTCTGAAGGCTGGGAAGTGGGGAGGCCTTGGGATGTGGGGCCCCGGCACAGGTGGGGAGAACTGACACTGCAGGGGTGAAAGGTCCCACTTACAAGTCCCCCTGAAGGCCACAGTCTGGGACCAAACTAGCCTGCAGGTCGGAGGAGGAGGCCACAGGTGGCATTGTGAGGGCAGGATCTGTGTGCCTGAGGCCTTGGACACACATTGGAGTCGGCCTTGAGAGAGGGCGAGGGAGCATGTTTCCCACAGAGGCACAGCCTGGAAAGCAAGGGTTCAGAGACCTGGCTGTGGGCAGGACAGGGTAGCGCCTCTTAGAGGGCCACATGGACCAACAGACAGTGTCGGCAGGGGAAGGGGTCTCAGTGCACAGCCTCAGCTCCAGCAGACCTGTGTGTGCTGACTGTGTGGCCCTTCCAGCAGCTCCTCCTCCCTTCCAAGTGGCCTGTGCCCCCTCGCCCCGCCCCCACCCCTGCCTGGTTTGGCTGCTTAGCTCTGCCTCAGTGGACAGCAGACTCTCCTGCTGTCAGTGCCCATCTGGGAGCAAGCAGAACTGCAGGTAGTGGCATGAAAGTGTACCCATCCCAGGGCCCGGAAGGAGTGGGAGGATGTGCAGATTTGAGGTGAGCATCTTTGCAAAGGACAAAGGGGTCCAAGGCAGCCCAGCAGGGAACAGAGGGTGGGGCCAGCAATGACCAGGGTGCCCACAGGTTGAGTGGACAGAGCTCTGTGAAGTGGACATGACCACCTGTCCCTCACAGAGGAGGACACAAGGTTCAGAAGGTTAAAGGCTTCTCCAGGGGGTCCTGGTAGGGTGGAGCAAAGCTCTACAGCCTTCCCGAGACCCCCCTCTGGGCCTTTGGGTACCGAGTCATTGGGGGAGGTGATCCACTGAGAGGATGGAGTAGAGAGGTGGCTCAGGGGTGGGACCCAGAGGGACAGGTTGAGAGGGGCCCTAGGGAGGAATGCTGAGGCCTGGCCCACTGGGCTGCGGGCAGAGGGCGCTGCCCAGACCCTCTGACCACTTGGACTTTCTCGTTGCACAATAATTCCAAGGTTCTGGTTGCCAAACTTACTCGTGTTTAAAGGAATAAGCAGGCTAGAGTGCCAGCCTGAGGTGCTATCAGCGTGTTCATAGATAGAAAGCTGTGTCTTAGAAACGAGGTCGCCGATGAAAGTCACAAGCCAGGGACTCCAGCAGCCAGGGCTCTCTCCCCAGGCTCCCCAATCCTGGGAAGGGGTGGGGGGCAGGTGTGCTCCTGCAGAGCTTCTTCTGAGAACCCCAAGAGGGATGGGAGGCCACCCTGCAGGGCTGCAGAGTGGACAGCTTCATGGGGACAGGCAGCCCAGTCCCTTCTGCCTCCCTGCCCCCACGGTGCTGGCTGATCTTTCCAGCACATTCTTGGCCGCAGCTCGCTCAGTCCCCCCAGAGGCAGACCTTTCCCAGTGCCTTCCTGTCCAAGTTCACAGGCCTGGGACTCGCAGTTGAAAGGTCCAGGTGGACAAACTTTGCTGAACAAAGTTCCTTTTCTTCCTCCTCAAGGAGAGTGAAGGCCCGACCTCAGTCTCCACACCAGTGAGGGGAGGGGCTTGGCCCAGCCCAGAGCTCCACCGGAAAAAGGAGCACAGTGTTCTCAGAGCGGGCACGCCACTGCAGAGACTCGTCGTTGCAAGTTTCAAACTAGACTCTGTGTTCATCTTCAAATTTTTGGCAAGGACTGGCACCAAGATGGCTCTAGGATGCTCGGAGCTGCTCCCCTGGCTCACGTATTGCCCTGAGAACAGAAGCACCCCAGGTGCTCACTGGCCTTCCCTCTGAAAAAGAGCTTTAAAAGGACTTGGTGTTTGTTTTGAACTCTGCACCTAGGACAGTGGTCGGCAAACTGCGGCCCCTTGAGTGTGGCTCTTCCACAAAATACCACGTGCGGGCGCTCACGTACGGTGCGATTGAAACTTCGTGGCCACACTCAAGGGGCCATCGAGCCGCATGTGGCTCGCGAGCCGCAGCTTGCCGACCACGGGCCTAGTAGATTGCTTGTCTCCATGTTGTTTAATTGCTTTTCTGGAGATTTATCCTGTCGTTTCCTTTGGGCCATGTTTCTTTGTCTCCTCATTTTGGCTGCCTCCCTGTGTTTGTTTCCATGTATTAGGTAGAGCTGCTACGTCTCCCATGCTAGGTAGCATGGCCAGGGTCTAGGGGTATAGCCTTCTCAGTCACCCCAGCTGGGCCCCTCATGTGGGCTGTACACCCTTCTGTTGTAGTTGAGTCTTGATTGCTGTTGGTACATCAATGGGAGGGATTTACCCAGGCCGATCAGCTGTAAGGACTGGCTGCAACCACTGACCACTGATCTCCAACCACCTTGAAGGATCAGCTATGCAAGGACCCACCACGTAAAGCAGGACTCTGGTACTTCAGCAGGGCTCTGGTTCCCACTAGTCCACCCTTGAGTGTGTTGCTTAGAAAGTGGTTGAGTGATGGTTCTTCTTTGTGATCTGAAATTGCCCACTGGACACACTGGCTCTGGGGTTCTGGGGCCTCCTGGGAGGTGCAGGCCAAGGTCAGCCACTGTCTGTGCTCTGCTTGGGGCCACCAGGCATAAACTACAAAGTGATCTGCATAAAGCTGCTTGTTGTACTGGACTTAGAAGTGCCCAGGTGAGTCCAAACTTTGAACCAATGCCGGCTGCTGCTAGTGGTGGGCCTGAGCCTACTTGGTTAGTGGTACAGAGCATGCTGAGGCCAGACAGATGCTGCTTATTTGAGGAATTTTAGGAAAATGTGAAGTATGAGCCAAGACAGGCCATTTTTATACTAAAGTCACTGGATACTCAAGGAACTTAGTGAGGACTTCAACAGCGCGACAGAAAACAAAACAAAACAAACAAACAAACAAAAAACAGAAATGAATAGAACACTAACTGAAATAAAGAATAATTACAGGGAATCAACTGTAGAGCAGATGAAGCTGAGACTCAAATCAATGTTTTGGAATATAAGGAAGCAAAAACACCCCATCAGAACAGCAAAAAGAAAAAGGAATTTTTTTAAAAATGAGGATAGTGTAAGGATCCTCTGGGACAACTTCAAGCACACCAACATTCGCATCATGGAGGTGCTGGAAGGAGAAGAGAGAGTGCAAGAAATTAAAAGCTTATTTGACAAAATAATGACAGAAAACTTCCCTAACTTGGTGAAGGAAACAGACATAAAGTCCAGGGAGCACAGAGAGTCCCAAACAAGATGAACCCAAAGAGGCCCACACCAAAACACATTAAAATGAAAATACTAAAGGCTAAAGACAAAGCCTTTAGTATTTAGTTACTTTAAAGATACTTAAAAGTAACAAGAGAAAAACAGTTAGTTACTTACAAGGGAGATCCCATAAGATTGTCAAAACAAAAGAAACTTTGCAGGCCAGAAAAGAGTGGCAATAAATATTCAAAGTGATGAAAAACAAGGATCTACAACCAAGAATAATATACCCAGCAAAGCTGTCATTTAGAATTGAAGGACAGATAAAGAGCTTCACAGATAAGAAAAAGCTAAAAGAGTTCATCACCACCAAACCAATATTATATGAAATGTTAAAGGATCTTTTTTTTTAATTAGTATTTTTATTTTTATTGATTTCAGAGAGGAAGGGAGAGGGTGAGAGAGAGAGAGAGAGAGAGAGAGAGAGATAGAAACATCAATGATGAGAGAGAATTATTGAGCAGCTGCCTCCTGCATGCCCCTACTAGGGATCAAGCCCGCAACCCAGGCATGTGCCCTTGACCGGAATCAAACCCAGGACCCTTCAGTCTGCAAGCCGACACTCTATCCACTGAGCCAAACCAGCTAGGGCTAAAGGGTCTAGTTGAAGAAGTAGAAGAAGATAAAAAACTATGAATAATAAAATGGTAATAAATACATATCTATCAACAATAAATACATATTATCAACAGTTGAATCTACAAACAAAATCAACAAGCAGAACAGAAACAGACTCATAGATACAGAGAACTTTTTGTTGCTTGCCAGATGGGAGTGGGGTTGGGGGGAGAAGTGAAAAAGGTGAAGGGATTAAGAAGTACACATTGGTTGTTACAGAATAGTTATGGGGATGTAAAGTACAGCATAGGGAATATAGTCAATAATATTCTAAAAACTAGGCATGGTGCTAGATGGGTGTGGGATTTATTGGGATAAGCACAGATGAAGTTATGTAATGTCTGGTCACTGGGGTGTACAAAAAATAAAAATAGATAATAAAAAAATAAAAGTACTTGATTTTTTTCTTTGTTGTTTTTCTATGACTTTAATTGATTGCAGTGAATCATGCTTTTATAAAAAATAATTAAAAAACAAAAAGTTATTTTCAGGGATAATCCCTATTTCTGAGTGTGTGTGTGTGTGTGTGTGTGTGGTTTACCTAAAATGGAGCATGAGAAGTTTATGCATTGGGAAGTTTCTCAATGTATAAACAGACAGAATTTCTCCCTTTCTTACATCTGAAAAATATAAAAGAAGCAAGATTCAAGTCTCAAGTCTTAAAAGGTGGGCCAAGAGCCTGCTATAGATCAACACAGGGACAGGGACAGTTAGACTTGGTGGCCAACAAAATGCTGCAGGTCTTGGATTTGACTCTCCACCCCTAGTCTTCAGGCTGGGATGAGCCCTAGGTTCCCCCAATCTCGCTCTACCTTCTAATCCAACACACTTTCCCCCAACGGATTAGTCACCATGTTCATTAAGCAGCTACTACAAGTCGGGCACTATTCTAGAATCGGACGCAGTGGACAAACTCACAGCACTTCCTCCCTTTGCAGAGCTGACGGGTTCACGAGGGAGACAGAGTGCGGCCTGCTGACAAGAGGTCTGAAGGGAGTTAGAGCCGAGAGGGAGGGAGGGAGATGGCCAGATGTGGGGCAGGGCCACCACATTATTAAGCATGATATACAGGGAGCAGTTTCATCAAGAAGGTGACAGGGGAGCAAAGACCTGAAGAAGTGAGAGAGGATCCTGCAATTCCGAGGGAGGAGAGCTACGGGAATAAGCCCACCATGTTCCAGAAACATCCAGGAGGCCGGCCCTTCTGCTGGCTGCAGGGAGGTGATGAGAGAGAGTGGCAGGAGCGGAGGGAAGGGTGCAGAGGCTCTGAGCAGAGGAGGGACAGGACCCACTTGCAGTGGGCTCCCCCAAAGACAGGCCCACGTCCCAGAACCTGTGAGTGGGACTTTACTTGGAAAAAGAGTCTTTGCAGATGTATTAAGGCTCTCAAGTATGGCCCTAAATCCAACGAAAAGCGTCCTTATAAGAGACCCACAGAGGAGAGGCCCGGGGAGAGGAGAGGGCCGCATGGAGAGGGTGGCAGAGGTGACAGGGAGGCCCCACGAGCTAAGGAAGACCGGAGCCACCAGGAGTCGGAAGAGGCAAGGAAGTGGGATGGAAGGAGGTGGAGAGAATAGCCAAAACACATGTACACAGCCCATGGCCACAGGCAGTAGTGTGGTTAGGGCCAGAGGAGGGGAGGGCAGGGTCTGGGTGGAGGGGCCAAAGGGGAGGAAAGTGGGGGACATCGTAATAATGTCAACAATAAATAGAAAATATAACTAAAAAATAAATTAGCTCAGTGTGTGTGGGGGGGAAATCTTGTAGAATACATTTAAATTGTGCAAAACAAATCATGTTGATGTTGAATAATTAAAAGGCACATTAATAAATATTTCTTCCAAAGGAAAAAAAAATTAAAGGCAAAGGGGCAAGGAAGGATCCACCCAGGAGCTTGGAAGAGAGTGTAGCCCTGACCACACGCTGGTTTCAGCCCCGTAGGACTGACTTCAGACCTCTGGCCTCCAGAACTGCGTAGGAATAAGTGTGTGTTGCTTTAAGTCACCCATTTTGCAGTGATTTCTTAAGGCCGCCACAGGAAATGAATACACCACAGTGCGGGGCCAGGGTGAAGTGGGGAGACCAGCCTGGGGGTCGTTCCAAGACACGGCCACCTAAGTGACCCCCGGTCCACCGGCCTGCCCGCGTCCAGGTTTAGCCACGTGTGCCCACCCCCTGCTTTTTGTTTTGTTTTTAATGTCTCTCCTGTTTCAATTTACATAAACTTTTAAAAAATGCAATATTAGATCCCTATGATAAATATGAAACTAGATTCATTTTCTATAAATAGGAGGTAACCATGAAAATAAATTCAAGGAAAACGAAATTGTTGCTACATTCTAATGACGTGCCCACTGCCAGCCAGTGGGAGCCCCCACAGCGCCATTCCTGTCGCTGAGCCCGAGCAGCGTGGCTCTGCTTAGCACAGGCCGCAGCGGGGCGAGCAGGGTCCTCGCCACCCGTGTCCTCAAGCCCTGGTGTCCCAGCCACTGGGTGGTGTTGGCCTCTTCAGGCCTGGCAGGTGGGGAAGGGTTTCGGCGATGGGATGGGGAGGGGGCAGGAGCTGGCTGCCCTAGGGGGGCTGGCAGAGAAGGCAACTCAGAGGAAACATGGGCAGGGCCACAGGAGTCAGGCTGAGGCCTGGACCTGCCCACAGGAGACCTCTGGGAACGAGTGGTTTAAATTGGTGTGAGCTCCTCCCTTGGACAATAGACAGTTCTGGGATGCGCCAGTATTACTAGTATTTTACATGCTGAGGTACGAGTGAAGTGCACAAATATGTAGTAACTGACTAATTGTGCTTGCACAGTTTTTAAACCATGTGCACACAAAAGGATAACACCACAGCCATGATTTAAATACTCCCAGGCTCAGAAAAAGTCGTAGGAAACGCAAATCTCCAGCCAGGAGCTCAGAAGTGCAAGAAATGAGAGCTGGTGACTGCGGTTTGCCCAGGTCCTAACCTCCAAGGTAAGCCACACAGCAACAGCCCTTCCCAGAGGAGAGCAAAGGGAAGGGTTTTATTTCCAGGTCCCCGCCCGGCAGAGTCATCCCCGTGGCCTGCCTTTGCCAGGGGCTGGGCTCCTCTCGGCTTCCTCTGCACAGCCCCTCCCTCTCAGGCTTCTGCTAAGAGCACTGCTCGCCCCCTGCACTTACCCTATTTGAATGTGCCTCATGAAATACATCCTGAAAATGGTCTCTGGGATTTAGCTGTTCACATATTTGGGAACGTATAGATCACCCATCCTTGTCAGGGGGAAAGGACTTGGATCTCTAGCAGGCAGCGGCATTGTGCTTCCCCAAAGGATGGCTCATGGTGGCATGAAATAAGTGCAGGTGGAGGGCGAGACATTGGAGTATCAGATGACTGACACTCAATTGCTATAGCAACCATGACACAGGAAGAATAATGACCCTAGAGCATCCGTGGGCAAACTACGGCCCGCGGCCCGGATCCGGCCCATTTGAAATGAATAAAACTAAAAAAAAAAAAAAGACCGTGCCCTTTTATGTAATGATGTTTACTTTGAATTTATATTAGTTCACACAAACACTCCATCCATGCTTTTGTTCCGGCCCTCTGGTCCAGTTTAAGAACCCATTGTGGCCCTTGAGTCAAAAAGTTTGCCCACCCCTGGCCTAGAGCAACATGTTTTAAAACGTGATACTCTGATCTTGGCCCTGTGCCATCCACTGCTGCCTGTTGCTTGTCAGAGAGGAGATCAGTTCAGACATTGAGCATGTCTGGAAACCTTTGCAGTGTTAGCTGAGCATGGCCCATGCATCCTCTTACTGCACAGGGCAGAGGCGTGTTCTGGCATTGTGAACGTCACATGGCGAATCACCTGTCGTGTAGGCGTGTCCTTGATGTGCATAGCAGGACCGTGCCACCGTGTGTGAGGTCTTAAGGTTAGTCTGTACTGCCACACTAGCACATTTAAAATATGGAATCATTTCTTTCTTTGAAAGATAATGTAACTATAATTCAGAGAAGAAAGTGTTGGGACTGCTACTAATGAAAAATTGGAGATGAATTTTAAAAAATGACATCACTTGCTCCATTTGAGATGAAAGTTTAAAACAAACATCCTGAGCTTGCTGAAGTCACTTTAAAATCCCTGAATTCATGCCCAGCTGGCATGATGGTGAAAGAGCCAAGTGCCCATGAGCAGCATGAGTCCCAAGAGATGTCTGGCCAGCATGGCTCAGTGGTTAAGCATGGACCTATGAACCAGGAGGTCATGGTTTGACTCCCAGTCAGGACACATGCCTGGACTGTGGGCTCAATCCCAGTGTGGGGCGTGCAGGAGGTAGCCGATCAATGATTTTCTCTCATCAGTGATGTTTCTATCTCTCTCTCCCTCTCCCTTCCTCTCTGAAATCTATCTATTTATCTATCTATCTCAATATCTATTTTTTAAATGAACACACAAACCCCCCAAACCTATGGGACACAGAGAACGCAGTCCTGAGAGGGAAGGTCATAGCACTACAGGCCAACCTTAAGAAACAAGAAAAATTGCTAACAAACTATTTAATCCCACAGCTTCAAGAACTAGAAAGAACAAGAAATCCCAGACTAGGTAGAAGGAAGAAAATAATAAAGAGCAGAGCAGAAATAAATGACATAGAGACAAAACAACAACAACAACAAACAAACAAACAAACAAAAAAATACAAAAGATCACTGAAAACAAGAGCTGGTTCTTAGAAAAGATAAATAAGATTGATGAACTGTTAGCCAGACTCATCCAGAAACAAAGAGAGAGGACCCAAATAAATAAAATCAGAAAGGAAAGAAGTGAAATAACCACTGACCCCACAGAAATACAAAGGATTGCGAGGAAATACTATGCCCAACTATATGCCAACAAACTGGACAATGTGGATGAAATAGACAAATTTCTGGAAAAATACAACCTTTCAAAACTGAATCAGAAAACCTGAAAAGAACAATAACAACTGATGAAATAGAAGTAGTAATAATTAAAAAAAAAAACTCCCAGCAAACAAAAGCACAGGCCCAGATGGCTTCACAGAGGAATTTTACCAAACATTCAAAGAACTAACCCTGTCCTCCTTGAGCTAGCCCCAAAAATCCAAGAGGAAGGAGCACTTCCAAGCTCTTTTTCTGAGGCCAGCATGACCCTAATTCCAAAACCAGGTAAAGACACTACAAGAAAAAGAATTACAGGCCAATATCCCTGATGAACATAGATGCTAAAATCAACAACAAAATATTAGTAAATTGGACCAGCAATATATTAAAAAAATCATAAACCATGACCAAGTGGAATTTATTCCAGGGATGAAAGGCTGGTATATTTACAAATTAGTAAATGATATATATCACATAAACAAATTGGAAGATAAAAATCACATGATCATATCAATAGATGTAGAAAAAGAATTCAACAAAATCCAACATCCATTTTTTAAAAAAAAATATGTTTTTATGATTTCAGAGAGAGGAAGGGAGAGGGAGAGATAGAAACATCAATGATGAGAGAGAATCATCGATTGGCTGCCTCCAGCTTGCCCCCATTAGGGATCAAGCTTGCAACCTGGCATGTGCCCTGACCAAGAATCAAACCATGACCTTCTGGTTCATGGGGCCCAACCACTGAGCAACACCAGCCAGACCCAACACCCATTTTTGATGAAAACTCTCAACAAAGTGGGAATAAAGGGGTCATAACTCAACATAATAAAGGCCATATGTGACAAACCTACAGCCAACATCATACTCAATGGGAAAAAACTAGAACCATTTTCTCTAAAAACAGGAACAAAACAGGGTTGTCTGCTTTCACCACTCTTATTCAACATAGTACTGAAAGTCCTACCCACAGCAATCAGAAAAGAAGGAAAAAAAAGGCATCCAAATTGGAAAGAAGAATGTAAAACTGTCATTATTCACAGATGACATGATATTGTACATAGAAAACCCTAAAGACTCTGCCAAAAAACTACTAGATTAATAAATGATTTTGGCAATGTAGCAGGATACAAAAGTATCACCTGGAATTACTAAAAAAAAAAAAATCGCATTTACTGTTGCAACAAAAAATTAACATACTTAGGAATAAACTTAATCAAGCAAGTAAAAAGACCTGTACTTGGAAAACTATAGAACATTTTAAAAAGAGATAAAAGAAGATACAAACAAGTGGAAGAATATACTGTGTTCATGGGTTGGCAGAATTAACATAATTAAAAGGTCCATACTACCCAAAGCAATCTATAAATTCAATGCAATTCCTATTAAATTGCCAACAGCATATTTCACCGATCTAGAACAAATACTTCAAAACTTTATATGGAATACAAAAAAAGACCCGAAATAGCCACAGCAATCTCAAGAAAGAAGAACAAAGTTGGGGGAATCACATTATCAGATATCAAGTAATACTACAAAGCCACCGTAATCAAAGCAGCCTGGTACTGGCACAAGAACAGGCATATAGATCAATGGAACAGAACTGAGAACCCAGAAATCGACCCACGCCATTATGCTTAATTAATATTGACAAAGGAGATAAGAGCATACAATGGAGTCAAGAGAGTCTCTTCAATAAATGGTGTTGGGATAATTGGACAGCTACATGTAAAAAAATGAAACTAGACCAATAACTTACACCATACACAGAATAAACTCAAAATGGATAAAAGACTTAAATGTAAGTCATGAAACCATAAAAATCCTTGAAGAAAACACAGGCAGCAAAATATCAGACATCTCATGTAACAAAATTTTCACTGATACAATGCCTAGGGCAAAAGAAACAACGGAAAAATAAATAAATGGGATTACATTAAAATAAAAAGCTTCTGCACAGCAAAAGACAACAGCATCAAAATGAAAAGGGAGCCCACTGTATGGAAGAACATATTTGGCAATGATACATCTGATAAAGGTTTAATATCTAAAATATATAAAGAACTTATACAACTTAACAAAAGGAAGACAAATAATCCACTCCAAAAAATGGGCAGAAGACCTATATAGACACTTCTCCAAAGAGGACATGCAAATGGCTAAGAGACATATGGAAAAAATGCTCAACGTCACTGATCATCAGAGAGATGCGAATGAAAATGACAATGAGATATCACCTCACACCTGCCAGATGGCTACCGTCAACAAACAAGTGCTGGCGAGGATGTGGAGAAAAGGGAACCCTAGTGCACTGCTGGTGGGAATGCAGACTGGTGCAGCCAATGTGGAAAGCAGTGTGGAGTTTCCTCAAAAAATTAAATATGGAACTGCCATTTTACCCAGGATCCCACTTCTAGGAACATATCCTAAGAATCCTGAAACACCCGTCAGAAAGAATGTATGCACCCCTATGTTCATAGCAGCACTATTTATAAGAGTTAAGATCTGGAAACAGCTCTAGTGCCCATCAGCAGATGAGTGGATATAAAAAGCTGTGGTACATTTACACCATGGAATACTATGCAGCAGTAAAAAAGAAGGATCGCTTACCCTTTGAGACAGCATGGAGGGACCTGGAGAGTATCATGCTAAGTGAAACAAAGTCAGTCAGAGAAAGACAAGCATCACATGATCTCCATTATATGTGGAATTTAATGAACCAAATAAACTGACAAACAAAATAGATCCAGCCTGGCTGGCGTGGCTCAGTGGTTGAGTGTCAACCTGTGAGCCGGGAGGTCAGGGAACATGTCCAGGTTGCAGGCTCGATCCCTCCCCAGGGTGGGGAGTGCAGGAGGCAACTGATCAATGATTCTCGGTCATCACTGATGCTTCTATCTCTCTCTCCCTCTCCCTTCCTTTCTGAAATCAATACAATATAGTTTTAAAAATAGATCCAGAGACATGGAAGCATGCAACAGACTAAGGCTCCTCAGAGGAAATGGGGTGGGGGGAAGACATCAACCAAAAAACCTATACGCATATAAGAATACCCCATTGACACAGACAATAGTGGGGTGATGGCCTGGGGTGGGGAAGAGAGAGGGGAGGAGGTTAGTGGGGGATACAAAGGGGGACATCTGTAATACCTGCAACAGTAAAGATAAATCTTTATTTACTTATTTTTTTAATCTTTAATTTCTTTATTGGTTAAGGTGTCACAAATGTGTCCTCATCCCTCCATTAACCCCCAACTCCTCCCCCCCCCCCACACTCATGCTCTCATCCCCCTGTTGTCCAAGTCCTTTAGTTGATCTCTTCCCCTTACCCCCACCCTCCCCTACTTTCCCTCTGGGGATTGATAGTCTGATCGCTGTTTCTCTGTCTTTGGATCCGTCCCTGTTCATCAGTCTATGTTGTTCTCTATAATCCACAAATGAGTGAGATCATGTGGTATTTATCTTTCTCTGACTGGCTTATTTCACTTAGCATAATGCTCTCCAGTTCCATCCATGCTGTTGCAAATGGCAAGAGTTCCTTCTTTTTTACCACAGCATAGTATTCCATTGTGTAGATGTACCACAGTTTTCTAATCCACTCATCTGCTGATGGGCACTTAGGCTGTTTCCAGACCTTAGCTATGGTGAATTGAGCTGCTATGAACATAGGGGTGCATATGTCCTTTCTGATTGGTGTTTCTGGCTTCTTGGGATATATTCCTAGAAGTGGGATCACTGGGTCAAATGGAAGTTCCATTTTTAACTTTTTGAGGAAGCTCCATACTGTTCTCCACAGTGTCTGCACCAGTCTGCATTCCCACCAGCAGTGCAGAAGGGTTCCTTTTCTTTGCATCCTCTCCAACACTTGTTGTTTGTTGATTTGTTGATGATAGCCATTCTGGCGGGTGTGAGATGATATTGCATTGTCGTTTTGATTTGCATCTCTCGTATAATTAGTGACTTTGAGCATGTTTTCATATGTCTTTCAGCCTTCTGTATGTCCTCTTTGAAAAGTGTCTATCTAGGTCCGTTGCCCATTCTTTGATTGGATTGTTTATCTTCCTATTGTTAAGTTGCATGAGTTCCCTGTAGATGTTGGAGATTAAACCCTTATCGGTGATATCACTGGTAAATATGTTCTCCCATGCAGTGGGCCTTGTTGTTGTTTTGTTGATGGTTTCCTTTGCTGTGCAAAAGCTTTTTATTTTGATGTAGTCCCATTTGTTTATTTTTTCTTTAGTTTCCATTGCCCTAGGAGCAGCATCAGAGAAGAAATTCCTTCAGCATATGTTTGTGATTTCGCTGCCTGTGGATTCTTCTAGTATTTTTATGGTTTCCCGTCTTGCATTTAAGTCTTTTATCCATTTTGAGTTTATTTTTGTGTATGGTGTGAGTTGGTGGTCTAGTTTCATCTTTTTGTGTGTATCTGTCCAATTTTCCCAATACCATTTATTGAAGAGACTGTCTTAACTCCATTGTATGCTCTTGCCTCCTTTGTTGAATATTAATTGGGCATAGTGGCTTGGGTAGATTTCTGGGTTCTCTATTCTATTCCGTTGATCTATATGTCTGTTCTTGTGCCAGTACCAAGCTGTTTTAAGAACAGTGGCTTTGTAATACAGTTTGATATCTGGTATTGAGATCCCACCTACTTTGTTCTTCTCTCTCAGGATTGCTGCAGCTATTCGAGGTCCTTTTTTATTCCAGATGAATTTTTGGAACGTTTGTTCTAGATCTGTGAAATATGCCGCTGGTAATTGAATGGGGATTGCATTGAATCTATAGATTGCTTTGGGTACTATGGACATTTTGATGATGTTGATTCTACCAATCCATGAACACAGTATGTTCTTCCATCTATTTATGTCTTCCTCTATCTCTTTTTTTCAGTGTCCTGTAGTTTTTCGCATACAAGTCTTTTACCTCCTTAGTTAAATTTATTCCTAGGTATCTTTATTTTTTTGGTGTGATGGTAAATGGGATTGCTTTTTTAGTCTCACTTTCTGAAAGTTCACTATTGGTGTAAAGAAATGCCATAGATTTCTTGGCATTAATTTTGTATCCTGCTACATTGCTGAATTCATTTATTAAACCTAATAATTTTTTTGATGGAGTCTTTAGGGTTCTCTATGTACAGTATCATGTCATCTGCAAATAAGGACAGTTTTACTTCTTCTTTTCCAATTTGGATGCCTTTTATTTCTTCTTCTTGTCTGATTGCAATGGCTAGTACTTCCAGTACTATGTTGAACAGGAGTGGTGAGAGGGGGCATCCCTGTCTTGTTCCTGTTCTTAGGGGAAATGGTTTTAGTTTTTGCCCATTGATTATGATGTTGGCTGTGGGTTTGTCATATATGGCTTTTATTATGTTGAAGTACGATCCTTCTATTCCTATCTTGCTGAGAGTTTTTATCAAGAAAGGGTGTTGGATTTTGTCAAATGTTTTTCTGCATCAATTGATATGACTATGTGGTTTTTATCTCTCAATTTGTTTATGTGATGTATTATGTTCATTGATTTGTGGATATTGTACCATCCTTGCATCCCTGGGATAAAACCTACTTGGTCATGGTGTATGATCTTTCTGATGTACTGCTGGATCTGATTTGCTAGGATTTTGTTGAGGATTTTGGCATCTATGTTCATGAGGGATATTGTCCTGTAATTCTCTTTCATTGTGCTGTCTTTACCTGGTTTTGGTATTAGGGTCATGCTGGCTTCATAGAATGAGCTTGGAAGTGTTCCTTCCTCTTGAATTTTTTGTAGTAGTCTGAGGAGGATAGGTTTTAGTTCTTCCTTGAATGTTTGGTAAAACTCCCCTGTGAAGCCGTCTGGTCCCAGGCTTTTGTTTGCTGGAAGCTTTTTGTTGACTGCTTCAATTTCTTCCATAGTTATTGGCCTATTGAGATTTTTAGATTCTTCCTGATTAAGTTTTGGAAGTTTGTATTTTTCTAGGAATATGTCCATTTCCTCCAGGTTGTCTAGTTTGTTGGAGTAGAGTTGTTCATAGTATTTTTTTAACAATCCTTTGAATTTCTGTGGGGTCTGTCATTATTTCTCCTCTTTCATTTCTGATTTTGTTTATTTGGGTCCTTTCTCTTTGTTTCTTAGTGAGCCTGGCTAGAGGTTCATCAATCTTGTTTATCCTTTCAAAGAACCAGCTCTTGGTTTTGTTGATCTTTTGTATTGTCTTTTTGGTCTCTATGTCATTTATCTCTGCTCTGATCTTTATAATTTCCTTCCTTCTGCTTACACTGGGCTTTTCTTGTTGCTGTCTTTCCAACTCTTTGAGTTGTAGGGTTAGGCAATTTATTATCATTGTTTCCTGTTTTTTTTTTTTTTTTTGCAGTAGGCTTGTAGAGCTATGAACTTCCCTCTCAAGACTGCTTTCGCTGTGTCCCATAGGTTTTGGATTGTTGTGTTTTCATTGTCATTTGTTGCCATGATGTTTTTTATTTCTTCTGGTAACCCAGTCATTGTTTAATAGCATGCTATTTAGTCTCCATGTGTTTGATTTTTTTTGGATTGTTTTTATTGTAGTTGATTTCCAGTTTTATGCCATTGTGATCTGAGAAGATGCTTGATATGATTTCTACCTTCTTGAATTTGAAGAGGCTTTGTCTGTGACCCAATATATGGTCTATCTTTGAAAATGACCCATGTGCACTTGAGAAGAATGTATATTCTGTGGCTTTGGGGTGAAATGTTCTGAAGATGTTAATTAATTCCATCTGATCTAGTGAGTCATTTAGGATTGATGTTTCTTTGCTGATTTTTTGTTTAGAGGATTTGTCCAATGGTGATAGTGGGGTGTTAAAGTCCCCTACTATGATTGTATTGCTGTCAATCTCTCCCTTGATCTCCTCCAGAAGTTTTCTTATGTATTTGGGTGCTCCTATATTGGGTGCGTATATGTTTACCAGAGTTATTTCTTCTTGTTGGATTGCTCACTTTAGGATTATGAAGTGGCCTTCCTTATCTCTTTTTATGTCCTTCACTTTGAGATCTAATTTGTCATATATAAGTATTGCTACCCCAGCTTTTTTTTAATTTCCATTAGCCTGAAAAACCTTTTTCCATCCCTTCACCATCAGTCTGTGTGCGTCTTTTTTTCTGAGGTGGGTTTTCTGTAGACAGCAGATATATGGATCATGTTTTCTTAACCACTCAGTTACCCTATGTCTTTTGATTGGGGCATTTAATCCATTTACATTTAAAGTTATTATTGATAGATACTTGTTTGTTGCCATTTTTATTCTTTACCCCTGTGATTCTTTGTTTGTTTGTTTCTTTCTTTCTTTCTTTTTTTTTACAACAGACCTTTTAGCATTTCTTGCATTGCTGTTTTGAGGTAATAAACTCCCATAGTCCTTTTTTGTCTGTGAAGCTCTTGATTTCACCCTTAATTTTGATTGATAGCCTTGCTGGGTACAGTATTCTTGGATTCAGACCCTTCCTTTGCATGACTTTGCATATTTCATTCCATTCCCTTCTTGCCTGATGTGTTTCTGTTGAGAAATCCATCGCTAGTCTGATGGGGGATCCTTTGAAAGTAACTTTCTGTCTCTCTCTGGCCGCTTTTAAGATTCTTGCTTTGTTGGTGGTGTTTGCCAATTTAATTATAATGTGCCTTGGCCTCGGTCTTTTGGGGTTCATTTTGTTTGGGACTCTGTGAGCTTCTTGGATTTGTGTGAGTCTTTTCTTCCCTATATCAGGGAAGTTTTCTGTCATTATTTTTTCAAACAGGTTTTCTATTCCTTGCTCAGCTTCCTCTCTTTCTGGCACCCCTATTATGCAGATATTGTTTCGTTTTGTGTTGTCCCAAAGTTCTCTTAGGCTCTCCTCCTGCTTTTTAATTTTTTTTTTCTAGAAGCTGCTCTGCTTGGCTATTTTTTCCTACCTTGTCTTCTAGCTCACTGATGCGGTCCCCTGCTTCTTCTAGTCTACTATTGATGCTTTCTATTGAGTTCTTTATTGCAGTGATATCATTTTTCATTTCTTCTTGGTTCTTCTTCATTTCCTCTTGGTTCTTACACATATTGTTGAATTTGTCTTCCATTCTTTTCATCCACCTTATGACCATTTCTCTGAATTCTTTCTCTGACAGGTTGCTTGCCTCCATTGCCTCCATTTCGTTTACTTCCTTTTCTGGTGATGGCTGTTTTTCTTTCATATGCGGGCTGTTTCTTTGTCTCCCCATAATCTCTCTTCTTCAGGTGTTTGGTTATGTAGTTCTCTCTCTGCTGCGTTGATTTAAAGGCACAAAAATACAACACAACAAGGCACAATGCACAAAGCACTGAACACAAATATATTCACGATACTAATAACCCCAAATAAAGGTGACCACCAGAGCAAAGAGAACTAGGGGATAAAGAAGAAAGAAGAGAGAAAAAGAGGAAAAGAAAAAAAAGAAGTGCAAAAATGAAATTGGGGAAAGGAAAAAAACAGTAAGAGAGAAAAGAAAGAGAATGAAATAGAGGAGGGGAACACACTATTTATACGGGGAGAAAACTCCAATAGAACAGCCACTAATCCCAACAAATTCCAGCAACAGATCCCTGGAGATGAACTACAAACAACAACTAATATCAAGCGAGGCGAGGGAAAACAAAAGCAAAAAATAACCGGGGAAAAAACCAACAGAAAAAGCAAAAGCAAAACAATCTCACAAACAAGCATAAAAACCCCAATATACTCATCAACCAAGCAAACATCAACAAACGACAGAGAGAAAAAAACTTTGGATAATGAAGAAAGAGAAGAGAGGGGTGTATATGGATTTAGAGCAGGAGATTGGTAATTAGATATATAAGTAGCGTGAAATTTAGGGAACAAAGCATGAATGTACTCATGACACCGATAACCCCAATATAAGCAACCACCTGAGAAAAGATAATTAGGGAAGAGAAAAGAGAGCACAAATGATATCTAAGAGGGAGAAAAAAAGATAGGAGAGGGAAAAAAAAGGAGGATATATATTTATGAAGAAAACACCACAGAGCCAATAGGTAAACCAAACCTGTCTAACCATTTTTAAAATAACGCATCTGATTTTATGATGTGATCTCTTATAGAATCTTGAGGGAAGCAAGAACTGTGAGCACAGTAATCTTTAGAGAATGCGCAGTCCTTTGGGTATTTGTCTGCTCCTCAGTAGCTTAGTCAGATAGTGTTTTCTTAACTGCTGCTGAAGCACAGTTCAGTCTTTATTTCGAAATCTCTGTCTTCTCTCCCTCTTCCATTACTTTGATTACCTTGATGGGACCAAAGATAAATCTTTAAAAATGCAAACATCGTTGGACTTTTTTTGTTTATTTACAGTTGCAGAATGACAAAAGTTATTGATTAATTACAATCCTTTATATTACTAGGTGTATCGGTTAATAATGGTGGATTTTGTAATCAAAGAAAACATGATAATTTCAAGAGAAACATCAAAAGTGCTTTATTCAAAGTAATGTCCATCACTAGCTACACATTTCCCCCATCTTTCAGGCAATTTGTGGAGACCGTCCCAATAGAACTTCTCTTGTTTTGAGGCAAACCATTCAGAGACCCAATTTTCCACTTCTTCGTATGTTCTGAAGTGATGCTCAGAAACTGCGTGTGCCATCGATGGGAACAAGTGGTAATCTGAAGGAGCAAGGTTTGGTGAATACAGCGGGTGGGTTAATACTTCCCAGGCAAGATCTTTTAACAGGTCTTTAACTGGTTTTGAGGTGTGTGATGGTGCATCATCATGAAGCAAAATTACTTTGCCGTGTCTTCTGGCACATTCTGGTCATTTCACAATCAAAGCGTGGTTCAAATTGATTATTTGTTGCCGGTTGTGATCAGGTGAAAGACATGTCCGTGGCTGCTGTTTGCCATTCTCAGTGCACGGTCCCATCCTCCTAGCCAGAGGGGTCAAGGTCATGTCTGGGCAGTGGGGCTGAACCAGTTGTGGAGATCAGCCTTGGCGCTGGGCACCACATCCCACTGGCCCCACCCCAGTGAGATGGAATTTTTGGACTGGAACCCGGATTCTTTGTCCACCGGAGTCGAAGAATGAATCCACGCCAGAGGGTAGTATAGCAAAGATGGAGATTTATTGAAGAACAAGTACAGACTCCCATATGGGGAGAGGGAAAGAGCCCCACAGAATAGACTCTCACGTGGGCAGGGGGGAAGGGTCCTATGGACTTCCTGTGTCCTGATATCCCCTCTGATTGGTCAATATTCCCTTTCGAATTCGTTACTATAGTGACTCCTGGGACCCTCCTCCCTCATTGTCCTCCTATTCCTTCTGGGCTTTCTTACTTCTTCTTTATTTTGTAAATAGAAACCTTTTTTTTTTTTTTGGCTACTTCCAGTTCCCTTGTCATATGGAAATATACCTGTTGCTGCTCCCTTGTCTTATGGAAATGTCACTGCACCTGGCTTCCTTGTGTTATGGAAATGTACCTTCTCCCCCTCTGTAACCCTGTGTTTTTTCTCCATGGACCCCAATTCTAAAACTTCCCTAAACCTGCCTATGTTCCCCTAAATTCCTGTTTTGCCAGCAGGTCCTGTGTGCCCGTCTCCAGCTGCTCAGGCTCACCCTCACGGGAGCATGAGCGCGAGGCCAGGCTGGGAGGCATTTACGCCGGGTCCCCTTTCCTCCTTCCCCGACAGGGCCAAGCGGCCTCCTGCCCAGACCAGCCCCCTGCTTCCCAGCTGTGTGACTTTGGGCAGATTGCTCAATCTTCCCAAACCGGGGGCTGGGGCTGGGGCTGTACCTGGGCAGGAGGAGGCTTCAGCCTGCGGGACCTTAGGGGCTGGGGCCACCAGCTGCCTAACCTCTTCCTTGAACCTCAGCTTGCAGTTCCAGGTTGAAGTAATTAGGACTTGACTTGGTTGCAAATGGAAGAAGTCGCTTCAGAATGCCTCAAGCAAACAGGAACTTACTGAGAAGTTCAGGGATAGACCCTGGCTTCAGAACAGGCTGACTCGAGGGCCTCCAAAAATGACAAGAGGGTCCCAGCATCACCAGTCTACCCTGCCGCCAGCTGCACCACCACGAAGGGGATAAGCTCATCTTTCCTGCTGGTTCCCCATCAGGATGCTGTGTGATCCAGCCCAGGCCACTGTCCTCCCAAAGAACTCTCAGGGGCTGGTCTTCCTAGCAGCCGGGATGCTGGGCGAGCAGCGGCTGCAGATGCCTCCACAGGGGGCCTAGCCTTCGTGCTCTCCACGATGGAGAGCTGTGAATCCCAGAGAAGGATGGGGGACAGATCTGGACCCTGCTGGAAGCTGGGGCCCCCTACCATCAGAGGACCTGCTGACATCACCCATCCTCGCCTCAGTCACAGAGGGCGGAGGCTGGTCTGGGGCAGAACAGCCTGGCCTGCAGACTGGAGCTCTAGCCCCCAGCTGGGACCTTTGCACATGCCTGTTCCTGCCTCCCTCCTGGAATCTGTTCCCTTGGTAACCGCTCTGGCTCCCCAGGGACCGGCACCAGTCCCAACCCCAGCCCAGTCCTGGCACAGCCTGGCACCCTCCCGTATCCCCCCTGGAGTTGTCTGCCTCCCACCACTTTGAAAGCGCAGGAGGGCCAGGCTGGACCTATTTCCACTCCGTATTGAACCCCTCGCACCAGGACAGGCATGAGGCAGCTGCTCAGGAATGAGGGTGACCCTGCAAGTGGAGGCTGAGGGGCGAATGCAGAGGCTGCGCTACACCCCATCAGGACGATTCCAGCCAAACTCCCCTTCCCGTCACTGCGGCCCAGTTTCCTCGTTGGGTGAATGTGTACAGCAGACACCCCCTCCCCTCAGGGCCTGCACGCCAACGTGAGTTAATGAGAGATTACATCAGGACACGCTGTGATGTAAAAAGTTTCTTTTTGTTCTCCACCGTGACCGGGAGGATCTGTTAAGAGTTTCAGGATTTTTTTTTTTTTAAGTAAAAAACACCAGATGGCTTCAGAGCACGCAAATGTTGGGCCAGTCCTCGTGACCTCCCACGGGAGACCGAGGCAGGAGCGCACTGGGGAGGGGAGGGGACAGCCGGGAACCAGGGCGGGGAGCACCGGCCTGTGAGTCACGGGGCGGGACTGGGGCTCTTGGCTGCGGCGAGGAGCCCGGCGGCGCGCACAGCCCGGCCGGCCCGCTGGGAGGGCGGCTCCCCGGGCGGCCCCGCTTGGCTCTGGACCTGGGACGTCCCGGCCTCCGAGCTCCAGCGGCGCAGCCGAGACCAGGCGGGAATTCGGCCACCGCCGCCCCTGCCTAATTGTTTTGTTTGCTTGGCTTTTGTTTTAAATGTAATCCTCAGTCGAGGACCTGTTTTTATTGAATTTTAGAGAAAGGAGAGAGAGAGAGAGCGAGAGAGAGAGAGAGATCCATCCATCAATTACCTCCCGTAGGCGCCCCAACCGGGATGGAACCGCGTCCTTTCGGTGCAGGAACAACTGCTCCCACCACCTGCTCCCCGGCCAGGGCTCGGCGGCCGGGTCTTGTCAAAGTCGCTCTCCATCCCCCGGGCCGCGGTTTCCTCCTCTGCCAGCCGGGCCGGTTCTCTCCTCGGAAGGCGGGCCGGGCTGCGCGCCACCGGAGCTGCGTCTCGGGTGCAGCGAGGAGCCTGGCCCGCGTCACGCCCGACGTGCCCTGTGCCTTTCACTCGCGGTCCTACTCCTCCCCGCGCCCGGAGTGGGTCCATCGCCACCGGTTTACAGGCTGGGAAACAGGCACCTGCCCGAGCCCCGAGCCCCGCGCCCCTGCCCTCCCGCCCTCCCCAGCCCCCCAGCTCCCCAGCGCCCCAGACCCGCCCCCAGACCCCTCCCCAGCCCCCAGCCTCCAGCCTCCCGCCCTCCCTAGCCCCCCAGCCCCCCAGCTCCCCAGACCCGAGACCCCGCCCCAGGCCCCCTCCCCGCCCCCGAGCCCCCATCCCCCTCCCTCCCCAGCCCCCAGCCCCCAGCCCCTCTCCAGGACCCGATGCCCACCACCCGCTTTCCAGACGGGACTGGCGCCTGAAGCGGACCCTCGCCCCCTTCCTCGATTCCAGGGGACCCCGTCCCGCCGTTGTCACGACAACCGAAGGCCAATGGGGAGCAGGGAGAGGAGGCGACTCCGCCCCGGCCCCACCCCGGCCCCGCCCCAGGCCCGCCCCTGGCGGAGGGCTCGGGGTTATAAGGGCCGGCGGCGGGGCGGCGGGTGAGAGCGCCGGGCGCGGAGTGCGAGTGTCTGCCGAGCGCGAGCCCAGAGCCGGGGGCGCGAGAGCGGCCACCATGTGCGGTGAGTGCGGCCCCTCCGCCGGCGGCCGGACCGGGGAGCGTCCGGGAGGGGCGCGCCGATGGGCTTGGGCCCCCCAGGGTGGTGGGGGAGGGCAGTGCCAATCCCGGTCTTGTGCGGGGTGAGGGCGACCCAGCCGGCTCCACACCGAGGGGAGGGCATGGACTGCGTGCGCTCCTGGCTGGCACCACAGTGGGGTCCGCACCCCCGCCCAGTGAGGGCGCTTTTCTCTTCTTGCCCCAAGTCTCCCACAAAGGCGGCCACGCGCGTCCCCGGCACCGGCTCCCACCAAGGAGACGCGACCCCACCTGCGCCCCCCACCCCATCCACGGCAGTGTCACGAGTGGCTCAGGGTGCGCCTGCCCCAGGCCTGCGCACCCACCTCGCATCCCGTCCCCTCTGGTCCCCAGGAGTGTTGATTCCGTGTGGCCGCCTCTTTGCTAGCTCCAGCTCTGGGGCGAGGCGCAAGGAGGAGGCAGCAGTGAGGGGGGTCCCAGACCGGGAGTGGGGTCGGGCTTCAGGCTTCCTGGGTACCGCCGCGACCCGCTGTCGGGCGAGGTAGCCCTGCCTTGGGGAGGGCAGCCGCGGCCCGCGGGCACATCTGCAACTCCTCGCCTCCGCCGGCTGGGGGGAGAGCCGAGAGCCGGGAACTTCTGCTGGGACAAAAGGTCACTGTGCCTTCTTTTCCTTGAGTCGGATTCAGTTACCCACTCCAGCCTCCTGCGGCTGGAGGACCTGGTGGAACTTCTGAAGCCATGAAAGGCCTCTGTCTGACTTCGCAGAGGGCTGCGGGCGGGGTGTGCCAGCGCTGAGCCCTGGGCCAAAGTCTGTACAGACCTTGTTTCTGAGGCCCGACTCTCCTGAAAAAAGTGAAAAGGGAGCAACCAAACAGGGGCAGGCAGCTGGCCTTGGGGTGCAGCCTTCCCAGGCCAAGCAGGCATCATTTCAATTCCTGAATCCTCAGCAGCGAAAACTTCGGATTCCCGGCATGATTTCTAATCTGTAGGGCTGCCTGCAGGCAGTTCTGAGGCGGGAAATGAGGCAAAGGTGGCGGTTTTGCCTGAAGCTATTGGGTTCTACACCCATCGGTGTGGCATTCAAGGCCCATGGCCAGCTGGTGGCCTTCGAGCCAAACTAGTGCACGGACACCCAGGCACTCGGAGGGTCCGCCAGAGGCTACCCTCCCTCCAATGCCCTCCCACCCCCATGCCATCTTAGCCTTCCGTCCTAGTGCATATCACACCGCCTTTCTCCAGGCTTGCTTTCTGGAACTGGACTGTGGGGCGTCCTCTGCCTTCTCCACCTCTTAAAACCACTCGTTTGGTTCTGCTTTATAAAAGGGCTATGGGTTTTGTCTCCTGGAGAAAGGATGAGCGGGCAGTCCAGATTACCTGTGACCTCACATTAAGGCACTGCCTTTGCCACACCCCACACTGCAGCCCCAGGGAGGTCAGGGAGCTCCGTGGAATTCCCGCCTGGGGACGTTATTTCCTTTCCCGGAAGCCAGGAGAAAGCCTCGCTGTGCTCAGGGGTCGTCCATCTCTCTGACACCTGCCAGGCACAGACGCTCCCTGCTCAGCCACAGCAGCATCTGCTAGAATTGAATATACTGGCCTGGTTTCTTTGCATTATGGTCTGCGTATGTACGGCAAATGATACAGGTTTTCCTCTTACGGGTGTTTTGTAGGGAATTCGTTTTAAGTTTTCAAAAAGGTAGTCAATTTTACAGAAAAACATGAAAGAAATGTTTGTGCATTTGGTACAAGGATGTGGCAGAAATTGCCAAGACGCACCTGGAATGAACTACGGACCCTCTTCAGTTCACATTTGGGGAAATTGAGGCCTGGAACGGTCTGTGCACACCAGTGTTTGAGCAGGAGTTGTTTGAAGTCTTTTCTCTGGGCTGGCTGTGGTCTGCTGAGCTCTGCCATCTGGGGGTCAGCAGGGACCCTCCGCTGGCCTCCGTTAGGTGCTGATGACTTGCTCAGACTGGCCCTGCTTCTCGCACAGAAAGCTGGGCCCAGTACTGCTGGACCCCACGCACCGTAAGCGGATGCTCAGAGTGGCAGTGCACTCTAAGCCTTAGCTAGGTGGCACGTCAGTACTCATGGGTGGTTTTAGTGACATCTGAGAGCTGCTGGCATTTTGCTTACTTCCTGCCAATGGATAGGTTACTACAGCCCCTCCCTTCCTCCTTCCTTTCCCTCTGTCTTTGCTTCTTCATGCAGCCACGATGGCCACGGCCCATGTTTACCCGGTCCTGGGGCCATGTGGGCATGACCCACCCCTTGGATAAGGGTCCGTAGTTGGGCAGTCTAGAGGCAGATTTCTGACCAGGGACCAGGGACCTGATAACTCCTGAGGTAAATGCCATCACAGAGGACAGGCCTCGGGCACAGGCTGCAGCCTGGCAGCCTCAGGCCAAACCAGCAGGCAGACCTCTCTGTTTGGTGCATAGGATTTAAACTCTATTCTTTAAGTTAGTTACCAAATTAGAAACTGGGGAGATTGCACATAAGTAGGTGAAATTTTTGACTTCTCTTAAAAAAGTTCAGAGATGAGTAACCCTGAGTCCATATTTCTGAATAGTGCATAGTGACCCCTAGGATGAGGGGTGCAAGCTCTCCAGTTTTCCCAGCCCCCGCCCAGCTGTTGGTGCCCATGTAGTCTGAGCTTCGGGCCCTAGCACAGTAGAGGCAGGGAGTACTGATGGCCCAGGAGGAGAGGGGGTACCTGGGACAGTGCCCAAAGGTCCTGGCCTCAAGTATGATCCCTGCGGAGAGAGGGGGGTGAGAGGTATGCCAGGCCGAGGGCATCTCATATGCAAGGACATGACAGCATGCAGCATGTATGCATGGGGATCTTACTGCAAGGATTGCACTTCCTGTCCATGAATTCTTAAATCTCGCCTCTCCTTCACTGCTGGGGGGTTGGGGAGGGAAGACTTGTTTATAGAGAATTGGAGGATTCTTAGTTTTTGCTAAAAGGTAAAGCCCTTACCTTGAATTCACCATCTTTTGTCTCGGTTAATGTAGTAGTTTCCTCTGGCTGCTGTAACAAATTACCACAGACCTGCTGGTTTCAAACAACATACATTTATTCTCTCACAGATCTGGAAACTAGAAGTTCAGAAATCAGTTTTTCTGGGCCAAAGTCAAGCTCTCCGTAGGGCCCCACCTCCTCTGGAGGCCTTAGGGGAGACTGTTCCTCATCTCTTCCGGCTCTGGTGGCTGCCAGCCTTCCTTGGCTTGTGGTTACTCACTCCAATCTCTGCCTCTGTGGTCACATCACCTCCTTGTCTTCCAGGCAAATCTCTCTCTTAGAAGGATACTGATGACTGCATTTAGCGTCCACCCAGATAATTCAGGATAATCTTCCATCTCAAGATACTTAATTTAATCACATAAATACCTTATTTATTATTTAAAAAAATATTTCATTGATTTCAGAGAGAAAGGGAGAGAGGAGGAGAGAGAGAAACGTCAACGATGAGAGAGAATCATTGATCGTCTGCCTCCTGCATGCCCCACGCTGGGGATCAAGCCTGCAACCAGGGCATGTGCCTTGACCAGGAATTGAACTGTGACCTCCTGGTTCATAGGTCAACGCTCAACCACTGATTCACACCAGTTGGACTAAATACCTTTTTTGATGAGAAATCAGGTGTCATCCTTATGGGAACTCCTTTGTAGGTAACAGTTTTCCTTTCTCTTGCTGCCTTTAAGATTCTCTCTTTGTCTTTAATTTTTGGCATTTTAATTATGATGTGTCTGGGCGAGGGCCTGTTTGGGTTCTTCTTGTTTGGGGTTCTCTGTGCCTCCTGCACTTGTGTGACTTTTTCCTCCTATTTGAATTGCCCCAGGCAATCGTCCTCAGGTGTGGGGAGAGTTTTCAACAGGGTGGGGCAGTTGCTTCTGCCTGGAGGCTAATTGTTACTTTTAATCTCTTAAGTGGCCTCAGAGCAAGGTGTTTTCCAATAGGGTGTGTCGACTGTCTTCCCCCCAGACAAGGCAGATGTCTGTGTGGGAAAGATGTCCTCTGCTGCGTGAGGGAATGACCCAGCCCAGGAAACTGGGGGTGTCTGCCTTCTGAGCTCTATCCCCTGCGTCCCCAGTCCTGGGTTCTGCTCTCACAGCTCCAGTCCACTTCACCTTCCCTCCGCTGGAGCACAAGGTGGGTGGCTCCACAAGGTGTTTAGTGCATTGGCTCTTTAAGAGGGTGCCTGAACTTTCAGTTGTTACTCCCTGGCAGACAGCACCCCACTGCTTTTCACAGCTAGATGTTATGTGGGACCCTCCTCAGTTCTGGTGCTCTCTGCTGGAGGGCCCAGCTTGGGGATTAGATCCCAGAGCTCTCAGTGCCCCCCCCCCCCATCCTACTCCCCCCAGCTGAGATATCTCTCTGGTACTTCAGTTGCCGTCTGTGGGCGCCTCTGCCCCTCCTACCAGTCTCCATGTGGTCTCCACCTCCGGTCCTCGGGTATCAGGGTTCTCTCCTGCGAGTCTTCCGTTGATATTCAGGAAGTTATTTTGTATTTTAGTTGTAATTCCAGTTTGTTCCTGGGAGCTTGTCCGAGCAGCATCCACTTACTCTGCTGCCATTTTTAATCTCCCTGAGATTCTCTTGTCCTCCTCAGTGTCCCAAGATGGTGGCCTAAATCCCCTTTTTCATATGAAGATTCCATAGAGAAATTCCATCAGTGAGGACTGATGTTTGAGGCCGTTAATCCTCCTGAGACAGTTGGGTGCTTGCTTTCAGGTGCCTCCCCCAAGAACAGCCCAGAGCTGCCAGTCCCAGATGCCCACACTATGGTCACAAGGATATTGTCCGCATCCCTCCCCACCCCACCCCACTCCACACACCCAAGTCCCCTGGGCCAGCACTCAGACTGGACCACAGTCAGAAAGTGGACCCAGGCATCCGTTAACCCCCTGCCCTTCACTGGATGGTGAAACATGCTGTTTGACCAAATAGTGTTCAGTCCCTGTGTCATAGAAACATGGCTCTCACTGCATCTTGCCCTTCTCAAAGGTACATACCCTTCCCACTCATCTCTTCCCTGCAGGAAGCAGGCAGGTTCTATTGCCTGGGTGCCACAGGGGCCAGGACACGCACGCACGGTCTGCTCGCTTGCACGGCGGTCTTCAGGGGAGCTTGCACTTCTGGGCTCAGCTGAGGAAGCAGCCGTCCAGGGTGATGACGTGACTCAGGGGAGAGCTCACCCGTTTGTCCCAAACGTCTTCCAGCTCCCAGGGCCCTGTCGTATTTGACACTCCTTTCCTCCCTGTCACAGTTCAGTCTGTGGACAGATGTCTCAGGAGGACGGGGCTGGAGTTGATGGGGCACAGACACGGGAGTCAGGTCAAGTGGCTTGTTACCTCTGAAGTCATAGGAGCCTCAGGAGCCCAGTACCCAGTGATGGCAGCTAAATGCCTAACAGCCGTCCCTAGCTGGTTTGGCTCAGCGGATAGTTGGCCTGTGGACTGAAGGGTCCCGGGTTGGATTCCAGTCAAGGGCACATGCCTGGGTTGTGGGCTTGAACCCCAGTAGGGGGCGTGCAGGAGGCAGCTGATTGATGATTCTCTCATTGATGTTTCTATTTCTCCCTCTCCCTTCCTTTCTGAAATCAATAAAAAAATATTTAAATGTTTAACAACCGGCTCTCCGTTTGCCAGTTTCTATGGGGAAAATACTGTCACCATGGCTAATTTCAGGTCACCAGTGAGGCCCCTGGGGGCGCAGTTGGGAAGAGAGGTGCACAGTTGGTTCTGGGGAGCAGTTCTGGCAGCTCCCTCGTGCTACCACGGAGATGGGACTCATGTGGGCACTCCAGGGCCAGGGGCTCAGCCTGGCGGCCGCCCTCTCCTCACCCCTCATCGCCATTCCTCCACTGCTCAGCCTTATTTGTCAGGGTTTCCCCAAGTTCTGAGAAACCTTCTGGACATTTTGTGATGTAGCATTAGTAAACAGCGCTTTTAAATTAAGGGATTGTTTTTATATGTAGTAAAATTCACTTCTAAAGGGAGATTAACTTGAGTTATAAACACTATTGGAGGAAATTCTGAAGATGAATTCAGGGCAGAAACAGTTAAGCAATTTGATCATCTGCCTCTTTCTCATTTTCAACAGACGTATTTCTCTCCCTGTTTTTTTTAAATAACCGAATGTTGGCAGTTGAAACAGGGCTTCTATTTTCTCTTTACAGTGGAGAGTGTATGTTGCTTGCCCTTTGGTGCTGGTGAAATCCTAACTTGACAAGGACACCGAGGGCTTTTTATTAAAAACAGAAATGCCTTGCCCTTGCTCACGCAGGAAGCAGTCCCTGTTCTCTCGGGGGCTCCGATGGGGGCGCAGCTGGAACCCCTGCAGTCCCAAGGGGGCATGAGGCGGTGCAAGGTTGTCCCCAGAGGGACCAACCCCCTCCTGACCTTGAGCCAGTGTGTGAGACCCCCCCCACCCCCCCGTGGGACCTTTGCTCTCCCGCTTCGTGAAGAGAGTGGCCTCCCCCGTCTATGTGAGTGAGGCCTGGACATCCGGAGAGCCTACAGCCTCCTCTCAGCCCTTGCCATTGGCCCAGTGACCGCCCCTTCCTGGGGCCTCACACTGAAGAGTAGACAGCCCCCCCCCCCACATGCCACACACATATTCACACTCTCACACTCACACTCACACACACAGATGTCTGCTCAGGAATTTCTGCCATGTCTGGGCAACGACTAATCCAGTTTGGGACTTAGAACATTATCTAAATGACTTGGCTCATGGACTAAAAAGCTTCGACCCTTCCATTCTGAGAAGCGTTGGATGGTGGTGGAAAGTGCGGCCTTTGCCTGGGGAGGTGCCCGCCTTGCTGGGCGGTGACGTGCCTCCCACAGTGGAACTCCTGTTCTGTGTGTGGTACCGGCTGGCCCTCCGCCTGGGACTGTCCACTCTCATGCACAGTGGGCAGTGCTTTATTAATAGCTGCTGCTCAGAGCGATGGAGAGTTCTTCAAAACTACAGACACAGAATGAGGATGTGGACCCCAGCCAGCCCATGGTGAACTTGACCTCTTCCCTCACCCTCCAGGCCCCAAAAGACCCCCCCTCACCCCCCACCCCCACCCCCGCTGCCGCAGCATCTTGAGCACTCCAGGGTTTGTAGAGAAGAATCCAGGCGTTCAGCACTTCTGATTCTGGCCAGGGGTCCTTCTGATGTGGTCATTGTCATTATCTGTCCTTTGGGACACCAGGGGTTACAGTTCTGGGGTGTCGTGGCAGCCAGCCTTACTGTGGTTGCTGGCCCTGTGTGTGTGGGGGGGGCGGGGGGGCAGGGCTGGATGGGAAGAGAAAGGTGGAGTCAGAAGCAGAAGTGTCCCATGCTGGTGAGGGGGGGGGCGGTGTCTCCAAAGGGCCAGGGGAGGATCTGTCATCGAGGCCTGAACCCTACCAGGAGTCTGCTGTGCACGGTTGAACGTGGCTGTCTCAGGCCCAACTCAAAGGCCACTTTCTCTAATCACCCTACATCCATCCATCCATCCATCCATTCATTTCTTCAGCATATAGTTATAGAGCACCTAAAATGTGCCCGGCTCTGGGCCAGGGGACAGGGATACAGCGATGAATAAGATAAACAGACAGATGTGTTCCGTCCTATGAAGGTTACAGTCCCGCGGGAAGTCAGACAAAAGACAAGGAAGCAAATGCTATGTAGGCAATTATTAAACAGGGCCACGTGGCCGTTTAAAAAGGGGGAGCGGGGAAGGCTTGCATTGGACCCAGTGGGTGGGTGACCAGTCAGCTGTCACCTGCAGAAGGAGTTGGGGCCACCTGTGCACAGAGCCCGCCCAGGAGCCCTGCCCCTCCTGCCCCTCGGCCCCAGCCCCTTCGCCTGCAAATCTCTGGAGGGGAAAAGAGGTTCCTAAGCATCATGTCCTCTCTCCACCCACCTGCCAGGCCCCCTCCACCTCAGAACTCCCAGCACAGTGATGAGGCCTCCATGGGCCAGAGAAAGGTTTTGAGGTTGAATTAAATCTTGACCGAGTTGCAGCCTGAATCACCCATTTGGTTTAACCATCATTTCCCCATGTAGAAGGCCAAGGAGAAATACTGGCAAACGATTCTCTTCCCCCGGGTTTCAGTGTTTGGTCATTTCTGCAGGGGTGACCAGGAGACCCCCGAGGGCCTGCAGGTGCGCCTCACACTCCAGGAGGGAAGCTCCTAGCCTGCGCCTTCCCAGGACGCCTACTGTGCAGCAGCACCAACTGCAAAGGCTCCAAGGGTGCTCAGTGACTTGCTGCAGGCCACACAGGAAGCAGGGGGAGCTGGCGTCTGGAAACGGTACTTGGCGCAGGCTGCAGGTGTCTGTCGCTACCCTCTGGGCTTCTTGCTGTCCCAGACTGGTGAGAGCAAGAAGCCTGAGAGAGGAGGCTCCCAGGTGGGGACCTCCTTTCACACACTTGTCCTTTCACGCGCTGGGAAGGTGCGCTCAGACTGTGCTGTCTCCTGGGGTGTGGCTGTCCTCCTGCGGGGGGTGGGGCTGGGGAGCCAGTGAAGTCAGTGAAGTCAGATTGGGCTGGATGGCCATCCTATAGCCAGCACTAATTCCGAGCGTCATAGGCTAAACCAGTGTACACAGGCACGTGTGTACAAAGAGCACACACACAGCGGGAGGACGTTCCTGCCTTCATCCAGTGCCCTCCTTGGAGGCAGCCCACCATCCCTGCGTCTTGGTGCCCTTGCAGAAGTACAATCTGCATCTCCTGCACCGCCCCCCCCATCCCTGCACAACCCACGAATGTTCTACAGTCTGCGTGTCCCCCTGACACTTCCTGGAGAGGCAGCCTGTTTCCCAGGAGAGGGGACACTCCCCCGGTTCCTGTGGAGGGCTGCCTGCGCTTGCTCCACGGTGGCCCTGCGTGTGGCGCACGGTCACTTAACCTGGCCCCTGGCGGGCCTCAGGCTGCCCACGACCAGCACCGAGCAGTTGGGGTCTCCGCCGAGGTCTCTGTGGAGACAGTCCTGGGAGTACAAGAGCTCCGGTCGGCAGATGCACACCTTTTAGTTCTGAGAGCTTGCAAATTGCCTTCCCAGGAGGGGGCACGAATTCACCCTCATTTACTGTCCAGCCGATCTTTAGGGATCTCACAGGTAAAACATGTTTCTCATCTCGCTCTTTTCATGGAGGGAAGGGACTCCGGCCGGGAATTCTGCTGTGAATAGCACCGAGAAATTCCTGGGGAGGCAACTTCTTTATTTCATTATTTTTAAAAACAGTGAAAGCCTGGTGTAAATGCTGGCTGATTCACTTCGCCTCAGTCGCGTGCAGGGGCAGCCAGGAGGCTGAGCTGCAAGGGAGAGAGGCTGTGCTTAGTTAAAGGACTTACTGACTAGGTGTTGGAAATTAGACTTATGCCTCCGTGTGCAAAGACCTTGAAAACGGCAGCCCTCACCACGGTAATCTCCCAAACGGTGCCCTCCTGGCTGCGGAGCCTCCTGGCTGGAGGTGGACACAGCTGGTGACCCCGCCAACAAGGAAGCTGTAACTGTCCCAGCCCACGGGGGGCAGGGCGGCAGCCCCTCCCCACCCACCAAGGAGGCTGCTCTGGACCCGAGAGCCGAGCCCCTGGAAGAACCCCCGTTCCTGAGTTCAGAGTAGAGTTGGGCCGGAGGGGGGCATTGCCCAGAGCATCTATCTGGTCAGGGCATGTCAGGTTGAACTCCCCAGGCTTGGTGTGGCCTTTGTGGCCTGCAACGGTCCCCTTCTCTTCGGGAGGTGCAAGTGTGACTCCAGAACAACTCCCAGGAGCCAGCAAAGACTCTTAGCTTAAAACCCTTCAGAAACGATCCGAGTTGCCTCCCAGTTCACGTGACCGCCCCCCAGAGCTGGATGGGCTTTCCACGTGACTGGGATTTGATCATGTCCCCACAGTCAACTTCCTGAATTTTTGAAGAAAAATTAATGTTATGAAAAGTTTCACCTAAACATAGATTGTGCTGATAGCTGTACAACACTGTAAAGATACTAAACACCATAGCCTTTTGGACTTTAAATAAGAAACCGTAGGCTATGTGTCCTATATCCCAGTAAAGCTGTTAGCATTTTTTAAATGTTTGCATTGAAAGGTAATTATCATTTTTTATGCATGAGGTGACAATGCATCCCACACCCAGCCGCGCTCAGGTTGGAGCGGAGGGAGGAGGCTGGGCTCTGAGATGCACACACAGCTCTTCCATTCAGCACCTCTACCCCGACTCCAGGCAGCCAGGGAGGCAAAAATAGCGACTGTCAACATTACCCTCGGCCATTTTTAACAGAAAGCGTCTGTCACTGCGGAGAAAGCACAGGGTGCAGGCTGTTAAATATAAACCCTGTACCTTAAGATGTGTGTGAAAATATAGCCCGGTACAGTACCGTACAGTGCATAAGAAGGCAAGACAGTGTGGTTAATTTTGTAACCTATTTCTGACTGAGTGTGTCTAGATGGGATTTTAGCACGTTCAGTGTTCATGTGATTGGACCCCACATTTAGTTGAAATTTAATCATTCATTCAGATATATCATATTGAATTAAACCAATGTAACAACAGGGGGTTTTACGGGTGGTTTTGTGTATGATCGTGCTCAGCTCTCAGATATCCTCAGGCAGCTTATCCCTTCCAAGGTTCATGTCTGGGAAAACTCAGGTTTTATTGAGAGACTAGAGGCCCAGTGCATGAAAATTCGTGCAGGAGTAGGCCTTCCTTCCCCTGGCTGCTGGCACTGGCTTCCCTCTGACACCCTGGACCCAGGCTTCCCTTCTCCAGCCGCCAGCAGGCACCTGAGACACAGGCTGCTTCCCTCCGGTCCCGGCTTCATCCAGAAGGATGTCTGGAATGACACCCAGAAGGACATTCGGTCTAATTTCTTTCCTCTAGAGCAAGACAACATATTACCCTTTTATTATTATAGATTAGTGACAGAACATGGTATAAGGCTAAGGTGTACAGCATAACGATTTATGGATATAGATATAGATGATGACACAATAGGACTACTTAACATTCATCACCTCACATAGGTAAGATTTTTTCCTTATTATGAGAACTTTTAAGTCCTACTCTTTGAGCAACTTGGAAATGGATAATGAAGTATTAACTACAGTTACCATGCTGTACGTTACATCCCCAGAACTTATTTGTCTTATAACTGGAAGTTTGTACCTTTTGACCACGTTTACCTAATTCCCCATCTCCCACCCCACCCCAGGCAATCACAAATCTGATCTCTGTATCTGGAGTTTGGTTTTTATTAGATTCCACATATAAGTGAAATAATAGTGTTTGTCTTTCTCTGAATGACTTGTTTCATTTAACATAACTCTCTAGGCCAGTGGTTCTCAACCTTCCTAATGCCGCGACCCTTTAATACAGTTCCTCATGTTGTGGTGACCCCCAATTTCATTGTTACAAATTGAACATAATTAAAGCATCGTGATTAATCACAAAACAATATGTAATTATATATGTGTTTTCCGATGGTCTTAGGCGACCCCTGTGAGAGGGTCATTCGACCCCCAAAGGGGTCGCGACTCACAGGTTGAGAACCGCTGCTCTAGGCCCACCCATGTCGCAATTGGCAGGACTCTCCCTGTTTGTGGCTGAATAATATTCCCTTGTCTATGTGTACCTCGTTTTCTTTATCCATTTATTCGTCAGTAGACACTTATGTCTTGGCTATTGTAAATAACGCTGTGATATGGGTGCAGATACACGGCAGGTCTTCAATCGTGGTCAGACTTTCCTGCCATCCAGAAAAACGTTAGAAAATAAAAATAATAAAATAGACAATTGTCAACCAGTGGTCGCTGTCACCAATTCAGTGCCAACAGGAATCCCCAATTTGGGGTGCAGGGGAGAAGGAAACTTCACTCAGTGCATACAGCTCAACTTCACTGCAGCCCTGGGGCAAGGCCCTCTTGGGCTGGACAGCTCTGCCTGCTCTGCTCCCCGCCAGTCTGAAAGCTCCAGCTGGGAAACGCAGTCTCCAGGGGAAAGGGACAGTGGGCCCTCGGAGCCAGTGGGGAACTGGCACATGGACCGAAGTCCCCGTCCTGGCCCCTGATTGGTTCATCCTAGTGCAAATGAGGACTCCAAAGCCTTGCTATTGGATTGACTCACAAAGCACCGTCCTGATGGGTCAGAATGGAGCTGCTCTGATGGTTGTTGGAGATGCTGATGGGGATGTGGCTGCACAGCTTTGATTGGGGGGCGGGAGGGCGGGGGGAGTTTCAGTCCTATTGGGTAACATGCTCCCAGGATCACAGTGCAGCCAGGCAGTGGTTCAGGGCAAGCTTCTCTCTGAAGTGCAGCTTGGGTGAGAGGCCCCTGTTTGGAAATGGCTGCTAGGCTCTGTTTTATTTTTACTTTGACCCCAGTTAGCCGCCAGAAGCCCTCTCAGTAGGCATCTTCTTTCCCCAAATTAAAATTGGGAAAATAAACCTTTTAAGTCTACGTCTCCCCGAGGCAGCGCTGCCCAGTGCTGGGAGCATTTATGTCCTGAAGTCAGGTCTCCTTGTCTCTGCTCCTGACTCTTGCCCAGTTACAGCCTCCCGGGCTTCTGGGTGACAGCAGGTCTGACCTCTAAGGCTGCTGTGAGCTTTGATTGGCATCTGTGTGGGAATGCTTGGCCAGTGCCTGACCCATGGTGAGTTCTCAGTAAGATGAGCTGTATGAATATGCCTGAATATTTTCAGGATCCATACTATTGCTCCCCTGATTAGTACAGATTCAGGGTTGCTCTGTTCCACATTTATTGAACAAGGACTGTCTCTGAGATATAGTGATAATATAAAGGTGGGAGTAGCAGCCTGTGTCCCTGTCAGGGGACATAGTTGCCCCAGGATGTAAGAGCGCTGTGGTGGCCCTGTGGGTGGAAGAGGTGGGGCCTTGACAAGCCTGCTCTGGGAGGAGGGGTTGGAGCTGAGCTGTGAGGAGGGCATGGAGGATGCAAGGATGGAAGGATGACTGGATGGAGCACTCACAGGGCAAGACAGAGACAGACCAAGAGTCTATAGTCTCAAGCAGGGGAGTGGAGGGTTTGGAAAGAACCAGTATGACAACTGTTACTCCCTAGTTGGGAAAATATTACTTTGCAATATGAATACAGAAAATAAAGCCAAACAAAATCTTCCCGGCTTTCCTTAGAGATAAGGATTCTCTTGCTGTTGTAAAATGGTGCTTATCGATCCGGGCAGCAGAGCTGAGTGGGAAATGGGTGGAGGCCACAGTGCCCGTTCTCACCTGCTGCAGGGCTGCTGTGACCTCCGTGTGACTTCCCAGGTGCCTTCTGTGTCCGTCAAGGGGTCCACGTTGGGGGGCTCCCAGATGCCCGTGGCTGGTAGGGTGGTTTGCTGATCTTGGCTGTTACAGGCATTGCTGCAGTGAACGCCTCATCTCCTGCAAGTACGTCCCTGGGAAACTTCTCCAAGGCCAGAAGTGTGAGGGTGTTCTCCCGCTGCCTGCGTCTTTGTCACGGGGGAAGGGATGTCTACGGAGAAGCAGGGGGGCAGCGTGGCCCTTCCCCTGCGCAGGCTGGACGCCTCCGCGGTGCGCTCTGTCCGCATGCCCAGACTGTGTTGTTGTTATTTTTTTAATATATTTTTATTGGTTTCAGAGAGGAGGGGAGAGGAAGTGGGGGAGAGAGAAGCATCCATGATGAGAGAGAATCATGGATTGGCTGCCTCCTGCACGCCCCAGACTGGGGATCCAGCCTGCACCCCGGGCATGCGCCCTTGAACGGAATCGAACCCGGGACCCTTCAGCCTGCAGGCTGATGCTCTATCCACTGAGCCAAACCGGCCAGGGCCAGCCCGTGTTCTAAACACGAACCGCGTGTTTAGTAACGTGCAGTGTCCCCTCTTTCCCAGGAATCTTTGCTTACATGAACTACAGAGTGCCCCGCACCAGGAAGGAGATTTTTGAGACCCTCGTCAAGGGCCTGCAGCGGCTGGAGTACAGAGGCTACGACTCGGCAGGTAGGCCTGCAGGCTTCTGCCACAGAACCGTACGCTGTTTATTACATTTGAAAACTAGAAAAGGAGAAAGAGGAAACGAGGGTAGAAGCAGTCTGTATCCACAGTGCCCCCTTGGTATCTCTGTGTCTTCCTCCAGTCACGCTGGGGGCCTGGGGGGAAGGGGGGACACGTAGACATTTGTGGTCCCACCTACTCATGATGACAGCATTTTGTACTTTTATGTTTTTCACTTATGTCATCATTTCCCATCATCCCAACTCCCTCCTAACGGTCTAAGTGCTGCGCAGTCCTCCACTAGGTGGGCATCTCAGAGCTCCCCCATACCCCGGCCTGGCTGGTGGACACCTCGTCTGTTCCCATTCTTACCTCAGCCGTAGGAGAAAGGGAGAGCCAGGTCCGTTTACATCCCTGTCCGTGCTGAGCAGAGGGCTCCTCGGGGGAAGATGGAGGGGGCACTGAGAAGAGGTACCACTTAAAGCAGCAGAATGCGAAGCACCCTCCGTGGCCGTGGCCGTGTGGGTCCAGGCGCTCACTCCTGCAGGCTGTTAGGTGTTGCCACAGGCACAGCCTCCTCTTTCCAAGTCAATCAGGCGACGCGCCAGGGGAGCAAGAACTAATAAATCATGCAGCCCCACCCCCACCCCCCTACTCCCCCCCCACCACCACCCCCGCGCGGTGCCCTGTAACACAGTGTGAGAGACCAGCCTTAAGTCCAACACAGAAAACCGTGTTCACCTGCAGGTGTGGCAATCGATGGGAACAATAACGAAGACAAAGAAAGGCATATCCGACTGGTCAAGAAAAGGGGAAAAGTCAAGGCTCTTGACGAAGAGCTTTACAGTAAGTGGAAAACACGCCAGTCCGGCCAGTGAGTGCAGCGTGGGTCCTTGGAAATCTTTTCTTTCAACGGTATTTGAAACTAAAAATGCTGACTTTTCTGTGCAGGGGACATGAAGAATGTATTGTTAAATATTTGGTACTTATGTATGTATTTTAATTTTTCTGGCAAGCGCTATTGCTTTTCCACGTGTAGTGGTGATACAGAATCTTCTTTTTAAAGTGAAAGTTAAGTGGGTTAGGACTGGTAAGCACTGAGTAACCAGCAGCAGGGGTCTGGCAGAAACCCCGGAGGAGGTGCGAGTGCCCGGTCCCCGCTGGACGTGCTGACCTGTCTCCCTGCAGACGCCGCCTCGCATAGCAGAGCCGGGTCAATGCTTGCTTTGTGAGTGTGGCAACTGCACTTTTCTTTCCTCTAGAGCAAGACAGCATGGACTTAGAGGTGGAGTTTGAAACCCACTTTGGCATCGCGCACACACGCTGGGCCACCCACGGGGCTCCGAGCGCTGTCAACAGCCACCCGCAGCGATCAGACAGAGGCAACGGTAGGTACCGGGGCCTTGCTCCCCGTCTTATCTCAGGGTTCTGCCTGGCCCTGACTGTGCAGGCTGATCCGCACCCACCACCGGGGGTTTCTCAGCCAGCCTGTCTCCCCTGGGGATCCAAGCTGGTGGTGCCGGCCTCAGACAGGAGGCAGATCCGCCTGCTCCAGGGCGGTGCTGACCCGCAGGCACGTGAGGCACTTCCTGCGTGGACCAGCCTGAGGGGACTTGGCAGCGTGAGGGGTGAAGGGCTGAAGTGCTCTGGAGGCCGGGCACTTGAGGGAAAGATGGCGTTCCTTCCTCATCCCCAAGCCCACCCTGCCCCTGAGGAGAGTGGTCCTGGGCAAGGCCAGGGGAGCAGGGCCGAGCTTGGTTCCCGTCTGAGGTGCCCCTGCAGGGAGGCCTCAGCAGCTGGCAGCCCAAGAGCTCCTCCCAGCAGGAGAGCCCTCCATTGAGCTCCTTTGCTTTTGTAAACAACAAGAACGATGGTGTGGAAAAGTCCAGCATCTGGCATCCCTGGACCAAGTGGACTGACAGACAGCAGGTCAGGGTCAGAGAGCAGGGGCCCAGCCACTGCCCACGGCGGTCCCACGGGCACCAGGCCCTGTTTGGTGGGCTGCGGGCTCCCCAATTCTCCCAAATGCCCCCGTGTGCCAGCCCCAGCTCAAGGGGCCTCATCACTCACGTGGACCCCCAGGACAGTTCTCCTGAATCATACCCCGCCCCCTTTCATGGGGGTGGACTGCTACGTCTGGGTCTCCCAGTGGGAGCTCTTGGGGGCTCTGTGGTCAGCCCCAGGATCGTCAGGCACAGTAGGCATGTGAGATGGGGAGAGGCATGGCCCTTGGTTCCTCCCAGGGCTCCGAACAGGGGCCTGAGACACCATCTGGGCCCTCATGTGGGTCCCCACTTGGGGTTGAGCCTGGTCAGGTCAGGAGCCCCGAAGACTCACACTTGGGCGTGATGGGCGAGGGTGTCCAGTAGAGAGAAGGATCTTTGGAGTCAGCCAGAACCCCGCTCCGAGACATCGGGCACAGTGCAGGCTCCCTGTCAAAGTAAGGATCAGGCACATCAGGGGGGCTTGGGGTGCTTGGTAGCAGGCGCTGAGCTAAGCATTCAGCCTCGCTGCAGCTCCTCCTCCTGGAAGTCGGGCTGCAGAAGAGAGCGGCACCTCCCTGCGCCCTGTCCTTTGCCCCGTGGGCACTGCAGTTTCCCGAGGCAGCCCCCCTGCCTGATTTGGAACAGGAGCGTCCCGGGCACCCCTCTCATCAGAGCAGCGGAGGTAGCACAGGGTCCAGGCTGCACATGCGCCCACATGGTCAGAGGCGAGGGTAGCGAGGGTTTTGCTGAGGGCTTTTCCCTGAATCTGGTCCATGCCCTGGACCGCAGGGCGTCCCACTACTGTGGCTGGCACCCTACACCCGGGCGGGAGACAGCAGACCCCATAGGACTGTGGACCTAGAATGGACATCCGGCCAAACCCCAAGCCAGACACAGGCGTGGTCGCGGGAGCAGCAGTGTTGGCTGAGGGAACATGGCCCCAGGCCCATGTGCCTGGAGATGTACCCAGCCACAGTCCCCTGCCTCCCCAGGCGATATGTGAACCCCTACTTCAGTGCCGATGATGGTTCTGTGTCCCCAGAGCGGGGAGGCTCCCAGGAGAGGACCCCACACCCAAACTGAGCAATGCCTGCCTTGACTCCGGATGAGTAATTAAAAACAAAACAACATGGGAAATAGAGAAGATTCGTAACATTTCTTTAGCAACTCAGCTGTGAGAGCTGGAGAGCATACTTTTAAGAGGAAGGCTTACACCCAGCAACAACATTGCAAAAGAAAATTACACAAAGGAGTTTTCACAAAGAAAACAGATTCTAGGAAGCAAATTAATGCTGAGAAGACAGTAGAATGAGGTGAAAGAAAATAGTGTAAGAAACAGTGTCACAGTAGACATGAAAGCAGTTGGAAAAGGGGAAGGCTATGGAGGCAGCTGATACAGGAGAGGACCAACAGTCCAGCTGGTGTCCCCAAGAGCGACCCGGACAAATGGAGTCGTAAAGGCACGTAACCCAGGTGCGCTGGGCTAGCACACCTGCTGAAGTGGCTTTTTAAAAGTATGTTTTACTGATTTCAGAGAGATTGAGGGAGGAAGAGAGAGAGAAACATCAATGATGAGAGAGAGAGAGAGAAACATCAGTGATGAGAGAAAATCATCCATCGGCTTCCTCTTGCATGCCCCCTGCTGGCGATCAAGCTCACAACCCAGGCATGTGCCCTGACCGGGAATCGAATTGTGACGTTTAGCCAGCGAGCCACACCGGTCGGGCTGAAAATGGCTTTTTTTATTCGAGACATCTCATTTTTCTGTGTGACCACACAAAAGTATACAATATGTTGTAAAAAATATAGAGAAGAAACTATGATGAAAATGGAAAAGGTTTTAAAAGATGCCACAGGAAAAAAACCTGTCCTGTACTGAAAAACACTTGAGTTGGAGATCCAGATGTTCACTGAATAATAGTCAATATTTATGACAAACGCCCACAATGTAGACACGGCCTCCTGGGAGTACTGCGTCTCAAGGATAATAAAGTCTTTTCATTATCTAGGCTGCAGGGGGAAGAGGGTTACTTGCCCAGGAAAACTTTCAGATTGGCCTTGGCCGTTTCTCAGCTACTTATTGGATGCGCAGTGGAACGCAGGGACTGCCCGCCCCTTCCGCTGGCTCACCTGCACAGGGCGCAGCCCAGGGGAGCGGGTTGCTGCTGGGTCGCGGGACGTGGAAACAGCAGGCAGACCCTGCAAAAGAGAGGTGCTCGTGGCCACACCGGAGTGCGGGGAGCCCAGGGATGCCAGAACCTGTGGGGTTTTCCTAGAAGAAAACCAGGACTTTTAAGTGAACCCTCAGAGGTTTTCAGCTCAGATCTTGTTATAATTCAGTGTAGTCACACAGAAGCCCGTGTGTGGACCCGCGGGACTTCTCTGAGCCAGTTGGGAATTCCTGGAATTGTTTCTGGGCAATGAAGGGTTAATCAACTCCATTGCCATAAATAGCAACACTTAATTGGTGACCCTGTCGACCACAAGTAGAGCTCTGTCCCTGGTCAGCTCAGTGGACGTGTTTCCTCAGGTTGAAATTGTAGTCATAGCCGACATCGGTTCTGTGACGGTAAATGATATGTGCTTAACAGACACCCTATAGGACAGCGGTTCTCAACCTGTGGGTCGCGACCCCTTTGGGTCGCCTAAGACCATCGGAAAACACATATATAGTTACATATTGTCTTTGTGATTAATCACTATGCTTTAATTATGTTCAATTGGTAACAATGAAATTGGGGGTCACCACAACATGAGGGACTGTATTAAAGGGTCGCGGCGTTAGGAAGGTTGAGAACCACTGCTATAGGAGCAAGGCTTGTAGTTTCAAGCTGCCAGACTGTTTCCCTTCACATCTGACTTGATCCTCCCGTCTTCATAACATTTCTGTCTTGAAACTTTTCTTCCAGAATTCGTTGTCATTCACAATGGGATCATCACAAATTACAAAGACCTGAGGAAATTTCTGGTAAGCCACTTCCCCTGGGTAACATCTAAGTCAAGTGCCATGGGTCCTCCCCCAGAAACTTTCCAACCAGCTCATTTCCCTCCGGAAACAAAAGCAGGAGCGGAGTGAGGGCCACTCTCGGCCACGTCACCACCTTGGACACAAACCTCAGCCGCAGCTCAGCCGGCTCCTCAGATCTTGCTTGAATAGATGCACAGGGGCCGCTGCAGAGTCGCAGAATCAAAAGAACACGAATTTCCTTTTATTAAAGTGTTTGCACTCAGTCGTCGACTCATACACCAAAGGGAATGTGGGGCGGAGAGGCAGATGGCCAGTGTCTACAGGATGAAAAGGTTGTGGGTGGAGTTGACTCAGCTCATTTGATTACTCTGACTGCCGTTATTTTGCAATGTTCAGGTTCATGGCAGGGACCAGCTTTGGAGGTGGGGCAGTCTCAGGGCGTCCGGAATGACTCAGCTGTGTTATGCTGTGTGATTCTGGCAAACATTTCTCATCCCTTTCACATTTTCCGTGTCGCTCTGACAGTTCCTTAAGTCACTCCGAGGGCAAGTCATCATGGAGGAGGGGGAGCTGGCCCGGCCAGCGTTTCGCAATGACCGTTATCTGACTCTCTGTGTCCAACCAAATATTCCAGGAAAGCAAAGGCTATGAGTTTGAGTCAGAGACAGACACGGAGACTATCGCCAAGCTGATCAAATACGTGTTTGACAACAGAGAGATTGAGGACATCACATTTTCAACACTGGTCGAGAGAGTCATTCAGCAGTTGGTGAGTCACACCTGCCTAACTAGCCCCTTCATCTTTCGTAAGCGTTAGGCAAATGTATGCCAAGTACCTGAGAAGTCAAGCTGGCTCACCTACAGCCTCTGGCGTTATGCTATCAGGTCCTTGTAACATTTGGAAAAGTCCTGAGGTCTGGGTGGTAAACACCAAATGGAAGTGCCTTGCCTCTGAAGTTGTGATTGGCCTCGGAACCATGGGTGCTTCCCATTGAAGGTTGCACACAGGACCTTGGTGGTGGGGGTTCACATGGCCGGCTTTTCATGTGAGACGTTAGTGCCTTTAGTTACATAACCTAGATCAGGGGCCCTCAAACTACGGCCCGCGGGCCACATGCAGCCCGCCGAAAACATTTATCCGGCCCGCCGGGTGTTTTTGCCACCGCTGTGTGCATAGGAATTTGTTCATAGTTTTTTTTTTAAATTATAGTCCGGCCCTCCAATGGTCTGAAAGACAGTGAACTGGCCCCCTGTTTAAAAAGTTTGAGGACCCCTGACCTAGATACATCTCGTTGATGTCGACTTAGACTTGTCCCAGGGGAGAAATGGCCCGGCATCCTTCCTGGCATTGGCTCACAGAAGCCATACCAGGTCTTATTTTCATTCACCACGGGGAAAGTGCGGCACGAAGAAGGCTGCAGTGCTGCCCAGCTGCAGGGTGGTGTGAGTGAGCTAAGCACGGGGCAGGGAGCATTGGCCCTTTAACCCTCACAGGTGTCCCCTGAGTAGATGCTGTTCCCGGCCAGGAGCCCTGGCCCTGGTTCTCACCTGGTCCCTGGTTCTGAGGCACCAGTTCACCCAGCTGATCACAGAGCTGGGATTTGTTCCTCCAGGGCCTCAGCGGGTGTGGTTGCTGTTGGTCACAAGGTCTGGCCTTTGTAATTAGCGTGGCTCCATCTATGTCACTTTCTCCTGATGTCACCCTGCTGTTCTGCGTCCGGTGCCCTGAGTGAGCACCGCTGGCATGTCCCCAGGACCGCTCACAGGGGAGAGGGGAGAGGGGAGACCGGCCGGGGGTCAGGCTGCCGCGGCCTGGCTTAGCAGAGTGAGCTGTTCCTCACTTCTCTTCCCTGTGCCTTCAGGAAGGAGCATTTGCGTTGGTTTTCAAGAGCATCCACTACCCGGGAGAAGCCGTTGCCACAAGGTAAGGCAAACACATGACTATTTCAGTAGCAAATAACTAAAACACAGCCACTCAGCTTGAGGCACGGGGCCTGCGCCCTGGACACTGGACGGCGCTTGCTCTGTCTAAAGGACAGCCGTGGCTCAGCCACAGAGAATGCACCCCACCAGCTCTTTGGCCAGAGCGTCTGCCATTTTCACAGAAAAAAACAGAGTTGGATTTTTATTTGAAATCTCCATACTTTTAGAAGTTGACAACAAAATTCAAATTTAAAATAAAATTGTATAAAGGCACATCCAGCTTTCATGGGGCTTAAAGCCTATACAGTTTCAGAGACTCCCTTTAAAAAATGCAGGCAAATTCATGAATATGAAACTAGGAACAAAAATGAACGTGGTTTGAATCCAGTAAAGAGGGGGCCTCGCAGGCCCAACTCCATCACCTTCGTGGCAGGGGTGTCCCAGGAATCGGCCGAGAGGACCAGCTTCAGCCTGTGTGCCCTTCTGTTAGAGCCCCCCAGGGTCCCAGCACTGCGGATGTACACAAGCAGGTGTATGAATGTCATCCTGTTGTTTTATATTCAGAAGGTTGATTGTCCATCTGTCCATCCATCCATCCTTTTGTTTATCCGCCATCCAGCCATCTGTCCATCCATTCGTCTGTCCATCCCACCCTTCCATTTGTCCATCCATCTATCTGTTCATCCATCTGTCCATTCATCTGTCCATCCATCTATCCACCCATCCATCTGTCCACCCACCCATCCATTTGTCCATAAGTCTATTTGTCCATCCATCCATCCATCTGTCCATCCTTCTGTTTATTCACCATCCATCCATCTGTCCATCCATTCATCCGTCCATCCCACACATCCATTTGTCTATCCATCTATCTGTTCATCCATCCATCCATCCATCCATCCATCCACCCATCCATTTATCCATACGTCCATCTGTCCATCCAAACATCCATCCATCCATCCACCTGTCCATTCGTCCATCCATCCAACTAATATTTGTTGAGCATTTAGTATGTGCTGGGCCCTGGGCACCTGGTGATATCAGAGCTGGTCCTGCCCTTAAGGACAGGACATTTGTGCAGGAGGACAGAGCAGGGCAGAGACGGTGATACTTTGTGATGGGGGCTTGGGGTATGAGGCAATACACTAGAGGTCTTGGGGAGGGCAGGTGTCTGCCCGCGAGGGGCAGGCGGAGGGACCGGTGTGAGTAAAGGCAAGGAGCCCAGAGCAAGCATGGCACTGCTGGGATCTCCCGTTAGGCCAGGATGTGGGGAGGGAGTACTGGTGCGACTCGAGGCTCTTCCAGTTTCAGTGTGTGCTTATTGATGCCTGCTGTATGCTACACATGGGGGACAGCAGTGAGCAAGGTCATGGGGACACTCAAGGCTGATGGGGAGTGGGAGCACATGCAGAGGCCCAGCTCTGCAGAGCCTCAGATGCCCTGAGGGCTGCAGGCTTCCTTCTGAAGGCACTGAAGAGCCATAAAAAATGCCCTCAGGCCCTGGGAGACTGGGCCAGAGAGGGTGGGGCTCTTCCTTGCAGACTGTCAAACTGTCTAGGCAGGAAATGCATTATGATTTTATTCTTTCTAAGACAGGAATTAATTTATCCTGTGGAATTTTATTCCTTCAAATTATAGAACTTTATAATACCAGTTGGTCCTTATCAAATTTAGAAACCCCTTTTAAAATCCATTATCATAACATTACTATTTTAAGTGAATGTAGAAGACAGTGTGAAGAAGCAATAAAGTTTTATTTTTCTAAATTGTCTCTATAACCTGCAGGACAATCTTTGGGATGTGTTGGGAGCATTATATGGCACAAAGACTGGAGAAGCTATAGAGCTCAATCCATAAAAAACATTTTGGGGAGACATTTAACAAGAAATATAGATAACTATGGTACTTTCTAGCCGTCATTATTATAAAGAATGTGTAATTTCCCATTGGACCCAGAAAGAACTTTGTGTCTGATATGCTTTATATATAACTACAGGCCCGGTGCACGAAATTCATGCATGGGTAGGGTCCCTAGGCCTGGCCGTCGATCAGGGCCGATCGGCAGGGCGATTGGGGCAGGCAGGGGGACCCCACTGGCACCTGCCTTGGCTGACCCAGGGCTTGTGACCTGGGGGCAGCTCCTGTGTTGAGTGTCTGCCCCCTGGTGGTCAGTGCATGTCATAGCGACTGGTCATTCCACTGGTGGTTCCACCATTTGGTCAATTTGCATATTAGGCTTTTATTATATAGGATAAAAGATTGTCCAAAATATTCAAGGCACTCACAGCACCTTCTGCAAAGACACAGACTTTGACCTCCTACTTGGAGAAATTAGAGTGAGGTCCAAACAGGCAACAGTACTGGAAAATAAGATCTATTACTAATGAAGAAGTATTTAGGGCCTGTATTGAGTCAGGTTAGCAGGCCAAGTGGATATATGTGGGGTGGACTCAGGCTGACTCAAGTCATTCATGAGTACATTGATCTAAGTTAGCAAGAAACTGGTTGATGTAAAATATTACCCCATTGTCTTCTAACGAATGTGTTGGAGACAGCGCTCTCTAATTGCCTTATTCACACATTCCCAGTGCTTCCTTCCTATTAACCAGCTAGCATGCAGGGGGGGAAAGGCTGTGTTCTTGGAAGGCCTGGAGTTCCTGAGTTGCGGAAGCGAACGGCGTGTTGCACAGCACACCCACTGGGAATTTGACTTGCATGCTGTCATGTGTAAGAATGAGCAAATCATTAGGTCTTGGAGGCAGGATGCTGTTCAACTCACGGAACAATGTCTGATAAACACAGTACCTGAGAAGTTGTGAGCCAGAAAGGAATGCCAAGAGCACTTTGCTGAAGACTGCCTTCTGGTGCTAGTGGCCGAGCTGGGGTGGGGTACAGGGGACTTGAGTTGGGGGCCCTCACTCAGCGCAGCTGCAGGAATTGCCCATCGTCATCCCCTTTGTGAGGAGTCTGCCTTGTGCAGGTTGGAGATTCCAAACTCCACCAAGGTGTTCCTTAGGCAGAAACAAAACGGCCCTAGAAAGTGCTCTAAGTCGCCCACAAGGATGAGCGGACCCAAAGCCCGTCAGCTGAATGCTCCCGAGGATGGAGGACACCTCAGCCGGAGGAAAGGGGGCAAAGAGAGTCTTGGTGCAGATCCTGGGCTCCCTGTTTAGAGATGGGCGGGGAGCAGAGGCAGGCGGAGACCCCGGCGCACCTGCTGCTGCCAGGGCCTGACAGGGACTCGGCTTTGGACGCCAGCACCGTGTGGGGTCTCACTGGGCAGGTGGGTGGCACCTCACAAGCGAGCTGGGGTGCTCACGCTGGCCTGCTGGGCTCTGCCCTGAGCCTTGGAGCAGCATCTTCCTGTGGCCCAGTGTCCGTCGTGTGGGACTTCAACAGGACTCTGCCACGGGGGGCAGGAGAGATGTGGGGACTGTCCTCAGTGCTCAGAGGACCTCCAGCCCGGTCCCGGGTATCAAGGTGACGGCTAACCCGACCCCATCTCATCCCTGCAGGAGAGGCAGCCCCCTGCTCATCGGAGTGCGGAGCGAATACAAGCTCTCCACGGAACAGGTCCCCGTCCTGTACATGACATGTAAGTCCCGCAGCCCTGCCCCTGGAGGCGTGGTGCCCTCACCGTGTCTGGGTGGCCCACAGGTGGCACCAGATCCAGAAGGTTCTCAGGCAGCTAGCCTCGGCTCCGTTTTTCCAAAAACTTTTTTACTCTGGACACTTAACACCATTATACCCAAGCCCGGGGGATGGCGTGCTGCTCCGGTACATGCAGGCAGCCTGCCCGGATTCCAGCGGTGATTTGGCGTGTTCTCTTTGTGGCCGTTTAAATGCTCTTGCTATTTGGGGATCCTTCACGCTATTTGGCTGACACAGCCAAAGCTAAAAATTGCACATCTCTCGCACACACATTCAGATGGAAATGGGCCCTATGCTGCACGTTATTCAAACAGAAGCGTTTAACGGGACGTGCGACCCTCTGCATTTACTAGGCAACATCGAGAATGTGAATAACATCCGGAAACCGAGGGTGCAGAGGCTGGACAGCTCGACCTGCCTGCAGGCCGTGGGCAACAAAGCCGTGGAGTTCTTCTTCGCTTCCGATGCCAGGTAGCCGAGCCTCGTCCCCTTCCCGTCCGGGGACTGTGTAATCGAGAATGTCAGGCTGCACCGCCGTTTCTGACTCACCCCCCATATGAGCTGTTTTCTCGCAGCTCAGCAGGGGCAGGGGTGCTGTCAGGTTTCAGTTCTTGATGGCCTTCCTCTGGCAACAAATCAATGTGTGATGCCCCTTCCCTCCTAAAATGCCAGTCAGTGCCCTGATGTGGACTCAGCTGGGGCGGCCGGGCATGATGGCCGTCTCGCGGCCGTCGAGCACATTCCCCCCCCCCCCGTGACGCCCGTGCTTGCCTTGCCCCAGCGCCATCATAGAACACACCAACCGCGTCATCTTCCTCGAGGACGACGACATCGCCGCCGCGGCCGGTGGGAAACTCTCCATTCACCGGGTCAAGCGTTCGGCCAGTGATGACCCATCTCGTGCCATCCAGACCTTGCAGATGGAATTGCAGCAGATCATGAAAGGCAGGTGTCCTGAGAGTCCGGGCAGCAGCCGCAGGGGCAGGTGCTCCCTGGGGATGCTCCTGAGCCTCACTGCCCTGCCCCGTGGGGCCTCCACGAAGGGGCTCAGGTGATCTCAGGGTGTGGGGAGCCTGCCTGGTTCCTGCGAGGGAGCCTCTGAGTATATCCAGCGCCAGTCCCCTGGTCCGTGTGACCGTCCACCCACTGCCTCCCTTCACTGCCTCTGGGACACGTGTCTATGCCCCAGGCACCATTTCCTCTCTGGGCGGAAGCCCTGGGTAACGGGGAAACTATGGACCCCTTTCTCCTTTTGAGGAGAGCCTCTCCATCTCCCTGCACCCGCCCCTGTCTCCTTGTACCCGCCCCTGTCTCCCTGCACTGGCATCTGTCTCCCTGCACCCGCACCTGTCTCCCTGCACCCGAACCTGTCTCCCTGCACCCACACCTGTCTCCCTGCACCCGCATCTGTCCCCCTGCACCCGCCCCTGTCCCCCTGTACCCCCACCTGTCTCCCTGCACCCTCCCCTGTCCCCCTGCACCCGCCCCTATCCCCCTGCACCCGCCCCTGTCCCCCTGCACCCGCACCTGTCTCCCTGTACCCGCATCTGTCTCCCTGCACCTACATCTGTCTCTCTGCACCTGCACCTGTCTCCCTGCACCCTCTTCTCCACAGGGCAGCCTGGGTAAACTTTTAAGAACATCAGAACCTTTGTCCTGCTGCTTAATGCCCTCCAATGGCTTCTTGCTGTTCTGAAAGTAAAATGCACCCCCTCACACACATGCAGCCTAGCCCCACCTCACTCTAGTCCTTCCCACTATGCCCTGCCCACCCTTGGCCGCCCTGTTACTCAGGCCCTGGGCTTGCCCACTACAGGGAGGTGATTGCATTTACTGTTCCTCTCACAGGACAGTTCTTTTGATCATGTCCTGGAAATGTTAGCCCCCTCAGAGAGCCCCCTGACCCCGTGTGTGCAGTGGCCCATGCTCCTCACCTGTCTTATGTGCTTCGTGGCACCTTTTGGACAAGTCCTCTGCTGAAGGTAGCAGGCAGGGACACTGCCATGGCATGTCTGTGCATCCCCGAGAACATCCCCACCTGTCTAGATGCCTCTGATCATCAACACAGCACCTGTCTGGGCCCTAACGTACTGCAGCCATATGGTCACTTTGACCTCATCCAACCCCATTCAAATCAGAGCCCTGAAAATGCATGTGTGACTGGAAAGATTTTCTTTAATACAGAACTCGGAGGCTGTTTCTTTAAAAGGAAGTGGTCTATTTCTCTGGGCCCGGCTTAATTTGTGCTTCCCTAAGTAGGTGAGCTTTTACTTTCTTCTGGCCTTGCAAAGAGGAGTGTGACCCCATAAGACCAGCCCAAATTTGTTACTCGCATGCCTCCCTCCCTTGTGAAAGGGCCAGGTGTGTAAACTGAGGTAGGAATCCTGCTGCCTTCTCACTTGTCCCCATGAGCATCAGGCGAACAACACCTGGTGACTAACCTGCAGGGTCTTTACCTGTGTCGTGCTGACTAACTGCGTAACAACTTTGTCCTGATAAAAAGTTAAGCCTGGAAATAAAACTAACTGGAAGGGACCTCTCTTGTTGCTGTTCATCGGGCAGGTAACTTCAGTGCGTTCATGCAGAAGGAGATCTTCGAACAGCCGGAATCCGTTTTCAATACTATGAGAGGGCGGGTGAACTTTGAGACCAGCACAGGTAAACCATCCCCAGACCTTGCCCAGGCCCTGTGCAGTGCCTGTGTGAGGGCTCGGGCTGACATCCCCCGTGTGCCCCACAGTGCTCCTGGGCGGCCTGAAGGCCCACTTGAAGGAGATCCGACGGTGCCGACGGCTCATCGTGATTGGCTGTGGAACCAGCTACCATGCCGCTGTGGCTGTAAGTGCAGTGCGTGGGGCTGGATGGCCAGGGTGGTAGTGGCGGCCTAGGACAAGAGGCACCCTACATGCTGCCAGGCGTCTGGCCGTCCAGATTTGGCTCCTGTGAGCCAGTGCGAGAGCGGGCACCACCTTTCTCCTGCGGTTCTGCCCTGGGTGCCTGAAGGTCCCTCTCACCAGATACGAAGGCTCCATGTCACAAGTTGTCCCTAGAAGCCCAGCAGTTGTCTCTGGTGACCCTGTAGTGTCGTGACTGACTTGAGTCCCCATTCTTGTTGGCTACAGACGCGACAAGTTTTGGAGGAGCTTACCGAACTCCCTGTGATGGTGGAACTTGCTAGCGATTTTCTGGACAGGAACACGCCCGTGTTCAGGGATGACGTTTGCTTCTTCATAAGCCAGTCAGGTAAGGGATCCGGGCTGTGTTCGCTCACCTCGCTCTGTCCCCTCATCTCCACCCCCCGAAGTTCTCAAGCACCAGCTGCACGCTGCTCTCACGCATCGGCTCATGGCACCCACAGCACCTTTGGTGACCGTCCCCATGGGGAGGGCCATGCAGCCAGGGCTGCTTCCTCCTCCAGGTACTTCAAGCCCAAGGCTTATGGGACCACCCATCAGGGCGCCATGAATGTGTGCTGGGTTTCATGAGCAAGTTCTTCAAAATTCCGCTGGTTCAGAGGCTGTGCGGTTGCTGGGCAGTGCCCACACTGCCAGCAGGGGAGGCCTGGAGAGACACTGCTCCAGGGTAGGGCTAGCTCAGCAAACCCTGCCGGGTGCCATCCCAACACTAAGCTTGGATATTTGCTCCCATCATGCTGGGCATATGGTTGGAGAGGTGAACCATGGCCATATGCTGGGAGTGTCTGTGAGCTCCAGGAGGGTTTTAAAAACGTTTTAATTATGGAAAATTCCCAGGCCTTTATCAGAGTGGAGATGGCCATGAGGAATTGCCTCGCCGTAGCAATGATCAGCTCAGCAGGCCTGGGGGCGTCCGTACCCACAGGTTATTTGGAAGTCAGTCTTAGGCGTTGTGTTATTTCATCCATAAGGACTTCAGAATGTATCTCTTTTGGATAAAAGGGGGGCAGGGGGTGAACTAACCACAAAATAGAAGCAGTATTGAAAGTTCCTATAGCTATCAGGGCTTCCATTTTGGAATCTTAATCCTACTTCTATTTCAATGACAAACACACAGACACGCCCACCTCCAGCTGAGCACCAGGCACCCAGGGGCTGCCATGTGACTTCAGCTGCCAACATTGCTGGCTTATGGTCCCATTAAAATCTAAAAATGTTTCATGAATTGCTGGGAGCCACTCTCCAAAGAACAGAGGTGGATTTAATGTGAACATAATGTGGGGACAGCTCCTGAGTATCTTCACCAAAGGATTTTAAAGTTTCATTTTGTTTAGCCCTGTCCATTAAGTTAAAAAGTGCTGTACTAGACACTGGGGAGCAGGGCTGATGAAGATGGAGGCATCCTGCTCTCCCCTCCAAGCCCTGATACCCAGAGTGCTGGATGCGAGTTGGAGAGAAAAAGGAGGAAAGGGCCGGACTTGTAGCCTGCTGTGCGGAAGAGCTGCTGGGGAGGGCGCAGCCAAGAGCAGGGGTTGGGTGCACAGCGAATGGGTTTGGTTGTATGGCCTGGGTTGTGCTGAATTTAGTTTGAGTTCTTTAGGATTTGCAAGCTTAGGGAGTTGGTGCTGGCTTATGTGTGGATCTATTTACGTAGTTTTATTGTAAAAGTAATTTTTGTCCATCCTGCAAGGCTGCAAGAAGCGCTTCTCTTTATAACAAGGTTTATTTGAGAAATGCCATTTGGGGGCATTCTTGCTTTTTAAATGTTAAATCTGGGCACATTCTGAACAAGACAGCTCAGACCTATAGAAAGGGCAGTGGGCCCAGGCCCACCCAGGTTGGTGCTGACTGGTGGCCTGGAGTGGCAGGCGTTGGTTTCCTTTGCTGAGTCCCCGTCCTCCAGGGGAAGTGAGGACAGTGGCCTCACAGGACTGCCAGGAGCGGCGGTGGGGCAGTGGGTGAGAAGGTGCTTGCCGCATAAACAGCAGTGGAACCTTGAGTCTAAGAACCAACCAGCAAAACGGCTGAGCATGCATTTTCCTTTCTGGGTGCAGTGGGCTGTGTCTGGGCCCTGAGTTTTGTGTAAGAGCGGGGAGCCAGTGGGTGGGGCAGAGCCATGCCCCCGTGAACACCCGCTGAAAGGAGGGTCTGTGTGGCAGGCGAGACCGCAGACACCCTCCTGGCGCTGCGTTACTGTAAGGACCGCGGGGCCCTGACCGTGGGCGTCACCAACACTGTGGGCAGCTCCATCTCTCGGGAGACCGACTGTGGCGTCCACATCAATGCAGGCCCGGAGGTCGGGGTGGCCAGCACCAAGGTGAGAAGCCGCGTGCGCCCTGTGGGAGGGAGGGCCTGGGCTTGGCCGGCGGGCGGACGGAGGCGAGAGGGGCCCGGTGATCTGCCCCCCTCCCGTGGTGGCCACCCGCACATCCGCCCCCTCGGTCAGCACTGCCGCTGGTCCGCAGGCTTACACCAGTCAGTTCATCTCCCTGGTGATGTTTGGCCTGATGATGTCGGAAGACCGCGTTTCACTGCAAGATCGCCGGCGCGAGATCATCCGTGGCCTGCAGTCGTTGCCTGGTATGTTCCAAAATGACACTTCCCTCAACGCTCAAATCCGTGGGCTGTTCCTGGTGCTTTCTTCCTGCCTCTCGATGCTGTTAGTGATGCTGTTAATCACGCCCGCCCTTCCCCTCAAACTGCCCCCTCACCACTGCAGCTCCCACAGGGCCAAGAGCGAAGTCCACGCTCCTCACCCGTCTAGGAGCCCTGCATGTTGGGCCCTGCCGCCTCTGACCTCATAGAATGCCCTTCTCCAGCCCCCTCTTTCGGGACCTCTGATCCTCAGCAGTGAAGAGCTCTTTCCACCCCAGGGCCTTTGCACTCTTTCCTTTAGAAACCCTCTTCCTCCATCTCTCTAAGCGCCAGTGGCTTCTCATCACAAGTCTCAGCTCACGTGTCACTTCTTGGGGCTCTCCCTGGCCACCCTGGGTTCCACCCTCCTGCCCCAGCTCTCTATGAAATGTTAGCGGTTTCATTTCTTTTTTTGTTTTTCCTTTTTTTTTCTTTCTTTTCGGGGGCGCCGAGAGGCAAGGGGTTTTCTTTTTTTTAATCCTCCCCTGAGAACATACTTAGAGAGAAGAAGAGGGGTGCGGGAGGAGAGAGAGAGAGAGAATGAGAGAAACATCAGTGTGAGAGAGGAACAGTGATCGGTTGCCTTCTGTATGCACCCCGACTGGGGATTGAACCTGCAACCCAGGTATGTGCCCCGACCATGAATCGAACTGGCAGCCCTTCAGTGCATAGGACGATGCTCAACCAGCTGAGCCACGCCAGCCAGGCCAGCCAGTTTCCTTTCTGTCTGGCACATGCTGTGACCCAAAATTCACTGTTCACCTATGTACTGGCTTGTCTCCCCAACTAGCATGTCAGCTCAGTGAGCACACAGTCACCCTTGTCACAGTCACTGCTGGAAGCCAGGTGCCAGCGCACAGTAGGTGCGCAGGAAATACCCGAGAAAGCACATGGCCCTCATCTCTTCCTACCCCAGCTCCTTTACAGTCTCACCAAACTCCTCCTTTGCTAGGTTCCATCTTTCACTGTTGGTGAGATACGGTGTCTGTCGCACAAAATTGCAAGCTCTTTGGTTTCACTCGCTCCCTCACTGCACTTCGTGTACCCCGCACCAGCCGCCTTGCCCGAGGCCATCCTGAGGCTGCCAGGGTGCACAGAGCTCCTTTCTCTCAGCCACTTACACGCCAGGGAAGGAAAGACCTCGTAGGTTTGCTGTGTGCAGGCCCCAGAATAGAAAATGGAAAGACCTCACCCCATGGATGCCATGTGGCTGGGCAGCCCCTTGAAGAAATGGGGCAGTCCTGGGTCCTCCCCAGGAGCCAGGGGCCAATCCCAGAGAGGCAGTGAGGGAAAGCCACCATCTGGCCATACAAAGCCTAGAGGTCTGAATCTGCCCAACACCACATGCTGGAAATTTATTGCCAAGAAAGACATTCTTCACTTCAAGCAGTAATAGCCCTGGCCAAGCAGGACCTTACCCTGATGTCTAAGTCTGCAGTTCCTAAGATGGGGTCCACAGGCCATAGGGCTTTGCAAAACTATATTCATAGCGATGCCTTCTTTATCATAAATAAGACATATTTGGCTTTCTGCCGTGTGGACATTTGAAAGGCAGCGGTGGCCACCCCGGGCACCCCATCACACCTCCCAGCCGAGGCACCATGCTCTCAGCACCACACACCCACTTCACTTAGGCATGCCCGTGATGACACAGGAGGCTGCACTGGTCTTATGAAGTGCAGTGCTTCTTAACGTGCTGTGTGACCAGAAGGAAGGACGCGCTAGGTCCTTCTGCTGGACCCTGAAGCACGAGGGTCATTTCAGAGAAAAGTGGTTGTTGGAGTAGCAAGCTGACTTGGGTACGTGGCAGGCATTTTCTCAAAAATGAACGAAGTTCGCCCAACACGCTGAGAACACTGACTGCATTTGTTACCAATGATAAACTTCCAGCTTTCAACCGTACTGAAGATTTTGGAAAAGCGGATAGCCTGACCACATTCCCAGCACTTGTACCAATGCATGATGGTGCAGAATTATGCATGTGTAAAAGATCCATTTAGCGAAATGCATGTTTTAATATAACAAGGGAGGGGAAGTTTGCTGATAGGATTTCAGATTCCACACCTGCAAGTACTCTTTTAGGAAATGTTGCTTCTTGCGTGTAGTACAGTATCAGAGAACATTCACAATGATTTGAAAAGCTACTTAAACATTCCTCCCTTGTCCAACTGCAAAGTTCTGTGAGATTGCATTCTTTTCCTATACTTTAACCAAAAGATTATCACAACAGATTGAGGAGGGAGATATGAGAATCTGTTTTTCATTTCAAAGTCAAATATTAAGATTTGTAAAAAATAATGCCACTATTCTCACTGATTTAAATATATATATGTAATGTTTTTATTAATTAAGGCAAAGAAGCCAAATGTACGAAGTGATGTGAGTTCCTAAACCTTGTCTTACGAACTATATTTCGGATTGTGAATCTTGTTCTAAAGTCGGTATAACTGGCTCTCCCCTTCTGCTGTGTGCACACATAGAGCTGATCAAGGAAGTATTGTCGCTGGACCAGAAGATCCATGACCTGGCCCTGGAGCTCTACACGCAGAGGTCGCTCCTGGTCATGGGTCGGGGCTACAACTACGCCACGTGCCTGGAAGGAGCCCTGGTGAGCACCCTCTGCCCAACCCTGACACCACCACCCCCTGCAGAGGGCAGGCGTGGGAGACCCAGAGGAACCAGCAAGGAGGACAGGGCATTGAGCGAGGGTAGGGGCGCTGGGGCCTGTTGTCCACTGTGTCCATTGAGCACCAGCCCACTACCATGTGTCCTAGCCCTGGGGACATAGAGCTAGGGGCTCCCAATCTTTATTCTCCCGGGATAAACGTGTAGGACACCCTTGGGTGAGCCCCAGAGGTGTCAGCCTGTGCCAGGCTCCATCTAGATTAGCCCATTTGTATCTCACTAGCATCTTTTGAGATATGGACAGTTAGTGTCCACATTGTACCCAGGAGGAAACAGCCTCCAAAAGATTCATCTTGCTAAAAATGACACAGCAGAAGTGGCCAGCCTGAGATTCGAACTCAGGTGCACGTGGACTTTGCTCTTCCCTCACTACCACAAGCAGCCTGCGTGGGAGGGTTTGGGCAGACCAGAATTGCAGGGTGGGGCCTCTGCAGAGTGTCCCTGTTACCCCTCAAACTGAGAGGAGCTGCAGATCTTGCGGGAATGAGCCTGACAGGCCCTGCACGGTTTAAACCAGTGCCTGGCTGTTTCGCTTCCTGCGGCAGTAAAGATCCATACCGGCTGGTGTAAGAGAGCTGATGGGGTGGGGCAGGGGCAGGGCACGGACACGGGGCTATGGAGACGGTGGGTATGGCTGTCCAGGGGCCTGGGTCCCGTGCTTGCCCTTGACTCACCATTTGCTTGCTATTCATGTTCAACCGAGCTAAACGGGAGACACTGTCACAGCTAAGGCAGCACTTGGTACCCAGACAAGGGCATCGCCCGTGACCAGCTGGTTCTCCTCCTCTTCCCAGGGGAGCAAGCAGCTGCTTCTTTCCTACCACCTCTTGCCCCATTTTAAAGACAATGCGACTTCCAGTAGGTTCACAAGAACCATTCAGAGACCATTGGGGAAGTTGGGGGAGCGGGGGGTACAAGCTATAAGGAGCCTGGCCACCGTGTGCTCCGACTTCCACACCTTCCACTGGAGGGTCCTGCCCATGCCAAAGGCAGTGAGGCTGCTGCTCAGGGGCAGGAAGGCAAGGCCTGGGGAGGGGGTGCTTTGATCTGCCTCCATGCCTCTACCATCGGGGGCTCGGCTACAGCGCCCAAGTGTGCTGGTGAAAGGTGCGCATTCAGCTGATCGCCAGCTTAGTCTTTAAGGGGAAAGGAGCGTTCAGGCTGCTGCTAGCCCAGTCAGTGACCCCTCTATGGTCCCTGGGGGGCTGGCACTCCAGACGTCCATGGCATTCAGGATGGAGCCAGTCTTCCAACAGTGTTTCCCGACCCGAATAAGTGGGTGAGAAAGGTGTCCTTCATCACTCTTCCCAGTCCGGTGACGGGTGTGGTGTAACGGAATAGAACAGGTCTTCCCCACACAGGAAAATGCCAGTAACAGCCCCAGGGGGTGTGACTTTGCTGGACAGTTGGAGCAACCTTTTGAAGTTTATTAATGGTCTAGGACTGGGGAAATGATTATTAATCAGATAATTGAATGGAGGCATATCTAGACAGAATACAAGTCCATCATTACAAACCTAACTGTGGAAGGGCACGGGGCCTGGGGAAAGCTAGAGTGACCCTGACTTGTCCATCCGAGGGGGGTGACCGCCCAGGGGCTGGTCTGGGAACACAAGCTGCAGGCTGGGCTTTTATATGCTCTGCATCGCTGCCGGCCACCTCCCGTGGACCCGGCCTTGCCAGTGGCCCTCTGTGCTGTTGACGCTCCGTGTGTCCATCTGCTTGTGGCCCTCAACGCCTTGCCTCCCAGCTGATTCTCCCTCTGGTTGATGTAGTCTGCCCAGTGTGACTGATTCCACCTCATTTTCCCCAGAAAATTAAAGAGATAACCTACATGCACTCAGAAGGCATCCTGGCTGGTGAACTGAAGCATGGGCCCCTGGCACTGATCGACAAGCAGATGCCCATCATCATGGTCATCATGAAGGACCCTTGCTTTGCCAAATGCCAGAACGCCCTGCAGCAGATCACGGCTCGCCAGGTGAGGGCTCTCCGCGGGGCTGGGCCACCTGCTCCTTCTCTCTCCCAGGCATGCCCACCTCAGCCACCGTCATCCCAGCTATGCCTGGGTCCTGCCAGTGAGCAGGGATGACCACCGAGTCTCTCCTCCGTCCCCTCATGAGTGGCGCACACATTCAGAAAGGGCCTGGCCAGCTTTCGACCATGCCCACAACGGCTCCTTAGTGAGGTCCGGAGCTGTGCTGGGTCCCAGGTCCAGAGACCAGAGGAGGTACTCCTGGTGGGGAGCCCCGAGGGCAGGCCTGGCACTGCCCCCCTGCAGTTAGGTCATATGTCACAGGTGGAGGGCACTGTCCTCACCGGACTGCCTTCACTCCAGACACCAGCTGCAAGTTCCGGGGTTCTCAGATCACCCCCACTTCTGGATTTCCTGATAGCCGCTCGGGTCACTAATTCCCTAGAATGACTCATAAAACTCAGGAAAACATTATGTAACTATTGCAGTTTTATTATGCAGGATACAAATCAGGGTCGGCAAAGGAGGGGACTCACAGGGCACGGGCTTTCCCCCTCGCACACAGCAGTGAGCATTGCAGCCAGGGAGCTCACCTGAGCTTCTAGCTCCAGGGCCCAGTTTTTATTGGGGTTTCATTATGTAGGCACAGTAGATTGCATCATTGGCCGCGTGACTGAAGTCCATTTCCAGCACCTCTTCTGTTCCTGGAGGTCAGGCGCTCAGACTGGTATCACTTGGCCCAAAGCCCCAATTCTCTGTCTTCCCGGCATGGTCATCCCCCATCCTCAAACTATCCTTGGGCCCTCCATGAGTCACCTCATTAGCATAAACTCCCATACACCCGCCATGGGAAACAAATACTCTATCACTCAGGAAAGCCCAAGAGTTTAGAGGTCCCCTCCCAGGAGCCAGCGACAAAGATAAGCCGAAGTCTATTACACTGCAGCTGTCCAGAGGTGGGAGGGTGGAACTCCCCCACATCCATGCTGGAAGGCCTAGAACTTACAGGGAGGTAACATCCAACAGGGCACTTGAGCCAGCTGCTGCCACTCCCGGATCAGCATGGTGGGCAGAAGTTACAGAACACAATCACTGTGCCTCGTTGCTTAAAACCTTCCAGTGGCTTCCAAAAAACTGTAGTGACCATGAGCCTGCATAATCCAGCCCCTGCCCTGTTTCCCACGCATGCCAGCTGCTTCCTGCCTCCGAGCCGTGGCGTTGGCGGTTCCCTCTGCCCCACATGTTCTTCCCACACACCTTCAGAGCTGGCTCTGGTCAGCCAGGTCTCAGCCCAATGTCCCCTTGTAGAGACCACCCCAGGCTTCACCCACCTCCCCCAAGTGCACCCCCGTTTTATCGCCTCTGTGGCACCTTCCTGAAGTTCATCGTTACTTACTGGCTTCTGGTCTGGTTTTGTTTCCCACCACTCAACTGTGAGCCCCATCAGAGCAAGGGGTGGCTGTGCTCTGCCCTTTGCAAGGCATGTTGGAGCCACACAGAAACGGGCGCTGAGGGAAGCAGGAGGGCCATTCCCGGGCCCGGGAAGGGAAAGAAACTCACCAAAAAGCATCAAAACCACTGTGTCCTTTGCATGAATCATACATAGCACCTCACCCGGAATTCCAGCAGAAACAAAGGGTCACTGTCCTCCTGGCAGCGATGCTGAGCTCAGAAACAGCCCTGTGAGGGGTGCTTCTTTCAGAGACGAGCTGCGTTTCGTGACCCCCTTCCTCTGCTTCAGGGTCGCCCGATTATACTGTGCTCCAAGGACGACACCGAGAGCTCCAAGTTCGCCTACAAGATGATCGAGCTGCCCGCCACCGTGGACTGCCTGCAGGGCATCCTCAGCGTGATCCCCCTGCAGCTCCTGTCCTTCCACCTGGCCGTCCTCCGGGGATATGACGTACGTACATCTGGGCACTGCCTGACCCAGCGAGGGCAGAATGTAACCCTAGCATTCCTTTTTGTTTTTAAATACTTATTTGGCATGTCGACTAAAAAAAATAATATCGACTAGGTGTTTCATCACCAAGGATTTATTGGTGGTGGTGGTGGGGGGGGGGAATGGTTGCCACACAGTGTATGCAGACGTGGCAATCTCTAGCCTGTGTGCCAAGATGGATGAGTGTTTATATAAGGGGAAACAGAAATTAAGGGAAAGGGAAGCTAGAACCATAGTTTTATTGTAAACACCGAGTTCTCCCTGTAGGGTTCTTGTGTGTAGGGTTCTCATGATTACCCAAGAGTGCAAAAACTGCCATAGGCCCTAGCTCCTCCCACAGACCCTCCCAATTGATACATTTTCTTAAAGTTCCAGTTCGTCTTTATCAGGAATAAGTATTGATAGGACAAATATATTCATTTTTCAAACAACGATTTTTAAAGTAACTTATACCCCTTGAAAAGAAGCTTGGGAACTGCAAGCTGTGTAAAGACCATATCATTAACCAAAAGCTCATCATCAGGCAATGCTAAAGCAATTCAGTATCTCATTCCAGTCTGCCTTGTGCATGTGAGTTGTTGTGTTTTGTTTTTTTTTTAACATTTCCAAGATTATATCCAAGGTGAAATTTTATATCTTCCTTTTTGACATATTGTATTTTCTCACATTTCGAACTTGTTGCAAGCAACATTTAGTCCCTGTATAATCTTCCACCACAATCTTATAACATGGATTTTAACAATTACTAAGCCAATCTTCTATTTAAAGTGTTTCTAATTTTTCAGAACATTTGCTATTTATGCAAATGTGAACATCTTTGTACATACATTTTCATCCTACATTTAAGACTTGTCTTCAGTCTAGCATATGAGTTAACATTTTGGGACCCTTAACATCTATTGTCTACTTATGTTCCAGAAAAGAACCAATTTATGATCTCACCAGCAAGTGTAAGAACACAATTTATTGTGCAAAGGAATAGAAGTTTGATTATAATTTATCTTGAGAAGCTTTAAAAAATACATGACACAAAATACCATATAAGAAACACCTGATGGTGTATGTCATTCAGAAGTGACATGTGCTACCTTTTGTCATATTTCTTAAAAAAAAAACAACCCGACACATTATTATAAACAAAATAAGACATCGCAGATAAAGTTGAAGCTACTTTATCCGCCAGCCCATCACATTTCCTTCCCAACCCCCACCCCACACTAACAAGTCTCATGGGTTGAGTGCGTATCCTTTCACAATACAATCTGGGCTGTCTTTAATAGCATGAATCACGTCCTGTTAATAGTGCTGCTGCTTGAAACATAGCAGGTGCACTACAAGTGTTTATTGAGTCAACTAAGCATTATACAGTTAGTTGAAGTGTCTGGATGCAGGATGCAAGTCTCAAGAGAGCCCCTGACCAGGAACCCGGCCTCCTTCCCAAGCTCTCTGATGCTAGGTTTTCCGATACAGCGTGTTGCTGAGTGAGGTCTGCGGGATCCTGAGCAGCTACTGTCTGTTACTGTAGGTGGACTTCCCCAGAAACCTGGCCAAGTCTGTAACTGTGGAATGAGAAGAAGGCGAGGAGACCATCACCACGTTCAATCCGGCTCAAGACCCAGGGACGCCATTCCCGTCTCCGAAATCCCAGCAGAGTGTGTCAGCTCCCACGTGCCTTGTACCCAAGTGCTTTGCTTACAGCAGATCCTGTTTCTCTGTGTCCTGAAGTCGCCAGAGGAGAAGGGACTTATTGTTTACACACGGGGACCAGAGCGGACTTTTCCACCACCGTGCAATATGCGGCTCTCTTCGAGTAACTGTGAACCTTTTTAAACCAGCACTAGTTAGTTTTAAAAGACAAAATATTTATAATGACAATTGTATAGCTTTAAGTTATTTTTCTAGTATGTGGCTTTCTGTAGCCCGGGTCATGCCCAGACTGTGCCCCTGGCTACACAGTGCACCCTGTCTCCTGTCAGGGGGCATTCATCTCAGATTTGAGCACAAGGCACTGCCTCTCGACTCCTTTCTCCTTCCCTTCCCTCTCTCGGCTGCTCCCAAATCCAGTCTCAATGTCAGGGTGACTCTTCCCTCAGCTTCCCTGGCCTCCTCTAGGTCCTGTCGGATGGAATCAGCATCCTTCAATGGTTACTTCTTGTCTAAATCCACCTAACTCTACAACTCCCTTTGTCATCTGATCATGGTTCTTAAGCCCAGGCAGCATTTTGGTCCCTGCTCTTGCCGTAGTAAAAAAGCTTGAAATATCCCCTGCGAGAAAGTAGTTTTCAAGTGGGTCCTCTATTTAAAAGCGTGCACAATCAAAGAACTATGCAATTTTAAGACAATAAAGACAGTATACTTTTTTGTCTTGCGCATTTGGATTTGTTAATCTCATTCTTTGTACTTGGATTTTGAGGGCTCCTCAAAGCAGGACTTAGCAGTGTCCGGTGGGAGCAGCCTGTTTGCTGGTACCTATACTCTTGACCTGCATGCTTCTAGCATGACAATGAGGACTGTTTCACGGGATGTAACAAAATGTGGGAGACTTGAGACTCTCGTGAGAGTCTACTCAACAGTTGGAGGGGTTGGACCATGTGATGCTGCTTGAGATGGTTGCCCAGAGCCTGAAGGCAGCAGACAGGGGTGAAACTCTCAAATTTGAACTCCGTCCCCCTCCCCCCACTAACCATATTCTACTCACAGATTCTATTGGTATAATCAGATAGGAAAGTAGAAAGCCAAAGATACAATTCTGAAGGTTTGTAGGGTCAAAATTTAGACTCTCCATGAAAGTGCTGCCCCCAGGGGCTTGCATGGTGTCTTCAGGATGGCTAGCTAGTATGTGCGCTCTAGTACCTCATCCAACCTTTGTCCTCGATTCCCTGTGAGCCATTGAGGAACTTTCCCATTTCTTCTATGTGCTCCTCTGTACCACAGGGATTGTAAACCTGGGCACCAAATTTCCAGGTTAAATTCCACCAGTGAGAGGCCCTCTGGGACATTTGGAAGGAAGTTTAGAAATTATATTATTCATTGAGAAATCATTTGCTTCTCCTCTGGCAGAGGCAGACAGAAGCACGGCTTCAGCGGACAGGAGGTCCCACTATGGTGGTGCTCCCCCAACTCACCCGCCACGCAGTGCTCCAGGCAGCGGCGGCCACCAGCAGAGGTTTTCTGCAGCTCCAAATCCCAGTTCTCAAGAGCTGGCAGGAATGCAGGGTTGTGGTGGGCCTGTCTGACCTCCATTCCCTTGCTCTTCTCCCAGATTTACCAGGTGTGATTCCTGCTGGAAATGGCTGCCCTGGTTTCTGTCTTCCTGACCAAACCACAGCCAATATGACTCGTGGTGTTAGGAAACTTTTTACAACAAGCCAGAATATTTTTATTGGACAAGAACCAGAAAAATGAATTTCATCCTTATGCCCGAGAGGTGATGACCATCCTGACTTTTGGATTAGTTTTTATTTATTGTCCTACCACCTTCGTGTAATCTACCCCCAAGCAATAAGCCACCTGGTCTTGAAGGTGGAGGGCAAGAACACACCAGCAGTGCAAGGAGAGGGCAGCACTGTCCCTGCTGGACAGAGGATCCGGGAGGAGGCCAGAGGAACAATCTTGGGGTCATGGTCTGACTTCTGCTTCTCTGGGAGGTGATGAGATCCCTTCCGGGGACGTCATGAGCAAGGTCACGAGTGAGTCTTGGGAAACAGGGTTCTCCACAGTCGGATGCCTGACAAGACAGCCATGTGGACCAGGCAGTGGACATGCTGCAGAAGGGGGTTAGAGGGGGTGGGCTGCTCAGCACTCCCCACTCCCGAGCCCATCTTGCCTACGATCAGGGAAAACGGAGGACTCCTGTGAGTCCTCGTCAGGAGAGACCCTTGTCAGGATGTGGTCACAGTATGCTAACTACTGATGAGAACCTGGGCCTGGTTCTCCTGGGCATCAGTCCTCAGGTTAAGAAGACAGCCCGATGGAAGTGGGGTTCTTGGCGGTTACAGTCCATCTCTGGGTGACACTGCTGCAGTGTGGTCAGTTGCCCTCCAGTCTGCAGGGCTGTCATGTTGGGATCACCTTTCACCATCTGCTAAAGGATCCCTTGTCATCTCTCATGTTGGTCTCCGCTTCCTGTCTCTCGTGTCTTCCTTCTGAGTTGTACTGTTTGTTTTGGTGGAGTACATAATGGTGCTTGAGAGGTAAGGTTTTTGAGACCTTGTATGTCTGGAAATGGCTTTATTTCTCACACTTGAGGGTTTAGCTAAATATAGAGTTCAAGGTCAGAAAAATATTTTTACTTCAGAATTGTAAAGGTAATGCTCCCTTATCTTGTTTGCATTGTTGCAGTCAAGGGGTGCAAAGTCTCTCCGATGTGCCTTTTAGGTGACCTTTCATTTTCTTTTGTTCCCTGTGTTCGGAACTATCCCAAGGAGGTGTCTTGTCTTTTTCCACTGAGTAATGGTTTCAGTTTGGTAACTCCTGGTCTTCGGGCCTTGGACATTTTCTTTTAAAAAAGTTTTTCTTTAAAAAATTTTTAAAATTAGTTTACATTCAATATTATTTTGTATTAGTTTCAGGTGTACAGCATATGGTTAGACAATGGGAACTTTCCTTGAATTATGTTTTTTACTTTAAATAATTTTTTATTTTTCAATTACAGTTGACATACAGTTTTACATTAGTTTTAGGTGTACAACCCAGTGATTAGATATTACAAAATTTATTAAATTGTCATCCCTAAGTTCATTGAGCATCCTTAAAGCCAGTGTTCTGAACTTTCTGTGCATCAATAGATTGCTTGTCTCCATATTGTTTAGTTCTTTTTCTGGAGTTTTATTCTATTTGGGATGTTTCTTTGTCTCCTCATTTTGGCTGTCTCCCTGTGTTTGTTTCTATGTATTAGGTAGAGCTGCTACATCTCCTGGGCTCGGTCGAGTGGTCTTATGTAGTAGGTGTCCTGTAGGGTCCAGTGGCACACCCACTCCAATCACCCAAGCTGGGTACTCCAGGTTTGCCCCCCACCCCATGTGGGCTGTGTGCATCCTTTTGTTGTAGGTGAGCCTTGATTGCTGTTGGAATGTCAATAGGAGGGACTTCCCCCCCAGGACAACTGGCTGGAAGAACTGGCTGCGACCACTGTGGAGGATAAGCTGTGCCAGGGCTGATCCCATGGAGCAGAACTTACTTCAAGGGGGCTCTGGTGCCTGCTAAATCCGCCCCATGAGTGTCTCTCTAGTGGAGGATGTTGAGCAGTTCTTCAACACAGTCTGAAGCTGTCCACAGGGTGTGCTGGCTCTGGGGCCTCCCAGAAGGTGAAGGCCAAGATAAAGCCACCCACCTGTACCCTGCCCCAGGCCACCTGGCATGAGCTACAAAGCAATCTGCAGATGGCTGCTTCTTGTCTTGGGCTTGGAGGTGCTCAGGAGAGGTCAAGCTGCAAACCAAGGTCAGCTGCTGCTAGTGCTGGACCTGGGGCCACTTAGTGAAAGGTACATAGCATGCTGAAGCCAGATGCTGCTTGTTTGAGAGATTCTAAGAACAGCTGAAGCATGACCCAAGACAAGCTGTTTTTATGGAAAAGCCACTGGAAATGGCTTGGGTTGGGCCAGCCAGTTGGGTGGGGCAGGGACTCAGGGAATTACCAGGGGAGGGCAGGTTGATGAACACTCAGATGTGGTGCCCACCTGCTGACTCTGTGGGGAGAAGGGCTGAAAAAAGGAACAGTAGTCTCTGCCAGCACTTCTGAGAGAAAGCTTCCCCTACAGCTTTCGTCCTGATACCAGACACCTTAGTTCCTTCCCATATGTCCCTGGTGCCCCAACACTGGATTTCAGAGCCAGTGAGTCTAAGTCCACGCACAGGCCCTTTAAAGGGCCTGGGACTCCAGTAGTCCTCCATCTCACTCAGCCATAATCCATGCTGGCTTTTACAGCCAGAAGTTATGTGGACTTCTCTTCCTGGCACAGGAACCCTGGCCCGCCTTGCTCCTCATGGGGACCTCTGCATCTGAGAGACCCCTCCCAATTTTTATCTGACCCAAGTGAGTGTGGGACTAGCCCATTCTGCCTCTCCATCCCTCCTACCAGTTTCAATGTGGCCTTTTCTTTATGCTCTTAGTTGTAGGACTTGTCTCAATGTGTCTTCTTTATAGCCGTAGTTGTAGGACTTCAGCTAGATTTCAGGCGGTTCTGAATGGTAGCTGTTCTATAGTTTAGTTGTACTTTTGATGTGGTTGTGGAAGAATTTTAGCTCAGCATTTACCTACGCCACCATCTTGATGGGAAATCCCTGAATTACTTTTTGGTCGATTTCTTTTCCTGTTTTTCTGGCATCACTGTTTTTCAGATTTCAAAACTGCTGGAATTACCTTTTAATTTCTTATATTTTCTATTGTGCATCTTGTTGTCTTTTCACGCTATCAAGTAGGAGGTTGCTTACTTCAATTTTCTCTCCCAGGCTGTCCACTACAAATTTTTTTTTTTTTAATTTTTGCCACCATAATTTACTTTCCAAGAGTCCTTTTTTATTCTCTAAATATATAAATACTAGAGGCCTGACACATGAAATTTGTGCACAGGTAGGGTCCCTAGGCCTGGCCTGCGGTCAGGGCCACCTTCCCTGGCTGCTGGCAGTTAGCCCCACCCCCGCTGCCAGGTGCCCTCTGTGTGGGGGAGACTGGTGGGGCGATCGGGGACCTGCTTGCTCACACCTGCCTTGACCTGGCGCTGCGCATGTCTGCTGCCCCCCTCCCCCCCCCAGTTCCCCAGTTCCCATTGGGCAATCAGGGCCTGCGGGCAGCTCCTGCATTGACCATCCGCCCCCTGGTGGTCAGTGCACATCATAGCAACTGGTCATTCCGCTGTCCGGTCGATTTGCATATTACACTTATATACAGTGGGGCCTTGACTTACGAGTGTCCCGACTAACGAGTTTTTCGAGATACGAGCCGTCTCTCAGCTGATTTTTTGCTTTGAGTTGCGAGCTAAAATTCGGGTTACGAGCCAGCTTCAGATACCTCACCGCTAGTTGGCGCAGCGAACGTCACAGTGAACACCAAAACATCAGCCCAGCATCACGTGTCTCACTCATTCTTTTTGATTTGACATACAAGTAATTTGAGTTACGAGCTCCATCACGGAACGAATTAAACTCGTAAGTCAAAGCCCCACTGTGTGTATGTATATATACACACACACACACACACACACAGAGGCCCAGTGCACAAAATTCGTGCATGGGTAGGGTCCCTAGGTCTGGCTGGCCATCAGGGCAGATGTGGGGCAACCAGCGGGGCAATCAGGGCCCCCCCCCCCCCCCCCCGCTGGCACCTGACTTGGCTGGCCCGGGGCCTGCAGGCTGGGGGCAGCTCCTGCATTGAGTGTCTGCCCCTTGGTGGTCAGTGCACATCATAGCAACTAGTTGTTCTGTTTGGTCAATTTGCACATTAGGTTTTCATTATATAGGATATGTTTTATAATACATATATTTGTGTCCATACTTTATGCACATTTCCTTAGTTTGTATCAAATGCCCTTTTTCTATTCTAGGACACCATATTACATGTCTCCTTGGATTTCTCTTGGCTCTGTGAGTTTCTCAGACTTTCTTTGCTTTTTATAACCTTGACAGTTTTCAGGATTCTTGGTGGCTGTTTTATAGACTGCCCCACATTTGGGTTTGATATTTTTTTTTTCTATTAGCAATAATCGTGCCTCAGATAAACCTCATTGGCTACAATACTGCCACTGTGCAAAGTTTGATGCTTTTTATGTTTAATATATTTTTATTTCAGAGAGGAGAGGTAGAGATAGAAACATCAGTGAGAATCATGGCCTCCTGCATGCCCCCTACTGGGGATTGAGCCCACAACCTGGGCATGTGCCCTTGACCAGAATCAAACCCAAGACCCTTCAGTCCTCAGGCAAACACTCTATCCACTGAGCCAAACTAGCTAGGGCTACTTTTTTTTTTTTTTTTAAGAGTTCAGCTTTTTATTGACTGTTACAAAAGAGAGTTAGCAGACTGTTGGCAGACTGCTATAAAAAAGACCAAAGCCCAAGTCATCATCAGACTCCTCAGATTTGTCTTTCTTTGCTTCCATTTTCTTCTCTTCAGATCTGGCAGCAGTAGTGGAGGAGGCAGGACCTCCTGGTGCAGCGCCAGCTGCTGGGGCAGGTCCACCAGCCCCTACACTGCAGATGAGCATCTCAATATTGACATTGGCCAGAGTCTTTGCAAACAAGCCTGGCCAGAAAGGTTCAACCTTTACACCAGCTGCTTTAAACGGGGCATGATCTTATTCTCCATCACTGTCACTTCATTGTTGTGCAGGATTAGGGCCGAGTAGATGCAGGTGAGCTCCGAGATGGAGGCCACGGTATGGGCGAGTGCTGGGCGAATGGTGCTAGCTGCTGGATGAAGTGAGGGCCTTACCCCAAAGCGGCCTTAGCTTCCTCATAGGACCGCGCACCTTACTCAGCAGCTCAGGGGAAGAAAGCTGTCTGATGCTTTTAAAAATATACATATTTTTTTATTGATTTCAGAGACAGGAATGGAGAGAGATAAAAACACCAGAGAGAAACATTGATCAACTGCCTCCTGCACACCCCATACTTAGGTTCAAGCCTGCAACCTGAGCATGTGCCCTGACTGGGAATTGAATCTGCAACCTCCTGGTGCATGGGTCAATGCTCAACCATTGAGCCACACCAGCCTGGCTGTCTGATGCTTTTCTCAGGTTAGACTAGGGTCATGTTTTTTTTAGAAGGAAGACTACGAAATAGAGTGCCCTTCTCGTCACTTTATATCAGGGTACATACCATCAACATGTCTTATCACAGCTATGTTAAGTGGCTGCCTGTCTGAGGTAGTGTTTGTCAGGTATTCTATCTGCCCCCTCCCCCCGCCCCACTTTCCATGCTTAACTCTTTGGAAGGAAGTCACTATGCTTATCCTCCATGTACAGAGGAGAGAGTTGTGCTTCACCTCCTTAAAAGGAGAGGCTATCAATTATTTGGAATTTAGTACAGATGTTTTGCTCTTCTCCATTTATTTATTAAACCATTTATTTATGTTACTATGAACTCATGGATATTTTATACTGAGTCATAACCCAATACTGTTATTTTGTTGCTCAAAATGTTCCAGTTCTTTCAGTGGGCTCTTGTGTCCCTTATGACATGCCCCCATATTGCCTGTGTGTGTCCTTTATAATCACACCCTTACTTTGTTGCATTACAAGGCGCTCCAGGCTCATCTTGTAATACATCCCCTGCCCTGACCCTGGAATCCACCCAGTTCCCTTTATTGGAGACAAGACCTGGGCTTGAGGTGCACTTTTGCTACTGGGCTGTCATTACTTCTGGGCCATCTTAGTTGAGAAGGCAAGGACATCATTTGTGTGCTAATTTTTTAACGACTGGTTCTCTTCTCAAGGACATGCTACTTTTTCATTCTCTCTGGAGCCGGCAGTGATATGTAATTTTTTTCCTTTGGGAATTTTCATTGCCATATAGTCTGTTTCTTTCCTGATGCAGTTTTCTGTCCAATTGTCTTAGCTCTCTTTGCCACGTCACCTTGGACTGTCTGGGCAGATTCAAGGTGGGGGGATAGTTCTGAGCACACAGTTGGGCCTATTGGTGGTGAGACTCACTGCTGAGCCATCGGAGGGAGTTAGGGGTTTGTTTTTTGTGGAGGTGGGCAGAGGCCTTTCCTTTAGGCTTTAAGGGTCCAGAGCTGCTGCTCCATGAGCTGCCTGGAGGGGGAAGGCTGAGAGCTACTGAAGTCAGCATCTGCTTACAGAGCCACCCTACAGCCCTGTTTTCACAGCTCGCAGGCCCTCAGCTGTGCCCATGGCTCGGACACCCTATTTCCTATCACCAGAAAGTAACCCCCAGACTCCTGCCTTTCCCAACTGAGTCTGCCTTTCCTCCTGCCAGAACTGTCTGTGGTTTTACCAGGAAGCACTTGTGGGTGCTTTGTGTGGATGGTTTTCTCTCGGATACACAGCCAGGAATAGGAAATCTGTGGGGTATAACTGGTGTATGTTTAATGTTATCAGAAACGGTCACCCTGTTTTCCAAAGTGGACACACCATTTTGCTTTGCCACCAATGGTGTACGAGACTTCCAATTGCTCCACATCATCGCCACTTGACATTGTCTGTCTTTTTTTAATTATAGCTGTCCTAGTGGGTGTGTAGTGGTCGCTCATTGAGATTTTGATTTGCATGTCCCTAAACTCTTAAATTGTTTTAAAATCAGTCCCTTCCTCTCAACACCTGCTGCCATGGTCCCCTCACCTTCTCTTACAAAGGCCTTTCAATAGCTCCCTAACTGGTCTGTCGCCTTATGCCCTCATCCCTGCAACTTAATGTGGCCTAGTAATCTCCAAAATAACTCACATCACTCACTTCCTTTCTTAACACTCATCAACAGCTGTCCTTTAACGCCTCAGCCAGCGCCCCCAAGAGCCAGCAGGTAAGGGATGAGTGAAGCTGCAGCCGGTGTGGGTAACAGGGAGTGGTGGGCACTGTGGTAAACCGGGAGCTTTGCCTACATGGCAGCTGCCGCTCAGTTCCAGGTGACCACTGCCCCTGGGAATGCAGGCCCCGTGTTGCCAGAGCGTCAACTAGGCAAGTGAAACCAACAGTTGAGATGTTTCAAGTGAAAGCAATAAAAAGAGAAAAACAACCCTCTGGGCTAATCAAGCCATTTCAGTGAGTTGAAGCCAGCTCAGTGCTACCCACCCGCCTCAAGGTCCTCATAACTCTCCTGTCTCCAGGAAGAGCAGGTGATGTGTGGTGCCCTGAGCACAGCGTGCAGGTCCTCACTGCGGAACCTTTGGCTGAGTGCCCTTCCCAACTAAACTGGCCCGGCACATTCCTGCGGGTCTTCAGCTCCACCTGGGCTTCCTCCTGACTGAGGCCTTCCTCACCCGCTTCTCCCCACCTGGCAGGCCACATCAGCAGTCAGCCTCGCTCACGTGTCCTCCCCAAATTCTCCTCACACTTGCGGCAGGATCCTCTCATTTGTTGGCCTCTAACAAAATTCCGTACACTCCTCCAAGCATGGCCCAGTGCCCGACCTGGCACCTCAGTTCTGTTCACTGTATTTCATAAACAAAACAAAAAAAGCAGAATTCGTTCAGAAAACTCAACATGAAATAGGCACAGGTGTGTGTGTGTATAATGATTTTTGGGACCCACTTTGCACGGGGTGAGTGCTGTAAACTCGGGCTGCAGTGTTTGGGAATGGGTGTCCCTTCCTATTCTGAGAGGACGCACCCAGAAGAGCTTCCTGGCAAAACCACAGACAGTCCTGGCAGCCAGACCTCACTTGTTTCCCATCAGTCCACATTGATGGTGGCAACTGTGCTTCCCTGTTTTCTGTTGTGCACCTGGAGCAGGTGGCGGGTGAGGCTGAGGGGAGGAGTAGGAGCTGAGATTTCAAGCAGGACCTAGGGCCCTGCTCCATTTCAGGAAACCCCCTCTGGTGGCCACGGCGGGGGGGGGGGGGGGGGGGGCCTAAGAGGGATACCGCGCTGGATCCCTTCCTCTACCCCACCCCTCCTTTGAGGCTCTGGGGCCCCCCAGCCTGGCTCTGGATCACAGGCTTGCCGCCCTCCCCAAACTCTGCCACCACGTTCCATATCCTCCTGCCCCCTGACCTCCCGCAGGCAGAATCCTGCTCCTTTCCCCCATGTTGGCCCCCACCTTGGCCACCCTGTAGGCCCGGGCGTCCTGTGAGGGCTGCTCCTTCCCCAGTCCTCCCACTCCAGTAAAGGACCTCTCCGCCCCACCCTCGCCCCCTTCTCACGCCACGTGCCCAGTCTCCGAGCCCCTCTTCCATCCGGTGTTTATCCAGAAGACGTGGCAACCCCCAGTACCCGGCCTTCCCCCCACCTTTCCATAGGACCCAGGCTGCTGGAATCCGAGGGGCCGGAGGGCTGCGAGAGAGGCCTCAAAGGTCAGTGTAGCCGACCCCAGGCCCTAGGAAGCCCTCGGCCCTGCTCTCCCTCCCCCATTTAGGACCCGGCCCTTCTCCGAGGCTGGCTGGACCCCTGGCCAAGCGCACCAGCCTAGTCTCCGTTCCCCTCCGCCACCGACCGACAGGGAACACTCGTCTGCACTCGGCCACCCCCAGGGCACCCCCTTTCCCAGGCCCGATTTCTGGTCGCACCCCTAGAAGCCTGTTCAGAGCGAGCAGCGGAGTCCAGGACCCCGCCTCCCGGAGGCCATCACACGCCGGAATCCGGGGCGCCGAGGCCCGGGCTCTTCCCCATAACGGGCCGGCTCCGTCCCGCTCAGACCTCCCCGCCGCTCCCACTTTGCACCTGCAGCCTCGAGGCCCGCTCTCCGTCGCGCCGGTGCGCCCTCCGCCGGCTCCGCATGGGGCCGCCGCGCCGCGGGACCCCCGGGGAGCAGCGCGCTCCCCGCTCAGCACCCGAGGCTGCGGACCCAGCGCCCGAGCCCGCGTGCTCCGCCCGCCGCCTCCCGCGGCCCGCCCCCTGGTGCTATTGGCCGCGCCAGTCCGGGTCCCTGCGCGCTGATTGGTTGGCGTGCGGGTCGCTCAGGCCGGGCGCCGCGGCGGCGGCGAAGGGAGCCGGACCGGAAGGGTCGAAGCACCCCGCGCCCCTCACACCCACGGCGGCGGCGGCGGCGGCGGGGCCGAGCGGGCGGGGCGGCTGGCCGAGCCCGGGCAGGAGCCGCCAGCGCCGCCAGTCCGCCGGCCCTCCCTGTCCCCGGCGCAGCGCGGGAGGCGAGGTGAGCCCGGCGCTATCTAGGCCCGGTGGGGGCTGCTCGGGCCTTGCCCCGCCCCGCCAGGGAGGGGCGACGGGAGGGCCTCGCGGCCGGGGTCGCGCGACCCGGGTCCGCGGGGGTGACGGGCGCGGGGCTGGGCTCGGCGGGCCGTGGGCTGTGCGGGCGCCGCCGGTGCGGCCGCCGCCCCTGTGCTCCCGGCTGCCGCAGTCGCCCCGCCCGCCGGCTGTCAGAGCCGCGCGCTGCGGGCCCGCTCCCTGGCCTGGCCCGGCTCGGCGGGACCTGCCGAGGGCTCTGCGGGGGCCACGGCGCTGGACACGGCGCGGGGATGCTCGGGAGTCGCGGCCTGGCTCCCGCGACGTGGGCTGTGGCGCTGGCTCGGTGTTGCTCTCGGGAAAGTGGGGAAATGCCTGCCCTTCGGGACCGGGCCGTTCCAGGCGAGCGTGTGGGGAAGCGCCGGGGCCGGAGCCCGGGGCGCACGTGTGGGGGGCTGGGCCCCCATCCTCGGTCCCTCCGGTGCCTTGTCATCGCTCGCTCCGTGCCCTGGGCCCACCCCCCCTCCTCCCCTCGCACCCCGAGCTCTGCTGTCCTCTCCCTGGCTTGACCCCTGGCCAAGCGCACCAGCCTGTGTGATATGCCGTCTTCTCACCTGCTCGATCGCCGCCGCTTGTTTACCTTGCGCCTTGGCACCTGCTGTCTCCAGCGCAATGGGCCGTCTCCAGGTTTTGGCACCGCTGGCTCCTGGTGGTGCTTCCTCTGGTCAGAGGTCCCTTTAACACCAGGCCTTCCTCGACTATCCCCTTCCTCCCCCGCACCCCACCCCACCCAGCACTCACGCTGATTCTGTTTATTTGCCTGTTTATTTTTGTCTCCGGTTCTGGGATGCAGGTCGGATGCAGGTCGTTGTCTGCTTCCTCCCCGGTGCTTAGAAAGCACCAGTTCGGAGGATGCCTGCCCCTGCCTGCCCGTTGTCTCTGCTTCATCTGTCCATTGAGTGGCTTCTGAGTAACTTGTGAAACATGGAAGCAGGTGGATGCTTGCTCTCCTTTTATGAAACATCTTCATGTCCTTGACCCCTTTATTTGGTAACACTCAGAACAGCTGTGATATAAAAATCTTACATTTTAATAATACTTTTGCTGTAATTTTCCTTCCACACATTCAGGAGACATCTACTGAATTCTGCATTATTTAGGTCAGGCTTTCTGCTTAGCCTGGGGGACAGAAATATGATAGCAACGGGGTCCCTTCCTCCAGAGAGCTGAGGCCCCGCAGTGAAGGCAGACGCGCCCACGGTTAGCTTTGGGGCAGGGTGATCCACGCCTGCTGTAGTGGAGGGTCGTGCCTCCAGAAGATGACAGTTGGTGCTGTAGTTGGGCCTTGAAGGGTGGTGAGGAGTTTGCCCGCGAGGGAGAGGCACAGAAGTGGGAAAGGGCAGGGTAAAGCGTGGGGTTCGGAATCAACCTGCTGAGCCAGGTGTAAGAGACGGGTGGTGAGAACCCGGGAGGACCAGACCTCACCAGGGGTTTTAAAAGATGTCTGAACTCCATGTATGTTAACTTCGCCTCTGGATTTTTAAATGTTGGCAGTAGCTAATTCAATCAATAAACCCTGTTGTGAGCCAAGCAAAATACAGGCCTGATTCAGCTTGGTTGCAGGATAGTAGACCTCCAGGGCAGGCAGCTAAGGAGGGAAGTGGTGCAAAGAGCTGGAAAGGTAGCCTGAGGCCAGGGGAGCTGGTTGGTCCAGGTGCTCATTTAATTGTCACTGAGCCTGTGAGGGCTCAGCAGCCTGCTGCACAGCCAGCAGTGGGGAGGTGAAATTTGAACCCAGGTCTCCCCCTGGTCAGTGTGCATTCCTGAGTCCCTCAACTCCACCTGTTCTCTTGGCTTTTAACTTGTTCTGGAAAAACAATATTTGATCTAGACAAGGTTTTTCTTCATTTAACCTTTTATCCCTGACAGAAGGATCCTTCGGGGTTAAAAATAATCCTATTTTGGCACAGTGTTATTTTCTGGAGAGCTTTTATTTTTTATTTTATTTTACTCTTTTTGAGGATTTAATTTTCAGGATGCCAGAACTTTAAATAATTTGTTGACAGATTAGAGTGTGTTTATTTGCCACCCCCCCAAATGATGTTAGAGGGTACACTTCAATTTGTCTATTTAAAGTAAATTTAATTTTCTAGATAAAGAAAAGTGCCAGATGAAGCAAGTAATAGTGAGTAAAACATTTATTTTCATGATGTGTAAGGTAAAATAGAAAGCACATTTTTTTTCTTAATACTATTGTTCCGGCAGTAGGGCAGCTATGTTTGGTCTAAATATATAGTTAACTCCTGGCTAGGAAAGTGACATTTTTACATAATTTTCTTTGAGAATAATTAAATTTGTGCTTAGTCTTTTGTGACTGTGTGAACTAATTTCAATATCAGTCTTTATATCAACTGTTTATTATGAGGACCTTCAAACATATATTTACAAACAACAACAGAATAGTATACAGCTTCAACAGTTGTCAACTCCTAGCCCATCTTGTATTATCCCTAACCTCATTACTTATACTCTCACCCCCTCATATTATTTTCAAGCAAATCCTAAGTATGTAATTTCATACATGAATTTTTCAGTATATGTCTCTAAAAGAAAATGACTCCTTTAAACTTGGAAAACCAATACTTTTCTTTTTTTAATGTATTTTATTGATTTCAGCATGTAAGGGAGAGCTAGAGAGAGGTAGAAACATCAATAATGAGAGAGAATCATTGACTGGCTGCCTCCTGCACTCCCCCCACTGGGGATCCACCCTGTAACCCAGACCTGTGCACTCACCAGGAATTGAACCATGACCTCCTGGTTCATAGGTAGATGCTCAACCACAGAGCCATGCTGGTAGGGCACTAGTCTATAATAATAAAAGTGTAATATGCTAATTAGACTGGACATCCTTCCAGACGTCCTTCCTGCCAGACAAAGCTGCAGCAGGCAAGGGGCCAAGGCAGAGGCCGCAGACGCCCTGGCAGCGGCGGGCGGGGGCCAGGGCCAAGGCCCTCGCACAAATTTCGTGCATTAGGCCTCTAGTCTTATATAATAAAAGGGCAATATGCAAATTGACCCTAACAGCAGAACGGCCACTTGACCAGTCACTATGAGGCACACTGACCACCTCTCGGTCCCTCCCCCATCCCCCCAAGCCAGGCTCCGATGGCCCGATGGAGAATGGGGAACCATGGGTGGGTGGCAACAGGGAGTGGAGACGGCTGCAGGCAGCTGGGGAAGATGGCCCTGATTGTAGGCCAAGCCTAGGGACTGTACCCATGCATGAATTTCGTGCTCTGGGCCTCTAGTTTCTTAATATAACGAATGATCAATCAGTATTCAAATTTCTCATTGTCCCATGCATTTTATAGTTTCTTTGTTTGTCTATTGAAATCAGAATCCAGATAAGGTCCTTTGTGATTGGTTGATAGGTCTTTTAAGTGGCTTTCAACCTGTAGATTCCCCTCTAGGTTTTTGTTTATTTGTTTTCTTTGTAGTTTATTTGTTGAAGCGATTAGGCATTTCCATAGTTGGGTTTTACTGATTGCATCTCTACAATGTAATTTAATGTGTTTTTATATTTCCTGAAAATTTACAATTGGATCTATAATTGGATCTAGATGAGGTTTAGTCAGATTCAGGGTGCTTTCCTAAGTGAGGTGTGGTCTCCTGTCTGGTAACATTGCTTGGCTCCCTGAGATGTTAACATCCTAGACCCATTGAGTCATTAGGAGGATGTATTATTTGGGAGGCAAGTTTGTATATCTTTCGCTGAATAAGAACTCATTTTTAAAAAAACTGTGGATCTCCAATTTTATATTGGCCTTTGAATTGACACTTAAAATGTTTTTATTTCATTGATGCCTCAAATCCTCTTTGGAAAATGTTGGGGTATAAATTAGTAGATACAAAAATATTGAGTGAGAGTAGTCGCCATTTTAACATAGGAATTCCTTAGAGCTAAGGAAGTTCACTAAACATTTGAAGGTAAAATTCAAAAATTTTATGTTATTTAATTCATTTGCTTTTTTTGTTTATTGTTTGTTTTTTGGTCCTATAAAATATTCCACCACCATCAGCAGGCCCCCCACAGCTAATTTTACCATAGTATCTTTCTTAAGCAAAGACTACATACTCTAAAACATTTCAGGAATAGTAAAAATAGATTCTAAGGATAAATGGATTACAAATGAGAGTCATTTTTTCTTAAAAATGAGACATTAATACTAATTTTTTAATGTTAAATAGACTGAAATTGCTTTTAAAATAACTTCTTAAAACAAAAAGTATGTGTGTATATACATACACATATATATGTATTTATATATTTCTATAGAACTGTGATTTAATTTATTCGCCTATTTAAATATTGTATATCTCAACTGATGCTGCTACTAGCTTGATTTTTATATCTAGGGATGAGGGTGCAGCTGAGGTAATAAATCCACTAGCTCTGGTTCTGGAATCAAAATCTGTTTCACCAATTGTTAACTGTACTCTCAGAAACATAAGTTACTATTATGTATTGTGAAGCAGATGTCTTCAAAACATTTTCTGAAACCTCATGCCTGCCACACCCTGGAATGAACAGTAAATCCTGTGCACGCCCTCCTGTCTGTTGTGCCTTTCACAGAGGTGCTTACCCAGTATTCGTCAGGTCATCAGCTTTTGCACTTCCCAGGTTTGAGTTCACATTTTCAGATTTGAAACATTTGTCTGGGGACAAGTACCGGGGGCAGTAATATCTGTCCTAATGTCAGCTGACACCGGGACATTGACCTGGGCTGGGCCTGTGCTAGCTGCCCCCGAGGTCGGTTCTGCAGTTATCCCCGTTTTATAGATGAGTGTGACCACTTGACAAGGTCACAGGTAAGTGGCAGACCCACCACCCTCCCACTCCAGAGTCCTAACTTGTTTGTTTTTAATGTAGGTATCTTTTATTGTATTATGTACCACAATTAAAAATTTAAATAGGAAATATATAAACCCTAACCTAGACAGCTATTTTGACAATTGTGAGAAATACACTCTCTAAGTCTTAAGTCTGCATGCTATAGTTTAGAAGAGGGGAGTACATTTTTTTCTTTTTACCTTTTGACCCCCTTCATCTATTTCTCCTACCTCCTGCACCCCCCCCCCCATCTCTGGGACCCACCAATGTTTTCTGTTTCTGTAAGCTTATATTTTTAATTTGCTAATTTGATTTGTTTTTGTATTTATGTAGACATATTGGTTATATGCTATTTGTCTTTCTGTTCCTGACTTATTTGACTTAGCATAATACCCTCGCAGTCTGTCCATGTTGTCACAAATGGCAAGACTTCCTTCTTTTTTTATGGCTGAATAATATTCCGTTATGTATACAAAGTGGGGCAAAAGTAGGTTTACAGTTGTTCGTATGGGAAATAATACAATAATTAATAAATAATAATACAAGAATAAGAGGGAAAGTGGTGTGGAGGGAGGTAAAAAAGGGTAAAGGAAAGATAATTGGTGATGGAAGGAAACTTGACTTTGGGTGGTGAACACAATACAATGTGCGGATGATGTATTATAGAACTGTACAATTTAAACCTATATAATTGTAATAACCATTGTCACCCCAATAAATTCAACTTAAAAACTTTAAAAAAATAAAAGAATAAACTCTGGGTTTCACATACTCACAACTGTAAACCTACTTTTGCCCTACCCTGTATATACCACAATTTCTTTATCCATTCATCCATCAGTGGATCTTTAGGTTGTTTCCATATCTTGACTATTGTAAATAATGCTGCAGTGAATATGGGGGTACATATATCTTTTATTTTATTTTTTAATATATTTTTATTGATTCCAGAGAGGAAGGGAGAGGGAGAGAGAGAGAGAGAGAAACATCAATGATGAGAGAGAATCATTGATCTGTTGCCTCCTGCATGCCCCCCACTGGGGGTCAAGCCTGCAACCCAGGCATGTGCCGACACTCTATCCACTGAGCCAACAGCTAAGGCCATGTGTCTTTTTATTTTATTTTATTTTATTTTTTAAATATATTTTATTGATTTTTTACAGAGAAGAAGGGAGAGGGATAGAGAGTTAGAAACATCGATGAGAGAGATCAATCAGCTGCTTCCTGCACGCCCCCTACTGGGGATGTGCCCGCAACCAAGGTACATGCCCTTGACCGGAATCGAACCTGGGACCCTTCAGTCTGCAGGCCGACGCTCTATCCACTGAGCCAAACCGGTTCGGCTGTCTTTTTAAATTAGTGTTTGTTTGATGTGTTTTTTATACCCAGAAGTGGAATTACTGGATTATATGGTAGTTCTATTTTAGATTTTTGAGGACCCTCCATATTCTTTTCTTTAGTGACTGAATCAATTTGCATTTCCACCATCAGTGCACAAGTGTTCTCTTTTTTCCACATCCTTGCCAACATTTGTTATTTCTTGTCTTTTTGATATTAGCCATTCTAACAGGTGTGATCTGATGTCTCATTGTGGTTTTGATTTGCATTTCTCTGATAATTAATGATGTTGAGTATCTTTTCAGGTACCTATTGGTCATCTTTATATCTTCTTTGGGAAAATGTCTATTCAGATCCGCCCATTTTAAATCAGACTGTTGTTGTTTTTTGTGTTTTGTTTTGTTTTTGCTAATCCTCATCCAGGGATATTTTTCTATTGTTTTTGAGAGAGAAAGAAAGAGAGAGAGAGAGAGAGAGAGAGAGAAAGAGAGAGACAATGTGAGAGAGACACATCGATTGGCTGTCTCTGGCCTCTGGCACACGTCCTACCTGGGGCAGGGATCAAACCTGCAACTCAGGTATGTGCACTTGACCAGGAATCGAACCCGCAACTGTTCATTGCTCGGACTGATGCTCAGTCATTGATCTGCCCTAGCCAGGCCCAGACAACAGTTGCATTTTTTTACTGTTGCATTTTATGAGTTCTTTACATATTTTGGATATCAGCCACTTATCAGACACATGATTTGCAAATATTTTCTCCCACTCAGTAGATTGCCTTTTCATTTTATTGATGGTTTCCTTTGCTGTGTAGAAGCTTTTTAATTTGAGGTAGTGCTACTTGTTTATTTTTGCTTTTGCTGCTTTTTCTTTTGGTGTCAGATTCAAAAATCATCTCCAAGACCTATGTCAGGGAGCTTACTGCCTATGTTTTCTTATAGCAGTTTTGTGGTTTCAGGTCTTATGTTCAAGTCTGATCCATTTTGAGTTAATTTTTATATATGGTATAAGATAGTGATTGAGTATAATTCTTTTGCATGGGGCTTCCCAGTTTTCTCAACAGCATTTGTTGAAGAGGCTAGCCTTTCCCCAATGTATATTCTTGGCTCCTTTGTTGTAAATTAATTGACCATACATGTGTGGATTTATTTTTGGGCTCTCTATTCTGTTCCATTGGTCTATATGTCTGTTTTTATGCCAATACCATACTGTTTCAATTACTCTAGCTTTGTAATATATTTTGAAAGCAGGGAATGTGATGCCTCCAGCTTCCTGTTCTTCCTCAAGACTGCTTTGACTATTCAGGACCTTTTGTGGTTCCATGAAAATTTTAGGATTATTTGTTCTATTTCTATGAAAATTGCCATGGGAATTTTTATAGGGATTCCATTTGCATGATTGTAGATTGCTTTGGGTAGTATGGACATTACTTAACAATACTGAGTCTTCCAATACATGAGAATGGACTATCTTTTCATTTATTTGTCTTCTTTAATTTTTTTCATTAATATAATAAACTAGTGGCCCGGTGCACAAAATTTGTGCGGGTGGGGGGGTGTCCCTCAGCCTGGCCTGCACCCTCTCCAATCTGGGACCCTTCGGGGGATGTCTGACTGCTGGTTTAGGCCCGATCCCTGCAGGATCGGGCCTAAACCAGCAGTCAGACATCCCTCTCACAATCCAGAACCACTGGCTCCTAACCGCTCACCTGTCTGCCTGCCTGATCACCCATAACCACTCTGCAGCCTGATTGCCCCCAACTGTCCCCCCCCGCAACTGGCCTGCTCACCCCCAACTTCCCCCCTGCCGGCCTGCTCACCCCTACTGCCCCCCCACCCCCCACTGGCTTGCTCGCCCCCAACTGCTCCACCCCCACGCTGGCCTGCTCGCCCCAAGCACCCCTCCCCACCAGCCAGCCTGCTCACCCCCAACTGCCTCCCTCCTGCCGGCTTGCTCGCCCCCAACTGCCCCCCCCCGCCCCCCGCCGGCCGGCTTGCCCTCAACAGCCCCCTGCTGGCCTGCTCATCCCCAATAGCTCCCCCCCCACTGGCCTGTTTGACCCCAACTGCCCTCCCCTGCTGGCCTGATCACCCCTAACCACCTCTGCCTCAGCCCCGCCACCATGGCTTTGTCTGGAAAGTCTCCTGGTCTAATTAGCATATTACCCTTTTATTAGTATAGACTACAGGCCCGGTGCACAGAAATTTGTGCACTCGGGGGGGAAAGGAGGGTCCCTCAGCCTGGCCTGTGCCCTCTTGCAGTCTGGGAGCCCTCGGGAGATAACGCCCTGCTGGCTTAGGCCTGCTCCCGGGTGGCAGAGGGCAGGCCCAATCCCTAGGTGCAGCCCCTGGTCGGGCTCAGAGCAGGGCCAATTGGGGAGTTGGGGCGCCGCCTCCTGTCATGCACAGAGCAGGGCGGATTGGGAGGTTGCAATGCCACCCTCAGTCACGCTCAGGGTAGGGCCGATTGGGGGGTTGGGGCACTGCCCCCTGTCACACTCCAGGCAGGGTCGATGGGGAGGTTGCGGTGCTACCCCCTGTCACGCACAGAGCAGGGCCCGTCAAGGGGGTTGGGGCTCCATACCCTGTCACGCACAAAGCAGGGTCGATCAGGGAGTTGGGGAGCTCCCCCCTGTCATGCACAGAGCAGGGCCCATCAGGGGGTTGGGGAGCTCCCCCCTGTCACTCACAGAGCAGGGCCCATCATGGGGTTGGGGAGCTCCCCCCTGTCATGCACAGAGCAGGGCCCATCAGGGGGTTGAGGAGCTCCCCCTGTCACTCACAGAGTAGGGCCGATAGGGAGTTGGGGCACCGCCCCCTGTCACACACACAGCAGGGCAGATCAGGGGGTTGGGGCGCCGCCCTCTATCACCCACAGAGCAGGGCCGATCAGGGGGTTGGGGCGCCGCCAGTCTCACACTCAGGGCAGGGCCGATGGGGAGGTTATGGCTCTACCCTGTCACACACAGAGCAGGGCCCTTTGGGGGGGGCGGGGTTGGGGCGCCGCACCCTGTCAAACACAGAGCAGGGCCGATCAGGGGGTTGGGGCGCCGCACCCTGTCACACACAGAGCCGCAGGGGGTTGGGGAGCTCCCCCGTATCAGGCACAGAGCAGGGCTGATCAGGAGTTTGGGGCGCCTTCCCCTGTCACGAACAGAGCAGGGCGGATAGAGAGGTTGTGGCCCGCCCCCTGTCACACACAGAGCCGTGGGGCAATCAGGGGGTTTGGGTGCTGCCCCCTGTCACACTGATCCCGGTGCCGGGAGGCCTCACGGCTCCGCTGATCCCGGTGCTGGGAGGCCTCGCAGCTCCACTGATCCCGGTGCTGGGAGGCATATTACCCTTTTACTATATAGGGTAGAGGCCTGGTGCATGGGTAGGGGCTGGCTGGTTTGCCCTGAAGGGTGTCCTGGACCAGGGTGGGGGTCCCCACTGGGGTGCCTGGCCAGTCTGGGTGAGGGGCTGAGGGCTGTTTTCAGGTTCGTGGGTGACTGAAGCTCCCAACTGCTCCTTTTTTCTTTTCTTTTTTTCTTTTTTTATTCTGGGCCAGCTTTAGCTCTGGCTCCAGCTCTGAGGCCTCTGCTGCTGAAAGCATGTATCTGGTTTGTTTGGCTTCTGAAATCGAAACACTGTATCAACTCCAGCTCTGAGATCCCAGGCCAGCTGAAAGCAGGTTTCTGGGGTTTTGTTTAGCTTCTGTATTTATTACAATGTTTCAAACTGCAGGCTCAGAGGCTGGCAAGGCAAGCGGGGAACGTTGGTTTCCTCCGTCACTGAAGCAAGCAAGCCTCATGTTAGTTTCAAGCTGCCTGGCTGCCAGCCGCCATCTTGGCTGGCAGTTAATTTGCATGTCGCCCTGATTAGCCAATGGGAAGGGTAGCGGTCGTACGCTAATTACCATGTTTCTCTTTTATTAGATAGGATTAGTGATGGTGAACCTATGACATGCGTGTCAGAGGTGACACGCGAACTCATTCTTTTGGTTGATTTTTCTTTTTTAAATGGCATTTAAATATATAAAATAAATATCAAAAATATAAATCTTTGTTTTACTATGATTGCAAATATCAAAAAATTTCTATATGTGACACGGCACCAGAGTTAAGTTAGGGTTTTTCAAAATGCTGACACGCTGAGCTCAAAAGGTTTGCCATCACTGGTATAGATACTACAGGTATTTAACCTCTTTGGTTAGCAAAGCCCATGCTGACTCCTTCCCTTTAGGCATCCACTCACCACACAGGTCTGAGTCGTCCCAGGAGCAGTGTGTCCAAGGAGCTTTTTCAGTGGACCACTGATGGGCTTTAGACATTTCCTTAAGTTTATCAGGCAGAGCTGTAGGAGGGGGAAGACAGGCCTTCCTGCTTTGGAGGAGCTCCTAGCCTGGTGGGCACCAGGTCTCACTGTGGGAGCAAGGTGAGGAGCTAGCACCCACCAGGAGGGACGCGAAGGCAGTGACCGCAGCGTCAGTGTGCTGTGATGTGGTTTCTGAGGAAGCCTGTACTCCCCAATTTGTAAACTTTCCTGACACCCAGCTGAGATCCATTTTGTTGATATATAATCACAGTAGAGTTGATTTCATTAATAACTAAATTATATGTTTTCTCAGGTTGCCTGGGTTTTTTTTCTCCTGTTCTCGAGGCCCAAGCTTGACAGAGAAGGTAGCTTTGACAGGTTTTCTCTTAGGTGCTGTTTTCCTGCCTAATCAGGACGACTTATTTTAAATCTTGAGATGAAATTATATTAATAATTAAACCTAATGATATAATGTATTCCTCAAATTCACAGAAGCTAACCTAATATTATACCAGTCAAACCATATGCAGTGGTTCTCAACCTTCCTAATGCCGCGACCCTTTATTTTTATTTTTTATTATTATTTTTTTAAAATATTTCCGCTAATTAATTTCCTTTAAAAAATATATTTTATTGATTTTTTACAGAGAGGAAGGGAGAGGGATAGAGAGTTAGAAACATCGATGCGAGAGAAACATCGATCAGCTGCCTCCTGCACACTCCCCACTGGGGATGTGCCCACAACCAAGGTACATGCCCTTGACCGGAATCGAACCCGGGACTCTTGAGTCCACAGGCCATTTCTCTATCCAACTGAGCCAAACCGGTTAGGGTGCCGCGACCCTTTAATACAGTTCCTCATATTGTGGTGACCCCCAACCATAAAATTATTTTCGTTGCTACTTCATAACTGTAATTTTGCTACTGTTATGAATCGTAATGTAAATATCTGATATGCTATATGTGTTTTCTGATGGTCGCGACCCACAGGTTGAAAACCGCTGAACTATAGGTTACAGCTGCTGGAGCAGAGAGAGAGTCCCCAACTTGCTCACCAGGGTTGAGATTAATTTGTGCCAGTCTCATTGTGAGTAGGGGGACCAGACTGGGGGGTGTCTCTATGCCACCAGATCATTCAGGATGCTGGCTGGTAGGGGGCTTTAGCATGTAACTGCCATCTCTGGGTCTATGTCAGCTAATACCCCAGCCAGCAACAAGGAAAAAGGTAGATTAGACAGCAAGCAGCTTTCTTTAAAAAAAAACACAAAAAACTGGAGGTAGCATGTATTACTTCCGTTCACATCTCATTAGCCAGAAGTTCTTGGTCATCTGGCCACACCTGGCTACTAGGGCAGTGGGCAGATGTCATCTGTAGTTGGGCAGCCGGAACAGGAAGGCTTCTGTCACTAAAACAAGGAAGGGAGGAGGGTCCTGGGTACATTAGGAGCCCGTGCCTATCATGCTGCTTGTCCCTTAGGCACTTCAGACTCAAAGCTAAACTCGCTGACACGGCCTAGGTCTCCAGACGCTTCACCTCATTTCTCCTGTCTCCTCTGAGGCTGTGAGTGTGTACATTCTTCCTCCAAACCATGCCTCTTTCCCCACTTGCCATGATTCGGTCATTGCTGCCGGGTTTCCTCGTCTCCAGTCCTGCCCACTGAAATACACCCTTTCTCAGCTTCCCAAATGAGCTCTCTGAAAAGCAGGCCAGAGACATGCCTCACGCGCTTTGATGGCTCCACAGCCTCAAGCTCAGGCCCAGGTGGCTCCCAGGGGCTAATGGGCCTGTGGTGATCTGGCCTCATTTTCTCTCTCCAGCGTCTTTCCCCCACTATCCAGCAAAACTAAATCTCAAATGACTTGTCATGCTCAGAGGCACCTCCAGCTCTCTGCACCCCAAACCTTCTCTGGGTTTAGGGCTTTCCTGGCCTTGGGTCTCTTCCTGAGTGTGCCCACCATATATGCTCTCACACCAGCTGCTCTGGCACAGGACCTTCCCCGGAGTGGTGCTCAGGACATGCTTTATGAATGACCAGCATAGCTAATGTATTACAATATGGCAAAGAAACAGTAGGTTGCAGTGGCTACCCATCTCTTCGCCAAGTCTGACTCTTATACTTGTATTTGTACCCCACTGACCCAGCTGAGCAATTCACCATGTTTGAGCAGTCAGCTTGAGCTCTGTGCCTCTACTGTCTGTCTCTGGCAAAACAGTCCAGGTCAGATGCCACCTCCTCCCAGAAGCTTTCCTTGTCTTCTGCACTCCTGCTCCTGGGTAGGATCTCTTGACTTCGTTTACATTTTGCTTATGGCCCTTACTTCATTGTAACTTGTATTACAGTAGAGATAATGGGTACATTCCTCACACTTCTTCCCCAAGTTGTGAACCACATGCTGCTTCAAGACTGGTTCCTAGTTGCTGCTGTATCTCCCACATGATTTGTTGTCACTTTCTTGTACAAAGGCACCCCAAAGATGTTGAGTACAATTGTCTACAAATCAATCTTTAGAAAAGGATATTCTTTCAGATGTTAGTAAAATGGAGAAGCATTGTGAGGAAATCATTAGATGCTGTACTGAGGGTTAGATCAACAGTCTATTGAATGACTCCGTTGTCCCAGGGGCCAGACTCTCCCTCTCCTCCTGTCCTATGAGTGTGGGATGCCAGGATGAGCACAGCAGACCTGTCCTCACCTCGGCATTGGGCACCCTCCTCACAGCAGCGTGTACACTTTAGCACCGTGGAACACGGGGCTGACCGTCCTGCGTGGCATCATGAGCAGTGTGATAGTTCATGTCTTGCAGTGCTGGCCTCCCGAGGCACACCTTGGAGGGGTACATGGCTCTCAGTCGCAATGGCTGGTGGTACCGACAGCTGTGCCTCAGCCCCTGCCCAGGAAACAGTACAAAACATGAAGCAATGGTCAGTTGGAGAAACTATTCATTTGATTTAAATTTTTTATTTAGGTTTGTTAGTAATCAATACATTTCCATGTTTAATGGAAATCCTAGACATCATTGTGTTGAAATACAAATCATCACTCCAAAAAACTCAGTGGATAGACATTAAATATTAGATGATAGAACAAACAGGCAGGAATTTGCTGGTGGTGCAGGCTAAATTTAAATTCTGTGTTATTAAACAGTATAAAATGTTTATACCTCTATGATTAAAAGTTGACTTTTTTTTTTTTAAAGACAAACTTAAATATCTTGCTGACGTTCAGTAAACATCGTCAAACAAGAGCCAGGGAACCGCGTAACTAAGTGTGGCTGCCGGCCGTTTTCTGTGCACTTGTTTTCCGTATAGTTATGTGGGCTCCTGCGGATGGGCATCTCAGCCTCAGCCCAAAGCCTGGGGAGGCTGCTCCAAGGCTGCCGGCTCATACTCAGACCTCATGAGTGAGCATCATGGCTTCCATGTCATTGATCACCCATCAGTGATGGGTGCAGGGACACGGCTGGCTCCAGGACCATGCTCGCCAGGCAGGAGCACACCCGCGTCACCAGGCCTCTGCCGGCCAGTTCTTTAATGCCCCCCTTTTCCCTCACTTTGACATAGGACTTGCTTTCTGGTTCATCACTTTAACCTGCATTCGTGGACTTAAAGGAAGACTGGTCCATCTGTTTCTCTGCAGGAATTGTGGACATGATTATCTGAAATACAGCGTTCTCTGGGGAGATAGCTTCCTGTAAGCTGGTCCCACAGGAAGCAAACTAAGGAGAATCATGTAGTGACATAATCTGTTCATGGCTAGAAAAAAATGCACAATTTCTTTTCTCCAAAGGAGGTTATTTTCTACTCCAGCCATGCAAAATGTGGTCATGCAGGCCTCAAATTGTCTTTCTTTCATAATAGTCTCATATCATTTCATATTTCACGTGTTGCTTAAGTTTAGAACTTGTTCAAACTGAGTTTATGAACATACAGCCAAATTGTCTTGTATACCAATAAACTTGAAACACTGTGTATGTAATTTCAGTAACAATGCATATTCATTGTGTTTCTTTTAAGGAATCTGACGACTACAGCCTTTGGAATATTACATGACACTACACCATGAGTGACAGTAAATGTGATAGTCAGTTTTACAGTGTGCAAGTGGCAGACTCAACTTTCACCGTCCTAAAGCGTTACCAGCAGTTGAAACCAATTGGCTCGGGAGCCCAAGGAATTGTTTGGTAAGTACAGTCTATTTCAATAGAATGGATTGAGTTGTTTTTGTAATAAAAATGAAATAAAACTAAATCATCAGATTTTAGAAATGCTGATGATGAAAATACTATTTTCTTTGCTGTAGGTTTATGAGCTAAACTGAATTTCCCTCTTGCTCTATTTATATGTAGTCAGATTGTAGGATAAAAAACCCAAATTCTTAGAATGCTGCATAAGTTAAATAGGTAGCAGGTTTTTCTCTTTCTTTTTTTTTTCTTTTCCATTCCCCTGTCATTATGATATTAGAGTAATAGGTATGACAGTGAGTTGTAACAGAAATTTGGAGTTTTATTCATTTCTTCATCCTGGCCACCTTTCCCCCTCCCCCTTTTATTCCCATTCACTCCTATTCATTTCTAGGCGCCATCATTGCAGTGCTTTGCCCTTCATTGGCAGGATGAGGCCAGTCAGTGTCATTATCATCTCATGGATTAACCAGGAAGGGATGCTGTGTGAGGGGTTGGGCTGGCCATCTCTTCCCTGGTGTCTCACTGCAACTGTGTGTCCAGCCCAGGACGTCAGAACCGTTGGTCTGACCCTGAACCCTAGTCTCTTGCATGGTAAGACAGTCAGCTGCCGCGACATCACTGGCCAGCGCAAGGTAAAGCTTTTCATGTGTTTTCTAGATTACCGTTATCAGCACTTCCCAAACTTCTTATCCCTTCATTTCCTGGGCTAAACTTTTTTTTTCTTTTTTTGGTCAGTAAAAACAAAATTGTCTTTGCATCAGAAAGAAACTGTGATGAAGCTAAGCACCAGTGTTTATAGCTGGTATGGGGGGGGAGGGTTCAAGAGAAAGAGAACTCTTGGATATTGTGGTAGGGGAGTTTGTTTTCCTTAGAGGTTTAGGGTTTAGAGCAGAGGTTCTCAACCTGTGGGTCATGACCCCTTTGGGGGACTAACGACCCGTTCACAGGGGTTGCCTAAATACATCCTGCATATCAGATATTTACATGACGATTCATAACAGTAGCAAAATTACAGTTATGAAGTAGCAACGAAAATAATTTTATGGTTGGGGGTCACCACAACATGAGGAACTGTATTAAAGGGTCGCGGCATTAGGAAGGTTGAGAACCACTGGTTTGGAGAATCTTCACCAGCGTTTGAAACTAATTCTCTATTGTACAGACATGATCAAGGAAGTCAGTGCTTTTCTTTGGACAAGGTGGCTGGAGGCCCTGCAAGCTAAGAGGAGATGGCAGGCAGTTCAGAGCTTCCTGGTCAAACTGATGTGGGAGAAGAGGCGGTCTGGAAGGAATGCCAAACTTGTATCTAAAATAGTGGTGATAACACGCTATGCTGGTACTTAAATCCAGTGTGTCAGGAGAAGTTATAAAGTCAATGGATGGCTCCTATTGGACACTTTGATGTTAATACAAAGTTCTAGACGTTAAAACCTTATTTTCTTTTGACTATGTGTTTATTGATTTTTAGAGAGAGGGGGAGGAAGAGGGATAGAGATAGAAACGATCGGCTGCCTCCTGCACGCCTCCTATTGGGGATCAAGCCCACAACTGGGCATGTGCCCTGACCAGGAATTGCACTGATGGCCTCTTGGTTCGAAGCTCAACCACTGAGCCACCCCGGCCAGGCAATAAAGCATTCTTTTGTTATAAAATCCATGTCTTATTTGGAATTGGACCATAATTTGACACAGGTAATTCCATAAGACTGATATCAAGGACATTTAATGTGATACCTACATTAAGAGGCTGACTAGAACTTCGTAATTAATTGTAAAACAGAAGGTTGTATAAAGGGTAGGCAGTTAAAATTAATGATTTCATTACACATGACTTCAATAACAAAATCACATGCTACTTTGCAAAATACTATTTTGCAGAGATTGGTTTTGATTTTCAGTTTGCATATGCTACTTCTCATTTTTATAAGAATGTTTAATAATGAAATTATATATGTTCATTATGGATATGTATTTCTTATTTAAAAATTCTAGTTTTGAAACAAAAGTTTCTAATATGCCATTATAAACTAAACCTCTGGTAAAAGCAGTGATAGAATTATAGTATGGGCAGTTAATGAATTTATAAAAACATTTTAAATAAACCCATACTTTTATGACCCAATTTTTTAAAAGGGTCCTGAGATTATTCATTGGGGAAAGAACAGTCTCTTCAAGAAATAGTGTTGGCACAACTGAATATCCACATGCAAAAGAATGAAGCTGGTCTCTTACCTCACATTGTGTTAGGGTAACTCTGAATGGGTCCGTGATGCCCGGCTAGCATGGCTCAGTAGGTGAGTGTCAACTTATGAACCAGGAGGATTCCAGTCAGGGCATGTGCCTGGGTTGCAGGCTCAATACCCTAATCCTCGTGTGGGGCCTGCAGAGAGCAGCCGATCAATGATTCTTTCTCATCATTGATGTGTTTTTTAAAAATATATATATTTTTAAAATTTATTTTAGAGAAGAAGGGTGGGGGGAGAGAGAGGGGGGGGGGAGAGAGAGAGAGATCACTGAGCCATACTGGCCGAGTAATCATTGATGTTTCTTTCTCTCCCTCTCCCTTCCTCTCTGAAATAAATAAAAAAATACGTATTTTAAAAAAATGGGTCAGTGACCTAAATATAAGAGCTAAAACTATAAAGTTCTTAGAAGAAAGCATATGGGGAAAACTTCATGACTTTGAATCCTTAGAAATGACACCAAAAGTATGGGCAGTAAAGTGAAAAAATTGGCCTTCATCAAATTGTGCATCAAAGGATACTATTAGAAGAGTGAAAGAAAAAAACCTATGAAATGGGAGAATATTTGCAAGTAATATATCTGATAAGAGTCTAGTATCCAGAATACATACAGAACTTTTACTACTCAACACCAACAAAAAATACAATTTCAAAAAAAATAGGCAAAGAATTTGAATAGACCTTTCTCCAAAAAAGATATACAAATGATCACTAAGCACATGAAATGATGCTCAGCATTAGTCATTTGGGAAATGTAAATCAAAACCACATGAGATACCACCTCACACCCACTGGGATGACCATAATCAAAACCAAAAGTATTAAATGTTGACAAGGATGTGAAGAAATCGGCACCCTGTACATTGCTGGTGAGAACGTAAAATGGTGCAGCCCCTTATGGAAACATTTTGAGGTTCTTCAATGGATTAAACATAGGATTACCATATGACCCATCAAATACTCCTAGATCAGTGGTCGGCAAACTGCGGCCCCTTGAGTGTATCTCTTCCACAAAATACCACGTGCGGGCACGCACGTACAGTGCGATTGTAACTTTGTGGCCACACTTAAAGGGCCAAAATGCTGCATGTGGCTCGCGAGCCGCGGTTTGCCGACCACGATCCTAGATAAATACCCAAAAGAACTAAAAACATGTTCAAACGAAGACTTGTACACAAATATAGCAGCACTATTTGCAATAGCTAAAAGGTGGAACTAGCTCAGATGTTCACCAATGAATGAATGGATACAGAAATTATGTAATATACATACATGGAATGTTATTTATAAAGAGGAATGAAGCACTGGTGCATGCTAAAAATGGGTGATCCTAAAAAAACATGCTAAGTGAAAGAAGCAGACACAAAAGGTAACATGTGAGTCTATTTATGTGAAATATCCAAAGTAGGTAAATCCATAGAGACAGACACAGATTGGTAGTTAACGGGCAAGGGGGAAGGAGGAATGGGTAACAACTGCTTCATGGGCATGGGGTTTTCTTTTGGGGCGATGAACATCTTTTGAAATTACATAGACGTGGTGATTGGACAACATTGTGAATGCACTTTAAAATGCTTAATTTTATGTCTGCGTGAATCTTAGCTCCTTAAAAATTATTTTTAATAAAAGTAAACTGGAAGGTGCCTTAAACTAAGGATATTTGTCATTTTAATGGATACTTAACTCCTAATACTATTATATTGCATATAATGATATTTTTGTTATATTATGCATAAAATATGTTATAATTTTCTTCTTGTAGCTTGTTATATAGACATTGACAGAATCTTAATAGTAATTTCACTTAACTCTTAATATTTTTATTTAAATGATTTTATGACCATTTTTTAGTATTTGTAGGAGCAGCTTTCATCTCACATTCAGAGAGGTAGGAAGAAAGAAATATATAGAGATTAAAATTTTTATACCATCCTAAATATCATCTTTTGGAAATCTGCATGTTCATAGCCTGAGTTTTGATTCTAAGGAAAGGTCAAAAATTATGTTTTGCTCTTTTCTGCTCAAGAAAGAAGTTATTACTTTGTATTGATTAAGACAGTCCTTCATGAACCCACGTACAGCTAAGTCATTGATGTCATTAGTTAACTTTGTAACCCAAGCCAGTTACTCATTACCAAATTAAAATGTTTTTGCTTGGTTTATTTTTACTGGATACGTGGAAAGAGGCTAGTTAGTTAACTTGATTCAGATTATTGATATTTCCTTTTAGAGATGTTTGTACAATTATGAAAACTATTCTTAGACTCCTGGGATGTTTCATCTTTTGGTCTTTTGATGAAGTGCCACCACAGAAGTTGGTCGTAGATGGTTGGAGACCTGGTCTCCATGATTAATTACTTTATTGCTCCTTTTTCCCAGAGCCTGTGCTGACTGTGGGGAGCTGGGTGACTGCTCCTTGTCTGCCTTCTGGGCTTGAGACTTTGTTGGCCTGCTGAGCTGCAGCAGTGGTAGTGCTGGGACTGGTAGTCCTTGGGTTGACAGGAGAGAAACCCTTCCCATGATACTTTCCCACACATGTCTTCTGAGGATTTTTTCCTGGCTCTATTTTGCACAGCATCTTGGATATTAGCATTACATGCTAAGTTTCCAGTAAGAAAAGTATTTTGTACCTGGTGCAAGAAGAAGGTCTGTATTACCTCATCCTGCTGTTTGGATAGAGTAAGAATCTCCACTGGTGCCAGCCAAACCCCTTTCTTCCCCATCAGTGACATAAAGGCCTGAGTGTCCCTGTCATCAAGCCTTAACTTTCAGATAACCTTTTCTCTTTAGTGATTCCTTCCCTGCAGATATGGCAGGTTTTTCCTGTGTCCTACTGTGTCTCCTTGATGGATTCTCCTCTGAACCCCCTGGGTCTATTGAGATACTGTCCCTGGTCTTTCAAGACTTAAGTCATCTATAAAATGTCCCCCAGGTGATCTCAGCTCACACTTGGAATAGAGTTTCCTCTTGGATTGAACCAAATGCTTGATTGAGGTGTGTGCATGTGTGCGCACCTCCCCCCACCCCCCAACACACACACACTTACACTTCAGGGCTATAAGATAATGTGTGTGTTTTTTGGTTTTTTTAAAAAATATATTTTATTGATTTTTTCACAGAGAGGAAGGGAGAGAGATAGAGAGCTAGAAACATCGATGAGAGAGAAACATCGATCAGCTACCTCCTGCACATCTCCTACTGGGGATGTGCCCGCAACCCAGGTACATGCCCTTGACCGGAATCGAACCTGGGACCCTTCAGTCCGCAGGCCGACGCTCTATCCACTGAGCCAAACCGGTTTTGGCGATAATGTGTGTTTTAAACCAATAAATTTGTGGTAATCTGTACAGCAGCAATAGGAAAGTAATACAGGGGGCATGTGTATTTTTACATTTTTGAGGAATATCCTATATAATAAATAAGTAATATGCAAATGACTGTCACACCCTTGCACAAGATGACTGCCCCATGTGGTCAAAGATGGCTGACAGGGGAGGGCAGTTGGGGGCGTCCAGGCCGGCAGGGGAGGGCAGTTGGGGGCGTCCAGACCGGCAGGGGAGGGCAGTTGGGGGGGACCAGGCCTGGATGGGAGGGCAGTTGGGGTGACCAGGCCTGCAGGGGAGGGCAGTTGGGGGGGACCAGGACAGCAGGGGAGGGCAGTTGGGGGGGACCAGGCCTGCAGGGGAGGCCAGTTGGGGGTGACCAGGCCAGCAAGGGAGGGCAGTTAGGGGTGACCAGGTCAGCAGGGGAGGGCAGTTGGGGGCAATCGGGCCAGCAGGGGAGCACTTAGGCATCAATCAGGCTGGCAGGGAGTGGTTAGGGGGTGATCAGGCTGGCAGGCAGAAGTGGTTAGGGGAAATCAGGCAGGCAGGCAGGCAGGTGAGCGGTTGGGAGCCAGCAGTCCTGGATTGTGAGAGGGATGTCCGACTGCTCGTTTAGGCCCGATCCCACAACCGGCAGTCGGACATCCTCCAAGGGGTCCCAGATTGGAGAGGGTGCAGGCTGGCTGAGGGACACCCTCCTCCAGTGCACCAATTTCATGCACCGGGCCTCTAGTAGTAACGGTAATACTTGTTTACAAAACTTGTTCATCATCTGTTTAAACCAAAGCTTTATAAGTCTTAGGGACAGTGTTCAAGTAAGCCAAAATACAGATACTAGTACAGGATTGAGTGGAAGAACTGGAATTAGAATAAAGTATTTCAGTCCTAATTTTGAATTGTTTTTGTAATTGTCTTTGACTTATTGTTTCTGTTGTTCATTAAAATGTTAGTAAAATTAATTAGAAAATAAGTTTTAAAATGTTTATCATTTTCAAGTACTCATAAATATCAGCAAGCTATACAGTAAAATTAAGTAATTTCAAGACTTTGTAGCTCTAGTGGGGAAAATGTGTGTACACTTCTTTCATATATATTCAGTTTTTCCTTTGCCTTCTAAAATCTCAAGTTGTTCAACCAAAATAATAAAGGTTATTTATTTTAGGAAATACTCCTGTGAAGTATTGAACATTTTTTATATACATTTTTATTGATTTCAGAGAAGAAGGGAGAAGAATAGAGAGATAGAAACATCAAAGAGAGAGAAACATTGATTGGTTGCCTCCTGCACACCCCCTATCAGGGATCAAGCCATCAACCCAGGCACATCCCCTGATTGGGGATCGAACCAGCAACCTCTTGGTTCATGGGTCTACACTCAACCACTAAGCCACACTGGCTGGATGTATTGAACTTTTTAAAAAAAGTGTTTAATCTTAGATTTGGTAGCATTTAAAATGTTACTATGGAGTGGTTGATAGAGCTCTTTCTTTTTTTTTTGCTTCTAGTTCTGTACAAGCAGGAATGTTGCCCTTTTATTACCCTGTTTTATTTCCTCTGTATTAATATAAATAAAAACGATGTCTATAATAGAATTTAAACAATATAAATTAATATAAATAAAAACAATAATAGAATTTCTGTAATAAAGAAGATGTATGGTATAAGGCATAGAAAGGCTGTGATTCAAGAGACTTGAGCTCTAAATCTAGTCTGATCCTCATAGTGGTAGTTTTTGGTGACCTCGGTAAATAATGTGTCCTTTGGGGCCTTAATAATTTCACCCCTAAAATGAGTGGTTTGGAACTTCTGATTTAAGATAGTGGATTACACACCTAAACAAAGAGAACAAGAGGACAGTAATCAGTGGATGAGAGCCTTTAACAAGTTCCTGGGATATGAAAAGTAATTGGAAACTTGATGCAGATAAAACAGAGCAGAGGAAGAGAGAATAAGTGGGTGGGACATTGCAACAAGGAAGAGAACCTGTCTGTAGTAGAGCACCAAAGAGACTGGGGTATAGTGACAACAGACACAGAGAATGAAGATGAAATGGGTGCTGGAAATAGGGGTGTTAATTAAAAGTGCGTCTCTGAAACAGTTGTGTCAGTTGGCTCTCAACATACTCACTCCAACCCCAGTGTTCAGCATTTGCCCCAGAGTGTCTGTAGGTGAGTGAAGAATTATGAGGCCAGGATTTGTGGAAGGACAGAAGTCTAAAGAGGGGAGCCAGGATTTGGGGCTGTCTTTCCCTTGAGGGCATTTGAAAATGTGGCCGTGGGCAGCTGAGAGATTGAGTAGTGCTTTGGACTGTCTGTGTGGCGTGGGGACAGGATTTGAGTGTGGGGTCCTCTAAAGGGGTGCCGTGAACTTCCTTTGCTTTGAATTGGGACCAGTAAAGGGCTGCATCCTAGAAATAAGAATGAACCAGAGAGAAAGAGGCACTTGCGGGTACCCACTCAGCTTCAAATCATCTCACTTGTGAACTTGAACTTGAGGTGACCTCCAATTGCTAAGTGCCCCAGGTACCCAGCAGAAGTAAATGTAAATTATCTCTGGAGGAAGATGGCATCATACTGCATATCAAATTATATCTAGCAAACAGTTTCCTAAGTGCGAGCTTCAGCACACAAAGACAACTAGTCAGACATGGAGATTAGATGGAGATTAGACAACAGCACAGAGAAAAGAACCAGATCCACAGGGGGAGGGGGGGGTGCGGGGGAGGGGGGGGTCTTGGCGTTATTGGATCCAAACTTTAAAATAGCAATGATGATATGTTCAGGATGGTAAAAGGTAAGATGAAAAAATTTTGGTGGGAAACTGAAAACTTAAAAAAACTTAATAGAAATTCTAGAACTGTAAGATATAGTAATCGAATTATGAAGTTAATGGTTAGGCTTAACAGCATATTAGACATAACGGAAGAGAGAACTAGTGGTCTGGAAGGTAGGTGAGAAAAAAATAAAGCCTGGAGAGAGAAAAGGGTAGAAAAGTACATAAGAGAAGATGTATTAGTTTTCTATTGCTACATAACAAATTACCACAAACTTGTGGTTTAAAACAACACCCATTGATAATCTCATAAGTCTGTAGATCAGAAATCTGTATGGGCTTGCCCAGGTTCTCTGCTCAGCATCACACAGCTGAACAACATGTCAACTGGCCTGGGCTGTAATCTGCAGGCTCTGGGGAAGGGTCTGCTTCCAGGCACTTTCAGGTTATTGGCAGAACCCAGTTTGTGGCAGCTGCAGGCCTAAGGCCCCCATTCCCTTGCTGTCTGTCAGCCAGGGGCCCCTCTGCTCCTAGAGACCCCCACATTCCTTCTCACGTGACCATCTTAAAGGTAGCAATGTCACATCTAGTCCTTCTCAAGAGTCATATCTTTCTGACCCTCTTCTCACCAGCCAGAACAAACTGCTTCTAAAGAGCTCTTGGAATTAGCTCCATGTAGGACACAGGATCAATATACAGAGAAATAATAATGAAATGCCTACACACTGGTAGAACGAACCACTTTGAAAAATAGCTTGGTGTTATCCACTAAAATAAAATATATATGCAGCCCCACTGTTAGCTGTCTACTCATCAGAAATGCATGCTTAGAGGCCCAGAGCCACGTATGAAGTGTTTATGACTGTTTTTTTGTAATTCCTGGCAAACTGAAAATAGCAGCAGTATGTCATGTAGTCATGTAAAGGGATATACAGCAATGACACAGAATGAATTATACCTGTGCAAAGCAGCAGTGGATGAATCTCACAAATATAACGTTGAGTGAAAGAAGTCAGACACAGATGATTTCAAAATCCAGGCAGAAATAAACCATGGGGTGGGGCTCAAAGATGCATGTTGAACTGGTAAAAGCAAGAAGTGATGATCATAAAAGTCAAAGCAGTTAGGGGGGCAGGAGGGACAGCGATTAGTAGGAGGTGTGGGGGGCTTTAGGAATGCTGACAAAACATCCTCTTTGTGATGAATCATTGAGGAACAAAAAAGGAAGCAAAGGAATGATATCAGACAGGCATAAATCTTGTCTCCAACAGCATTTAACGTTGGAAATCAGGGGAGTTCCCAGAGAAAATTGATTTTGGTTTTAGAAGACAAGCTATCAAGGATAAGGGCAGAGGAAGACTATCTCCCATACACGTTTCCTGGGGAAATTTCTTGAGGATGTTCTCTAAGGAAGAGAACACACGTGTAACACAAGAAGCAGTGGAGGTCATTGAGAAGTCCCAGGGGGACAGCTGTGCAGCAGACCTTGAAAGAAACTCCAAGAAAATGTCTTCAGAAAGAATGGAATAGATTCCAAACAACAGATAATGTGAGTAATAAGGTAGGAAGTACTGGTAATAGGCTATAAAAGGTATGTTTTTCTTTCTTAATAAGGAAAAAGTTCATGATCTAAGTATAAAACACATTTAAAAGTACATGATGTTTGAGCAATTGATGGAATATAAGAAAAGAGATCCATTTGACCTCGATGCTGGAAACAATCTCCCTCTTTTATGACCAGCAGCAAGTCATGTGCTCTTTAGAAAAGAAATGTAATCCCAGCTCTGCAGTCAGTAATACTTATATGCATATACTCTGGCTTGATTTTCAACTTCTAGTCACATCCCAAGTAAGAAACACAGAAGACTTAGTTGTAGAAATCATAGAGATGTGTTATCAGACTTTGCCGCGTAAGACAGACGTTTGGAGGGAAGAGAGGAGAGAGCTGCAGGGAAAAGGACACGAATATAATCATCTCATTTTACATACTGGGAGTGAAGAGGGGCCTTCGGAAGTTGATGGAGCAGAAGTGTGGACGTGTTATTTAAGGTTACATGGGTAATCAAGGGAAAGTTAACCTGAGAGCAAAAAACTGGGAGGGGTTGAAGTTTCCAATAAGTGACTAAATTCTCAGTTTTTTGTATTTTTTAAATATATTTCTTAATTGATTTCAGAGAGGAAGGGAGAAGGGGAGAGAGATAGATATATCAATGATGAGAGAGAATCATTGATCAGCCGCCTCCTGGACACCCCCCACTGGGGATCGAGCCCGCAACCCAGGCAAGTGTCCTTGGCCAGAATCGAACCTGGGACCCTTCAGTCCGCAGGCTGACACTCTATCCGCTGAGCCAACCCGGCCAGGGCAAAATTCTCAGTTTTTATAATGGGGAGTGAATAGATAATTTCTAAAGTTGATAAATGAGGAAATAGTAATAAAAGTATGTTCTTTGGAATTGAAAAGTACATAATTGCAAGAAGTAAAACAGGAAGGTAGTCACTCCTAGAGTGGGAACCACGAGTGGGGAAGTATGTGTCTGCTGAGATGCTCAGAATTGGTTTATTTGGCTCATTTTGGACAAAAACTGTTGAGGCCAAAAAAGATGTGTTTGTTTTTCACATTCCTAGACAGAAATATACATAGGTACAAATACACATGTATGTAGTAGTACATTAACTAATGATTCATTTCACAAATAGATTTCTCTAACATTTTATAATTTATATGAATAGTGCATTTACATATGAACATGTGAATTTACATATGTGTAAACATGTACACATAATGTGAACAGAATTAGATTTAAAAGAAGAATACCAAAGTGACATGAAGATTCTTATCATTTTTAATCAAATGCTGTCATCGACAGCCTTCAATTTAAAAACAGGTTGAATTAAGTTAGGGTTGTTTGGCAGAAAACATTATTCGTAGGAGTGAATGAGTGTAAGCCATGTTTTAAACTGAATAGGATAAAGGAACAGAAACAGTGTTTTCAGTAGTGGCTGGGTTTCCAGGTGGTCTTTAGCAGCGACGAGCCCATGATGGGAGGCCGAAGGATAATAACATGAATGGTACTATTTGTACTTGTTTGAAATTAGTTCAAAATGTGCAACCAGGCTATTCAGTTTTTTCTGTCTATTTTCTGGAAGAAAATGAACCATAAATCTCAACTAGGAACTTGAGATGCTGGAAACACAGGCTCTGGAAGATTCTATTCTTACTCCCTAGTATGATGTGATATTTCTAGTGGAATTTTATACATCACAATTGTTTACATTAGGGTTTTGTGTCTTGGGGATTTACCATGAGCTGAGATTTTGGCTTCTGTTTTCTTTCTAGATTCTTTCGTCTGGGAAAAACACAATCAAAAATTAGATTTATTGTATTCTTCCATGAGCTCAACTATTTCCTCCTCTGTGTTACTCCGAATATACTTACATTTTATCCTGTGATAACCAATGACTTTTCCCCCAACTTACTGGCATATTTAAACTGAAGATTTCATTTCTTCACCTATGTTACATGCTGTACATTAAATTACTTGGTTCTGGATATAATAATCTCAACTAATATAATAAGTCAATATGTCCGGGATTGCTAAACCCCATCCTACCTGCAGTGGCTGTGTCTGCACCTCCGCAGAGGAGTCCGTCCATCCTGCACCTCAGCCAGCTCCCCTGGCTCTGCAGGGGTACAAGTATCTCAGGTGGAAACAAGCAGGAAGGTTTTCCCTTGTTTGTTACTCATTTAAAAGGATTGTACTTTGTACATTCTGTACTGCATATTTTCCAAAATCACTCTAATGGGTTGCTTATTATAGCACTTATTCTATTTCCTAATTTTAGTGCTGCTTTTGATACAGTTCTTGGGATAAATGTTGCAGTCAAGAAACTAAGCCGGCCTTTTCAAAATCAAACCCACGCAAAGAGAGCTTATCGTGAACTTGTGCTCCTGAAATGTGTCAATCATAAAAATGTGAGTTATGTCTGTTTCCTCAGTATATTTGAACGTTGTCAGTGACATGATAATCTTGTGGGTTGCACTGAGTTCAGACCTAGGGTAACCTAATGATTAAAATAACTATTTAAATGGTTATATTTTATTGATAAAATTCTTCTCAACATTTGGGAAATTGAAATCAGCAAGGGGCATCATGGTCCATAGGAACTTCGGTCACTCAGTTAACCCTGCTCTATAAGGTGGTATCAGTACACACCCAGCAAATTGAGAAACAGCTAAATATTTTTAAGAAAAACTTCATTCTATAAGTAACTTTTTACCTTATAATACAGACATTTCAGTTTTAAATAAATGTTATTAGATGATGTTATATTTATGATAGCTGTGCTAGGCATCGCCACAGAAATCAAAGCACTGTAAATTTTAAGGAGAAAAGGTATCTCTAGAAAATGTTTATATTCCATTACTGGTGTCTGAGCATTCTTTTATAACCTTACCACATTAGAAAACCATCCAATGTTATGTCTGGAAGAGCCTTGGGAGCTGCCCCCACGTGACCTCTTTTTGTTAGGACTAGGAGGTGGTGGTTAAGGTGACACAACTCTCTATGGCTGCCTTTGCTGTAACATGTTTGCTGGGTCTTTCTGGCATGCACAGCTAAGATAGCTTTTCTTCTGAGTCTGTGCTTTGAGTTTGTTTTTAATTTTTTCGATACATGCTTTATTTTACTTATTTATTTTAAAAAATTGTTTTCAGGTTATAAAAAAGTATGGTTATTATTTTTGAAAATTCAAACAGTGTAAACAAGAAAGCAAAAATCTTTGATCGCCACCCACAGATCACTGTTATTAACATTTTGGTGAGCACACTCATGCATTTGTGAGCATACACACACTTAAACAAGATCAGCTGTGTTATGCATCCTGCTTTTGCCCTCATGGAATGTTGCTAGGTCTCATACACATTAGGAACATGGGTATAATCCACTTTTAAAATAGCTGCATAGTACAGATGCACAGTAATTTATTTGACCAGTCACCTATTATTGAATACTTAGGTGGTCTCCAGTTTTTCCCTATTATAAACAGTACTGCAGTGAACATCCTTCTACATGCATCTGTACACATTGTCCAGCTGACTTTTTGGCCAAGATTGTTGGGTCAAAGAGTATGCACACTTCTGGCTTTAATACATTCTGACAAATTGACCTCAAGGAAGACTGTCAGTTTTATGCTTTCATTAAGAGTATCTGAGAATGCCTCTGTTTCAGAATTCCCCTGCACTACATACTGTTGAGCAGGGGTCCTCAAACTTTGTAAACAGGAGGCCAGTTCACTGTCCCTCAGACGGTTGGAGGGCCGGACTATAGTTTAAAAAACTATGAACAAATTCCTATGCACACTGCACATACCTTATTTTGAAGTAAAAAAACAAAACGGGAACAAATACAGTATTTGTATTTGCATGTGGCCCGCGGGCCGTAGTTTGAGGACCCCTGCTGTTGAGCCTATGTTTTACTTTACCAGTCTGACAGATGACAAATGAAATATTATTTGTGAGGTTGAATTTCTTTCCATATCTCTATTAGCCATTTATTTTTATTTCTTGAGAATTTGTATTCTATGGCCATGGTCTATTTTTCTCTTGAACTGTTGGTCTCTTCCTTATGCATTTACAAAAGATCTTTTGTGTGTTAGAGCTATCAGCCTCACTTCTTTTCCCCTTGGCCTTATTTAGGTTGTTTCCACTGGTTTTATTTTTGTTGGGTTGATTTTGGGTTTGGTTTTAATGGAATCAAATCTCCTCGGTTTTCTGTCATGCTTAGAAAGGCTTTTCTACACCAGGATTATATAAATGTTTATCCATATTTTAATGTTTTATGGTTTCATGTTTTAGATTTAAATATTTGTTCCATTCCAAGTTTATCTTGATATAAATAAAGATTGAAGTGTTGATCCAGTTTTACTTTTTCCTTGGCTAGCCAGCCACCCCAGTTCTGTCTATATACTGAATCATTTCTCTTTCCCTCAGTCATTTGAAATGATTGAGGATGTGTGTTTGATGCTCAAGCAGCCTTAGACTGCAAGACCATAGCCTACAGTGGGGTCCATTCTAGAACTCTCTTTAAATAAATAGATAATGCTACGAGGCGTTTCATCTTTATCATACCAAAAATGCAAGCTTAGCCTTCATATTTTAAAAATTTTTTAGAAATTTCTACATAAAATTTAAGTTTTCAGAGTTAACATCTTGCTTTATTTAGTGTGGGGTTTTTTCCCCATTTCTACTTTTTTATGTTCAGAGTTAGAAAGACATTAAATGTTAGAATTCTTTAATAGTAAATTACGAGGAACACACATAAGTGACATTATGAAAAGTATGTCTTATTTTCAAGGTAAGAATCCTAATCATTTAACTTTTTTCAAATACCATGTAATATGTTTTTGGTAAAAACAATAACAATAATAAATACTGAGCTCTGCTGTGATTTTTCCCCCATTTGTGATACGTTCATGTTAAACTTAATTTTTAGAGTAATCTGTAATTCTGAGGTTCAAATAATTTTCTCTTTTCAGATAATTAGTTTGTTAAATGTGTTTACACCACAAAAAACTCTAGAAGAATTTCAAGATGTGTAAGTATCATTTTTATTCAATAATGTACTATGCATCAAAGACTGAATATTTAGAAAAGAAAGTAACTGTTTTGTTTTTTACTTAGGAAAGTAACTGCTATTTTTTTTTACTTAGGATGACAATACATTTTTAATGATATCTTAGCCACTTTTCTCTGTGGAAGAGAAATATTAAGAAAATGGATAATAATATTCAACTATTTTTATACTTAGATAATTATCATCTCTGTAACAGATAAGAAATGACTGGAAATAATTCTTCAGAGCAGACAGTGATCATTAATGCCAGTAATTTGCTTTACTGAAATAGAAAACATTTTCTACAGTCCCCTGAAAGCCAGGATTATAAGGTTCAGGTGTTTACAATTATTATTTGAAATGGTTAAGTCATTAGATATTGTGTGTTCCCAAAATCTGAAATAGAATTCTCTTACTAACAATGAAATGAAATATTAATTTATCAATTTATTGAGATATAATATCCAACTTTATCCTAAATGTATTGTATTCATTCATTCAACAAATACGTGATGGCTAGCCCTGTGCTCAGCACTCTCTTGGACTTGGCGTACCTTAGTGACCAAAACAAACATCCCTTCTATTACTTAAGAATTGCTGGCGAGCATCCTCCTTCCTGGAGCTTGCAGGAAAGCCTGGGAAGAGAGAGAATCAATGTAAGAAATAAGGAGATGATGTCATTCATTAGGACGAGGCAAGTGCTGTGGAAGAAGTGGAGCTGGGTGTGGGATCTGGAGTGCTGGGGGTTAGGAGTCAGGTTGCAGTTTTCAGTGGGGTGGTTGGGGTTGGAGAAAGACCTCCCTGGATTGGTGATGTTTGAAGAAAGGCTTGAAGGGGTGAGAAGGTTAGACTTGCAGGTGTCTGCGGGAAGACTGAGCCAAATGGAAGGAACAGGCAGCACAAAGGAGCGGAAGTGGGAGTGTGCATGGTGTGTCCAAGAACAGCAAGAGGCCAGTGTGGCTGGAGCTCGAGCAGCAGAGGAGAGAGGAACTCTTGTAAGGATTTCCTTTTATTCTAAGGCAGCTCAGTAAGACTTTCAACAGAGGAGTGAGCTTACCTGACTTTCATTTTAAAAGAATAACCGGTTTCTGGGTTGAGAATCCACCATAAGGTGTGGGGACCCAGAAGACCAGTTGGGAGGTGATTGTACCAGGTTAGGTGAGAGATCATGGTTCTTCACTTAGACCAGAGGGGAATGATGAGGGGATGGGGTGAGATCGGGGCTGAAACTGTCCTGAAGGTAGCACCACAGTGTTTGCTCTTAGAGAAGATGTGTGGTGCGAGAGCAAGGGAGTGGAGGGTGACACCTGGACTTCTGCTTGATCACCTGAAGGGTGAAAGTGCTCTCACATGAGATGAGGAAGGCTGCAGGGAGAACATGTCAGAGGTAGCGTGGGATCAGGAGCTGATTTTGGGACATGACTTCGAGTTGTCTGTTGGACACCCAAGGGGAACTGTGAAGTGGGAAGTTGGGTGAATGAGCCTGGATAGCGGTCTGAGTTGAAGGTATGAATTTGTAGTTGATGGTCTGTAGATGGTATTTAAAAACCTTGAGACCAGAGGGCGGAGAAGATCACCTAGACTGTGGTAGAGACAGGAAGGCCAGGGACCGAGCAGTAGCACTCCAAAAGTAAGAAGCTGGGGGAGGAGGCGGGCACTGGCAGCCGGGACTTAGCAACAGGGAAGTCAGAGGGGCCTGGAGAACTGTGTCAGCAGAGAGATGAGGGCCAAAGCCTGAGCAAAGTGGGATAAGAAACACGGGAGAAGAATTGGAAATGGTGGGTATTGACACCTTTGGGGAGTTTGCTTACAAAGGGAAGAAAGATTGGGGCAGTCGATGCTGGGAGAAGTTGGGTGAAATTATTTTTATTAAAAAATTATTCCCAGTTACAGATGACATACAATATTATGTTAGTTTCAGGTGTGTAACATAGAATTAGACATTTATATACCTTATGAGGAATGATCCTGGTGAGTCTAGTACCCACCTGGCACCCTATGTAGTTGTTACAATATTATTTATTGACTGTATTCCTTTTACATCTTTGGGGATCAAGTTTTCTTAAGATGAGAGAAATAACAGCATGGCTTCTAGACTGGTAAGAATGATTCCGTAGCAAAAAATTTAAGATACAGGAGAATTTGGATGTTTGAGATTCTATTTACTATAATATAGAAATTGTTTTATTTTTAACATCGTTAGTTGTTTTTTTGGAAAAAAACTTTTATAAAGGTCCATTATATGTTTGCTTCAGATACTTTATAAAATGTTTAGAGAAAACAAATTAGTGTTTTACTTTAACCAGTACATTGAGTTAGATAGAAAGTTATTACTGTTTCATAAAAATTCTGGTTTAATAGCCACAAAGGAATTTTGGATGCTTTTCATGTGAACATGGCTAATCTTTTTCCCCCTCAGGTATTTAGTTATGGAATTAATGGATGCTAACTTATGTCAGGTTATTCATATGGAGTTGGACCATGAGAGAATGTCCTATCTTCTTTACCAGATGCTCTGTGGTATTAAACACCTTCATTCAGCCGGTATCATTCATCGAGTAAGTAGTGATGCCATATTAATTTTATTTTTAAAATCATAATAATTTTGTTGCCAGAATCCTCCAGATACAAAAGTACTTAAATTTTTTAAAAATTTGTCAGTGTTGAAAATCCAAATAAACTATAGGGTTGTGTTGAGTTTCCAAACATTGTTAAGATCAGAAGACATCGGTGGAGCGCCTGGTTGGCCTGGGCCCGTGTGAGCCACCCTGGATGCAGGCCAGAGCCAGGTGCTCAGCGGGATTCCGCAGAAGAATAGGGCAAAGAGCTCCCTCATACTATTTGTCCATATTCATCTGTTGTCGATATTTTTGCCATATTTGAAATCTCATTTTTAATGAATCAAGGGATTAGATTTGGGGTGGGAGAAATTAGAGACCAAGTAGAAAATAATATAGTTAGTTGTTTGAGAAATCTTGCATGAATTATAACCTAAATATTTGTTTCTTCTATTGGAAAATTCTGCCATTCCAGCATCCTGGCCCTACTGGTGAGAGCTTTTGGAATGGCCTGTGACAGGCCTTTGGACTGGATTAGGACTGGGATTTGAATGACAGTTTCCTGTGCTATTGGGAAGATACAGTGTAATTCTCTAAGCTAGTTGTATGAGTTTCTGTTTTTTTTTTTAATTTGGACTATTGTATAAACAGAACATCGTGATAGAATTTTTTGAAACAACTAAAATGTTGAGTGAGATTAGAGGCAGAAATAATGTAATTTTACTGGAATCATTCATAGCATTCTCTGAATTATTACCATACTAATTTTGTTCACAGACTATCTTTAGGTACTATGTTTCAACATCAATAAGTTATTTTCTTGGAACTAAATCTGTAGGGAGAGGAAAATAGTGAGACAAGAACAATGCAGCCTATTGATAACAGAGAAAAATAGATTTTCAGTGGGGTAGCAGATCCATCAGGTGCCAGGAAAGGTTGACTCCATCCCAGCTGCTGAATGGAGGTCTCCATGGCAGCAGAGCCCACCAACCCAGAAAGGACTCAGCCCTTGCCCCTATCATGAACCTCAGGTCCGCAGCCTGAGGCCAGGAGGCTGAGGCTTGGCTCCAGACCAGTGAGCTGTTACAGCCTTTGCTGCCACCAAGTGTTCAGTTAAAATAATACAAATTCTGTTGACAAATTTGCTTTAAAAATCGTAATTTTTTAAAAATTAAAAATGAAGATTTCCCAACATACCGTTCTATTTCTTTTTCTAAAATTTTCACAGATTTTTTATAAACTAAGGCACCTTTAATGTCTCGTAAGTACATCTTATATTACATTCACGCTTTAGTAAGTGCCCAGATTCTGTTAAGCTTTATTAATTTTGTAAAGGGAAATGGTTTACCTTGTTGGTTCCTTCCCTCTTAAGCCTGGAGAGTCATAGGAAAGCATGCCTCTCCCCGGGACATGGTAAGAGCTGCAGCCAACACTTAGTGTGTGAATCTGGAGCTGTGAACCCTTCCTATTCTTTTGCCTGTGGACAGCATCATGTACACAGGTACACTTGCGGTTTGCTCATTAAGATAGTTTTATGCTATGCATAAAATGTTAATTACTTAAAAATAAAACACCCATAATCCCACCACTTTTTACTTTATATAATTCAAAAAATTAAAAGAGATGAGAGTCCCCCCAGCCCTCCACCTGGAGGTGGCCGGTGAGCAACTGGAGTGTTTCCTTCTACACTTTACACCGACAGAGACTTTCTGCTTAAGCTGATTCCCGCGTATCTTTATTTTTATGTCCTTTTTAACTTATGTTTTTCAAAACAAGATCCTCTTGTACATAATTGTCCTGCATCTTGCTGAATGAGCTGGTTGATTTGTTTTTTATTTTAATCAGGGATCAAATAGTTCTACAGATATTTATTTAAAAAGCAGAATCCCCAACTCCTCCGTCTTATTTCTCTCCCCAGAAGCAAACTCAGTTCTTTAAAGATTTTTTTTGTATTGATTCTTTACATAGAGGAAGGGAGAGGGATAGAGAGTTAGAAACATCGATGAGAGAGAAACATTGATCAGCTGCCTCCTGCACACTCCCCACTAGGTATATGCGCGCAACCAAAGTACATGCCCTTGACTGGAATCGAACCTGGGACCCCTGAGTCCGCAGGCCGACGCTCTATCCACTGAGCCAAACCAGTCAGGGCTACACTCAGTTCTTTTAGTGTTAATTTCCATACGATTAGATATAATATGATTAGATCTCTGCTCAATGACCTTTTTCGATTTGGGGCTTAAGGTACTGACTTTGCTCTTTCACCATCCACAACCCTCACCCTATCCTGTTCTGCCACCTCCCAGTATTTACAATGTAATTGGGTTTGGATCTGTGTCCATATTGTGTTTTATGTTATTGTGACCTTGTCAGTGCTTTTCACAAGCTGGGCCTCTCACCCATGACCTCCGTGGGCCTCACACCAGCGGGTCTGTTGGTCTTGAGGCCGAAGCCCGGTCTGGAGAGTTTGTTTCTATTTTTCTAGATTAGTGATGGCGAACCTTTTGAGCTCGGCATGTCAGCATTTTGAAAAACCCTAACTTAACCCTGGTGCCATGTCACATATAGAAATTTTTTGATATTTGCAACCATAGTAAAACAAAGACTTATGTTTTTGATATTTATTTTATATATTTAAATGCCATTTAACAAAGAAAAATCAACCAAAAGAATGAGTTCGCATGTCACCTCTGACACGCGTGTCATAGGTTCGCCATCACTGGTCTAGATACTGAGCTAGTGGGCGTGAGGAAGGAGCAGAGCCTCTCTCTGGGAAGTCTCCTTTTCTCTTCCCAGTGTCTTGCTTCCTGCGTCACCCTGCCTCCCCAGGACCTGTTGCTCTCGTCCCGAGTCCTTCCAGGGTGTTGGTCCAGATTGTCCCCGTGTGGGCCACTCATACTCCCCTGGCGGCTGCCAGGGAGGCCACGCTTCACTAGACACCCCTACACTCTGAGGGTCAGGCCCCAAGTTTAAGTGTCATTTGTATTTTGACGTATGTTTCTGGTTTTCCTTGTTTTGGATGGTTTTTAAGATTTAAAGAGGCAGAACTGTCTTTATTCTGCTACTTTGAAACTGAAGTCCAGTCTGTCTTGGAAAGCTGCCCCTGGTGGTGTGTGGAGCTGATAGGAGGGGGGTAGTTGTGGATGTGGGGAGCCCTCCAGGGCCTGGGGCCTCTTTAAACCCTTCCAACTATCCACATCATCTTCATTTTATCATCATTCTCCAGCAGTTGGCAGTAAAGTGTGTTGTTTCTCACACACACACACACACACACACACACACACACCCCCAAGGAAAAAAATACCAGTACCAGATGATGAAGCTCTGACTGGTGGAAGTGGCCGGAGGTGGTCCTGTTTTCCAGTTCACTCAGGTCCACGGAGCAGGCCGGCGGAGCTGTTCTGGTCATATTCATTCATGTGGCTCTTGCTTTAGTTCAAGGCCAGGTTGGATTGCAGGGGCTGCTGGATGGTAAAACAGAGACATTCAATTTTTTTTAAAAAATCAGCCTCCTAAGAAAGCACCTCCTGCCTCTCCCACCACCCTGTGTCCACAAAGGTCACCCGATGGGGATGTTGCTGCCGCTCCTCTCCTCGTTCCTCTCCTCCCTGCCGCAGGAGAGGCTAAAAACGCTGCCTCGTCGCCTACCGCTCCAGAAATACTTGTTTCGTGACGTTGAGCATCATTTTATTTTAGTGATTTGTATTCTGAAATGCCTGTTCTTGCCATATTCTTGGGTTTTTGAAAGAGGAAACTAGAAACAAATTGGTTTGTGCTGTTTTAGCTGCTTCACCGTGGGAGCCTGCTCACAGGGACAGCTGCTGGGTGGGTTGGCTGAGTCTTCCAGGCTCTACCTTGTGCGGAACAGTGGCTGCGGCAAGGGCGGCCGTGCTCCCCGAGGACACGCGTCGGGACACGCAGGCTCTGGGACAGCTGGGGCCGGGCCATCGGCATAGGGCTTGTTGGGAATTTTCACTGCATTTTTTAGAAATTATGTGTTTGTAATTTCTGTTTCCCTGAATCGGGAAGTTTAGAGAGTATTTAACAGTAATGAAACGGAACTTTAGCTATTGTAAGTTTTAACCCCTTCCCCGGCAGAAACGTGTATACACGTTTTCACAAAATGTTCTTTTTCAGTCGTCGACGAGTATACTAAGAAAATATGGTAAAAAAAAATGGTTTATAGGAAGACGAGTTACAAACTGTTTTCATAACCAGCATCAAAAATACTATATAGAACCAAAATAAAAAAATTAGTCTGAAAAAGAAACGTTTTTAACAAAAAAATTGTTGGGGAAGGGGTTAAAGGGTTCTCTACTTACAGCCACATGCTATAGCTCAGGTGACTGGTGGCTACCACCCGGAGAGCACAGGACCAGGATTCCCTTGCCCCGGCATCTTCCCATGGCTCCTTCTTTCTTTGGTAAAAGAATTCCACGATCACCGAGCCCCACTCCCCCAGTCTGACTATGTGGCTATAATGGGATGTGACAGTGCCAAAAAAAGATGGTAAAATACCTCATTCATAATTCTTATGGTGGTTACATTTTGAAATGATAAGTAACACTTCACAGTGTCACGTGCCCATTTGCGGCACATCAGTTAGAAAGTTCTAAGTCAGGTACAGGACGTGAGCTTCACACTTACCCACTCCCAGGTCCTTCCGTGTGGTGTGCCTGGGCAGTTTGATGTTGCAGCTGAATGTTGGAGAATTCTTGTGAATAGAGCAGTTGTGGATTGTTCAGAAGTCACAGTTTCTAGGGTGAGTCTGCAGGCTGGCGTCCCCAGGCAAAAGTCAAATTCCTGTGGCCTGAGGAAGGGGCTGGAGTGTGGGAGATCAGCAGTAAGAAAGGCCCTAGAGCCAAGAGGGAAATGACAGAAGCTGTGGAAGCATTGAGAGTCGTGGGGAGGGGCATGTGTCCGCTCGGCAGACGTTTCTGACGACATTTCTGGTTCTCAGAGCAGAGAGCACAGGGGCCTCCCCTCCCAGGGCCCGCACTTGGAGGTGGGGGAGAGGTGAGGCGCACACGCTGTGCGCTGCGAGAGTGGGGCTCAGTGATCATGGAATTCTTACCAAAGAAAGAAGGAGCCATGGGAAGATGCCAGGGCAAGGGAACCCTGGTCCTGAGCTGTCCAGGTGGTAGCCACCAGTCACCTGAGGCTATTGAGCACTCAGAGTGTGGCTATCATGGGGTGTGACAGTGCCAAAAAAAGAATGTAAAATATCTCATTAATACTTCTTATGTTGGTTACATTTTGAAATGATAAGTAATACTGTCAAACTCAAAAAAATTTTGGAGGCTTTGGCTAGAAATAAATGATAGATTTATTCAAGGGTCTTAGAGTTTGCACACTGGAAATACAGCTAGGCAAAAACCCAGAAGTGCTCTGAAGAATAAAAAAAGTTAGGAGTTCCTATCGTAAAAAGTGCGTTCTTGAGAACAGGCAGCCCTGCATTCTTATCCCGACGAGTGGTCCAGGACGGTGTCAGTCAGATGGCAGGCTGGATGATGGGTGCCAGGTGCTCTAGAGGATGGGCACCAGGGGGTCTAGTCACATCGATGGATAACAGATGTCAGGAGGATGTCAGGTGACCTGGATATGTGGGTCCTTTGGGAGGTAATCAGAGGGTTACCTGGAGGGGGAAGTCGGAGGTTATCTGGCGGTCTGGTGTCTGTCCAGATGTATGTCCAGGCATCAGCTCAGGACTGGAAAGTTCAAAAAGTTTACGTTCCCAGACTACTTAAGTAGAACAAGAATAGAGTCCTTCCTCATGCCTCCATCTTCATAATGTTAACAATTTCAGCAGCTTGGTTAAAGTGATTCCTTTTAGAAGAACCGAAGATGGCGGCATAGGTTAACGCCGGAGATTGCTGCCTTAAACAACCAATTCAAATTAAGCCTGAAAAAGGGAACGGACAACATCCAGAACCACAGGAGGGCTGGCTGAGTGGAAATTCTACAACTAGGAGTAAAGAGAATATCATATCCAGACTCAGAGGAGGCACAGTGCTGAAGTGAAATTCTCAGGTACAGAGTGCGCGCGAACGGGCTGGCGGCGCGGCGCGGAGGGCGCGATTGTTTACAATCGGGAGGGAGTCGCAGACTCTGAGCTCCAGATCCGGGCGAGTCGCTAGGGACGCAGACTCAAACGGGAGAAGCGGGGCTGTCTGGCCTCGGTCGGAACTCGAGGGCAGCTTTCTCTCCGAGGTTTGCAGCGGTTGCTGGGACTCCGTGAGGCAGAGTCCCTAGGGACAGAACTGAGATCTGCCATAACTGCTCCCTCCCTGCAGATCCCCAGGGACCCGCCCCGCCCAAGCCCTGCTCCGCAGAGCCACCTGCTGGATAGCGCAGGCAATTGCTAGATTCACCGCGGCAGAGCCAGATAGCCGCAGGCGATTGCTAGATTAGCACCGCCCTAGAGATCCAGCACAGAAGCTCTCCCACTGCAGACACAGCTGATTCTCACTGCCAATTGGCCGGGAGGTCAATTCCTCCCAGTGATTCTACAGCAACCAAGGCATAGCTAAAATAAGACTGTGCACAAAGCTCACAAGGGGGTGCACCAAGAGTGTCCACCTCAGGTAACTGGGGAGGCTGAGCCACTGGGCCCTACAGGTCACCTAGCACACAAAGCCTCTCTATCAACACAGGGAAGCAGCCAAAATGCGCAGACAGAGAAACAGGTCACGAATGGCAGAAATAGAGGAAAGCAAACGATTGGATATAGAGTTCAAGGCCACGTTTATAAGGTTTTTCAAGAATTTTATGGAAACCGCCGATAAATTTAATGAGTCCCTCATTAAGTATAATGAGACCATGCAGGACATGAAAAAGGACCAACTAGAAATTAAGCATACACTGACTGAAATAAAGAATAATTTACAGAGATCCAACAGAAGACAAGAGGATCCCAAGAAACAAGCTAAAGATTTGAAATACAAAGAAACAAAAAATACCCAACTGAAAAAGAAAAGAGATTCCAAAAATATGAAGATAGTGTAAGGAGCCTCTGGGACAACTTCAAGCGTACCAACATCAGAATTATAGGGGTACCAGAAGAAGAGAGAGGGCAAGATATTGAAAACCTATTTGAAGAAATAATGACAGAAAACTTCCCCTACCTGGTGAAAGAAATAGACTTACAAGTCCAGGAAGCACAGAGAACCCCAACCAAAAGGAATCCAAAGAGGACCACACCAAGACACATCATAATTAAAATGCCAAGAGCAAAAGACAAAGAGAGAATCTTAAAAGCAGCAAGAGAAAGGCAGTCAGTTACCTACAAGGGAGTACCCATACGACTGTCAGCTGATTTCTCAACAGAAACCATGCAGGCCAGAAGAGAGTGGCAAGAAATATTTAAAGTGATGAATAGCAAGAACCTGCAGCCAAGATTACTTTATCCAGCAAAGCTATCATTCAGAATAGAAGGTCAGATAAAGAGCTTCACGGATAAGAAAAAGCTAAAGGAGTTCATCACCACCAAACCAGCATTATATGAAATGCTGAAAGGTATCCTTTAAGAGGAGGAAGAAGAAAAAGGAACTCTTACCATTTGCCACAACATGGATGGAACTGGAGAGCAGATAAATACCACATGATCTCACTCATTTGTGGAATATAAGGAACAACATAAACTGATGAACAAGGACTGATCCAGAGACAGAGGTATGGATTGGACTGTCGGGCTTTGGAGGGAGGGTAGGGGAGGGTGGGGGTAAAGGGGAAAGAGCAACCAAAGGACTTACATGCAGGCATAGAGGCCTAACCAATGGACACGGACAACGGGGCGGGGGGGGGGGGAGGGGTGGAGGGTGATGTGGGGACAGGGACACATATGTAATATCTTAATCAATAAAAAAAAATAAAAATTAAAAAAAAGTGATTCCTTTTATATTCCCTACCTTCAGTCTTTTCTCAATATTACGGATATATTGGATTAAGTAAAATGTATTATTAAAGCTAGCTTTACCTGTTTCTATTCACGCTCTTTAAGATGGCTACTAGAAAATGTCAATTATATCTGTTGGAGAGCAGGGAAGAGCCAGAGATTTAGGAACTGAAGGATGACCAGGCGTGGAGAGAGGCAGGGAGGGAGGGAGAGAGAAGAGGGAGGGAGGGAGGCAAGGAGGGAGGGAGGGAGGGAGGACCCTCAGAAGGGTTGTGGGTTTTTTTACTAATTGCTGAAAATAATGAGATGGTAAAACATCTGAACATGCACATTTCTTTCATATACAAAGTTTAATTAAGCACCAGGAACTACACAGAGAATCCAAAAGTCCATGATCTAAATTTAAAAATAATCACCAGACACACAATTTACCCTCTGAGGAAACTTAGTTATGGGGACAGACTACTTTGGGAAGATAAATGTAAGAAGTGATAGGAGGAAGTGAAGGGAAATGACCACACCTATTGCAGAAGCATACTGAAAAGCAAAAAAGTGTGAAAGCAGATTGTAAACTAGTGCCCGGCTCCAAGGCCAACAACTTGAACAACCAAAACATGAAAAGGACCTTGCCGAGTCCCGGGGTCAGTGAGGGGCTTGAGGAAGAGCTGTGTCAGTGCAGCTCCCGAGGGCAGAGTGGCACTCAGGGGCATGTCTGATCTGAGGACCAGATGCTTTGGGGCTTGTTCTGGAAACATGGGGCCCGCCTGGAGCACGTAGACCAGCAACCTGCATGCCCTGCGTTCATTCCCTCGTGCCACTGAGGGTACATGTTAATTTTAAGTCTCTCACTCCTTGCTAGAAACTTGGGGTTTCTTCTTCTTTGCAAACCACAGGGAAACCCAATTTCTGTACCTGTAACATCTGAAAGTAATAAAGGATGAGCCAATGGAGATGTACGTCCCTCCATGAGGAATCCCCTTAATGTGGGGTTGCCATGATGGGAGGAGAGGAGGCTCCCCTGGACCACGGCTGAGCAGACCAGTCACTTCGGAGGAAATGAGAACAAAATCTTCCAGGACAATGAGTCAGAATTTCTGTTTAAAATGGTGCCCGCACACAGGCATACAAGGATCCCAGACACCCCTAGAAAACAGTCTGATAGCACATGATGCCGGCTGCTGGAAACTCGTCATCGGTTAGACTGGAACAGTATCTTTGAGTTTTTAGGCAATCTGAGATGCCAGCATAAGGTGTTCAGGGCCCTCTCCTGAAGACGCTGTGAAAACAAGACCCAAAATAACTACCTGGAGAGAACGTGCACATTCTAAGAGGCCCACCATTTTCTCTGGGTGAAGGGATGACTTAACTCATGAAACTTGAGTAAACAATAAGAATCTCCTTGGATATATTCAGTGTGTCAAGGGAAGGTATTTTCCTATGTGAGACAGTCTTCCCCCTACAGAGAAATGCGATAAATAACTACAGTGAAGGGCCCCGATGGGCGCCGAGTGCCTGGGTCCCCGCACACAAGGACTTCCAGCGCAGCCCGACCCTTTCCTTTCTCTAAGACAGGCGCTGGGGCCCGCTCGCCCTCACCTTAAGTGGCTTTAGGGTCTCCAGCCGGGTGCCCCTCGCATCCTCGGCCTTCCTGCCCCGGCCCAGGGTTTCTTGGTTGATTTAGATGGAACGGACATCACCAGCCTCTTTTCTTTTTCAAACGTGACTTGCTGGTGTTCAAGCTGCGTTACACAACAGTCCCACCTGGTAAAGCCCGGCGCGGAGTGAAGCCAACGTGCACAACACAAGAAGCGGTCAAAGCCACGGTTTCCCACAACACCTCTCTCCCAGGGACTGGTGACCACTGAGGCCGGCTGCGCTGCCGGTGTTCCCGCGGGGGGGAGGGGGGGGTGCGCGCAAGTCTTCCAGGAGGGCCTCTCCGTGGGACTGTCTTGCTGTGAGGTCCCTGTAGCGGTTCTTGTGCTGTGCGCTCTGGGATGGGGCCTGCATTTAGCCAAACAGTTCAATGATCTTTGCCCTGAAGAGGTTCTGCAATGCACAGCCGCCTGCGGCGGACGCTGCAGGAGGAGGCGCGCTGGGCTGCAGGCAGCAGGAAGCGCAGTGCCCTGGTGCTGCAGTCCTGCTTGGTGCCCGGCGTTGATGTCACAGCAGCCACCCACCAGCAAGTCCTTGTTTGTCCGTGACGAGGTGCTTCCCTTGAGTGGCATTTTGGCACTGGTTGCTGGGCCTGCTGCTGTTGCCCATTTAAGCTGCACTTTCCACAGAATGGGCTGATCAAGGTCTTGAACCTGGAGGAGGTTCCCATCTCACTGCCCTCCTCCTGGTGAGCCGGTGGCATGCCATGGCCCGCGCAGTACGGTGCGGGGTGTGGTGCCGGGCCCTGGGCAGCATGGACCCTACACGAGTGGCAGCCCCATCCCTCACACCGGGCACCAGCCCCTTAACCCTCAGCCCGGCCGCTCCCCCCCTCGGAAGGTTTGAAGTAAAGGTCATGAGCATTTCCACATGGGGGTGAGGGCAACCAGCTGACTTCTTTAGGCTTATTTGTATTAGTTTCAGTTTGAGAATAGGATTTTCCAGAATTGTCCAAAATGCCAGGGTTCCATTCTAACTTTCCTCCTCCCGCCAGCACTCTCATGTACTTCATCAGTCACTGACCTCTCAGCTCCCTGCCAGCATGTGGTTTATTTACTAGTAGCATGCTTCGGTGCATTTTATTCATTCAAACCATTTCTGTCCTAGGATTTGAAACCTAGCAACATCGTAGTAAAGTCCGACTGCACGCTTAAGATCCTGGACTTTGGCCTAGCCCGGACAGCGTGCACCAACTTCATGATGACTCCCTACGTGGTGACACGGTATTACCGGGCGCCGGAAGTCATCCTGGGTATGGGCTATAAGGAGAACGGTGAGTGCAGATGGTACCGGAGAGCCTGAGATGTTTAAAAATAGTGCCATTTGTCATCACCAGTGTTGTCTCTTTCCTGTGAGTGATATAAACTTTAATGTGGGGACTGTGTTACACACAGATTATCCTAGTCCACAAATAAAAAATCATTACTTTTATATTTCCATTAGTTAAAATTATTCACTTTTGAAGTTAATATTTTTGAATGTTTATCAAAGTATAACATACTTATAGAAAAGAATATAAATCTCAAGTGTGCACTTAATGGGAGCACACCCACATAACCAGCACCACCCCAGGCCTCTCCAGGGTCCTTCAGGTCTTCGTCCCCAAGGGAAGCTACCAACCTCATTTCCAGCACCATTGATTGGTTTTACTTATTTTTGAACGTGCTACAAATGGAATAATATATGTTCTTTTTTTGCATAGAAAAGTTGATATTGGTGTTTTTTTAACATCAAAACTTATTCTAGAATAACAGAATAACAGAGTCTTTCAAACTTAGCTTTTGAAAAATTTGCCAAAAAGAATGAAATCACCTTACCTTGTTTTAAAAAAGTCTGAAAGTTTGCCCCAGCCATCTGAAATGGGCTTTGCCTCAGATCTACTTAGCTGCTCTAACCTGTGCTCCCACTGGGACACCGCTCTGCGCTCTGTTGTTTCCTGCGGAAGAGAGAGAAAACTAGATTCCTGCTTACCTTCTCCCACCACCTCCTCTCCAGCAAGGGCACTAGATAGCCCTCTGCCTGGCTGCAGAGGCGTGAGTTCTGCTGGCCCCGCAGAAGAGGGTGAGCCGCTGGAAGTCAGGGCACCTGGCAGGGCCTCCCCTGGAGCTCAGAAGAGCCAGCCTGCCTCTGTGGGCCCTGCTGACGGGACAGTTTAGAAAAGGACCCTCAGGAGGCCTGGGGTTCGCATGTTACCAGCTGCGTTGGTCTCTATGGGAGGAGTTGGAGGAGGATGTGTGGGTCTCCTGTTGGTTTTAATCACCTGGTGTTTGGTAGTGGACATCTGGTCTGTCGGGTGCATCATGGCAGAAATGGTTCTCCATAAAGTCCTGTTCCCAGGAAGAGACTGTATCCTTCACAGGGAGACCTGCAGTGGCCACGGGGGGGGGGGGGGGGCAAAGGGGGGGGACTAAAACAGCTTGGTGTGGGGGCAGGCACTTCTGTTTCTGGGGTTTTGTTTGTTTTTTAAGCTGTAAAGTATTGGAATCTTTGCCACTTAAGCCCCAGGTTGCTGTGCACCGATGGCTACACTGGAGGCCGCAACCAACCATTCACATTATGTGAAGCTCAACTCACCCTTAGCAATTCGTTCTTCCATATTTGTGTGTTTAGTACACTGTTAGAATTCCTTTTCCTCACCTTTGTTTTGTTCATGGCACTTTATAATTTTATCATTTCATTTTATTTTCAGTTGATATCTGGTCAGTGGGTTGCATCATGGGCGAGCTGGTGAAAGGTTGTGTGATATTCCAAGGCACTGACCGTATCCTTCCCGGGACCTTCCCGGCCATGCTTCCTTAAGCACTACAAGCAGCCGGAGCTCAAAAGGAAAACGCCATAGTTCCAGACCGGGTGTAAGGGGCTTTATCATGTTTGTTAAATTAGTGTCACAAACCAACGGTTCAGTTTTACCTTTTCTTTTTTACTTGACTACCTCTAATGATTTTATTGAGGCTTGTTAAGTTAAACTAATTATATTAGCTCTTAATTTTATAAAAAATAGCTTATTAGAAATTTATTTACTATTTGGTGAATATATTCTGATATAAATGAAAATGTTATTTAGTTCACTCAATTAATTTAACTAGGCAAGTTGCTTTCTAAATTTAGTAGGCCAGTAAGTATTCCTGCATAATTTAATTAATATGCTGTTTTGTTAGCTATTAGTATGCATTAAAATACTTTCCCCCAAAGAACGGAAGCACACTACATAACACCTAAGTGAAAAAGATTAAAGTGAAAGTTGGTGAGGAACAACATATGGTAAATTTTCTTGTTTCTCTGCTGACATTTTGTAGAAATTTTTTAAAAACCTGCTTAAAGGTATTTTGTGAGACACTGGGAAGTCTAAAATAAATATAAAATGCCAAAGATTAACTTATCTTGTGGTCAGGAAATCATATTAATGACATAGCACAAAGTAAGTAGATAATATAGCTTTCTTTCCTCACATTCCTCATATTCTTCCATCTCTAATGTTTTTTACACCAACATGGTTCTTCACATATGCCCTTTTTCATTTGTGTTCTAACCACTTAATATTTTCATTAGTCTTTGATTTTGATTTTTGTTGTGAAAGCTTTAAGTGTCTCTGTTCATTGGCAAATTGATGTGTTGTGTTTTTTAAAGGAAATCAAGCTGTGTAGTCAGTGTTTGTATTTTGTTAATTTTAGTTTTTTATAATTTTATGAGGGCAGTTTTTTTGTATTATAAATTATTCACAACACAAACTTGGAATGAAAAGGTTTTATTCCTGTCATTTTATTTACCACATCACAGATGTTATGTGAGGTTAAATGCAGCATTTTATTTTGTTCTAGTAAATTTTCCAGTAGTTTCCCATAATCTACCTTAGATTCACTTGTTTCAAACTGTAAGGAAGGGGGCCTTTATTTTACAAATAAAGTCAATTAAAAAGGGAAAAATTGACATATTCTAAAGTTAAATCATTTAAAAGTATCTAACATTCAGTTTGTCTAAATTCTTCTTCATTTTATGCCTTTCCTTTTTGTATTAAGAAATATTTTCTTCAAAAAGTACAAAAATGAAAAATGTGGGTACTTTTTGGTGCATTATTAAGTAATTTCAAATTCCTACTTTACATATTAACATCTTACAGTGTCTGTAATTAATAATTGTATATATAAGATTACCTAATGTCATTTTCAGAACACACACTGAAATTAACATCATTTTCAAAGATAGTTTTGCCAGTTTTTCAAACATTAGATTCTGGAAAGCAGTCTGTGGTTCTTATAGATCCGCTTTAGGTTTGTGGCCTGGGGTAGAAAAGGAGCTCCTGCCCCAGCATGGTCCATAGAGAGGAAGCTTTAGCCAGGCCACCTTGGGCCCAGTTCTGACTCCCACATGGTGTCTGCATCCTTGAGGAGTCAGAGCCCTTCTGAGCCTTGGTTCTCTGTGGTATAATGAGAGCTCGGTGGTGCCTTCACACACCCCGGATGTCAGCCAGGCTTTTGGGACTGTCCTCCTCTCGCCTATCCCTCTGTAGTCTATAGACATAACCCCGGTAGCTATTTATTGAGCACCTACCCTTTCCTAGGCTCTCAGCTGACCTAAAGTGGAAAAGGATGGCCCAACTGCTGAGCTGCAAGGTCAAGGGCTATCGCAAGGAAACCACCAGGATGGCAGGGGGAGGCGGCTGAAACACTGTATTTGTTTTGAATTTCAGCCCTTCAGCGAGCCTTGTTAGGGTTCTGAGACGTATGTCAGACACTGTAGATAGCAAGAGCTGAGCTTGGGAAGGGGTTTGGGATGGAGAAACAAAGATGGATGGTCAGACTGCCATGCTGTGTAAAGGCAGGATACTGGTAGTGAGTGCTGAGAGAGGACAAAGGAGGAGGACCAAGCCCCTCGGGTGGCAGAGAAAAGAGAAGCCTGTGAAGGTGACAGAGGCCCCTCCTGGAGGGAGAGGCTGTAGAAGCCAGGGGGGAAGTTGCTGAGGGGGAAGCTGGGTGACGCTGTTAAAAAGGTCAGGGTTGAGAATGACCAGTAGGGTGAGGGATGGTCACTGGCAGCCTGGGTGGGCTAGATTTCATGGAGTGATGGGGAAAGCCTGACAAGAGGATGTTTAAGAGAGAGCAAGAGGCTGGGAATTAGAGAAACAAGTATTGACAACTTTTTTTTTCAAGTGAAAATGTTGGCAAATGCCAGATGTGGGCCCTGCCTCACAGGGCTCTGGCTCCCCAGCTGTGAACTGAGAAGCCCCATAGGTCTTCCAGTTTAGGGAGCTTTAGATCTAACATAGCATTAGTGTGAAAACTGGTTTCAGTTTGCCTTGTAATTACTGTCTAATTTCATAGATAAGCATTTCTGTCATAGGTATTCTTCAGTTATAAGATACCTTTATTTTGATCTAGAATGGGAAGGCACATAGAACTCAATGTATTGATTTAATAAACTGTGATCATAGTTTATAAAGAGTATAAGAGTTTTTTTGTTTGTTTTTTAATGATCTAAACTTGGGAACTCAAACCTTATTTGAATATTATTTCAAAATGCTTCTGCTGGCCCTGTAGAGTGGCCTAGTTAATTATTTGTTGACAGGTATAAATATAATTTGTTTTTCTTTGAATGATGCCACTCATGTAATAGGAATATAAGGCATTTCAGTTGTATTTTCCTCAAGAGATTCCTTAGATATCGATCAGTGGAATAAAGTTATTGAGCAGCTAGGAACACCGTCTGCAGATTTCATGAAGAAACTTCAGCCAACTGTGAGGAATTATGTAGAAAACAGACCAAAGTATCCTGGAATCAAATTTGAAGAACTCTTTCCAGACTGGATATTCCCATCAGAATCGGAACGAGACAAAATTAAAAGTAAGCTAGCCTCTTTCCTTGTTTCCATAATCTGGGTGAAGCGTTCATTTTTCATGTTTGTGTTCTAAAACCTGTGAACATTGGGAAACAAAATAGTTGAAACCTTCAAGTAAAGCCATTTCCAGGCTAAAATGAAGGCATTGTGGAGAGAAAGCTTCAAGACCTAGAAGTTTTGTCCTCAATAAAATGACTTAACTAAATTGGCCAAATAAAACTATTCCCACCAGTCAGAAAGACTCCTGCGTTAGTTCCAGCAGCTGACGTTTTAAACGTCTCCAGGTTCACAGGATGCTTGTATAAGGATCTAGCCCCGTTGAAAAGTCAGAAACCAAATGATAGTTCAGTTCAGAAGAAGCTCCTCCTCCCTTTTCCTGTGTCCATCACTAAAATGTGATTAAAGGGAAAAGAGATTTGTTTCTCTCCACATCAAGGTAAATTGCCCCTCAATCAGAAAAGCCCCATCTCTCCTTTGCCTGTATATGTCAACTTTAATTGTCAAAACCTCAGTGAGCCTTGCATTTAACTAAGTTACTGAGGTGTTGGGTTTTTTTAGCTACTACTAATCTCTAGATTTTTTTAAAGTGTATGTTGACAACATTGTATCCAGGTAGGCAAAGCAGAGGCACCGGGGAAGTGCCCATCCTGTGCCAGCGTGAGATTATTGTGTGGCTGATAGGTCTGTTCTAGTTGCACTTTGGAACGACATCAGAAATAAATGCTCACCCGTGCTTCGTGTCTGCACAGACAGCAGTGCCCCCGCTCAGCTCTGCACCCTCCCTGGCAGAGGTGCTCCCTGGGACTCTGTCTTCCTCTTCCAGACCTGGAGGCTGAAACCACGTCCAAAAGCCCGATTTCTAGTGAAAGAGGCTGATAGTCTTAAAGAAAAAAAGCTCTTGATCTTGAACCTATCAAACAATTTTCAAAGTTCATATATTTCAAAAAATCTTTTTATTGATTTTAGAGGGAGAAGAACAGAGAGGTAGGAACATTGATGAGCATCGATCGGCTGTCTCCCGCACCCCGCCCTCCCCCAGGTACATGGGACAACACTCAACCAACTGAGCCACACCAGCCAGACCCATTTTTGTTCTATTTGTGCTGTCACAGTTAGTTCTTCATAGTGCAGTTTTCAGATAAACAGCATTAGTTACTAATCTAATATTTGTTTTTACTCTAGCAAGTCAAGCCAGAGATCTGTTATCAAAAATGTTAGTGATAGACCCTGACAAGCGAATCTCTGTGGACGAGGCTTTGCGTCACCCTTACATTACTGTGTGGTATGACCCTGCTGAAGCAGAAGCGGTAAGCAGCTCTTGTGAAAAGACATATGTTCAGGGACTTACATTTCCTAGGTTCGTCTGTCTGGTCTAGAATGTCTACATGAGGGGAGCAAGTCCTACATTAAGAGGATCACAGAGAGGCCATGTGATGGGTCATGGCCCCTTTTGGAGCACTTGTTCCTGGGCTCTAGCTCAGTCCTTAGGAAGTGAACGTGCTTATGCTGCGGCCATAGACTCACCTTGGATGCGGATGCTGGCGGGTGGTCACCATATCGCCACTTTTAAGCTCCATGTGTACCTGGCATTGTGCGTTGGGCTTTGGTTACATCATCTTGTTTAGGCACCCAGTCAGGCTAAGAAACTTGCTAAAAATCACGTTTGTTGGTCCTTCCCAGGGGCAACTGCTAGGGGCGCTCCACTCTGAGCTGGTGCTCATGTGCATGTTTCCACAGCACACTGGGGGCGATCCTCAGCTGTGAGTGAAAGAAGCGCATGGTGGATGCTGATTGTGTGCCAGCAGTGGAACTCATTTTTACGTCTTGGCCTCTGGATTTAACCACCATTTTATTTTTATTTTATTATTATTCTTTTTAAAACCTCCATTTTAAATATTGTTTTATATGAAAAGAATCTGATATATAAGCATGTGATTTTTAAGCAAGTTTTTGGATCAGTGCACTGATGGGTGGAGGTGGATGGGTTTGGGAGTTCTGACGAGAAGAACTGTCAATCTGAACTGCATTCTCCCCCTTCTGTATCCTGGCACAGTGCCTTGTCCAGGGAGGGTCTCTAGGAAGCAGCCTGTGATGACTCATTTTGTAATTACACTGGAGGCCCAGTGCACAAAATTTGTGCACAGGTAGGGTCCCTAGGCCTTGCCAGTGATCAGGGCCAATCAGGGCCTTCCAGCTGCCGGCCAGGGCCTTCCTTCCCCGGCTGCTGGCTGCTGGCTGGGGCCTTCCTTCGTTCTGTGCTGCCCCCTGGTGGTCAGCACATGTCATAGCAAGTGATCGAACTCCCAAGGGGACACTTGCATATTAGGCTTTTATATATATATATAGATTTAAGCAGATAGCTTTAAAGTGTTTTGAGGTCATGTGATTATAAAGATGACAGTAAGAGCTCTATTTTATTGGTTAATCTTTTCTTAATTATTTTGATTCTAAAACTGATATAATATCACACTTTTGAAGAAATCTTTCATAAGCCATGTTTGAAAGAAATTACATCCATATCATAAATATATTAGAAGTCCTCCAAGTGATTCTACCCTTTTCTTAATGCCTCATTATTTTGTAAATTAATTGACTTTACGTGTAACTTAATTTTTAGCCACCACCTCAAATTTACGATGCCCAGTTGGAAGAAAGAGAACATGCGATTGAAGAATGGAAAGGTAACGGGGGCTGATTTTGATCCATACTTATGACATTTCTTGAAGTCCTTGAAGGGGCAGTTTCTCACTTGTCAATAATAGCCTTTGGGGGCAGGAACAAGAGACCCTGCAGGCCATTACCCTCCCTTTCCCCCTTCCCAGGAGAAAAAGAACTCGAAGGTGACAGAGTTCAAAAGGGACATGTATGAATTGTATATTATTGGCTTTAAAAGAGAAAAATAAGGGTTTTTTCACATGACCTTACATTATCAAATCCTGGTTTGTCAACTAAGTGTACTAATTATATCACACCTTGATGACATGTTGCAAAATGTTGGGTAGCCCCAATTTACAAACCCGTAAAGCAGACCTTGGGGACTTCAGCGGGGTCATTTTAATGTATGCTGTAGTCATAAATCATGTGGTTGTATATGTGTTTTAAAATAGAATTTGGGCAAAATAGCAGATCACAAATATGCAAAAAATTTTTATTCCACTATGAGATTAACCAAACAACTTACAACAAACTAAACCAGCAATAAAGAGACTGAACTAATGATTTTTCATTCAAAGTTAGAATCACTAGTAATTGAGAACCATGGTCAGCACAAGTCAAAATAGGTGACCTGGGCCCCTCCCCAGGATGTCCGGAGTGCCAGTGATCTGCGCACACACACACAGCAGGGCCTTATACACAGCCACACTTTGTGGCAAAAGGCAGGCTTATTTTATTTCAAGAATCCTAACATTTTAGAACCCCCTAATAAGTTGTTTAATAGTTAATTGTTTTTCTTACCAAGGAAAACTGAGTTGAAGCCAAGAAAAAAGTTAGGTATTTGGATTAATTTCTGGGCAGTCTGGAGGTGCTTCTAGCTCACATGTGGATGCTGGTCGTGTTTGGAGAACCACAGTAATGACAGAGAAACATACAAACACGTGTGAGAGCATCCAGTAGTTTAAAATGTCTGTGAGAGCCACCTGGCTAACTTTCTCTTTCTCTCTATTTCTCTCTCTCTCTCTCTCTGTCTACCTGCCCCCTTTTTTAAAATCCCCTCATGGACCCAGAACCACCTACATTTTTGGTGGCCTTAATAATTGGGTTGAAAAGATATGATCTATCAAAACATGGATAGTTTGGTCTAGGTCGACTGTGTTTCTGAGTTAACTGTGTATCACAATTAAAAATACCACATCCCAGTGCCCTTGGAGTAGTTCCCGTTGACTTGGGAGAAGGGTTAGAGGTGCCAAGAGACCGAGGAAGCCTTTTCACTTGCACTTCTGTTTGCAGAGCTAATTTACAAAGAAGTCATGGACTGGGAAGAAAGAAGTAAGAACGGTGTTGTCAAAGATCAGCCTTCAGGTTAGTCATCGCTTTAATTGTGATCGAATTCTTCTTTCCCTGGCCAGCTTTCACAGCTGGCAGTGGTGTGTGAAGTGCCAGCGTGACCAGCACTGGATTGGAAAATCCGTGTGTGCTTAGCCTCCCGTCTGGGTTTGTCCTGGGGGTGGCCGCTAACATTACACTAAGGTGCCAAGCAGTGAGCGAGCCTCATTGTAAACATTCTTGTCCCAGCCTTGCAGCTGCTGTCAGCTCCATTTCCAGATGAGGAAACTGAATGTAAAGCCTTTTCGATGTGCATGACCCGCTTTGTCCTGGCCCACACCCAGTTAAAAAGAAAACGAATGTGAATCTAATTAAGATGAGTTTGGTTTTCTTTTGAGAAAATTATTCATACAGTTACACCATTTTCTCCTCGACCTACCTAATGGGAGAAGCCTAACAGCGAGGCATCTGTGATCACTAGAGACATAGCATGTCTGTTCCTAAGCCTGTGGGAAGTTACCTGTTTTTCTCACGGAAATTCTTCATTATAGAGATTTTCTCACCCAACTTCTATAGCATATGTGCACTGCTTCTTCTTATGGAATTTTATATTCAGCAAGACAAATGGGTCAGTCATCTAGAGGTTGTGTAACTTCAGCATGAGAGTAGGTGCTTTTTGTTAATTAAGCCCACATTTAAGACTGTAGACACTAACCTCTGAGAGCCTGAATGTTTTATTTTTGCTCAGACCAGACCAAAATAGGGATAGTAGCAAGTAGGATAATTTCATTTGCCTTAATATGTCAATTTTGGAGATTTCTAAAACAAAAATAAAATGAACAGGAGGACACCACATTTTCCCCCCTTTCTTGCTGGTTTGTCTGTATACAGCCCTTATTTTAGTAGGTATTTTTATTGCAAAAGAATTCTTCAAAGCTGATGCTTTTGTCCTTGGATCGAGTGTTTGTGATTATAACTGAAATGTCTGGTGGCATTTGAATCCTATTTGGGCTTAAGCCTTTTGAGGTACTGATAATTTTAGGATACATTCAGCAATTTTCTTTAATATCCTTTTTAACCCAGCAGGCATTTTTAAGTAGTTAACATGATTGTACATGAATACATACATGATGCTTAGCCACTAGGAAGAAAAGGGAAAGACAGGAATATTTGGGATTCTGGGCCTACAGAGGACTCTAGGAAAAGCTCAAAATGTTCAGTCAACTAACTTCTCATTTATGCTGACAGTTAGGACGGGAGCCACAGAGGACAGCGAGGAGCGCCCTGAGGCTCCCTGCCGGGGTGCAGCAGTGTCCTGCCTCAGGTTTTACTATGCTTGGTTTTCTTAGCACAGATGCAGCAGTAAGTAGCAACGCCACTCCTTCTCAGTCATCATCTATCAATGACATTTCATCCATGTCCACCGAGCAGACGCTGGCCTCAGACACAGACAGCAGCCTCGATGCCTCCACGGGACCCCTTGAAGGTTGTCGATGATGAGCTCGAAATAGCAAGCTTGTTGTCAGTGAGGAACTCTCGCTTCCATGGGCCTGAAAGGCCCAGGAGTTGATGGAACCAAATAGAAAAAGTCCATGTTCTGCATGTAAGAAACATGATGCCTTGCCCCTGCTCAGTCCTGATAGCATTGCCTGCCTAGATTATAGTGAAGCAGGTTATGTCTGAAGAACAAAGTGCAAGCCACACTTTTAGAGATTTTGTTCAAGGTCATTTCAGGTGAGCAATTAGAATGAATGAATTTGTTTCTTTACTTGTACGGTAATGGTAGTGACAATTTCTCATCCTCAATGACTGTTGGGACTTATATGCATGTGACCACAGTGCTTGCTCCAACTTGCCATCTAGAACTTTGGAAATCAATATTTAAATGCCAAATAGTCTTCCAGGTAGTGCTGTTTCTAGAATTACCTCTTAATCTTAAGTACTTTGGTGTCTGTCCAGAAAAAATAGATTTATGTGTATTAATTGGCCACCATCATATTATCATATCTCACCTTCTTTTATGGTATGATTTATTCTATCTTTTGTATTTCAGAAGGAATATAATTACATCTATTTAATAAATAAAAAAAATAGAACTTTTTAAAAATTTGTCATGTTTGGGGCTGAGAATTATCTCTGCTAAAACCAAGACACTTACATGCACATTAGTCTGGTGGCTGCACATTCAGCTTCACTGCATGACAAAGTTCCAAGTTGTGTTTTGTGCTGCTTAGACATATATACTTTTAAAATCTTGTTGACCCTAACTCTTTTTTTCTTGGTCTTATGAACTTACTATTAGTTTAAAATGCTACCTAGAAATTCACCATCTTTATTAGCCCCCTAACAACCCATCTCAGTAATATGATGGCACATAGCTCCTTGAATCCATTATTGCCTTTAGAGTAGGGTTTTGCAAAATGACCACTAAAGGCCGTCACAGGCACTTCCTGAGGCTCGCTCTGCCCACAGCGAATGGGTCCCTCCTTCCGTCGTCGTTCAAGGTGAACGTGACTGCGCAGGCGGGTTCCCCTTCCCCACAGCAGGCTCCGGGCCTGCTTTCCTGAGAGAAGCACAGGCGTCCCCGTGGTCTGTGTGAGGAGCAGGCTGACGCCGAGCGCTGCCGGTGGCCTCCCACGTGGTGTTGGCACCTTCTCCTCAGGGACGTGGTGCGTGTTCTGGGAAAGCTCTTCAGAGGGCGTGGAGGAGACCCTGAAAGAGTCGTGGTTCACTATTGCATCTTTCCTGATTCAAACTGCTCACCTGAAATGGATGCTTTCAGACTTTTGCATGTGGAAATCATTCAGAATTCACTGAGATGCTGGGTATTGCAGTGTCACTGCAGAAATGGAGCTACCGATGGTCACATTTTGGCTACCTGTGCGCATAATGCTTTTCCGAGAGCTCATTCTGTACGGATTCCTGTCTCACGTTTAATTGTTTTGGAAGCTGTTGGGTCAATATTCTCTAGAATTGTTCTGAGGAGGAACTTTGATAAGACAGTTTATTATAAATATTAGCTACAATATTTTATTTTCTCTGCACCAGTTGTATCTTATTGGTTGGTATTATTACTGGAAAGTAGAACCTTTGATGAGCAAATTTAATACTGAAATCAGTTTTATATTGTGAGATTTAGACACACTCGAGTACAGGATGGAAATACTAACTTGGACTGAGGCAAAAACACCTTTTGTGGGGCTTGGGCTGATTTTTGTGTTTGGAGGCTGATGGTCTAGTGAAGACCGTTATCACTATACATGTAAAAGCTTCTTAAAATGGCCTTTTCTCTAATCTACATTCTTTTAAAAGCTTTACCGAATCTATCTTTTAAAATAAAAACAAAGAAAGAGAAAAGTTTTTAAAATGTATTCTCTGCCCTGGCCTTATGTAAATGCAGCACCAGGTGCTGAGGGTGCAGGGCAGTCCCGCTTAGCCGGGCACCCCACAGATGGGCCTCCTGCTCGCTCCTTCGCTCCTTCGTTTGTGTTCACGATGGAGCCCACGTCGTGCCAAGCCCACCTTCCACCAGGTGGCGGGGAGTGCACGTAGGACAGGCCACAGGCTGTCGACAGCAGAGCTCCACAGGGATACCTCCCCCCTGCAGGACCCCCCCCGAGGGAGGTGTGCCAGGTCCTGGTGCAGTGCGCAGGGTTTCACACTGGTCGCTGCGGATGAATGCTGATGAGAACTGAAAATGTGCTCAATTTTTCATCTTCTCTATTTTATTTTTGTAATTTATATTGTACACAACCCTGGAAGTAACTATTTTGGACACATATTTTTATAAACCAGGTAATTTGTTATTAGCCTGGAATTTGATCTAGGTTCGTTTTGTTTGTTTTCACTGAAAACCGAAATGACTGCCTCCCCTTTGTCAGGTCTTGATTTCAAGTGCAGGTTCCAGAGAGCAGAGTCTGTCCAAGTAGGAGAGCATTCTAGAAGCACATGCTGCTCAGTGCTGACCAGCTGTGGTCTGGAGATGCTAGTGTGGCTCTGTTCTTACCTCTGGGATGCAAACTCAGAGCCACGGTGCTGAAAGGAAACCTTCAGCAGGGCCTTGCCGGCAGCCAGAGCCCCTCGTCAAAAGGTTGAATGGGATGCTGGTTTCATCCAGATTTGACACTGTGTCAGTCGTGGTGGTGATTACGAGGTCTTCTGCTTGATCGCTAATGTAACGCCTCTGATGTTTCATGCTGGCGGTAAATACAGGTGTGACCTCTCAGATCGCATATCTCAAAAGTAATATTGCCTAATGTTTTGTAATAAAATATATTATGTGTGTTTTGATTGGTGAAAATAATACAGATACATTTTAAAAGAGAAGTGTATAGCATGTCCAATTTTTGTGTTTTGAAGTGACAATTGACTGTATATTTCTACATCACCATCGCTGATTACAGATTTAACGTAAACACAGGTGGATGTTGAAGTGTCGTCATTTCAATAAATACTAGCAAATGTTTTTAAATTGAAAGAGAAAACATTTCTGTTAGATCACTTACTGAAAATATTCTGCAAATTCCTGAATCTGTTTTCAGAGCGATGTAGTACAAAATTATTCAGCGCCGTGGTGTAATTGCTCACAGGTGTGGCCCGGAGACCCCACCCATTGGTCTGCCCTTGTATCACATCATGTCCCTGGGGCACCCATGTGCTTGTGGTTTGTGCACAAGATGAGCACTTGGGTTTTGAGTCACTTTAGATGTTCACAACTTAAGACAACAGGAGTAGAAGGGCCCTCAAAGGCTCACTTTCTTTTCTCTGCTTAAAAAGACTAGAGCCATTTCAGATAGATGAGTGTCAGTCTTATTTTTAACAGCCTCTGGAGAAGAAAGACATTTCTCTTGATACTGGTCTGGGTTCCATTTCTCTGTCTTACCACCTTCCCATTTTCAGTGTAGACAGTACTGGAATGCTTTTTATTAATTGACAAATGGTACATGGTGGTGGGGGGGGTTGGGTAGGGGAAGGGGTAATATTTCAAAATAACGATATCATCATGAAGATTCATTCTGTGCCTCCTTGTGTGACTTTGAGCATGAGGTTATCTTTGGGTAAGGCAGCGTTTTTATGTTTTCTTTTTAATAGGAAAGTTGGTAACTAAATTAGTAATAACAGTGACAGAGTGGCCAGTCAGGTCCCCTTGAGTCTTCACATGGCCATGATTAAGAGGGATGCACCTGTCAAGCCATTGGGAACTTGTCATTCGCTGTATCCTCAAGGCCCAGGGCCACACACTCCTTCATAGTTTGAAATATCAAGGCTTTGGGGCCCAGGATCCTGTGAGCAAGGGCGTTTGCAACCACGGTTTCTCTGCCCTGGTGCTTTAGAGTTGGAGACCATTCAGAATCAGCTTTCTAACTCCCAACCCTCCCCCGCACAACAGTGAGACGGCTGCAGCCCCCAAGGAGGGGATGCAGGTTTGCCCTGAATATAGACTCACTCTTAGTCATAAACGCTTCTGAGACGTTGATGAGAACTTGGACTCTCTCCTCACACAGATGCCACGAGCACAGATTTTGCCAAGTTTTCTGAGAATCCTGGTGGATGCCGTGGCAAGAGCTCCTTTCTAGAAGCAGCTGCTGGATGCTTTGCGTTCTTAATGGGAAGCAGAGCCTGCAGGAGGGTTCCGGGGCTCTTCTGCTCTTCCTACCTCGGACACTTTTGCACACAGATCTTGGGTGTATATAGGGACACCCTCGCTCTGATCCCCAGCACCAGTCAGTATTCTTATTAAGTGCCAAAAAGAGAGCATAGGGGCTTCGCTGCAGTGAAATGAACACAGTGCGTGATGAAAGGTAGAGCTGGAGGCTTGTGATACAGATTCACGGAAACATAGTTGTTATGTACAAGTTATGAAATAAACTCTTAAGTCCATAATTTAATAGTTGATTCTCCAATAATATTTTCTTTCCTCCTTCTACAACTTCACTCTACTTCCTTAGAATTTTTATAAGTGTGCTTTAAAATAATTTTTTTACATACTTAGATGTCATACAGAGAGAGAAACGGTAGAGAAGTCCTCTGGTTCACACCTCCATTCAGAGCAGGAATCCATCTGGAGGGCTCACCTAGCCTCTGCTTAGATTATTTTAATCAGGAATGCCCTTCCTGCTGAGTTTTTTGTAGTTTTGACTGTTAGAAATTTCTTTCTTAAATTGAACTGAAATCTGGCTCCCGCAACTTCCACGCATGGGTCCTAGGCATTTCCTTTGTATGAAATAGAGTGAATTGGACCCATCTTGTGAGACAGGCTTTAAGGTGTTAGTTGGGAAGATGAGCTCCAAGTCTTCTGGTCTCTAGATTAAACTCAAAGTTCTTCCAACCCGCTCATGAAAAAGCCCTAGGGCAGCGGTTCTCAACCTGTGGGTCGCGACCCCTTTGGCAGTCGAACGACCCTTTCACAGGGGTCGCCTAAGACCACCCTGCATATCAGATATTTACATTACGATTCATCACAGTAGCAACATTACAGTTATGAAGTAGCAATGAAAATAATTTTATGGTTGGGTCACAACATGAGGAACTGTATTTAAAGGGCCAGAAGGTTGAGAGCCACTGCTCTAGAGTCTCTCGACTTCTGTGTACTCTAAAAAAACTTGTCTAGTGCCCAGACAAGAAAAAGTTAAAGGACTCCATTAACACCAAAACAACATTACAGGAAATGTTAAAGGAACTTAGTGAAAAAGAGGAAGAGGAAGAAGAAGGATAGGAAGGGGGAGGGGGAGGAAGAAGAAGAGATAAAAATATGAATCATAAAATGGTAATAACTACCTACCTATCAATAATTGCTTTAAATGTAAATGGGTTAAATACTTAAGTCAAAAGACATTAGGGTTGCCCATCAATAGCCAAGTGGGTAAAAAAGGCATGGTACAGCCGAAACCGGTTTGGCTCCGTGGATAGAGCATCGGCCTGCGGACTGAAAGGTCCCAGGTTCGATTCCGGTCAAGGGCATGTACCTGGGTTGCGGGCACATCCCCAGTAGGAGATGTGCAGGAGGCAGCTAATCGATGTTTCTCTCTCATCGATGTTTCTAACTCTCTATCTCTCTCCCTTCCTCTCTGTAAAAAATCAATAAAATATATATATATTTTTTAAAAAGGCATGGTACAATGTAGGCCAGGAGGAAGATGGTAGTGGAATAAGTGGACCCCCCCCCCCCAGAATCAGAACTAAATTGGGGAATATTCACTAGAATTAGAACTAAATTGGGGAATATTCACTCCAAAATGCCAGCTGGGGACTGGCTGAAGAGATGTTTAAACAGGGAAGGTCAGAAACCACCTCAAGACTGGTAGGAAGGGCATGTTGTGAGAGGCGCTGGCCGAGCTCTCAGGAGCGACAGGCCAAGGAGGAGGGTTCCCTAGATTGAGAGGGGCCTCTGGGACCCCCAGGCAAGGCACCCCAACCTGGACAGCCAGAGTCGGCAACAGCTGCCCACATAGCGACCTGTGTTGGAGATTCTAGCAGCCAGAAAACAGCTTCCCAGAGGCAAAGCCACTATTTTTGAGGGCAGGTGCACAGAATTTTTGTTCCCAGTCACTCACCCCGGTTTCTGCAGAGGAAGGGCCATGTGGACTGGAATTGCCTGAGGAGAGACGGGGTGGAGGGAGTTGGGGAGAGTGCTGGGAGGATGGCTGCAGGATACCTGTGCTGAGTCATCCTCCCACTATCCCGTGGCCATTTCTCCTGAATCATAGGCCCCTCCCAACAGGGGAACCCTGGGGAACGGCAAATGCCCCGCCCCCGGGATAGAGTTCATCCCACCCTAAGGAATCCCACTCATCCCACACTCTGGAATCCAGCTGGCCCCACCTGGTACCACTAACCCAGCTGAAGAGGCAGCAGCCTCAGGGAGCAGCCAGTCATTGGCTGGCTGTGAGTTAGAGATCTTCCTTCCACATGCCTGGGAGCCTGGCTGGCACTTCCCTCTCACAGGAGAGCTGATATAAACTGACTTCCAGCAGACCCAAACAGCCTCCCTACAAGGGTCTCCACCTGGCTGAGGACAGGGAAATAGTACAGGTACACACCCTCCACCTGACTTAGGGCCCTGTGCTGCCAAAAAGCCAACCTAGGACAGTGGTTCTCAACCTTGGCTGCACATTAGAATCACCTGGGAATCTTTTGAAAATCCTGATTTCTGGGCCTCATCCTCTGGAAATTCTGTTTCTTTGTTACTAATGTTGTGGCCCCACCCCATAACAAATAGAATTTCCGGAGGATGGGGGCCAGAAATCAGGATTTTCAAAAGATTCCCAGGTGATTCTAATGTGCAGCCAAGGTTGAGAACCACTGACCTAGGAGCTCAGCTTGGCCCTTCGCATGGGCAGACAAGCCCAGTAAAAGCAGCCGCAGCTGTGGATCGCTTAAAGCTTCAAACAGGATGTCGAGAGCCAAACTGGGACAGCTTCTGGCATTGGCTGGCACAAAATACCTCCTGGGAGGCCCAAAACAAGCATACAGAACAGCCTCAGACAACGTAACAGTAGGATACAAAGGGAAGCCCTCTCAGGCATCACCACCTGCCAAGGTGAGCTTCACTGCACCTGTACAACAGCTCACACACATGGTTCGGGCTGGGCCTCACAGTTAGCCAGCCTGAGAGGAGATCCCACACATGAACAGGATAATAGTCAAGACCAAATTACAACAGGAGAGCCTAAACATCTACAAACGGATTACTCCTAGAGCATCCAGCTCAGGAGTTCAAGAAGACTGCACCACTGGGGCCCACGGGACATTTCCTACAAAAGGCCTCCCCACAGAGCCTGGGAATCACAGCAGGCATACCTGTAACACATATACAACACAGACAACTTAAATGGAGAGAGAAAAAACTCCCAAATGAAAGAAAAGGAGGACTCCATGAAAAGACCTAAAGGAGCTGGAGGTAAGCAATTTAGATGGATTACAACTAGTGAAATAGGAGCTGCAATAAAAAATATATATATCTCCCAACAAACAAAGGTCCTGGACCAGATGGCTTCACAGGTGAATCTTACCAAACATTCAAAGAACTAACACCTATCCTTCTCAAATTATTCCAATAAATTCAAGTCAAAGGAAGACTCCCAAGCACATTTTATGAGGCCAGCATTGTCCTAATTCCAAAACAAGATAAAAACACCACAAAAAAAGAAAATTATAGGCCAATATCCCTGATGAACATAGATGCTAAAATCCTCAACAAAAATATTAGCAAACACATCCAGCAATATGGTACAATATTCACACATCAGTAATTGTGCTGCTACACCACATAAACAAAATGAAAGATAAAAAAAATTCACATGATCATATCAATAGATGCAGAAAAGCGTTTGAGAAAATCCAGCACACATTTGTGATAAAAAAAAAAAAAGAAAAACAACAACGCAGCAATGTAGAAATAAAGGAAACATACCTCAATGTAATAAAGGCCATATATGACAAACCCACAGCTAACATCATACTCAATGGGAAAAAACTACAAGCGTTTCCCTTCAGACTGGGAACAAGACAGGGGTGTCCGCTTTCACCACTCTTATTCAACACAGTATTGGAAGTCCTAGCCACAGCAATCAGACAAGAAGAAATAAAAGGCATCCAAAGTGGAAAGGAAGAAGTAAAATTGTCATTTTTTTGCAGATAACATAATACTGTATACAGAGAACCCTAAGGAATCCACAAAAAAAACCAACAAAAAACTACTAGAACTGATAAATAAATTCAGTAAAGTAGCAGGATACAAAATAAATATCTAGAAATTGATAGCATTTTTATACACCAATAATGGATTATCAGAAAAGGGAACTAAGAAAACAATCCCATTCACAAATGCTTCAAAAAGAATAAAGTGACTAGGAATAAATTTAACCAAGGATGTAAAAGACTTGTACTCATAATGTTCTGATGTTGCTAATACATCAGAACATTATAAGACACTGAATAAAGAACTTGAAGAAGATACAAATAAGTGGAAGCATTATACCATGTTCACAAATAGGAAGAATTGACATCATTAAAATGTCCATACTACCCAAAGTTATCTACAGATTCAGTGCACTTCCTGTCAAGATACCAATTGTGTTTTTCACAGAGCTAGACCATATATTCCAAAAATTTATTGGAACCACAAAGAACCTGAATAGCCACAGCAATTTTGAGAAGGAAGAACAAAGTTGAAGGAATCACACTACCTGATATCAAAGTATACTACACTGCCATAGTAATCAAAACAGCATGGTGCTGGCATAAAAACAGACTTACAGATCATTGGAACAGAATAGAGAGCCCAGAAATAAGCCCACACCTTCATAATCAATTAATATTAAGCAAAGGAGAAAAAAAACATATAATGGAGTAGTCTATTCATTTGAGGGTGTTGGGAAAATTGGACAGATAAATGCAGAAAAATAAAACTAGACCATCTTCTTACTCCACATACAAGAATAAACTCAAAATGGGTTAAAGAATTAAATGTTAGACTCAAAACCATAAAAACCCTGGAAGAAAACATAGGCACTGAAATTTTGGGCATTTCTCAGAGCAATATTCTTTCTGATCTCCTCGGACAAGGGAAACAAAAGAATAAATAAATGGGACTACATCAAACTAAAAAGTTTTGCACAGCAAAGGAAACCATCAACAAAATGAAAAGACAACCCACTGAATGGGAGAACATATTCACTAATACATCTGATAAATGTTAATATCCAAAATTTATAAAGAACTTTTAAAAAATCTCAACACCAGCTCTAACCGGTTTGGCTCAGCGGATAGAGCGTCGGCCTGCAGACTAAGGGGTCACAGGTTTGATTCTGGTCAAGGGCATGTACCTTGGTTGTGGGCACATACCCAGTAGGAGGTGTGCAGGAGGCAGCTGATCGGTGTTTCTCTCTCATCGATGTTTCTAATTCTCTATCCCTCTCCCTTCCTCTCTGTAAAAAATCAATAAAATATTTTTTTGAAACCGGTTTGGCTCAGTGGATAGAGCGTCGGCTTGAGGACTGAAGGGTCCCAGGTTCGATTCCGGTCAAGGGCATGTACATGGGTTGCGGGCACATCCCCAGTGGGGAGTGTGCAGGAGGCAGCTGATCGATGTTTCTCTCTCATCGATGTTTCTAACTCTCTATCTCTCTCCCTTCCTCTCTGTAAAAAGTCAATAAAATATATTTTTTAAAAAAAATAAAAATAAAAATAAAAATCTCAACACCAAAAAACACACACCAATCCAATTAAAAAATGGGTAAAGGATCTGAATAGACACTTCTCCAAAGAGGACATACAGATGGCTAATCTATACTAATAATAGAGGAATGTGCAAATTGTCCGGGGCACTGTCACAGTAACGACCAAACAGCTGGCTGCTTGGGGTGACCAGGTTGGCAGGGTGTTAGTGAGAGACGACCAAATGACTACAGCAGGTTGTGTGGGGTGAACAGGCCGGCAGGGGGACAGTTGGGGGTGACCAGGCTGGTGGGGGTGGGAAGGCAGTGGGGGTGATTGGGCCGGCAGGGGAGCAGTTAGGCATCAATCAGGCCAGCAGGGGAACGGTTAGGGGGCGATCAGGCTGGCAGGCAGGTGAGCGATTAGGAGCCAGCAGTCCCAGATTGTGAGAGGAATGTCCAACTGCCGGTTTAGGCCCGATCCCTGTGGGCTGAGGGACACCGCCCCCCCGTGCACAAATTTCATGCACCAGGCCTCTAGTCTATATAAAAGCCTCAGCGACCAAATGACCAAACGACCGGTCACTATGACGCGCACTGACCACCAGGGGGCAGATACTCAATTCAGTAGCTGCCCTCTGGTGGTCAGTGCACTCCTACGGCCAACTTCCCATGGCTGGCCCACTTCTCGCAGTCCTTCCCACCCCCCACCCCCCACACCAGCCAGGCCGAGGGACCCCACCTGTGCATGCATTTGTGCACCAGGCCTCTAGTAGACATATAGAAAGATGCTCAACATCACTGATCATCAGATAAATGCAAATTAAATCCACAGTGTGATATCACCTCACACCTGTCAGAATGGCTATAATAATAAAAGCATAATATGCTAATTAGACTGGACAGCTGAACAACCTTCCGGACATCCTTCCGGACGACCTTCCAGACTAAGCCGGGGCTGCGAGGGCCAGCTGAGGCAGGCAGAGCTATGAGGGCTGAGCCCCTTGCACGAATTTCATGCATTGGGCCTCTAGTCATCAATAAATCAACAAACAAGTGTTGGTGTGGATGTGGAGAAAGGGAACCCTAGCACATGCTGGTGGGAATGCAGACTGGTGCAGCCACTGTGGAAAGCAGTATGAAGCTTCCTCAAAAAATTAAAAATGAACTGCCTTACTTATTTCAAAAAACAAAAACCGGTAACACTACCCTGGCTGGGTGGCTCAGTTGGTTGAGGCATCGTCCCATACACCAGAAAGGTGGCAGCTTTGGTCCCCAGTCCAGGTGCGTGTTCTCTCTCTCTCTTCTTCCCTTCCTCCCCCCTCCCTTCTTCTCTTCCTCTATCTCTCAAATCAATAAACATGTCCTCAGATGAGGATAAAAAACAAACAAACATGAAACACTAGTTCCTATTCATTGCAGCATTATTTACAATAGCCAAGACCTGGAAACAGCCCAAGTGCCCATCAGTAGATGGGTGGATAAAAAAGCTGTGGTACATTTACACCATGGAATACTACTCAGCAGTAAAAAAGAAGGAACTCTTACCCTTTGCGACATGGATGGGCCTGGAGAGCATTATGTTAAATGAAATAAGCCATTCAGAGTAAGACAAGTACCATATGATTTCACTCATATGTGGAATCTAATGAACTAAATGAACCCACAGATGGGCTGCAAGCTTACAGCTGTCAGAAAACGGGGGTTGGGGGGCTTGATGGGGCGGGGTGGGGGAGGAATTGGGCAAAGAGAAAAAAGGAGGAAAACCAATGGATAGGGGCAAAAATTTGGAGATTGCTGGGGGAAGTGGTGGAGGTAGGTAGAAGAGGGTAAGGGAGGATAATGGTGATAGGTGGATTGACTTGGGATGGTGAACACAGTACAGTGCACAGATGGTGTGCTGTGGAATTGTGCACCTGAAACCTGGGTAATTCTGTTAATCTGTCACCTCAATAAGCTCATAAAGTGGGGGGCGGGGGGAGAAAAGTGCAGGGACAAGGAAATAGAAAATAACAATGAGAGAAAATTAGCAAAACCAAAGGCTTAACAAGGCAAATAAACCTCTGCCAATACTGATCAGGGAAAAAGTGTGCACGTAGCATGCAAAGAACTGTAAACAGAAAATTACAGAATTCTAACGTGGCAATCTGCCAGGAGCAGATAGATGTCCGTACCAAGCACTGAAATGATCTCAGAAAGAATGGGGACACTCAGCACATCCTGCATGTGAACTTTACTCCTCCCAGCAGCTCCTCTGCGGTCGGCAGCATCTTTATGGAGACGCTGGGAGATGAGGCAGGAAGAGAAGACGAGCTCCCGCCGCCATGTGTGTGGGGCAAGGCCTGAGGCTGGAGCCCCAGCTCTTGGCTGCTAAGTGTTCTCGATGGCCCCCAGCAAACCTGAATGGAGCGTGACTATCAGAGGAAAGGCGCCCCAGACACTCCCCAGGGCACATTAATCTCACAGGTCAGTTTTCACTAAACTTGTAAGAAATGGACAAACCCTATATTACCCAGGTTGTCAAACCACCCAACGCAGTTTAGGAGGCTACTATCATTTTTATTCCAAAATTGAGCAAAGACAGGTGGAGATGGATGCTAACTGAACCCAACATTGTATGGTTTATTCCAAAATGCAAAGGTGACTCAGCACAACTATTTCCATAAATAACCTCTTTTTGTTGTTGGCTTCATGCAAGGAGAGGGCAGGGGCTCATCCGCTGAGGGCCTGGGTGGAGGCTGTGCCCTGCTGAGTGGAGCCGGGCAGCTAGGATGAGGCTCGGTGTGTGCGTCCCGTGGGCCTGCCAGTCATTCTAGAAACAGCCAGCTGCCACCTCTGCACAAATCCACACGCATCCTTCCAGGAGGGCCCTGTGCAGCCCCTGCAGCTGGGCTGTGTTGCTCCCCCGCACTGTCAGGACTCCTCGGTTCCCTCCTGCCCTCGCCCAACTGCATGCCATTCCTTCACCCATTTTCAACCGCCCCTGAATGCTCCTGTGTCATAAATCAGACACGTGTGCCTGTCTCTGGAGACCTCCCTCCATGGTTGCAGGTTTAAGTACCTAGTCCAGCTGCGTTGACAACTAAGGACCGGAAGTTGCCTGGGTGAAGGAGGGTCTAATCCTGTAGACTTCATCCCCCAGAGGTAACTCAGCTCCGTCCCTCCTCCCTCGGCCATCATCACCTGCCTGCAAATAGTCCTCCTGCCTGGGGACAGTGGCCGAAGGGTGTCCTGGCTTCCGCTCTTGTCCAGCTACTGCCCAACCTTCATCCCTCCCTGAATAGGCCTCCTGGGATGCCACTGTGAGCACCTGTCGCTGCCTCCTAGAGTCCCCACACCATGCTGCTCCCACCTACCTTCACTTCACATTATCAAGGTGGCGAGCATCACATTTAGACACCTGGGTGTCCTAAACCACACCCGTGCCTTTTCTGCAAAGGTGGGTGAACCCGGGGAACTGTAATGATGGCAGATTCCCGGGACCCACCCAGAGCCCCGAGTCTGAGGTCTCGGCAGAGTCTTGGGCATCTGTCTTATAAATGAGCCCAGGTCAAGGCCAATTCCTGGGCCTGCCAATTCAAGGGCGCTGGGTTGGGGGCGTGGAGTGGAGTATACCCTGCCCCCTAGATGCCCACCTTGTGCCCATAAGACTCAGAGACAACAGAGCAATCACAGTGCAGTACCCATGTCAGGAGAGCCCAGGGGGGCAGCCAGGGCTCAGCCTTGAGGAAAGGGGTGAACCGGGTAACAGGGTGCCAGGGGTTTGCCAGAAAAGAGAGTCAGTCGGGGATTAATTCGGGTGCAAAGTCAGGAAGGAGCCATGGTCAGGGCACGGGGGTGGGAGAATGCCACAGCCCAGGGCCCTAATCACCGGACGCTCGCCCTTGACCCCAGGCCTGGAGCTGGGAGAAGCGAGCGGGCAGGGCCCCGGGTTCAGAGGCCTCGGGCAGGACGGTCGGACGGCTGGGAAGGGCGCCGCAGCCTCGCCAGATCGGCGCGTCCCGCGCTCTCCGGGCGGTCGCCAGGGGGCGCTGCCCGCGCAGTCTCTCCATAGAGCGGGGCGGGCGCGGGGGAGCCGGGCGCCGGGAGGCCCAGGGTCGCTCCCAGCGGGCTCAGGCCAAGTGCCGATCCCGGGTCTGGGCGCACGGGAGCCGGTGAGTGGGGGCGCGGCCGGGCGGGGCGGGAGCTGCCGGCCAGGGAGGCGCGGGGCGGGGAGGCGCGGCCTGACAGGTGCGCGCGTGGTCGCCCGCGGGCGGGAGGGGCTGCGGGCAGGAGGCGGTGGACCCCCGCTGCCGCCCAGAGCAGCGATTCTCAACCTGTGGGTCGCGACCCCTTTGGGGGTCGAACGACCCTTTCACTGGGGTCGCCGAAGACCATCGGAAAACACATATATAATTACATATTGTTTTGTGATTCATCACTGTGCTTGCATTATGTTCAATTTGTAACAATGAAATTGGGGGTCACCACTACATGAGGAGCTGTATTAAAGGGTCGCGGCGTTAGGAAGGTTGAGAACCGCTGGCCGGGAGAGCCCGGCCCTTCTCCAGGCGCGCTGGCCGGCGGCCGGAAAAGCCAGCCTGCACCCGCGCCCCGCTGGGCCTCAGTGCCCCGGTCTCTGAAATGGGACGAGCAGGGCTGCCCCCGCCGGTGCTGGCGCAGAAGGGAAGGGCTGTCTGCGGGGAGGGGGCGCTGCTGTGCGGAGCTGGGACCGGATGGAGGCGAGCCGCGGGGCGGGGGTCAGCGGGGCTCCGGGTGTCCCCCGTGAGAGCGGGCAGGGCCAGGTGACCCAGTCCCCTCATCCTGTGCTCAGGGGGCCGGGGGGCCTGGAGGGGAGGCGGCGAGGGAGGCGCCCGACCTGCGCCTTGCTCGGTGTGGCGGGCAGTTTGGGCGCTGGGGGGCCCCCTTCCTCCTCCTGGGCGCGGAGGGGCAGGTGCGCTGCTGGGCTCCAGGGGCCAGACGTGCCCTGGGAAGAGGTGCCGGGTCCCCATCTTACAGCTGGAGTAACTGAGGCTGAGAGGTGACAGGGCTTGTTGGAGGTCTCAGGACCAGGAAGGGGCAAAGCTGGGGTTTCAACCGTGGCAGGTCGGCTCCGAAAGCCACACGCCTGCCACCGTGCCCGGCGACAGGCCAGGCTGCAGCTGCCCCTGCGCTCGCCCACGGCAGGCACTGAGCTCCCAGAGGCATCTGCTCTGGCCCTGAGTGCTCACAGCAGGTGTGGCGGAGGTAAGTGCTGGGGAGACAATAAAACAGGATAATTGGGGTGGAGAGAGACGGGGTGGGGGCAGCACCTTCGCCTAATTAGAAAGAGTGGCCCTGAGCAGTGAGTGACCCCGGCTGTGAGACAGTGGAAGGGCAGAGCCCCCTGGGCAGGTCGGAGGGACCTTCAGGTGCATGGCCCTGAGGCCGTGGTGGGGTGGGAAGAGCTGCAGCAGAGCTAGCAGAGGAGCTGTGGGGTTGGGTTTCCTCTGGTGCAGGGGGGCGTCCTCAGAGGGTGGCACATTTGAGAATTGAAAGGAGCCCCCTGAGTATGTTTTCGCTTTGACATACCCGAGTTGGGTGCAAAGGAGGGAGCGGGGAGAACAGGGAGAAGGCTGCTGGCGTCCACCAAGGATTTTCAAGGAGGAATCCACAGGCTGCCCCTAAGTGTGTCCACCCCCTGGGCCCACGGCCACACAGAGGCCTCCTCTGTGCCTGCAGGGCCTGGCGGGCAAGGAGGACGGGGTCTTCTGATCCCGTGGTCAGCTGTGATGGACAGGGGAGCCAGGTTTGGGCTCCAGCCCTGCTCTCTCCCTGCATTACAGGGCTCCCCGCCCTCCCTGTGCCCAGCAGGGGAGAGGTGCCTTTGTAGAGTTTGCAAAGATGGGATGCTGGGTGTTGGGATGGCTGTTCCCGCTGGTCTCTGTGCCCTTTTGACATGTTCCCATGATTCTGTCCCAGCTCTCACAGGGCTTTGACCCAGGCCTACAGTCAGCCATCCCTCCAAGAGGCCTGGGCACCTTTCAGGCAGGGGTGGGATTGGCAGCCAGGATCTGGGCCTCAGATGTGCGTGTTGTTACCTTGGCGCCATGGCCTTCGGGCCTTCTCAGTGGACGGGGCCAGAAATCTTTTCTAACTAAAATTTAACATATCCATCTCCTTTCTCCAACAATAAGAACCTGGGTCCCCAAAACATCAATATATTTAATCATTTGCTTAATCCTAGCATGCACCCCAAGTAATTTCTGAATCACTGCATCCAAACCACAACCAACCAAAGTATACTAGGTCAAGGTCAGGATTTCTTTGGGTAGTCGGCACTAGTCGAGTATGTTATCAATTTGATATACCGTTATACCGTTAGCTTCATCTGTTTCTGTTTGCATACAATTTATTTTTCCCCTTTTAGTTTTTAAGATAATTTTATTTGTTGGATAAACATCTCTGTGTCTTCCTCCTTGTTCTTGTCTACTCTAATACTTGTTGCATCCTCTGCAATGGAGCAGTTATGTGCCCGACGTCCCTGCTGAACTGTGTGTGTGTGTGTGTGTGTGTGTGTGTGTGTGTGTGTGTGTGTGTGTGTACGCACTCCTGGAACCCTGCGCTTGGTGGCAACAACTAGAACAGCCCCAGTTCCATTGGAGGGGGCTGGAAAAGAAGTTGTGGGACACTCACATGATGGGCCATCTGTCAGCAGACTTTTAGAAACATGTTAGGTGAACAAAATCAAGTCACAGGCAAGCATGTCAAACTCACAGCTGGCGGGCCACATGCCTCATTTAGGCGACACCATGATTATAAAACTTAAAAGCAAGCTAACTATACAGTGTATTGTTTAGAGATACATATTTTTGCAATAAAATATTTGTTTTAGAAAATTTTTAAAATATATTTTATTGATTTTTTTACAGAGAGGAAGGGAGAGAGATAGAGAGTTAGAAACATCCATGAGAGAGAAACATCGACCAGCTGCCTCCTGCACACCCCCTACTGGGGATGTGCCCGCAACCAAGGTATATGCCCTTGACCGGAATCGAACCTGGGAACCTTCAGTCCACAGGCCGACGCTCTATCCACTGAGCCAAACCAGTTAGGGCTGCAATAAAATATTTTTAGCATTAAAATTTTATATATAAACATTATAACTTAAAATTAAAACTTAATATGAATTTTGATTTAACATAAATATAAAACTTTTCATTCACTTGCTTCATAAACATAGTCTACCATATATCACATGCATATTTTCCCTGGTTAAACATCTATTCCAAGGATATATATATAATTACCTACATTTTTTAATGATCATGTAGCATTTTAGCTTTTAAAAGAACATGTAACTCTTCACTTATTTGCAACTTTATTTAGCCAATATTCTCAACACTATTTATTGAATAGACTGTCTCTACCTCAGTGTATGTTCTTGCCTCCTTTGTCAAATATTAATTGACTCTATAGGAATGGGTTTACTTCTGGGCTCTCTATTCTGCTCCATTGAACTATGTGTCTGTTCTTATGTTTTGATTACTATGGCCTTGTAGTATCTCTATATATAAAAGCCTAATATGCTAATTGTCCCTCCGACCATTCAACCAGTTGCTATGACGTGCACTGACCATCAGGGGGCAGAGCCTCCAACCGGTAGGTTAGCTTGCTGCTTGGGTCTGGCTGGAGACTGGGGGCCGGACACAGCCTGGAGCCCTCCCACAGTCCCTCCCCAGCCCCGATTGTGCACTGGTGGGGTCCCTCAGCCAGGCCTGCACCCTCTCGCAATCTGGGACTCCTCTGGGAATGTCAGAGAGCCAGTTTTGGCCTGATCTCAGCAGGCCAGGCTGAGGGACCCCACCAATGCACGAATCAGTGCACTGGGCCTCTAGAAGTTTCATATCAGGTAGCGTAGAATCTAAGAGAGGAAATATTTTTTAAATTCCAGGTAGTGGGAATGCTGGGAGTGGGGTGAGTAGGGAGGTGGCACAGGTGGAATCGGAGGAACTGGTGGCGCTGCACTGTCTGGTGGGTGGAGGTCCCCCACAATTTAGGTTGTTGTCATGCATTATGACTTACATACGTGTGACAGGTCATCTTTTTATGTTGCAAATATTATCTAACAAAATCCACTCTGTCGCCCCCATCCTGCATGCAGGCTGGGAGCCTGGTATGCGACGCACAGGAAGGCTCTGGTCCTCCCTAACCAGCCATTTTCTGGTTTCCCCGTCAGCCCTCAGCAGACCCGGGGCACAAGAGAGGCAGTCAGAGGGGCCAGGAGAAGGGAGGCAGCTCTGCGGGCGGAAGCGGGCCACCCTGCACTCAGACAGCCAGACCCCCCCGGGCAGGTGGCTGGGGAGCGGCTGCCTGGTCCTGGGAGAAGGTAACCCTGCTTCAGAACCCCAGGTGGGAGATGGGACCCACTCATGACATATTCCCCTGGAAATGGTTGGACTCCCCTGTTCCGTGTTTCTACATGCAGGGCGGTGCCCGTCAGTCATCGGAGGCATTCGGGTCCTGAGGGCACCCGGGGCTTTCCCCAGCTCAGCGACCTGACACCCACCGGTCTGCCGAGCCCCTGAGTAAAACACGGCCGTGCAGCGGCTGAGCCGGGGGCTGTGGAGGGCTAAAGAGGCTGAGATGGCAGAGCTGTGACAGCTGCTCGGGCTGGGGGTGGCAGGGCCTGCAGTTTGGCCGATGTTTCTGCATGAACACAGCGAATTGTATCAGCACTCTGTGTGATGAAAAGGACATTGAGTGTCTGCATGATGCAGCTCTGAATGTTTGCCACGAAAAATGCTTTTCTGTTTTGCAAACAACAAGTGTCAGGAGGAAGAAGCCAGGTTATTGTGCTGCAACCGTGAGCAGAGGTGTTGACAGACGCACACACGTGGAATAACGTGATCAGCGCTCCCACTCACACTGAGGAAGCCCCGTCCCTTCCTCCTGCAGCCTCTGCCCCGTTCAGACGGCGGGGGCCGCGGGCGGGCAGGGATGGAACAGACCAGGCGGGGCTGTCCCTGTCTTTCCTTAGGAAGTTTTCAAAGCCAGAAACGTATGAAGAATGGACGGGATGTGCGTGAACCGCCATGATCTCGTCCCCTGACTCCAAGCCCATCAGCCCATCTCCCTTTATCTTCCTTCCACTCTGCTAGGTTCTTAAAGCAAATCCGAAACACCCATCATGTGATGTAATGACCCTGTCTGACCCTGATTGGCAGCTCTAACCTCGGGGATTTGATGAGCATAAGCACTGACACTGACACACCAAGTGAAATTAATAATAATTTCTTAATATCGTCTAATATAACAGCCAGTTTATAATCACAGATGCCCCAATTCTTCAAAAATACTAGGATCTTTGGCAGCTCATTTATGCAAATCAGGATCGAAGCAAGTTCCACACATTGCATTTGATTTTTATAAACCTTAACTCACTTTTATTCCATAGTAGTCCTTCTTCCCATTAGTTTATTATTTAGGGCTATTCAATAGGTTAACTGTTTCTTCTTCCATGAGATTTGATAGTTTGTGTCTTTAAAGAAATTTTTCCATGTTATCCTCTTGATAGCTTTACAACTTGTGGTAATGTCACCTCTCTTGTTTGTAATATTGGTAATTTGTGTATTCTTTCTTTTCTTTGATTAGTCTGATTAGAAGGTGATTATGTGGGGTGTTTTTTTTTAATCTTCTCAGAGAACCAGCTTTTAGTTTTACCCCCTTTGAGTTGTATAGCTCATTGATTTCTGCTCTGAATATTCTCATTTGCTGTTATATTATTACTTTAGGTTCCATTTGTCCTTCTTCTTCTAGTTTCTTAAGGTAGAAGCAGAAGTCATTGATGTAAGTGATTTAACACCTATCTTTTTTCTACTAAATTGGGCACTTACTGCTATAAAATTTCCGGTAAGTACCACTTAAACTACCTCCCACATATTTTGATATGTTGTGTCTTTTTAACTCAGAAAATTTTCAATTATTTTTCTTTCATCTCTAAGTTATTTAGAAGTGTGTGATTTAGTTTCCAGTGGCCTCTTAGGCAGGGCTCGGCTTCCTACATCATCCCCTCCTCCCTGCTTTTGGGAGGGTTGACCCTGGGCCGCCGGACCACCTCGAGGGCCCATGGGTGTGTGGAGCCTGGGCCGTACCCCGCACACACTGCTGGGCTCTCTGCATGGAGACCCTCTCAAGTCAGAATCTGCCCAGTACCAGCTGGAGTCTGTGGAAGGGGTGGGTGGAGACAGGCCTGTCCCCCCACTGGGACTATCACAGGTCAGGCCCTCTCTCTGAGCCTCAGTTTCCCTTCTGTGAAATGCAGGTAACGACAACACTGCTTCTCAGCAAGTCTCAAGGAAACCAGATTCCCAGTCGCAGGTTTGCGTCCACACCGGTGTTGACCTGGATAAGGGCCCACTGTCCCAAGGGCTGAGCGAACACGCATCTCCCCAGCTGTCTGACAAGGGCCCTCTCTCCGTGCGCTGGCTGTTCTGAGAGAAGCCAGAGGAAGAGAGCGCTCCTTTGTCCGAGTGTAACACGGGTGACTCATCAGCCCTGGCTCTTCCCAGAAAAGATGACGAAGAGTTCGTTGAAGTTCAGCGGCGAGAGCCTCCTCCGGCAGCAGGAATGGGAGCGCGTCAGGGCAGCTCTGCTCTGGAAGCTATTCTTAGAGAAGTGGCCCCGCTGGGTGTCACTCAGGCCCCTGCCGGCTCGCCACCACGCCCGCGTCCCGCCATCCCCGGGGAGGGACGCTGGGGACGCCCCTGCCACCTGCCCTGACCACCCCTCCTGGACCACCCGCGTGTCGGCTCCACACCTGTGACTCTGTCACAGATCACCGCTCGCTGAAACTGCCCGGGTTTCAACTTAATCCCCCAACTCAGGGAGAAATGAAATTCCTTCTCTGTCCTTTAAGGGGTTCCAGACCCTGGACAGACATCTCTGGCTAGAAGGACACAGCCCCAGAGTGACGTCCATGCCGCCTCCACGCTGCCCTGACTGCCAGGGACCCTGCACCCTGTCTTCCACTTCCCTCGCCACCCCGGTACCGGGCCCTGACCGGACAGCCCCAAGCACACATGGCCAGGTCCTGAGTCTGGTCTTGGTGAGGGGCCCGGGCAACACAAGCGGAAGTGGAGGGCTGGGGGCAAGTCCTGCCCGGGGGCAGTGGGGGCAGCAGGCTGGTAACCACCCGGCCATCTGGGCATGACAGGGCCTGAGTCTCTTGTCACAGAGAAAGTGGCCCACCTTCAGGGGCAGGGGCGGGACGGGGTGGTGAGCAGGACCCACTGATGGAGCACTGACCCTGCTCCTAACCCCACTAGATCCACGGGCAGGCTGGCGGCTATGAGCCCACTTTACAGCTGTGGAAACTGAGGCTCAGACAGGCGAAGGGGCTGTCGCACAGCCAGTCAGTGGGGAAGATTCTGAGCAAGCAGCGCACTGCCCTGCCCACAAAGCAGGCCCGGCCTCAGGCGTGCTCCCCAGCCCAGCCTGAAACAACTCCCAGACTCGGAGAAAACAAGGCATTTGGTTTCACCCGCTGTTCCTGGCCCTTGAGAGGCCCGAGAGGTGCCTGTCCACAGGTGTGAGTGACACACGCGACAGCTGCGGGGCACTGGCTGTGCCCGCCCTGATGCTGGTGCAGCTGGGCAGGGCCTGCGGGTGCAGGTGGGCACTGACAGATGCTCCCGATGCGGTCAGCGTTGCCGAAGCAAATCCCTCGGCCCAAAGGACAGGCTCCGAGTTTGCTGGACGCTTGTCGGCTCCTGGGTTGCCCGTCCTCTCCGGGGTGATGCTCGGCTCCAGGCCGAGGGCGGTCCTGGCTCCTGCCTCCTGCCTGCATCTGCAGTGTCGGAACTCAAGCCTCTCCCCTGCCCTGCCCACCCAGTGAGCAGCCCGCCCCGTGGCTCACCCCTGCTTCCAGGCCCATGCTGGCCGCTGGCCGCACTGCAGGTGCTCAAGAGCCAGAGCCCAAAGTCCGGGCTCCTCTGCTCAGAAGCTGCGAACGGTTGCTCTCTCCTGTGCGGCGTTGGGAGCTCCCTCCCTGAAGAGGTTAGGGCAGTGGTTCTCCACCTTCCTAACGCCGCGGCCCTTTAACACAGCTCCTCATGTGGTGGTGACCCCCAACCATAACATTACTTTCGTGGCTACTTCATAACTAATGTTGCTACTGTTATGAATCATCATGTAAATATCTGATGTGCAGGATGTATTTTCATTGTTACACATTGAACATAATTAAAGCATAGTGATTCATCACAAAACAATATGTAATTATATATGTGTTTTCCGATGGTCTTAGGCGACCTCTGTGAAAGGGTCGTTCGATCCCCAAAGGGGTCGTGACCCACAGGTTGAGAACCACTGGGTTAGGGGGTCAGGAGTCCAACTCCTGGGCTGGGGGAGGGTCACAGGTGCCTGGAACTATGGCCACGGCCTGTGTCTCCCCGTGTGGTCCTGGCCCTGGAACCGGAGCTGTGGCCTTCTGACCCAGGCTGTCCCCAGCTCTCCGGGACTCAAGGGCCCCCATTTGCAGTAGCTCGTGCTGCTTAGGGGAGCCCTTCGCTCCAGGCCCTCGCTGGTGGGGCCACCGTGCGGGTGTCCTGCCTCCACCTGCAGGAGGGAGGTGGACCCCAGAGTAGGAGCCCTGCCCCGGGGAGCAGATCCCGCAGCTGCCACCCCCTGGGAGGCTGGGCCCGAACAGGGGAGCCGGTGCTGGTGACGCTGGCTGGTGGCCAGGCGGGGAGGTCCAGGTGGCCCCTGTGTAGGGTGCGGTGAGGGCTGGGGCCACAGGAGCCGTCACTGATATGATGGGGGAGGAATCTGGGGCGTCACAGGAGGGGGATCCTGGCCAGGGCGATGGGGATGGGCCTGCGGGCTGAGGGCCAGGCCTGGAGGGGGCGGGGCTGTGCCTCTGTGGTTGGGCCAGGGAGTTAGAGCCGCTCTGCCAGGAGCAGTTGGTGCTTCCATCCCTCCTCCTCCTGCTCCTGCCTCAGGGGCAACTGTTTCTCACAGAGTCTGACAGTCATTCCTGTGGTAAATACGAGGCTCGTGCCCTCACACAGGCCATGCTCCTCCCCAGCAGCTGCCGCCGGGCGGGCCGCCTGGTCACCCTGTCAGCTGTGGCCGCAGCGAGGCACCACCTTCTCCACCCTCCTCCACCTGCTGCTGCACCCACTCACCTCCCCGTCCATTCATTCACTCACTCACTCACTCACTCACTCACTCACTCACTCACTCCCTGATCCAGCAAGTGCTGACAGCCCTGTTCTGGGTGCTGGCGGTGCAGCCACGAGCAGGATGGACAGAGCTGTGCCCCAGGCGGCTCCGGGTCCCGTGGGGAGCACGGGAGACTAGCAGGTAAACAGGACGCACGATAACTATCGACTCAGATCTAAGCCTCAGGGACACAGAGCCGGGTCCAGGGTGGGCAGCGGCTGGGCAGCCAGTGCCACTGCACCAGCGGCCAGGGAAGGCCTCTGATGGAGGCTGAGAGGGAGCAGGGAGGCGAGGCCCGGAGGCAGCCTGTGGGAGAACAGCAGGCACAGAGCCAGAGGGAGCCACGCCCTGTGGGAGGACAGCAGTCATAGAGCCAGAGGGAGCCGGGCCCTGTGGGAGGACAGCAGTCATAGAGCCGGAGGGAGCCTGTAGGAGGACAGCAGGCACAGAGCCGGAGGGAGCCGCGCCCTGTGGGAGGACAGCAGGCACAGAGCCGGAGGGAGCCTGTGGGAGGACAGCAGGCAAAGAGTCGGAGGGAGCCACGCCCTGTGGGAGGACAGCAGGCACAGAGCCGGAGGATTCTGCACCCTGTGGGAGGACAGCTGGCACAGAGCCAGAGGGAGCCATGCCCTCTGGGAGGACAGCATTCAAGAGCCAGAGGGAGTCGCGCCCTGTGGGAGGACAGCAGGCACAGAGCCGGAGAGAGCTGCGCCCTGTGGGAGGACAGCAGGCACAGAGCCGGAGGGAGCCGCGCTCTGTGGGAGGACAGCAGGCACAGAGCCGGAGGGAGCCGCGCCCTGTGGGAGGACAGCAGGCACAGAGCCGGAGAGAGCTGCGCCCTGTGGGAGGACAGCAGGCACAGAGCCGGAGGGAGCCGTGCCCTGTAGGAGGACAGCAGGCACAGAGCCGGAGGGAGCCGTGCCCTGTGGGAGGACAGCAGGCACAGAGCCGGAGGGAGCCGTGCCCTGTGGGAGGACAACAGGCACAGAGCCGGAAGGCAGCAATGAGCGCAGGGAGCGCGCACAGGAGAGTCTGGACCGGGTCAGAGATGGGCTTGGAGCCCAGTTGAGAGGGGCCAGGCCTGACGTGGGAAAAGCCGATGGTGCTCACCAAGACCCAGTGCTGCGCTGGGGGCTCACTCACAGCCTCTCCAAACCGTTACAGTGCATGAGGGGGAGGGGCTGAAGCTGGGGGAGGGGTCGTACCCACAAAACACACTGGTCACGCACCCTGCCCTTGCCTTTTGGTCTACACCCCAACACCCCGCTGCCCAGAGGACCCTCTGCCCAGCCCTCGGGGCCACCTGTGTCCCTGAGGCATCTCCCCGCCCCGCCCCCCTCGGGAGGGGAACACATTTGGGAGAAAGGGGTTCTGAATGGGAGGGCACAGCGAGCGGGCAGACAGGTCTGGTGCCGTCTCACTTGCTGTTTTCAGGAAAATCAACGTATTTATTTAAATAAACATACATTTAATGACAGCTTACATTTCCACCTAAATCACACCTCATAATCAGAAAGCGAACGTAAAAGTTAATGCAACGAAAACAAACACTACTGATTTTTAACAAGAATAAAGTTAAAGCATACGTGCCGCATCCCGGTTCCAGGATGACATACAGTGTGCTGCTCTGCCTCGCCCACCGACTGCCTCGCCCACCGACTGCCTCGCCCACCGACTGCCTCGCCCAGGGACTGCAGCTTCACATCAGCCCAGTGCACGGAGCAGGGCGCCCGTTTCCTCCCGATCGCGGACGGCCTGAGCCCAGGGCAGCCTGACACCCAGGAGGGACATCAGCGCCAACAGAGAAAGTTCTGGCTTAAGGAGCAGGAATGGGTCTTTCTGCCCAGAGAGAGTAGGAAAATCCACTTTTTTAAGAAATATATTTTTATTAATTTCAGAGAGGAAGGAAGAGGGAGAGAGAGAGATAGAAACATCAGTGATAGAAACAACAGTCCCCACCCCCAACCCCCCCCCTCCCCGACTAGGGATGGGCCCACAACCTGGGCATGTGCCCTGACCAGGAATCGAACCGTGACCTCCTGGTTCATAGGTCAACACTCAACCGCTGAGCCATTTTAAAATCTCTTCCCTCTGCTCTTTCACACCCCAGCCCACAAGCCCGCACGTGCCTAAAGCCCCGAGCAGGGGAGCTGCCCACAGAGCGCAGGCGGCCTCGCTGTCCTTGAGTGACTTTAAAACACAGAACTAACATCAAAACTGCACCCCCCAGGAGCCTGGTCGGAACATTTGGCCCAAGCCTACTCGGGTCAGTTGTCTGCTAAAACAAAAACATAAATGTTTTCCATGGGACTTAAACAAGACCCAGAACTCCACAGCATAGCATCCCAAATGCCAAGAGCACCATCCGAAATCAGGAAAGTCAACTCTTGTGGGAAAAGGTAACGAACAGATGCCAGCACTAACATGGAGCAGGTGTTCAAATGATCTGAACCAGACTTAAAGCAACTATTATAAAAACGCACCAGCAAGTGAAGGCAAATGTTCTTAAAGAAAATGGACAGATAGGAAGTTTCAGCAAAGAAATAAGAGACGTGAAGGACCAAATGGGAATCTTAGAACTGAAAAGTGCCATCACCGAAATCTAGAAACTGACCGGATGGGCTCAGCAGCAGAAGGGTGAGGACAGCGAAGGTGACCAGTGACGCTGACGATGGTTCTATAGGAAGTATTCCGTCTGACTATGGGGAGAAACGAAAAATTAACAGAGCCGCAAACATCTGTGGGATAATGGCAAAAGGTCTAACATTCGTGCCACCGGAGTCCCAGAAGGACAGGAGGGCAGAAACGTATTCGAAGAAATGGTGGCTGAAAACTTCCCAAGTTAATCCAATACATAGACCCACATATTCAAGAACCCCAAAACAGCACGAGTCCCAAACAGAACAGAACAAAAAGGAATTCATGCCCAGGCACATCATCATCAAAGTGCTGAACACGAAAGACTAAGGGAAAAAAAATCAAGTAAAGTTATGCTTTTCTTATACGGAAGGAAGGATTCAAATTACTGTGGATTCTACAGTGGAAACCACAGAAGTCAGAAGTAAGTGGAATAACATTTAAAGTGCTGAAAGAAAAGACCTGTCGACCCACAGCTCTATATACACAGAAAATGTCCTTTAGGAACAAAGATGCTGTAGGCGATGCTCGGGTGAAGAATTTATTGCCAACAGAGCCGCTCTGTTGCGTCGCTAACGGAAGTTCCCTGGTAGAAGGGAAAGACACCGGAAGGACACTCACCAAGAGTGAAGACAGACAGAAAGGATCGACATCTGTATAAAATAACAGACCGTTCCCCTTTTGATGTTTGAAGCCAAAGATGATGACATTGTCAAATGGTCTTTTCAGTGAACATAAATGTAAGACACAGACACTGACAACATAAGTGAAAGGGTAACGCTGTCCGTGGAGGTTAGATTTTTTATATTCCACTTGAAGGGGTGACATGGTCTAAATAGACTCTGAGGTTAGTTAGGTACATTGTAATTCCTACTGCAATCTTGAAAGGAACTATACAAAGATATATAGTCAAAAACCAACGAGATAAATTGAAAAAGAGTGCTAGCAAATGTTCAAATGATTCGAAAGAAGGCAAAAAAGGGGGAACAGAAGAATTTAAAACAGGCAATAAAAAATAAAGTGGTTGCTGTGAACCTGAAATCTTCTAGAAGATAAAGTCTATTTTGAAAAAATAAAAAAATATCAACCTTCATCCAAACACATCAATTAATTCAATAACTGGAAATAGTCTAAACTCACCAATTAAAAGACAGAAATTGTTGGAATGTATTTTTTAAATGATCCAAGTTTATGCTGCCTAAAAATATTCATTTCCATTATAATGACATAGATAGGTTCGGAGAAAAAGAACAGAAAAGGATGTAGCGTGAAGATACTAATCAAAAGAAACCTGGAGTGGCAGTATTAACAGTCAGAGTAATCACCAAAGATGGAAGAGAGACATTGCATCCTGATAAAAGGTCATTTATGTCGAGGACACAACAATCCCAAGTGTGGGTGCACCTCCAACAGAGCGCCAAAATACATGATGCAAAACAGACAGAACCGACAGACAAGGCAGACAAATCCACAACTGCAGGGAGAGCCTTAGACACACCTCCCATTAACCCTCAGGACTCATCCACGGAAGTCAGCAAGGACACGGGAGAACTGAGCACCACCACCGACCAGCGGGACTCACGGACATGCATGCAACACTCTGCCCAACAGCAGAACCAACATCCTTCTCAAGTGCACATGGAATGTTCCTCAAGGCAGATCATATCTGGGGTCATACAACTCAACAATCTCAACAACATCACACTAATACAAAGTATGCTGTCTGGCCATGAGGTGAAGGGCTCCCACAAGACTGCTCTCCACCCTCTTGGGACTCGGATAGAAAGTCCAGGTTGTCACCTGTGCTTCTGGCCAACTGGCTATAAATCAGAGCTCCCACACTCCCCTCGGTCCTGTTAATTTGCTAGAGTTGGCAAAACTCAGGGAAACGTGGACTTACGTGACCAGTTGATTACAAAGGATCTTATAAAGGATACAGGTAAAGGGGTGCATTGGACAAGGCATGTGGAGGGGTGCGCCACTCTCCCGGCACCTCCACATATCCACCAACCCAGGGCTCTCTGAACCCCGTCCTTCTGGGTTTTTACAAAGGTTTCGTTACATAGACATGATTGATTAAATCATTAAAGCCATTGGTGATTGGCTCAACCTCCAACCCCTCTTCCCTGGAGGTCAGGAGGCTGGCACTGAAAGTTTCTACCCCTTAGTCACTTGGCAACCAGTCCCTATCGTTAGGTGCATCCAGAAGTCACCTCCTTAACATAAATCAGGTTTGGTTAAAAGCAGTTTGTTATAAATATCAAGACAGCTTTATCACTATTTTTTATTTTTATTTTATTTTTAAAACTAGAGGCCCGGTGCACAAAAATTTGTGCACTCGGGGGGAAGGGGGGGGTCCCTCAGCCCGGCCTGTGCCCTCTCGCAGTCTGGGTACCCTCAGGAGATAACGACCTGCTGGCTTAGGCCTGCTCCCGGGTGGCAGAGGGCAGGCCCAATCCCTAGGTGCAGCCCCTGGTCAGGCTCAGAGCAGGGCTGATTGGGGAGTTGGGGCACCACCCCCTGTCATGCACAGAGCAGGGCGGATCGGGAGGTTGCGATGCCACCCCCAGTCACGCTCAGAGCAGGGTTGATCAGGGGGTTGGGGAGCTCCCCCCTGTCACGCACAGAGCAGGGCCCATCAGGGGGGTTGGGGAGCTCCCCCCTGTCACGCACAGAGCAGGGCGGATCAGGGGGTTGGGGCGCCGCCACTGTCACACTCAGGGCAGGGCCGATGGGGAGGTTATGGCTTTACCCCATCACACACAGAGCAGGGCCCGTGGGGGGGGGGGGGGAGTTGTGGCGCCGCACCCTGTCACACACAGAGCTGCAGGGCAATCAGACGTTGGGGAGCTCCCTCGTATCAGGCACAGAGCAGGGCTGATCAGGAGGTTGGGGCACCTTCCCCTGTCATGAACAGAGCAGGGCAGATAGAGAGGTTGTGGCCCCACCCCCTGTCACACACAGAGATGCAGGGCAATCAGGGTATTTGGGCGCTGCCCCCTGTCACACTGATCCCAGTGCCAGGAGGTCTCTCGGCTCCGCTGATCCGGTGCTGGGAGGCATATTACCCTTTTACTATATAGGATAGAGGCCTGGTGCATGAGTGGGGCTGGCTTGTTTGCCCTGAAGGGTGTCCTGGATCAGGGTGGGGGTCCCCACTAAGGTGCCTGGCCAGCCTGGGTGAGGGGATGATGGCTGTTTGCAGCTGGTCACACACCCTTCAGAGTGGGGGTCCCCACTGGGGTGCCTGGCCAGCCTGGGTGAGGGGATGATGGCTGTTTGCAGCTGGTCACACACCCTTCAGAGTGGGGGTCCCCACTGGGGTGCCTGGCCAGCCTGGGTGAGGGGATGATGGCTGTTTGCAGCTGGTCACACACCCTTCAGGGTGGGGGTCCCCACTGGGGTGCCTGGCCAGTCTGGGTGAGGGGCTGAGGGCTGTTTTCAGGCTGGCAGGTGACGGAAGCTCCCAACCGCTCCTTTTTTTCTTTTTTCTTTTTATTCTGGGCCAGCTTTAGCTCTGAGGCTCCAGCTCTTAGGCCTCCGCTGCTGAAAGTAGGTATCTGGTTTGTTTTGGTTCGAAACAATGTATAACTCCAGCTTTGACTCCAGCTCTGAGATCCCGGCTCGCTGAAAGCTTGTTTCTGGGTTATTTTTTAGCTTCTATGTTTGTTACAATGTTCAAACTGCAGGCTCAGAGGCCTGCAAGGCAGGCGGGGAACGTTGGTTTCCTCCATCACTGAAGCAAGCAAGCCTCATGTTAGTTTCCAGCTGCCTGGCTGCCGGCCGCCAATTTGGCTGTCAGTTAATTTGCATATCTCCCTGATTAGCCAATGGGAAGGGTAGCGGTCGTACGCCAATTACCATGTTTCTCTTTTATTAGTGTAGATGCATATTGTTGAGAGTATTACAGATGTCCCCCTTCCCCCCTCCCCATTTTCCTACTTCACCCAGTTCCTTCCCCACCCGAGGCCTTCCCCACCCTATTGTCTGTGTCCGTAGGTAATTCATATATGCATATAAGATCTTTGATTAATCTCTTCCTGCTCCCCACCCCTCTTCCCTCTGAGATTCATCAGTCTAATTCCATGTTTCCATGCCTCTGATCCTATTTTATTCATCAGTTTATTTTGTTTATTAGATTTCTTGTTTGTTTATTTTGATTTTTAGATTCAATGGTTGGTAGACATGTATTTATTGCTATTTTATTGTTCATACTTTTCTTTTTTCAGAACAAGGGCTGGTTTTATTTTCTGACAATGTTTTTTTTATATAAAACAAAGATAAAACACATCTCAACCCTACAATCTGCCACATGCCTTGTCTCTACAAGATGCATGCTAGACTGTAAGACCAAGTAGCAAAGAGTCTTTAGGAGCATGTGGTCGGGAGAAACAGAAAAAGCAGAACTCAGGGAAGCCTGGGCAAGCCCAACGCTGAGACACACTCCTGAACACTAGAGCAGTCCTTGTCTCTTCAGATCCTCATATGTCTTCTTATTCACAATATTCCCCCTGGAGTCTTCATACTCTTCCTCAGTGTCAGGCTGCCATCGTTCCAATGGCTTCTGCAGTTTCAGCTGGGCCCACAACGAGACAGCATCTTCAATCTGCGTCACCTTAGTGAGTGGGCTGTGTTCAGGATGCCCAGACACCTCATGCCATTAGCATGACGCCATTCAGCAAAGTGCCCCTGGAAGGCCTTGGGACCCCGGTGGGTATAGTTTCCACAGATCTCACAGTTGTAGTTGATGTTCAGGCCGTGGAGTTTGTACAACCAGCAGGGAATGGGTTTGCCGTCCCAGCCCAGGGGCAGGTGTTTGGGGTTGTAAATGATCTCGTTCTCTTCATCTTCACTTTCGCTCTCCCCGATCTGCTCTTCCTCTTCTTCTTCTCGCTCTTCTCCTGTCCTTGCCTGCTTGCGTTGGACATTTTCATGAGTGACATGTCGCTGTTCCCCAAGAATCTCCACATATTCGTAGATCTGGGCTTCGAGGAAAGCAGTGTCTTTGTTCCTCTCAGTGTCTCGCTTGGTGCCCTTTGACTTGGGGTTTTTGGTGAACAGGGAGTTGTCCAGCGCCTCCAGAGACTTCCCTTTGGTGCTGAATAGCCTCTGGGTTCGCTCCTCTAGGGTCCCGCCACACTTCAGGCCTAAAGCTAAGAGTGCAGATTTCAATCTGTCCAGACCCAGGGAGGCCAACTCCTCCCAGGAGGAGAAAGCAGAGAGGCCAAGATGGGCTCCAGCATGTGTCAGGGCACTGCGTGTCTCTTTCGGCCATCTGGGAAATGTACCATTCTCCCACTTCTTCTCAAAGTCATTTTGAATCTTCCCCAAAAGTTCATTCTGATCTGGGAGGGGCTTCACTCTATCTGTGTAATCCTGAAGGGACTCAAGCAGCATCTCCAAGAATCTCTTGTCCTCTGCATTCTTCCTTTCTTTAGGAATGTCAAATAATTGGTCAAAGATAGACAGGTATGTGATATAATCCAGCTTCTCAGAGGCCTTCAGGTTAATGTATTTGAGGTAACAGTCATGGAGATCCAGATAACGCCCATATCCCTCTTCATCTGTGAACTCCACCAAATTTTGTGTTTCTTCACTTGGATTCTCTCGAGCCTTCAGAAGCTCCTCAAATTCCACTGACATTGGCACGCAGATCTCATTTGGGTGCTTCTGGTGGAATTCTTTTATTTGCTTGAGTCTATTATAGAATTCAGCAAATTCATTGGGTCCTGAAATGGCATTAAGCTCCACCTTGCGTAACCCATCCTTATCGTCATATTAACCCCTCAGGTTCCCGCTGACTTCCATATACCTGTCTTGCATGGCCCGTGTGCGGTGGTCAGAATTTATCTGGTCCTGGAGCGTGGACTTCTTAGTGAGCATCTCTTTGGCCATGACGTCCATGAGCCGTTCCTTCTCCTCATGATAGCGCCCACTGCTGCTCCAAAATTGTCTCCATTCTTTCTCTGCCGCCGAAACTCCAGATGCTGCTTGAGTACCTAAGGGTCCCTGTTTGGGTGCCAATTGTTGGGGTCCAACCCCAGCAGGTCCAGGGGTCCTCAAAGGTGTGGACGGAGTCAGCAAAGAAGGAAGGACACGGAGACAGCGTTCAGGTGATCAGCAGCCTAGCCAGAATCTCTAGCCAGGATCTCCAGCCAAGTTCTGTCTTTTATTGTCTTGTTACATCTGTATTTATACCAGTTGATTTTAATCCTATCAATTTCTATTCCAAAGGTTAGGGCGTTTCTTATCTCCATTCCAGGGAGTAAAGATTATGTACCTTAAGCGTGATTGTTTGTAGTTAAAGTGATTAACTACCCACCTGGCACTTAGTTAAGGGGTTTTATTCCCTCCCTAACTTCAGGGAAAAATCCCTACCTGGGGAAACAACCTTTCTCAGAGAGGTGACCTTGGTTAAAACACATAGTGCCAAGAAGGGGAGCAAACATATTAAGAACAGTATGCCATATATGCCAGGTCCCTTGAAACATATGCTGTGCAGATGTTTCTTCCCTGCAGCGACTGTGTCAAGCAGCAACGATGGACCAGCTTCTGGCATCCGCCACTACCTGGAACTTCACACCTGTCCCCTGAGGCACCAGGCCAGCTGTGCCCTGGACCATTGCCCCCACAGTGCTCTGATGGAGGCTGGGGTTCCCGGCTCCACATTGGACCAAAACTGCTTCCGTGCCCTGAGTCCTTGGGGGTGCTTACGAGTATCCTAACTGGTGGGAGGGGCGGCCTAGAATTCCCGCCCATCAGGCCTGAGCCCTGGGGAGGGGCTGTTGGCTGGCTCAGCCCTGAGGTGTGCCTGGTGGGATCCCTCTCCCAGAGGCCTAGCCCGGTGCCTCCTCTCTTCCCATCCGTCTGCCCAAGGGGCGGAGGCCCTCCTGGGACAGGCGCTGGATGGGCTGTGCCTGAGTGAAACGGTGACGTGCACTCATGGGAAATCACACCTTCGTATCGGAGACCTTGTCTCCAGAAACCCAGTCGGACCTTGTGAAAAGCGGTCCTCAGGGCATAGCAGGTCTGCCTCCTGCCAGCTGTTCCTCCTTGTCCTGCAGTCCAGGGGTAGGAGGAGGGTGGGCTGGCCTCCTTTGCAAACAGTCTGGCCTCGTGGTGCGGGCCACATGGACCACACTGCAGCTCTCCGGGGGGCTGAGGAGCTGGCCCGGGCCGGGGTAAGGCTTTGGGACCTTGAACAGGTGTGGGGAAGGGTCCTCTCCCGCCTGGCTTTGTGCCCAGGGCTGTGATCCGCTTGCCTTCGGCTTTCCAGTGCCTGTTGACATTAGCAAACCTGCTTCATTCTCGGGTTAAAAGACAAGGAAGTTGCATTGTCACTGCTCTCCCTGCAGTTGCTGGTTGCCGGGTAATAATGAAGCCCAGGTGCTCCTGGAATTCAGCCTAGCTACTAAAGAAAGGGGTGCTGTGGCCGCCCCTCTTCAAAGTGGGTGTCCAGCTCAGGGTGTTTTTTGCTTGCAGCCTACGGAGTGCAGAGCCGTGCTGTGGTGCCTGGGGGATGGTCTGGCCAGGCGTGTGGCCTTTGCCCTGACCGTCTCTGATAAGGGCCAGTGTGCCCGCACCATGGAGTTGAGGCCCGTGGATTCCAAACTCCTCCAGCCAGGATGCGTGGAGGGCAGGGCCGTAGTCAGGGAGCCCTGTCCTGTCCTGCACGGACGGGATTCCAGCTGCCACCTGTGACAAGACCTTACTCCTCAGTCCTGTCACTGGGCTGAGGGAGGAGGTCAGATTCCGAGGTCTGAACCCTCCAAGCCCAGAGGGAAGGAGGCAGGCGCTGGGGAGGGGAGTCCCAGAAAGGGCCTGCCCTGTCCCAGGGCTTCATGCAGTGTCAAAACCAGGGTTTGGGGGTCTGGGTTCTGGTTGGGGTTCTGTTCTTTGCCCCGTCTCACAAATTCGGGGAGCTTGAACCTGGATAAGAAAAAAAATAAGTATTTTCTCGGTCTCTGGCCCCAATGGAGCCTTTCCTTCACTGTGGGTGCTGGGGGACCTGTGCAGGTGGGGACATCAGGGCTGCCTGCACGCAGCTCCCCGCGGTGGCTGGTTACCAGTGGCAATAAGCCCTGGTGGTCTTCCTCATATTCTGGGACCTTTCCGTTTGTGCCAGTGAGTCCCGTGGACTGTTTTGGGCAGTGAACACCTGAGTCGGGTCCGCAGGTCCCACCACACTCGCAGGAGCGCCATCGAGACACGAGCCTCCTCTCCAGGAGGCCTCCCCTGCACAGCGTCGACCTGGATCTGGCAGCTGCTCTCCCTGTCCTCCAGGAGCTCACCTGTGTCTGGCTGTGAGCTCCTCGGGGCAGAGCCCTCATCTGCCTCCGTGCCAGTGCCAGACCAGGACCCTGAGGGCCAGGGCCCACTCTACACAACCCGCCTGCCCACTCACCCACGCAGGGCCCACCGACGCTCCAGGGCATTTAAGTGACTCATCGCAGCACAGCCTCCTCAGCTGCTGACATGCAGATCCTCAGAAGTGACTTCCGTTCTCTGTTCATACTTTTATCCCTCCTCCTCCTCCTCCTTCCTATTCTTAAATAATACCCTTCAACATTTCATGTAATACTGGTTTGGTGGTGATGAACTCCTTTAGCTTAATCTTGTCTATGAAGCTCTTTATCTCACCTTCAAGTCTAAATGATAGCTTTGCTGTGTAGAGTAATCTTGGTTGTAGGTCCTTGCTATCCATCACCTTGAATATTTCTTGCCACTCCCTTCTGGCCTGCAAAGTTTCTGTTGAGAAATCAGCTGACAGTCATATGGGTGCTCCCTTGTACATAACTAGCTGCTTTTCTCTTGCTGCTTTTAATATTCTCTCTTTATCTTTAGCCTTTGGCTTTTTAACTATGATGTGTCTTGGTGTGGGCCTCTTTGGGTTCCTCTTGTTTGGAACTCTGCTGTTCCTGGATTTATAAGTCTATTTCTTTCAACAGGTAGGGGAAGTTTTCTGTCATTATTTCTTCAAATAGGTTTTCAATATCTTGCTCTCTTTCTTCTCCTTCTGGCACCCCCATAATGTGAATGTTAGTATGTCTGAAGTTGTCCCAGAGGCTCTTTACACTATCTTCATATTTTTTTTCTTTTTGCTGCTCTGATTGTGTTTTAATTGTTGTTGTTGCTGTCATTTTGCTTCCTCATATTTCAAATCATTGATTTGATTCTCAGAATCCTCTATCTCCTGTTGAGTCCTGTAAATTCTTCTTTATTTCAGTCAGTGTCTGCTTAATTTCTGACTGGTCTTTTTCGTGTCTTTGACATTCTCACTTAGATCCTTGAAAGTCTCACTAAGTCCCTTGATGCTCTCATTACTTCCCTTGAAGCTCTCATTAAGATTTTTGAGTAGCCTTATAATCATTGTTTTGAACTCTGTGTCCAAGTGTGTGCTTGCTCCCATTTCTTTCATTTGTAACATGTTTCTTTGTCTCTGAATTTTGGCTGCTTCCCTGTGTTTGTTTCTATGTTGTTGGTAGAGCTATTATGTCTCCTGGAATTGGTAGAGTGGTCTTGTGTATTAGATGTCCTGTAGGGCCCAGTGGCACAGTCTCCACACTCACCTGAGCTGGGCATTCTAGATGTGCCCCTGTGTGGGCTGTGTCCAGTCTTGTTGCTGTTGAGCCTTTATTGGTGTTGGTATCACTGGAAGGAATTAAGCTCCAGGCCAATTGGCCATAAGGACCAGCTACAGCTACAGTGGAAGACCTGGTGTGCAGGAGACATCCCTACGGAGCAGGAATTGCTTCAATGTGATTTTGGTGCTGACTGAGTCGGCCCCTTGAGTGTGTTGCTTGTGGATGTGTAGAGTTATAATCTGGTATGGTCTGAAGCTGTCCGTGGGGTGCACTGGCTCTAAGGCCTCCAGGAAGGTGCAAAGTCAGCCACTGCCTGGGGCCACCTGGCAGAAGCTACAGAGAGAGCTGCAGATAGCTGCTACTTGTATTGGACTGGTGAAGTACCCAGGGGAGGCCCCGCTGTGAAGCAGGCAGGCTGGTGCTAGTGCGGGGTCTTGGGTCTTTTATTGATAGGTTTGGGGCATACTGACTTCAGATGCTGTTTGTTTAAGGGATTTTAGCAAAGTCTGAAGTATGAGCTCAGACAGGCCATTAATATGAAAAAGCAGCTGCAAACAGCTTGGATGAGGCTGTAAATTGGATGGGGAATCACCAGGGCATAGGGAACAGTGTGGGCCATGCTGATGGAAAATCAGATATGGCTGCCAGTCAGCTCTGCAATGGGGGAGGTCCCAGCACAGGAACAATGACCCCTGCAAGCATCCTTGTCTGAGAGAAAGCCACCCCCAAGTTCCTGCCCTGATGTCAGATAGTTCAGTTCTTCCCCATATGTCCCTGGACTGCCACCCACCTCCAAAGCCACAGCTTGGCACTGGAGCTCAGAAAAAGTGAGACCATGTAAGTTTATGCACAGGCCCTTTAGGAGGAATACCTGGGACTCCAGCAGCCTCTGTGTTACTCAGCCACAACATTGGTTTTTACAGCCCAAAGTTACAGGGACTTCTCTTCCCAGCTCTGGAACCCTGGGCTTGGGGGCTGGTGTGTGGCTGGGACCCCATGATTCTCACAGGAGGCCTTGAAGATTGCTGGGGTCCAACCCCAGCAGGTCCAGGGGTTCCCCATAGGTGTGGACAGAGTCGGCAAAGAAGGAATGACACGGAGACAGCGTTCAGTTGATCAGCAGCCTTGCCAGGATCTCTAGCCACAATCTCCAGCCAAGTTCTGTGTCCATGTTCTCTTGCTAGGTTCTCCAGCCAGGTTCTCCAGGTTCTCCAGCCAGGTTCTGTAGCCATGTTCTCTCACTAGGTTCTCCAGCCAGGTTCGGTTTAGGTTCTCCAACCAGGTGCGGTCGCCAGGTTCTGTAGCCGGGTTCTTCAGCCAGGTTCTGTCTAGGTTCTCCAACCAAGTTCTGTAGCCAGGTTCTGTCCAGGATCTTTTGCCATGTTCTCTCCAGCGAAGTTCTTCTGTCTCTAGATTCTGTGCAGGTTCTGTCTTCTAAGCTCTGTCTCTAGGATCTTCATCTAAGTTCTGTGTCTTGTTGTCTTGTTACATCTGTATTTATACCAGTTGATTCAATCCTATCAATCTCTATTCCAAATGTTAGTGTGTTTCTTATCTCCATTCCAGGGAGTAAAGATTATGTAGCTTAAGCATGATTGTTCGTAGTTAAAGAGATTAATTACCCGCCTGGCACTTAGTGAAGGGGTTTTATTCCCTCCCTAACTTCAGGGGAAAATCTCTACCTGGGGAAACAACCTTTCTCGGAGAGGTGACCTTGGTTAAAACACATAGTGCCAAGAAGGTGATCAAATATATTAAGAACAGTATGCCATATATGCCAGGTCCCTTGAAACAGCAAGGATGGACCGGCTCCCGGCAGAAGATATCCCTCCTGATTATAAAAATGCCACACATGGGTGTCAGACCAGCCATTCTTTGCCTCCGCCCCTCCTACCAGTCTCAATGTGCTTCCTTCTTTACTTCTCTAGCTGTAGGCCTTCCATTCAGCCAGCTTTCAGGCAGTTCTGGGTGATGGTTGTCGTGTATTTTAGTTGTAATTTTAATGTGGTTGTGGGAGGTGGTGACTATAGGTGTTTACCTATGCCGCCATCTTGGTTCTTTATAATCTATCACTCCTATCATTTAGGAAATATCAAAGGTTTTAGGGTCTCTGTGCCAGAATAGCAGATGAATATACTTATTATAAATCACAGTATCACAGAAGTCCTCTCGTGGCATGGCATCCCAGCGAGCTCTGAGTGAGCGGAAGTCAGCCAGGTGAAGTGAAGGAAGGGTGCTCCTGGCAGAGAGACCTGCAAATGCAGGCACAAGACATGTGTTCCAGGAGCAGACTGATGTGGAGGAGGTGAGACTGTACCTGGTTCACCTCTCCTGCCCTCCAGCTGTTCTTTACGCCCTGGTTAGTCCTCACCCTCCCCAGATTCCAGATTGCAGTCCATATGTACATCTGCCCCCCGCCCCCTGCAGGGCTGCAAACAAGGTACTGGGTGTGGGGATCTAGGATCAGGCAGCCCAGGCTCCCACAGTGATGCCCATGGTTCATCTGGTCCACACTGGTGAACCAGTTCCGCCCATGGGTCTCTGGGCAATTCCCACCTGGCCACTCTTGCTCATCATGACACCAGGCAGTCTGGGACCTGCTGGAGACAGATCCCTGTCCCCACCCCAGCCATTTCTCCTCACCACCCTGGGGTACCTCCCTTATAAACTGGCTCAGGTTCCTCTGCTTTCAGAGACCCCTCACCTACCTGGCTGTTTTCACCTCCCCAAAAATGCAAGGCCAAGGGAGGGGCCTCTCCCAGCCCCAGCCCTCCTTGCTGCCCCTTCGCCTCCCCTAAGCCTGAGACATCATTCTATTTGAGGCTGTGGAGGAGCCTTGCTTGTGTGCAGGCATAGAAAATGCAAAGGCCTGGGAGAGAGCCCCTTTTCCTCTGCTCTCCTCCCTGCGGCTCTAAGCACAGACTGGCTGTGCGAGTGAGGAAAGGGGAGTGTTTCTGGGGAAATTGGAAACTCTTTTTTTAAAAAAATATATTTTATTGATTTTTTACAGAGAGGAAGGGAGAGGGATAGAGAGTTAGAAATATCGATGAGAGAGAAACATCAATCAGCTGCCTCCTGCACACTCCCTACTGGGGATGTGCCCACAACTAAGGTACATGCCCTTGTACCCGGGACCCTTGAGTCCGCAGGCTGATGCTCTATCCACTGAGCCAAACTGGCTAGGGCGGAAATTGGAAACTCTTAAGTGATGCGCCTCCTCCCTGCAGTATCCTGACCTTCCAGGGGAGAGCTAGTTGTGGGCACACGGCTTTCAGCATGTTCTGTCGTCTGTCTATTGACGTATTTTCATAACATCACCACCATGTGCTATACGGTAAATACACATGATATAAATATGCACTTAAATGTCAGCACAGCAGGGAAATGTCTGAGACCATCTGGAGAAAGCACGTATGAATCAGCACGAGATCTACCTGGTGCTCACAGGCAAGTTCTCCTGTGGTGTTGGATGGTGACGCTCGTGTGAGGCCATTCCTGGAGTAGGTATTCTAATCCTCACGTTTTCCCCTGGTTAGGTTTCTAGCTAGAGGTTAGCTTTAAAGACATTTTTAAAGCTTCCCTTATACTGTATCCCTGGTGGCAGGTATACTGCATAATGGCTTATCTGAAATAACAGGCCAGTCCGCCCCACCTCCCTCTCAGCAAAGCTGACATGGATGAGGGGGATGACGCTGGAACTGTATTGGGATAGGAATCCGGGAGAGGGCAGCCCAGGCGTCTTTCCCAGGAGGTTCTGCTGCAGGGAGCTAGGTAGAGCTATCCCAGGTGGTGAAGTGAGGCCAGTGTGTGACGCCAACACAGGGGATGCCCTCCCCAGGACAGAGCCCACCCTTCGTGCAGTCTGAAGAGGGTGTTCGGCTCACGGAGCAACGTGGGCAGGTGCCTGGAGGCTCCAAAGACCAACTGCACATGGAAGGAGATGGGTGCCTTGACTGGACCCAGTAGCCTTCACTGACAGCTGAAACAAACAATAGAGGTTTGGAAGATGAAACTAAAAAACTTCTTCAGAAAGTAGAGCAAAAGGATTCTTAAAATGGAAAATGGGAGATGAAGGATAAAAAATTGGAGGGCAAGTTTAGAAGGTCCAATATGAAAGCTGAGAGTTCCAAAGAGTAAAAGAAGGGAAGGACATCCCAGCGAAATGACTTAATACCACCTCCCGGCACTGAGGGGCAGAGGTTCCAGCTGCAGAGGCTGGAGAGTGCTCCACACCAGGGAAGGAAAAGGCCCATATCCAGGCACATCATTGTGAAATTCCAGGTCACTTGGGATGAGGATGACCACTCATCTCAGTTTGAGGGACTTGGGACTTTCAGGCTGAAACCAGGAGAGTCCTGGGCAAATCAGAATGGTTGGTCCACCCTCCTGGGAGAAAAACAACTTTACCAAGTTCAGAAAGAAGACAGAATACAATGCCTTTGAAATTCTGAAGAAAAATCATTTCTAACTTACAATTCTACACCCTGCTGAACTGTCAATCATATTAGCAAGTGTGATGGTAAAGTGAGACTATTTCCAGGCATGTGAGGCCTCGAAAATTTTATTTCCTAAGCATACCATATCAAGAAGCTACTGGAGGATGTGCTCCACCAAAACTAAAGAATAAAGCAAGAAAGAAGATGTCACAAGACAGGAAGCAGGAGGCCAACATGAAAGATGACAAGGGGTCCCTTGGAAGATGGTGAAAGGTGATCCCAGGATGACAACTCTGCAGACCGGAGGGCAACTGAGCCACCCTGCAGCCGTGTCACTCCAGAGACCCCCACCACCAAGACCCCCAGCTCCACCAAGCCATCTCAACCTGAGGGCAGGTGCCTAGGAGGACCCATTTCCACTTAAAATGGTCCAGCTGCTCATCAGTACTTGGCTTGTCATGGCCACGTGCTAATGACGGCCTCTCCCCTCGTGCTCAGCTGAGGACACGCATGCCACTCACAGAAGTTCTCCGTTTCCCCTCATCGCTGGAGGTAGGCCACGTGGGCTCAGGGGCGGGGAGTACAGAGCAGCCCACTCCCTCTGACCACTCTCCCGCTGCATGTCCACCGCCTGGTCCACACGCCAGTGCACCTGACTGTGGAGAACCCCATTTCCCAAGACTCAATCATGACCTTGCTCACGACGTCCCCAGAAGAGGCCTTGTCACCGCCCAGCCAAGCGGAAGTCAGACCACAAACTTGAGACTGTTCTACTCACCTCCCCCTGGAGCCACCGTCCAGCAGGGGCAGTGCTGCCCTCTCCTTGCACTGCTGGTGTGTGCTGGCCCTCCTCATTCAAAAGTAGGCAACTTATTGTCTAGGGATAGACACACAGGTATCATTAGAAAGAAAATCAATCTATAATAATAAAACCGTAATGTGCCCATTGGACCGGATGTCCTTCCGGACGAAGCTGCGGCTGTGAGGGAAGCCTGGGCCCCGGGTGCATGCTGGCGGCTGGAGGGAAACCAAGGTCCTGGGTTCCAGAGGGAAGCTGGTGCCGGCAGCCGGGGTTAAGAAGGCCTACTCTTGTACAGATTTCGTGCACGGGGCCTCTAGTAAAAACATATTTTTAAAAAACAAACAATAACAATAGGGAATGGGTGACATGCACATCAATGATGAATTTTTCAATGTCCAATTGTAGCCTTATCCACTTGAATAATACCCTTTGTATCATGTCGTATATGCAACTTTCCTGCCATTTTCACCTTCTTATGCCGTAACCATTTCTGTGTGGTGACTGAGTCTTCCTAACCATCGTTTCAATGGCAACAGAGAGTCCACCACCTGGTGTGAGCTCCAGGCTGGAAGGCAGTCCCCTGGGTGGGAGATGCCAAGCCTTCCCTCTGGCTCCGGACCTCAGGCCAGTAAGGACCCTCCTGTGGACTCTTCAGGGGAATGTGGACAATGGCTGCCTCTCCCAGGGCCGATGCGGGAGGACCTGCTCTCACCCAGGGGCAGGGAAAGACAGAAATGGCCCAGGGACAGGGTCTGCCATGGGGGGCAGCAGGGGCAAGGTGAGCTGGGCGATGGGGAGACTGATCCCTGGAAGGTCTTGTGGTGAGCCTGCAGGACTCCATGGTTAAGAAGGTGAGGGTTGCCATGGTTGCGTTGCTCAGTGGATAGAGCATCGGCCCAGCACTGGAAAATCTTGGGTTCGATTTCTGGTCAAGGGCATGTGTATTCGGGTTGCAGGTTTGATCCCTGACCCCAGTCAGGGTGTGAGCAGGAGGCCACCAATCGATGTGTCTCTCTCATGTTGATGTTTCTCTCTCTCTTTCCTCAGTCTCTCTCCCTCTCCCTCCCTCCCTCCTTCCTTTCCACTCTCAGTGAGGATTAATACGCAAAAAAATGTGGGGCTGGTTTAATTGTCCTGCATGGGGGATGGTTCAACAGTCAGAGCCGGGCAGGGTCTGTGGCTGTGAAGGTGCTGGCAGGCCCATGGCAGAGCTGGGAGGAGACGCACAAATCCACTGCACATACCTGCTGAGGTGCCGGCTGCAGGCCAGGCCTCAGACTCGGCCCCAGGGCAGAGAATGGCCCTGACCCCGCCTGGAGGAGGGCTGGCGGGAAGATGCCATCTCAGCCACAGGTGGCCTTCCCCCCCCCCCCCCCCCCCCCCGGCATGAGGCACTGACAGCAGCACCCCTGCCGCGTCCCCCTCCCCCCCGCCCCCATACTCAATGTTGTTGACAAGGAGAATCTGCTGGTGCCCACCAGCGTTAGGCCTGGTCTCAGCGGGAAGGGGGAGAGTGGCGTCACTGCAGGGAAGTGGGGAAGGCTCCAGAGAAGAGATGTTCACCGTGTCTGGAGGATGGAGGAGGGAGCAGCTGGGTGTCATTGGTCCGGAGGATGAAGGAAGGAGCAGCTGGGTGTCATTGGTGCCTCACCACGAAGAGCCGGGAGTGCCAGGCTTCGAAGGGCCATTGTTTGGCTGCCCTTGGAGACACCGGCTTAACGGGCTCACGATGGAGCAGCCCATGAGCAGAGTCAAGCCCAGCAGGACCCAGGGCCTCACACGCTGACCCCGGAAATGTGCTCACTTTCCTGGCCGCTTGTGGGGGTGGATGATCCCAACAGTGACATTCCACCAGCGCAGGGACCCTGGGCCAAAGAGCTCCCAAGGGCCACAGAATTCTGGGATTGCACCTGAGGCCCCAGTTTAGATCAGACTCATCCTGGCCCCATCTTTGTGGCTGGGGCTGAGGGATCTGCTGATTGCCTGGGCCTTGTCCCAAACACCCTTCACTGGGGATGGCAGTCCCTACGTCGCTCGGATGAGAGTGGGAAGAACTGGCTGCTGGGGGTGCTGTACCGTGGGCTGGGGGTCCCTGGCAGCCCTCCCAGAAAGTGACCACTGGGCCCAGGTGGGCACAGAAGTGCCAGTGGATGAGGGCCTGTCCAGCCAGGAGCCAGGGGGCCAGCAGGCCCAGCTTAGGTGTGCCCCTCAGCTCCTTGCATTGCAGGCAGGCATGCCCCGGACACTGCGTGCCTCGGACACGGCTGTCCCCGGCAGTGGGGGGCTGGGGGACTGAGAAGCATGTGAACACAGACCGCCTGTCCCATGTCCCCAGAAAGCCTACATCTTCACCCTCCTGCTGAGCTCCCGCCTTTCATCGAGCCCCGGGAGCTGCTGGGCTGGGTCTGCCAGCTGTGCATCGAGCAGCAGCAGCTGGACAAGCCAGGGCTGGACAAGGTGAGGGCCTCTGGCTGTCCTGGCACTGCCCTGCAGGCCCTCCCGCATCGGCCCTGGGAGAGGCAGCCATTGTCCCCATTCCCCTGAGGAGCCCAGAGGAGGGTCCCTACTGGCCTGAGGTCCGGAGCCAGAGGGAAGGCTCGGCATCTCCCACCCAGGGGACTGCCTTCCAGCCTGGAGCTCACACCAAGCCCAGACCGGGCCCAGAGCCCGTCAATAGGACTTGCTGCCCCCAGCACACCCCCCTCCCCGCCCCTCCTCTGTGGGCCAGCCTTCCCTGGGCCTGTCCCTGGCCCCATGGCCTGTGGCTGTTCATGCAGGTGACAGTGGGGCGCTGCGGCTGCAGTGATGGAGACCCAACCACAACTGGCCTAAGGCAAAAGCTCCTGTAAATGCAAAAGCTCACGTCCCACTGGCCGCAGGGGTGCACATGGCCTTCATGCACCGTCCTTCTCCCCCTCCAGCCTCTGCTTCGTTTCCGGGCCCCTCACTCCTGCTCCAGCAGGTCCGACCCGCTAGCTGACCTGCCCCGTGCTCCAGGCTCACCGCCTGACCCGCAATAGGGCCCGTGACAGTCCTGATCCCATTGGCTTAGCCGGGGGCACATGACGGCCTTTGAGTCACCCGCTGTGCAGGCTAAGGGGTGCCCTGCCCTGACTAGCCAGCACTGGTCTGCACCCACTACTGGGGGGCTCCACAGTCTGAACCCCACTGACAGGGAACAGGGAGACTCCAAAGGAAACTCAGACGAGTCGCCACAAAAAGGGGATGAACGCCTGGCAAAACAGGTGACCGCCCCCCATGTGCGCGCCTCTGCTGAGGGTGCAGCCCCCTCCCTGCAGCTGGCCCGGGAAGGCACTGGGAGCCCCTGGCAGCCACACTGTGCCCAGGCAGCCTATCAGGCTGAGTGGCTGGGGTGGTGCCCATGCGGGCCCAGCACCCCTCACCAGGTGTGGGTGTCCGGCGCCTTGCCTTGCAGCCCTCCCAGGAAGTGATCCCCAACATCAGCTCGGGGATCTCCTGTTGCAGGCCCGGGTCCGGAAGTTTGGCCCCAAACTGCTCCGGCTGCTGGCCGAGTGGACGGAGACCTTCCCCCGGGACTTCCAGGAGGAGGTGGCCATCGGGCTCCTGAAGGACGTGGTGGGCCGCCTCACCCGCTGCGACGAGGTGGGCGAGCCGGAGCCCTTCCCCGCCTGCACCTTCACCCGCCCGGAGCCTGCCCCCACCTGCTCGCTCAGTCCCCGAGCATCAGCCCCTCTCTGGGAGTTGGCAGAGAATCCAGGCCTCCATCCTGTCCCTCTCCTGCCTTGCTCGCATCATTGTCACCCACAGGTGAGGGGACACCCTCCGCCCTGTGGTTGCTGGTCAGGCCGTTGGTCTGGCAGCGGTGGGCCGGCCTGGCAGGGCCCCCTGGGCCTCGGGCCACAGGCCTCCCCCTCCTGCCCTGGCGCCACACCAGGACTGGTGGGCAGTCAGCCCCCCAGACCAGGCCCTGCCCGCCAGGCCAGGGAAAGGGCTCTACAGGACAAGCTCACAGCAATGGGGGGTAACAGCCACGGCTGCTGTTATCCTGGGGCTCCGGCCTCTGGGGTGATTGTAGGTCCTGCAGGACGGGCAGGAGGAGAGGAGGCCCCTGTGGCTCCAACCAGACCCCAGAGTCTGGGCCGCCCTTGCACCCCAGGGTCCTGGGAGGCAGCCAGTGTACTGGGCCTCAGGTGCCTCTGCCACTGTGCCCGGCCCAGCGCTCCCAGCTGGGTTACTCTGGGAAAGACATTCAAAGTCTCCAAGCCTCACTTTTCTATGGTAACAGGAGGACAGAAACCCCCCAGGATTATGGATACAAAGCGGGGGGGGGGGCGAGTGGGGGGTCCTCCAGGCACCTTCCGAAGGGGCAGGTTTAGCGGCACCTTTAGCGGCTCTGTGGCCGACACTGGCGTGTCTCACCTGGAAGAAGAGAACGTTAGGGTTAGTGCATATCCGTTGCCCCAGGAGGAGACTGACCATGGCAAGCTGGTAGCTGGCGCTGTGCCCCACGGTGGGCCTGGACACGGCAGAGGCAGCTGCATGTGGAGCAAAGGAAAACTGCTGAGGCGGGCTGGGCACCGGGGAGCCCTGCGCCCGAGGTTAGCTCAGGGAGGGAAGCCCTGCCCGAGTCACTTCTCATAGCAGGCAAGTGACTTGGCTGTTCAAGCACTTGGTGAGAGGAAGCGATCTCTGCACCCCCGGTCCCTCTGGGAGTCGAGATGCGTGGTTAGGATGCAGCAGGAAACAGGGCCAGGGATGCTCAGTGATGGGACTGGTCAGGTGGGGCAGGAGTGGAAGCAGGGAGAGGAGACGCTGGCTGACGGGCTGGATAAATAGATGCTCCTCTAATGGGGCGGGTGGAGGGGGAGACAGATGTTTGGGTAGTTGGATACGAAGGTGGATTTATGGGGGAGTGGGCATGGGAGATTGATGGCTGGGGGGCGGGTGGGGATGGATGGATACATGGATGGGAGGGTGTGTGGATGAGTAGGTGAATGGTATGTGTGGTGTGGGATGTTGAGGGGGGTGGATAGATGAGTGGTTGGATCGGTGGGTGGAAGGGTGACTGGGTAGATGGGAGGAAGGATAGATGAGTGAATGTGTGGGTGGGTAACCGTATAAAAGGGGCAGTGGACACTAGCAGATTATGGAGAAGATATAGGTGCAGGGATGGATGGAAGGATGGATGGATGGATGGATGGATGGATGGATGGATGGAACAGAGGGTACATGAGGGGATGAGAACTCAGTCTCTTGCTTCTTCTCCCTCCCCGCAGAGGCCTTCAGCAGAGATGAGGGCTAAGCCATTGACAAACATGACTATCTGCTCTCACCAGGCTGCCCTTGCCACCGCACAGCCATTTCAGGGGCAGGCCCTGCTGTCTGGTCCTAGTGGTGGGCATGGGAGGAAGGCCTGGGCTGGTTGCCTTGATAAGCCATGCCTCCTCACGGACACACACTCCCGACCCATCCAACACCCCCCCCCCCGCCCCCAGAACCTGCCAGGGCTGTGCTGAGAAATCTTTTTCACACCCCGTGGGAAGAGATCCATGAATGGGCTCTTGAGAGCAAAATCCACCAGTTTGGGTTTTGGGAGCAGAAATAGTTCATTCAGGACATTTTCAACCCTTCCCTTGGGATACAATTAAGTGAGTGGTGTGAGCTGGAACCAGGGTTCCCCAGCCCCCCGACCCCACACAGGCCTGGCCAGGGCCCCCAGTGTCTTCATGACCCCAGGTTGTCCCTCCCCAGAGAGCTCTCACTCCAAGGGAAGGGCCTCTCAGTGCTGGCACCCCGCCCTGGTTGCTGCAGGTGGACTTTGGGCTGACCGTCCCCCCCCCCCCGCACCCTCCCCCCGCCCACTACACCCACCCCCGGCATGGGCAGGGCTCATCTCAGGAGGGAGCTGTGGGCTCCACTCCTTCCTTGACGGGAAGGGCCCTTGGGACTCATGGAAGGGATCTGGGTCAGACCACCTGAGCCCAGATAGAGGCCCAGGAACCTCAGCGGCGAGCCCTCGGCCGGATGCCGCCCCTCCCTGAGCTGCAGTGCTGCATCAATAGAACGAGGATGGTGACGGCCCCACCACACAGCTTCCAGGCAAAGCCCCTGACGTCACGTGCGCGCTTGCTAAATGTGAGCTCTGGTGAGAAAAACAAATTCTACCCAAACTTCAGGCATGTGGGGACTATTTTTAACTTCGTGAAACTTGCTTATGGAACATCTCAAACATACACACAGAGAAGAGTAGCCACGGACTCCTGTGTACCCAGCCCCAGACTCAAGGAGGCCAACACTGAAGGTGAGGGAGACGCAGGAGCCCAGGGACGGCCCAAAGCCCTGAGAAGGAGAGCGCCCCTGGCGCCCTGGCCCACCCACCGGCCTGTGCAAGGAAGCTGGCCTCACTTTCCCACCGGCTCGCGACCGCCTGCTGGACTGACCCCGCTGCCCGCCCCCACCCCCCAGGGCACAGGTGGCGGAAAGCTGATGCGAGAACAAACCGCCTGGGAACGCGGGGGGCGGAGAGCCCACTGGACATGGGCCCCGGGACGGATCAGGGGGAGGTTTCCAAGACGTTCAGAGAACAGAGGCCTCCTGTCCGGCCGGAGACTGGGGCTCTAACCACGAAACACAGCTCAGGAGAACTCGGAGGCACCTGGGGAGCGGGGTCCGGCCGCACCCTCGGATGACCTCTGCACTTGAACCCGACTGTGTGCCTGGAGCAGGTGGCTCTGTGGACATGGGTGGAGAAGATAGACCAGGCCTGCGGGCAAGCTGTGGAGAGGGGGGTGCCCGTGCTGGCCCGGCCTGGCGTCCCTGCCGGACAAGGAGCACCTGCCATTCCCAGGTGGGGCTTTGCGAGGAGCCAGCTGTCCCGCGGAGCTCTCCGAGCCTCCAGCTGCAGGGTGTCAAGCCAGCGAGAAAATGAAATGTCAGAGACAAGGCCCGGCCCGTTCCCACTTTCAGAGGCGGCGCTGGAGATCTGGGAAAGAGAACCATAGCTGCAGGGCAGCACCACTGGGAAATCCTCAGTGACTAGCACCCGGGAAATGGTAACAGCTTGGGATGAGCGCTGGTTCAGCAGAAGCCGTTCCTGCTGAACTCTGCGTGTGGGGAAGCGTGTGGGCCACAGACCACAGGCACAGGTTGCGTGCCCTTGGCTCCAGGAGGGCCCCGTGGTCCACCCTGGAGAAGCCGGCTGCCTGGAAGCAGGCGAAGGCCACGTCCACCCATCAGCAAAGGTGTGTGGGCTCCTCCGGCGAGCCAGGCACTGCCCTTCATGCCGGGGCTGAGCAATGCGGCCAGTGTGACGTGGGAGCACTGAGAAGAGCGGCCGGGGGCGGGGGGAGGACAGTCCCCCGGGGGGCACGGGCAGGGGCTGTGAGGAGGGGCACTGATGCCCCTTGGCCAGAGGGTGTGCCCAGAGGGAGAAGGCCTGTGGCAGCAGGGGGAGGCCGGGGAGGGGTCAAAGGGGTAGGAGTGCCCGTGTCTGCAGCACAAGCGAGGGGAGTGAGGGCCACGTGAGGCTGTTGAGCGAGGCCAGGGCGACCTCAGGGCCTCCAAGACCGCAGGGCTTTGTCCTCGTGAAAGTGTAGACACTAAGGCGGAGGGCAGGGGCAGAGAGCATCTGGAGCAGACGCTGGCGCAGAGTGGCGTGGAAAGAGATGACACCGATGCCGTGGCCTCTGAGGAGGCCACTGCAGCCACCGGGGCGGGGACCACAGCCTGGACCACGGAGACCTGGAGGAAGATGGAGCGCAGAGAGGGGAGATGCCAGATCAAGGGGGCTGGTGGCAGCACTCGCTCGTGTGGGACGGAGGTGGCCCTGGGCCATGTGGCTCTGGCGATCAGAAGAGAAGCTGCTCGCGTAAACACATGAACACTCAGTGACACTGGATGTGAGCCAGCTTCCAGGAATGGAGGACGGAGGACAAGAGGGAGCCAGGAGAAACCCGGCACCCAGTCATGGGACCGACAGACGAGCAAACATCCCGAGGGGGACACGAGCTGAGATAGGGCCCCTGGCTTTCAGAGAGAGTCCGGGGTGACAGCAGGAGCCCGCGGGGGAAGTGGGGGAGTGAGGGTACTCGAAGGCTGGTTGTAGCCACCCCAGAGGCCACTGGGGAGAGATGGGGCCAGTGGAGGTGTCAGGACTCACAGGCCAGTGACTGTCACCCAGGCTGGCCACGGCTGACTCCACGCACACACATCTTCCCGGCACTCAGTGACGGCCTGGGGCAGCATGCTGACCACGCTTTGGGCTGTCCTGCTGGCCAGCAGGTGCCTTCTGGGCCTGCCCCCATGGCTCTGGGAGTGAGGGTTCGGGTTGGGGTTCAGGTTAGGCAGCCTCCTGCCCTGTTCCCTGTGTCCCGCAGGCCCTGCCACAGGCCCCTGTGGCCACTTCCATCAGAGGCTGGCGGACACCTGTCACCAGAGCTCTGGCATCACCAATGCGGGACCTCGGTGGCCCTCCTGAGCCCCCCAGAGCCTGGAGCTGTCCAGGCCCCCAGCATGCACAGCCTGGCACACAGGTGCCCGCCTGCACGAGGCCACTGGGTGTGTGTCAAAGCAGCATGACTGAGCCCACCTGATCTGCAATCACCTGGCGGTGCCCACAATTCACCAGCGTTACCTTCCCAGGCCTCTGGGCCAGGCCCTGCCCACGCACACACCTGTCTGCCGACACCTTGGTGCCACCCGGAGACCAGGCCCTGTGCCCCACACCTTCCCTGTCAGCAGCTTGGCTCATGGAGGGCCGAGTCCCCCCAGGGGGTGTGTGCTGACGGGCTAGGTTACTGACCACGCCCTGGGGAATGTGTGAACATCTGCTTAGTAAACCCAGCCAGCTGACGGCACCTTCCTTGAACATAGGGTCCCATGAGGGGGATTATCAGTTTGCCTTGGGTGCGAGGGTGGGTGCCCTGCACCAGCCCAGCGTGCGCAAAGAGGAACCGTCCCCCAGCTGCCTGGGAGGGACTGTCCGCGCAGTCACTGGTGTCAAGCGCCCAGCCTGGCTTTGAAAACTAAGCTGAACCCACAGCCAGCTGCCGGGCGGCCCATCCCACACCTCCCTCCGGCCTCCCGCCCTCCCTCTGCTCCCTGGCACTGCCCAGCCCACCCGCCCAGGCAGCTGGGGCCGCATTGGACCCCATCCCCTCCCTGTGTTTGCTCTTCTCAGCCCCCACTGGTAGCCCAGCAGCCTGCTTTCCCACTGGCCTGGCTGTGGCCCCGCCTGCCCCGGGGCTGCCTTAGGACGAGGCAGAGGCGGGCACGCCCAGTAACAGCCGCTCCCGCCAGCCAGGGCGCCCGCCTCGGACCTTAGAGAGGAGGGGGTGCCAGCCCTGACCCTCCCCACCCACAGGCATACAGAGCGAGGCTGCACCAGGTCCTGCAGACTCTGCACCAGAAGCTGGCAGCCCCGGGTCCAGGGCCGGAAAGCCTGCTGGACGCGGACCGGCCCGTCTCCTGCAGGACCCAGCCGCGGGCCTCCATCCACAGGGAGCTCCTCGGCGTCTGCAGCGACCCCTACAGGCTGGCCAGCAGCTGACCCTCGTGGAGCTGGTGAGGGAGCTGGTGCCGGAGCTGGTGCCACCTCGGCCTAGACCCAGAGCGGACCGACTGAGAGCCACCGGCCACCCCTCGCCCCCCTCTGGCCCAGGCCCTGTCTCAGCATACCCCAAGCCCTGAGCCCGCCGGGGCAGGGCCAGCCAGGCCTGTCCAGAGGTCCCTGGCTCTGAAGCTGTTCTCAGCAACCCGGGTGAGAACAGAGGGCTGAGGCTCCAGCCCTGCCCAGCTCTGACCCGTAGCCGGCAGGCGAGTCCCGGCCTGGGACAGAACTGGGTTCAAACCCTGGGTCTGACCCACCCGCTGTGTGATCCTCGCACAACCAGCGCCTTCTCCACCCTCAGCCTCCCCACCCAGAACGCACTGCATCCGCCCTCAGCGTTCCAGAGGAGCCCAGGCCCCCCGCGGGGAGGGGACGCCTCAGCCAAGCCTGCAGCGTGCGGGGTCCTGGCAGAGGCAGGAGTCCTGGCAGAGGCAGCGGCCAAGGGGCCCCCCCAGGGAGAGGGGCGGTGGGAGGTGTTTCCTGTGACACCTCCACCATGCCGGTCCTTGCTGTTTCCCAGGCACTGTGCTCAATGCCTGCATGCCCCCTCATCCTCCTCACCCGCCGGGCGGGCGCGTGCTATTGTTACTCCCTTTTCACAAACCAGGAGGCTGTGATGTGCCAGACGTCACACGGCAGGAGGCCAGAGCCAGGATCCAATTCTGACCCAAACTCTCAACCACCAGGCCTCCCTGGAGGGAGCAGGTCACCAAGTCCCCGACTCCAGCCTGGTTTCGGGGGTGTCACGCCCCACGGGCACTCCCAGGGGCCTTTGCCCCCAGCCCCGGGATCAGAGGCAGCCCTGGGCCTGGGGAAGGAGGTCCGCTGGGCTCCGTGACCACCCAGAACGGGGCCGCAGAGCCCTCGTGAGAAGGGCAGGTGCCCAGAGATCCTCCTGGGGTAGCTGGAGGCAGGGAGACTGGGGGAGCACCATGCCAGGCCTCCAGCGGGCACCTCCTCCCCAGACCTTTCTCAGATTCCTCTTCCTCCCGGTGCAGGCGCCGCTGCAACACGCGCACGTCGGGCCCGAGGAGCTTGTCCAGGCTTTTGTGAACAAGGACCCGCTGGCCAGCACCAGGGTAGAAGGCCCTCAGACGCGCTGTCCCTGCAGTGACCCACCGTCCCCTGGGCGGGGCGGGGGGGCGGATCCCCCTAACACCAGCCGGGCCAGCTTCCTAGCGACCCGGGCCAGGCGACCCAAACAGGGTGCGTTTCGGTGGACGAGGGGTTCCCTCCAGCGGCCACTCAGAGGAGTGCAGGCTGGTGCGCGCTGCCCAGGGAAGCTTCGTCGGAGGTGGAGTGGCCTTTGGGCCAAGTGCGCAGGGCGAGGTCCTCACACAGATTTCAGAGCTGCCCTCCCCCTTCAGAGCCCAGCCAGCAGGGGACCAACCGGGTCAAATGAATCAGAACGGGAGACAGTGTGTCTTCTGCCCAGCACCTAATAAAAGAAGTGCAAATTAATTAAATACTCGATTGCATTCCCCGACCAGATTAGCGAGGTGAACACTGTGCCTGTGTGGGGAGGGAACTCTCACCCGCAGCTGGTGGGGAAATTGGCGCAGCCACTTCGGAGGGCAGTGTGGCCACAGCATCAACACTTGGAATGCAATCCCTGGACCCCAGCTGTCCACACCTAACAATTTACCCACCAGATATGCTGTACACACTCACGCACACATAGATGTGCACATGAAGATTTGAGATAAACCGTGTTTATAATGTCCACAGGCTGGAAGCAAACTACCTTATCGCCCTTAGAAACTGGATTTAACATTTTAGTGCATCCATTCATTCTATGTACGTTACGCAACTGTTAAAGAGAATAAAAGCAGCTGTCGGTATGGAGTGATCCCAAGATGCGTTGGCGAGAGAAGGGAGTAGAGTGAGCATCAGTGACAAAGGGTGTGTGGCCGTTTGTAACAACAGCCAAAGGGAGGGTGCGTGATACGTAGCCACTTGCACAAGCTGTGGAGACGATCATTGTGGAGACGATCTCTAAGAAGACTGTCGCTGTGGTCATTGTGTTCTATTGGAAATTTGTCTTTTTCTTAAGGATTTTTATGAGTTTTTGCGTTAGATAATTATCCTTTGTCAACTAGATGTCCTGCAAATTTTCCTCCCCTAGTGTCAACCACAGTGATTAGGAAACCCAGCAGGGGTGGGAAGCAGACGTGGCCACTCTTCGCTGGGTTTTTGTTCCTCAAGCATTATTTGGCTATTTTCAAGCTTTTGTGTGTGTGTGTGTGAAGAACGTCAAGGTCACACGTGACATTAATTTACCCACTCTATTGTAGATGAACATTTGTGTGGTTTCTGGCTCTTGCCATGAGAGATATTGCTGCTGGGAACATTCTTACACCTTCCTGGTACACATTTTCCTTGGCCATCAGTTCGCAAATGTTTTGGTCTCAGGACAGCTTTCCACTTTAACAAATTAGGGAGGACTCCAAAGAACTTTTGGTTATGTTGATTTTTCTGTACTGATATTTATCATTAAAATGGCCATCATATTAGCTATTAAAACTGATAACTTTTTAACTTATTTATTCATAGCAACCCACTATACACATAGTTACCATATTTTATGAAACATAACTATATTTTCCAAAATAAAAAAACTAGTTTTTACTTTTCCAAAATAAAAAAAAAAGAGCGATGTTGTTTTACAGCATTTTTACAAATCTCTTTAATGACTGATTTAGAAGACAGCTGAACTCTCTTATCTGGTTCTGCATTCAATCTTTTGACATTATTGGTGGAAAATCTAACCTCCAAAAGTATGTGGTTGGAAAAGGGAGGGGTATTTTACAGCCATCCTATATAATGAAAGGCTCATATGCAAATTGCCCCCTTGGGAGTTTGACTGACCAGGAGTTCGACTGACCAGGAGTTCAACTGCTCTCTATGATGTGCACTGACCACCAGGGGGTGGCACAGAATGAAGCAAGGCCCCAGCCAGCAGCTGGCAGCCGGGGGAAGGAAGGCCCTGGCCAGCAGCCGGAAGGCCCCAGCCAGGCCTAGGGACCCTACCCATTCATGATATCGTGCACCAGGCCTTTAGTTTTAGATCACTGGGAATGTTCTTTGATGCTACACTGCAACTGGGCGAGTGGTAGTTTTTAAAGATTAGTTGCAATGTGCAATATGAAAATGCATCAGTGGACTTCCTGAGCTCTATTACATTAAATCCATTGGGCCGTCTTGCATTTGGAAAATATGGCTCCACTGAATCAAGCTGATCTTCCAAACATTGGCACATTTTATTATACAAGATTTTAAAATCACATTCATTAATAACACTTACTGGTCTCATCTATAATAATAAGTGTAATGTGTTAATTAGACCGGACAACCTTCTGGACAAAGCCAGGGTTGCAAGGGAAGCTTGGGTCCCAGGTGACTGCTGGTGGCCAGAGGGAAGCCTGGGTCCTGGGTGTCTGCTGGCGGCAGGAAGGAAGCCCGGGTCTCAGGTGCCAGAGGCAAGCCGGTGCTGGCAGCCGGGGAAAGGAAGGCCTACTCTTGCATGAATTTCATGCATCGGGCCTCTAGTTAAAAATAAAAAAGTCCTTACCCATGGGAAGCTGTCGAGCTCCCAGAGGTGGGCACGTGTTTTACAAATTCCCAATTTCCTCTTGAAAACTTGAACTCTATCATTGGCCACAAATACTATCAATTGTTCTCAGAAGGGACAGGCTCAATTTGTTCATTTTCAAGACAATCTCAGCCAAATACTGACGTCGAATAACCATATTGGGTCAGTCCCGCTTTCAAGTAAACACTGTCCCCTGAGAAAGGTGTCAGCTCTCAGGTCAGTCACACAGGGTCAAAATTTAATAAAATTGTAAAAAGTTTGTCCCTCGAGGATGTTCTTAAGTCACACTCGCTGCTTTTCTTTCCCTGTGTGAGTCGTGGGGAAGAACACAACGACCATTCCATCCGGGCTGGTGGCAGCGATTTTCCCCATCATTCTCTGAGGCATCACTGGTGTCTACGTGAAAAGACAGTAACGTTGTGTAAATAAGAAAATGGTTTTGCCCCTGTGAACCCACAGCACTCTGGGAACTGTTGCCCTAGGACCATGGTCAGCAAACGGCAGCTCACGAGCCAAATGCGGCTCTTTGGCCCCTTGAGTGTGGCTCTTCCTAAGCCTTAGGAGGACCCTAATTGAGTTAATAAGAATGTACCTACCTATATAGTTTAAGTTTAAAAAATTTGGCTCTCAAAAGAAATTTCAATCGTACTGTTGATATTTGGCTCTGTTGACTAATGAGTTTGCCGACCACTGGCCTAGGATATACCTAGGAGAGAAGTACTGCCTCCCTCACAGGTGGGCACGTGGCCAGCCTTCCAGGATGGTGTCAGGTGAGGCTGTACCCATTCACCCTGCCAGCAGGGAGCTATTCTTGCTCTGCATCCTCACTGATACTTGAAATTGTCAGATTTCTTAATTTTTGTTAAACTGTTAAATGGACCATCTTTTCGTGGGTTTTGGACATTCTTGTTTTCTCTCCTGTGAAATGCTTATCCCTAACTTTCATCCAGTTTTCTATGGGGGATTTGTCTTTTTCTTAAGGATTTTTACGAGTTTTTGCGATAGATAAGTATCCTTTGTCAACCCGATGTTGACAAATTTTCCTCTCCTAGTTAGTGTCTTTGGTTTTCATTTCCATTATTATGTCTTCCGATCAGTGTGTGTTCTTAACTGAAACCTAGTTAAATTTACTAAACTTGTCCTTTATGGTTTTCGGAGAGTTTCTTCAGATACATTCCCAGAAGTGGAATTGCTGGGTCATAAGGCAGCTCCATTTTTAATATTTTGAAGGGCCTCCATTCTGTTTCCCAATCTGCAGTCCAACAGCACTCCACATCCTTGTCACCACTTGTTTGTTGTTTTGTTGATGGTAGCCATCCTGACAGGTGTGAGGTGATATCTCACTGTGGTTTTAATTTGCATTTCTCTGATTTTTTTATCCGATTTTTTTTTTGCCTTCATATTTTGAAGCTGTGTTGTTAGGTGCAGACAAGTTTAGACTTGCGACATATTCTCGATAACTTGAACCTTTTATCATTATACAACTACCCTTTAATCTCTTCTAGTGCTTTTCGCCTTGGAGTTTGTTTTGTCTAATATTAACGCATCACTGTGGTGTTTATCATATCTGTTTTTCTATACTTTCACTTATCTCCTTAGGTTTGGGGTGTGTCTCTTGAAACTCGCATGCACCTGGGCTTTGCATTGTAGTGATTGTGATTACTGCTGGGTGGAGGTCTGTGCTTACTGTCTGCTCACCTGCCTTTGGTGGCCTCCCTTACCTTTCCTGTCCCTGTTTTTCTCCTTTCTTTGCTTTCTTGGATAAGTCCCCTATTCCCCCCCACCACCCCACTATTTACTGAAAGTCACCTCTCAATTTTAACGTCTATATTTAAGTTTAATTTTTAAAATTGTGGTGTATTTATACAGTGGAATGTTCTACATCAATTGAAAAAATTCCAAAGGATATTGTATGGTACATGAAAGGTTCACATGGAAAAATATGGAAATATATATAGTTACATAGCAAAAGGAAGATACAGTCGATCTTCATTATTCATGGTAGTTATGTCCTACAAACTTGTCGGGAACGCTGCATCAGCAAGCACCCATTGCTCCTAAGGGAAATGCAGGGTTAGGCTCCTTGCGAGCCTCTCATCCCAACATTTTCATCAACCAATCAACAAAGAGCCTTATTTTATGTGCGTTTCTGTTTAAAGACATCTTCTTCAGTAAATATTGTTCATTCAATGACATTGAACTCATTGCCAGTAGCACTATGACTCATGCCTGAAAGCGCATCTCACGCCTACGTTCCCTTCGGGCACCACAAGCTTCCTCCTTGGGGAGGCAAGACAGCCCGGCAGCACTGCGCTGGGCACAGGACGCGTGAAATCACCGTGACGCCCGATGGACGGCGGGAAGGACACGTGTCAGCACGGGGCTGAACCAAGAAGGCCAGGCACCATTTCGCTTAGCCCCAGCATGTGCTGGGTGACTCCAATATTTTGCCAGTCTGCACACGTCCGTGAGTGAGAGGGAAAGTGAGGCGCTGGGGGTTACAAATGAATTTTTAGGGAGTAGGTAGAGTCACAAATACAGAATCTGTGAATAATGAGGATCGACGATTACATATCATATTGATCTATATCATGTTACACTACATCTCCACGTGCATTGGAACAAGACTAGAAGATGAACATCAGGTCATTGGTGTTTGTGGATGGTTTTGAGGTTCCGACATTTTCCAATTATCTATCAAGATCGTGAACTGACTTCATGTTCCAAAAATCATTGACATAAAGACTGAGTGCAGCCCTTTCATCTCTCCTAGCCCTGTTTCGGTGATAAGACCAGGAACCTGGAGGCTTACGTGAAATGGTTCAACAGGTTGTGCTCCCTCGTGGCCACTGAGGTCTGCATGGTGCGTAGAGCCCGGACGGAGCGGGCCTGGCAGAGAGCGCAGGCGGGAGGAGCTCGCCTGGGGGAGCCAGAAGGGCTTCTTGAGCCATCTGTCCCCAAGCCCAGCCAGGCTGGGCGCCCCCGGGACACCAGCTGCCACCGGGCTTGCCTGCAGTGACGTTTCCCCTCTGGGCAGAGCCAGCACGGACCTCCAGCCGCCAGCAGAGGGTGCCAGGGGCGGCTTGCCTCCGCGGTGCCTGACTGCTGGGCCACGGCCTGCAGCGCGCTGTGTTTGGCTCCCTCAGATTTAGAGGTAGAAACGGCCCAGCCTTTAAGAGCGAGGAGCCTGCATGCTCCAAGTCCAGCCTCTGGCTTCTCCGGGGAAGCAGGAAGACCGGGCCAGTCTAAACCGACATGCATGTCAGCAAGAACCGTCCGTCAGCCAGGTGGCTCTTCCTCACAGCAGAGGTTCCCCCTCTGGCCACCCCGCATCGGGGACCCCGGGCCACTCATCACCGGGAAGGACTGCAGGCGGCAGAGAACCTGGACGCTCACTCCCAGGTCACCTGGTCCACCCCCTGCACTTCTATGGCTGTGTGACAGACATGCTGCCCGTCTCCAGTACGAACTCGCCACCTTCCCAAACAGATCAACCCACTCCACGGGCCTCAGTTCCCCTGTCTGCCCTGCCCAGCTGAGCCATCCATGCTCTGTGCTGTGCAGAGCGGTCAGCGCCCACCCCCCGGCAGCGCCGACTGACCAGAGTGCTTCCTCATGGGCCGCAGGCACGCCTCTGGGGTCGTCCTCTGGAGGGCCGCACAGAGTGACGCTGCTCCCCCTTCAGCGCCCCAGGCCCGATGAGGACGCAGCGGCTCGCTCACTAGCGCTGCCTTTTCCCAGGCCCTGTTCCTGCGCGTTAGCATTCGGGGCCTCGCTGACCCTGAGCCCTTCCCTTTCTCCGCATCTCCCAGGGGCCTCTGCCGCGAGAAGCCAGGCACAGGCCAGGGGCCACAGTCCCCCTCCGGCCTAGAGCCTGTCGCCAGCCAGTGACCAGCATGGCTCACGGGAAACACCACGCCTGGCTGGGCCCTCAGTCTGGTCTGTGTTGGGAACTTTGGTGGCACAGGTCCCGGCATGGCTCGTGGAGGTCTGTTTTCAGCGGCTGTTCTTGAAATGCAGTCACTCTGAAGTTGTGGTGGATGGATACCAGTGGTCAGGTTTGGGGAGCCGGCCGAGACCCCCACACTCCTAACCAGCTGGCCCTTCCTGTCCAAGCTGTGGGCACTTCAGCAACTCTGGTCCCAGGAGAGCTGGGGAGGAGGGGGCAGCGTTCAGCAAGGCAAGACCTCAAACCCCAGCATCGGCAGCCTGGCCCCCGCCCCCCCACCCCCACCCCCACCCCCGCATCAGGAAGCTGGAAAACGGGGCAGCGGGAACAGGACCACATGAGGGCCACTTACCTCCATCCCCCATTTAACTCTGGCGACTGTTCTGTGTGGTGGTTTCAGCATTGCCCCGAGTTCCAGCTTGCTCACCCAGAGGTGATGAGAGAAGTCTTGCCAACCCCGCTCTCCCAGGGAATGTCGAGCCCTGGGAGTGGAGTGCCACCATCCTGTGTCTCTGTGACCCTGGCAGAAATTTCTGGAGCTGGCCAAGCAGGTTGGAGAGTTCATCACATGGAAACAAGTGGAGTGTCCCTTCGAGGAAGACCCCAGCATCACCCACTACCTGTGCACTGCCCCCCTCAGTGAGGACGGTAAGGTGCCCCTGGCCTCACTGACTGCTGGGCCCTGGGACTCTTGTGTGGCCTCTTAGTCGCATTGCCAGTCAGGGCCCCAGCTTTGAGCGCAACACACCATGCCCATGTTTGCTGGCTCTGGGAGGGAGCAGAGAAAGCTGCCCCCCTCACCGGCCCCCCGCCTGGGTGCCTCCCCCAGAGCCTGCGGAGCTGCAGGTTGGGTCCCCCAGGCCCAGGCTTCCCCCTGGAGAGAGTTTGGAATTGTAAATCTATCTTACCCCACTTCCTCTTCAGAAAAGTGGGGGTGATGGTAGGAACCGCCTTCCCAGAGCTCATGTTAGGATCTTTCCAGAGCTGGTGTGAGTGTGTGTTGTATGTTGTGTAACCCTGGGTGGGTCCCTTGCCTTTTTTGAGCCTGCTCTGCTGCATCTAGAAAGTGGGGGAATGAGAGAGCCTACTTCCCAATGCCAAGTGAGATTTACTTGAGTCGGCACAGCAAAGCCCAGAGGACTGCACTCAACACTAGTCGTATTAGTTTCTTGTTGGTGCTGAAACAAATCACCAGAAACGGGGTGACTCAAAACAACACAAATTGATCCTCTTACAGCACTGAGAAAGACATGACACTTTACCTACAAGGGGGAAACAATCCAAATGACATCAGATTCCTCATCGGAAACCTCAGTAGCCAGAGGCAATGGCACGTTTTTTAACGGCTGAAAGAAAACAAATATCAACCCAGAATTCTATATTCAGTGAAATTATCTTTCAGGAATTCACTATAGATAAATCAAAATTGAATTTAAAAAAACTGTTCAGGTAACCCACAGGAGGACAAAAAATAAAACAGAAACAAAACACAGAGAGAACAAACAAAAAAATAATAAATAAAATAGCAGACTCGGGCTCTGACACATCAATAAATATACTAAATGTAAATGGTCTAAATATACCAAGTAAAAGACAGTGGCAGAGTAAATTGAAAAGCATGACCTGCCCTGGCCACTGTGATTTCAGTTGGTTGGAGCATCGTCCCATGCACCAGAAGGTCATGGGTTGGATTCCAGGTCAGGGCACATACCTAGATTGCAGGTTTGATCTCCAGTCAGGGTGCATACAAGAGGCAACCAATAGACGTTTCTCTTTCATCTCTCTCTCCCCCCGCCCACCATTCTTCCCTTTCTCCCTCTCTCCCTCTCTTCCTCCCTCTCTAAAATAAAATTTAAAAAATTTTAAATCATGACCCAACTATATGCTGCCTATAAGCAGCTAATTTCAAATATAATAATACAGACAGGTTAAAAAGTTAAAAATGGGGCCCTGGCCAGGTGGCTTGCTGGTTTGATTCTTGGTCAGTACACATACCTAGGTTACAGGTTCAATCCCCAGGCAGGGTGCATAGAGGAGGCAACCAACCAATAGATATTTCTCTCTCTTATCAATGTTTATCTCTCTCTCTCTCTAAAAATCAATTTAAAAAATATATCCTCAGGTAAAGATTAAGAAAAAAGAAAAGTTAAAATGGGGAAACATCAATCAAATGAAAGCAAGATCACAACATTAATATCAGATAAAGTACACTTCAGTGGAAAGAAAATTTCCAGAGATAGAGAAGGACTTTATATAATAACTAGTGGCCCTGTGCACGAAATTTGTGCACATTAAAAGGGAATTAGAGGAAATATTTTAATATCGCTATTTGCCCTTTATCATAGAAATGTCAGAGAAGAAAGAAATTTAGTAAAATATATATATGAAAATCTCCCTCCTGTCAGAGTCTGGGGCTCACCGCGGGACCCAGAGTCAAGTCCCCACCTACCCACGTGCACCTCGAAATTGTGTGAGACCCAGACCCAGCTGGCCCCACCCCCATCAAGCCCTGCCAGGCGGGGGGCATGGCCTCAGATCCCCTGGTGCAGCCTCAGGTCCCCTGGCCCCAGTGCGAGGCCTCGGGGGCATGATGACCATTTGCATATTAGCTCTTTATTATATAGGACAAGAGGGTCAATCTTCCAAGAAGACATAGCAATCCTACCTATGTACCCACCAAACAATAGAGTTGCAAAAGTTATGAAGCCAAAACTGGTAGAACTGAAAAAGATATAAACAGATCCACAATTATACTTGGAGACTTCAATATGCCTCTCTCAACAATTGATAGAACAACTAGACAGGAAATCAGCAAAGACATAGAAGAGCTCACCAATGCTGTCAAATAATATGATCTACATTTATAGATACTCCATACAGCTATGCACTTACAAAGCACACTTTTTCAATTGCCCACGGGATATATGCCAAAATAGGCCATATCCTGAGCACAGAAAATGAGCAGCAAGAAATTAAAATAGAGAAGGAAGATGGCGGCGATATAGGCAGACGCGTCCCAGGTCGTGTCCCGGAGCAAATGCAGTGAGCAGCTGAAACTAATAACACCCACCCCGAATTGGCGAGAGTGCTCAGCTGGTGAGACGGTTTGCAGCCAGGAAGGGCAGAACTCCCCTGGAAAGGTAAAAAAAACCCAGGGATTTGGGCAGGAAAGTTTGCCAGACCTCTGAGCCCAGAGGGTCGGAGGGAGACCGCGTGGCAGACAGCCGCGTCCCTTGGGACAGGCACAGCCCCTGACGGGGAAAGGCGATCCGCTGGATTCCTGGCACCGCCGGGGGATTTGAAAGCTGGGTTCTGTGATCACGGAGGACTGAGCCTAAAGGGGGCAGCCTGAAGAGCTGACCTGACCATGCAGTGCCCGTAAAAGAAGAGTTTACAGAAACCAAGCCCTCCGCGTTTCCGCGGCCGGCATTTGTTTGTTTGTTCTCGCCGAACCCTGTTCATGGGACATTTCGGATACAGACACTGACCTGTGCTGAACAGACGGAGAGGGTTCGGAGGAGTGGAATCCCGGGAGAGACTGAGGAGAGGCAGGGGGCCAGGAGAGGTGGAAGCGAATTGAGTGCTGAGTCGCCCCTTAGCCCAGGACTGGGGCAGCCATTCTCTCTGGAGAGTGAGACTCCTCACCCCAGCCCCCAGGCAAGGAGCACAGCCACACCCAGATTCCACCCTGAATGAGATCAAGGATTAAAATAATCTAATCAGCCCCTGGGAGTTAACAGGGTCTGACCTATAGAGGGATTTTCAATGCTGTATAGCCTCAGAGGCCAAGCCCAGAACACTGCCACCCAGAGGCTGAGCCACAAACTGACTCTTTGCTAAACACAAAATAAGGCGGGCTAGGAAAAAAATCCGGCCTGCTTTAAAATAAGGACTGTGGTTTAAAACACAGAGGAACAGTGTATCGCAGGGAAACTCAACACTCTCCTGAATACCTGGCAGGACTAAAGGCGAGCCAGACTGAAGAATAGAAGAACCGAAGGACCTTCACTACTGCAATTTTTTTCTTTTTTCACCTTTTAACTAAGAAACCCAATTTATTTTTATTTTTTAAATTATTTTTCCCCTTTTTTTTTCTTCTTTTTTTTCCCCTCTTTTTCCATCACCTGGTTTTACCCTTTTAATTACTACCTTCTTATTTTTAACCAGTATTATTACTGCTACCATTTTACCATCTTTTAAATTGCCATTTTATTTTCTCTTTATTTTATTTTGGGATTAGTGTTCTCCATTCTATTTTCATCGTTATATTATTAGTGGTTTCTAGTTTGCATCCATCTACAGGGAGTTGTTGCTGGAATTTGCTGGGATTAGTGGTGGTTCTATAGGAGTATTCTCATCATATAAAAAGTCTCTTCTCCTCTTCCACTTCATTCTCTCTTTTCACTCTTTTTTTTCTTTTCTCGCTTTTATTTCCCCCCCTTCTTTTTCCCAATTTCATTTCTGCACTCTTTTTTGGGGTCCATACTTTTCTTTTTCTCTTTTATCTTTTTCTTTTCCTTCTGCCTTATCCCCTAATTCTCTTAATTCGGGTGGTCGCCTTTATTTGGGGTTATTAATATCGTGAATATATTTGTGTTTAGTGCCTGGTACGTGGTGCCTTGTTGTGTTGTATTTTGTGCCCTTAAATCAACGCAGCAGATCCAAGCAACAGCAATCTCCTGAGGACCATACCCTCTGCTAAGGAACAGCAGCTGTACGTGAAACCTCCCCCCACCAGCCAGAAGAGCCACCACAGCTGTGAACACCCCCCACCAGAGGACCTGCCGCCAACTGAAGAGCAGCTGCTACCGCAACCGCCCGAAGAGCAACCACAGACCAAGGACTCACTGCCACCCAGGGAGCAGCCACTGAACGACTCAACGTCTAGATATGTCAGTGAGATCAAACATGGGTAGACAAAGAAACCCCCAAAGGAAAGAGAAGCAGGACTCTCCAGAAAAGCAGCTAAGTAATACAGAGGCATGCAACATGACAGAAAAAGAATTCAGAATAAGGGTCCTAGAGTGCATAAACCGGATGGAGGAAAAATCGACAACCTCTGCAAGAAGCAAGAAGAAACAGATGAAATAATCAATAACATATGGAAGAAGCTAGAAGAAACAGATGAAAAAATCAACAACTTAAGTAACACCCAAGAAGAAATGAAGAGTGATATAGCTGCAATAAAAAACACCATTGAAAGTATCAACAGTAGACTAGGAGAAGCGGAGGACCGAATTAGTGAATTAGAAGACAAGGAAGCAAAACACACCCAAAATGTACTGCAATTGGAGAAAAAAATTAAAAGACAGGAGGAGAGCCTAAGGGAGCTTTGGGACAACATGAAACGAAACAACATACGAATAATAGGGGTACCAGAACAACAGAAAGATGAACAAGGATTAGAAAACCTATTCGAAGAAATAATATCAGAAAACTTCCCTGAGGTGGGGAAGAAAAAAGTCACACAAGCCCAGAGAGTCCCAAACAAGGTGAACCCGAAAAGACCCACACCAAGACACATCATAATTACCATGGCAAATGTTCAGGACAAAGAGAAAATCTTACAGGCCGCAAGAGAGAGACGGAAAGTCACATACAAAGGATCTCCTATTAGATTATCAAATGATTTCTCAACAGAAACACATCAGGCCAGAAAAGAATGGACAGAAATTTACAAAGTGATGCAAAGCAAAGGACTGAATCCAAGAATACTCTATCCAGCAAGGCTATCATTCAAACTTGAAGGGGAAATAAGAAGCTTCACAGACAAAAAAGGGCTAAGGGAGTTTATCACCACTAAGCCAGCAATGCAAGGAATGCTAAAGGGTCTGGTATAAAAAGAAGAAATAAAAAGCTCAGAAAGAAAACAGCCACACAAAAAAGAAATGGCTACAAACAAGTACCTTTCAATAATAACTTTAAACGTAAACGGACTAAATGCTCCAACCAAAAGACATCAAGTGGCTGAATGGATAAAAAACATGACCCATACATCTGCTGTCTACAAGAAACCCACCTCATTAGAAGGGACTCACACAGACTGAAAGTGAAAGGATGGAAAAATATCTTTCAGGCAAATGGAAAGGAAAAGAAAGCTGGGGTAGCAATACTTATATCGGACAAAATAGACCTCAAAGTGAAGGCCATAACAAGAGATAGGGAAGGACACTTCATAATACTAAAGGGATCAATACAACAAGAAGATATAACCCTGGTAAACATATATGCACCCAATACAGGAGCACCCAGATTTATAAAAAAACTCCTGGAAGATATCAAAGGAGAGATCGACAACAATACAATCATAGTAGGGGACTTTAATACACCACTGACAGCACTGGATAAGTCCTATAGACAAACAATCAGCAAAGATACAGCAATCCTAAATGACTCACTTGATCAGATGGACTTAATAGACATCTTCAGAACGCTTCACCCCAAAGCCAGGGAATATACGTTCTTCTCAAGTGCTCATGGGACATATTCAAAAATAGACCACATATTGGGTCACATGCAAAGTCTTCCCAAATTCAAGAAGATTGAAATCATACCAAGCATCTTCGCAGACCACGATGGCATAATATTAGAAATAAACTACAATAAAAACAACCCAAAATACTCAAACACCTGGAAGCTGAATAGCATGCTATTAAATATTGATTGGGTTACCAATGAGATCAAAGAAGAAATTAAAAACATCCTGGAAACTAATGACAATGAAAACACAACAATCCAAAACCTATGGGACACAATGAAAGCAGTCCTGAGAGGGAAGTTTATAGCTCTACAGGCCTATCTCAAAAAACAAGAAAAAATGGTAGTAAATCATCTAACTCTACAACTCAAAGATTTAGAAAGAGAGCAACAAGAAAACCCCACAGTGAGCAGAAGGAAGGAGATAATAAAGATTAGAGCAGAAATAAATGACATAGAGACCAAAAAACAATACAGAAAATCAATGAAACCAAGAGCTGGTTCTTTGAAAGGATAAACAAGATTGATAAACCCCTAGCTAGACTCACCAAGAAGCAAAGAGAGAGGACTCAAATAAACAAAATCAGAAACGATAGAGGCGAAATAACAACAGACCCCACAGAAATACAAATGATTGTTAAAAAATACTTTGGACAGCTCTACTCCAACAAACTAGACAACCTGGAGGAAATGGACAAATTCCTAGAAAAATACAACATTCCAAAACTCAATCAGGAAGAATCTAAAAATCTCAACAGGCCAATAACTATGGAAGAAATTGAAGCAGTCATCAAAAAGCTTCCATCAAACAAAAGCCCAGGACCAGACGGCTTCACAGGGGAGTTTTACCAAACATTCAAGGAAGAACTAAAACCTATCCTCCTCAGACTACTACAAAAAATTCAAGAGGAAGGAACACTTCCAAGCTCATTCTATGAAGCCAGCATCACCCTAATACCAAAACCAGGGAAAGACAACACAATGAAAGAGAATTACAGGCCAATATCCCTCATGAACATAGATGCCAAAATCCTCAACAAAATCTTAGCAAATCGGATCCAGCAGTACATCAGAAAGATCATACACCATGACCAAGTAGGATTTATCCCAGGGATGCAAGGATGGTACAATATCCGCAAATCAATAAACGTGATACATCACATAAACAAATTGAAAGATAAAAACCACATGGTCATATCAATTGATGCAGAAAAAGCATTTGACAAAATTCAACACCCATTTTTGATAAAAACTCTCAGCAAGGTGGGAATAGAAGGATCATACCTCAACATAATAAGAGCCATATATGAAAAACCCACAGCCAACATCATACTCAATGGACAAAAACTAACACCATTTCCCCTAAGAACAGGAACAAGACAGGGGTGCCCCCTCTCACCACTCCTGTTCAACATAGTACTAGAAGTGTTAGCCATTGCAATTAGGCAAGAAGAAGAAATAAAAGGCATCCAAATTGGAAAAGAGGAAGTAAAACTGTCCTTATTTGCTGATGACATGATATTATACATACAAAACCCTAGAGAGTCCATCAAGAAGCTACTAGACTTAATACATGAATTTGGCAATGTAGCAGGATACAAAATTAACCCCAAGAAATCTGAGGCATTTCTATACACCAATAGTGAACTTTCAGAAAGAGAGATTATAAAAACAATCCCGTTTACCATCGCACCAAAAAAATTAAGCTACCTAGGAATAAACTTAACTAAAGAAGTAAAAGACCTCTACTCAGAAAACTACAGGACGTTGAAAAAAGATATAGAGGAAGACATAAACAGATGGAAGAACATACCGTGTTCATGGATTGGTAGAATCAACATCATTAAAATGTCCATACTACCCAAAGCAATCTATAAATTCAATGCACTTCCCATTAAAATACCAATGGCATACTTCATAGATCTAGAACGAACTCTTCAAAAATTCATCTGGAATAAAAAAAGACCCCGAATTGCTGCAGCAATCCTGAAAAAGAACAAAGTAGGTGGGATCTCAATACCAGACATCAAGATGTATTACAAAGCCACTGTTCTCAAAACTGCCTGGTACTGGCACAAGAATAGGCATATAGATCAATGGAATAGAATAGAGAGCCCAGAAATTGGCTCGAACCAATATGCTCAATTAATATTTGACAAAGGAGGCAAGAACATACAATGGAGCCAAGATAGTCTCTTCAATAAATGGTGTTGGGAAAATTGGACAGATATATGCAAGAAAATGAAACTAGACCACCAACTTACACCATATACAAAAATAAACTCAAAATGGATAAAGGACTTAAATGTACGACAGGAAACCATAAAAATTCTAGAAGAATCCAAAGGCAGCAAAATCTCCGACATATGCCGAAGCAATTTCTTCACTGATACAGCTCCTAGGACACTTGAAACTAAAGAGAAAATGAACAAATGGGACTACATCAAAATAAAAAGTTTCTGCACAGCAAAAGAAACCATCAACAAAACAACGAGAAAACCCACTGTGTGGGAAAACATATTTGCCAATGTCATATCTGATAAGGGCCTAATCTCCAAAATTTATAGGGAACTCACACAACTTAACAAAAAGAAGATAAACAATCCAATCAAAAAATGGGCAAAGGACCTAAATAGACACCTTTCAAAAGAGGACATTCAGAAAGCCAAGAGACATATGAAAACATGCTCAAAGTCACTAATCATCCGAGAGATGCAAATCAAAACAACAATGAGGTACCATCTCACACCTGTCAGACTGGCTATCATCAACAAATCAACAAACGACAAGTGCTGGAGAGGATGTGGAGAAAAAGGAACACTTGTGCACTGCTGGTGGGAATGCAGACTGGTGCAGCCACTATGGAAGACAGTATGGAGTTTCCTCAAAAAGCAACAAATGGAACTCCCATTTGACCCTGTGATCCCACTTCTAGGAATATATCCCAAGAAACCAGAAACACCAATCAGAAAGGATATATGCACCCCTATGTTCATAGCAGCACAATTCACCATAGCTAAGATCTGGAAACAGCCTAAGTGCCCATCAGTAGATGAATGGATTAGAAAACTGTGGTACATCTACACGATGGAATACTATGCTGCTCTAAAAAGGAAGGAACTCTTACCATTTGCAACGGCATGGATGGAACTGGAGAGCATTATGCTAAGTGAAATAAGCCAGTCAATGAAGGAAAAATACCACATGATCTCACTTATTCATGGATAATTGAGACCATTATAATCTTTTGAACAATAATAGATACAGAGGCAGAGCTGCCTCAAACAGAGTGTCAAACTGCAACGGGAAGGCCGGGGAGGGTTCGGGGGCGGGAGGTAGGGGGGTAAGAGATCAACCAAAGGACTTGTATGCATGCATATAAGCATAACCAATGGACATAGGAGAGTGGGGGATGGGGGAGGCTAGGGGCCTGTCTTGGGCGGGGGGGGAAAAATGGACACATATGTAATACCCTTTGTAATAAAAAATATAATTAAAAAAATAAAAAAAAAAATAAAAAAAAAAAAACAAAGGCATACATATAAGTTAAAAAAAAAAAAAAAAGAAATTAAAATAACTGAAATCACACAGAGTGTGTTCTCTGATCACATTGGAATCGAACTAGAAATCAGTACTTTTGAAATCAGTAATGTAAGACAACAGGAAAATCTCCAAACAGAGTCTAAGCAGCACCCTTCTAAATGCATTAAAAAAGGAAGTTCCCAGGGAAATAAAAAATAATTGAGGAAATTGATTTTGTAATTTCAAAACACCCAAAAACGAAGTTACTAAGCCCACATGGTTACACTAGAAAATTCTATTAAACATTTAAAGAGAATTAATACCAATTCTACACAACCTCTTTCAAAAAATAGAAGAGGGAACTTCTTAATTCATTTCATGAAGCCAGTGTTACCCTGACACCAAAACAAGATAAAGAGAGTATTAAAAACAATAATAAAGACCAATATTCCTCATGAATACAGATGCAACAATTCCTTAGCAAAATATTCACAAATAGAATTTGGCAATTTGTAAAAATAATTATAATCATGACCAAGTGGGTTTATTCCAGAGATGCAAGGCTGTTTAATATTTGAAAATAAAAAAGAAAATCAATAAATGTAATCCTCTATATTAACAGACAAATGGAGAAAATCACTTGATTATATCAATCTATGCAGAAAAAAGCATTTCACAAATTTTAACACCCATGCCTGCACAAAACTCTCAGAAAAATAAGAGTAAAAGGTAATAGATCTTTCTTGAGATCAATTGAATTGAAAGACTCAACATAGCAAAGACACTAATTCGCCTATTCAAATTTAAGTGCAGGTTTAATGCAATTCCTACCAAAATCCCAGCAAGATTTCTTTTTTGTAGTTATAAACAAGTTTATTCTGAAATTTATATGGAGCAACAAAGGAACTAGAATAGCTGAGATAATTTCGGGAGGATAAAATAGGATGGAAGGAATCACTCTACCCAATATATTAAGGCCAATATTATATGGCCACAGTAATAGAGACAGTGTGGTGTTGATAAATTGCATCTACACAACCCTTTCAGCTAACATCATATTTAATTGTGAAGGACTGAATGCTTCTCACTAAGATCTGTAACAGGCAAGGATATCTTCTCTCACCACTATTATTCAACATAGTAATGGAAAACGTAGTCTGTGCAATAAGGCAAGAAAGGGAAATACAGTGGTGATTGGCAAAGGCAAAGGGAGGTGGGGGAGGTAGAAGAGGTTAAAGGAGGGATAATGGTGATGGAAGGAGACCTGACTTGGAGTGATGGACACACAATACAACATACAGATGATATATTATAGAATTGTACACATGAAATCTATGTAATTTTTTGAAAATATATTTTTATTGATTTCAGAGAAGAAGAGGGAGAGAAAGAGAGAGATAGAAACATCAGTGATGAGAGAGAACCATTGATCAGCTGCCTCCTGCACGCCCCCTACTGGGGATGAGCCCACAACCTGGGCATGTGCCCTTGTCCAGAATCGAACCCAGGACCCTCCAGTCCACAGGCCAACGCTCTATCCACTGAGCCAAACCAGCTAGGGCATAACCTATATAATTTTACTAACCAATATCACCTCAGTAAAATAAATTAAAAATAATTTTTAAAAAGAAATACAGTTCAGAAAGGAAGAATTAATACTATCCCTATTTGCATTTATAAAAAATTCCAAGGAATCTACAAAAACTTCTAGTGAGTTAGCAAAAGTTGCAGAATACAGGATAAAAATGCAAAAATCTACTCTTTCCTACATGCTGACAATGAATATGAAGACAGCAAAATTAAAGTTATCATGCCAAAAAAAGATATAATGCCATTTATAATTGTTCAAAAAAAAATGAAGTAGATGTTAATCTAACAAAACATGTACAAGATTTGTATTCTAAAAACTACACAATGCTGATGAAAGAAATCAGAGATCTGAAAATGGAGAAACATGATGTTCATGAATTGAAAGAGTCAACATAGCAAAGACACTAATTTTCCTCCTCAAATTTAAGTGCAGGTTTAATGCAATTCCTGCCAAAATCCCAGCAAGATTTCTTTTTTGTAGTTATAAACAAGTTTATTCTGAAATTTATATGGAGCAACAAAGGAACTAGAATAATTGAAATAATGTTGGGGAGATAAAATAAGATGGAAGGAATCACTCTACCCAATATTAAGGCCACAGTAATAGAGACAGTATGGTGTTGGCAGGACATATGTCCATGGGAGAGAACAGGGATCCCAGAAATAGACCCACACAAATATGCCCAATGATTTGACATTTGGACATCCATAGGCCCCAAAATGAACCTTGACCTAAATCTTAGTCTTTATGCAAAAAATAATAACAGAAGAATCACAGACTCCAATGTAAAACTATAAAAAAAAACACAACTGAAAATCTTTTAAATGTAGAACTAAACAAAGAGTTTCTTATAAAACAAAATATGACTCAGCAATTCCACTCTTGTATGTTTCTTCCAGAGAAATAAATACTCACATTCACACAAAAACCCACACACCAGTGTTTACAGCAGCTTAGCTTGTTATAGCCGAACATTGGAAATAACCCAGAGGCCCTTCAGGAGTGAACGGTTAAACAACGGTTAGTCCATCCACACTATGAAATGCTATTCGGCACCAAGAAGTAAAGTATTGATACACTACCTCATGGACAAATCTCCAGAGAATTCTGCTGAGTGAAAAATGACTCCATTTATATAACATTCTTGAAATGACAAAATTTAGATATGGAGAGCAGATCAGTGGTTGCCAGGGGTTAAGAAAGGGGTGGAAATGGAAGAGAAGTGGGTGTGGCCACTGAGAGACAACATGAGGGGTCCTAGTGGTGATGCATTTGACTGTAACAAGGCCAATATCCCAGTGGCCATCTGTCCTACAGTTTTGCAAGTGATTGCCATTCGGAGAAACTTGGTAAAGGGCACACAGATCTCTCTGTGTCATTTCTTACAACTGCATGTGAATCTACAATTATCTCCCAGCCACAAGTTTAATTTTAAAACCAAAAAGTAGGTCAGACTCTGAGTGCAGAACAGGTTATTATCATCAACCATAATTGTGTAATTTCACTTCATTTTCTGGCTAGGTCTTTATTTGGCTTCCTATGAAAATGAAAGCCCAGAGAACCACACAGAAAAAGAGAGATGGAAATCTCTAAGGTGAGTCCATGTGCCTGGATGAGATGGAGGGTGGGGGAGGGGTGCAAATCTCTAAGGTGAGTGTGTGTGTCTAGATCAGTGGTTCTCAACCTTCCTAATGCCGTGACCCAGTTCCTCATGTTGTGGTGACCCCCAACCATAAAATTATTTTTTTGCTACGTCATAACTGTAATTTTGTACTGTTATGAATCATAATGTAAATATCTGATATGCAGGATGTATTTTCATTGTTACAAATTGAACATAATTAAAGCATAGTGATTAATCACAAAAACATTATGTAATTATATATGTGTTTTCCGATGGTCTTAGGCAACCCCTGTGAAAGGGTCGTTCGACTCCCAAAGGGGTCGCAACCCACAGGTTGAGAACCACTGGTAAGGTGAGTGTGTGTGTCTAGATGAGATAGGGGGTGTCTGTGTGCCAAGACAGGGAGTCTGTGTGCCAAGACAGGATGCAGGAGAGGAGAGGAGTGGGGTGCTTGGGGCCAGAACAGGGCTGAGGACCTCATCAGACCCAGCTCATTCGCCTCCTAGGAGTGTCGTCCCCAGCCCATGAGGAGGGGGCTGGTCGGGCCAGAATCTTGGGGTGGGGGTGGACCTCAAGGACTGCATAGAAGGGGAGGCTGGGACCACAACCGCTCATGGCTGGTGGCTGCACCTGTGGGCACTGAAGATGTCTGTCCCGTCCTTGGAAGCCCTAGTCCACATGCTTATGCCGGAACGTGAGACACACACCTCCTGCTCACTCAGCCCGTGAGCACAGAGAGGAGCGGAGAGGGTCCCCAGCGGGGGCCTGAGCCAAGGACATTGCACGATGCCCTCTGGGGTGCGGGGCCGCCTGTTGAGAAGGTAACACCTGGAGGGAAAGAAACATAACCACGGGCTGCCGGGCCTGCTTAAATCTATAGGTCTTCTATTTGGGGAAGATGTGAGGCTCAGGGAGCTGGAGGAGGAGGAGGAGGAGGAGGAGGAGGAGGAGGAGGAGGAGGAGGAGGAGGAGGAGGGGGAGGAGGAAGAGGAGGTGAGACCGAAGACGCCCTCTGCAGCCCTGCCAGGCTGGCCCGGGGCCAGGGGAGGCCTGGCTGCCTCACCACTTTGCACACGGGAACCCCATGGTCTGGTACCTGCCACAGTGACCACAAGGCTCCGGAGACACTTCTCCTTCTGTGGACCCTCAGCCTGGCAGGGCCCAGGACCTCCAGCCACACGGGTGGCACATGGCTCTGTCCGTCCTCGGGGAGAACCCAGCTCACTAGTGTCTCAAGCCCTGGAGGTTCTGCAACCAGGTGCCTGGGCAGAACCAGGCTGTGAGGGGCCCGAGCCCACAGGGCCCTACCCTGCCTGAGATGGGCTGGTTTCTGCAGCCCCATGGACCCGCTTTCTGGATCTTTCTGGTCCCAGGGGTTAGCTTTCTAGTGATAGCTGGGGTGCCAGTCAGCAGGACAAATGCGAGTCAGAGATGACGTGTACAGCACACTGTAAACTGTAGAGCTGGTGTAAACACATCGGTATACCGTGCATACCGTCTCTCACCATGGGCTTCTGCCAGGACGCAGGTCTGGGAATGGCATGGCCTTGGGGCAGAGGGGGTGTGGTAGCCATTTCCACACCATAGACCCCAGGCCATGCTGACAGGACCTGGGGCATAGTATGTGCTTGAAAGACCTCAGGTGGACAGATTCTGACAGCCCTGCGAAGACCTGTGGTCCCAGCCTCCTCTTCCAGGCAGTCCTTGAGGCCCACCGCACCCCAAGAGATGCCTCTCTTGCTGGGAGTGGGCAGCAGAGGGGCTTATGAAGCAGGGGAAGGCCCTCAGCCCACCACAAGGTCTCCCCATGGGCCCCCACTCAGCCCTTACCCTGAGCCAGGAAGCAGGTACGCTGTGGAGCCGCTAAGTCCTCACTGGCATGTGACCAGGTCCCCCAGCCAGGAAGTCAGGGGGTGTGATGTGCACTCCTATTCCTGGTCAGGATCTGCTGGGCAGAGAGTGGTGTGCTGAGGGTGCACTGATGCAGCCTGCTGGCTCCTGGCCAAGCCAGCTATCCCAGGACCCTGCAAGGTGCCAGAGGGTCCAGCTGCCTGGCAGAGATGGGCAAAGTGGCATACAAGGGTCAAGCTGAAAGGAAAATGGGGAATGGGGGGAGCTTGCACCCTAGTTCAGTGTCTAATTAAAACTGCAGTCTTCCTTCCTCCTCTAACTGACTTGGGTGGAGCTGCAGAGCCTAACCCCAGGGCCCCGCCACCGCTGACTTGAACTGCAGGGACCCTCAGGGGCCGCCACAGGCGCAGATATATAAGCCAGAGCCTCCCGATAGTCCAGTTCAGGCTTTGGATGCGGAATCCCCTGGACTCGCAGATCTGTGAAAGAAAGGATAAGTTCTCCTCCCTCAGAGCTGGCTGGTGGTGCTCCATGCATTCTGCCATTGGGTGCATTGGCCGGGAAAGGTCAGTGGAGCTGGCTCTTAGGCCACTGCTGACAAGAGCGGACTTCAGGGCACTCGCTTCAGGCTCTGGGACCCAAGGAAGGTGCCACCGGCACATTCGCCTCCAGTTCCTGAACTTGTGGAGCCGGAGGGACTGCGGCGACTCTGCGCTCAGGGGGACCCAAAAGAGGCAGGAAACACCTTTCTGGGACTTCCCGGAGGGAAGTCAGAATCAGACGTCTGAAACTGAAGTTCTCCCCGGGAAACGGGTCCGAGTTCTGGCCTGTCCTAGGGGCAGAAGGGGTAGCTGGCTCCTCCCTAGGTACCTGTTGACCTCAGGAGAGCTCGGATGCTCTAGAGCAGTGGTCGGCAAACTCATTAGTCAACAGAGCCAAATATCAACAGTACAGCGATTGAAATTTTTTTTGAGAGCCAAATTTTTTAAACTTAAACTATATAGGTAGGAACATTGTTATTAACTTAATTAGGGGACTCCTAAGGCTTAGGAAGAGCCACATCCAAGGGGCCAAAAAGCTCCATGTGGCTCGCGAGCCGCAGTTTGCCAACCACAGCTCTGGAGGCAGCTTCTGGACGGTATTCACCGTCTCTGGGACTTCCCGGGAGGGAAGTCAAAGCTCAGACTGGTTAAGGGTCTGAGTCTGGCTGCCTTTGAAAAAGGCAGAAGAGAAGGAAAGGAAACGGCACCCATTAACTGAGGTCCTGGCCAGGAAAAAGCCTTCACGACCATAAAGGCAAAGCTCACTGAGGCGCCGGCCCCAGGGCTCCCAGATGTGAGGCGGACTTTCCAAAGGGGCAGCCCTAGGAGTTCTGACTCAGCAGTTTGGACCTTGGCAGAAGCCAGCAGCCTACCTCTCCAAACAGATTGACCCGGTTGCTGGGTGGCCCCCATGCCTCAGGGCCCTTACAGCCATAGCCTTATTCGTCAAAAAAGCAGACAAGCTCACTCTGGGACAGAACTTAAATGTCTAAGTGCCGCATGCTGTTGGCACCCTATGGAAGCTAAGGGGCAACATTGGCTGACGCATGCTCGGATGACTCAATACCAAGGGCTCCTATATGAAAATCCATGAATAAGATTAGAGGCAGTAAGAACTCTTAATCCTGCCACTTTCCTAACCATTGCAGAGGGAGCCCTGAGCATGATTGTCTGGAAGTCCTAGGGGAGGTTTACTCGAGCCGGCCGATCTAACAGACAGGCCTCTACAGAATCTGGACTTAGTATTGTTCACAGATGAAGGAAAAAGACGAGCCGGGTATGCAGTGGTATCAAACTTTGAGATAATAGAGGCACAGGCCCTGCCTGAAGGATGGTCAGCGCGGAGGACAGAACTTTGGGCCCTAGTCAAGCCTTAAAACTCCGTAAGGATAAGTGCACTAACATCTACACTGGCTCACGCTATTCCTTCACTCCTTCCTATCCATGGAGACATATACAAGGAAAGGGGGCCCCTGACAGCCGGAGGAAAAGGAATCAAAAATCAGAATGAGATCTTGAGTTACTAGAAGCAGTCTGGGAGCCCAAGGAAGTAGCAGTCATCCACTGGAGAGGACACCGAAAAGGAAAAGACTCGGTGTCAGAAGGGAACCGTCACGCAGATGCAGCGGCAAGGCTATCTGCTAAGGAGCGGGCGGCGCCATCGAGGATCATGCTGGTTCCTGAATTACCTGAACCTCCGAAATCACCCCTCAGGAAGAAGAATGGGCCCAAGGGGAAGGGGGTAAAAGGACAGAGGAAGGTTGGTGGATACTTCCAGATCATAGGGTCTGCGTTCCAGAACAGTTAGCTCGTAGAGTAGTCCTGCCGCAGCATGAATTTATCCATTTAGGGAAACCGGTTCTAAAAGCCTTGTTAAGCAGATACTACCTAATTGCCCATCTCCCCTCCTTATGCGCCTCAGTCTCTCAGCACTGCCTCCTCTGTGCACAGAACAATGCAAGGCAAGGTCCTGTAGAACTGATGGGAATTCAGTGCTGTGTGCAGGCTCCCTTTGAAGATATAGAGGTAGACTTACAGAAATAGGGCCTAGTAGAGGAAATAAATATCTTTTAATTTTTGTCTACACCTTTTCAGGCTGGGTTGAGGCATATCCTACCTGCACGGAGAAGGTGAGAAAAGTCACTAAGGCATTACTGAAGGACATAATTCCGCAGTATGGAATGCCATTAACCATAGGGTCAGATAATGGCCAAGCCTTTATGGCTGAGGCAGTACAGCAGGTAGCTAAGGCCTTAGGAATTAAGTGGAACTTACATGCAGCCTACAGGCCCCAGAGTTCAGGGAGAGTAGAACTCATGAACTGGACTTTCAAGCAGGCTGTGGCTAAGTTAAGCCAGGAGACGAACTTAGCCTGGACAGATATCTTACCACCTGTGCTCCTGTGGGTGGGCTGTGCCCAAGAGCCAGGATAGGGTTCTCTCCATTTGAAATTCTATGTGGCAGACCCACTCCCTTAATTTGGCCAAAGGGAGATTTGGGGGAAATAGGGAACTTAGAAATTCAGAAACAGCTACAAGGACCTCTGACCTGAACCACCCCCTGCGGATCATCGTCAAGAAGACAGTGGACCCAGCTGACCGACCTGAATCTCCTTATTCCCTCCTATCTGGATAGTTATTGTTTTGGGGTTTTTTTCTAACAGTTTTATTCTGTCTTCATACAAGTGTCGCCAGAACCCTAGACTGGTACCAGGAGGAAAACTTCTCTGCCCTTGCTACTCTAATGACCCCCTTGGGGAAGGTGGTGAAGACTCGAGATATTGAACCCCCCTTTTTTTCATTGCCCCCCTTCAGCAGGAAGTAGCTAGAGCGGTCATCAACCTTATCCCCAATTCCTGAGTCTTTTGTAATCCTCAAGGCTAAGAATAGCTTGTGGAACAAGAGGGGGGAATAAAAAGGAAAATGGGGGGGGGGCTTGCAACCTAGTTCAGTGTCTGGTTAAAACTGTAGTCTTACTTCCCCCTCTGACTGACTTGGGGGGGACCTGCAGAGCCTAACCCCAGACCCCGCCACAGCTGACTTGGGCGGAGCTTCGGAGACCCTCAGGGACCTGCTACAGGAGGAGATATAGGGGCCAGAGCCTCCCCACGAGTTCAGTTCAGGCTTTGGATCCGGAATCCCCTGGACTAGCAGATCTGAGAAAGAAAGGTTAAGCTCTCCTCCCTCAGAGCTGGCTGGCTCTCCCGTGCATTCTGCCACAACAAAGCAGGATCTGATCTGTGCCCTAATCAGCCCACCCCTTTCCATCTGAGACCCCAGGAGGGTGAGTCATGCAGGGAACAGGTGGCAGCACAGGGACTGGACTTCAACCAAGCCCAAGCTCCTGCCTGCCTCACACTGAAGCCAGACAACCAAGGGATCCGGGCCGCCTGTCACTACTTGAGCCAATTCAGCAGAGACAGGGTTGCATCATGAGCGTTTATTCCAATAGCGCCGGCAGCAGGGAGAGCAGCAGGTCATCCACAAAATCTGCTCTGCCCCCCACCATAAGCCAGCTGCTTATATTGGATAGCAGGACAAAGATTACATGGGGAAGCAAGCAAAAGGGCTAAGAATGGGTATGCAAAACAGGCCGTTTACAAGCAGTGTGGGCTGGGGGTACGCAAAGGCCTGGGGGTTTGCAAAGTCCTGGTGCCTCTGGTTTCTGCAACAAGGTTGTTCATCTTTCCATGACAACAGGCATCTCCCGATGGGGAGGATGGGCTGCATTTCCAGGTGAGCCCCCAGGTCCCGTGTGCAACTCTCAGCCTGGTTGGAAAGTGCCTTCTTTAATCAGAACAAAACAATCACGCTTAACAGAGCATGATTAATATTTCTTATATTTATAGCTGGTCCTTAGTATTCTCTTTCTGACCCTAACAACACTACATGCAGCTCCTTCCTCCGGGGCAAACCCCAGGAGTCCTGGGCATCCCTGGAGTGGCCAGAAGCACCTCCTCATCCTCTCATCCCCACCCAACGTGCTCTCGGTGCCTGGCCTTCCCTGGGGCAACATTAGACCGGTGCCCTGCAGACCTCAGCTGGGATAGCCTCTGCTCTGGTCACACTGCGCACTGCCATCAGGAGCAGGGGCCGCGGCACAGGAGTTAGTGGCCTTGGAGATGCATGATGGCAGCTCCAGGGCTAATGTCCTTGGAGTTCTGTGAGGCCTGCTCAGGGCCCAGTTCCCACCAGAGCAGGCTGTGTCCTATCCCGGCCACAGGGAGACAGGACACTCCAAAGAAGGCTCCCAGGCCACACCAAGGGCTGAGACCTTGCCGGTCACCTGGCTCCCTCTTCTTAGGCCTGAGTCACTCGCTGCAGGGGCCAGTGAGGGAACCCCAGGATGCCGAGCTTCAGGGACAGCAGGTGAGGCCCAGAGGCCTGGGGGCCGCTGACCACAGTGTCCTCCCCTGCCCCACACAATCCCTTACTCAAGCCCACCACCCCAGCCCTCTCTCCAAGGCTGGTCCCCAGGTGCCTCCCACAGCCACGCCCCTGCAGCCAGGCCCAGCTCAGCCATCTCTGCCTTCTGGGGTGATAGCAGCAGCCTACTCCCAGCTGCGAGGAGCTTGAGGAAAGCCTGCTGGAGAGGAAGTGTAGGACCCACAGCTGACACTCCCGAGAGGCCAGTTAAGCTTGTCAGTGTGAATCGAGGGTGTGGCAGGCACTGCTGTGCTCAGGCCTGCTTCAGTGGCCTTGCTTCTGTGGCCCTGCTTCTGTGGCCTTGCTTCAGTGGCCTTGCTTCTGTGGCCCTGCTTCTGTGGCCCTGCTTCTGTGGCCCTGCTTCTGTGGCCCTGCACGTCTGTTCCCATTGCCTGGAGCGTTGTTCCCCACCTTGTTGATCTGGTCAGAGCTCCTGCCTCTGGGGCAGGCTTCCTGACACGCAGCCCTCCTCACACCTGCTCCCTCCAGCCTGCCAGCCCCTCAGCGCCCAGCACAGAATGGGTGTCAGGGAGAACGGTGAGGTGAGGCCTGGGCTCACCCCAGTTGGGGGAGGGCGCAGAGCAGGAGGGAGGAGGTGGCCTGCTCCCAGCCCTGCAGAGGCCGATGCATTTGTGCCTCAGGTTTATGAAGACCCCTGGGCTTCTCTCACCTCTCTGAGCAGCCCCAGTGCAGCCAGGAGGAGGGCCTTCCCTCAGAGGACCCACCCAGCAGCCTGCCTCCCCACATGGGGATCACGGTGCCCTTCTGTGGGTGCCGCTTCAGAGCCCAGAGAGGGATGGCACCCTGCGCACAGCCACACAGATGGCTCCTTAGCCACATCCAGGACTCACACCCTTCCCTGCAGAGACCCCTTTGCCCTCTGCCATCCTGGGTGGGCCCTACACTTTGGGGGCAGGTGTCAGCGGCACAGGTGATGCCCAAGATCGACACCCTGAGGACCGGCTCAGTGCCAGGAAACACACACCCAACACCCATCCCTGGGCTGAAAGCTGCCAGCTCAGCCAGGCGGCAGGCGCCTGGACCTCAGGCTCCGGGATGGCCAGGAAAGGGCCGTGGCCACAGTCTCTCCTTTGCTGCCCGCACTTTCCTTCTGAGCCCTCTGGGAAGGGGACAGTGGGGTAGGGGACGGAACCTCCCTGACGGGCTTCCCCCAGAGCTGACTGGGATTCAGAATCAATTGGTTCTCACATGGATGATCTGGGGGTCCTCTGTTGCCCTGCCACACATTGTGACATCCTTGGAGAGCCCCCCACCATCCCACCATCTCCCATGCCCTGCAGCTCCCTGGGAAGGCATCTCATTGTGACCAGTGACTTATCCCAGGAACCACCCCACCCCCCAAATCCTTACCAACAGTTAATATCATTAGGATGTGCTCCTGCTGCGAGATATGTGCACAAACCAAAATGAGGAAATAAATCAACAAAGACAATGAAAGTCAGAAATCATAGCATCCAACCCCAGGAGAGAACAAGGCAAGTCCTGGGGAGAGGATGGACAGTGTCAAGAAAGCACCAGGCAGCCTGGAGTGAGTAGCAGGCGGGCCTCCCGGGAAGGCCTCTATCGGAGACGGCTGGCCGGCATGGCCATCCTGACTGTAGCCCAGAGTGCCTCTGGGGGATGGAACAAAGGAGGGGAGGGGGTCTCTTCCCAGCGTCAGGAGCAGAAATCCCACAGAGCAGGCTGCTGGTGAAAGGAGCGCCACCCACTCCCAGCAAAACAAGCCTCAGTGGTGAACATGATTTTAAGAGAAAAGGCTTCTGGAAACTGTCTTCAGACACAGAGTAAGTGAAGAAAAAAATAAGAAAATATACTAAAACTCAGAATAGCGAGAGTGTATGTCATCTGGCCCATGACCCACTTTCCCAGTCTTCACTCTCAGCTCAGCATGACAGACGCTCCACTCCAGGCAGGTGAGCCAAGAGCACAGGGCTCCCTCCCCGACCAGGTCCTAGTCAAAGGCCACCATATGTCCCCAAGCGGAACAGACTGCCAGCATGTCTCATCCCTACCCCCAGCTAGGTGTTGCCAAAGGCGAATCCTGAGTAAGTACAAGTTGAGTGGCCTGGGCCCTGTTCCTCCACCAGCCCCCACATTCACAGAACGGAAATTCAGAGAATATTGAGCCCTGATTGCCCTCACCCCAGCTCACTTGTAGGGTGGAGGTTCCACACTGGGAGAGACAAGCCAAGAAGCGCAGGCTGAGCTCTGGGAAGCGTCTTGTGACTACATGGCAGGTGTAAGAATGAGGGGGTAGAAAGCGAAGTAGATGGTTGATGCATGAAGAGAATTTTGGCTTTTACCTTCTAGGTCCTTGGGAGCCATTGAAGGGTCATGGTCCCTAAAAAGGTCACATTCTTTTCCTTGTGGTCAGTGTGCCAGTTGGGAAAGAGGGCACCCCTGAGGGCAGACAGGCCAACATGGACAAAGGAAAGTGGGTAAAGAGTTAGGGGGTGAAGCTTGCCTACGTCGATGGGTGAATGGATGGACGGATGGATGGATGGATGGATGGTTGGATGGATGCATTGAGGGAGGGAGGGAAGAAAGGAGAGAGTAGGGGAGGGAAAATGGGATGATTGGATAGATGGGACAACAAGATGGGAACAGATGTCACGGGCAGAAGAAGTAGAGTGCTGAAGCCCAGGGGTCTAACACAACCTGCAGAACACTGCCCACCACCCTCTGCTCCTACACTCACACCCCGTTTATATCCTAGTTAATCAATATGAACAGCCTGGGAGAAGAGGTCCAAGATGGCAGCGGAGTAGGTGGAAGCTACACTCACCGCCCCCTGGGGCCAAACTAGATTTACAGCTAAATGATAGAACAATCCTCCTGAATAACCAACTGAAGACTAGCTGAAGAGTAGTCTTATAACCACGGATGTACAGAAGACTGGTAGGAAGGGTGGGGATACGCACAGGGCTGGCCCTGCTCCCTGGGCAGTGGCTGAGGTTCTGGGGGGATAGCTCAGCTGCGGGAGGTTCCCCCTGAGAAGCATGGGGTTTACACCCCAAGCCTGACTCCCAAGCCCAGAGCGCCAGAGCGAGGAAGAGGCGCTCACATAACATCTGGTTGTGAAAAGCAGAAGGGCTTCTGTCCGTCAGGGAGAGATGGGAGTCCACTACAGACACAGGGCCAACACACAAAATTTCCTTCACAGCCACTCACTCTGGGCTCCAGCACAAGGAGGGCAGCGTGGCCTGGAGTTGTGGGATGAGAGTCTGGGATTTTGTGACTCTAGGAAGAGAGATGAAGGGGCAGCCGTCAGGATCTCTGTGCCGAGTCATTCTCCCATATCACAGATGCCATCTTTCTTGGGTGCAGCATTCCCCTCTGTGTGGCATCAGCCTGTGGGGAAGCAACAGCCCCACACTCTACACTCCCTCTCACCCCACCCTGCAGAGCTTCCTCCTGCTGAGGAGTCAGTTGCATTGGCCAGAGTGTAGAGATTTGGGCAGACTGGGGTGAGGGGGGAGTGCTGTCAGTGACTGAGTTGTGTGGCTTTGGGATGGGAGCCAATTCCTCCACTTTCCTGTGTACCTGACTGGTGCTGCCCCTCATGAGAGGTCCACTAGAACCACCCTCTGAGCTCTGGTTCTGGTTTCAGAGGCCCCATGCACTGGACTCCTAGTGGCTCCACCCAGCCAAGGTTAGGGCAAAATCTGGGGCAGACTGAGTGATGTGGCTCTGGGGTGGGGGCAACACTTCCCACCTTCCCTGTGACCTACCAACACCTCCCCCTTATAGGAGATCTACTAGCCCCATCCTCCCAACTCTTGGCAGCCCCACCATCTCCTCCTGGCAGAATCTGGGACAGACTGAGCTGTGTGGCTCTACAACAGGGACCATTTTTCCCTCACACACCCAACCGGAGCAGAGCCCTCCCTTCACATGGTCAAATTTTGGGCCTGAAAAATTCTGCTGACCTCACCCTGACAATTCTCTGAGACCCTGCCCCCACACAAAGGTGTGCAAGCACCCAGTGGGTGTTGGCTGGACTTGGTAAACCTGGGCACATTTGCCGAGTGGCATCAGACTCAGCATAGCACCGAGTTTGAACCTGTATCAATTTGGTAAACATGACTTGCCCTACCTGGTAATTCACTTTGAACCTACCTCATGCAACTTGAGTACCACCAGAGGCAGCCAGCGGTGGAGGTAGGCAGGGGCAATCTCAGAGTGCCTTGGAACTTTTGCTGACCTGACCCCAGGCCCAGTGCCGGTAACATCCAGCCCTGGTGCACAGCTTGGTCCTTCCCATGTGCACCTAGGCCCAGCAGAGGCAGCCAAAAACTGTGGGTCACTTGTAGCTCCAAACAGGTTACTGCGGGCCAGTCACAGGCAGCACTTTACACTGCTGCACCAGAGCCCTTTCTGAAAAGCCCAGAACAAACAGACTCAGTGGCCAACTTTAGACACCATCAGAGCAGGATCCGGGAAGCCTCACAGTGGCATAGCCACAGGGCAGTCTCGGCAGGCGCCAAACCCTGCTGAGGCAAATTCTACTTTGGGTAGTCAGGCCCTGCACAGCAGTTCACACACCGGGGTCAGGATTGAGCCTCACAGTCAGCCAGCCTAAGGGTCAACCCCAAGCATGAATGGGCCAATCGCAATAGAGGCTCAACCAGCCGTGGGCAAACTACGGCCCGCGGGCCGAATCCGGCCCGTTCGGCTGTTCTATCTAGCCCACAGAGCCAAAAGAGTGGAGGCTTCTCTTGCTCTCTCCTCCGCTCCTTCACCAGCAGCAGTGTTAACATGTATTAGTTCACACAAACATTCCATCCATGCTTTTGTTCCGGCCCTCCGGTCCAGTTTAAGAACCCATTGTGGCCCTCGAGTCAAAAAGTTTGCCCACCCCTGGGCTCAACTTTAATAGCAGGGCCCACATAACTGACACAAGAGACATTCCAGGAACACTCAGCTCAGGTGATCAAGGAGACTACATCATTGGACCCCATTGGACCCCATAGGACCCCTTACTATATAAGGCAACCCCTCAAAGACTGGGAGTTGTAGCAGACCTATCTAATAGAAGCAAACACAAAGAGGCAGTCAAAATGGGGAGATAAGAAACAAGCCTTAAATGAAAAAACAGAAGACTTGAGAGAAAGAGCTAAATGAAATGGAGGCAAGCAATTTATCAAACATAGAGTTCAAAGTAATAGTTACAAGGATGCTCAACAGTATGAAAAAGAACATCCTAGATAATAAAACCCTGATATGCAAATCGACTGAGCAGCAGAACGACTGGTCACTATGATGCTCACTGACCACCAGGGGGCAAATACTCAACACAGGAACTTCCCCCTGGTGGTCAGTGCACTCCAATGTGGGGAGTGCCACTCACCAGAAGCTGGGCTCACAACTAGCGAGCGCATCAGTGGTGGTGGGAGCCTCTCCTGCCTCTGCAGCAGCACTAAGGACCCTTCAGGGGATGTCTGCCTGCTGAGGCAAGTGGGCCTAAGCTGGCAGGCGGACATCCCCCAAAGGGTTCTGGACTGTGAGAGGGCGCAGGCCGGGCTGAGGGCCTCTAGTAGAAACCATAAGGAAGGATCAGTTAGAAATGAAGAATACAATATCTGACATGAAGAATACACTGGAAGGAATAAACAGTAAGTTGGATGATGCAGTGGATTGAATCAGCAATTTGGAAGACAAAGTAGAAAAAACACCCAATCAGAGCAGTAAAAATTAAAAGAATTTTTTAAAATGAGGGTGGTTTAAGGAACCTTTGGGACAACATGAAATGTAACAATATTCGCATCATAGGGGTACCAGGAGAACAAGAGAGAGAATATAGGATTGAAAACATGTTTGAAGAAATAATGACGGAAAACTTCCCTAACCTGGTGAAAGAAAAAGATACACAAGTCCCAGAAGCACAGAGAGTCCCAAGCAAGATGAACCCAAAGAGGCCCACACCAAGACATATCATAATTAAAATGGAAAAAGTTAAAGATAGAGAGAGAATCTTAAATGCCACAAGAGAAAGGTACCTACGAAGGAGCTCCCGTAAGACTGTCAGCTCATATCTCAATAGAAACACTTCAAACCAGAAGAGATTGGCAAAAAATATTCAAAGTGATGAAAATCAAGGACCTACAACCAAGACTACTTTACCCAGCAAGGCTATCATTTAAAAAAATTGAAAGAGAAATAATAAAGAGCTTCCCAGACAAGAAAAAGCTAAAGGAGTTTGTTATCACCAAACCAGTATTACAAGAAATGATAAAGGGCTTGCTTTAAGAAAAAGAAGAAGAAGAAAACACAGAAGTATATAGTTAAAAGAACAAAATGGCAATAAATTCATACCTACCAATAATCACTTTAAATGTAAATGGCTTAAATGCTCCAAACAAAAAACATAGGGTAGCTAAATGGATAAGAAAACAAGACCCATATAAATGCTGTCTACAAGAGACCCACCTCAGAACAAAAGATACACACAGACTAAAAGGAAAGAGATGGAAAAAGATTCATGCAAATGGGAGGGAACAGAAGCTGGAGTAGCAATACTTATATTTGACAAAATAGATTTTAAAACAAAGGCTAGTAAGAGACAAAGAAGGACACACATAATGATAAAGGGAGCAATCCTACAAGAGGATATAACCCTTGTAAACATTTATGCACCCAACATAGGAGCACCTAAATATGTAAAGCAAATCTTGATGGACATAAAGAGGGAGATTGACAGTAACACAGTCATAGTAGAAAATTTTAACACCCCACTGACATCAATTAATAGATCTTCCAGACATACAATCAACAAGGAAATGGTGGCCTTAAATGACATTTTAGATCATGTGGATTTAATTGACATATACTGAGCATTTCACCCAAAGCAACAGAATATACATTCTTTTCAAGTGCGCATGGCACAGTTTCTAAGATAGACCATATGTCAAGACACAAAACTAGTCTCAATATATTTAAGATAATTAAAATCATATCAAGCATCTTTTCTGACCATAACGGTATGAAGCTAGAAATCAATCACAAGAAAAAGACTGAAAAAAACACAAAGGCATGGAAGCTAAATAACATGATGAAAGCTTGCACATAAGAGATCGTATCCCATTTACCAGACCCTTGGCAACACAATTCCAATTAGTTGTTGGCGTATAGCTGCAAGTTGACCAGTCAGCTAAAATGCGATCCCATGGTCTCTGATGGGATCGAGGCATAGCTGCTCATTCCAAAACAGAAACAAAAACAATGTTTGAAGCAAAGACAAAGTTTAAACAAACGAGTGCTCTCAAACTAAATCCTCTAAAACAACAGTCACCAACCGGTGGTCCATGGACCACTGGTGGCCCGTGAGGTCCGGGAGGTTGGTGACCGCTGCTCTAAAAGGACGGACTGGGACACTAGCCTTAGACTCCCGCCTCACAGCAACTGGTGCTGTGAGTGACATTCACAGATCTAAATGGCACGAATCCCGAATGGTGGAGACCGAGGATTCCCTCCATGTACAAAACAGCAATGATTAAACCGAGTCCCCAAAGGATAGGAAAGCAAGCAGAGAACAACTGTAACCAATGTTTCATTTCAGACAGAGGAGAGCTCACAGAGAGCTCGCAAACAGAGCAGACAGAAGGGAACTCTCAAATTGAAACTAACTTCCTCCCATGGAGGAATCAGGTATTAAAGCGATAGACTCATCCCCTGCCAGAACGGTGGATGATGCGTTGCTGAACGGCTGTGAATGTGCAGGTTGTGTCTCTGCTGGCCCCGATATGGATCTTCAGTGTCAGCATGCTCAGTGCCAATCACATTCCTGCAGTTGGTTAAGCTGTGTCAACCAAAGTTGTGGCAAAGGTCGTTTTGTACAGGCAGGAACTGGGATGCCTACAGTGTGTTTCTAAGGAAACTGTCAGTGTGAGTTCTTTTTAGCAGTTTGGTAGTATGTTTTATTCTAATTCCACATCATGGTTAGTCAGAGTAGTGTAAAGTTTCTATTGCCTGATACAGTACAATCTTCCAAAATGGAATCAGGAAGAACCAGAGAATTTGAATAGACAGATACAACTAGTGAAACTGAAGCAATACTTTTTTAAAAGTCCCAATAAATAAAAGTTCTGGACTGGATGGCTTCACAAGTGAATTTTACCAAATATCCAAAGGAGAACTAACTCCTATTCTTCTAAAACTATTCACAGGAGGGAAGACTCCCAGGCTCATTTAAGGAGGCCAGCATTATCCTAATTCCAAAATCAGATAAAGACACTACAAAGAAAGAAATTAGCCCGGTTGGTGTGGCTCAGTGGTTGAGTGTTGAACTATGAACCCGGAGGTCACAGTTCAATTCCTGGTTGGGGCACATACCCAGGTTGTGGGCTCGATCCCCATTGTGGGGCATGCAGGAGGCAGCCAATCAATGATTCTCTCTCATCATTGATGTTTCTATATTTCTCTCCATCCTCCTTCCTCTCTGAAATCAATTAAAAATATATTTAAAAAATAAAGAAAATTATAGGCCAATATCCCTGATGAACATAATGTTAAAATCCTCAACAAAAATATTAACAAGCTGGATCCAGCACTATCTTTAAAAGATCATATGCCATGATCAAGTGGAATTTATTCTGGGAATGCATATTTGATACAAAATCTACAAATCAGCCAAGTAGTATTTTTTTTACAGACAAGTTGCATTCCATTGTATAAGTGTCCCACAGCTTTTGGCTTACACCACAAAGTGAAGGATAAAAACCACATGATCCTATCAGTAGATGCAGGGAAAAAAATTTGATAAAATCCAGCACCCATTTATGATAAAACTCTCAGCAAAGTGGGAATAGAGGGAACATACCTCAATGTAATAAAGGCCACATATGACAAACCCACAGCCAACATCACACTCAATGGGCAAAAACTACAAGTGTTTCCCTTAATATTGGGACCAAGACAGGATGCCCGCTTTTACTATTCAACATAGTACTGGAGGTCCTAGCCATAGTAATCAGACAAGAAGAAGAAATAAAAGGCATCCAAATTGCAAAGGAAGAAGTAAAATTGTCAGTATTTGCAGATGGCACGATACTGTATATAGAGAGCCCTAAGGAATCCAACAAAAAACTATTAGAATTGATAAATGAACTCAGTAAAGTAGCAGGATACAAAATAAATACCCAGAAATTGTGGCATTTTATACACCAATAATGAACTATCAGAAAGGGAAACTAACAAAACAATCCCATTCACAATTGCTTCAAAAAGAATAAAATACCTAGGAATAAATTTAACCGAGGATGTAAAAGGCATGTATTTGGAAAATTATAAAACACTATAACCAAAGGAAATGAAGAAGATACAAATAAGTGGGAGCATGTGCCATGTTCATGGATAGAAATTTCCATACTACCCAAAGCAATCTACAGATTCAACACAATTCCTAGCTAGATATTAATTGTGTTTTTCACAGAACTAGACCAAATATTCCAAAAATTTATATGGAACCACAAAAGACCCCAGATAGCCACAGCAATCTTAAGAAAGAAGAACAAAGTTGGAGGACTCGCTCTACCTGATAGCAAACTATACAAGGTCATAGTAATCAAAACAGCATGATACTGGCATAAAAACAGACATACAGATCAATGGAACAGAATAGAGAGCCCAGAAATAAACCCATACCTTTATAGTCTATTAATATTTGACAAAGGAGAAAAAAACATACAATGGGGTAAGGATCGTCTATTTAATTAAGGGTGTTAGAAAAGTTGAACAGATAAATGCAAAAAAAGAAAGAAAGAAAGAAAGAGAAAGAGAAGACAAAAAGAAAAGAAACTAGACCAACTTCTTACACACACATAAGAATTAACTCATAATGGATTAAAGACATTAGGTTTAAAACCATAAAAAAGTCCTAGAAAAAACATATGCAGTAAAAACTAGGACATTTGTAGCAGTATTTTGGGGGGGTACATTTCCTCAGGCAATGGAAACAAAAGAAAAAGTAAACAAATGGGACTACATCAAACTAAAATTTTTTGCACAGCAAAAGAAACCAACCCATTTTTAAAATGAAAAGACAACCCACTGTATGGGAGAACATATTTGCCAATGATACATCTGATAAGGAGTTAATATCCAATATTTATAAAGAACTTATAAAACTCAACACCAAAAAAAACCCACAAAAAACCACCACAAAAATCTAATTAAACAATGGGCAAAGGAGTTGAATAGACATTTCTCCAAAGAGAACATACAAATGGCCAATAGACATTTAAAAAGATGCTCAACATCACTAATCGTTAGAGAAATGCAAATTAAAACCACAATGAGATATCACCTCACACAGGTCAGAATGGTTTTCATCAATAAATCAACAAACAACAAGTGTTGGCGAGGATGTGGAGAAAAGGGGACCCTTATGCACTGTTGGTGGGGATGCAGGCTGGTGCAGCCACTGTGGAAAGCAGCATGGAGCTTCCTCAAGAAATTAAAAATGGAACTGCCATTTGATCCAGTGATTCCACTTCTGGGAATTTATCCAAAGAAACCTAAAACACTAATTTGAAAGAATATATGCACCCCTACGTACATCACAGTGTTATTTACAATAGCCAAGATTTAGAAGCAGCCCTAGTGTCCATCAGTAGCCGAGTGGGTAAAAAAGATGAAGTACATTTACACAATGGAATACTACTTGGCTGTAAAAAAAAAAAAAAAAAGGAAATCCTACCCTCTGTGACATGATGGACATGGAGAGCATTATGCTAAGTGAAATAAGCCAGTCAGAGAAAGACAAGTACCATATGATGTCACTCATGTGGAATCTAATGAACAAAATGAACTAACAAGCAAAATAGAGACAGACTCATAGACAGCAGGCTGACAGCTCTCGGGGCAGGGGGGCGGGGTGCAGGAGAGGGGGGAGGGTGCTGGGGCTGGGTGCAGGGTAGAGGGATTGAGCCAAAAAGAAAAACCTCATGGACACAAGCAACAGTGTGGTGATTGCTGGGGAGACGGGTGAGGGGAGGCAGAGGGATAAATGGTGATGGGCAGCGGCTTGACTTGGGGCAGTGAGCACACACCACAGTGTACAGACGATGTGTGGTAGAATTGGGCACCTGAAACCTGTGTAATTGTGTCACCCAATAAATTCAGTAACATATTTACAGCCTCCTGGGAATCCTTTCTCATCTTCTCCTTGTTCTTATAAACATATAGAGATAGTGGTGGAGCAATTTTTAACCAACATTGGATCTTGCCCACATTACTCTACAACTGGCTCTTCTCTGTTGAATGCAATATATACAGGTGCTTCTCACTTTTTAAAAATAGCCGTATGACACCACATATGGGTGTTTCCCCATGTATTCAGCCTCTCTTCCACTGATGCATGGGACTGGGGGGAAGCAACAGGAAAGAGCACAGTTTTTTGTCACTATAAACAAGCTTAAAATATTGTGTGTGCGTGTCCTGCTGTACTATATTTGTAATTCTATAGAAATTAAATGAATGCAGCAAAAATAAATCATTAAATTTGACTGCATAAAATTAAGGATTTCTGTTCAAAGAAGTACACAATGACAAAGAAAATGGACAGATAATAGACTGGGAGAAAATACTTGTGAAGTCTAAAATTGGCAAAGGTCTAACACATAGATTCCACAGCAACTTCTGTAAATCAGCAGTAAAAACGTAGGGAACACAATTTAAAAGTAAGCAGAGAAGACAGACAGCAAAAATAGGAGTCCTGAAAGAGTAACACTTTTATTTTAAAAAAAGAAAACTAAACTAAAACATCGGGGGTTTGGGGGGGGGGGGAAGCACATAAAAACCAAGGTGAAATACCATTTTATACCCAAATGTCAAAAATTAGGAAGGTAGACAATATGAGATATGGATGAGACTGTGATGGGTGGCTCTCAGTCCCTGCTGAGAGAGATTGTGTGGTAGCCAGGCTGGCAAGCACTTTAACAGTATTTTGAAAAAATTATGTGTGCATATTTCCGGGATATAATTCCTGCTGTCCCTAAAACGATTGCACAGGGATGTAGGACACAAATCCATCAGAATCCAGACAGGAAAATAAAAATCATGCTAGCATTTCAAGTGGAAGCACAGAGGGCTGATAAAAGGAAATTGAATGGATTTTTTAAAAATGTAAAGACAGCCCTGGCCGGTTTTTCTCAGTGGTTAGAGCGTCAGCCTGTGGACTGAAGGGTCACAGGTTCAATTCTCAGTCAAAGGCACATACCTTGGTTGTGGTCTGATCCCCAGCACCGATTGCACATCTCTCTCATGTTGATGTTTCCCTCTCTCTCTCCGTCTCCCTCTCTCTCTCTCTCTCTCTCTCTCTCTCTCTCTCTCTCTCTCTCTCTCTCTCTCTTTCTCCCCTGCTCTCCCCCGCCTTCCACTTGCTGAAAATCAGTGGAGAAAATCGCCTCAGGTGAGGTTTTTTAAAAAATGCAATAACAGCTCCAAAGGAGAAGTAAGGTTTAAACTTTAACAAATATTGACAAACTAGAGACCCGGTGCACAGATTTGTGCACCAGTGGGGTCCCTCGGCCTGGCCTGCAGGGATCAGGCCAAAACCAGCTCTCTGGCATCCCCCGAAGGGTACCAGATTGCAAGAGGGCGCAGGCCAGGCTGAGGGATCCCACCGGTGCACAATCAGGACCAGGGAGGGACCACGGGAGGGCTCCAGGGCGTGTCTGGCCCTTCTCACCCATTCCTGATTGGCCGGACCCCAGCAGCAAGCTAACTTACCAGTGGGAGCATCTGCCCCTGGTGGTCAGTGTGCATCTTAGCAATTGGTCGAATAGTCGAACGAACAGTCAGACACTTAGTATATTGGACTTTTATTATATAAAAATTTACTTTCCAAAAAAATTGCATCAACACCCAATCCCCTCAGTCATGAGGAAAAGAGACAGTCAAAGAGAAGCTGTGTCTCCAGGACACCGGACAGCACAGAAGTGCAGGACAGTGCCCTTGCCAGATGCTATGGGCAGCACCAGACACCTTTGCTGTCTAACTTTTGCCTAATTTCCAATAAGATTTTATTTTAACAAACAGGTGGCCGTCCCACAGGCAGTAAGTCGCTTGCTGGTTTAACTTTTTAAATACTGCATTACAAATACGGATCTTGTTCACCGGGTTTTTTGGTGCCCCTTTAAATTCTGCACCTGGGTTGTGGATCTGTTGAGTTGTTTACCTGGAGGCTCACAGAGGCCATGGCCGGAGATGGCACACATGGAGCCACCAGGGAGGCACCCTCCCTGTCACCCCCAAATAGACATGCGTCTGAGAAGCAGCCCCAACTATCCCAGTCCTGGCCACCCTGACCCCAAAGCCATGCTGGGCCTCCTGCGCCACAAATGCCAGGGGTCAGATGTGCACTGGACTGGGAAAAGCCCTCTGCCAACTCCCCGCCATCAGCAGCTTGCCGGCCATGCCCACTTCTTTTCTAAGGTGTCCTGGGATCTCTTTCGTCCTCTCCATCAAGCAGCGCCGGTTGCACAACTCCCTGAGGTCTAACTTCGGCCCCTCTGGCCTGGGGCTTTGAGGGGCGTCAGAGGGGCTGTGGTCTCAGTTTGAGGGCTCATCCTAGAGTCAAAGCTGACCGTACACTCCTGCTCACAGGCAACCCTTTTCTCCAGTCAGACCTGCACTTCCCGGGAGCCAGTCCATGTTAGACCATGTTAGAGATAAAGCACCGTGACGCTTACACTGAGGGACGGGGGCCACGAAGGCACCTACCTCCCCCGTGAAATGCATGAGGGTACCAAAACTCAGTCATCGGGGTTAATAATACCTAATGCGAATTTTTAAAATCAAAACTAATGCAGCCGAAACCGGTTTGGCTCAGTGGATAGAGCGTCGGCTTGCGGACTCAGGGGTCCCAGGTTCGATTCCGGTCAAGGGCATGTACCTTGGTTGCGGGCACATCCCCAGTGGGGAGTGTGCAGGAGGCAGCTGGTCGATGTTTCTCTCTCATCGATGTTTCTAGCTTTCTATCTCTCTCCTTTCCTCTCTGTAAAAACTCAATAAAAAAAATATATTTAAAAAAAAAAAACTAATGCAAAAATATCAACATTTTAGAAGTCCAGTGCGCAATCCATTGCGCACAGAGCCACCCAAAATGTCAACATTTTCAATAAAGACGGGATTAAATTTTTCCTTTTGCCTCAGACTCCAGCACTTTGAGTGATCCTGTCTTGATTTTTTAAAATATTGCATAAAAATATTACTTGTGCTGATGACTGAGGTTTGGGGCAGCCTTCTTAAATGTAGTACCTGAGGCAAGTGCTTTATTCATTTCACCCTTGTCCCGGCCAGCAGATAGAATCAGTAAACAAGTAAGCTCAGTAATTACCTCAAAAAGTTATAAAAGCTTTCAAAAAAAAGTAAATAAAACATTATCATATGACCCAGAAATTGTCCTGGGTGTACAACCCAGGGGAAGTGAAAACAGACCTCCACACAAGAACTCGTATGTTAATGTTCATAGCAGCACTATTCATAATAGCCAGAGAGTAAGAACACCTCAGATGCCCAGCAACGGACAAACGGGTGAACAGCCTGTGAGCTGTCCACACAATGGTATGTTATTCAGCCATAAAAACTGAGGCACTGGCAGGTGCTACCGCATGGATGGATCTTGAAAACAGTGACAGGACCAGACACAAATGGCCACATACCGAATGGTTCCATTTATTTGAAGCTAGAGGCCCGGTGCCACAGCCCTCTGACGCCCCTCCAAGCCCCAGGCGAGATCAGGCCTAAACTGGCAGTTGGACATCCGCCTCTCGCAATCCGGGACCACTGGCTCCTAACTGCTTGCCTGACTGCCTGATCGCCCCTAACCACCTCTGCCTGCCTGCCTCATCGCCCATAACCACTCTACCGCCTGCCTGAATGCCCCTAACCGCCTCTGCCTACCTGCCTGATTGCCCCTAACCACTCTACCGCCTGCCTGATTGCCCCTAACTGCCTCTGCCCACCTGCCTGATCGCCCCTACCCACCTCTGCCTGCCTGATTGCCCCAACCACTTGCCTGCCTGCCTCATTGCTCCTAACCAGCTCTGTCTGCCTTCCTGATCACCCCTAACCACTCGCTTGCCTGGCTGATTGCTCCTAACCGCTCCCTGGGGGGCAGGGCCAGCAGGGGAAGGGGCCGTGGTCATTCTGGTCTCTGGTCGTTCTGGATGTTCCACCGTTTCGGTTGCTGGGCTTTTATTATATAGGGTGTCCAGAACAGGCAAATCCAGAGAGAAAAGAAGTAGATTAGTAAATAATGAAGACTGGGGGAAGGAGGATGAAGAGCAACCGCTAATGAGCATGTGTTTTGGGGGGGATTTTTTCAAGTGACAGAATGTTATGGAATTTGATAGTGGTGATGGTTGCACAACTTTGTGACTATACACAAAAACACTGTAAAATAGTGACTTTTATGTTATGTGAAATTTTATGTTATGTAAAGAACATCTCAAGTTAAAGAAAAATAAAATAAAGCAGGTGATAGGAAAGTCTGAGGGATGGGTTATCAGGGAGACAAGAAAGGCCTTTATGATGTAAAGACACTTGATGGGACCTGAATGACAAGGAGCCAACTGTGGGTTTAACTAGGGGAAGATCATTCCAGGCAAAGACACCAACCCATGCAAAGGCCCTGAGGCAGAAATAACTGTTGAGGAGCCATTCATTCATTCATTCATTCATTCCACAGATAGTTCTTTAGCACTGATCGCTAGACATTGTCCCCTGGGGATACCACAAGGGACAAACCATCCTATAATACGATGCCAGAATGTGAAAGCAGCTAAGGGCCAGGAAGGAAAATTAAGTAGGGAGGGAAGAGAGTATGGAGTGGGAGGGGCTAGTGGTCAGAGAAAGCCTTCCCGAGAAAGTGACATTTGAGCAGAGGCAAGCGCAGTGGTGGAGAATGACAGCAGAACTGTGAAAGGATCCGAACAGCGAAGGCCTGAGGCTGTAAGAGGACCCAGAACTGGACTGTCAGTGTACGTACCGCTACTGCAGGGTGTAAGCAAACAATGCCATGGCTGGAGTCGTTTTCATAAGATCCAGATGGCTCTGTCTGCCAAGGTTCTCCATGCTCCCACCCTCCACATGGTAGAGCTAGGTGAGTAGATGTAAGTCCCAAACATGACACTGATTGGGGCTAAACAGCTCTGGATGCCTGGGTTCCTCGGGGATCCACCGTGGACCTTGGACAGGGTCTCCAATCCAGCAGTTTTAAAGGACTCAGGGCTATGGCACTCTGGCAGATGCAGGGTCCCAGACCCCACCCCTAGGACTCAGGCTCAGGGACCAAGGGTGTGCCTGGGAGACACACTGGCAACATGCGTCCCCAGCTGATGCTGGTGCAGGGTCCACAGTCCCCAGGCTGAGAAAACAGCAGCCTGGGCTCTGCCGAGCACAGTGCCAAAGGCCCCACCACACAGGCGCAGTGGGGACCTACACCCCAGACGCCCTTAGCCCAGCCTGCGTGATGGTTACAATCTGCTTCATTGCCAGCAAACATTTAGAATTGGAGAGTGTGCATAGCAAGGGGGTCCCAGGCTTCTCCTGAGATGCTGCACCATCTGCTAATTCTGGGCCACGTCTCCAGACAGCAATTCCCCCCAGCAGCCTCCTCGCCCATCTGTGTAAAGTGTGTGGATGTGCAGGGCTGGGGGTCCAATTGCAGCCACTTCAGTAGACAGAAGCCACACGTGTTCTCTCTGAATCAGCCCTTTCCAATTCTTGGCAGAGAATGGGAATCTGTGGGGAAGGTTCCCAGGATTCTTCGAAGCCTATTTACCTCGTTTAAAAGAATCAGGGAGTCACGCTCCTGAGATTCTTAGAGATCCTCCTGTTTTGCAGAGATCATGGAAGCCTACTGGGTGCCCCCTTAAACCCCCCTTAGTATTTCAGATATGTGCCCTCACCTGGAGAATGTTCTGCTGGCAAAGATTAGGGATGAAAATTTTTATTGTTCAAGCCTAGGTAGTCCTAGCTTTAAAAATTCTTATCAAAACTGTACTGTAAGTTTTGTTGTTGTTGTTTTTTTAAGAGAAGTAAGCCTTTATGTCCTTGTTTCTCAAATAGAGCTGGTTGAGCTGGTTGCTTTTTGGAAATTAATCAGAGACCAAATCCCATATCCTCGTCCGACTCCTCTGACTCTTCCTTTGCTTCAACCTTGGCTGGGGCAGCAGCAGCAGCAGGAGCAGCAGTGGTAGCGGCCACAGGGGCAGCAGCCACAGCAGCAGATGGATCAGCCAAGAAGACCTTGACCTTTTCAGCAAGCGGGAAGGTGTGATCAGTCTCCACAGACAAAGCCAGAACGCGCTTGTACCCGTTGATGATAGAATGTGGCACTGACCCAACAGCTGGGTAGCCAATCTGAAGGCATAGGCTGGCCCCTGCGGACACCCTCCAGGAAGTGGGAATGCAGTTTCCTCTGTGATGTCAAGCACTTCCGGGCTGCAGATGCTGCCTCTGTCAGACACCTGCTGGACGATCAGCCCCAAGGAGAAGGGGAGGTGTTTGGCATGTGCAGCAGTGTGGCTGCGCCGGCTCCCACTTCGTCTCCGGTCTTAACAGCTGGACATCACTCGGGATTTCAGTGGAGCCCTTGGAGATGTTAGTGGTGATGCTAAAGCCTGGAAGAAGGAGGTCTTCTCTGGCCCCAGACCAGTGTTCTGGGCTGGCACAGTGACTTCACACGGGGCCATGGCACCAGCACGGGCAGCAGCTGGCACCTTACTGGCCAGCAGCATGTCCCGGATCTCAGTGAGGTCCTCCCTGGTGAACACAAAGCCCACACTCGCCCGGATCTGAGGCAGCAGCTTCTCCAGAGCCGGGCTGTTTTCCAGGTGTCCTCCGACGGCCTCGAGCCTCACGGTGTCCTTGCCCATCAGCACCACAGCCTTCCCACGGAGGGACCTGCGGGTCTGCGGCATCTGCTTGGAGCTCACGTTGTCTGCTCCCACGATGCAGCATTTTGGATAACCATCCAGAAGTTGGATGATCTTAAGGAAGTAGTTGGACTTCCAGTTGCCCTGTCTCCCCTGGGCATCACGGCGGTGCCACGCAGGGTTTACAGACGATGTCACTCCCACGAGGACGCCTGGTGAGAGCTGTATGTTTTTTCCTTAATCGCTTGTTTCATTACAGGCAGGTAGAAGAAGGTCAGTTGGCACTTCCTCAGATCTTGCCAGGATTTTCCCACCAGGTTCACAGGTTCATGGAGCACCATTTCTACCTTCCACAGGCGGCGCGCTGACAAACCTCCTGCCACCGCACAGCAGGGCCCGCTTCTCTCCAGCCTCTAAGAGCATCGCCCATCGGCCCCTCAGCTGCTCATCAACAGGCCCCCAAAGGCCCCTCAAGCTCCCCCCCACCGACCCATCCCAAAGCCAGTGCCGCAGGCTTCTGGTTTCCATGAAGGTAATGTGTTCGTTAGCTATCGCTGCGTAAGACATTACCCCAAGCTAAATGGCTTCCTAAAAACAGCCATTTTCTTTTCTCTCACAATTTGGTGATCATAAGTTCAAGGAGGGCTCAGTTGAAGACTCTTCTGCTCCATGCCACACCCACTGAGGTCCATGGTAGCACCCAGCTGGCAGGTGGGCTGGCCTAAGCGAACCTCGCTGTGAAAGAAGCACCTGCATTCTCCCTTCCTCTGAGGGAGAAACTCGGTTCTTTCCCACTGTGAGCATCTTCCTGTGAGTCTCCATGGGGCACTTTACTTCTCATACTGCTGGTCGCCAGTTCTGTGGAGGTTTTTCCCCACAACAAGCAATTTTCTGTGGCACCAGCGAGGTGTCCTACAATTTAATTCAATTCTGACACTACCTTCCTGCAGATAGTGTCAGATCCCACAGGTTAAGGGCTCAGTCCCACAGGACGACACACCCACCTCCCACTTCAGACCACTCCTGGATTTCCGGGTACGTGGAGCGCCCAGGAAGCCAGAGGCTCTGTCCAGGAATTCAGGTGGGGCCTGGGGCCATGCTGAGTGGCACAGGTTTCCGAAGTAGCTGCCTAACTTCAGAGAAGAAAAGAGAAACTAGGAATGTTGCCTCCATTCTGGGTCATTCGTCAAGAGTTGGCCCTTCTCTTCCATCTGCCTGCCATTGCCAGCATGTCAGAGGCCTCAGCGACTTACTTTCCCTGATCCAGAGTTCTTATGGTGGTCAGAGGGACAGACCTATTGTAATGGTCTTACTTCATCTTGGCCAGCATCAGAACCCATAAATATGACTTTAATTCTTCCCAATTACCGTGTGAGATCAATATTGATTCCCCCACTTTAAAGATAAGAAACTTGAGGCTTAAAGAGGTATGGTCACCTGCCTAAATCCATATAGCCAATGCTAGGTTGAAAATATATAGGATTAAAATTAGCTCACGGAGCAGGTGTGTGGAGTGGCGTCTGAACGCAGGAGAGGGCAAAGAGGCAACAGGAAGTGGAAATCTCAGTGGAGGGGAGAGAGTGTAATGGAGAGAAACAGAAGAGGCAGGGAAGTAGAAGAGAGTAGGGAAGATGAGGAGGTCAGGGCAGTAACAGGGGACCAGAGCTCTGCATTGAGTATGCCCACCCAGAATTCACCCCCCTTTACACCCATCGCCCTTTACATGCACCCCTTCCTCCCTGACGTCAGTGTGAGCAATAAAGTAACCCTATCCCCTTTTCCACCAGGGTCCTGGCTTACCCCTCTCAGCCTTGGCATTTCCTTGTTGACCCGACTTGCTCAGGGGCAGCTGGGTACCTCACCACAGTGGGCTAGAGGTGAGGATTTGTGCTCTACCGTTGAGAAGATGCTGTCTCCCCACCCACTGGGAGCAGGAACTCATGTTGTTCCAGCTACTGCCAGCATCTATGTGTCACTGACCAAAGAAACCCTGGAAACCAAACCCACGCAGGAGAGCCTGCCTGGCACTCCTTTCCTCTGGTTTCCTCCTCAGGTGAGCCAGTTTGAATCAGGGCTCCTGTTACTTGCAGCCCAAAGCCCCCTAATTGACTTTCAGCCTGAGCTGCCCCTGGACGTGTTCCTGGAGCCACCTGCCCCCAGGATGGTGCTGGAGAAATGGCTCCAAGTGCGTCTGCTATTGGCCCATTCAGAGCTACATCCCTGTGCTGGTAGGTGTCCCAGGGAAAACCCTCTGTTACGGCTGCTTTTTTTTTTTTTTTTTCACATCAACAACAAATTCTTCAATTCTCTGCACACCAACCAATTCTGACACCAACTGGGTGTCCTATAATCCAATTTAATTCTGACACTAATGACCTGGCAATAGCACAGTCACCACAGGTTAAGGGCTCAGTCCCACATGTGTGCTCCACTTCAAATGCCAGTCACAAGTAGATCCCCAGGTTACTTGCACTTCTATCCCACAACCCCTCTCTTCAAGTTCAATATTTTGCTAGAATGACTCTTAGGACTCAGGAAAACACTTTACTTACTGTTATAAAGGATACTAGAGGCCTGGTGTACGAAATTCGTGCAGGGGTGGGGGGTACCCCTCAGCCCAGCCTGCACCCTCTTCAATCTGGGACCCCTCGAGGGTTGCCCAACTGCCTGGTGGGATCAGGCCTAAACGGCAGTCAGGATTGGGCCTAAATGGGCAGTCAGACATCCCTCTCACAATCCAGGACTGCTGGCTCCCAACCATTCACCTGCCTGCCTGCCTGATCACCCCTAACCACTCCCCTGCCAGCCTGATCAATGCCTAACTGCTCCCCTGCAGGCCTGTTCCCCCCCTCCATGCCCTTCCCTGCTTGCCTGATCTCCCACAGCTGCCCTCCCCTGCTGGCCATCTTTGACCACATGGGGGCAGCCATCTAATGTGTTGGAGTGATGGTCAATTTGCATATTACTTCTTTATTATATAGGATAACATGGGAACGGCCAAGTGGAAGAGATGCCTAGGATAAGGCAGAGGGGAGACGAGTGTCCATGCTCTCTCCAGGCGCGCCTCCTCCCCAACACCTCGATGTGTTCATCAGCCAGGGAGCTCTCTAAACCCTGTTGCTTTGGGATTTCATGGAGGTTCCAATACATAGACATGATTGAGGAAATCATTGGCCATTACTTTAATCTCTCTGAAGGCTGGGGGTCGGAGAGTCTGAAAGTTTCAATCCTCTAATCAAGCTTTGTTCTTTCTGGCAATCAGCCCCCATCCTCCCCCCCTGAGCATACAAAAGACACTCTATCGCTCCACAGATGCCAAGGTTCCAGGAACCAGGAACAAAGAAAAATATTCATTTTTTATTATATACACCCTTCATTCTCAATCCATGGGGTTGGATCAAGGGGACTCATGTCTGCCTCCCAGGGTGAACATGAGGTCAGGCCCGGCCAGTCAGAGCACCTAAATCAGTTGACCACAGCAGTTGGCTCAGTGGTGAACTCATGACACGACACAAACCAGTGAGACTCAGAATATGAAGCAGAAAGTCCTTCTGTCCTGCTGCACCCTCTGGGATTCTGAGAGAGCAGAATGTGCTCCCTGGGTCTGCAAGGGTCACCTTGCACCATATGAGGAGAGCCTCCCTGCGAATGAGTGAAGGCGACTGAGAGACAGCAATGCGGAGAGGAGACCAGAGGAAGCCCAGCTCTGATGATATCATTTGACCTCCTAGATTCACTTGTGCCTATGGTTAGACCCACCCCAGACTCTCCATAAGTGACCGAGTAAATGCTCCTCCACATTGAGTTTGATTTCTGATACTTGCAACTAAGCTGGCTCCAGTTAATACATACCATCCTGTGCCTACATGGCCACCAGCCTGACCAGCCTGCTGCAGGGCCTTCCTCAACAGCCCTCTTCACTCATACCCCCAAATCCCAACTCTTTCTTTATCCTTAGAGTTGGGTCCCCTCAGTCGGGAGGAGCTCCCTTTTTAGAGTAGGCCTAATTTGGGAGTCTTTTAAAATAAGCAGTATGGCCCTAGCTGGGTTGCTCAGTGGTTAGAGTGTCAGCCTGCAGACTGAAGGGTCCCAGTCAAGGGCACATGCCTGGGTTGTGGGCTTGATCCCCAGTAGGGCACATGCAGGAGGCAGCTGACCAATGATTCTTTATAATCACTGATGCTTCTATCACTCTCTTCCTCTCTGAAATCAAATATATATATCTCCTATCTAATAATAGACAAACATGGTAATTGACCATACCTCTGCTATGCTTTCCATTGGCTAATCAGCAGGATATGCAAATTAACTTACAACAAATATGGCGGCCGGCAGCCACACAGCTGAAGCAAACAGGAGGCTTGCTTGCTCCAGTGATGGAGGAAGCCAAGGTTCCCCGCCTGCTGCGGCCCAGCTCTGAGCTCCGGAAGCAACAATGTTTCAATTATAGAAGCTAAACAAACCCTAGATACCTGCTTTCAGCCAGCCGGGGCCTCAGAGCTTAGAGTGCCAGTGATGGCAATAGAGTTTCAATTATAGAAGCTAAACAAACCCCAGATACCTGCTTTCAGCCAGCCACGGCCTCAGAGCTGGGGCCAGCTGTCAGCTCCAGTGACAGCTATAGAAGGTAAATAAATCCCAGAATAAAAAAAAATGAGGCTGGGAACTTCAGTCACCTGCCAGCCTGAAAACAGCCCTCAGCCCCTCACCCAGGCTGGCCAGGCACCTAAGTGGGGACCCCCACACTGAAGGGGGTGTGACCAGCTGCAAACAGCCATCAGCCCGTCATCCAGGCTGGCCAGGCACCCAAGCAGGATCCCCACCCTGATCTGGATCACCCTTCAGGGCAAACCAGCCGGCCCCCACCTGTGCAACAGGCCTCTATCATATATACTAAAAGGGTAATATGCAAACTGATCCTAACAGCAGAAAGACTGGGAATGACTGGTCACTATGACACATACTAACCACCAGGGGGCAGATGCTCAATGCAGGAGCTGCCCTCTGGTGGTCAGTACACTCTCACAGGGGGGAGCTCTGCTCAGCCACAAGCCAGACTGATGGCTGCCAGTACAGCAGTGGTGGTGGGAACCTCTCCTGCCTCCTCAGCAGATCTAAGGATGTCTGACTGCAGCTTAGGTCTGCTCCCCGCTGGCAAATGGACATCCCCCAAGGGCTGCCGGGCTGCCAGAGGGATGTCTGATTGCCACCTTAGGCCCAATCCCCCAGGGAGCAGGCCTAAGCCAGCAAGTGGTCACCCCCGAGGGGTCCCAGACTGCGAGAGGGCACAGGCCGGGCTGAGGGGACCCCCTACCCTGAATGCACAAATTTTTGTGCACTGGGCCTCTAGTATTCTAATAATAGACAAACATGATAATTGACCATACCTTTACTATGCCCCCCATTGGCTAATCAGCAAGATATGCAAATTAACCACCAACAAAGATGGCGGTTAATTTGCATATGTAGGCACAAAGCAGCGGAGTGAAGACTGAAGGCGGCTCTGCCCAGAGCGAAGGCCTGGGTCCTGGGTGCTGGAGGAAAACCTGTGCTGGCAGCCAGGGGAAGGGAAGGCCTATTGCACAAATCTTTTCATGCAACAGGCCTCTAATATATATCTCCTATCTAATAAAAGAGAAACATGGTAATTAGCTGTAACTTCGCTACCCTTCCCATTGGCTAATCAGGGCGATATGCAAATTAACTGCCAGCCAAGATGGCGGCCGGCAGCCAGGCAACTGACTCGAACAGGAGGCTTGCTTGCTCCAGGGACGGAGGAAGCCAATGTTCCCCACATGCCGCAGCCCAGCTCTGAGCTACTCTCTAAGAAACATTGCTACAAATATAGAAGCTAATCAAAACCCAGAAACCTGCTTTCAGCAGGCCGGGATCTCAGAGCTGGAGTCGCAACAAAGTTTCAAATACAGAAGGTAAACAAAGCACAGAAACCTGCTTTCAGCAGTCAAGGTCTGAGCTAAAGCCGGCTCTCAGCTCCAGTGACAGCCATAGAAGGTAAATAAATCCCAGAATTAAAAAAAAAGGAAAAAAGGAGAGGTCGGGAGGAACTTCAGTCACCTGCCAGCCTGAAAACGGCCCTCAGCCCCTCACCCATACTGGCCAGGTACCCCAGTGGGGACCCCCACCCTGAAGAGGGTGTGACCAGCTGCAAACAGCCATCATCCCCTCACCCAGGCTGGCCAGGCACCCCATTGGGGACCCCCACCCAGATCCAGGACACCCTTCAGGGCAAACCAGCCAGCCCCCACCAGTGCACTAGGCCTCTATCCTATATAGTAAAAGGGTAATATGCCTCCCAGCACCGGGATCAGCGGAGCCGCGAGGCCTCCCGGCCTGGGATCAGTGGAGGCACAAGGCCTCCCGAACCAGGATCAGCGGAGCTGCGAGGCCTCCTGGCACTTGGATCAGCTGAGCAGTGAGGCCTCACTGCCCCTGTGTCAAGAGGAGCCGCAAGGTCTCCCAGCACCGGGATCAGCAGAGCAGTGAGGCTTCCTAGCACTGGGATCAGCACAGCCACGAGGCCTCCTGGCCCCTGGAGCAGCATGACAGGGGGCAGTGCCCAAACCCCCTGATCACCCTGTGGCTCTGTGTGTGACAGGGGGCGGGGCCACAACCTCCCTCTCCGCCCTGCTCTGTTCGTGAAAGGGGAAGGCGCCCCAACCCCCTGATCGGCCCTGCTCTGTGCATGACAGGGGGGAGCTCCCCAACCTCCCTATCGGCCCTGCTCTGTGTGACAGAGGGCAGCACCCCAACCCCCTGATAGGCAGGCTATGTATGTGACAGGGGTGTCGCCACAACCTCCCCATTGACCCTGCCTTGAGTGTGACAGGGGGCAGCGCCCCAACCCCCCAATTGGCCCTACCTTGAGCGTGACTGAGGGTGGCATCACAACCTCCTGATCCGCCCTGCTCTGTGCATGACAGGGGTGGCGCCCCAACTCCCCAATCAGCTCTGCTCTGAGCCCGACCAGGGGCTGTGGGGCAGGCACCTAGGGATTGGGCCTGCCCTCTGCCACCCGGGAGCAGGCCTAAGCCAGCAGATCGTTATCTCCCGAGGGGGTCCCAGACTGTGAGAGGGCACAAGTGGGGCTGAGGGATACCCCCCACCCCACCAGTGCACAAATTTTTGTGCACCGGGCCTCTAATATATATAAGCAGTATGGGAGAAATTTCAGGATGCCAAAGCACCTAGAGCCCAGGCATAAGGCTGTGCTCAGATGCAAATAACAGGAAATCTTCCACATTGCTGTTTAAATAAAGAAGTTTAGGAGAATGCCCAGAGCATAAACCCAGGCTCCTTCAGCCTTGCTCCTCCATCACCCTTAGTGTGTAGCTTCGGTCATGATCCCATGTGGGTAGGAGAAAGAAGAAGATATGACAACAATGGACCTCCCTTTCCAGTGCATTGGCCAAAAACCCATGTTGGTTGGAATATGCACTGATGGTAGAGATCTTCAATTATTTGCTTATGTATTCCACATACCTAGAACTGCTGCTCAGTAAACATGCACTAAATAAATGAGTGGATGGATGGATGGATGGATGTGTGGGTGGGTAGATGCATGGATGGATGGATAGTTGTGTGGGTGGATGGATGGATGGATAGTTGTGTGGGTGGGTAGATGGATGGATGGATGTGTGGGTGGGTAGATGCATGGATGGATGGATAGTTGTGTGGGTGGATGGATGGATGGATGGATGGATGGATGGATAGTTGTGTGGGTGGGTAGATGGATGGATGGATGTGTGGGTGGGTGAATGTATGTGTGGGGGGTGAGTGGAGGGAGGGAGGAAGGGATGGATGTGTGGGTGAGTGGAATTGTGTGTGGAGGGGTGGGCAGATGGATGGGTGGATGGATGTGTGGGTGGGTAGATGCATGCATGCATGGATGGATGGATGGATGGATTGGTGGATGGGTGGGTGGGTGTGTGGATGTGCGGGTGAGTGGATTTGTGCATGGGGGGGTTAGATGGATGGTGGGTGGGTGCCCATACAGGAAAGTTGAGTTTTTACCTTCTAAAGCCCCTACAGTGGAGTCAGGCAAGAGATAAGGGGCAAGAATGGCCACTGAGATCCCTTGCAACATCTGCCACCCATTCCGCATGAGGGCACACAGTCTCCTGGCATCCCCAGGGGCCTTTATCCTCCACAGGTGGGATCTCTTGGGAAATTTCTTCTTTTATAAATCTGAGCAGATCTGGATAACCCCATCTCAAACTTTCTTAGGATATTCAGACCCAGCACAGGGCATATGCTTCACTGGAGGAATATGTTCTCCACCTTTCTGTAACTTATCCTGGAGCAAAAATGATTGACAGGAATGAGATTCAATTGTGACTCCAGTGAGAGCAACGAGCTGACGTCCTCTGCCTTCAGTAACAACATTAAAGCCCAAACTCATGCAATTTTGAACAAAAGACTTCTTATAAGAACACAGGAGGCTGGTGCACACAGTTAGTGTACTTGGGGGATCCCTCAGCCTGGCCTGCACCCTCTTGCAGTCCAGGAGCCCTCAGGAGATGTCTGACTGCTGCAAAGGGGGAGAAGCTCCCACCACCCCCGCCGCCAACGCTGTGCTCACCAGCCGTGAGCCCGGCTTCTGGCTGAGCGGTGTTCCCCAACTGACCACCAGGGGGCAGCTCCTGTGTTGAGCATCTACCCCCTGGTAGTCAGTGCGCATCACAGCGACTGGTCGTTCTGTGGTTTGGTCGATTTGTATATTAACCTTTTATTATATAGGATTGCCAGCATTCATATCTTATGCAATGCAATAATGTGAAACTTATCTTTAACAAAGGTACACACAGTCGACAGACCAAATTTAGGTCTATTTTTCCCCAGGGATAATGATAGAATCATTAAATGTATGGAAAATAAATGACCTGTAAAGGAGAATTTGACTGAGGGTGACCTGGAACACCCCTAACTCTACCAGCCTGATTCTCCCCCTCCCCATACCACCACCACCACCCCCCCCACCCCCCACCCCCCCAACATTATCCAATCCTTCTACCTTTGGCTCCACCTGCCAGAATCCCACACTTCTAATAGGGACCTCAGTGGTCTTTTAATAGATCATTAAAGACACCTTTTTCTATTTGGAAAAAGAACACAACATTTTGAAAATAGGAAAAAAAGAAAAGTAAAAAGAATCACCCATAATACCCCCAGTAAACCAAACTATTTTTGTTTTGCTAATTCCCTTCCAGGCCTGGTGCACACATGCAGACTTATTCTACATAGTGACAACCAGGGTTTTATTTTGTACTCTGCTTCTGCACTTAACGGTACATTCCAAGCACTCCTTACCTGCATAATCTCCTCAAATTTGCTTAACATGTAAGTGAGTTTATTTTCAATGAGTTTATTTATTGTAGCTAATGCTACAATAAACATCCTTGTGCACGGAGTTTTGTTTTCTTTTTCTGTGTTGAATGTTGTTCTGAAAGCCACACAAAGGCTGGTGTCCGCTCTGGACTGGCAGCTTGCATGGCCTTGCGTCACCTGAATCCCACGCTGCTGGCCAGAGGAGCTGCTGGGCCTCTAACATCAGTCTCCTGGCCAACCACAAATGAATTGAGGCAGCATGGTCCCCCAGCGATGGCTTGTCTGAAGACAGCAGCTTGAAAACCCACCTCTACTTCTGGAAGAAACCATAGCATTCATCTGGCAGGACGTAGGATTAGGCAGCAGGCACAGCTGTCTGGTCTCCCGTGCCCACTGGGCTGTCGCCTCTTGGGGGCTATTCCTTCTGCACTGGCTGCTCTATGACAGGCCGACAGTCAAGGTGCCCTGCGCTTCTAGGATCAAGGCATGTGCACCTGGCTCACTAGACAGGCCAGGTGCTTTCCGCCTAGAGAGATGCAATGCTGACTTAGGCCAACAGCAGTGCCTGATGAAGCCACCCCGCGAGTCCACGGCCCGGGTTCCTAGAGCTGTGTGGGTGCTGTCCTTTCTGAGCCGAGGCCGGCTGTCTTGCCTTCACTTGCAGCCTTCCAAAGGAGTCTCTTTCTGTACATATCTTTCCTGCCTGTGGACAGAGGCTCTTCCAGATACAGCCAAGCCCCTGGCAGAGGGGCTCTGGGGTCCCCAGGCACCACTCCAGGTCAGCCTGAGGACCAGCGGTCAGACAAGGGGGCTGTCCTGCCCAGGCCAGCTCAGCCTAGCCAGTGTCTCCTCTCAGTTCTTTCTGCTCAGCCATTCATCACTCTTACCAAACATTTCTTGACAAAGGACTAGGCAATGCCTTCGATCCTGCTAAAAGGCAGCCACCCCGGCAGCCTGTGTCCACTCAGCATCAGCTCCAGGCCCCACCTGAATTCCTGGACAGAGCCTCTGGCTTCCTGGGCTGTGCCTAGTACCGAGAAGAAAATCCAGGCACGGTCTGAATCCTCAGCCTGGCGCCCACTGGTGGGAGTGAAATGAGTGTGGGTCCGGGAGCCAGCTGGACTGGGCTCTCACCTAGCACCACCACTCACTGCTCACCAGCTGGGCCAAGTTCAGGGCAAAGAGCTCACTTCACTGAGCTTCAGTTCCCTCATCTGCAAAATGGGTGTCATAGTTTCTATGGCTGAGGGTCCTCAGGAGAATTGAATTCTGGTCCCTGGACCATGACAAGTTCCAAATCGGAGTCATCTTGTCTCTCACCAGTCCTCTGTCTACAGGGGTTTTCACTCCCCCTCCCTGATATGGCCTGTGAGCCCTGGGTTTAGAGACTGCCAGTGCCCCTCTCCCACCCCACCCCTCAGGCCAGGCCACAGGGCAGGGGAAGGGCAGCTACTTCCTTCCTCTATCAGACCTCTTGGAGGAGGGAGGAACCTAGGCCACTTCCATTTTTTGAAGTTCCTGGTATATTAAAAATGATGAAAGTTACAGTAACCGTGTACACAGCAAAAATACAGTATGACGCAATATACAGTGGTGAGCAAAACTAGGTTTACAGTTATTCATATGGAAAATACATAATACAAGAATAAATCTATACATATAAAAGCCTAAGCGACTGTTTCACCAATTCCGCCGGTAGCTATGATGCGAACTGACCACCAGGAGGCAGATGCTCAATGCACAGGCATAGAAACATGGAACAGATTGGTGAATCTCAGGGGGAAGGGGGGATGGGGAGGGTGGGAAGAGATTAACCAAAGATCTTGTATGGAACCAGAGGACGGTCCCTTGGCCTGGTCTGTGGGGACTGGCCGAAACTGGCAGTCCAACATCCCCCGATGGGTCCTGGATTGTGAGAGGGTGCAGGCCAGGCTGAGGGACCCCACCAGTGCACAAATCTGTGCCCCAGACCTCTAGTAATAATATAAGAATAAACCCTGTGTTTTGCATACTCACAACTGTAAACCTGATACAGGACACTAAACAGGTCTGAGGCCGCCTGTCACTACTTGAGCCAAATTAAGCAGAGACAGGGTTGGGTCACATATGAACCTTTGTTCCAATGGTGCTGGCAGTATCAGTCACCCTGGGAATTCTGCTCTCACTTTTTTCCTGTCGGCTGGCTGATTATATACAGGTGAGGGAGAAGGTAACCACGTGCAGCTTTGAGCTGGGCTGCGCGTGTAACAGGGAAAGGGGAGGGGAGGGTCTGCCATCCGGCCTTCAGGAGCTCAAAGTCCGAGAACAAGGGGGCTAATTTTCTGTGATGTTACAAACAGCTCAGTCTGTTCCTGGAACCAGAGGGTGGTCAGCATTCCTGAGGCAAACTCCCGGGCAGGGTCCAGGCACGGTAACCAAGTCAAACCGTGTCCTGTCCTTGCTCTGCTTTCAAAATGTATTTCTTTTTACAGCCCTTTTTTCTTCCTGCCGCACACCCTCCAGTGTCCTGGGGTCTGCAAGGAAACCTCTTGTCTATAGTTAATAAGGTGGATAGTCATTAAGCAACTGTGGCTCTAGCCTTATGGTGTGCCTTTTCCCCTAGGAAACCTTTCGCCCACCCTTGTATTTGTGTTATTGACGAAACTAGAGGCCCGGTGCACAAAATTTGTGCACGGGGGGGGGGGGGGTCCCTCAGCCCAGCCTGCGCCCTCTCCAATCTGGGACCCCTTGGGGGATGTCCAACTGCTGGTTTAGGCCTGATCCCGCATCGGCAGTCGGACATCCCTCTCATAATCCGGGACTGCTGGCTCCTAACCACTCGCCTGCCTGTCTGCCTGATTGCCCCTAACCACTTTTGCCTGCCAGCCTGATCGCCCCCTAACTGCTCCCCTGCCGGCCTGATTGCCCCCAATAGCCCTCCCCTGCTAGCTTGGTCACCCCCAATGGCACTCCCCTGCTGGCCTTGTCACCCCCAACGGCCCTCCCCTGCTGGCCTGGTCACCCCCAACAGCCCTCCCCTGCCGGCCATCTTGTGGCGGCCATCTTGTGATGACAGGAGGGTGTTGTGCAAGGGTGTGACACCACCTTTGCTTTTATTATATAGGATAATTGCAGGACTCAGCACATCTTCTGATGAAGCCTGAGCGGGGCAGTCTGGGACAGGACACAAGCTCAGGGTTGCAGGATGGCCACCCACTGCTTGTCATCAGCTGGAGCCAGGGCTGTGCCTTCAAAGTCTGAATTTTATAGAAACAGACAGCATCGAATGCACGCAGAGCCTTCACCGGATCCCATTCACAGCAAACAGTAGGGGGTGGCGGACATGGTCAGATGTTTGGAAACGTGTGAAGAGGGAGGGCACGGGATTATTTCATGAAATGACTATCCATTGTCTTGATCGGGGAGTAAGGGGCAGCCCACGGGTCAGAGAACAGTCCAGGAAAAACATTTCAGAATACCATCAATAGGGAAAGCGCTTAGGACCAAATGTTAAGCGTGCTTGAACCCAAGTGGTGGCTATCAGTGCTTCCCTGTGCTGTTCTTGCTTGAAGTTTTTTGTTAAGGAAATGAAAGGTATGGATTGTGCATCTTTCTACATAAGGTGCCATTATGCTGTGCCCCTGCTGGCAGCAGGGTACCTGTGCCTGAGTGTGGGACGCTGGCCGGCCCGAGTGCCATCTTTTCAGGATGGCCTGCTTTGGCGGATGCCCAGTAGGGCAGTGAAGCAGCCCTCACCCAGCATCCATTTGAACCCTACACAGTCCCTGTCCTCCAGTGACAAGTCTCAGGGTCATGGGGAGCTATAGTTTCCAGGCACCCGCCTTCTGGTTTCCATCTGTCAGAGCTAGAGAGAGAAAGGTCACTTTGACAAATGGCTTGTACCATTGATCTGAACCCAGTCTCTGAAACCCCTGCTCTGTCCTCCGTCAGCATTTCCTACTCTGGCCCTTTGCACATCACTTTTACAATGTAGCCACGTCTATGTTCTACCTATTACTTATTAAGTATTTTCCTCTAAGGTGCCTCACCTTTTAAAGACTGGTGACATTACAGCCATCAAAAGTGAAATCACTTGCCATAAAATAGAAGGCAACGTAAAATGAACATTTAATTGTTAAAATAATGTTCTTTGCACGTCCCAGAATACCCTTTCTGTGTGCTGGCCCCGGGGACTCAGAGGTGACCAGGTCTGGAGACCTGGGGCCTGTCTTCTGTAAAGGCCACCATGTGAGGGGGCCATGGCGTGTCACTGGGCCCTCCCAGAGGAGGACACGGCAACTCCGATCTGCATGTGACATGTTGGCTAGTATTCAGAAACATCTCTCGAGTGGCCTCGGTGTCTCCAGGGCCTGTCACCTGCCGCCTCTCTCAGGACGTTCGGGTCCATGAGGAAGACACTCTGAGCAGCCTCTCCAGGACAGCCTGCCCCATGGGGACCGGACTGAGTTTCTGCCACCGTTTCCCTCTCTGCCACACTCTGGGGTGAGGTGTGACCATGAGCAGCAGCAGCAGAGGGGGCAGCCAATGTGGGTCAAGGCCTTCACGGGACAGAGCCCAGGGTAGAAACAGGGAAAGAGGCTCAGACGGGGTGACGGGAAGACAGCCTGAAAAGACAGTGTTGGTAACCACCCACAGTGAAAGGGTGCCAGCCTCTGCGTTAGCCATTCTACTTGGAGGGCACGCTCTCAGAGAGGCATGCCCCATCCACCAAAGGGCACAGTCTTCACGGCAGCTCTCTAACAATCACCCCATTTAGAAATCAATGCAAATGCCCATCAATAGGAAAATGGACAAATCATTTTTAGAATACTATACAACAAAGAAAAAGCCAACAAGTACATGAAAAAAAAAATCTCACAGACATAACATTAAGGAAAAGAAACTAGACACCAAAGAATACATATTGTGTAATTCTGTTTCTATAAAATTCAAAAACAGGTCCTGTTCTCCACCTGGATCTCTTTGGTGGCAACATAATATTATTAATGATTAAATGTAAGAAAAATATTTAAAAAAACACAACATAGTGCTGGGTGAAGAGAGTGAGAAACAGAATGATATTTATAACCAATTCAGTTTAATAATTAAGAAGTACACGTACACTAAACAATAGTACACATTTTGCAAGAACACAAAAGATACACTTTAAGTGCATTAGAATGGTTGCCTGTGGGTTAGGAATGGGAGTGAAGGGCACTGAGAAGGGGAAGGCATAAACAATAAGATGGGGGATTTGCAAGGATGAGAGGGGATCATGTGCCATTTAAGAAAGAAAAAGAACAAGAGGAGGAGGAGGAGGAGGAGGAGGAGGGAGTGGGGAAGAGTGAAACTCTTGGAAACCTTTGAGGTATCCACAGCCCGGTTTGGCCTCTGATCCCTGGAGCCCCCAAGTGTTCCATGGTGTGCTTTACGCAGAGGTTCCCGTCTTCATGGCCCCCGGAAGGTCAGCATTGCTCCCAGAGGAGGCAGAGCAACTCCTGAAGGAAGGAAGCCCTTGCCAGGACTGGAGCTGGGAGGTGGCGGCTGGGCCCACCAGCGCTCTGCAGAGAAGGGGGATTTCAACTAGAGACCGGGATTTCTCAGGAGCTGGGAGTTGGGAGCAGAGGCAGGGGCAACTCGTGTGTGGTGGAGTCGGAGAAATGGCCCCACGGAGAGAAGGGCTGTGGGCAGCTCACGCCCAGGCCGGCAGGGGCCTGATTCAGACCTCCCGAGTGTCCTTCCCAAGGTCTGCATAGCCAAGTGTCACCTGTGCTTGTAGTTACTTAAGACTTTAAATTGACTCACGTTTTTACACTCAAATAAATGTTTTAAAAGGTAGTTTTGCCCTAGCCGGTTTGGCTCAGTGGATAGAGCACCAGCCCTTGGACTGAAGGATCCCTAGTTGGATTCGGGTCAAGAGCACATGCCCAGGTTGCTGGCTGGATTCCCAGGAGGGGGCGTGCAGGAGGCAGCCGATCCATGATTCTCTCTCATCGTTGATGTTTCTATCTCTCTCTCCCTTTCTCTCTGAAATCAATAAATATATATATATTTTTAAAAGGTAGTTTTGTCCAAAGTATTGGCATGGATGTGGAGAAATTGAAACCATTGTGTTCTGCTGGTGAGGTTGTAAAATGGTAATGTGGTTTCTCAAAAAAATTAAACATAGCCCTAACTGGTTTGGCTCAGTGGATAGAGCATCGGCCTGCAGACTGAAGGGTCCTGGGTTCGATTCTGGCCAAGGGCATGTACCTTGGTTGCGGGCACATCCCCAGTAGGGGGTGTGCAGGAGGCAGCTGATCGATGTTTCTCTCTCATCGATGTTTCTAACTCTCTATCCCTCTCCCTTCCTCTCTGTAAAAAACTCAATAAAATATATTTTTAAAAAATTAAACATAGAATTACCATATGCTCTAGTATTCCCACTTCTAGGTATTTATGCAAAAAATTTAAATCAGTATCTCAAAGAGATATTTGAACACCCATGTTGATAGCATTCACAATAGCCAAAAGGTGGAAGCAGCCAAGTGTTCACTGATAGATGGGTAAACAAAATGTGGTATATACATACAACGGAATACACTCATCCTTAAAAAGAAGAAAAAAACTTACATACCACAACATGGATGAACCTGGAGGACATTATGCTGAGTGAAGTAAGTTAGTCACAGAGGGACAAATACTGTGTGATTCCACTTATATGAGGTACCTGGAGTAGTGAAATTCACAGAAGCAAAAAACAGAATAGGGGGCCGAGGGAGAGGGTGGGAAGTTGTGGTTATAGAGTATTTGCTTCACAAGATGAAAAGAGTTCTGGGGGGGGGGGGGGGGGATAGTGGTGGTGACTGCACAACAACGTGAATGTGTTTAATGACACTGAGCTGTACACTTATAAAATGGTGAAGATGGTAAATTTTGTGTTATGTGTCTTTTACCACAATTTTTATTTGTGTTTTTTTTTCCTTTTTATTGAATTTATTGTGGTGATACTGGTTAACAAAATTATACAGGTTTCAGGTGCACAATTCCACAACAGTCACCACCATTTTTAAAAGGTATTTTTGTGTCACTACCATAAATGTAAAACCTCTTGACCTAAAGACAAGGTCTCCATAAAACAAAGGTACTTATACCCCCAAATGCTGGGTGGTGTTCACCGCCCCCCCCCCCAGATGCTGGTGCTGGCTAAGGCTGTGGGTGGAGACCTCATCGCACTTTGCTTAACAGAAAGATGGCAAAGTGCCAGAGATGTGGTAGAAGCGTTTCTGAGCCCACTCTCTCCTCGACAAGTTCAGGAGGGCCCGAAGAGCGTGCTAGAGGGACTTCCCTTCTCCCCTCAGGGTGGACCTCCATAATCATTTCTCATTCTAGGGGGCATGATGCACCCCACACTTTGATAGACCCTTGTAAGGACAAGGGAGGAGGGACACGAGGGGTCAGACAGGAGCCGCCAGAACATGCCAAGTGGAAGCAGCAGAGCAAGGAGACCCCCATCCGTGCAGGCCCTAAGGGCCCGAGGCTGTCCGGGCAGGCATGCCAGCTCTCGGTGTCTGAGCATGGGCACCTGGGGCCCAAGGACTCCTTGTCCTGTGGGGAGGGGGCCAGCTGCTTGGGGCCAGAGCAGAGCCTCTTTACTGGTGAGTGCTGGGCTTAGGGAGGGGCCTGGCTAATATGGTTGAGGGGCTGTACTTCCTGGAGGCAAGTAAACAAAATCCAGTCTCAAAGGGCGGGGCCATAGACTAGTGACTACTAGACCGTTGGTGATGGTGGGGGTGGAGGGTGAGAGGGTGGAAGGGAAAAACATTGTGGAGAGACATTGTGAAGGATGTCGCTAAGGCACCGGTGGAGGCCTTATGATTCAACCTGCGTTGCATCCATATCCTTTCCAGGAAACAGCACCTCCGTTTTTCTTGGGGAAAACTCTGGAATTCTCAGGCTGTTTGGTTGGCCAAGGCTGCTCCACCCCTTCTCACTGCAGGAGGCAGGGATACAGGCCTGGCCACCCCTGAGCAATAATGAGGACACTGCCAACATCCTAAAACTGCTGAATTCAGCAGCATGGGAACCTCCTTCCCCTTCGTGTACCCTTCAGAAGGGTGCAGAGCGTAACTGACAGGAACGTGGGGGATGCAGATGGGGGAGTGTGTGGGGGTGTAGAGATGGTCACCACCATCACCTCCTCGTCCAAGGCCTCGGGTGGTTGGTTTCAACTGGTCTGTAGAGGTCCTTCCTCACCACTCAGGTGTCCTCACAGGTCCAGGCTGCTGGGCTCCTGATGGTCTTTTTACTTATTTATGTAAATACTAGAGGCCGGATGCACGAAGATTCATGCAAGAATGGGCCTTCCTTCCCCTGGCTGCCAGCACCACCTTTGCCAGCCGGAGCTGCCTTTCCACCTTCCCACGCTGCCCAGAGGCCCGCAATGGCTGGGGCAGTGTGGCACCTGCATATGCAAATTAACCCACCATCTTTGTGGAGTTAATTTGTATACTCACTCCTGATTGGCTGGTGGGCATCACGAAGGTATGGTCAACTTGCATCTTTCTCTTTTATTAGGGTAGATATTTCAGAGAGGAAGGGAGGGAAAGAGAAACATCGATGATGGGAGCGCATCATCCATTGGCTGCCTCTTGCGGGCCCCCCACTGGGGATGGAGCCGTAACCTGGGTGTGTGCCCTGACTCAGAACGGAGCCGTTACCTCCTGGTCCACAGGTCGGCCTTGAGCACGGAGGCACGCGGCTGGTGGCTCCCCCCACTTATTTACAGACACCCCCCCCCATGATGTCACTGATTTTCATGATAAAGCTTTAGCCTTTTCTCTGTATGTGCGTCTCAAACTTTCCCACCGGCTCTGGGAGAGTTCCCAGGCTGCAGGTCCTGCTCCCACCAGCAGGACGGACAGTCAGAGCCCAGTGCGGGCCAACGACCCACCGCGGGCCGCGTGCGGGAGGCCGGGAGGCGGGAGCGCGGGCCTGGCACGCAGGCGCGGGGCGAGGCGGGGCAGGACGGGGCGGGGCTGCCAGGCCCGCGCGCTGCCGCGGGGCGGCGGGAGCGCCGTCCTGTGTTCCAGACGCTCCTTCGGGTGCGTCCCCGCCCGCGTCCTTGACAGGTGCCCCCGCTCCGCGGCCCGGCCCCGGGGATGGCAGGGGCCCGCGCGCACGGCCCCGGAGCGGCCCCGCGGGGACGACCGCGCGCCACCTGACCCGCCGGCCTCGTCGAGGGCCGTGGGCGCGTCCCCGCGGGCGGGCGGCGGGCGTGGGGGAGGGGCGGGGGGGCCGGCGCCGGGAGGCCGCCCCGCGCTCGGCCGCGCGCCGCCCGCGCCCGCCCCGCCTCTCGGCGCCGCCGGGACCAGGTCCGCGAGCGGCGGCGGCGGCGGCGGCGGAGGGACGATGAGCGGCGCGGCGCGGGCGGGCCCGGCCCGGCTGGCCGCGCTGGCGCTGCTGGCCTGCAGCCTGTGGCCGGCGCGGGCGGACAACGCGAGCCAGGAGTACTACACGGCGCTCATCAACGTGACGGTGCAGGAGCCGGGCCGCGGCGCCCCGCTCACCTTCCGCATCGACCGCGGGCGCTACGGGCTCGACTCGCCCAAGGCCGAGGTGCGCGGCCAGGTGCTGGCGCCGCTGCCCCTCCACGGCGGTGAGTGCGGGCCGGGCCGGGCCGGGGTGGGCGGGGGCCGGGCGCGGTCTCGGGCGCGCGTCGCCGGGCCTGGTGGCGCCGGGGCGGGAGGCTCCGGGCTGAGCGGCGCGGGGTTTCGTTCCCCCGAAGCCTCGGGAGCCCCGCGGGCGCGGGGGCTGGTTTCCCGCCGGGCGCCCGGCTGCGGGGCGCGGGGCCGGCGCAGACAAAGGCGGGGGCGGGGGCGGGGGGCTGGACCCGGGCCCCCTGGACGCTGCAGTGCCCCTCGGAGGAGGCCCGCGCCGCGCGTGAAATGGTGCGGTTTTTCTCTGGGGCAAGTGGAGGCGGCGGGGATGGGAGAGGAGAGGGACCCCTTTCCTGTTGCTTTAGGCTCCTCTTCTGCCCCCGCGGTTTTACTTTTATTTGACGCCTGAAAACCTCGGGTGGAGAGAATCTGATCGCCAAGGCTCGGGAGGCCGGGGGCGGGGAGGGCCGGCCAAAGGGGGACATTTCCCCCGAATCGTCTGTGAAGCCATTTGGCTCATCCTCTCCTAAGCATACACACGGGCCCGTTTAATTATTTGGTATAACACACGTGTCTGTAGGAATTGCTGGTCCTGTGCTAAGGGCACCCTCTCCCGCTCCGGGAGCGCGGTTCTCCGCTGCTGTTGGCCCACCGGGAACTTTTTGGGAAATGCCTGCTGCCCTCTCCCCGCCGCCCTCGCCCTGAGAATGCTGAGCGGGGGTTAAGGTGACCTGCGCCGGCGGCCTGTGTGAGTGACGGTGTTGCCCGGTGCCCTGACAGGCCGACCGCCCCTGTGAGGTCCCCGTGCCAACCTGCCGGGCGCTTCCTTCTTTGAGGCCGTCTGGCTGCGGGCAGGAGCGTCGCCTAGGGCAGGAGCATTGCAGCCTGTCCCCAGTTCAGACCGGCCTTTCCCACCAATAACCAGGTGCTCAGGGTGCATTTCTCATCGCCACTTGGTTAAAAAAAAAAAGAAGAAAAAAAAAAAGGTCCCAGGCCGCCCGCGGAAACAGCCTGGTCTTTGATTCATCCTGTCAATATTTGCGTGCCTCGTCTGTGCCAGTCACTGTGGTTGGGACACACACTGTTGCCACACTGTGGCCGTGACAATGGTCGCCTCTTTTCTGCTGCGGAGGAAAGCCCTGCGGGTCACGTGGAAGGTAGGAAGAGGAAGCGCGGCCAGCGAGCTGTTCTGGAGCAAGGCTGGCCCCGACCGTGTTTTGAAACCTGTGGTTTGTCTTTGGGGTTCGGTTCCCCTGGGCCCCGAGTCCATGGCCATCGCCCCACAGCGCTCACCGACTTGTTGCTTTGCCTGTCACCCCATCACTGAGAAAGCTTGTTGAAGTGTTTGGATCGAAGGGCACTGATGTGTGGGGGAAGGTATTCCCCGTCACGGGGGCAAACGTTGTGTCATGCTGTAGGCAAATCGGGTGACACTAGGAAAGCAATTTGGCCCCTTAACCTCAGTTTCATCTGCAAAATGGAATGGTGCAATACTTACCTCCTAAGGTTGGTGAGAGGCTTCAATGGCCCCCTGCGTTTTTAAAAGAGGGATCTTGTTAACCTACATGAACCTCTGAATTGGTGGGTTTAGACACTGCATCACAGTGAACACATTGGAGCAGTGTGTGAAGACGGAGTGTCTTTCTGTTCTTCCTCCCCTCCTTTCGCCAGGGGCTTGTTTTAAAATTTTTGTTGTTGCTCATCCACACTGAGGATATTTATTCCATTGATCTTTAGAGAGAGTGAAAGCGAGGAAGAGGGAAGAGAGAGAGAAACGTCTATGAGAGAGAGAGATACATTGATTGGTTGCCTCCCACATGCACCCCGACCCGGGCTAGGGATCCAGCCTGCAACCGAGGTATGTGCCCTTGACGGGAATCGAACCCAGGACCCTTCAATCTGAGAGCCGATGCTCTAACCACCGAGCAAACTGGCTAGGGTGCTAGGGGCTTATTTTATATTTGCACATGAGTTTACTCCCGGTGTTCTCATGATGTTGGTGGGATCCTACATGTAGTTTGTGCTGAGGGGCCTACACACACAAGTTCTCTTGGTCCAGCTAATACGAATTGCAATCCTCCTGCGTTGAAATCCTGCGTGCCATGTAAGGTATTGGGGATGAGGAAGGGGCAAAAGCCATGAACAGAACATAAATATCTCTTCCCTTCCTGAAGTTCCCATTCTGGTTGGGGTCTTTGTAAGTCAATTTACCTGTAAACTGTTTCTAAACCTATGGGTTTACATGAAATCCAAGACACTTTGCTGCATTTACAGCAGGAACTTAGGAATGTATTTTAAAAACAAGAATGGTGGCGGAAATCTGTTAAAATTTTTATGTTTAAGAAAATGACATGTCTATTTCAATTTTTGAAAATGGCTTAAAATTGGAATAATGTTGGGGTATTTCACATTATGATATTTGATTTAGTGAGTTTTCACATTTTTATGTTTTTAGAAAAAATACTGCATTCTTTATGACCTTCATGCTTTTATAATTTTGAAGGAAATTCTTAACACCTTTATTGAGGACAAAGGGATGTTCAAATTACAAAAATGAAAAGTTTGAGACAGTTCCTGGCAAAAATAAAACAGCTGTGATCAATAGATGTGAAATTAATGAAAAGTCATTTTGAGATAAATGTTTGGTAGAAATGAACATAAAGTCAAAATAACTATAGTTTTCCTAGAGCTAAACAACATAATAATGACTCATTTTAAATCTCTGAATTGGTTTGTGAAATTAGAAACCTTTCTTGTTATTTTTCAGTGCTACTATCAATTAAACGTGTATGAATTACTGAGCAAGATTTCTTTGTCCTATACTTTTGAAGAGCAGATTGGCAATTTTCCCTTAGATGCTATGGTATTTAAAAAGTACATTTTGGAAAGTGTTAAAATTTATAAAATGCATCATAAACACAAGTGTACTTTGAAAATATGTTATTTGTTTTTAAATAGAATGCATTTGTAAATGGAGGTTCCTTCGTTTGGTACTAACAAATTGCATATTTTAACTGGTAAAGAGTTCATTTTTAGAAATGGACATTTGAAGGAGCACGTCTTGTGTTTAGTTTCTTTGCAAAGGGCGAGCTTAGAACCAGAAACAATGGAAACTAGCTAGTGTAGTATCTACCGTGGAGCAGACATTGTAAATGTGCTTTATGTATGCACACACTAACTTCTTGTTTGGGCCTAGAGTGGGGTCGCGAGAGGAGAGGGTGCTGTGTTGATGATGTCATTATGTATGCAGATGTGCTGATGGGAAAAATTAGCTATCAGCCACTTTTTGCTTTGCATAGAAATTTTCAGGATTGGATCTTGCAGTTTGATTTCAGGCGGTTCTGAATGATGGTTGTTCTGTAGTTTAGTTGTAATTTTGATGAGGTTGTGGGAGGAGGTGAGTACTGCTTTTACCTACGCTGTCATCTGGGCCGGAAGTCCCTAAAAAAAATCTTTTAAAAAGGACCTGCTAGAATATAACTACTAAGGAGAGTAGTGTGTGTGTTTCAAACCAATCACATATGTGTGTATATATGTGTACACATATGCACATATTGTGCAGGAATGAAAACATAAATGCAAAAACTTTAAGAATTTGTTTTGTGAGATTACCTGTGTGCAGTGTAACAGATATTTGTCTTTTCTAGATTTGAATTTTGACAGTTGATAGTTATTTTGAAGCAATTATTTTCTCCTGTGCTTAGCAGCTCTCTCTTTAGCTGATGCGCAAAGAGGAGTTCAGTTGTGTTTTGCGCCATTTCTGCATCACTGGCATGAATGCATAGTCCTCAGAGCTGGTTCTTTTAAGGGTAGCAGTCTTGACTTATAAAAAGGAAACTTTAGTTTCCAGGACGATCAACATTTGTGTGTTTCATCTTCCTTGAGATATTTTATTCATTAGTCATATTTCCCATAAATTTTAGTAAGTATAGCTTTCTTTAGGGTTGGAGGCAATTTTGAATAAAAGGGAACCCTTCAAATGTCAAATGAAATAAATTAAAATACTTAATATGTACCTACTCTGTGCTTGTGTTAATGCAAGTCCTGTGCTGTGTGCAAAAGACATGGAATGCAGTTCCTGCCTGAGAGGACTTCATCCCTTTGCCGAGAACATCAGCCTTGTCTGGAGGGCACAGTGAGGACGTGCCGGTGCAGAAGGTGGTGTGGCTGTCCCCAGCCTGCAGGGCATGTTGTTCTGAAGCTGGATTCTGCAAACCAGTCAGAGGCTAGCCACCTGTTGTTTTAAGTAGTTTATTGTGGGGAGTGGCGTCAGAGGAATGGCACGGTGAGAGATACCCCCTGGCCTCAGAAACTTGAACAAGTTGATCAACTAGAGCTCAACAAAGGATCCCCTGCTCTAACTAGAGGCGCTCCTGAGAGACCCACCATTGATGCATCTGAAGGTGGGCAAAGGAGAGCAAACAGGGGGGCGAGGAGGGAGGACAGTTCAGATGGCCACATACACAGCCCTGCAGCCCAGGTGGCGGTAGCAGGCGCTTCCTTCGGCTTGGTGGGGCAGAGAGCCTCAGTGGGCATTCCAGCAGGGCAAGCTGTGAAAACTACAGCTGCGCCAGCCAGAACACCTGGGCGAGGACACAGTGCAGGGATTCTGCCATGCTGTCCGTGTGCCGGTGTTCCGAAGAATGGAGCCACAGAACCCTGCCACCCGTTGAACTCGGAAAGCTTGCTTCCTTTGCCTTTGGTGTCAGGTCAAGGAGCACATTGTCTGCAAACTGAGAAGTATCACAGCAGAATCACTGTTTCCCTCCGTGAGTGATCCTCAGGTGGAGCACGTTGGGGGAGGGGAACCAGTTGGAGGTCTGGGGTCACCATTATAGTGAGGGCACACAAACCCCAGCCCCAGGCAGCAAGCAGAATGGCTGTGCTGTTCTGTCTGAGGGCAGCTGCTGAAATCAGAGGAGGGAGTAACAGGGGTAAAAATCGTATGATTCAGTGCCACCTCCTGGAAAATAATAGACCTCTTCAGGGAAAGCTGCTAGAGAAAGGCCAATAACACACAGGTGCCGAGACAGAGGAGACCAGTGAATACCATGAATAACCATGGTATTCATAAAAAAATGAAAAATCTCCAAAAGCAAACTGGGACACGTGGAAATATATGACATAAATGACATAGAGAATTCAAAATGGCAGTTCTGAAAATACCAGGATGTGGAGAAATGCAGACAGGCAACTTAATGCATTCAGAAGGCAAATTAACAAAATGAGTACTTTACCAAACAGATTGCAACTTTAAAAAAGAACCAATCAGAAATCCTGGAAATGAAGCATTCAGTTAAGGAGATTAACCCCTTCCCCAACAATTTTTTTGTTAAAAACGTTTCTTTTTCAGACTAATTTTTTTATTTTGGTTCTATATAGTATTTTTGATGCTGGTTATGAAAACAGTTTGTAACTCGTCTTCCTATAAACCATATTTTTTTACCATATTTTCTTAGTATACTCGTCGACGACTGAAAAAGAACATTTTGTGAAAACATGTATACACGTTTCTGCCGGGGAAGGGGTTAAGAGTGAACTACTGAGCATAGGAAACGAAGCTGACCAGATAGAGGAAAGAATTAGTGATAGTAAAGATAGAAATCTATAATGACGCAGAGGGAAGAAGAGAGAGACCTGAGCATTAAAAAAAAAAGACCTCTACAAGAACTATCTGACTACATCAGAAAAAGCAATGTAAGACTAATAAGCATACTGGAAGAAGAAGGGGAGAAGGGAACGGAGAGCCTCTTCAAACAGTCGATAAGAACTTCCCAAACCTATGGAAAGAACTAGATCCTCAAATCCAAGAAGCAAACAGAACACCTAGTTACCTCAATTCAAAGAGGCCCTCTCCAGGGTGCATTGTATTAAAAGTCAAAAATTAATGATAAGAAAAAATTCTCAAAGTAGCCAGGGAAAAGAAGGAAGTGGCCTGCAAAGGAAAACCCATCAGATTATCATTGGACTTCTCAGCAGAATCTATAGGCCAGAAGAAACTGGAACCAAATACTCAAAACAACTGAAAGAGAGAAATTACCAGACAAAAACAATATAGCCAGCAAAGTTATCCTTTAGATATGAAGAAATAAAGACTTCCCCAGACATACAGCAGCTGAAGGAATTTATCATCAGAAAACCTCCATTGCAAGAAATACTCAGGGGGTTATTCTACCTGAAACAAAGAGCATAAGGTCACAACACTACATGTAAGATCACCAAAACTCTTAAAGCATAAACGGATAATTTGTGACAACAAAAACATAAAAGGGAAGGGAGGTAAAGGTCTGAACTGGCAAAGGAACATGGAGATCAGATGCACTCAGAAGGAAAAAAACTGTAGATATGCAACTTTCTTTTTCATAAACGTAATGGTAACCACACACAAGAACACCAAAAGTAAGATACACCACTTAAAAAGAGAGGAATCAGAAGAAAGAAGTATGTAATACCACCAAACAGAAACAACAGACAGAAACACAAAGGAAAAGAGCCAATGGAGGCACAGAGCTCTCAGAAAATAAAGGATTAAATGGCTATAGGAAATCCTCATACATCAGTAAGTACCCCAAATGTAAATGGACTGAATTCATCAATAAAGAGGCACAGAGAAGCATATTGGATCAAAAAACAACACCCAACCATATGCTGCCTTCAAGAAACACATCTAAGCTGCAAAGACAAAGGTAGTTTCAACATGAAAGGATGGGAAATTATTCTCCAAGCAAATAATATCCACAGAAAAGCAAGTGTAGCCATACTTATATTTGACAAAATAGATTTCAAGGTAACAAAGACAACGAGACAAAGATGGACATTATATAGTGATAAAAGGGACACTACTTTAAGAAAACAACACTTCTTAATCTATATGCACCCAATCAGGGAGCACCAAAATATATAAAGCAACTACTCACAGCATTAAAGGGAGAAACCAATCAAAGCAGTCATAGTTGGGGTCCTTAATACTCCATTGACAGCTCTATAGATCACCCAAACAAAAAAATCAATAAAAAAAATCAGCCTTAAATGACACAATTGACCAAATGGACATAATTGACATTTACATCAGATTACACATTCTTCTCCAGTGCACGTGGAACATTCTCAAAGACAGAACCATAGGTTGGGTCACAAAACTAGCCTCAGCAAATTCAAGAAGATGGAATTATCTCGTGCATATTCTCTGACACGATACCTTGAAATTAGAAATCAACTGCAAAGAGGAAGTAAAGAAATAAGAGGGAGCTTTATATCATTACAGGCCTATCTCAAGAAACAAATCCCAGGTAAACAATCTTAACATTACATCTTAAAGTACTAGAAAAAGAAGAACAAAAGCAATCCAAACTCAGCAGAAGAAAGGAAATAATAAAAATTAGAGCAAAAAGACTATACAAAAATCAATACAACAAAGAGCTGGTTCCTTTTTAAAAAATTATTGAAAGTATTACATATGCCCCCCCCCCTTTTTTCCCATTCACCCCTTCCATGCTGTACTGCCCTGGTTCCTTTTTTAAAAATACGGTTTTTTATTGATTTTAGAGGAAGGGTATGTGTGAGAGAGAAACATCAATCAGCTGCCTCCTGCACACCCTCTATTGGGGATGGAGTCCACAACCTGGGCATGTGCCCTAACCAGGGATGGAACTGGCACCTTCTCAGTGCATGGGACAACATTCAACCAACTGAGCAACACTGGCCAGGGCAAGAGCTGGTCTTTTGAAAAGATTAATAAAATTGGTAAATCCCTGGCTAGACTCAATAAGGAAAAAAAGAGAAAAGACCCATATAAACAAAATCAGACATGAAAGATAAGTCACCACGGACATCACAGATATACAAAGGATCATACTATGAAATACTTTGAAAGAATATATGCCACCGAATTCAACAACCTAGAAGAAGTGAATAAGTTCCTAGAAATATGTAACCTGCCTAGACTGAATCATGAAGAATTAGAAAATCTAAAATAGACTGATCAGGAGCGAGGAAATTGAAACAACCATCAAAATCCTCCCCAAAAATAGAAGGCCAGGACCAGATGACTTCACCAGTGAATTGTACCAAACATTCAAAGATTAAAAACCTGTCCTCAAACTCTTCCAAAAACATTGAGGAGGAGGCAAAACTTCCTAACACATTTTTTAAGGCCAACATAACCCTGATACCAAAACATGGCAAGGGTATGTTCACAAAAGAAAACTATTGACCAGTATCTCTAATGAATACAGATGTAAAATTCCTAAACAAAATACTGGCAAATCCAATACAATAATATATCAAGAAAATTATATGTCATCAAGTGGGGTTCATTCCATGGGCATAAAGATAGTTCAATATACATAAATCAATCAATGTAATATACCACATTAACAAAAGAAAGGATAAAAATCAGGATCTTATCAATAGATGCAAGAAAAGCATTTGATAAGATACAATATCCATTTATGATTAAAACACTCAATAAAGTAGGAATAGAAGGAAAGTCCCTCAACATAATAAAGACCATGTATGACAAACCCTTAGCCAATATACTCACTGGCGAAAAACTGAAAGCTTTTCCTCTAAAATCAGGAGCAAGACAAGGATGCCCACTCTCACAACTCTTACTTTTTTAAATTCTTTATTATCAAAAGTAATACATATGTCCCCTTTCCCCCCGTTGTCTCACCACTCTTACTTAACATAGTTTTGGAAGTCCTAGCCAGAGCAATAAAGCAAGACAAAGAAAGAAAAGGTATCCAAATCACGAAGGAAAAAATAAAAGTTTCACTTTTTGCAGACAACATGATTCTGTACATAGAAAGTCCTAAAACTCCACCAAAAATAATAACTGTTAGAAACAACAAACAAATACAGTACAGTTGCAGGATACAAAATCAATGCACAAAAGTCCACTGCCTTCCTGTATACAAACAACAAAGCTTCAGAAAAAGAAATGAAAAAACAAACAAACACAATTCCTTTTACAATTGCAGCCAAAGAATAAAATGCCTAGAAATAAACTTAACAAAGGAGGTGAAGGACCTATATAGTACTGAAAACTAAAAGCATTATTAAGAGAGATTGGCCCTAACCGGTTTGGCTCAGTGGATAGAGCGTCGGCCTGCAGACTCAAGGGTCCCAGGTTCAATTCCGGGCAAGGGCATGTACCTTGATTGCGGGCACATACCCAGTGGGGAGTTTGCAGGAGGCAGCTGATCGATGTTTCTCTCTCATCTATGTTTCTAACTCTCTATCCCTCTTCCTCCTTCTATGTAAAAAATCAATAAAATATATTTTTTTAAAAGAGAGAGATTGAAGAAGACACAACGAAATGGAAAAATATCCCATATTCATGGATTGGAAGAATCATAATTAAAATGGCTATATTACCCAAAGCAATATATAGATTTAATGTAATCCTCATCAAAATCTCAATGTCTTTTTTTAAAAGAAATAGAACAAAAAAATCATCAGATTTGTATGGAACCACAAAAGACTGAATAGCCAAAATAATCCTGAGGGGAAAAAAGAATGAAGCCGAAGGTATCACACTACCTGACTTCAAATTATACTACAGAGTTATGATAAAACAGCATGGTATTGGTAGAAAAACAGACAACACATATCAATGGAACAGAATTGAGAGCCCAGCTATAAAACCACGTGTATGTGGGCAGATAATTTTCAACAAAGGAGCCAGAAACACACAATGGAGTAAAGAAAGCCTCTTCAACAAAGGAAGCCACATGCAAAAGAGTAAAACTAGATTGCAGTTGTCCCCATGTACAAAAATCAATTCAAAATGGGTCAAACACCTAAATAGAAGGTCTGAAAAAATAAACTACATAGAAGAAAACAGGTACTAAACTTACGGACCTTGGTTGTAAAGAACAGTTTAGGAACCTGACCCCAAAGGCAAGGGAAGTAAAGGCAAAAATAAATGAATGAGACTGTGTCAAACTAAAAATCTGCTCAGCAAAAGAAACCAACAACAAAGAGGCAACCGACCGAATGGGAGATGATATTTGCAAACAATAGCTCTGACAAAGGTTTAAAATCCAAAATATATAAAAACTCATAAAACTCAGCATCAGACAAATAACCCACTTAAAAAATGGCAGAGAACCTGAACAGACATCTCCCAATTAGACATACAAATGGCCTTACTAGCAATTAGGAAATACAAATCAAAACTACAGTGAGATATCGCCTCACACCTGTTAGGATGGCTATTATCAACAAGTAACGATAAGTGTTGGAAAGGTTGCGGAGAGAAAGGAACCCTCATTCAAGGCTGGTGGGAATGTAGACCAGTACAGTCACTATGGAAAACAGTCCGGCGATTCCTCAAAAAATTAAGAATATGACCCAGCAGTCCCTCTCCTGGGTATCTACCTGAGAAACTCAACAGCATGTAACTCAACAGCCCTGTAACTGCCCCCGCCTACCACCTGGAGGCTTTCCAAGCTGCAGTGCAGTGGGGGTGAGAGGTCCCAAAAGAACCTGGTGGTCTTCCTGACCTGATGAGAAAAGAGTGCAGGTCCAGCTCTGGAGAACTACAATGGGTTCCTCACTGATCTGCACGTTTTACGAAGGACTGTCAAAAACTAGCAGGTGGCGTTCACACAAAACTGGGAGTCGTTCATATTCCCACTAGCCAGAGAAGAAAGACTTCCTAGTGCATGGGCCATGGAGTGAGGCCAGATTAGCCCTAGAGAAAAGCCTGTCTGGACCCACCTATAGAAGCAAATCTTAAAAGGATCAGACTGAGTTGAAGTAATTTAACTGGTTCAGAACAAAGCCCAACAATAATATTGAAAGAAATCCAATAAAATCTGGCTCCCAAAAACAAAATTCAAGTCGGACGTCAATCAAAAATTAAGAAACAGGGAAATATGACCCATAACTAGACAGAAACACTCAGTGGAAACAGGCCTGGAAATGGAACAAATGATGAAATTGCAGATAAGGCTGTTAAAAATATTATAAATATATTCAGTTTACTCAGGTAAAAAACAACACATGAATATGGTGAGAGAAATGGATGTAAAAAGACCCACATCAAACTTCGAGCAGTGAACTCAAAGCTGGAAAAGTGTGGGATTTATATTGACAAAGTGAAGGGGAAAGAGTATACCTGGAAGGTGGTATTTTCTGTTTGTTGCTCTTGGTTTATCCCAGGCAGTGACATGGTAAGCACGTGTTGGGTACATACTGTGTGCCAAGAATGCTGCCAGATATGGTACACAGGTTATCATTTAATCCTTTTAACACGCTGGTGACTGGGGCGATGGGGTGAATGCAGCAGGTGAACTTCATGGCATGCCATGGGATGAAATTGTCCTTTCATCCAGGTGTGCAGTAAGATTCCCACTCCTTTTCCTTTGCGCACTGCAAATTAATTCTGCTCCCTGTTTTTTTCCCCCCCTTTGAAGAAGCTTCATGTTTTCCCAACATCTGATTCTTCCCCAACGCCAGTGACATGCTGTGGAAGGTAGGGTTTTGCAGAAACTAAGCACTGTCTCAGGAGACCTGTTTAGTTAAGCACTGACGATGCGAAACCAGGAAAGCCACCAGTGAGTTAACTGGTGGTCTTTCATGAACAGATCAAAGTCCATGGGTCCTAAGACAGTTTATTTTAGCAGCTGTACAGGGCCTGGCTCACAGCGTTTCCCTTGTCTCTGGCAACTCTCTCCCTCCCCGACTGTTGCGGTAAGCCCACCCTCAGCATTATTTGAACCAGGCACAGTATGACCCCGTTCCTTGGGCCCCATCAGGTAGATGAGCTCTTTCACCTGCTCCTGGCTTCTCACTTCTCTCCGTTGTGATAATCACCACCCTTTCCCTTTTTCCTGTGTCACACTCGCTTGGTAAAATCTCAATTCTGGATGAACCATGTACCATTAATCTTCCCCATGCTTGCTCTCTCCAAGCAGCTGACTGTTGCTGGAGAACATCTCAGAACCCAGCGGATGCAAGTTTAAGATCAGAAAATGGAAGCAAAAACAAATGGGCACTTAACATGGTGCAGTAATCCAATATTTTCTCATAAAGAAATAATGTAACTTTCTGAGACAACATATTTTTTTTACGTCCATGTGCCTCCTATTACCTCTTCCTGGATCTTTATTTTTAGTCTAGTTCTCTCCTTGACGTCTAGACTCACACATTCGATGCCTGCTTGGTATCTTTAATTTAAATGTCTCGAGGACACCTCCAAATTGATAAGTCTCAAAGGGAGTTGGGTTTTTTGGGTTTTGGTTTTGCCTTCTAGTCTGCTACTACTGCTCCCCAAATGACATTTTTGTTATTTAAACAAATTTAGGTGTCATCCTTGCTTCTTTCCTCATATTTCACATCTAGTCTGTGCTGCACAGTTTACCTTCAGGCTGTATCTCTCTTAGTTCATTTGTCATTTCTTACTCTTGTTTGTTCTCGTAACTTCCGTCAATCTTCTCTCCCCACAGGAGTCAGAATAAGCTCGAAGCTTCACCAGTCGTGTTACTCCTTGTTTAACCCCCTCAGCGGCTTCTCATCTTTGAGTGGAACTCTGAACTCACTGGTACAGGCACTCACTGCCTGGTCCACTCAGCCTCTTCCCTCAGGCCATTCACCTGGCCCTTGTTCACCATGTGGAAGCTATTCTGATCATCTTCTGCTCCTGGGCCTCTAAGTTTTCTTTACAGGTGTGTGCCTTCTGGCTGCCATCTCACTCACTTCACTCCCCACTACCCCCACACAGTATTTGCTGTATTAATAGAATCTTATTGTTCTTTGGTTCTGTTTAATGGCCGGTTAAAGGGGCAGATAGGCATGGGAGAGGAATTAAAATTTCAGAACTTAATGGTCACCAGTGATCAATCGTCAAGTTTAGGCCCCCAGCCTGGGCCTCAGCATTCATATCTTGTGATTGTCCAGCTCAAACTAGAACAAACAAGTAACAGCTCGACCACATGTCTCCCTGGGAAGCAGAATGTTAGAAAGTCTTTATTTCATCTGAAAAAAGCACTGGTTCAAATATTTATAGACAATAGTTAATTCCTTGTTTGGCAAGTTCTTGTTTGTTTTGTCATGTGAGTTGTCTCCCACAGTGTTATTTTTTTTTCTAATTGCCCTCCAAAAGGACTTAATTTCATGATTTTATTTTCATGTTCTTCTACCTCATTCCTCAGCAGTTTAGCTCAACCTCTGGACAAATACTTCTCCCCTGATAGTGTGGGCTACACTCTTCCTAGTGTGTGTTTGTGTGTGTGTGTGTGTGTGTGTGTGTTGAGAGTGAGTCATTTCTTTTAATTCACATATTAATTCAAGGGATAACAATACTACACACATAGATGAAACCTATGAAGCAAGGAATGATAAGAAACTGTGAATAGAAATTTGCATAAAATAGGGACCCTAGGAAGAAGAAATGTTTTTCCTTTTGAGTTGTATGAGTTCTTTATATATTTTACATATTAACCCCCTATCAGATTATGAATTGCAAATATTTTCTCCCATTCCTTAGGCTGCCTTTTCATTTGGTTGATTGTATCCTTTGCTGGGCAGAAGCTTTTTAGCTTGAACAGCTTTTTAGCTTTTTAGTCCCATGTATTTTTGCTTTTGTTGCCAAATCTAAAAAATTATTGCCAAGACCAAAGGAGTTTACTGCTTTGTATATTCTTCTAGGAGTTTCAGATCTTACATTCAAGTCTTTAATTCATTTTGTGTTGATTTTTATGCGTGGTGTAAGATAATGCTGTCCAGTTTTATTCTTTTGCATGTGTCTGTCCAGTTTTCCCAGCACTGTTTCTCAAAGAGACTATCTTTTCCCCGTTACATATTCTTGCTTCCTTTGCCATAAATTAAGTGACTATATATGTGTGGATTTGTTTTCTGGGTTCTGTATTCTGTTCCATTTATCTGTGTGTCTGTTTTTTTATGCCAGTATCATAATGTTTGATTACTATAACAGTGTGGTATACTTTGAAATTGGGAAGCTTGATGCCTATAGCTTTGTTCTTCATTTTTCAAGATAGCTTTGGCTATTCAGGGTCTTTTGTAGTTCCATACAAACTTTAGCACTATTTGTTCTCTTTCTGTAAAAAAATGCCATTGGGATTTTTATAGGGATTGCATTGAATCTATAGATTGCTTTGGGTAGTATGGACATTTTAACAATATTAATTCTTCCAGTCCATGAGTAAACATATCTATTTATTTGTGTTGTCTTCAGTTTCTTTCATTGGTGTCTGACAGTTTTTTGTGTACAGGTTTGTCACCTCCTTGGTGAAATTTATTTCAGGGTATTTTAGTCTTTTTGATGCAATTGTTAATGAGGTTTTTTTCTTAATTTCTCTTTCTGATGGTTTGTTATAGTGTATAAAAGTGCAACAGATTTTTATATATTAGTTTTATATCTTATGACTTTACTGAATTAATTTTTTGGTAGAGTCTTAGAGTTTTCTATATAAAATATCATGTCATCTACAAAGAGAGGCACTTTTACTTCTTCCTTTCAGATTTGGATGCCTTTTGTTTATTTGTCTTGCCTAATTGCTGTGGCTTGGATACTGTGTGTTGAATAAGAGTGGTGAGAGTGGGCATCGTTGTCTTTGGTATTATGTTCCCTCTATACTCACTTTGTTGAAAGTTTTTTTTAAAATCATAAATGATGTTGAAGCTTGTCAAAAGTTTTTTCTGCATCTATTGATATGATTGTATGAGTTTTATCTTTCATTTTGTTAGTGGCTGTATCATGTTGATTTGCAGATGTTGAACCATCCTTGCATCCCTGGAATAAATCTTCTTGATTGTGATATATGATCCTTTTCATGTATTGTTGAATCTATCATTCTTATTTTTGAAATTATGTTCCAGATGGCCCAGTCTTTGTCAAAACAGTCATCATATCACAATCAATAGTACAAGAAGTACTAGTACTAGAAAAAAGAAGTGATAAATAAAACAAAATAGGAGTGTTCTAACGGTTTTTTAAATTAAACTTTTTTATTATTAATTTGAGGGGGGTAGAGAGAGAAACATAGATTTATTGTTCCACTCATTTACTAGCATGCATTTATTGGTTGATTCTTGTATGTGCCCTGACCAGAGATCGAACCTACAACTTTGACATATCAGGATGATGCTCAAATTTAAAATGCCTTCCAATGTTGCAAACTTTCAGTTATAAAATGAGTAAGTTCTGGGGATTTTATGTATAGTATAGTGACTGTAGTTAATATACTGTATTGAATATTTGGAATTTGCTAAAAAAGTAGATCTTAAGTGTTTTCACCACAAAAAAAGTAACTATATGAGGTGATGGATATGTTAATTAGCTTGATGTGGTATAGTATACCACATTTCACATAGTATAGGTACATCAGATCATCAGATTGTAAATATATAAATATACATATATATGTATATACTAGTTTGTTTGTTAATTATACCTTAATCTGGGGGGAAAGTAATGCCTTCAGACCTCCTCTGGCCCTTGATGGTGTTCTGACTTCTTTCTGTGCATCAACAGTGTTGAGTTATAGTCAGTGGCTCTGCTCTGTCCTCATGGGCTCCTAGTGGCAGCCAGAAACACTGAACACTATTGACTGAGTGGAGTCTCTCAATGGCCACGTCCTTGTTTTTCAGCAAGGATTTCAATCTTGGGTATTTGTGTAGATGACCATGTTGTCACTCAGGAATTCCACATGGAAAGATCACATTTGAGGGGTGAAGATAATGAATTTGAGATACTCACTATTCGTGCAGAAATACCCAGCAAGCAGTTGAAATTTAAAGACTAAAGCTCAAGAGAGAGACTGAGATATAGACATTATCTACCTATAGGTGATCATCGATGCCATGGGAATGGATGAGATTGCCCACTGAGAAAAGAGGGCTTAAGGCAGAACCTTGGTGAACACCTTCAGCTTAAGAGGCTACTAATGGAAAAATGAGGTAGAATATCCGAGAAGTGGGAGGAAAAGGTGATGGATAGAAGCAAGTAGGAAAGAGAGCCTCAGAAAGAGTTGTACTTGATATTTAATGCTTTTATGGAGTGAGAAATGATTTGAGTTAAATAATTAACACTTATGTTGTACTATGATGCCATGTTTGTACAAGGATCTAGCTGTAATTTGTAGTTATTTTGTTTTGCATAAAGTACAAGGTGAGGCAAACATTTATAGTTGTTCATATGGAAAATGCCATAATTAATAAATAATAATACAGGAATAAACTCTGCTTCACGTGCTTACAACTGTAAACCTACTTTTGTCCCACCCTTATTTGTTGTGTGAGTTGTAACAGAAATTATTTTTGAATCTGACTTTGTAAGTGAAGTGATTTTTATTGACCATCATTTGAAATTACTCTTAAGATTTTTTTATTATGTCATGGAGAACATTAAGCAGATATATTTAAGTTGTAAGGATGTGAAAAATAATCAAAATTTATTTGAAATACACAGTAACTAAGTATAGAAGACAAATGATAATGGATGGCTATTGACAATTAAACTTGCTGACAGTTCAGCTGCGTATAGCCCTTCTTCCAATGTTGATTGATATATTCAGCATTATAAGGATATAAAAGATATTTTATTGTTGCCTTCTTAAAAATTCTCAATGAAAGGCTAATATTTATTGTAAAAATGTGTTTCTTTAGAATGTAACCAAAGAAGTAAAACCTATCGATTAGGAGAAAAATTTTAAAACGCACATATTTTACTTTTTAAAAATGCTAGATTCAAAATTTAAAAATACATTAACATTTGAGAGCCTTCACAATGAAAATGTTTTGCTCAGCCTCTTCTCAACATAAGAAGCAGAAGACAATGGAATAATGTCTTCAAAATACTAAGAGAAAATAATAATCCAGAATTTTTTGCCTGATTATGCTACCATTTAAGAATGAGGACAAATGAAAGATGATTTCGGATGTAAGAAGACAAGTTTACCTTAGAAGGTGACTTTACCCTTAATAGATCCTCATTGAAAGACCTTCTAAAGGATGTAGAATAAGGAAGAAGGAAATGAAACACAGAAGGAAAAGTAAGTTGTGAGGAGCATGATGGTTAAGTTTATGTCACCTTTACTGGGCCGCACGGTAGAGATAATGCTCAAACATTGTTCTTGGTATTTCTGTAAGCTTGTTCTGGACGAGATTAACATTAAACTTGTTAGACTGAATAAAGCAGATTAAAGCAGGTTGCCCTCCCCAAAGAGGCTGTCCTTCATCTAGTCAGTTGAAGGCCGAATAAACAAAAGCGGATTCTCCTCCCATTAAGAGAATTCCTCTTGCCTGACTGTTCTCAGAGTGGGACATTAGCTTGTTTCCTGCCTTGGGACTCAAACTGAAACATTGGCTCTTCTTGGATTTCAAGCTTGCGATAAGCTCTCCATCTTGCTGAATTACCCTGCAGATCTTGGAAGGTATCAGCCTCTAGTCTATAATCATGTGAGCCAGTTCATTATAATAGCTATCTTTACACACACACACACACACACACACACCCTTATTGGTCTGTTTCTCTGGAGAACCAGTAGGGGCGCACTGGGTAACTAGTTAGGCTTATTTATTTTATTATTTTTAAAAATATATTTTTATTGATTTCAGAGAGGAAGGGAGAGGGAGAGAAAGAGAGAATCGTCAGTGATGAGAGAGAATCAGTGATTGGCTGCCTCCTACTAGGGATCGAGCCCACAATCCAGGCATGTGCCCTTGACAGAATCGAACCCAGGACCTTCAGTCTGCAGGCCTACGCTCTATCCACTGAGCCAAACCAGCTAGGACTAGTTAGGCTTATTTTTATTTTTACTTCTTTTGTAGGAAACAGCTGATAGAATATTGCCCAAGTCAGAATATTTCCACGTGAAGCAGAGAGGTCTTTGGCACAAGGTTTTTCTTTATATTCGTTCTGGTCTAGTCCCCCTCTGTCGTCCCTCCCTCTCCCTTCATCAGGTACGGTAAGTGTCTAGTTACTAGACACTCGCCAGGCATGTTAAAGGCGATGCTAGATCTCACACTTAGGAGACACTCAGAATAACCAACCAGTTACTAATACAGTGCAGTGAATGCTAAGATGGCTGTGATCTCGGGGTGCCTGGGAGGCATGGACACAGCACCCAGCTCAGCTTTAGGAGGTCGGAGAAGATGTTAGCAGAATCCTGAAGCTTAGGAGGTGGTCAGCAAAGGAATATTAGCATTTCAGGTGGAGAAAATGAGACACGGGCTCTGAGAGTGAGAGACTCACTGAGGCACCTGCGCTGTGCGCCTGGAGAAGTCCGTGACCTTCTGTCCTGTGTCCCAGCCCCATGTGACGCTTACAGCAGCAGACTGATGGTCTGGGGCGGGGGAGGAGACATCATAACTTGGTGACTGCTACTCTTAGGTGGGTGTTTCCTTTTTTAAAAGATGAGGTCTTATTAAGTCAAATGGATCCTAGTGGAGCCTTTTAGGCCACTGGGTTGGGGAAGAGAAATTTTTTTTTTTTACTTATTCACTCACAGAACCCTTTCAATATTTACATAGTCTTTGTACCAGAATAGTCTTCTCTTTCCCTTTACAGTGGAGGTCTTCTTTTTAGAACTCGATTATCTTAAATTTGTATAATGTCGTAACTTTGGCTGTATAATCTTCTTACTTGATTTTCTCTAGAGTTTAAGAGAAGGGATTAATCTTTCTCTGTGTTCTTGTGCCGTTCACTTCTGCACACTCTCCTTTCGGCTGGAGCTTTTCAGCATTCCATGTAGGTTCCGTGGCCGTTACATTGCTCCTTTCCTCTCCGAATGTTGACGCACTCTTCATGCTGCTGCTTCATGTACCTTGTGAACATCTCATTCTGGGCCGGGCATGCCTCCTCAGTACATTCAGAGCTGCTTCAAGATCCAGGACCCAGATGTTTGGTTCTATTCCAGTTCTCTACGGTACTTAGTATGTTGCTGAATGGCTAAGTTATTGTGCATTAGGGTGAGGATTCCATCATTGTTCCTATTGAGAATTGTTTGGTTCTAGTCAAGGAGTAAATACTAGTAAAAGTCGCAGACTATTTCTGGATTTGATAGGAAAGGCCATACAGGGGAAAAAATTGTAGTTAAGTTTTTCTATAATACAGTATTTTTCAGCATTATTGGGTATAATTGTCAAATTTGTAAGGTATTGTAGCACAATATTTTTTATTATATATGATTTCACATTTTTGTGATAACTTCAAGTTTTTCCTGACACTGTGACTAATAAATGCAAAGAAGTCAGAGATGATGTCCTCTTCTAAACTTTAAGGTAAAAAAAAAAATTTCTGAATTTGAGAAAAATTGCTATTGACATATTTTATAGTTCATAATTATATAGCTGTTTTATGACTTCACTTAATACATTGCTTCAAGTACAAATAACTGGTATTAAATTTTGCCACTTGATCACCAGCCAAGTCGTCATTCCTCTCGTGAAATGTGCGGGTTTTCGCTGTTAACATTTTTATTGTTCAAGCTATTTTTTAATTACAGGAAGGAATAAATGGATAAAATAAGCATACTATAGTATCAAATGCTTATGAAAACCCCGTATTTCCTTTTTCTGAACAATGAAAACAGCTTCTTTGAACAGGAACTTGCACATCTTTTTCTTGTTTATCATTGCATATTCTGTTCTCACCGACACATGTCTTCAGACCTTTCACACGGTGGTTTGGGGGAACAGGGGTGTTCTTTTTGCTCATGCAGCCTGTTGTTGGAATCTGTTTGGCTTGTGCATAGAATCTGTTCTTAGTGGATGGAGATTCCTTTAAGAGATAGACTGTGCTCCGTGGTTGCACCCCTTGCTGTCTCTTTTAGTCTTAGACGTTGTGACCATTACTGAAAGGCTGTCCTAAGTGGACAGTGACATTGTCAGAGCAACAGGGAGAAAGGGTGAGCCTAGGGAGCTGTTGGGAGAGGGGACTCTGGGTGGGTTTCATGAACGTCAGCATAGAGCCCCCGTGTCACCAGGCTGGGTCCCCAGCACAGGATAGGCGGCACCCATAACACTAACGGAAGGGAATGTATTGGAGGCGCCCAAGAGTAGAGGAATTATTAAAGACTTTTTCACATAAACATAACTCTTGTGAGGTAAGAATTTTATCTCAATTTTACAAATAAGTAAAAGTGAAAGATTGGAGAATTTGGACCCCCAGGTCTTGCTGGTCCCTAACTGTGTTGTTTCCTCTTTACCACACAGTGAACAGTAGGAAATCAGAGGGAGTCAGGAACATCACAGAAAAACGAATGTTTCACAGAAGACAAATATATAGATCTCTTTCAATATTCTTTTTTTTATGTTTTTACTGGGTTTTTTGTGGGTTTTTTTGTTGTTTTTTTTTTGAGAGAGAGAGAGAGAGAAGAAGGGAGAGGGAGAGAAACATTGATATAAGAGAGAAACATCCATCAGTTGCCTCCCACATGCACCCCGACCAGGGATCGAACCCACAACCTGGGTATGAGCCCTGACTGGGAATCCAATGGTGACCTTTGGGTGCACGGGACAACGCTCAACCAACTGAGCCACACTAGCCAGCGCTCTTTAGATATTCTTGATTCTGCATTTTCCTCAAGGTTTGTGCAGCAGTGTATTTTGAAAAATCACAAATGGAGCACTTAAAACAAGTTCTTTGTGCCTATTTGGAAATAGTATTGGAAATTTTCCCAAGACACTGAGGTTATCCTAACACATCACCTAAATGCTTATATTTTAAAACAGCATAGTAATCGGTGAAACGGACAGATATCACTGAAAGTAAAGTGTTTCACAGTTTCAAAGTTTCACAATGCCTTGACTGTGTCTTTCAGTAGTTGACTACTGAAGTTTAATTTGATTAAGAAAGAACTAAACTGTATAAGGGAAAGGGTGAATCATAGTTGTAGACAATATTCGTCAAGACAAATTATGAAATCATTGATCACCCACTTATTGTGTATTAAGAGACTTCTGGTAGCAAATACGTTTTCATCGTTGCCCCTCCCCATGATAATGAGAGAATTTGGGGAAAGATATTTAAGTGGAAATGATAGATGTAACATTTCTCTGTAGTTAGTGGCATCTCTGCCTTTTAGTTTCTTTAAGTAATGTAAACATTTCATTTCTTTTAGTAAACAGTGTGCTTTCAGGGAAAGCAAACATTTCCCCGCTGGTGTCTTTTTCACACTTTATTTTTTATCAATACTTATTTAATGTTCTTATTACTTATTTGCTTCCAGTGTTACTCTTTTGTGCTGTGCCCGCTCCCCCGCAGCCTGCACAGTGCTGGCAGGGACTGACTCAGGAGGCAGAGGGCCCACTGTCCTCTGGCCCTGGGAGCCGCAGTCTCCAAGCTTACCTTGGTGGCTTCTTCTCCCCCTGCTCTGCCCCCCTTTCATTTTAACCTGTTATAAATGCAGGATGAGGAATGGGAAGAACAGCCAGACACAGGGTCTCAAGATTTACAATGGACATCAAAGCCATGATGCTCATATTTGCAGAATCAAAAATTGAGGCGCTTGCCCTAACCACTTCACATGTATTTGAGAGTTCTTGAAACAAGCTATTCCCCCAAATCTAGGACAGTGACCATGTAATTTGTATCTCAAGGGATAGTCTTGGTGTATCCCCTTAGACAGAAAGAGTAGTAAGTTAATATGTATCCTAATGTGGAATTAATTGTAGAGTAATTTTTAACAATAAATATAAATTAGAGGAATGAGCTACCTATTCTAATTGTTATTTTAGCTATTACAACTTTCAGATGCAGGCCCAAAGTGAAGTTTTCTGATTTCCTTATACTTATTAAGAAATTTGTTCAAGCATGCTCGAATTTTTTTTTTCTTTCTTTCTTTTTTTTTAAGCATGCTTGAATTTCAAGAAGACCACTTGATAGCTGAACAAAAGATTGGTTTGCCTTCCTTACCTCAAGCAAAATCGTCTCCTCCTGGAGGAGGTGAGAGGTGGGGCATGGAGAGATGAGTAAAGGCAAATGCGTGAGCGAAATCAGGGGTAGCTCATTCTCCTGGGTTTCTGGGCGGGGGGGGGGGGGGGGTTCTCTGCCTCTTCTTCCTCCTCTCTTCACCACCCTACACTGGACATTACTGTCTTCTTTATTCTTGTCACTCGGTAAACAGGATTTTCCACTTTTAATTGGGTTACAGGGGCATCTTTCTCCCTGTACAGATGAGGATTTAGATTCCGGGTAATGTCCTTTCTGGCTGTATTCATAGCTCTGCTGTCAGTGAGCTGCTTGATGTGCTTCAGAGAAAGAGTTGATTGGTTTTATTTATCTTTACTTCAGAAAAAAATTAATGTTTTTTTCCTTTTCCCTGTAGTTGCTGATCATCTGGGCTGTGATCCTCAAACCCGGTTCTTTGTCCCTCCGAATATCAAACAGTGGATTGCCTTGCTGCAGAGGGGAAATTGCACATTTAAGGAGAAAATATCACGGGCTGCTTTCCACAATGCAGTTGCTGTCGTCATCTACAATAATAAGTCCAAAGAGGAGCCAGTCACCATGACTCACCCAGGTAAGCAAGCAAAGGCGGCGGGAGATTTGCTTTCCTCCTAGAAACCACTGCCTCATAGGTAGGCCTTCCTCTGCTGAAACCATATCGTTTTCATCATAATTCTGTGATTATATTTATTTTTGATATTACCATTTGTCTTTTCCCCTTAGCTGAATTTTTTTTCTTAAATAATGGCCATAAGAACCTATAAAACTTGTACTTACTAAGAAACTGGCTGCGATGGAATCATTAGTCATTTTACATTTCTACATTTCACTTGGAAGCTTTGAAAAATAACGTATTAGATTTGGAATCATTCATCCAGGTATCTCATAAATTCTCAAGGGTTACATCTTTGAGAAGATGCTTTTATCTTGTCAGAATCAATTTTGAAACTGACTTAGGTATAGCATAATTACAGTTAGAACAATATTATTAATTTCCTGCAGAAACATTTAGGGTATTTCTAATGTAACTGTTTTAATAACAATAGTTTTAATTTATTGCCAGGCACTATAATATGAGCTAAATAGACTTTATTTTTAGAGCAATTTTAACAATAGGAAAAGGATTTATATTATAATTAGATACATAGAAAATTAGAATAATGTGGGAAAGTAAATTGGTACAATACTTTGGAGGGAAAGTTGGCACTATCTGATGTTAAAGAATTCAGACATTGTAGTTCTAGGTACATACTCTAGAGTACTTTTCAAACTTAAATATGCTATCAGTCACCTGGGAATCTCATTAAAATGCAGATTCTGGTTCAGTCGATCTGGGGGCAGCATGAGCTTCTGTGTCCTTCATGTTTCCAGGTGATGCTGGTGCCACTCTGGTCCCCAGATCTCGCTTTGAGAAACAAGGAAGGAAAGACAGGAACACGGGTTTTAGTCCCAGATTTCCCACCACCTTCCTCGGCGACAGAGACCACGCCGCCCCCTGAGCGGGAAGCTGCGGTGACTCTACGTCTAACTCTGTGTCGGCCGCGTCTGTTGTGAGGACAGCAGAACACCTTTATGAGCCGAGAAGCACTGGCTTTCCTGGCTCATGATGCGTCCCAGCTGCTCTTGCCGTCTCCTGTAGGACAGCGCGGCCCGTGTGAGGGTTAAGGACCCTGGCCTCAGAGCCCCGCACCCAGAGATCCCCGTGTAGCCCTCCCTTGCTCCCATGTCAGCTGTCGCCCCTTCATCTGAGTAAAGAAAGCTTTGTGCTGTGCATTCTAAGGTGAACTGGTAAGAGCTAGGAAGAGACGCCCGGGTCATGCCCGTGAGTTTACCACCCAAGGCCCCAGCAGGCTCCAGGGGGCCTTTTCTGTGCCTCTTTGACAGTATTTTCCTTTTCCTTTCATGTCGTCATTATTTGTATACTTGATAGCAGTATGGAAAGTATTGCAGGTTCCTTTAAAGTTTGTGTCTTACTTTCTATTCTGTGCAGTAGTCAGCAGCAAGCCTGGAACAGAGTAAGTGTCCTGCACGGAAATGGTTTCATAAAGACGTTGTTTTGTTCAGTTTTCTTTGAGTTTAAGATACACGTGATAAACTGATGTTCAGATTCCACACTGTGAAGCGTAAGCATTTTGTTTTCTTGCCTTGTCGATGTTTCAAGAGGTTGCTCATGTTTGTCCTCGTCAGTGCCCTTCATCTGGTCCCTGAAGGACATTTCCCAATGCAGTGCTGTGACATCACTGACAGGAAGGACGCTCAGTTCGTGGTTTATTTGTTAAGCAGAATGAGTTAGTGGATATGTGGTAGGATAAAGGGGAAGTTATAGGCTCTTGGATAGTTTAAAATAATGCACATTTGGGGAAAGTTAAGGATTTATTTTCCTGGTTTTAAAAAAAATGTATATAGATTTTACTGTTATTTAACAGTCTTAAATTTGTCAAATTATTGTCAAATTGAAAATCTCTTAGTTTTATTTGTGTCTCTATAATAATTTATAGATATTGTTTTCATTGTTTAAAGAAAAGTGAGGTAATTTAGATAAACATGTAGCCAAATAATGATGTTGCTTTTCTATCTTCTTCAGTCAGCGGTGTCAAATGCTTTTTATTGTTTCTTCAGCTGGTTGAACAGAATTAGTTGAGTGCCTCTTCACCTTTTTTCCATCTTATTCTCTTAAATGTATTATCTAGTAGTGACTAGAAAATGTAGAATATTCACTAAGTGAATATAAAATCACACTTTATGAAAGCAAGATAAATCACAAACACTTTGCAAAACACCTTCAATATCAATAATTTGGGCTACTTACTATAAATCTGTTACCTTTATTCTAAAAGCCCATCAAGAAAATGAGTAACATAATAGTCATACTATTGTTTTAGTCTTTAAAGCTTTTAGGTTCTAATTGAATGTGGATTTAATTACTTCAGTAAAGGTGGAACCTGAAGTATAAATGTACTGCTATGGCAGGAAGAAGAGTTTAAATTTTATGTATTCTTTTTGCTTTAGTTTACAGATATTTCTACTTGATCTTCTATGTGATCCATATATTTTTTAAAAATTCATAATTATTCCCCAAGTTATCTAAAACTGAATCACTTAGGTAGTTGCTTTTAAAAAATAAATATAGCTTTTAAAAAATAACTGCTGATGGTTTTGTTTTAAAACTTTTGCATAAGCTCTGAATTCTTCTTTTATGTCTCTGAATCTTAGGTGGATGTAGAGAACCCCTACCTCTGTCAGATACTTGAGATGGTTTTTCTACAAGCCTTCCTTCTGACTTAGAGATTACAGGCTCCATGCAGTCCTGAGCAGTTGTTGGAACTCATCGCTTGATTTACCTTTTTATCTTTCGTGCTACCCCTTCCTCTCCTGCAGCAGAAGAGGAGGGAGCTACAGTGATATAAAGGGTCTGGGTTAAGAATACTGACTGAGAAATCAGCCCGATCGGGTACAGGTTGGAAGACATTTTTCACTTGATAGCTGTTCACATGATGATGACCCTGGACTTTATGCTACACACTCAGCATTAGTCCCACTGGCACAGATGCTACGGAAGGTGATGCGGCCTGGCATCACCTTAGAGTCTGGTGTTAGAGGTGTTAGAGGTCTGGTGGGGCTCCCTTGCCCCTTGATTGATGCCTTAGAGTGCGCCCCAATTCAGGTTTTTCTTGAAGGGGGTGCAGATAAAGAGGTATTTGGGACAGGATATTCTTTGCTCTGCAGGAAGTTTGCATTATAGAATGGTTAGCTCCCAAGGCCCATGCCGAAGACCAGTGGCCTCCCTCCATGTTTGTTCAGTATAAAACCCTCCCCATATTTCCGACTGACGCTCCCTAGGAAGGCTTTCTGCCCCTGCTGAGACCCTATCAGACTAAGTCTAAGGAACCTTTAGAGCGGTGGTTCTCAACCTTGGCTGCACATTAGAATCACCGGGGAATCTTCTTAAAATCCTGATTTCTGGGCCCCATCCTCCCGAAATTCTGTTTCTTTGTTATGGGGTGGGGCCATAGCATTAGTAACAAAGAAACAGAATTTGCGGAGGATGAGGCCCAGAAATCAGGATTTTAAAAAGATTCCCAGGTGATTCTAATGTGCAGCCAAGGTTGAGAACTACTATAGTAGAGTAACCAACTGATAAAATTTGCCATCACCAGTAAAGGCAAAATTCTGTGTTTTTCTTGCCTCCTTTTTTTTTTATGAGAAGCTGTTCTCTTTTATAATACCTTTTTTTAAATAAACTTTATTTTTTACAACAGTTTTACAGTAGAAAAATTGCAAGGATCCTACAAAGAATTCCCACAGACTCTGCACCCAGTTTCCCCTATTATTAATATCTTAACATAGAGGTACATTTGTTATAATTATGAACCAGTATCGATACATTATTATTAACTGAATTCTGTACTTCTTTCAGATTTCCTTAGTTTCTATCGAATGTCCTTTTCTGTGCCAGGATCTCATCCAGGGCACCACTTGACATTGAGTCCTGTGTCTCCTTAGCTCCTCTTGGCTGTGACGGTTTCTCAGACTTCTTTTGTTTTGCTGACCTACTATAAATACTTTTATGGAGTCCTGTTCAGGGATTTTATAGACTGCCCGTCAGTAGGGACTTATTTGATATTTTTCTCGTAATTATTTCAGCCCATTAAATAAAACAGGAACCATGAGTCTATACTGATCTCAAAAATAAGAGTAAATTGAAAGTTTAATTTATCTGGTCTCACAGAGTACTCAATAATTACAAAGGGAAAAAGAGCAATTTCACAGTGGAAATGCCTGGAGAATGGCACTTTTACCAAATGATCAGAGTGAACTTGAGCAGAAAGGGACATATCAAAATGTGCCACCCGGCAGCATACGCAGAAAAGAGCACAGCATCCCTTCTGTTCTGTGTACCAGAGGTGTGTGACCTGACCTGGCCACAAGGAACATCCGATAAATCCAGAATGGAGGGACATTCCACAAAACAGCTGGGCTGTAACCTTCAAAAGTGTCAAGGTCGTGACCATCAAGGGAACTCTGGGAGACTTCCAGACTGACAGAGAGTAATGCGATGTGCTGGCTAAATGCGTGTGAGGCTCTGTCTGGCCTGCTATACCAGCATTGTTGGGGGGTTGGGAAGACTTGAAGGGACTCTCACATTAGACAGCAGTAATGTGTCAGTGTTAATTTTTTGATGTTTTTGGTGGTTATACTCTTTACAAAATTTTTGTTTGTAGAATACACAATAAACGGGGTGATGAGGCATCATGCTTATAACTTTTCAATGGCTTTAGGAAAAGAGGTATTAATATAGTTCCAAATTTTTGTAAGAGCGTCTTTAACAATATTTTTTAAATGAATAATATGAGTCTCTAGGAATAGTTAATATGGAGAAAAGACTGAGGTGAGTTCAGGGAAGATGTATTTGACTATCTGAACGACTGTTTTGTGGAAGAGGGATTTTCATTGGTCCTGGGATGTACAGCTTGAAGTTGGGGTATTTCTTATATTTAATGGCATCTTACAGTTTACTGAGAGGATTTTTTTCTTCATTATGCAGTAATGATGTACCTTAGAGTCTATGGTATTTTACATGATAAATAAGTGAAATACAATTTATCTCTTCATTGGTGCTTCTCCAGAGAGAGAACCAAGGACCACGAATGGGCATTTAGGAACCAAGATTTTAGTTAAAAGGTAGCCCCTTCTCTTTTTTTAATTAAACCTTTATTGTTGAAAATATTCCATATTCCTGTTTTTCCCCCCTTTAGCCCGCCCCCACCCCCCACCCCAGGGCTTCTCCACCCCGTTGTCTGTGTCCATGGGTTGTGCATCTTTGCATACAAGTTCTTTGGTTGATCTCTTCCCACCCACCCGCCCTCCCCCGCCTTCCCTCTGAGATTCCACAGTCTGTTCCATGCTTCTAGGTCTCTGGATCTATTTTGTTCATCAGTTTATTTTGTTCATTGGATTCCACATCTGAGTGAGACCATGTGATACTTGTTTTTCTCTGACTGGCTTATTTCACTTAGCATAATATTCTCCAAGTCCCTCCATGCTGTCTCAAAGGGTAAGAGATCCTTCATTTTTACTGCTCTGTAGTATTCCAGGGTGTACCACAGCTCTTTTATCCACTCATCTACTTATGGGCACTTGGGCTGTTTCCAGATCTTAGCTATTGTAAATTGTGCTGCTATGAACATAGGGGTGCATACATTCTTTCTGATTGGTGTTTTGGGTTTCTTAGGATATATTCCTAGAAGTTGAATCACTGGGTCAAATGGCAGTTCCATATTTAATTTTTTGAGGAAACTCCATACTGTTTTCCATAGTGGCTTCACCAGTCTGCATTCCCACCAGTAGTGCACGAGGGTTCCCTTTTCTCCACATTCTCACCGGCACTTGTCATTTGTTGATTTGTTGATGGTAGCCATTCTGACAGGTGTGAGGTGATACCTCATTGCCGTTTAATGTGCATCTCTCTGATCATCAGTGACTTTGAGCATTTTTCATATGTCTCTTGGCCATCTGTATGTCCGCTTTGGAGAAGTGTCTAGGTCCTTTGTCCATTTTTTTGTTGGATTATTTGTCTTCCTTTTGTTAAGTTGTGAGTTCCTTATATATTATGGGTATTAACCCTTTATCAGATGTATCATTGGCAAATATGATCTCCTATATCATGGGATCCCTTTTCGTTTTGTTGATGGTTTCTTTTGCTGTGCAGAAGCCTTTTATTTTGATGTAGTCCCATTATTTTCTCCTTAGTTTCCTTTGCCCTAGGACTGTAGTCGGCAAACTGCAGCTCTTTGGCCCCTTCAGTGTGGCTCTACCACAAAATACCATGTGCGAGGTTGCACGTACAGTGCGATTGAAACTTTGTGGCCCGTGCGCAGAAGTCGGTATTTTGTGGAAGAGCCACACTCAAGGGGCCATAGAGCTGCATGTGGCTTGCGAGCTGTGGTTTGCCGAGCTGCAGTTTGCCAACCATTGCCCTAGGAGATGTATCTGAAAACATATTGCTATAAGAAATGTCTGAGATTTTGCTGCCTATGTTTCTTCTAGGATTTTTTATGGTCTCAACTTACATTTAAGTCTGTTATCCATTTTGAGTTTATTCTGGTGTATGGTGTAAGTTGGTGGTCTAGTTTCATTTTTTGCATGTATTTCTCCAATTTTCCTAACACCATTTATTGAAGAGACTGTCTTGACTCCATTGTATGCTCTTGCCTCCTTTGTCAGTATTAATTGAGCGTAATTACTTGGGTTGATTTCTGGGGTCTGTTCTGTTCCATTGATCTATATGCCTGTTCTTGTGCCAGTATCAGGCTGTTTTGATTACAGTGGCATTATAGTATAACTTTATATCTGGTATAGTGATCCCTCCAACTTTGTTCTTCCTTCTCAAGATTGCTACAGATATTTAGGGTCTTTTTCAGTTCCACATAAATTTTTGGAGTATTTGTTCTAGGCCTGTGAAATATGATATCCTATCTAATAATAGACAAACATGGTAATTAACCATAACTTCGCTACCCTTCCCATTGGCTAATCAGGGCGATATGCAAATTAACTGCCAAACAAGATGGTGGCCGGCAGCCACGCAGCTGAAGCGAACAGGAGGCTTGCTTGCTCCAGTGATGGAGGAAGCCAAGGTTCCCCGCCTGCCGCTGCCAGCCTCTGAGCTGCAGTCTAAGAAACATTGTTGCAATTATAGAAGCTAAACAAGCTCCAGAAACCTGCTTTCAGCCAGCCGGGCCTCAGAGCTTAGAGCGGCAGTGATGGCAACAATGTTTCAATTATAGAACCCAAATAAACCAAGATACCTGCTTTCAGCAGCTGAGGTCTCAGAGCTGGAGCCGAGCCTGAGAGCTAAAGCCGGCTCTCAGTTCCAGTGACAGCCATAGAAGGTAAATAAATCCCAGAATAAAAAAACAAAACAAAACAAAAAACAAAACAAAACAAAAAAACACAGAAAAAAAGGAGAGGTTGGGAGCTTCAGTCACCCGCCAGCCTGAAAATGGCCCCCAGCCCCTCACCCAGACTGGCCAGGCACCCCAGTGGGGACCCCCACCCTGAAGGGCCTGTGACCAGCTGCAAACAGCCATCATCCCCTCATCCAGGCTGGCCAGACACCCAAGCAGGACCCCCACCCTGATCCGGGACACCCTTCAGGGCAAACCAGCCGACCCCCACCTGTGCACCAGGCCTCCATCCTATATAGTAAAAGGGTAATATGTCTCCCAGCACCGGGATCAGCGGAGCCGCGAGGCCTCCCAGCACTGGGATCAGCAGAGCCGTGAGGCCTCCTGGCCCCTGGAACAGCGTGACAGGGAGCAGCGCCAAAACCCCCTGATCACCCTGCGGCTCTGTGTGTGACAGGGGGCGGGGCCACAAACTCCCTATCTGCCCTCTTCTGTTTGTGACAGGGGAAGGCGCCCCAACCCCCTGATCGGCCCTGCTCTGTGCCTGATAGGGGGGAGCTCCCCAACCCCCTGATCAGCCCTGCTCTGTGTGTGACAGGGTGTGGCGCCCCAACCCCCTGATCGGCCCTGCTCTGTGTGTGACGGGGGGAGCTACCCAACCCCATAATCAGCCCTGCTCTGGGCATGACGGGGGGAGCTCCCCAACCCGCTGATGGGCCCTGCTCTGTGTGTGACAGGGGCAGCACCGCAACCTCCCCATCGGCCCTGCCTTGAGTGTGACAGGGGGTGGTGCCCCAACCCCCGAATTGGCCCTACCCTGAGCGTGACTGGGGGTGGCATCGCAACCTCCCGATCCACCCTGCTCTGTGCATGACAGGGGGAGGCGCCCCAGCTCCCCCATCGGCCCTGCTCTTAGCCCGACCAGGGGCTACAGGGCAGGCACCTAGGGATTGGGCCTGCCCTCTGCCACCCGGAAGCGGGCCTAAGCCAGCAGGTCATTATCTCCCGAGGGGTCCCAGACTGTGAGAGGGCACAAGTGGGGCTGAGGGATACCCGCCCGCCCCCTCACCCCCCGCCAGTGCACAAATTTTTGTGCACCGGACCTCTAGTTGATATTATAATAGGGATTACATTGAATCTGTAGATTGTTCTGGATAATATGGACATTTTAATGGTGTTAATTCTACCAATTCATGAACACGGTATATTCTTTCACTTGTTTATATCTTCCTCTATCTCTTTTTTCAATATCCTGTAGTTTTCTGAGTACAAGTTTTTTTACCTCCTTTGTTAAGTTTATTCCTAAGTGTCTTAATTTTATTTTTGTTGCAGTGGTAAAGGGGATTGTTTGTTTAATTTCTTTCTGAGAATTCATTATTGGTGTATAAAAATGCCATCAATTTCTGAGTATTAATTTTGTATCCTGCTACATTGCCAAATTCATTAATTAAATGAATTTTTTGGTGGAGTCTTTTGGTTTTCTATCTACAATATCATGTCATCTGCATATAATTACAGCTTTCCTTCCTCCTTTCCAGTTTAGATGCCTTTTATTTCTTCTCTGGTTGCTGTGGCTAGGACTTCTTGTACTATGTTGAATAGGAGTGGCAAAAGCAGACATCCCTTTCTTGTTCCTATTCTTAGAGGAAATGGTTTTAGTTTTTGCCCATTGAGTATGATGTTGGCTGTAGGTTTGCCAAATATGGCCTTTATTATATTGAGACATGCTTCCTCTGTTCCCACTTTGCTGAGAGTTTTTACCAAAAATGGATGTTGCATTTTGTTGAATGCTTTTTCTGTGTCTATTGATATGATTATGTGATTTTTGTCTTTCAGTTTGTTTTTGTGATGTGTCATGTTTATTGATTTGTGAATATTGTGCCAGTCTTGCATCCCTGGTATAAATCCCACTTGGTCATGGTGTATAATCTTTTAATATATTGCTAGATTTGATTTGCTAATATTTTGTTGAGGATTTTAGCATCTATATTCATCAGGGATATTGGCCTGTAATTCTCTTTCTTTGTAGTGTCTTTATCTGGTTTTGGAATTAGGATAATTCTGGCCTCAGAAAAAGAGGTTGGAAGTATTTCTTCCTCTTAGATTTTTTTAGAATAGTTTGAGGAGGATAGTTGTTAGTTCTTCTTTGAATGTTTCTTAAAACTCCTCTGTGAAGCTGTCCGGACCAGGACTTTTGTTTTCTGGAATTTTTTGATTACTGCTTCTATTTCATAAGTTGTTATTGGCCTATTCAGATTTCCTGATTCTTCCTGATTTAGTTTTGAGAGATTGTATTTTTCTAGGAATTTGTCCGTTTCATCCACATTGTCCAGCTTGTTGGCATATAGTTGTTCATAATATTTTCTTACAATCCTTTGTATTACTGCAGTGTCAGTTGTTACATCTCTGCTTTCTATTCTGATTTTATTTATTTGGTCCTCTCTCTTTGTTTCTTGGTGAGTCTGGCTAGCGTTTCATCAATCTTGTTTACTTTTTCAAAGAACCACCTCTTGGTTTCATTGATTCTTTGTATCTTTTTTTTTTTTTTAGTCTCTTATGTCATTTATTTCTGTTTTAATCTTTTTTTTTTAATTTTAAAAAAAAATTTTTTTAAACATTTTATTGATTTCTTACAGAGAGCTAGGGAGAGGGATAGAGAGTTAGAAACGTGGATGAGAGAAAAACATTGATCAGCTGCCTCCTGCACACTCCTTACTGGGGATGTGCCTGCAACCAAAGTTCATGCCCTTGACTGGAATCAAACCTGGGACCTTTCAGTCCACAGGCCATGCTCTATCCACTGAGCCAAACCGGTCAGGGCTGTTTTAATCCTTATTATTTTCTTTCTTCTACCCAGGGCTTTTCTTGTTGTTCTCTTTCTAATTCTTTAACCCCTTCCCCGGCAGAAACGTGTATACACGTTTTCACAAAATGTTCTTTTTCAGTCGTCGACGAGTATACTAAGAAAATATGGTAAAAAAATATGGTTTATAGGAAGACGAGTTACAAACTGTTTTCATAACCAGCATCAAAAATACTATATAGAACCAAAATAAAAAAATTAGTCTGAAAAAGAAACGTTTTTAACAAAAAAATTGTTGGGGAAGGGGTTAAGTTGTTTAGGGTTAAATAGTTTATTATTAATTTTTCTTGGGGGTTTTTTTGTTGTTGTTTTTTGTTTTTTGAGGTAGGCCTGTAGTGCTATGAACTTCCCTCTCCAGACTGCTTTTGCTGTGTTCCAGAGATTTGGGGTTATTGTGTGTTCATTTTCATTTGTTTCCAGGAAGTTTTTTTATTTCTTTCTTGATCTTGTTGGTAACCCATTCATTTTTTAGTAACATGCTATTGTGCTTCCATGTGTTTGAGTGTTTTTGAGTGTTTTTACTGTAGTTAATTTCATTCTATTGTGATCTGAGAAAATGCTTGATATGATTTCAATCTCCGTAAACTTGTAGAGTTGTAGAGCCATGTTTTGTGTCCTAACATGTGGTCTATCTTTGAGAATGACCCATGTGCACTTGAAAAGAATGTATATTCTGTAGCTTTGAGGTGAAATGTTCTATGAATGTCAATTAAATCCATCTGATTCATTGTGTCCTTTACAGTCACTCTTTTCTTGTTAATTTTTTGTCTGGAAGACCTATCCAGTGAAGTCAGTGGGGTGTAAAGTCCGCTACTATGACTGTATTGCTGTCGATCTCTCCCTTAAAGTCCTCTAGAAGTTTTTTATATATTTAGGTGTTCTTATATTGGTTGTATGTAGGTTTACCAGGGTTATATCTGTTGGGTCGATCCCTTAATTATTATGTAGTGACTTTTGTTGTCTCTTGTGATGGTCTTCATTTTGAAGTCTATTTTGTCAGATACAAGTATTGCTGCCTCAGCTTTTTTTTTTTTTTTCGTTTCCATTTGCATGGAAATTATTTCCCATCCCTTCATTCTCATCCTATGTGAGTCCTTTGTTCTGAGGTGGATCTCTTGTATACAATATTAGTATATCCAATCCTGATCTGATCCTCGGCTTCCCCTAATCTGCTGTATTCCTCCCAGTGTGCTCTTTATTAGTGCTGTGTCCTTCTTTATTTCCGACTCATCTTTTTTCATAGTTGCTATCTTTTCTCTTGCTGTTGAGCATCTTTGCTATCATTATTCTGAACTCTATATCTGCTCAATTTCTTATCTCTATTTTGTTTAACTCTTCTTCTGGAGAATTCTCTTTGTTCTTTCAAGTGGGGATTGCTTTTTTGTCTTCCCAGTTTGGCTGCCTATTTGGGTTTGTGTCTGTGTATTAGGTAGATCTGCTGCGACTCCCAATCTCTAGTGCAGGACTATGTCAGATGCTGTTTCTGACTGGCCCTGCGTATTCTGTTTGGGGCTCTCAGCAATTCACAGCCTGTAGCTCCCTCTACTGGGGCTGGGTGCCTTTGGAGAGAACTGAGATGTGTACCAGGGTCTGCTTTTCCCCACCCTGGGCCCAGAAGGAGATCAGGCAAAGACTCAGAGCTTCCAGAGACCCGCCGCGGCTTGCAGTCTGATTGTATTCAGGCTTTATTAGCTTCAGTGTATCGGCCACAGTGTGGGTGAGAGGTCTTTCAACAGGGTGGGACAACTGCCTTCCCCCCAGGCAAAAACTGCTGGAATAGCAAAAGTCCATCAGAGAAGGATGTCCTTCACATTGTGAAGGAATGACTCAGCACGGGAAACCGAGGTGGCTGCCCTCCTGGCTCCAGCCCCACAGCCTGCAACCCTGGACTCTCCTCACACACTCCAGTCCACTCTGCCAGAGCCCAGAGTGAATGGCTACACACAAAATTTTGTGTGTTGGCCCTTTAGGTGGGTGCCTGCATTTCCAGCCATATCTCCCTGGCAGACAACCCTGCTGCTTTCCACAGCCAGATGTTATGTGGGTTCCTTTCTCAGTTCTGGTTCTCTGGACTGGGAAGCCCAGCTTGGGGTTTAGACCCCAGAGTTCTCAGTGGGAACCCCCCACAGCTCAGATACCCCTCTGGACCTTCACATGCTGTCAGTGGGAGCCTGGCCAGCCCTTAGCGTCTCTGCCCCTCCTACCAGTCTCTACGCAGTCTCCACTTTCTGTCCTTGGTTACCAGGGTGCTCTCCAGCGAGTCTTCAGGTTGGCTTTTCCGTATTTATTTGTATTTTCAGTTTTGTCTGGGAGGAGTGTCAGTGTAGCCTCTACTTACTCCGTCACCGTTTTCAAAACTCAGGTAGCCCTTTCTAATACTCAAAACCACCTGTGTACAGAAACAGCTGCCCAGAAAGAGTCAGTAATTTATGGGGGTCTTGTATTGTGTTGACAGTGACCCCTAAAACTCTTTTAACTACAAGATTCTGTGGCTCTGCTTCCTGGTGATTTGTCTTCCCAATTAACCCAACCCCATCCTTGTGAAGGAAGGTGGCTTTCTCTTCTGTTCAGGTCTTTGCTCCTGCCATCTTTCCCTTTTTATGATGTGGGAAAACAAACAGATCACATGATGAGTGCATGCAATCAGAAGACAGTATACGAAGAAAAGACACTGACGTTTCAGTGCTGGGCACTGAGCCTTAGCTCTGCGTTGTGAGACTGGAGAACTTCCTCAGCACCCATGTCAGCCTCAGGTTCAAGCTTTAGCGCAGTTATAAGTTAGTGGTTTTTTGTTTGTTTTTGTTTTTTATTTAAATTTTGTTTTATTGCTTAAAGTATTACAAAGAGTATTACCGTATTTGCCGGTGTATAAGACGACTGGGCGTATAAGACGACCCCCTAACATTTCCACTCAAAATACAGAGTTTGTTATATACTCGCCGTATAAGACTACCCCCCCTTCCGCACACCTTCCACACACCAAATAAAAGGTAAAACAACATCAGATTTGATTTTAACATTTTAATTTATATTCAAATGCTTATGACATGCAGGAAAACTGTCACAAGGCTGTATGTAATCAAACATATACATAAAACAGTGCAAGTTTATTACCGGTAAACATACCGGTAATTCACTAAAGAAAACACACTCTATAGACTGGTACCGTAGATGCTTCTCAGGAACACAGGCAAGCAGCCCACAACCTAGAGGGACTGTCAATGATAGAAGTAAGATAACAAATAGAGGGAGAGAGCAAGTGCCGGGCAAGTCCCTAGCAAGTTTGCTGGCGTGACAGTTTCACCTTAAAAGCCTTCAAACTCCTCTTCATCATCTGATATTAAAAGTTCATCAACGACATCTTGGTGCCATGATAGGGATGATAGGGGTTTGACTGGTCGACATGTTCTATGCTGTACTGTACAATGGGGCAGTATTGTGGTTGGCTGTTGGCTGTATACAAAGCCTGATTTGATTGGTCCCTGCTCCCTGTTTGCCCGCCCTGTCACTATAGCAGTCTGGTCCACCCTTGCATCAGCATCTCCCTGGGACCTCACTAGTGCGCAAGTGCGAGCTCTTCAACATTCTAACAGGCACCATGATAGCACAAAATCGCGAATCTTCAATGCATATGTAAAGAAATATACGGTAACCGAATTTACCACACTCGCAAAATCGCACACAGCCAACCATACACCCAGTATGGTATCGCGATTCGCGATTTTGCGCTATCATACTGGGTGTATGGTCGGCTGTGTGCGATTTTGCGAGTGTGGTAAAATCGCATAACAGCAAAATCGCATAACAGCCGAGCATACACCCAGCAGCGCTGCTGATGCCTGAACGGTATGTGGAATGAAGTGGGCGGGCATCGGGAGGCCACTATGGCACGGGGCAAGCACTATGGGCAGTCTATCTGAAGTGTACCTGGCGTATAAGACGACCCCCCACTTGGAGGCATATTTTTCAGGGCCAAAAAATCGTCTTATACGCCGGCAAATACGGTACATATGTCTCCTTTTTCCCCGCCTTGACCTTCCCCGGGCCTCCCCTACCCCCAGTGTCTTGTGTCCATTGGTTATGCTCATATGCATGCATACAAGTCCTTCGGTTGATCTCTTACCCCCGCCCCCCCAACCCTCCCCGGCCTTCCCGCTGTATTTGACAGTCTTTGTGGGCACTGACTAGATACCGTGGTGCTGGTGTGCTTTTATTCCATACAGCTGCTTTCAAATTAATACGCTCTCACAGTGACAACTTTGCCTTTCGATCTGTTTCCACACCAGTGTTCCTCTGTATCGCGGTCATTCACTGCCTTGCCTGTCACTTCATATCCACCAGAGGCCTTGGCTCCTGGCTTCCTCACGTAAAACCCTGCCATCATCTGCCAGCTTCAGGATCCACGTGGAAAGTTACAGTCCTACCCTAAATTCCTTCCCTCGTTCTCTGACCATTCCACCTCACCAGAAGCCTGGTCCCATAGCTACCTCGCTGGGCCTCATTGTCTCCTGGAATTGTAGCTTTTGACCCTCAACTTCAGTGTCTGTCATCTGACTGATGCTTCTTCCCTTTTCTCTGTCACTTGGTTTTGTTGATGCTTCCAGTTCCTTGAACCCGTTCTCCACTATCCTCCATTCCTCCATTTAGACGACATGTGAGCCACTATTTTAGTCACTTGGACCAGCAGTTTCATTTGGTCAATAAGGAGTGTCTGCTATCACCTGTCAGTTACCTTTGGGCTCATTTAGCTCCCAAGTGCCTTGAATGTCAGGGTAAGGAGTTTGAACTTTATTTAGCTGGCAGAAGGGGTACATCAGAGGCTTTGAACAGAGGAGAGAAATGACAAATGTATGTTAGACAAACCACCAATAACTCTTAGCAGGAAATCTGTAATTGATATAACCTATCATCTACATCTGTCCGGATTATTGCTATACTCATTTCATAAAAGAGTGAAGCCTGTTTTCTCTCTTGAATTCTTTTTTTTTTTTTAAAGATGCGTTGTGGAAAGAAGCGAAGGATACTCCTGTTGAGGGTATATGCTTTTTTAAAAATATATATATTTTATTGATTTTTTTACAGAGAGGAAGGGAGAGGGACAGAGAGCCAGAAACATCGATCAGCTGCCTCCTGCACACTCCTAACTGGGGATGTGCCCGCAACCAAGGTACATGCCCTTGACCGGAATCGAACCTGGGACCCTTGAGTCCGCAGGCCAATGCTCTATCCACTGAGCCAAACCAGTCAGGGCTCTCTCTTGAAGTCTTTAAGGGGTTAGTGAAGAGAAGAATGGGGAGTACTGGGTTTGAGGAAGTGCAGGTCATGTAGATACAGATCGGAGAGGAGCTCAGTTAAGTCAGTGGGAGTGGAGAGAAGGCCTCCGACCGTGAGAGAGCAGACTCATTGAGACACGAGCAACAGGGCGCCGTGATCCGTGCAACTTGGCTGAGATACTGTTACACAAAATCCCTGCGTCACACTTAACGGTTCCCTCCACAGCAGCATTCTAGAATTTTAAAGCAGTTCTCATCTCTTTGACTTACAGCATATAGTGTTCTGCTTTACATATAAATAGGGCATTAAATTCTACAGGAATAATTCTCATGCCATTGACAGTAACCTACCAGAAGTTATGAAGGTATCCTTGGAGCTATCAACAATCCACATTTTAATGTGAGGATGCAGCATCCCTCCAAAAATACCTTTTTTTATGGGACATTTTCTAGAATTATCTAAGAGCTTTAAAATTTCTTAAAACTTGAGCAGTTGATTTGAACTGAACAAACAAGTTTATCGTTAAACCGTAGAACCTCTGCTAAGTGGGATTTTGCACAGGGATTTCCCCTTAAACAGGTAAGCTCACAGTAAAAAAGCAGAAAGGAGAAAGCTTACTGGTGTAGGAAAAGCACCTCTCCACTTGTGTGGGCGACCACAGTGTTTGGACAGGGTCAAGCCTCGGACTGATGAGGGGGCACAGTCCTCTCGTGGCCACGTGCAAGTCCCAGCTTGGAGGGCAGAGCCTTCCCAGCACAATTACAGCCAACAGCTATAGCTGTGAGCTTGAACCTATGGTCCGAACACGTGACCCCACGTGCCTGAGTGATAGAGTTCAGGTGCATGTAGTTGAGTGGGGTTGAAACCCACAAGAAGGTTGTAAACATCTTGATCACGCCCTTACTTTGCCTCGTGGCATCTGCTATAAAATAAAGACACGGCTTGTGGGCGCTGGCGCTGTCCATCAGAGGAGCAGCGTCCCACCGAGACCCAGCTTTCATTCTCATGTCTGTCTTTTCTAAGCCTTTCTCCGCCCCCACTCAGGGTCACTGAACCAGGCTGAGCTGGCATGGTACATAAGGCGCCCTGGGGCTGAGTATGTCATGGCTGTGCCGGCTCCCCACATACTTGTGGCCTAATGCCTCACAAATTCATGTGCTTTCTGAGTTTGCCCTTTTGGGGTGAAGGAATCAGCTGGGCTTGCTCTGAGATTCATTCCCAGAAGTGAGAGACAGTGTGGAGGGGGTGGATTTCTGATATTTCCCAGCTGGGAGGACTCCCTGAGCTGAGGCACGAATCCTCTTGGAAGCCAGGCGGGTTGTGTTGTCGGCAGGTGCCTGAGTGCTTCCTGGGTGTGGGGAGGAACTAAAGAGAGGGACTAGCAGCCGCAGAATTCTGTGGTAGAGCCTTTTTGGTTTTCGCAGTACGCTGTACATTTACTGAGCACCCTCCATGAATTCTGCAGGTAAGATCTCACTTTTTTAAAGAAGAAACTGAAGTTCAGAGATGTTAAATGGCATGCTGGAATTTGAATCTAGACATTCTGACTCCAACGCCCAAAGGAGGTTAATTCTGAGCTTCCTTTTGTTGGCCACTGAAAATTGATTTTGTAGTCTGGATTATAGCAGCATTACCATATTTTCCTACTTGTCTTTTTTCCCATTACAAAATAGAATTGTTGGGGGGCGGGGGGCTGGTTTTTACAGGAAAATTGCCCATCCAGCAGTTACATAATTTTAAAACAGGAAGAAAGATAGGTACCAAAATATGTTAGTGCCTCTGATTATAGAACACTTTTACACGGTGTAGAAGAAATTTTAGCATTAGAGAATCACTGTTTTCAAACTATTGAAACTGATTCAGGTGGGCATCAGGGGGTGCTGAGTGCATTGCATGAAAGCCTATTGGAGAACTGGGTATTCTGAAAGTACCCCATAGTTTGCTTATTAATTAAATAGAGAAAAGCTTTTGTTTACAGTGGAGAGATCTGGCAGGTAGTAGAGCAGTGGTTCTCAACCTTGGCTGCACATTAGAATCACCTGGGAATCTTTTTAAAATCCTGATTTCTGAGCCTCATCCTCCCGAAATTCTGTTTGTTACTAATGTTGTGGCCCCACCCCATTACAAAGACACAGAATTTCGGGAGGATGAGGCCCAGAAATCAGGATTTTAAAAAGATTCCCAGGTGATTCTAATGTGCAGCCAAGGTGGAGAACCACTGTAGTAGAGTAACCAACTGATAAAATTTGCCATCACCAGGAAAGGCAAAATTCTGTGTGCACGCTCGAAGGCCAGAATGTTGCCTGTGTAGCATTCCGACCAGAAATGTTTCCTTCTGGGATCTAATCATGAAGAAACAATCAGATCCAAAGTAGGGACATTTTCTAAACATGGCCTGAACTCTTCAAAAAGGTCAATGTTGGGAGCAACCGAAAGTAACTGAGGACCTGCTTTAAACACATTTTGTTTTTGTAATATGATTTTGTTGATTTCAGAGAGAGGAAGGGAGAGGGAGGGAGATAGAAACATCAGTGATGATAGAGAATCACTGATTGGCTGCCTCCTGCACGCCCCCAACCAGGAATCAAGCTCACAACCCCTCCATGTGCCCTGACCGAGGAATTGAACCATTACCACCTGGTTCAAGAATCGACAGTCAACCACTGAGCCACACTGCACAGGCCACCTCTGCTTTAGATACAAAGACACTAACAAGATAACTAAGCACATGCCCACCAACCTGATTGCATCCTAGGTGCTAAACTAAATAATTCTGAAAGTCATTATTAGAGATAGGCAGAGATATTTGAGTGTGGTCTGTATATTACAGAGCACTGTGTATCAGAGTTCATTTTCTTGAGTATGATAAATGAATTGTGCCCTGTTCTTAGGAGATAAGCTGAAGTATTTAAGGAGGGAATGTCATGATTACTCTCAATTGGTTCAATAAAAATAAATACATATAGAAAAGGTAAAATGTTGCCAGTTGACAAATCTGAATGGAAAGTGCATGTGTGTTCATATTGTTAAATTTTTTTGTGGGCTTAAAAATTACCAAATAAAAGGGAATCGTGTGTGAAAGTAGCCAAACTCAAGCAGTGGAAGCATAGATTCACATTAAAGAATAATAATGGAGAATATTTAGAAAAAAACAGGTGAAAGCAGGGATCACAACTAGGTTTTTACTTAATTGTCATCTCTGGTAAATTAATCTTGGCTGCCGAGCATATTGAAATGCACGGGATTCTGAGGCCACATCCATGATTTATTAGCAGTATTTTGCCAAGGGCTTGGGATGTGAGAGTGGTGATGGATGTTCCAAATATTTGTCCTCTCTCCTTGGTGTAACCATTATAGTCTAACTAGAGGCCCGGTGCACGAAATATCATGCAGTGGCAAGGGTGTTTTCTCCGCCCAGCCTGTGCCCTCTCGCAGTCGAGGACCCTCGGGGGATGTCCGACTGCTGGCTTAGGCCCACTCCCGAGATGTCCTAAGCCAGCAGTCAGACATCCCTCTCACAGTCCAGGACTCCTTGCTCCTTACTGCTCACTTGCAGCGGAGGTGGGAGAGGCTCCCACCATCACCGCTGTGCTAGCCAGCTGTGAGCCCAGCTGAGGGGCACTCCCCCTGTGGGAGTGCACTGGCCACCAGGGGGCAGCTCCGGCATTGAGTGTCCACTCTCGGGTGGTCAGTACGTGTCATAGCGACCGGTTGTTCTGCCATTCAGTCAATTTGCATACTAGGGTTTTATTATATAGGACTAAAGGTCCGATGCACAAAAATCATGCACTCAGGGTGGGGGAGGGGGTCCCTCAGCCCAGCCTGCACCCTCTGCAGTCCAGGAGCCCTCGGGGGACATCCAGCTGCCACAAAGGTGGGAGAGACTCCCGCCACGACTGCTGCATCCGCCAGCTGTGAACTCTGGCTTCTGGCTGAGCAGTGCTCCCCCTGTCATTCCGCCATTCGGTCGATTTGCATGTTAGCATTTTATTATATAGGATTAGTTTTAACTCTTATCACTCACTACTTGATCTAACCCTAGTTTTATCTTGAAGCGTACATGTTTCTCTTGCATTAATATCCCCCCAGGAGCTGGGCAAAGTCTTTTGCAAAATGTTATTTATTTGTCTTATTTTTTTATCACCATTTATCTCCTCTATGTCCTTTTCCACCTCCACCACCCCCACAATCACCACACTGTTGTCCATGTCCATGAGTTCTCTTTTTTTCTTTTTTGCTCAGTACCTAACCCCTCCCCCCAACACACATATGTTGATATATATGCGATTTCTTTTTTGCTCAGTACCTAACCCCTCCCTCCAACACACATATGTTGATATATATGCGATTTCTCTTTTGCTTAGTATGTAACCCCTCCCCCCAACACACATATGTTGATATATATGCGATTTCTTTTTTGCTCAGTACCTAACCCCTCCCCCCAACACACATATGTTGATATATATGCGATTTCTTTTTTGCTCAGTACTTAACCCCCCCCCAACAGACATATGTTGATATATATGCGATTTGATATGTATGCTATTTTGTTGTATTGACAGCAAGCTTCAAAACTTCATATGTCAAATTTGCTAAAAGTGTTAACATCATAGATATTTTTACACTTAAAGATGTCGAATTTCGTGCCAAAAAAAAGCATTTGTGAGAAGTTTTAATTCATTACCTTACTTTAAAGAAAAAGTTATCATATACTTTAGGAAGCTTTTGGTGAACATGCTCCATCTCAGGATACTTGTGAACGCTGGTTTAAATGTTTCAAAGTGATGATTTCGACTTGAAAGACAAAGAACGTCCAGGTCAACCAAAAAAGTTTGAAGACCAACGGCTACAAGCATTATTAGATGAAGGTGCGTGTCAAACTCAAAAACAACTTGCAGAAAGATTAAACGTTGCTCAGCAAACAATTTCTGATCATTTACAAGCAATGGGGAAGATTGTAAAGGAAGGAAACTGGGTGCCACATCAACTGAACGAAAGACAAATGGAAAACTGAAAAGTCATCAGTAAAATGTTGCTTCCACAGCACGAAAGAAAGGCTTTTTTGCATCGAATTGTGACTGGCGATGAAAAGTGGATTTATTTTGAGAATCCCAAATGCACAAAATCATGGGTTGATCCAGGTCAACCATCAACATCGACTGCAAGGCCAAATCGCTTCAGAAAGAAGGCAATGCTCTGTGTTTGGTGGGATCAGGAAGGTGTGGTGTATTATGAGCTTCTAAAACCAGGTGAAATCGTTAATACTGATCGCTACCGGCAACAAATAATCAATTTGATCATGAAACGACCAGAATTTGCCAGAAGACACGGCAAAGTAATTTTGCTTCATGATGACGCACCATCACACACTTCAAAACCAGTTAAAAACATGTTAAAAGATCTTGCCTGGGAAGTATTAACCCACCTGCTATATTCACCAGACCTTACTCCTTCAGATTACTACTTGTTCTGATCAATGGCACACGCACTTTCTGAGCAGCACTTCAAAACATATGAAGAAGTGGAAAATTGGGTCTCTGAATGGTTTGCCTCAAAACAAGAAAAGTTCTATTGGGTTGGTATCCACAAATTACCTGAAAGATGGGGGAAATGTGTAGCTAGTGATGGACATTACTTTGAATAAAGCACTTTTGATGTTTCTCTTGAAATTACTGTGTTTTTTTTTTATTACAAAATCCGCCATATTAACCGGTACACCTAGTAAATATACCACAGCTTTTTTATCTACCCATCTAATAATGAATACTTGGGCTGCTTCCAAATCTTGGCTATTGTAAATAACACTGCAGTGAACATAATGTGCATATATTCTTTCAAATTAGTGTTTCGGGTTTCCTTGGATAAATTCCCGAAGTGGAATCATTGGATCATAAGGAAGTTCCATTTTTAATTTCTTGAGGTAACTTCATACTGCTTTCCACAGTGAGTGCACCAGTCTGCATCCCCACCAACAGTGCATAAGGGTCCCCTTTTCTCCACATCCTCGCCAACACTTGCTGTTCATAGACTTATTGATGAAAACCATTCTGACCTGTGTGAGGTAATATGTCATTGTGGTTTTAATTTGCATTTCTCTAACGATTAGTGATGTTGAGCATCTTTTCAAATGTCTGTTGGCCATTTGTATGTCCTCTTTGGAGAAGTATCTATTCAGCTCCTTTGCCCATTTTTTAATTGGACTCTCTTTTTCTGGTGTTGAATTTTATAAGTTCCTTACAAATTTTGGGTATTAACCCCCTATCAAATGTATCGTTGGTGAATATGCTCTCCCATTCAATGGATTGTCTTTTCATTTTGATGATGATTTCCATTGCTGTACAAAAACTCTTTAGTTTGATGTAGTCCCATTTGTTTATTTTTTCTTCTGTTTCCCTTGACTGAGGAGCTATATCAGAAAAAGTATTGCTCTGAGAAATGTTCGATTTTGCTGCCTATGTTTTCTTCTAGGATTTTTATGGTTTTGAGTCCAATTTGTATGTGTATGGTGTAAGAAGGTGGTCTGGTTTCATTTTTTTGCACGTTATCTGTCCTATTTTCCCAAAATCATTTATTGAATAGACTGTCTCTAATCCATAGTATGCTTTGACTCCTTTGTCAAATATAAATTTACTATAAAGGCATAAGTTTATTTCTGGGCTCTCTATTCTGTTCCATGGATCTGTATGTCTGTTTTTTTATGCCAGTACCATGCTGTTTTGATTACTGTGGCCTTGTAATATAGTTTGATATCAGGTAGCATGATTCCTCCAATTGTGTTCTTCTTTCTCCAGATTGCTGTGGCTCTTTGGGGTCTTTTGTGGTTCCATATAAATTTTTGAAACATTTGTTCTCGTTTTGTGAAATACGCCATTGGTGTCTTCATAGGAATTGCGTTGAATCTGTAGATGGCTTTGGGTCTTATGGACATTTTAATGATGCTCATTCTTCCTGTCCATGAACACGGTGTGTCCTTCCATTTATTTGTATCTTCCTCGTTGTCTTTCTTCAGTGTCTTACAATTTTCCAAGTGCAGGTCTTCTGCATCCTTGGTAAATTTATTCCTAGGGATTTTATTCTTCTTGAAGCAATTGTGAATGAGATTGGGTTTTTTGTTTGTTTCTTTCCCTTTCTGATAGTTTGTTATTGGTGTATAAAAACGTAACTGATTTCTGGGTATTTATTTTGCATCCTGCTATGTCTTTGCAAATCTTCAAAACCAGGTGTCTGAGACATCCTTAAATCAAGGTCTTGAGGCCAGATTGGCTTCAGGAGTGAGGAATGAGGAGAAGGTCCATGATGTGGGGGGATACTTTTCTTCTAGGAGGGATCCGGTATTATCAGATTTTCAAGGGATTTACAACCTAAAGTGATTAACCTAGCGCCTTCACTAGTATTCTGATGATCTATAATTATTTTCATTTTGCTTCACCTGCAGGCTTTTCCTCCTCTGTACTAGCATGATGAGACTATCTGAGCCTGGCTTCTCTCTAGTTGCTTTAAGAGTCTCCTTTACCCTTTGAGGGTTGAGTTATTGTGTAATCAAGAGCAAACGCTCCTGCACATATCTCCTTTACTGCTCGCACGAGCACTTCACTTCTGACACTTCTGGTCACCAAATGTGTATGGGTTTTCTCTATACCAGCAACCTCAGCAACACCAGCTGGTGTCCCATAATTCAGTTGAATTCTGACACTACCTGGAGTTAGCATCAGCTCCGACAGGTTAGGGGCTCAGTCCCACAAGGCCCCGCCCCTCGCATACACACACCTTCAGAAATCTTCACAAGCCCTAGATTGTCACCTATACTTCTGACCAATTGGCTATAAATCGAGGTTTCCACAACCCCTTTCAGGCGGAAACACTTACTTACATGCACTGGTTATTACAAAGGATATAATAAAGCAGGGGTGGGGAAGGTGTGGCCCCTGGGCCGTGTAAGGCCCTCCTTGGGCCTGGCCATGCCAAGGCGTTAGGGTGAGGTAATTAAATGTTTGACCAAATACCGCAGGCTGATTTTTAAGTTGACAATTTTGTATGGCCTGCGAATGATGTTATAGATATCCAAATGGCCCTTGGCAGGAAAAAAGGTTCCCCACCCCTGTAAGGGATACAGATAAATAACCAGATGAACACTTACAGAAGACAAGGTATGGGGAAAGGGCTCTGACACCCCACCTCCCAACACCTGCACGTGTTCACCAGCCCGAAGCTCTCCAACCCAAGGTTTGTGTGGCGTCTTGGTCACCTAGCCCTGATGGGTCATTCAGTCAGCCTCCAAGCCCTCTCCCCTCCCCCGAGGATGGGGGATGGGGTGGAAGTTCCAAGCTTCTCACCCTGGCTTGGTTTTACTGGTGACCAGTCCCCATCCTCGAGCTATCCAGGAGCCATCAGGAGAGGACTCGTTAGAACAAAAGACTCTCCTATCACCCAGAAAATTCCAAGGGATTAAGTTCTGTGTCAGGAACCAATGTCAAAGGCCAAGACAAAGGAGGTTCCTAATGCTTAACACTTAGGAAATTTCAAGGGTTTTAGGCGCCCTGTGCCAGGAACCGGGGATAGAGATAAATATATGTATTTTTTATTTCACAGTAGGTAATTTTCCGCTCTCTCTGAAAGGTGAATGTTAAGGAGCCTTGCTTATAGTATGTGCTCAATAAACGTTGCTGAAGGGTTGGCTGAAATAATTAAACACTTCTTCTCCCTCACAGCTTTCCAGCTGAAATGAGGTGGTGCTCACTTAGTGTCTCTGAGTGAATGAGATGACTGGATTGCTCCCCCTGCTGGCTACTGTGCAGCTTTCCCTGCTCCTCTTCAGCGTGAGTCTCCACGAGGGAGCCTCAGAACTGATTTCTAAAACCCTGCTTGTACCTGGTGTGATTATAAAGCAATGAGACTGATTGTCGTGTGTCGTGTGTGGGATCCGTCTCAGTTACTTTATAGCCATACCTCGTATCTTACACCACAGACCATTGCCTGTTGAACGACATTTTAAAAGCACAAACCTAAGGTTTCTAAATTGAAGTTTAAATGGTTTAGCATAATATTATGATTTGCTCTAACTTACTGATCAGAACTTTTATTTCAGAAAGATAATTAAGATGTTAACTTGGTTGCTTGCTTTACATTTGCAGTTTTCATTTTGTTTGGGGGTTTTTAATCAGTATTCTGATGAATTGCTGTTCTGATAAAGTGGATGGCACAATTTGGAATAAGATAATACAAAGGTATATGTTCCATTGGATTAAATTTTTCGTAAAACTACTTTTAATTAGCTACTTTGAGTTTATTTTCAGTTGCATGTGATCTTTGCACATGATACAAGGATAGTCCTTTTAGTTAATATCATAAATTAAATGTATAAAGTAAATATTCAGTAGTAGTATTCATTGAAGAAGCCTTTGAAAGGGCAAGTTATGGGGGGTATTTTGTCTTGGTGGTCTACATTTATATGTACAGACCTTATTCAAATTTGTGTAAGTGGTTATAACTTTCTCTTCCCCAAATAAAATGTTTATTCTCCTTCCTCTGCTGGCCAGAGTCTTTGGGACTCTTTGAGAAAAGCAAATTGTAAAAGCTGCATGTTGCCCAGACAGCTTCAGTTTATGACAGGACAATTAATCACAGCTAGATTGGTGGTAAAACAGCTTCCCTTTTTTCGGACTGTAATTTCGTGCTATGCATAGGAGAGTCACCTGCCTTTACTGAACTACAGTAAATTATGTATGTGAAAGGACTAGGTGACTGGAAGTGCAACTTCAAAACATCTTTAGAATTCAACTAGAGGCCTGGTGCATGAATTTGTGCACCAGAGGGGTCCCTCAGCCTGGCCTGTGGGATCAGGCCGAAACCGGCTCTCTGACATCCCCTGAGGGTTCCCGGATTGTGAGAGGGCACAGACGAGGCTGAGGGACCCCACCAGTGCACAATCAGGGCGGGGGAGGGACCACAGGAGAGCTCCAAGGCGTGTCCGGCCCATCTCACTCAGTCCCAATCAGCCAGACCCCAGCAGCAAGCTAACCTACCGGTTGGAGCATCTGCCCCCTGGTGGTCAGCACACATCATAGCGACTGGTCGACCGGTTGTCTGTCTGCCCCCTGGTGGTCAGTGCATGTCATAGTGAGCGGTTGAGCGGCCTTAGCATATCATTAGCATATCATGCTTTGATTGGTTGAACGGACGACTGTATATTTAGCATATTAGGCTTTTATTATGTAGGACTCGATGGTCTGTGACTGTGGCAGAACCTCTGACAGCTGTTAGGAGCTGGAAGCAGCTTGATGCCCAACTCGTCCAGAGTGCTGGAGGTGGACTATCTTAGGAAGTTTGATTTCCAGCGGGCTCTGGGGTGAGCTGGAACGCTGCCTTCCTCCAGTCGGCCTAGACTTGGGACCAAAGTTAGTTTCAGTGTTCTTTTTTTAAAATGTATTTTTATTGGTTTTAGAGAGGAAGGAAGAGGGAGGAAGATATAGAAACATCAATGATGAGAGAGAATCATTGATTGGCTGTCTCCTGCACACCCCCTACCGGGGACTGAGCCTAAAACCCAGGCATGTGCCTTGACCAGGTATCACACTGAGACCTCCTGGTTCATAGGTCGAACCAACCACTGGGCCATGCCAGCCAGGCTCAGCTGTTCTTAATAAAGGATACCGCCATTTGGCATTTTGCTGTTGTTAATTCAGTTACCAGATTTGTGTCCTAATGTTCAGTGCTATTATGCAGCTGCCCCGCCTGTTTTCTTTCTGTTTCTTGTACTAGTTCTACACAACAGGTGTCACAGAAATGTTTCTAAGAATGATTAGTGTGAAAAGTACCAATGTTTGTACTATAAATAACGGCATTTTTTTCCTTTTCTGAAGGAGTTGGACTTCCTAAAGAGCATCTTAAGATGGAAAACATTTAACAAAGAAAACCTGCCATGGTTTTGTTAGGTATTCTGTATTGTCTGTTTTCACATTTGACTGATATACTTTCTTTAAATACAGTTGTAATGCAAGTTAATATGGCTCTTAGCCTTGCAATTGTTTATGCTTTAAATATAAGTCTTAAGTGCTACAAAACAAATTCCTGTTCTCGCGTGGTGCCAGCATACATATACCCAGCTGTGACTTCATTTCATTTAAAAAGTTGAATCTGAAAACTCTTGCTTTTAGCAGAAATTGTAGTATAGTTTTTCTAAGCATTTTTATGTATTTGATGTTCCTGTGATTTTTAAATGTATATGTATTTATTTTACATTACAGGCACTGGCGATATTATTGCTGTCATGATTACAGAACTGCGGGGTAAGGATATTTTGAGTTACCTGGAGAAGAACATCTCTGTACAAATGACAATAGCGGTTGGAACGCGGATGCCGCCAAAGAACTTCAGCCGCGGCTCTCTGGTCTTCGTGTCAATATCCTTCATCGTGTTGATGATTATTTCTTCAGCATGGCTCATATTCTACTTCATCCAGAAGATCAGATACACAAACGCTCGCGACAGGAACCAGGTGAGCTGCCAGTACGCTCGTGATTGATGCTTACCAGCCATGGAGTTCGTAGATATCTGTTGTGATCGTACATAATTCAAATATATTTTCACGTTTTTAAAAAGTTGTAACCTTCAGTCATTTTAATGTTGAAAACATATCCACACAAGTACTTTAAGGGTATTTTAAATGCCTGCCTGGGGAAATTACTAAATTATAGTGATCACTTGGAGTATTTTAGGTAGATGGTTAGCTTAATATCATAATGTGATCTAGCTGATTCTAGTAACATGGAGAAGTACAGAAAGTTGCGTATTTAAACTGCTGGCACTGGTTGTCAATGGGAGGGGAATGGCAAGTGGAGGAGGGAAACCTGTCACGGTACACATTTCTTTCCGTGAGAATTTTGAACTGTGTATTATCTATTCAGTTTATTAGCTTCAGTTTATTAGCTTCTCAACTTGTTTCTTCACCTGAAAATCAGTATAAAACATCTGAAAACTACTTTATTGAATGTTTGTCTACCAGGTTCTGTATAGTATCTTGTACCCCTTTAAAATTTTTTTATTATAATTTTTCTTTATAATTTCAGACTTACAGAAAAATTGCAAGAATAGTCTAAAGCAGCCGGGGGCAAACTACGGCCCGCGGGCCGGATCCGGCCCATTTGAAATGAATAAAACTAAAAAAAGAAAAGACTGTACCCTTTTATGTAATGATGTTTACTTTGAATTTATATTAGTTCACACAAACACTCCATCCATGCTTTTGTTCCGGCCCTCCGGTCCAGTTTAAGAACCCATTGTGGCCCTCGAGTCAAAAAGTTTGCCCATCCCTGGTCTAAAGTATTCCCTTGCCCAGATTCTACAGCTGTTAACATTTTACCATATTTCCTTTTCTATGTGTATATTCATTTTTTAACCATTTGAAAGTAAGTTTGGGATATGGTACCCCAAACTTAAATATTTCATTATGTATTTTCTAATACAGTACTGTTAATCTGATCTATAGATTTTTTTCTGGGTTTTGTAAAATTGTCTTAATGATGTCTTTTATAGCAAAGAAAACCCTGGATTATTCTATCAGATTTTATGTTGCATGTACTAGTCATGTCTCTTTTTCTGTGTCATGACATTGACACTTATGAAGAGTTACTAGAGGCCCGGTGCACAAATTCATGCACAGGTGGGGTCCTTCAGCCTGGCTGGCGATCAGGGCCAATTGGGGCCGTCTCACCCAGTTCTGATCGGGGCCAATGGGGGCCGGCTGTCTGGAGAGGGACCATGGGAGGTTGGCCAGCAGGCCCCGACTGGGGCGTGTCCAGCCCTCTCGCTCAGTCCTGATTGGCTGGACCCCAGAAGCAAGCTAACCTTCCGGTCGGAGCATCTGCCACCTGGTGGTCAGTGCATGTCATAGCGACTGGGTAAGCAGTCAGCATATTACACTTTTATTATATAGGATAGGTCAGTTTTTGAGTTTGTCTGATGCCTGCTACTCCTTCATGATTAAATCCAGGTTACATGCATTTTTGTCAGCAACACCAGTCTTTTACATCTGCTGAAGTTTGTTTTGTTTTGTTTTAAGACAGGGAGGAAGAGAGAGAAAGAGAAACATTGACTGGTTGCCTCCCATACATGCCCCAATCAGGGATCAAACCCACGACCCCTGCCCTAACCGGTTTTGCTCAGTGGATAGAGCGTCGGCCTGTGGACTGAAGGGTCCCAGGTTCGAATCCGGTCAAGGGCATGTATCTTGGTTGCGGGCACATCCTCAGTAGGTGGTGTGCAGGAGGCAGCTGATCGATTTTTCTCTCACATCCATGTTTCTAACTCTCTATCCCTCTCCCTTCCTCTCTGTAAAAAATCAATAAAATATATTTTAAAAAAAACAAACCCACGACCCTTTGGTGCAACCAACTGAGCCACACCAGCCAGGACTAAATTTTTTATTTTAAGACTAGAGGCCCGATGCTTGAAATTCATTCATGGGTAGGTTTTCTAGGCCTAGCCGGCGGTCAGGGCCAATCTGTGGGGTGACCAGAGAGGCAGTCGGGGGCCCCCTGCTGACACTCGCCTTGGCCGGCCTGGCGCAGCCCTCTTGCCAGCCCCTCCTCCCAATTGCCCTGCCGCCGTTGGTCGCCTCCCTTTGCGGGGGAACCAGGGGACAATTGGGGGGAACCCCACTGGCATCCATCTTGGCTGGCCTGGGGCCTGTTGGCTGGGGGCAGCTCCTGCTTTGAGTGTCTGCCCCTGCTGTCACTGCATGTACTAGCGACCAGTCATTTCACCGTTTGGTTGACTTGCATATTAGGCTTTTATTATATAGGACTAGAGGCCCGGTGCACAAAAATTTGTGCACTCGGCGGGGAGGGGCGTCCCTCAGCCCGGCCTGTGCCCTCTCGCAGTCTGGGACCCCTCGGGAGATAACGACCTGCTGGCTTAGGCCTGCTCCCAGGTGGCAGAGGGCAGACCCATTCCCTAGGTGCAGCCCCTGGTCGGGCTCAGAGCAGGGCCGATTGGGGGGTTGGGGCACCGCCCCCTGTCACGCACAGAGCAGGGCCCATCAGGGGGTTGGGGCGCCGCCCTCTATCACCCACAGAGCAGGGCCGATCAGCGGTTTGGGGCACCGCCACTCTCACACTCAGGGCAGGGCCGATGGGGAGGTTATGGCTCTACCCCATCACACACAGAGCAGGGCCCGTGGGGCGGGGGGGGGGGGGGGGGTTGGGGCGCCACACCCTGTCACACACAGAGCAGGGCCGATCAGGGGGTTGGGGCGCCTTCCCCTGTCATGAACAGAGCAGGGTGGATAGGGAGGTTGTGGCCCCGCCCCCGGTCACACACAGAGCCACAGGGCGATCAGGGGGTTGGGGCACTGCCCCCTGTCACTCACAGAGCTGGGCCCATCAGGGGGGTTGGGGCTCTGTACCCTGTCACGCACAGAGCAGGGTCCATCAGGGGGTTGGGGCACCGCCCTCTATCACCCACAGAGCAGGGCCGATCAGGGGGTTGGGGCGCCGCCACTCTCACACTCAGGGCAGGGCCAATGGGGAGGTTATGGCTCTACCCCTCACACACAGAGCAGGGCCCGTGGGGCGGGGAGGGGGGGGGGGCGCCACACCCTGTCACACACAGAGCCGCAGGGTGATCAGGGGGTTGGGGAACTCCCCCCTATCAGGCACAGAGCAGGGCTGATCAGGGGGTTGGGGCGCCTTCCCCTGTCACAAATAGAGCAGGGTGGATAGGGAGGTTGTGGCCCCGCCCCCGGTCACACACAGAGCCACAGGGCGATCAGGGGGTTTGGGCGCTGTGCCCTGTCACGCTGATCCCGGTGCCAGGAGGCCTCGCGGCTCCGCTGATCCCGGTGCTGGGAGGCATATTACCCTTTTACTATATAGGATAGAGGCCTGGTGCACGGATGGGTGTGAGTTGGTTTGCCCTGAATGGTGTCCTGGATCAGGGTGGGGGTCCCCACTGGGATGCCTAGCCAGCCTGGGTGAGGGGATGATGGCTGTTTGCAGCTGGTCACACATCCTTCAGGGTGGGGGTCCCCACTGGGCTGCCTGGCCAGTCTGGGTGAGGGGCTGAGGGCTGTTTTCAGGCTGGGGGTGACTGAAGCTCCCAACCGCTCCTTTTTTTCCTTTTTTTTTTTTTTTTTATTCTGGGCCAGCTTTAGCTTTGAGGCTTGGCTCCAGCTCTTAGGCCTCCGCTGCTGAAAGTAGGTTTCTGGCCTTTGCTTACAATGTTGCGATCCTGCTGGCTGAAGCCCAGGGCTAAAGCTGGTTTCTGGGGTTTTGTTTAGCTTCTATGTTTGTTACATAGTTTCTTAAACTGCAGGCTCAGAGGCCTGCAGTGGCAGGCAGGGAACGTTGGAGTCGTCCGTCACTGAAGCAAGCAAGCCTCATGTTAGTTTCAAGCTGCCTGGCTGCCAGCCGCCATCTTGGCTGGCAGTTAATTTGCATATTGCCCTGATTAGCCAATGGGAAGGGTAGCAGCTGTACGCCAATTACCATGTTTCTCTTTTATTAGATAGGATAGTTGTAGATTCAGAAGCATTTATAAGAAATGAGACAGATCTCATATACCCTTCAGCCATTTTCCTCCAGTGGTAAAATCTTGCATAACTAGTAAATATAGACATTGATACAATCCACTGATCTTATTCAGATTTCTCCAGTTTGACACGTACTCCGCAATATCGGGTGACCACTACCGCAGTCAAGGTACAGGAGAGTTTGTCCCCAGGACCCCTTGTTCTATTTTATAGCCACAGCCACCTACCGCCCTCTTACCTCCTACCTAATCCCTGACTACCACTAATCTGTCCCACACACTAGTTTTTTCATTTCAAGGATGCTATATAAAGGGAATCACATAATACTTAACCTCTAGAGTTTGGACTTCTTCACCTAACCTAATTAATTCCCTTGAGATCCTTCCAAGTTGTGTGTATCAAAAGTTTATTCCTTTTTACTGCTCAGTGGTGTTCCATGGATTGGATCTACCAAGATTTGGTTAACCAAATTGTTTCCAGTTTGGGGCTATCCTATATAATAAAAGCCTAGCAACCGTTATGGTGTAAAAACCAGAACAACCACCAGCCAGACCACCAGCTGGTAGCTATGACAAGCACTGACCCAGACCTTGCTGTTGGCGCCCTGACAGCCCCAAATTCCATTCACCCAAAGCCCTGACCCTGACAGCAAGGAGGCGGGAGCCCCATTCCTCCCAGAATCGGACGTTGGTCAGGTAGCTGTTGGTGCCCTGACAGCTCCAAATCCCGTTCACCTGCACCTCAGACCCTGACAGCTGGGAAGAAGGAGCCGGATACCCGCACCCCGAACCCTGACAGCAGGGAGAAGGAAGCCAAATACCCGCACCCCGAACCCTGACAGCAGGGAGGAGGGAGCCCCATTCCTCGTGGAATTGGCTGTTGGTCAGCTTGCTGTTCATGCCCTGACAGCCCTCAATCCCATTCACTCACACCCCAAACCCTGACAAGCAGGGAGGCAGGAGCCCCATTCCTCACGGAATCGGGCTTGGTCAGCAGATCAGAGGATTCTGCTTATAGTGAACTAGTGGCCTGGTGCACGAAATTCGTGCACATTGAAAGGGAATTAATTAGAGGATGTTGAGCCTGAGGCAGTCCGCATTTCTGAAATTCAATGACATGAAATTTAGCTATTACTTTGCCAAATAAATGGAATTTACAGATATCAATTAAAAGAGCATTCAGCTTAATATTAAAATCTCTGGCTACCAAATCAGATCTGTTTTCAACTTTTTGCCAGCGTTGTAAATTGTTTGGAATATCTGCCCATTTAGGGCTGCATGTCATGGTTTTGAATAAATCAGGCTTGCCATACTTTGTTACAATTGCCATAGCATCCTGATATCGCTGCTGCATATTTCTGGGACTACCCTCAAAAGATGATGGAAGTATTATCATTTTACCAATCGGCACATTGTCATTTTCAGATCTAGATTTGAGATAATCCATCAAACCACTATATTTTTCAACTCTCAACTTAGATCGGTTTGCTTTGATGAAATTTATCCGATTGGCCTCCATTTTTTAATATGAATCCATGATAAACCGTTGAGTTAATTTTCCTGCATTTAAAATAGGATTGACTGTATCCCGCAGAGAGAGATGAAATCCATAATACTGCATTTGTGTGACTCGTGTCCTTACATTTTGTCTAGTATTATTGTCGATTACACTGTTGTCTCTGAGTCTTAATGCAATATCTGTTCCTCAGCCTTTTTCACCATGTGGGAAAAGAATAGGATATGTCATTGCATCTAATGTAGGAAACAGGTTACTGATTTGTTTCATTTTAGTGGCATTTGGATTATTGGGATCTGGTTTACAATGAATGAGCAAGTCCCTTTCAAAAGGAGGTTCTCCATCTTCGTTTCTGAATATGACAGCAACCTCGGTTACACGGGGAGAATTATATCTACCTGGGTCACTGTTACAATCGTATGTAAGTGCCATTGTTACTTCTGTGGGAGAAATACGTTTTGCTGCTGCTTCAGATTGGGCTTCCTTTTCTACCTCATGTAGCATCTTGTACGATTTTGTTAATTCATTTATTTCATGCATGAGGTTGTTGATGTTGATCAGGAGTCTTTCTGAGCAGCCCTGGTTTTCTGGCATTGCTAATCTTTTACTTGTAGCTTCGGCTGTATCCAAAAATAAAGAGTTGAGCAAACTTCTAAGAGACACCATCCGCAGGATGTAAAGTTCCAGTACAGTGATAAATTTTCCGTGTATTCTAAAACAGTATGGCCCATATCCTGATGGCGATGCAATATTTGCACCCATGGAAGCAAAAGCAAAAGAACTATTTATGGAACGAATATTTTCCATGAAATTTTTATTGTCAGAATCTTTGTCATTAATCTTTTTAAATATGCCAGATAATCTGGAAAATGTATATCATTTGGACAGACTTTACCTTTGCTACAACATTGAGTAAATTTCCCATCGGATGGTTTTTCATCAGAGAAATTTAGTGATAGGCAAAACTCACATCGAACAGTCATTCCACCACAACTATGTTCGAGAATTGCATCCTCACATACTCCATTTTCTCTGAGGAGGCAGTTCCTACCAGAATTGGTAGTACTTGTTGATGACTGTTCCCTAGACATATTCTGTCGTCGCCACCACCTTCTTTCAACTTCAAAGGCACGTTGGTCTTTAGACATTTTCTGTCGATGACGCCGGTGTTTTTCAGCATCAGAGCAACATTTTTCCAATAGCTGGTCTTCAGATACATCCTGTCGCAGGTACCGCCTTCTTTCAAGATCAGACATACGTTGCTCTTCAGACATTTTCTGTCGATAATACCGGCATCTTTCGGCTGCAGAGCTACATTGTATCAACAGTTGTTCTTTAGACATAGTCCCACCTCTCTACTGTCACGATCTGAGATGCAGGTGAATGAGAGTCCTGGCTGTCAGGCCGCTGAGAGCTGTCTGACTAACGACTGATTCTGGCTGATTCCGTGGGGGTGGGACTTCCTCCTTCCTGCTGTCAGTTTCCACAGCTGTGATGAGGAAGCTGGGGTGACAGAGGGAGCCACGCCCTCCAAGCCGCCCTCTTGCTCTGCTCTATGTCCAGTGGCCTCCTGCTCTGCCAAGTCTTCCAAACCTCTCGCTCTCCGCCCACTCTCCTTCTCTGCTCTCCACCGGCGAAGGTCCTGGGAGCCCCTGGCTGCCGTTGCCTCCCAGGGTGCTTGACACCTGTGTATGCAAATTAGCCCACCATCTTTGTTGGGTTAATTTGCATGCTCACTCCTGATTGGTTGGTGGGTGTGGCTTGTGGGCATTGCAGAGGGATGGTCATTTGCATCTTTCTCTTTTATTAGTATAGACTAGAGGCCCGGTGCACAAAAAGTTGTGCACTGGGGGCGGGCGGCCTCAGCCTGGCCTGTGCCCTCTCACAGTCTGGGACCCCTCGGGGGATGTCCACCTGCTGGTTTAGGCCTGCCCCCCCAGGGATCGGGCCTAAGCTGGCAGTCAGACATCCCTCTGGCAGCCTGGGAGCCCTCGGGGGAAGTCCACTTGCCAGCGGGGAGCAGGCCTAAGCTGCAGTTGGATATCCTTAGCATTGCTGAGGAGGTGGGAGAGGCTCCCACCACCACTGCTGTGCTGGCAGCCATCAGCCTGGCTTGTGGCTGAGCAGAGCTCCCCCTGTGGGAGTGCACTGACCACCAAGGGGCAGCTCCTGCATTGAGCGTCTTACCCCTGGTGGTCAGTGTGTGTCATAGTGACCAGTCATTCCCAGTCGTTCTGCTGTTAGGGTCAATTTGCATATTACCCTTTTATTATATAGGATGGTTAGTAAAACTTGGAGATGGCAAACTTGATAGCAGTTTTCATTTAGGAATGAATATTATTGAAATCCTCCATGAAATGATTTGTAACAGATCTATTATTGAAGCTACCATTGGAAATAGTATATCTATAGGTAATATTAAAAATATATCTAAACGTGCAATTCTTTATCCTAAAAATGAGCACATTCATAAATTAAATGAAGAAATTTTGGATATACTCAGAGATTTTCACACCTACTTGAGTGATGATTCCATCAATTTAACAGATGACAATGAAAAGGAAAATTTTCCCATCAAATTTCTTAATAGTATTACACCATCGGGAATGCTGTGTCATAAATTAAAATTGAAAGTGGTTGCAATCATCATGCTACTGAGATATCTTAATAGTAAATGGGGTCTTTGTAATGGTACTAGATTTATTATCACAAGATTGCGACCTAACATAATCAAAGCTGAAGTATTAACAGGATCTGCAGAGGGAGAGGTTGTTCTGATTCTAAGAATTGATTTGTTCCCGTCTGACACTGGCCTCCCATTTAAATTAATTTGAAGATAGTTTCCCATGATGCCAGCATTTGCAATGACAATTAATAAATCACAAGGACAAACTCTAGATGGAGTAGGAATATTCCTACCGAAACCTGATTTCAGACATGGTCAGTTATAGGTTGCTTTCTCTTGAGTTCGAAGAGTGTGTGATGTTAAAGTTGTAAATACTTCATCACAAGGGAAATTAGTCAAGCACTCTGAAAGTACTTTTACTCTTAATGTGGTGTACAGGGAGATACTAGAATAAGTTTAATCAATTTATCAGTCATTTGTATCAATGTTGTTTTTATATCATGTTTTATGTCATATCTTTATTACATCATGTTGCTATTGTTTATTGATAAATTTATATATTATTTTCATATACATTTTACTACTTTAATCTCTGAAACTTCTATATAGAGAAAGGGTGAATAGCGATATTAAAATATTTCTTCTAATTAATTCCCTTTCAGTGTACATGAATTCATGCACCAGGCCAGTAGTTATAAATAAAGTGACTATGAACGTTCATGTACAGGTGTTTGTGTGGACGTGAGTTTTCATTTCCCTGAAATTTGGGGGTTATTATGGAAAGCATTTATTTAATTTAGTAAGAAGCCCCAATTGATCACTCTTACATTCCCTCTAGATACATTTCCCTGATCCAGTTCCTCCTTTGTATTCTTGATGACATTTGATGTTGTCACTCTTTCTATTTTGGCCTTTCTGGTAGGTATAGAATACCTCTTTTGTGGTTTTTCTTTACATTTCCCTAATGGCTGCTGATGGTGAATGTTTTTTCATGCTTATTTGCCAGCAGTATAACCTTTGTGCCCATTTATGTATTTTGGCCATTTTCTACTTGGGCTGTGTTTTTACTGTTGAGTTTTGAGAGTTCTTCATGCATTCCAGATACAAGTCCTTTGTCAGAATTGTGGTTTGCAAATATATTCTCCCAGTTTGTATCTTGTCTTTTCAACCTTTTAACAGGTTCTTTTGAAAAGCAAGATTTTTAAATTTTGATGAGGTTCAATTTATTGATTTTTTTTTTCTTTTATGAGTCTTGGTTTTCTAGTCAAGTCTAAAGATTTCTTTTTCTAAAAGTATATAGTTATAAGTTTTATAGTTTTACATGTTACATTTAAGTTCATAATCCATTTTGAATTAATTTTTATATAAAGTGTGACGTTTAGGTTGAGGTTACTTATTTAGCTTATGTATGCCCAATATTGCACCTTTTTCAAAAGTCAATTGGGCATGTTTTGTGTGGGTATGTTTCTGGGTTTTCTCTTCCACCGATGTCCCTCTAGAGCAGCCGTGGGCAAACTACGGCCCGCGGGCCGGATCCGGCCCATTTGAAATGAATAAAACTAAAAAAAAAAAAAAAAAAAAAAAAAAAAAAGACCGTACCCTTTTATGTAATGATGTTTACTTTGAATTTATATTAGTTCACACAAACACTCCATCCATGCTTTTGTTCCGGCCCTCCGGTCCAGTTTAAGAACCCATTGTGGCCCTCGAGTCAAAAAGTTTGCCCACCCCTGCTCTAGAGTGATTCCACTCACTTTATCCTTATTTTTCAAGATTGTTTTAGCTATTCTTGATCTTAGAGCCTCTCCATATAAAAATTTTGTAATCCTCACTTGAAGATATGTTTTTATTGATTTTTATAGAAAGGAATGGGGACAGAGAGAGGGCGAGAAACATTGATGTGAGAGAGAAACATCAGTTACCTCCCATATGTGCCCCTACTGGAGATTGAACCCACAGCCTAGGTATATGCCCTGACCAGGAATCGAACCTGCAGTCTTTTTTATTTTAACTTGCAATCTTTTGTTTATAGGATGACACTCCAACCAACTGAGCCATCTGGCCAGGACTCTTCATACAAATTTAAGAATAAGCTTGTCTGTATCTCTGCCAAAATATATATATATATACATACACACACACACACACACACACACACACACACACCACCCCTGCTGGGCTTTTATATGAATGCATTAAACCTATACATTAATGCTCTGGCTAGTGTGGCTCAATTGGTTGAGCATCTTCCCATGCACCAAAAGGTCTCCAGTTCAATTCCTGGTCAGGGCACGATCCCCAGTAGGGGGTGTGCAGGAGGCAGCCTATTGATGTTTCTCACATCAATGTTTCTCTCTCTCTCTCCCTCTTCCTCTCTCTCTCCCCCTTCCTCTCTCTCTAAAAAATCAATTAAAACATTAAACAAATAGCCCTAACCGGTTTGGCTCAGTGGATAGAGCGTTGGCCTGCGGACTGAAAGGTCCCAGGTTCGATTCCAGTCAAGGGCATGTACCTTGGTTGCAGGCACATCCCCAGTGGGAGGTGTGCAGGAGGCAGCTGATTGATGTTTCTCTCTCATCAATGTTTCTAACTCTCTATCCCTCTCCCTTTCTCTCTGTAAAAAATCAATAAAATATATTTTTTTAAAAAAAACAAACATTAAACAAATAAACCAACAAAACCTATAGATTAATTTGGAGAGAATTGATATATTTACCATGTTGAATCTTCCAGTCTGTGAACTTTGCATTTTTTTCCATTTATTTAGGTCGTTTTTTATTTTTTTCTTCAGCACTTTATAGGTTTTAGCATACAGATCCTATATACGTTTTAGGTTTATACCTAAGAATGTAATTTTGTTTGGAGTGACTGTTAATGGTAATATAATGGTAAATGGACCCTAAGTGTGTTTTAATTTCAAGTTCTATATGTTCATTGTTAGTATATTGAAATGTGGTTCACTTTTTATTGTGCAACCTTGGTAAACTCACTTATTATTATAGACTAGAGGCCCGGTGCATGAAATCCATACATGGGTAGGATCCCTAGGCCAGGCCGGCGATCAGGGCCAATCTATAGGGTGACTGATGGAGTAATCGGGGGGTCCCTGCTGGCACCTGCCTTGGCTGGCCTGGGGCCTGCGGGCTGGGGACAGCTCCTGTGTTGAGGATCTGCCCTCTGGTGGATAGTATGCATCATAGCGACTGGTCGTTCCACCGTTCAGTCTATTTGCATATTAGGCTTTTATTATATAGGATTGATTGTGTGGTATTTTCTTTATAGACCATCATGTTTATCTGCAAATAGGAACCATTTTATTTCTTCCTTTTCAATCTTTCTTTTCCTTGCCTTATTGAAATGGCTAGAATTTCCAGTACTGTTTTAAATAATGTGGTGAGAGTGAGCATTCTTGCCTGATCTTAGAGTAAAGGATTCAGTCTTTCATTGTTAGTAATGTTTTTAGCTGTTGTGTTTATAGATGTTTATTACCAAGTTGAGGAAGCTCCTCCCTACTTCTAGTTTGCTGAGAGTTTTTATCACACGTGTTGAATTTTGTCAAATGGTTTTATGTGTCGATTAATGTGACCATATATTTTTTGTTTGTTTTCTTTAGCCTGTTGACATGGTGGATTGCATTCATTGATTTTTGAATGTTGAACCAGACTTGCATACCTTGACTAGCACATGATCTGGCCTTGCATACCTATAATAAATCCCACTTGGTTATGGTATATAATTTTTTGTGCATTGCTGGATTCTATTGGCTGATATTTTGTTGAGGAGTTTTGTAGATACTAGTTTGGGTGGGGGTTCTAAAAATTCAATCTGTTTAATAGTTAAAAGACTATTCATGTTGTCTGTTTCATCTTTATTGAATTTTGGTGATTGTGGCATTTGAGGAATTGGCCCATTTTTAAAAAATATATATTTTATTGATTTTTTACAGATAGGAAGGGAGAGGGATAGAGAGTTAGAAACATCGATGAGAGAGAAACATTGATCAGCTGCCTCCTGCACACTCCCTACTGGGGATGTGCCTGCAACCAAGGTACATGCCCTTGACCGGAATTGAACCTGGGACCTTTGAGTCCGCAGGCTGACGCTCTATTCACTGAGCCAAACTGGTTAGGGCTGGCCCATTTTTTTATATAGCAAATTTATAGCATAGTTTTTCATAGAATGCCCTTGTTCTCCTTTTGATGGCTGCAGTATTTGTAGCAGTATTCCCTGTTCATTCCTGATTTTCATGGTTTGTACCTTTTCTTTTTATCTTTGTCAGTTATGCTAGAAATTTCTAGATATTGATTTTTTCCAAAGAACCAGCTTTTTTTCCATTTCATTTTTAACATATGAACTTAGATTATTTATTTGAAACCTTTGTCTTTCTAATGTAAGCATTTAGTGATGGACATTTTTCAGCACTACTTCAGCTGTGTCCCACATACTTTGATATTCTGTATTTTCATTTTTATTCAATAATATGTAATATTTTCTTTTGAGACTTTCTCTTTGACCCTTGTATTATTTAGAAGCATGTTTTTTTTTTAAATTTTCACTTGTTTGCTGTTGTCTGTTACTGGTTTCTAGTTTGATTCCATTATAATCAGAGAACTACCCTGTCTGATTTCAGTTCTTTTAGATTTGTGGAGGTTTGTTTTAGACCCAGGATGTGGTCGGGCTTGGTAAATATTCCATGGGTGCTTGGAAAAAATGTGTGTTTTGCTGTTGGGTGGAGTGTTCTATGGCTGGCAGTTAGATTGGTGCCGTCAGCTCACTTCTGAGAAAAGGTGGGGTGAAAAGGTCACCTTCCACTGGGCCCTTCCACTGTTGTGGGAAGAGGGCTGCATCTTTCATTGGTTTTTGGCTGGAGTAAGACAGGTATAGGCTGCTCTTCCTGGTACTTTGGCTACAAGAAGCCGGCTGTCCCTCCCGGTTGGTCTGTTCTGTCTGCAGCTGCAGATGGAGGCTTCAGCAGCACGTTGTCTGGGGTAGATGAGGCCGTAAGGAAGCCAGGGAACGCGCTGGCCTGTGCCCCTCATGTCTCCAAGTCCTGTTGCAGCCCTTTCAGAGGCTCCCTGTGCCGTGTGGGTCTGGTCCCGGGGTTTTAGGTGTAAGCGGGTGACCTGAATCCCCTACTACCTCACAATGAAGAACTCTTAGGTGAAAGTGTTAGCTGATCTAAAATATGCTACTTCCATAGATAAGATTATTTTATATACATGTATGAAATCAAATTTACAGCCTTAAAATAGAATGCATCAGTTTTACAGGATTTTTGACAAAATGAATATATGTGAAATCAAATTCTAATGAATGGTGGAATACAGAGGCAGATCAACACTAGCAAAATGACGGCATTTGTATATTTATCATAAAAGCACCTGACAAATTCTGTCTAACGATGTTTGAAGAAACTAGATGTTAGTTGAAGTTCTTCAGTGATGTTGCTTCATTTTTAAATTTGAACTCCATAATACATGAGCATGATTTTTAAAAGTAAATAGTAGCACAAGCTTTGTTCCTTGCCTACTCCTAACTCTGTTTTCCCAGAGACAAGTCACCCCTTTCAACTCCTTTACCTGTTCCTTGTCCTATGAACTTCAGATATCTAAGTAGCATGCTATATTCCTTTTTAAAAAACAAGGATTTTTAATATGATGCCATTATAAAACACTAGAAGTAAAAGGATCAAGAATTGCTCTGAAATGGTGCTCTTGACAAAAAGCCCTTACAATGGTGGGTTGAATGTAGCATCTCAAGGACTTTTCAGAGAGCAGATGGCTCGCCCCAGGGGCCTGCTGTGTGGCCGTGTGCTTTAATTAGCACTGGCCGGGCCTGTGTGCGGTGGGTTCGGCGCGGCCACCATCTGGTGCCGGCCACAAATGGGAACTTGCTTCCCAGCGCTCGTTTGCAGCTGACTTCCAGAGCATTCTTCTCCAGACGCAGCTGCCATGGAAAGTGATGTTCTGACCTCCCTTCCTCCTTGCGTTTTTCCTAACGTTGAGAAACACTCGACAAAATTATGTGGCATAAAAAGCTTAGTTTATTAAAGTTTAATAAGAAGGTGGAAACCTTTGGCTCTTTTTAAAAGGAAGCCAGCACTATCAGCAGAGGAAACACTGAGTTTAAGGAGCGACTCCTTGTCGCCCATAAACTGTCATCAGGAAGCAGCCTTTTGTACAGAATATGCTACCGAGAGCCGGGCGTTGTCAATAACCTTCTAAGCACAGCACATTGAACACAATTGACACCATTTTACATGTGAAATCAGAGTCCGAGGCTTTGGCTTTTCAGTATCCTGCTAAGTATCTGTGGTTTGCTCTTTCTGAAAAACCGCTAGAACCCACCAAACAAGCGCAAATAGCTCCGATGATGGCTCACGGAAAACTTAAACATTCTCGCAAGTCAGTGATTGTTGTCGCACAGGAGGATGGCTGTTCGGTATGTTTATGTTGAAAGGGTGCCTGAGGTTTTTCTGAGAAATGTAAACTGCTTCAGAATTACGTGGTTAATATTACACCTTTATTCCCACGGTAGTCAAGTTTGATTCCCCAAAAGAATAATAGATTTTAATTTTACTGTTGAAGAATAGGGCAGATGTAAAAAAAAAAATTCTATGACCTAATGGACTCCTGAATTTAGAATGTCCCCTAATGAAAATTCTCTGTAAAAATGCATACAGTTAAAACGTTTTAAAAATATATTTTTATTGATTTCAGAGAGGAAAGGAAAGGGAGAGAGAGAGAGAAACATCAATGATGAAAGAGAATCATTGATCAGTTGCCTCCGGCACGCCCCACACTGGGGATCAAGCCTACAACCCAGGCATGTGCCCTTGACTAGGAATTGAACCATGACCCCCGGTTCTTAGGTCAATGCTCAACTACTGAGCCACGCCGGCCGGGCCGGTTAAAACTTTTTAATGCTCCTTGGCAAAATGTGTGTACAGTATTCTTAGACTTAATAAATATCTCAGGTTTACTGGAACAAAAAATGCTTTTGTTGCCTATTTTTCTCTTGGAAGGCAGCTATTTGGAGATGCACTTGCATGTGAGTGTGGACGAGGATGGCTAATACTTTGCATATATACCATTGATCTTTGAAAAATGGTGGGTTCAAAAGATCTCCCTTCCAAAGTTGGAGGGTTCTGCACACTGTCAGGATTTTCCCCTAGGAAAATACTATGCAGTCAAAAGAAATAGACTTCTTCTGTCACTCATTGTTGGATGGTAGATTGAATTTTATTGTGTTTATTAGGGATTAACAATCCCAGAAGAACTGGGAAAGGAAAATAGATGTTTAAGTTGAGACTGTATTATTTTACTACTTTTTTAATATACTGCAATAACTGTCTTTTTTGTTTTATGTCCTGCTACTATGATTCATTTACATAAATAAATACCACTTTCTATAGAGAGACTATGTGCCTTTTAAACATTACACATCAAGAGTTAAAGATTTTGTTTTTCTAGCACTAAATATGCCCTTGAGATTAGAGTGTTTCTAAGACATTTATTTCTACACTAGAGGCCCGGTGCACAAATTTGGGGGGGGGCATCCCTCAGCCCAGCCTGTGCCCTCTTGCAGTCTGGGACCCCTAGGGGGATGACCACCTGCTGGCTGAGGCCTGCTCCCCGGGAGATTGGGCCTAAGATGGCAATCAGACATCCCTCTGGCAGCCTGGCAGCGCTTGGGGGATGTCCACTTGCCAGCGGGGAGCAGACCTAAGCTGTAGTCAGACATCTTAGCACTGCTGAGGAGGCAGGAGAGGCTCCCACCACCACCGCTGTACTGGCAGCCATCAGCCTGGCTTGTGGCTGAGCAGAGTTCCCCCCTGTGAGAGCGCACTGACCACCAGAGGGCAGCTCCTGCATTGAGCATCTGCCCCCTGGTGGTCAGTGTGTGTCATAGTGACCAGTCATTCCCAGTTGTTCTGCTGTTAGGGTCAGTTTGCATATTACCCTTTTACTATATAGGATAGAGGCCTGGTGCATGGGTGGGGGCCAACTGATTTGCCCTGAATGGTGTCCCGGATCAGGGTGGGGGTCCCGTTTGGGTGCCTGGCCAGCCTGGGTGAGGGGCTGATGGCTGTTTTCAGACGGGCCAAGCCTGCAACTGAAGCTCCCAGTCTCTCCTTTTTTTTCTTTCTTTTTTTTTATTCTGGAATTTATTTACCTTCTGTAATTGAAACTTTGTTGCGGCTCCAGCTCCGAGGCCTGCTGGCTGAAAGCAGGTATCTGGGGTTTGTTTAGCTTCTATAATTGCAACATTTTTGCTTAGAGTGCAGCTCAGAGCCCAGCCACAGCAGGCAGGGAACCTTGGCTTCCTCCATCACTGGATCAAGCAAGCCTCATGTTCGCTTCAGCTGCCTGGCTGGTGACCGCCATCTTTGTTGGCAGTTAATTTGTATATCACCCTGATTAGTCAATGGGAAGCGTAGCGGAGGTATGGTTAATTACCATGTTTGTCTATTATTAGATAGGATACTGGGTGGGAGTTTAGCACCAGGCCTGGCATGTCACACTGACTCAGTAACTGCTTAAATGCATTAAAGAATGAATTATTGGGAAAGCATACAGGTGCCATCAAAATATTGTGTGGGATAAGAGTTACTGGTGAGGTTAGATTGATATTACGCTAGACAAGTCGGGGTACTTTGCAGAGGAGGCAGTGACATTTGAGCTGAATTTTAAAGGATGAATAAGACTTCATCACAGAGAGACTGGAAGGAAAGTCGGGCAAGGGATTATGTTCCTCAGAGCTGTGGAGGGAGAAAAGGAGAGACAGGTGAATGACATCAGGAGTGGTGGGAGGAGACCCGAGACTGTGAGCTGACACTGGACTAGCCTGTCGGCACCAGGAGACGAAGGCCTTGAATCTCATGCTGGAGAATTTAGACTTTGTTCTCTAAGCAGGAAGGAGTCATCAGAGGTTTTTCAGCAGTGGAGCAATACAAGATTTTATTTTTAAATGGGAAAAGCTTAGGAGAAAGGAGCTCTTAAAGGGAAATATTGAAAAGCAAAAGAAGATAATATTAATAAAGGCAGTTTGTGCAGAGAGCTGGGGGAAGGGGCATAGGTGGATGTTTCCCTTGGAAAAGCATGAGGATGCTTTTTTCGAGACAGGAAAGGTGGTAGTGATGATAGTGAATGGAAGCGGCTGCAGACTACAAGGCAGGTTCAGGAAAACTGCACTCCCAGCACCTGCATTTCACGTTGTTTAAGGCAGAACCAGCTGGATGCTGACAGATCTCATTCCGCTCCTGTGGGAGAGCTCTGGTAACGTAAACAGGGACCTGGGGGAGTCTCCTTGAAGGGACCTGTCCTCAATATACTGGGAACCCTCTGTCTTTGAACAAATGGTTCCCGTTAGATTAAGCAGTGTGAGCTGTTTTACGCTGTTTTCTACCAATGTCAAGCTTTTGGCACTCGGGGTCCCACTATAGAGTAGTGTTCATGGTGGTATTACTGGTGTCTTTAACCAGGTGAAATGAGATAACCGGGCCCTGGCGATCGGTATCCCTGTGTATTTGCAATATGAGAGGTCTTTAAGCATTTACAATGGGAATGCTTTCTGGACCAGAAAGTCAGGAGACCTCCAATTCTGGTCCCAGCACTTTCACCAACTTTAGGCAGGTCACCTCAGCTCTCTCTGGGCTTGGATTTTCTGCTTTGTTAACTGATGCATCCCTGTGGCTTTGTCCCATTAAGATATTCTGTGTTGGGCAAGGTGGAAACTTGAGTAGTTTTCTTACCTAATGAATAGGGCACAGTCAGAAGTACTGAAAAGGATTTAGTGGAAATGCTTTGGGCATTAGGGTTAGTTGTTTATACTTAGTATAGTGAGTCTCAAGCTTTAGTATGCACACGAATCATATAGGGCACTCCTCCTCCTCCTCCTCCTCCTCCTCCTCCTCCTCCTCCTCCTCCTCCTCCTTCTCTTCTCACTCTTCCTTCCCCTCCCACTCCTCCTCCTCCTCCTCCCTCTCCTCCTCCCCCTCCTCCTCCTTGTCTTCTCACTCTTCCTTCCCCTCCCACTCCTCTTCCTCCTCCTCCTCCCTCTTTTTTCTCCTCCTCTTCCTTCTCCCTCTTCCACTCCTCCTCCTCCTCTTCCACTCCTCCTCCTCCTCTTCCCACTCCTACTTCCCCTCCCACACCTCCTCCCTCTCCCACCACATCTCCTCCTCCTCTTTTTTCTCCTCCTCTGTTTCTCCTTCTGTTGTCAGGGGAAGTGGGATATCCTTTTCCCCACTAAGTGCTGGAAATGGAGTCCTTATGATATCTCGAGAAAAAGAGTTTTCTGAGACTCACACCGGAGGATGAGTGGTTTTTATTTGCATGGAATTACATCCCTGGGTTTTCAAGATCCCATTTCCCTTAATCCAGTCCTGGAAGCAGTATAACTGGGGCCTCAGTAGAGCTGGAAGCAAAGCCAGTGTCCAGAGGTTCTGGTCCCTGTTGCAGCCGGCTGCAGTGAGCTTCCGCTCAGCATCGGCTAGTGCAGTCCATTCTGCACTAGCAGCATGGCCGGGGGGTCCATGTGGCCATAGGCCATGTCGGGAATGCAGGGGAGCCAAGAGAGCGTGCCTCCAACAGCAAGAGTCCCAAGAAAACCAAGATCGCACGACGGCCAAGAGAGCCAGGAGCACGCAAGGGCCAAGGAGCGAGCTCCTTTGTTTAGGGACTTCAGTATCTCAAATCTTTGCTCACTTGAAGTGGCCACGCCTACTTTGACCAGTGACCTCTTCCCAGGTGTGACTGACAGCAAGCACCTTCGCTAGGCCCTCCAGCTTTACTGGACATGCGTCACTCTCCTCCCAGTCCAGTCCTTCCCCCTTCAGTTCTTCAGGGACGAGACCGGTGGCTCCCTGGAGAGTGTAAAGCTGTAGCTTCCTGGTGAATCTGCCTAATTGACATGCTTAATATTTGGCCTTCCCTTTGCTCCTTTCCTGTTATTAATAACTAGGTCAATTACAACGGCATCACCACTGCTCCTCCTGCTTCTTCCGCTCCAGCTCTTCCTCCTCCTCCTCCTCTTGCTCCTCTGCTTCCACCTCCTCCTCTTCTCTCCTCTTACCCTCATTATCCTTCTCCTTTTCCTGAGGGCACACTTTAAAACTGCAAATTCCCAAGACACCTCTCTCTCCAGTCTGATTGGGGACGTTTGAATTGGACCTACTTACCAGCTTTCGATCTGGGCACATCACTTAATCTCTCTGTTTCTGTCTCCTCTTCTACAAATGGGAATAATGTAGTTCCTTTCTCATAAAATGATTGTGAGGATTATATGAGTCAGTACATGTGAGGGGCTTAGAACCTAGCACATTGTACGTACTGAATAAATCTTAGTTGCTATACATGTCATCTTTGTTTCATATTATTAAGCATTTGTGGTAGATTTAAAACATTTGCTCATAGTCCGACCAGCGTGCTCAGTGGTTGAGCATCGATGTACAAACCAGGGGGCGCGGTTCAGTTCCTGTCAGGGCACATGCCGGGTTGCATCCCCAGTGTGGGGCGTGCAGGAGGCAGCTGATCAATGATTCTCTCTCATCATTGATGTTTCTATCTCTCTCTCCCTCTCCCTTTCTGTCTGAAATCAATAAAAATTTATTTTTTAAAAAACAAACATTTGCCTGTGGACTACACCTTGAAAAACAGTTACTTAATGGCCTGGTGGTCAGGTAAAGGTAAGGGACCTTCATGAAAAAATAATCTTCACAAAATGAATTTGTGCTTCACCGTAGATCAGCGGTTCTCAACCTGTGGGTCGCGACCCCTTTGGGGCTCGAACAACCCTTTCACAGGGGTTGCCTAAGACCATCGGAAAACACATACATAATTACATATTGTTTTTGTGATTAATCACTATGCTTTAATTATGTTCAACTTGTAGAAATGAAATTGGGGGTCACCACAACATGAGGAACTGTATTAAAGGGTCGTGGCATTAGGAAGGTTGAGAACCACTGCCTTAGATATTTGAGAGTCAGCAAGACACTAACAGCATTACAACCTAGTGAGGGGGAGGGGAAGAAGTGGCTTGTAGACAGTAAGTGAGAGACCACAATCATAGCGAGACGTACCTGTCAAAAGTGGCAGGAAATGTTGAGAGATTTAAAACTCAAGGGATGATCCATAAGAAGGTAGTAACAGAAGCCAAGTCCAAAGAAAAATATTACCGTGAAGATATCTGACATTAATATCAAACACAGAGAAAAGATGTTCGGAAGTGGAAGGGGTGATGTGTCCAGGAATTGGTGGGTGGTCTCTAATGTACACACGCTACCTGCATCCCTAGCATCTTGCTGAAGGCTGCTCACTGGCTCCCCCAGCGCCGGCTCTCCTCTCTCTGATATTCCCCAATCGGATGCGATGCCACACCTCACTAGAAAGCTGGGACAGCCATCCGTGACTCCCTTCTCATGCCCCCACGTCCATCAGTCAATAGGTTCTGTCACTTTTACCTCCTAAATGGTTCTTAACTTTGTTCAGTCCCCTCCCCACCTCAGTTTGCCTAATTCAGGTCCTTCTTTTCTCGCTGAAATACTAGACCCTACCTGGTCTCGCTGCCCCCGGTCTTTCCTGTGTTACATTCTGCTCAGGAAGCCAGATCTGAATTCTCCAAAATTCAGATCTCATATGGAATCTTGTGTTTAAAATTCTTCAGTAGAATTCTGATCTGAACACCAGGGAAGCAGTAGATATTTTTTAATCTTCCCAAATCTCTTTTTTAAAATACACGAGCTTCTAGCACAGCAAAAAGAAACCCCACAGACAGGATAGGGATGCCAAGCAGCGTGGCACCTCCAAGAACTCCCGGGAAAGGAGTGATCAGGCCACACTCCAGGCAGCCTGAAGACCAGCGCTGCAGCTCCGAGGAGGGAAGCCAGGGGAAGAAGAGGAGCCCTGAGAATTAAAACCCAGGAATTAGGAGAAGAGTTCGCTCTGAGGGAAAACCTGAGCAAGTAGATCTGAGAACAACTGTGAGACAGAGGTGGCACCACAGACTCTTAATTTGTGAACAAGTGAGAAAAAGACCTTAGAACCCAATTAGGAACGTCAGAGGTACCGAAGGTGGCGGGGCAGCCGCAGCCCTGGAGCATACATGTGCACACATTCAGGCTGAAAGCCAGCATCTTACTTACTGGATAAATGTATACACATTTCATATTACGCTGGTGTGCTGCTCTGCTCTCTGATAAGTGGCAGGTGTTGGCCAAAGCAGTGAGATGCATAAGACTTGGAAAAGTATCTCTATTTTCCATTGATCTGAAAATCTCAAAAGAATCAATAGAATAACTACTACAAACAAAAGATTTAGTAAAAGAATAGAATATAGTCCTGGCCGGTTTGGAAAGAGCTTAGCCCAAGAACTGAAGGGTCCCAGGTTCGATTCTGGTGAAGGGCATGTACCTTGGTTGCAGACTCGATCCCCAACCCTGGTTGGGGCGTGTGCAGGAGGCAACCAATCAATGTATCTCTTTCACATCGATGTTTCTCTCTCTCTCTCTATCTCCCCCTCCTTTCCACTCTCTCTAAAAATCAATGGAAAGATATCCTCGGGTGAGGGTTAACAAAACAACAAAAAAGAACAGAATATAAAATTAACATGCAGAAATAATCGGAAGATATAATGAGAGGGGAGGTACATTTACAACTGGATGGAAGGATGGACAGACGGATGGATAGGGGATTAATCTAGGTATCAACTTAACAAAACTATAAAATTTATGTGAGAAAAACTACAAAACACTCCTGAAAGACATAGGAATGTACTTAAACAAATGGAAAAGACATACTTTGTTCCAATTGAATATACATATTCAATAAAGTAAAGATGTCAGTTTTCCTTAAGTTCATTTATAATTTGATCCCAATAAGATTACCTTCACATATTTTGGGGGGTTGGGTAATGTAATTATAAGATTCATATAGAAGAATAAGTAATTAAGAATAGCCAGGAAAAAAAAACCTGAAAAAGAGCAGTGACCAGTGGCTAACCACACCAACTTTTATAATCCTATATAATGAAAGGGTAATATGCAAATCAGCCGAAAGGCAGAGCGACCGGTTGCTGTGATAATGCACTGACCACCAGGGGGCAGACGCTCGACGCAGTAGCTGCCCCCCTGTGGTCAGTGCCTCTCCCGCCTCCACTGCAGGCTGGGCAGTAAGGAGCCAGGAGTCCCAGACTGCGAGAGCCCGGGATCGAGAGGGATATCTGACTGCCGGCTTAGCCCTGATTCCCGATTGGGGCTAAGCCGGCAAGTGGACATCCCCCAAGGGGTCCTGGACTGAACGAGGGCACAGGCCAGGCTGAGGGACCCCCCCCCTCCAGTGCACAAATGTCATACACCGGGCCTCTAGTACAACCAAGCCTCTTATTTAAAAGAGTGTTAAAAGCCCATGAATAGAGCAATAGAACAAATGCAAAATCTAAAACTACAACTGCATATGGAAATTTAATACAGTATGTAATAGAAAGCATCATCTCAAACAGTGGGGAGAAATGAACTCTCTTCTTTTTTTTTTTAATCCTCACCCCAGGATATTTTTCCCGTTGATTTTCAGAGAGCATAGAAGGAAGGGAGGATGGGGAGAGAGAGACACGCACATTGATTGGTTGTCTCCCGCACACGCCCCTACCAGGGCTGGGGAACCTGCAACTGAACTATGTGCCCTTAACCAGGAATCAAACCCACAACCCTTTGGTCGACACTCTGAACATTTAGCAAAACTGGCCAAGACGAAAATGAACTTTTTAATAAATGGTTGTGGGACTGGAAAAGGATTGTGCACAAGGATAAATTTCAAATGAATTAGAAGTCTAATTATAAACAATAAAACTTCAAATACTTTTTAAAATATTTTTTATTGATTTCAGAGAAGAAAAGAGAGGGAAAGATAGAAACATCAATGATGAGAGAGAATCATTGATTGGCTGCCTCCTGCATGCTCCCTACTATGACCTCCTGGTTCATAAGTCGATGCTTAACCACGGAGCAACACTGGCCAGGCAAAACTTTAAATATTAGAAGAAAATATGGGCTAAAATTTCCCTTTATAATGGTGAATATGGAAAACTTTGAATTATGACTCAAAATCCAGTAAAATAAAAGAAAAATGACTGTATTTTTAAAGGAAAATCAAAAAATAATTGAATGACAAACTAGAAAAAGATAATTGCAACATTTCACAAAGGGCTAGTGTCCCTGATATATATTAAAAAAAAAAAAAAAAAAAAAAAAACACCAAAAAACTAAAAACCTGATAGAAAAAAACAGTTCACTTAAAAAAATTCAAATGATATTTAAAATGTTAAAAAGATGGTCAACTGCACTCAAGTTAAATGTAACTTAAAACCATATTGGAAATACCACTTCATATTGATCAGCTTGTTTAAGAAAAAAATCTAAAGTTTGACAACACACTCTTGACAAAGTAATAGGGAAAACAGACGTTCTTACACATTGGTGATGGGAACACAGAATGATACAGTTCTTGTGGTGGAACTAGTGTAATCAGATAGATGCTCATCCTTTGTCGTAGTCTTTGTTACCCCGTAGCCTGATGATAAACTTACAGAAATTAAAAATGACACATATGCAATACTGTTCATCATGGTCTTATTTATAGCAGCAAAAGACTTGGGCTACCCACATGTCCATCAGTGGGAGTCTGCTTGAATAAACTGTGCTCTACACAGTAAAATACTCTGCACTGGAGTAGAACATGCCTGTAAAAGAGGGGGTTCTGTGAAGGTCCCCACATGCTGCTGGGGGTTTCATGCGGAACAGTGTTAGTTTATTGTAAGAAAGACGGGAACTATGAAAACACATTCCTTTATGTGGATTACATATCACATATCTGCATGTATGCACACATACACATATATGCTTATAACTTCAAAGGAAAAAATATAAGGATAAAGCAAAATTAACATAAAGAGTTATTACTTTAAAGGAAAGGGAACAGGGTAGAGGAGATAAGTGAGACTTGCCTGAACCTGGTCTTATAGTTTGACTTTGGAACCATGTCAGTATTTTTTTAAAAGAAAGAAATGAAATCAAAATTGAAAATAAATGGAAACAAACTAAATATATTTCAAGATGGTGGCATAAACAGATGGAAAAACGAATTATTTTAGGGAAATTATTTTTAAAATATAAAGTCTCAGTGCATTTAGAGTCTTATTGTTAGTAGTATTGGTTGTTTGAAACTAGTATATGTCTATTGTGGGATAAAATGTATAAGTGATTATATTAATGATATTAGAAATCAAGATTTTCAGCATAAGAGAAAATATTAAAATCAAAGAAATTAAGTAATGACCCTATAATCTTAATTTTGAATTGGAAATATCACTATGAAGTCTTTATTTTCCTTTTTCTAAAAAGTGCAGCACTCATCTGCCCATGACAGCCCAATAACAAGTACCCCTGTTTATAGAATTCCAACTAACAAGTGGAGAATGACAGAATTAGAAAAGTACCATTTTATATCCTTAATAAAATAATCTCTGCCCCATCTCATTCCACCTTGAAATTGCTCTGGGGTTATCTTTAAATGCCATTGCCCACTCAAAGGAACCAGGGGTTCTTGGAGAAATGGCCTATTCAAGGTTTAGGGCAGCAAATATGTGAGATGAATGTAGTTTCAGAAAGCAAGAAAACTTGAAACTACCGAAATGGTGTCTAAAGGACCTGTGTTCCGCCTTAAAGGAGCTTGCCTTATCCAAAGATGAGACAGACCATTGAAACAGGAGGCTGTTAGAAGACCAACTTGCTGTTCTAACAATCAGGTTTTTAAAAAAGATTCATCCTGCCCTAGCTGGTTTGGCTCAGTGGGTAGAGCGTTGGCCTGCAGGCTGAAGGGTCCTGGGTTCGATTCCAGTCATGGGCATGTACCTCAGTTGCAGGCTCCTCCCCGGCCTGGGCCCTGGTCAGAGCACATTCAGGAAGCAACCAGTCAATGTGTTTCTCTCACATCCATATTTCGGTCTGTCTTTCCCCTTCTCTTCCACTCTCTCTAAAAATTAATGGAAAAATATCCTTGAGTGAGGATTAAAAAATAAATACAAATAAAAAAGATTCATCCTGGAGGTTTTTTCTGTACAAATTATATTGCATAGTAACCAACTAGTTGATGAGGGAAAGTTCTTTATAGAAGAATTCCAACTAATAAATGAATTATAGACTTAGAAACCACCATTTTGTAATCCTTAATGAAACGATGTATTTAGGCATCCTTAATGAAATGATGGCTGCTAAAATCAGTTGAAATATTGATTGATGGAACTTACAATGGATCACACCGACAGAGCTGGAACCTATTGATCATGCTTGATATCACTGAAAGTTGGACAATCTAACATTTGTCCTCATGATGGGATGCATTAGGAGGTATTCTTGTCAAAGCAATTGAACCTGAATCTAACAACCATTTTATAAGAAATGAACCAAGGAAAATGACACAAGAAGGAAACAGCAGCCAAATTTAGAATGTGGGACAAGTAACCCAGTGTTCTCTTTTAAAAACAGCATTTTTTAAAATGTAGGGTAGAGACTTCTGCTTATGGCTAAGATGGGTAATGGACTCGGTTTACCCTCCTGCCTGAAACAGTAAAAAAGAAAAATAAACAACAGAAAGAAGATAGGAAACAATGTTTTCAAGATACTAGACAACAGACAACAAAGGCAGATGATTCCTGGAAAATGGGACAAAAGAGATGAGCATTGTTTAGCTTGAGGTTTTGCAAGAGTCCACAGTGCACTGAGGGGAAGCAGAGCAGAGCCCAGTGGGCCGCCTGATTTGTGACTTGGAATGAGGCCGCTAGATTCACAGGACAGTTAGCAAAGAGGAGAGAAATATGCAGAGAAGACAAAGCCCTGAGGTCTGGAGAGGGTCTGACCCCTTTAGTATTGATCAGCCCTTGTGTGTGGGGAAACTCCCTGAGGCTGGGAGAAGACCATAGGATTCAAAGGATAGCACCCAGGAAACAGTTCCTGGTCCCATCCATAGGGCAGAGGATGGGTCTCAGTGGGCTAAAAATCAAGGTGTTGTCAGGGCTGCATTCATCTCTGTAGGCTCCAGACAAGAATCTGTTTCCTTACCTTTCCAGCTTCTAGAAGCCCCCAGCATTCCTTGGTTCGTGGTTCTCTTTCTTCATCTTCAAGGCCAGCAGTGTCAGGCTGAGTCCTCACACTGCCATCTCCCAGCTTCCCACTTCCTGTTCTTTTCCATTTCCCAGGACCTTGTAATTGCATGGGTCCTGCCCAGATAGTCCAGTCTCCTCTCCTGTTTTAAAGTCAGCTATTTGGCAACCATAACTCTACCTGTAACATTAATTCCCGTTGCCAAGTGACAACATGCTCATGGGTTCCTGGGATTAGGATCTGGACATCTTTGGGGGACTCATCACTCTGCCTATCACATATAAATTCAAATAATTAATTGGAAACAGCAAGATATTTACAAGAAAAAAAAATGATCCAAATCATAATTGTAGCGATAAAAACTAATGTCTGAAAGGAAAAGTAAACTAACATATTAGTGGCAGATTAGGCGTTGTAGAAGAAATGATTTGTGAACATAAAGTCATGGCCATAGAAACTACCAAAAATGAAATGCTGAATTACACAAAAATGTGAGCAGACCATTAGTGAGCTCCGGGACAACCTCAAGCAACCCAATATAGATGTCACTAGAGACCAATAGAAAATGGGGGCATGTCAGCCAGAAAATACAGGGAATAAGCCTGAGGACGGGCAGTTGTCTCGCTGAGGTCAGCACAGGGAGAGACGCTAGAGCAACATCTTTCATTATGTATGCACCACAGATACCTCCCACATATGAAGGTGAAATTCGCCTATACAGACCTGAAAGCATTAATCGCCTGAGACCTACACTAAAGAAACGTTAAAGGAGGTGTCCCCCAGGCAGAAGGAAGATGGCATCACTGATGTGGAAGTACAGGAGGGAGGGAGGAGGGAGGGAGGGCGGGAGGAGGGAGGGAGGGCATGAGAAGTATGTTTAGTATGTGGGTACCTGACATTTTTCTTTTAAATTTCTTTAAAAGATAATTATTACAAATAACATATCTGATAAGGGATTCGTATCAGAATATATAAAGAACTACAATTTAACAAAACATTCATTGTGCCTTCTTTGTCTGCGAGGGGTTATTTGGTTCGTTTCCTCCCCTGCAGCACCTAGAATGTTGCTCACGTTTAAATGACGTGACTGTCCTGTGTTTGCGTGCGGGGCAGGTGCAGAGCCGTCTTTGCTGCCGTCTCCATAAAGCCCCTCCAGCTCCCCACCCAGAGATCGTCTCTGCCTGTACTCCCCCATGTTCCTGCCCTGATGGCTCAGCTGTTTCTTCCTTGCTGAGTTTGATTTGTTGGGTATTTCTGAAATCCTCAGCCCCGGGGAAGCCCTAGCTTTTCCCTCATCTCTCAGCTCCTTAGTGGATTCCCCGTGTTGTTCTGTTGACTTATCTGTAAAGGAGCCTGAGCGATCTGAACTCCAGGCCCTTGGGGCTGTTAGAGCAGAACCCCTTTCCTCTCCCCTCCCTGGCCCCAGCGCAGCTGTGATGCTGTGTCTATGCAGGACGCCCCGCGGCGCTCGGACCCCCCCACTGCCGTCTGGGGTGTGGCAGTGCCCTTACTCCTGGTTTTGTTGAAGGTGCTGTCTGTGGACTTTGCTTTTACTTTTAAAGTTGCTCTGTGTGGTTTGATGAGGAAATTTGGTAAGATTTTAAAAATTACTTAGGCACCACCTCCTGTGCCACTTCAGTCAGGCTCTTCTTCCTGTCCTTCCACTGAACAACTCTTACCAAGGCCACCAGGACCTCTCTTTGCCATCTCCAGTGGTCAATTCTTAGTTCTCCTTATCCTTGACCTTAAACGTCATACGTCCAAAACGGAATTCTTCCAAACCTGCTCTTCCTGCATTGTCCCCTGTCACTGAATGCGGTCTGTTCCCTGAGCTGCCCCGGGCAAAGCCAGTGTCCTCTTTGGCCCCTTTCTGTCTCTTATACCCCACATCTGACCCATCAGTCCTCAGAACTGCCTTTAAAATATACCCTGTTATACGTTAACTCCAAACAATCCCAAAAGGAAACTAAGAAAATGTCATTTACAACAGCACCAAAAAGAATAAAATACTTAAGGATAAACTTAACCCTGGAGGTGAAAGGCATACACTGAAAAGTAAAGGACACTGCTGAGAGAAATGAAAGAAGACACAGAGTGGAAAGACATACCGTGTTCACAGACTGGGAAACATTAAGACTGAAGACATCAGCACTGCCAAAGGGATCTACAGATTCAGTGCAACCGCTATAAAAAACCAAATGACTTTTTTGCGGCAATAAATACATCTTAAAAAACTCATATGGAAATTCAAGAGATCCCAAATTGGAAAAAACATTCTCTTTTTGTTTTCTTTCTTTTCTTTTCTTTTTTTAAAACAGTCTTTAAAAAGAACTAAGTTGCGGGTCTCACACTTCCTGATTTAATAACTTACTACAAAGCTACAGTAATCAAAACTCTGGCACAGGGATAAAGAGGAACCAGTAGACTAGAATACAGAGTAAACCCAGAAGTAAACCCTTGTGTATATGGTCAAATGATCTTTGACATGGGGCCAGAACTATTCAACGCAGAAAGAACAGTCTTTTCAACAAATGGTTCTGGGAAAACTGGATATGCGAATACAAAGGAATGAAGTGGGTCCTTTACCTTATATAAAAAGTAACTCAAAATGGATCAGAGACCTTAACATAAGTAAGACTCTTAGAACAAAACAGGGGAAGCTACATGACGTTGGATGTGGCAGTGATGTCTTGGATATGACACCAACAGCACAAGTAAAAAAAAAGGGATAGATTGGACTACACCAACATTTAAAACAGCATCAGAGGACGCAATCAACAGAATGCAAAGGCAACGAGAGGATGAGAGAAAATATTTGCAAACCGTGTAACTGATAAGGGAATAGTAGCCAGTATATGTAAAGAACTCCTCCAACTCAACAACAAAAGAGCCAACACCGGTTTTTAAAAATAAACAAAGGGCTTGAAGAGACATTTCTCCAAAGATACATGAACGGCCAATAAGCACATGAAAAAATGCTTGACTTTACTAATCATTAAGAAAATATAAGTCGAAACTACAGTGAGATACCACCTTGCACCCATTAAAATGGCTACTCTCTAAGAAACAATAATGTTGGTGATGATATGGAGAAATTGGGGCCCTTGTGCACTGTTGATGGGAATGTAAAATGGAACAGCTGTTGTATGTAGTTTCCTCAAAAAATTAAAAATAAAATTACCCTATGACCTAAGCAGTTTCACTTCTTGATATGTACCCAAAAGAATTGAAAGTAGAGTCTCAGAGATATTTGTATACCCATGTTCATAGAATTGTTCACAATAGCTGAAATATAGAAGCAACTGAAGTGTCTGTCCATCAGTGGATGAGTGGATAAGCAAATGTGATATGCACATATAGTTTAATACTATTTAGCCTTATAAAAGAAAAACTTCTGTGAAATGCATAACATGGATGAACTTAAGGATATTATGCTAAGTGAAAGAAGCCATCACAAAAAAACAAAAACATAAAGATAGAAAGTACAATGATGGTGGCCAGGGACTGGGAGAAGGAAGGAATGGGAATTGTGTTTAATGGGAACAGTCTCAGATTTACAAGAGTTTTGGGAATGGATGGTGGTGATGACTGAACTGTGGTACATTTTATGTTACTTATGTTTTAACACAATTAAAAAAGAAAATAATTCAAAAGAAGACAAAAAGGGAAATAAGGAACAGATGGAACAAATAGAAAACAAATACCAAGACAATAGATTTAAACATAACCATATCAATAATCATATTAAAGTATATGGTTTAAACACCCCAATTAAAGGAGAGATTGACAGATTGGATTTAAAAAAAAAAAAAAAAGGCCTAACCATATGATGCCTACAGGTAAAAATACAAATAATCCCCAGCTGGTTTGGATTATGGTAAGAGTGTTGGCCCACAGACTGAAGGATCAAGGGCATGCACCTCGGTTGTAGGTTCGATTCCTGACCCAGGTCGGGGCATGTGCGGGGGACAACCAATCAATGTGTCTCTCTCACATCCATGTTTCTCTATCTCTGTCTATCCCTCTCCCTTCCACTCTTTAAAAATCAATGGAAAAAATAAAAAACAAACAAACAGATCAAAAGGATGAAAATTGCTACACCATCTGTATATATAAAGAGCCAGGGGCCGTCACATCCAAAACAACCAAACAGATGACCATACAGGCTGAGTAGGGTGACCAGGCCGGCAGGGAGGTTAGTGCAGGATGACTAAATGACTGAGCATCAGGCTGTGTGGGGTGACCAGGCCATCGGGGGGGGGCAGTGAGGGGCAACCAAGCCAGCAAGGGGGGGCGGTTGGGTGTGACCAGGCTGGCGGAGGTGGGGGCAGTTAGGGGCGATCAGGTCGGCAGGCAGAGGCGGTTAGGGGCAATCAGGCAGGCAGACAGGTGAGCAATTAGAAGCCAGCAATCCTGGATTGTGAGAGGGGTATCCAACAGTCAGACCCTATCCCCAAGATCGGGCCTAAACCGGCAGTCAGACATCCCTCGAGGGGTCCCGAATTAGAGAGGGTGCAGGCTGGCCTGAGGGGACCGCCCACCCCACCCCTGCACGAATTTTGTGCACCGGGCCTCTAGTCCTATCTAATGAAAGAGTAATGTGAAAACCATCACTTCACAATAAAGATGGCAGCACCCACAGCCAATAAGAAGGGAATATGCAAAATATTGTGACAAAGATGAGCGGGCAGGAGGCTTGGCTTCCTTGGTCGCCCCAGCCGGCTCTGTGGCTGCCGCCCAGACAAAGCCATAGTGACAGGGCCGAGGCAGAGGTGGTTAGGGGCAATCAGGCCAGGAAGAGAGGGCAGTTTGGGGCGAGCAGTCCAGCAGAGGGGGGCAGTTGGGGGCAATCAGGCCAGCAAGGGGGGCTGTTGGGGGTGAGAAGGCTGGTGGAGGGGTAGTTGGGGACAATCAGGCCAGCAAGGGGGGCAGTTGGGGGTGAGAAGGCTGGTGGGGGGCGGGTAGTTGGGGACGAGCATACTGGTTAGGTGTGATCAGGCAGGCAGGTAGGTGAGTGGTTAGGAGCCAGCGGTCCTGGATTGCAAGAGGGTTGTCCGACTGCCAGTTTAGGCCCTGTGTGATCGGGCCTACACCGGCAGGTGGACATCTCCCAAGGGATCCCAGATTGGAGAGGGTGCAGGCCGGGCTGAGGGACATGCCCCCTCCCCACCCCGTGCACAAATTTCGTGCACCAGGCCACTTTATTTATTTCACAATAAAGTTGAACTGTAGAGATTTCAGAGCCAAGCTGTTGCAAGAGACGAAGTCATATTTTAATAATAAAGTGGTCAATTTAGTAAGAGGATATTGCACCTAAACATTTGCACAGTTAATAGCAGAGCTTCAAGATAATATACCAGTAAAGTGAAAACTGATAGAACTGCAGTGAAAAGTAAACTTGCAGTGATAGCCAGAGATTCCCATGCTCCCTCTCAATAACTGGAAGAATAAGTAGAAAGTCCGTGAGTTTATAAAAGATCTGAATAACATAATCAATTAACTTGACCTGATTGACATTTGTAGAACACTCCATTTAACAATAGCTAATGAAAATGATATTCTGAAAACAGTCAATTCCCATTCGTTGCTTATATAGAAATAAAATTGATTTTTGTATACTGATCTTGTATCTCTCGCCTTGCCAAACCTATATTAGTTCTAGCAGCTTTTTAAGAGACTCATTCAAATTTTCTACATAGATAGTAATATCATCTGTGTATGAATACAGTTTTACTTCTTCATTTCCAATAATGGTTCTTTTCTTTCTTCCTTGTTGTGTTGGTCAGAGCCTCTAGTACAATGTAGAAATAAAAGTCAGAGCACAGATCTCTTGTTCCTCATCTTCGGAAAGAGTGTTTAGTCTTCACCATAAGCATGATGACAGCTGTCAGTTTTCATAGGTGCTCCTCATCAGCATAAGGAAGCTACCTTTTATTCCTGTTTTGCTAAAAGCTTTAAAATCCAGAATTGATGTTTAATTTTGGCAAAATTTCCTCTCTTCATCTATAGAGATCATATGGTTCCCTTTATCTGTTCATATGCCAAATTACATCGATTAACTTTTCTAGTTTATTTATTGTCTAAAGTTTTACATATGTCTCCTTTGATTAACTTTTTTTAAAATATATTTTATTGATGTTTTACAGAGAGGAAGGGAGAGGGATAGAGGGTTAGAAACATCAATCAGCTGCCTCCTGCACACCCCCCACTGGGGATGTGCCCGCAACCAAGGTACATGACTTGACTGGACTCGAACCTGGGACCCTTCAGTCTGTAGGCCGACACTCCATCCACTGAGCCAAACCAGTCAGGGCCTTCGATTAACTTTTTAATGTTAAATCAGGCTTGCATTCCTGGGATAAACCCCACCCGGTCATGATGAATTATCGTTTTCATATATTGTTAAATATAATTTGCTGAGGGTTTTTTTTGAATTTTTACATCTGTGTTCACGAGGGATTCTGGTCTGTAGCTTTCTGTCCTGGAATGCTTTTGTCTAGTTTTGGTATCAGAAAATGGGAGGTATTCCTGCCTTTTCCATTTTCTAGAGTTTGTGTAGAGTTCCCCTCCCCCCGTAAATGTTTGTTAGAAATACCCAGAAACCATCTGCCTGGAGTTCTCTTTTGGGGGAAAGGTTTTAAACTACAAGTGCAGTTTCCTTTAGTAATTGGGGCTATTTAATTTCTGTTCATCTTGAGTAAGCTTTGGTCATTAGTGTCTTTCCTGAAATTTGTCCATTGAGTTGTTCATAATACTCCCTGTATGATCCTTACAATCAGCAGTGATATTATCTCTCTCTCTTTTTAAATCCTTACCCAAGGCTACTTTTCCCATTGATTTTTAGAGAGAGTAGAAGGAAAGGGAGAGAAAGAGATACACACACATCGATGTGAGAGAGACACATCGATTGGTTGTCTCCCCATTCGTCCCATTGGGGCAGGGATCAAACCTGCAACCCGGGTATGTGCCCTTGACCAGGAATCGAACCCATGACACTTTGGTGAAGGGGCCAAAGCTCTAACCACTGAGTCACATTGACCATTTCCCTCTCTCTCTCTCTCTCTCTCTCTCTCTCTCTCTCTCTCTCTCTCTCTCTCTCTCTCTCTTTCTCTCTTTTTTATGTGCCTCAGCCATGAAACAGCTCTAGCCACTGGCACAGGCATCGAGCTGGGATGAACTAAGGACTGTACGTCTGCTTTGCCCCTGACTGATAGAAGAGCAACGCCACCAATCAGCTCTCTTTTTGTATATTGCTGATTTATGCCTTCTCTCTTTTTCCCCTTTCAGTTTGGCCAGAGGCTTATCAACTTTATTGATTTTTCTCTAAGAACACCAGGTAGCTTCGTTGGTTAGAGCAGCGGTCACCAACTGGTGATTCGTGGACCACTGGTGGTCCGTGAAGTCCAAAAGGTTGGCGACCACTGGGTTAGAGTGTTGTCCTGATACAACAAGGTTGCAGGTTTGATTCTGGATCAGGGAACATATAAGCATCAACCAATGAATAGAACAGCAAATCAATGTTTTTCTCTCTCCTTCTCTCTCTCTCTCTCTCTCTCTCTCTCTCTCTCTCTCTCTCTCTCTCTCATCAATAAATATCCTCACTCTTTGGGGGAAGTTGTTGTTTTTTTAATCTGGATAATAGTACTCATGCCCCATAAAAAGGTAAATTGCAGTATATCTGTGTAGTGGGATACTGCATAGCATAAGAGAAAAATGATCTGTTTGTGGGTGCAAAGAATTTCATTAAATTATTTTCCTTGCATCTTTTTAATTACCCCTAATTTTTTATGTTTTTATGACTTTGTTTATCCTCAGGACAGAACACAAGGTATTCCTCCTGTGACCCCCACAGTGTAGAATCCGGCTGTGTGTCAAGGGGCCATTTGTCCCCAGGTGCCCGTTTGCACCGATTGTCCTGGGTAATTATTAGTAGGGCCTCTGACTCCCAGGCATTCTAATCTGAACAGTGAAATGGTGCTCAGCCTGGTTGTGTTGACCTGTAACTCCCTTCACGTGCCCGCACGTCACACTCTGTCTTCACTAGGTTCTTCTTTGTCGGAATCGCCCTGGTGACCCTTATGCTTTTCCTTATCTGACTCCTTCCTGCCCGTTTTCCCAGCCTGAGCTCAGGCGGCATTTCCTCAGCGCCTCCCCTGCACGGCTCCTCGGCCCTCTCCCTCGGGCCTGCCTCAGCGTGGCGCTGCCATGCTCCGAGGGCACGCGCTGTTGGAGGAGGCTGGCCCCAATTCCGTTTGCTTTGCAAGATCAGAGGTCCACTGTCTTTTCATCTTTGGGTTCTTGGTATCTGGCAGTGCTAGCTCTCAGTGCCTGGCAAAATGTTCCAGCCTTAGAGATTCTCTGACTTAACCCTCTCGGGTAAATGAAAATGACTCAACCCTGGAAAGGTAAATAGACCTTCCTAAGATGACAGAGCTGAGTGACAGGCAGAAGTAGGATTCATGGCCAGGCCCCTTCTCCCACCCATAATGTGATGAGCTATTTCAAGGAGCATTGGAGGTTTCCTCTCACCAAGACGGAGCTTAAACATCTAACAGTGGGCGTCCATGGAGCAGAATAAAAAACTATTGGGAGCACTGACATGTACAACAAGTAGATTTTGATAATGCTGGAATATTCCCAATGCTTATTAAATACAAAACGCAGCAGTGATTATGCCATCTGGCCCTTTAGCTATATTCCCTTTTTAATTATTCAAGCAGAATATTGGATCTATAGGAAAACTGCCAGTTTCTCTAACTTTTAATTCTCTTTTGGAGCCCTCTCATATGCTGTGACATGGAGAGTGATGTAGATAGGGACTTTATACATTTAATTATTTTAAAGTAAAGAACATTATTCAGAGATCTTGCACTTAACGTCTATTTTTCTTTGCAATGTCCATAGCGTCGTCTTGGAGATGCAGCCAAGAAAGCCATCAGCAAATTGACAACCAGAACAGTGAAGAAGGGTGATAAGGTACAGTAATGAAGTAACTTTAACACTATTAAAACAACAACGTAGATTTGCTTTTGATTTAGTGGGAGAGAATATATCAATTGTGTCTCATTTTTAGTCTGTTATTTTTCTCCAAGTATACTCTAATGCTTTATTTTAAACTAGCTTCTCTTTGAAATCTTAATATGTTTTTATATTTTTTTATTGATTTCAGAGAAGAAGGGAGAGAGAGATAGAAACATCAATGATGAGAATCATTGATGGGCTGCTCCCTGCACGCCCCACACGGGATCAAGCCCACAACCTGGGCATGTGCCCTGATCAGGAACCGAACTGTGACCTCCAGGTTCATAGTTCGACATTCAACCAACTGCTGAGCCACACCGGCCGGGCTGAAATCTTATTCTCACTACGCCTGCCATTTGGAGACCCTCGTGTAGTTCTCTGCCTTTCCTGGACTTTAAATGCACTTGCTATCATTAGCTTACCGATGACTTACAGTTACCTTACTTAGGGTATTCAACAAAATTTTCTTCTGCAACACCTAGCATCCTTTTGGGAAGAACTCTGATGGAGCTGTTTATGCACTAAGTAGCCAGGAACATGTGTAGTCTTGCTCTACTTTCTTTTTTTCTTTTTTATTGAATTTATTGGGATGGCACTAGTTAACAAAATTATACAGGTTTCAGGTGCACAGGTCTGTAATACATCATCTGTACACTGTATTAGGTGTTCACCACTCCAAGTCAAGTCTCTGTCCATCACAATTTATCACCCTGTACCCTCCTCTTTCACCCCCAACACTGCCCCACCCCTGGCAATCACCTCTCTGTTGTCTGTGTCCATACGTGTTTCTTTTTTCTATTTTACTCAATCCCTTCACCCACCCACAAGCTGTCAGCCTGCTCCCTACTATGAGAATGTCTATTGTAGTTCATTTTGTTTGTTAGAGTCCACATATGAGTGAAATCATATGGTACTTGTCTTTCTTTGACTGACTTATTTCACTTAGCATAATGCTCTCCATGTCCATCTACTCTGTTGCAAAGGGTAAGATTTCCTTCTTTTTTACAGCCAAGTTGTATTCCATTGTGTAAACATACCACAGCTTTTATTTTCTTACAGTCTTTTGTATCTCTTTGGTGTCAGTTGTTTCTTCCCTTTCATTTCTGATTTTATTTATTTGAGTCCTCTTTTTTTCTTGATGAGTCTGGTTAAAGGTTTGTCAACCTTGTTTATTTTTTCAAAGAACTATTTGTTTCATTGATCTTTTCTATTTTTTTAAAATATACTTTTATTGATTTCAGAGAGGAAGGGAGAGAGAGAGAAAGGTAGAAACATCAATGAGAGAGAATCATTGACTGCCTCTTGCACGCCCCCCACTGGGGATTAAACCGGTGACTTCTTAGTTTCTGGGTCAAGGCTCAACCACTGAGCACATTGGCCAGGCTGAATTTTTTTTTTTAGAGTCTATTTTGTTTATTTCTGCTCCAGTCTTTACTATTTCCTTCCTTCTACTGACTTTGAGTTTTATTTCTTGTTCTTTTTCAAGTTCCTTTAAGTGTAAAGTTAGATTGTTTAGTTGAGCTTTTTCTTGTTTCTCTTTTTTTTAATATATGTTTTTATTGATTTGAGAGTGAGAGGAAGGGAGAGGGAAAAAGAGAAACATCTCTTGGCTGCCTTCTGCACAACCCCTACAGGGGAATGAGACCACAACCTGGCCGTGTGCTCTGACCAGGAATCGAGCTGGAGATCTCTCAGTACACGGGATGATAATCAATTAAGCCACACCAGCCAGGGCAAGATTGTTCTTGTTTCTTGAGATAGGTCAGTGATGCTACCAATTTCCCTCTTAGGACTGCTTTCCCTGTGTCTGCAGATTTGCGGTTGTTGTGTTCTCATTTTTATTTGTTTCAGGGTTATCTTTTGATTTCTTCCTTGATCTCACTGTTAACCCATTCATGTCTTTGTGTGTTTTTCAGTTTTTTGTGTGATTGATTTCTAGTTTCATACCATTATGGTCAGAGAAGATGCTTGTGTCCTAGTATGTGGTTTCTCCTAGAAAATGTTCCATGTTCCCTTGAAACAAATGTACATTCTGCTGCTTTGGGGTGAAATGCTCTGGAAATATCAATTAAATCCATCTGATCTAGTGTGTCATCTAAGGCCACTGTTTCCTTGTGGATTTTCTGTCCAGGAGACTTATCCATTGATGTCAGTGGGGTGTTGAAATCCCCTGCTATGACTGCATTGCTGTTGATCTCTCTCTTTATATCCATCATGATTTGCCTTATATATTTAGGTGCTCCTATGTTTTGGTGCATAAATGTTTACGGGGATTATATCCTCTTGTTGGATTGCTTCCTTTATCATTATACTAGAGGCCCACTGCGCGAAATCTCACAAGACCCCGACCCGGCGCACCATGGGACCCAATGCACCGCGGGACACAGTGTCAAGTCCCCACCCACCCATGCGCGCCTCGCTGCGCACGCAGACCCGCCCACCTTGAAGACAGTTGTGGACGGAGATAAGAATAGTTTCCTGCCCTAACCGTTCCTTCTCAGGAGCACTTAAATTGGCCTCCATTGGAAGATGAGAATTGAACAGAGCAACACTTCCTTGTTCCCATGAGGAAATCATATGACGTTCAGCAGGTGCCTTTGGCGTTTGGTCGTTAAGGCGTGATGGTGCCACGGCCACGGGAGTTTTATAATAGAGATAGTAACCTTCTTTGTATCTTACTGTAGCCTTTGTTTTAAAGTCTGTTTTGTCAGATAGAAGTATTGATACTCCAGCTTTTTTTGCCCCTGCCATTTGCATGAAATATCTTTTTCCATCCCTTTACTTTTAGTCTGTGTGTGTCTGTTGTTCTGAGGTGGTTCTCTTACAGACAGCATATATATGGGTCTTGTTTTCTTATCCATTTAGCTACCCTTTGTTTTTTGTTTGGAGTATTTAAGCCGTTTACATTTAAAGTGATTGTTGATAAGTACATATTTATTGCCATTTTATTTTTCTTTTATTCTTCTGGTTTTTCTTCTTCTTTTTAAAGCAGGCCCTTTAACATTTCTTGTAATACTGGTTTGGTGATAACAAACTCCTTTAGCTTTTCTGAGAAGTTTCTTATTCTTTCTCCTTCAATTTTAAATGATAGCCTTGCTGGGTAAAGCAGTCTTAGTTGTAGGTCCTTGCTTTTCATCACTTTGATGTTTCCTGCCAATCCCTTCTGGCCTGAAATGTTTCTGTAGAGATCAGCTAACTCTCTTTCTCCTGCAGTTTTTTGGCTATGCTTTCTCAGACCTCGCCAGGTCTCCTTTGTGTTTTATTTCTTTAACATTACGTGGAAACCTAGAGGTCCAGATTTCAGGGGAGTCTCGGTTAACAGCCCTGCCTCTGCTCCATGAGGACAGGACAGCAACTCAAACTTAGACCCTGATCCCGTACAGTCACGGTTATCTGGAATGAAAAAAATTACATCTTCAGAAGCATAGAGCCAAGTCACCTTCTGCCCCGCACCCACTCTCATGTTTTAGCAAAGAGCTCTGGAAGGATCATTCAGCTATTGTCCAATGTCGGTTTTACCACTGTGTTGCCTGGACTCCCTTTTATTCCTATTGCCTTCACACCACCACATTTGATTTTTCTTGACACAGCTGCTGAAGGTGGAGACGTTGTCAGTAAACTTTACTGTACACTCGGGAAAGAAAAGAGTAAAGGCACTTGCAGAAAATGTAAGCATCTCGATAACAGCTGCACTGTCACCTTGGCGCTCTCTTGGCCTGGCCTTCAGCTGCCACATTCATTTCATCCTGCCTCGTTGCTCAGGCCAGCACAAAGCACTCCTTCCTCGCTAGAACCACCACCTCTTCTCAGTGTGTGTCTTCTAGACCTGCCACGAGTTCGCCCCTGAGTTCCAGTCCACGTGGCGGTGACACAACAAACGGTGTCACCTTTCTTGGCTTAGGTTCTTGGAAATGCTCTGTTTAATGACAAAGCAGGGAAACCCATCCCCAAACCAGAGAGGGAAGAACACCGTTGTCTGGATGACCCAGTACCTGGCTGAATCTGCCCGAGTCTGGATAAAGACCCACTATCAAGTGGAGCCCATGGGTGTCTACCCCAAGTCTGCGGCCATCCTTGGGGCGGGCTTCTGGAGAGCCAGCCTCTGGGGGCTCCTTGTCTTCTCTGCCTGCTCTTAGCCACAGGCGACTCCTGGTGTGAGTGGCACCTCCTGGACCTGAATAGGATGCAGCGCGACTGGGGAAGGAGATAGGGAAATGGTCAGGGTGACAGCTCATTTGAATCTTAAAAGAAATTAGAATTCAGGGGGCGAAGGGGGCATAGAAGAGGGTCTGGGGGGGTAAACAGTGAAGGACAGAGACTTGACGGGGTGATGAACACAATACAGTGCACAGATGATGTGTTGTAGGGGGAATTGGAATTCTGACTTCTAAGATATTACACAAACAGAATTAGTATGAAGTGTTACAACATAGTATAAAGACAAAGTAGGCTGGTTTACATATAATTTGGGTGATCCAGTTAAGCAAATAGAAACATTAAACTGTTTTTATAACCTTTCACTTTATAATCACTCGTTTCCTCGAGTTGCCACGGGGAGGTTCTGTCTGAATTGCTTCTCCTCGTTTGTACATTGTTCGCTGCCGCGTGTGACTGGTTCCTGTGCTTTGCGTTTCAGGAAACAGACCCAGACTTCGATCACTGTGCCGTCTGCATAGAGAGCTATAAGCAGAACGACGTTGTCCGGGTTCTCCCCTGCAAGTATGTCAGCCTCCTCGGTTAAAAAAAACACTGGTGGTGGCGTGTATGTCTCCCTCCGAGTGGGGGTGCCGGCTGCTTTCCGAGCCGCCTGGGCCGGGCTGTCCTGCAGGCGAGGCCGCTGCACCCGCACGGAGCTGGAGCTGGAGCTGCAGTCAGGGGCGAGCTGTGCTGCCCGCCAGAGCTGATTGCACAAGGTTTCTCTGGTTATGAGAAACACAAGGGCACGACTTCTGCCCACTTCTGTAGGCTAGAGAGCATGAAGGTCAAAAATATTTAATTCTGTGAATTCTGTGGGTTTCAAAACTAGCCACCATTCCTCTCCTTGAATCATTGCACGCCCCTGGTCCCTCTGATAATGCCTCAGCAGTGGGTGGGGTGCCAGAGCCTCGGGACCTCGGTTGTCCTTTTCTGAACCTGGTCATGCAGAGGGGGGGCTGGATGGGTGCTGCATGCCGTCCCCGGGTCAGATGCTCTGCTCTGTGCAGGTCACGTTTCCAGTCTCCTGTACGGGGTCAGTGTTTTCTCCCCATGGAGGGGAGTGAAGCCAACAGTACCTGCCAATGCCATGCTATTCAGAAATGGCTGAGCTGCCCAGCCAGTGTGGCTTAGTGGTTGAGCATTGACATGTGAACCAGGAGGTCAGGGTTTAATTCTTGGTCAGGGCACATGCCCAGGTTGCGGGCTCAATCCCGGGTAAGGGGACATGCAGAAGACAGCTGATCCATGGTTCTTTTTCAAAATTGATGTTCCTATCTCTCTCTCCCTCTCCCTTCCTTTTGAAATCAATAAAAATATATTTTTAAAAAAGAAGGAATGGCAGGCAGCTACGGAGGTCTGCTCACTGCTAGGCCTGGCACAGAGCCGGACCTGTCTCAGAGGGAGGCGTGCGCCTGCACTCGGTGCCTGACAGGAGCACGTCCTCGTTAGCGTGTCAGCCCCTGCATGGTGCTCCCCATACCATACCTGGGAATGTGAAACATGAAGATACGCTGTCCAACTACTGTTTTGTTTTTAATATATTTTATTGATTTTTTATAGAGAGGAAGGGAGAGGGATAGAGAGTTAGAAACATCGATGAGAGAGAAACATCGATCAGTTGCCTCCTGCACATCTCCTACTGGGTATGTGCCTGCAATCCAGGTGCATGCCCTTGACCAGAATCAAACCTGGGACCTTTGAGTCCGCAGGCCGACGCTCTATCCACTGAGCCAAACCGGTTAGGGCAACCCTGTCCAAGTATTGATTGGAAGAATAGGGAAGTACCTATTGAGAAGCCTAAAATCAAAGATTTTTTTTCTCTTCCCTTCTCCCTTGCTTTATAACACATCCCCACAACCCGCCTCTAATAATGCCAGATGGGAATGAGTGAAATAATTAATAAGCGTTGTCTCCGTGAACTACTGGTATTATTTTACTTATTCACAAAGTGGTCTATTTTGAGCCTAGAAATATCTGTTTTAAAAGATCATGGAACTTAAGAATACCTACTTTACATATGAAGATAAATCTATAAAATTAAGTGTGAGCTGTCCTATAGAAATTAAGTTACGCATTTCCAGCATTCTGTTCTGTGTAGTCATTTACAGCCTAAAGCATGGGGTGAAAGCAAATACCAGTCAGGAAAAGGTCAGCAGGATACGTGATGAAGCATGGTCAGCTGTTCCCTGCTTTTTTATTTATTTATTTTGGTTAATCCTCCCTCGAAGGTATTTTTTTCCATTGATTTTTAGAGAGAGTAAAAGGGAAGGGAGGAGAGGGGAGAGAGAGAGGGACATCAGTGTGAGAGAGAGGCATCAATTGATTGCCTCCTGCACGTGCCCCAACAGGGGCTGGGGGTTGAACCTACAACTGAGCTTGACCGGGAATCAAACCCACAACCCTCCAGGTGCACAGGCCAACGCCCTAACCACTGAACACACCGGCCAGGGCCATGCTCTGGTTTTGAGTATCAGAATTTTGGCAGACTTGACAGCATTTCTTTACACCCATAGCTAGGGCACCGCTCACTTCTGCGCTGCCCTTTCTGCATTGGAGCAGGTTGTTTGTTACACTTACATCTTCAGTTGTAGCTTTCTCTAAGCTACACTGCACACCTTGCTCAGCACAACGTGTCACCTCACTGAGATGGCAACAGTGCAAGGGCTCTGGGGTTTATAAAAATCAACCGCACTGAGAACATGCTGTGGGACCCAAGGTGACAACCTCTGGCCTGGAGCCGGGTTTCTCAGCCTTGGCATGGTGACGGGCTGGGGTGGGGGATGTTCTGTGCCCTGCAGGGTACTTAGCAGGATCCCTGGCTCCAGCCCGTAGATGCCAGGAGCACTCCCCTCCCCACACCCCACACCCCACACCCCCCACCCCCACACATAACTGTAGCCATCCTGGGTGTCTCCAGTGGAGACTGGCCTAGAGCATGGCTGCACATGTACTCATTTTTACTACAGTCTTCTCCAGCCTCCTCTTCATAGATCCCCCTCACGCACCTTCACCTGAACTCTGGTGCTGCTGCCCACTGTGCCCCTCTGCCTGGGCAGGCACCCTGCCCTAACTCTCAGGTCTCCGGTCTCTGGCACTGCGTAGAGGTGTGACTCTGCTGCTGCTGCTTTTCACTCTTGCTGCCAGGCAGCTCTGGTTCCTCTTGCCTCCGGGTGCCGCAGAGCCCTTCCCCTGGTCGGCTCTCGCTGGTCCTCAGAGCGCTTCCGGCTGTATTTGTTCTCCTTAAACACCTGCCCTCATTCCTTTGTTCCTCACTGTCGGCAGACACCCTCACCATCAACCTCAGGGAGGAAACAGTGGCTAATAGTTGAAACTGCTTCCTGACCCGGCCGCCACAGCACCCGCCCCGCAGCACCCGCCCCACACCATCCACCCCACACCACCCCACACACCACCCGCACAACACCCGCCCCACACCACCCCACACACCACCCCACACACCACCCGCACAGCACCCACCCCACACCACCCGCCCACACCACCCGCCTAGCACCCGCCCCACACCACCCGCACAGCACCCGCCCCACACCCCCCGCCCACACCACCCGCCCCACACCACCTGCCCCACACCACCCGCACAGCTCCCCCCGTCCTGTCCTCTGATGGCCTGTGTGCCCCCCCCCCCATCCTCCCCGTGGGCTGCTCTGACCGCTCCCTCCATCTGCTCATCAGCTTTCAGGCCCTCCTGCTCCAGTCCTCATAGCTCTCACACCCACCTCCAGACACCCCTGCAGGCTCTGCACTCGCCCATCCCCTCTTTGCCCGGAAAGGGAGAGGGAAAGCCCAGTGCCTTTGTGTCTGTCCGTCCGTCTGTCTGTCTGTCCGTCTGTCTGTCCCCAGGGCTAACAAGCCTGTGTGGAGCCTGAACTGACTCTCCGCTCTCGAGAGCACGCCTCTGGGTTGCTGGCTTGTGCATGGCCTTTGCTTCCCACCTTCTGCCACGTTACTGTTCTGCGGACACGGTGTTGGTGTTGCTTTGGGACCTCCTGCTGTGTCAGTTGACTGCAGCTGATCATCCTTTGGGTGATAGCCAACTTGCCTTAGAAGCTGGAAAAGTCTCCTTAGACCTTTTGTTTAAAGGTCAGCCACATTTTCCATAAGATAAAAATACTCTCCTAAGCAGAGTGCTGCACTGTGGGTGAACATAGGCCTGAGATGCCGCTTTAAGAGCTAAAATGGGTCAGGCATCTGGCTGCTGGCCCTGTGCTGCCCCGCCTCAGAGGGAGGCCTCTTTACCACAGTGTCTGCTGCCAGTCCCAGCGGGGCAAGTGCTTGTCTCTGACCTTGAATAATCCTGGATCCTTTTATATTTGCCAGGTTCTTGCACGGCACCGAGAGGCTGCAGAGCTGTGAAAGCAAGTCGCCTTCCCTGTAGACTCCACCCACCCCAGCGCTCTGCTCACTCTAGTTAGCAGCGGGGGAGTGGGAGAGGGGGGCTCTATCCCAGGACTGTGGGTGTCGTTCCCTTCATGTGCCATGCGTTTCGCATTCTGTACCCAAAGCATCCGTGCGGGAATAAAGGACTGTGCTGAAGTCTGATCTGCTTGTCCTCTTCCCGTGTCCCTGTCCTGAACTCACCTGCTTCCCCACCCAGGACGCCTCTCCGCCCTGACCACGTAGGGCCCTTCTCTGCTTTCATGTGTATTTTTATTGTTTTATTCTTTTATTGAGTCTTGTAACCTGGGAAGGGGCTCCTTTGCAAGGTCAGACTGGCCCCAGATGCCCCCCCTGAGGTGTCTGGATGCTTGTGGCCACCCGCAAGCTGGCCAGGGTCACTCCGGTGCCAGGCACGCTCAGGCGCCTGCCCATTGATTGTGATACCGTGTGAAACGTTCATGTTACTTTCCCTGAACGTGTGTTTAGTAACACCTTCCATTTGCACGTCCTTGATGCTGCTCTAAGTATGCCATGTGTACAGTGTTTCACTTACTGCTTCCAACAGCCCCCCTACTCCCCACCCCCACCCCCCACCCTCACCCGGCTTCCAGAAGAGACAGCTGGGAGTCGGAAAGGGCAGCTGCCCAGGTCAGACGTTGTAGTCGCAGGGCTTTGCCCGGAGGAAGGGAACAGCCCGGAGGAGCTTGTGAAACAGTAGAGCTGAGGAGAGAGAGCCGGAGGGGGAAGAGAATGCTGGTGACACCAGGAGAGGGACGCGCTGTGTCAGAAGGGCCAGCGGGGGAAGAGGAAGGCTGCTGGGTTTATTTTCAGAAGAGAGGGGTGTGCTGTGGGTCAGGGGCGGGGGGGGGGCGGGGGCGCAGCTCGCCGACGGGTGGGGGCTGGGAAAGCCATGGGTGGACGGACAGTCACAAGGAAAAGGTTGGAGACTTTTTAAAGAGAATATTCCTTCTGGATTTTGACTTACCTAAGGAAGGAGGCCGTTCTCGTTTGTACCTTAGAGCCAGGTAGTCTTTGTTGTCCTTCATTAGGCTGCCCCATAGCAGGACCAACACTTTCTCTTAAATCAACAAACCCAATATAAGAGAAATCTGTAACTAAGGTTTAGCAGTGGTGCTCAACCTTCTGGCCCTTTAAATACAGTTCCTCATGTTGCGACCCAACCATAAAATTATTTTCGTGGCTGCTTCATAACTGTAATGTTGCTACTGTTATGAATCGTCATGTAAATATCTGATCTGCGGGATGGTCTTAGGCGACCCCTGTGAAAGGGTCGTTCGACCGCCAGAGGGGTCGCGATCCACAGGTTGAGAACCGCTGGTTTAAAGGAAGAGATGATTAGGAAATACTCAGCTCTTACAGCTTTAAACATTAATATGGGAGGATGCTGTTTTGTTCTTCCTGAATAACCAGAAATAGAAGAGAAAGGCAGGACAGACGCGGGGAAAGCAAAAATGCTGGGGAGAGTGGGAGGCCAGAGCCAAACCATTGCAGACCCCCAGGCCACGGCTGCTTGTTTAAACTGAGGTCCCCACAAACATCTGCTCAAAGTCAGCAGCCCACCCATCCCTGGACCAGAGTGACCTGTCAGAGATCACCTGTCACCCGGCCAAAGCCCATTGTCCACCCTTCCTAGGACTGGCCTAGAGCGCCTCCCACCTCCCCCAGCCCCACCCCACCCCCAGCACTAACCAAGCCCTCGATGCCCATGGTCCTCCCAGAAACTTAGGCCAGGTATGAGGCAGATGCCCCCTTGTAAGGGGAGGATCTGTCATTTATGTCAAACCTAAAGGGGTCTCTACCCCCTAAAAGGATTGGAAGCCTAGCTCTGGTCTTGGTGGGATTGCAGCCAGCAGGGCACAGCTATGGGGGAGTCCCCACTCCAGCACTAGCACGCCCTCAGGGTGCCTGCGCTCAGGGGCCTTCGTCGCCCTCTGGGAGCACTCTGACGAGGATACGAGGAGCAGGAAGTGGGCATGATGCCTTGTGAATACCACACGTACAGGGCGTCCCCAAAAATGTATGCACACTTTGAATCGTTGTTAATTCCAGTGGGTTAAATCGGAAAAGGATGAAGCATGGGAATCAATAACGATCCAAAGTGTGTTTACGTTTTGGGGGGACACCTGTGTTCAGATCTCAGCTACTGTTTGGTGACTTCCACCTCTTAAGTACAAACCTTCAGATTTAAATGAGAGCCTTCAGGGGCCATTGGGTTCTGGTTCAGTGCATCCTCTGCAGGCTTCAGGTTAGACTGATAAATTCGTTCTTCAAGATCTAGCTCCTTACCCACAAAATGGATGCGAGGCCACCGCCTGGGCGGCAGGAGGTGGGTGTGCGTTGTTCAGCTGAAGCTCTCAGCACAAATGGTTCTTTCAAATCCCAATCGAGGCAGAGTTTTCACAGCTCTTGTTTAAATCAGAACTGCATTTTTAAATAGCTGAATATAACTATAAGCCAGATGCAAATTAACAAGGTTTTAAAGACACACCATGGTTCAGTTTGGTATCTTTCTCAAAATGTCTTCATCTTATCCCAAGACTCAAATTCCAGTTCCTCCAAAGGCACCTGGAATGTCTTGCGTGGCCAGGCCCCCGGCTCGCACGCCTGTCTCAGCCTCAGAGCTGCCGCGAGGGGCCTTGCGGAGGACAGTGTTTGCTGGAGCTCCCTCACGCCTTTCTCCCTTCAAGGGACACAGGCTCTTTTCTAGGAACGTAAAACCCTCCGTGGCTGACTTATTTCCAGTCACCAGGTCGTGACTTTCTGTTCTCCTGAATAAGAGAGAATCACCTCTCCTCTCTCTCCCCTTAACATTACAGCTAAAGCTGCTGGCTGAGTGTTATCTGATTCTGAAATACAGTTCATCTCTAAAAATAGTCCCAACTACCCTGTGACTTGTGCAGCCATTTAGCATAAGGTTGCTTAGAAGTCTTTTTAAATAATGTTTAAATGATATTTAAACAGAGTTCCATGAAATGAATTAATAATTATACAGAGAACTCCTTTCATTTAACTTTTATTTAATATATTTTTGAAATTCTTTTCTGCTTTAACCATTATAGAAAACATAACCAATTTATAAAGTGTAATTCATTGTCTTTATTCTTAATTTCCTAAGTTTCCTCAAATCTTTTTTGGAATTTGGTGGAATAAAAGACCAAACAGCCAAATACTGCTTATCAATTCTCATTATACAGTCTTATCGATACATAAGACTAGTGGCCTGGTGTACAGATTTGTGCACATTGAAAGGAAATTAGAAGAAATATTTTAATATCGCTATTCGCCCTTTCTCTATAGTAGAAGTGTCAGAGATGAAAGAAAATTAGTAAAATGCATATGAAAATAATATATAAATTGATTAATAAGTAATAACATGATAGAAAAACAACAAAAACATGATATAAGCACAACATTGATAAAAACAATGACTGGTAAATTGATTAAACTTATTCTAATATATCCCTGTATACCACATTAAGAGTAAAAACCCTTTCAGAGTGCTTGACTAATTTCCCTTGTGATGAACTACTTACAACTTCAATGTCACATGATCTTCAAACTCGAGAGAAAGCAACATATAACTGACCATGTCCAAAAACAGGTTCAGGTAGGAATATGCCTACTCTGTCTAGATTGGCGCCAGCGAGAGCTTTATATGTATCACGCATGCGTGAGTCACCGTTTATTTTAAATTGCCAGTGCGCTTATATACATAGATTGGACTCAGGAGCTTTTCTGTCAGCTGTATGTTAATACAGTTCCTTTGCACTTGGACCCAATAGTTTTTCAGTGTATGATTTCTGATGCAATTCTCCATTTTTTTATAGGCATGTTTTCCACAAGTCCTGCGTGGATCCCTGGCTTAGTGAACACTGTACCTGTCCTATGTGCAAACTGAACATTTTGAAGGCCCTGGGAATTGTGGTATGTTGCCTGTTTTGTGAAGTATCATCTCTCAGTGTAACTGAACAGCACAAGTGGACGGTTGCCTCTCATGAGAAGACACTGGCTCCTTTGCCAGACATGGTGTCCGACCGCGCTTCTCCCAGCCCATCTCGGGAACTCCCACAGAGAAGGGCAGGCACTGTGCTGGCCCCCAAGGGCGCCTGTCAGTGGTGGGCGTGTGGGGAAGAACTGAAAAAAGGAACAGAATGTAGATGGGCTTCATTCCAGTAGCAATTTTTCCTGCGTTCAGCATAACATAGAACTGTGTCATCACTTCTGTTCCCTCCTCTTGAATTTGGCTTTGTTCTCCTGGGCGTTGGTAAGTGGCAGCAGCGAAGGTGGGCGGTGGCAGCCCTGGGCGAACCTTGACCCCCGCAGTGGCGTTGGTGGGGCACAAAGAGCACTTCAGCTCTGGCGGGGCAAGTGGGCGCTGAGCCGCCAGGACCCCCGAGACTTCCTACAGTTACAGTTCCTTCATTAAGAGAAGCGTATATCCAGGATTATTGCTTTTTAGACCAAAAATTAAAAAAAATACTCTCTTGTCTCCAAATAAAGAATGAATGGATAATCTCCTTATGAGCGAAAAGTTGAGTTTGACCCAACAGACGAATCCCCATTTTAGCTTGGCAGCCCAGAGCAGGCCTCAGCATTCCTGTTTGACATGCACTCGCAGGTGACAGTTCAGGTGCAGCCCTAAAGGGACAGGGTTTTCAGCACCGTGGATGCTCGGACTGCCTCGCAGGGTCCCTGGCCTCAGCTAAAGGCCAGGAGCATGGCCTCCTGGTCACACTATAGACACGTCTCCAGACATTGCCAAACGTCCCTTGAGGGACAAAGTCTCCCCCGTTTGTGGGGTGTAACATATAGCTGCCATCGTGTCTGCATGTGGAAGACACTGGAAAATACTAACTTAGCCTCTTGTTGCCTCCAGCCTCCTTGGTGGTTTTTTGTTTTGTTTTTAATCCTATTTCAACTGCTAATACTTTTCCTCCGTTTTAATGAAAATCCTTCTAAAATGTATTACAAGCCACCATGGTTCCTTGTATGTAAAAAATAATAATAATAATAAACCTAACTGTCATTATAAGCACCAGTGATTACACAGTTGGGCTTTGGGCTGATGTAGAACGAAATTATTTTGCCTAGGAAGCTATTTGTGTTAGGTGTAGTTTGCTGTGTGTTTATAAGCTGCTCTCAGCCACCATTCCCAACCCTGCTTCTAACATGCTATCTGCTATCGGCTAAAAGGATGAAGGTTGCTAGGGAAACCAAACATCCATATTGTGAAATCAGAAGACTTGCATATCCACTTGTCAGTTGGTAAGCTTTGGCCCCAAGGCAGCTCTGTGCCTCTCCAGGATTAGACGCTGAGGTTTTGAAACCATTTTCTTACAGTTCAAAAGTCTTTTCAGCATTATCTGCTCTTGGTTTTAAGCTTTACTTGTGTTTAAAGGAGGAAGATATTTAAAAACTGACGACTAGATAAATGGAGCATTACAGAGAAGTTACTAGGATGAAGGGGTGTTGTATGTTATCTGCTGTCCTTGAGCATTGAACCAAAGTTACATCCTTGACTATTGGTCAGCTTTATACTAAGACTAGAGGCCCAGTGCATGAATTCATGCATGGTGAGGGGGGAGGGGGTGTGGGGGGAGGGAGTGGTGGTGGACTGTGGGTGGTGGTTGGCTGGCCACAAGAGGTTGGCTGTGGGAGCGCACTGACCATCAGGGGGCAGCTTCTGCGTTGAGCGTCTATCCCCTGGTGGTCAGTGCGTGTCATAGCGACTGGTCGTTCAGTCATAACAGTCACTTATGCTCTTATATATATAGACTAGAGGCCCGGTGCAAAAAAATTTGTGCACTCGGGGGGGAAGGGGGGTCCCTCAGCACGGCCTGTGCCCTCTCGCAGTCTGGGACCCCTCGGGAGATACAACCTGCTGGCTTAGGCCTGCTCCCAGGTGGCAGAGGGCAGGCCTAATTCCTAGGTGCAGCCCCTGGTTGGGCTCAGAGCAGGGCCGATTGGGGAGTTGGGGCGCCGCCCCCTGTCATGCACAGAGCAGGGCGGATTGGGAGGTTGCGATGCCACCCTCAGTCACGCTCAGGGTAGGGCCGATTGGGGGGTTGGGGCACCGCCCCCTGTCACACTCAAGGCAGGGTTGATGGGGAGGTTGTGGCGCCACCCCCTGTCATGCACAGAGCAGGGTCAATCAGGGGGTTGGGGAGCTCCCCCTGTCACGCACAGAGCAGGGCCGATAGGGGAGTTGGGGCACCCCCCCATCACACACAGAGCAAGGCAGATCAGGGGGTTGGGTGCTGCCCTCTGTCACCCACAGAGCAGGGCCGATCAGGGGGTTAGGACGCCACCACTCTCACACTCAGGGCAGGACCGATGGGGAGGTTATGGCTCTACCCCATCACACACAGAGCAGGGCCCGTGGGGGGTGGGGGGTTGGGGCGCCACCCTCTATCACCCACAGAGCAGGGCCGATCAGGGGGTTGGGGCACCGCCACTATCACACTCAGGGCAGGGCTGATGGGGAGGTTATGGCTCTACCCCGTCACAGAGCAGGGCCCGTGGAGTTGGGGGGTTGGGGCGCCGCACCCTGTCACACACAGAGCCGCAGGGAGATCAGGGGGTTGGGGCACATTCCCTGTCAGGAACAGAGCAGGGTAGATAGGGAGGTTGTGGCCCCGCCCCCTGTCACTCACAGAGCCGCAGGGTGATCAGTGGGTTTGGGCGCTACCCCCTGTCACGCTGATCCCGGTGCTGGGAGGCATATTACCCTTTTACTATATAGAATAGAGGCCTGGTGCATGGGTGGGGCTGGCTGGTTTGCCCTGAAGGGTGTCCTGGATCAGGGTGGGGGTCCCCACTGGGGTGCCTGGCCAGCCTGGATGAGGGGACGATGACTGTTTGCAGCTGGTCACACACCCTTCAGGGTGGGGGTCCCTACTGGGGTGCCTGGCCAGTCTGGGTGAGGGGCTGAGGGCTGTTTTCAGGCTGGGACTGAAGCTCCCAACTGCTCCTTTTTTTCTTTTTTCTTTTTTATTCTGGGCCACCTTTAGCTCTGAGGCTCCAGCTGTTAGGCCTCCGCTCCTGAAAGCAGGTATCTGGTTTGTTTCGGTTCTATAATCGAAACTCTGTATCAACTCCAGCTCTGAGATCCCAGCTGGCTGAAAGCTGGTTTCTGGGGTTTTGTTTAGCTTCTGTATTTGTTACAATGTTTCTTAAACTGCAAGCTCAGAGGCCGGCAAGGCAGGCGGGGAACGTTGCAGTCCTCTGTCACTGAAGCAAGCAAGCCTCATGTTCAGTTTAAGCTGCCTGGCTGCCGGCCGCCATCTTGGCTGGCAGTTAATTTGCTTATCACCCTGATTAGCCAATGGGAAGGGTAGCGGTCGTACGCCAATTACCATGTTTCTCTTTTATTAGATAGGATGTGCTCTGCCTCTGAGCCTCATCCACAAGGTTGTCATTTTTTTATAAACGTAAAGTAATCCAATTTTCTCAGTTCTGCAATGGATTTTGGTTTTCCTTAGTACCTTTTTTGGGAGGAATTACCTGTTTCTTTTTTTTTTTACCTTTTTATTTTAAAGAAAACCTCTTGGGAAAAGGTAGTGGAAAAGGTAGATGGGGAGAAAAATGACAGGAAATCTTGTGGAAAAAACTTGGTGAAGTCATTTCAACACAGTGTCAAACCTTTAGAAATGGTTATTCTTACAAGTCCTTTTAATCTGGAAATATTTTGCAGCCCAATTTGCCCTGCACTGATAACGTAGTGCTCGACATGGAAAGGCTCACCAGGACCCAGGCGGTGAACCGGAGATCCGCCCTCGCTGACCTCGCCAGCGACAACGCCCTCGGCCTCGAACCGCTTCGCACGTCGGGGATCTCGCCTCTTCCCCAGGACGGGGAGCTCACGCCGAGGACGGGGGAGATCAACATTGCAGTGACAAGTAAGTGGGCCCTGTGCCCGGCGAGCAGCAGGTTTCTGCTGCCGTTTGCCGTGTTGACAGTCCGGAGGAGAGTTGAGTGAGTCACGGGACAGTGACAGTCTGTAGCCAATGGGTACTTTTGTTAAAACCGCTGTTGGAGATAAGAAACTTGCTTTATGAAGGGAGCTTGTGTGTCTGTGGAATTAAATGACGAGCTGCCCTGACCAGTAGTTGTTCAGAGGTTTGTCTCAGTAGCTGTTTAAGAAACATGTTTTGAAATGATGTGATGCAGACGGGCGTTTCAAAAGGCCCTGCACATGGGGGAGGGTGTGACTGAGTGCTGGTTCCCAGGCTGCACAGCCTCCCGAGCAGCTAACCCAGAATCGGACCTCACAAGTCACGACCTCAGGGTTAGCTGAGGTGGCCTCCGCTGCTCACTGTATCTCGCACTGTGTGTGGAGTTGGGTGTTTGGCGCTCACCTCTTTGGTATAGTTGTCCACACGGCGGGAGAAGAGCCGAAGGGGATCTGCCCTAAATGCTCTTGGGCTCGTTGTGAGCATCATCAATGCCGAACCATTGACAAAAGAGAAGCAACCCAGTGTTTGATGGCCAGACCTAAGTCCGTGTGAGTGGCTGGTGGGTGTGCCTGTGGCCTTGTGGATATTCACCTGTAGCCAGTCCGCTGTTTCTTCAGTTCTGTTCTTTCCTTGTTATTTTCATCTAACAACTCGTCACCCCATCTCATCACCACTCTGGTGCTGCCTTTTCCAGAATGTGCTCTTGCTTGCCTCTAGCTTCAAGCCCTAAACCTAATGAGACTCCACTTAACTCAGAGTCAGTGCAATAGTAAAGCTGTTAAGAAATATTTTCCCCTTCACATAGTAAGACTTGTGTGGACTGTTCAGTTAACGTATATATGTTTCTCAGCAACCAGAAGTTACTAGAAAATTATTTTCCAGGTTTTATTCTATCATTTGTCTAAACTCAAGGAGACTTCATTCAGTTATACAATAAGTGAAACTAGTCTTCCATATGGTTTGACTCATTTCTGACCATTTCCAAATGATTTATTTTAACAGCACTTCATATTTTTCTCTGTTGATATTTAGGTTTTATGCTCTAGATTTTTTTAATTGATCAAGCAGTAAAAAGTTGTTTGTTTGTTAATGAGTTTTTGTAGGCCCTTCATTGATCAACACTTATTGAGCACCTACTACAACATTAAGTACTGATTATTCCATTATATTTTATGTAGAAATGTCCTTTCAGCATCGTCTATTTTGATGATAAAAGATACTACTTCATTCATCAAATTAATCACCGTGAGAAGAATTTATGCATGTTAATAAATAAAATTCATGTGGTTAAATCACGCCACAGCTGCCTCTATTTTCCCTCAAAACTCTGTAGCACCATAGCAACTACAGTGATTCAGACAGCGCCCACTGTGTGCAAGGCACTGTGCTAATACACCCTGGAGGTCAGAGGTGACAAGACCCCGGCTGCACACCCCTGAGCCCATCAGTATTGTTATGATATAGGTGTTTATTTCCTTTTGGTTACTAGCTTTATCACTACAGCCCACACATAGATGGATGGTACAGTCAGAAATCACTGAAGTTCTGAAAGTTAGTCTCTTACCTTGTATAAAAGTCTCTAGGTAGATGACCAATCATCTCTTAATTTTTTTAAATGCCATTATACATTTTTCCTAACTTAAAATATATGCGTGTAAAGTGGTGCATTTTGTATGGGTTCTTGAATGTTTATTTTGACTTAAAAAAAACTCACAAATTCACTCTAATGAGAAAGCGATAATCCAAGGAGCAGTGGCTGCATTGTTATTTAAAAAGAATGACTTTGCCAAGTCTTTTAATAATATCAACCAAGGTGGGCAGAGAATTAAAGATCACCATTTTTAAAATCCAGTGAAAGTAGAATCACCTTATTCTAGAAAATTCCTAGAATTGCACACACTGTTTTTGCAAAGTTGTAGGATTCATGAAAACCAAATTAAGAAACACACAAGTTGCACACAGCTTTTGCATATAAACAGCTGTCATTTCAAGCAGGAATCTCTTCTCTCTGCCTTAATGCAGACATGTGGGAATTTTACTGTGTGACACTTTGGTAAGCCAGCCCTGGTCAGTGTACACTGTAGCAGACGTTTGAGAGTTCAGACTTTTAGGACGTCAGATTGGTTCTCAGGTTATTTTCAAGATTCTCAGTAAATATTGTATTTGGAAATTTGCAATACAGACTTTGTAAAATATAAACTGACTTCCTGGACCTAGAGTGAGACTAGATAAGAATCCTTAGAGGCTGCCAGAGGCTTTCAACTCCGTGATGGGCCAGGTGTCCTGAGTCACCTACCTTCTTCCTAAAGCTTGACAGAGCCAACCAGCCAGGCTGCTTCCAGCGCTGGGGCTGGGGAGGGCAGTCCTCATTGGGAGACGCCAATAGCATGTGCTTTTTAAGTAAAGACTCTAAGTGACCCTCGCATAAGAGAAAAGAAGGTGGAAGTGAATGCCGCAGAGGGCCAGCTGCGGACTGCCTACAAGACCCTTGGGACCCACCACTCCATGTTTCTAAGCCATTCTCCAAGAATGAATGACATAACCGTGCAGACGTGACAGAATGAAGAAGGAAAGGTCTCATGTTTGGCTAGTCCACTTTACTGTCACTTAATTTGACAAGTGAAAAAATCAACATCCATGTGCAATTTTATGTACGTATTTTCACTACAGTTTCTGATGGCCACACTCCTCACAGACCTCAGGACCTGAACTGGAAGAAATATTTGGGCCATGCTTTCCTCTCTCCCTTGCAGCTTTCACCACTCCTTCCACTAACCTTCTCCAGTTAGTAGCTCTCTGGCACACCTCCTCCTGCTTCACTTCCTTGAGCCAGTCTGGGCTCACACCTCCGTTGACGTCTGCGTCGTTGCTTTTGAGGGAAATGTTGACATCGATTTGACTTAAGCCTTCTCCCCAGAGTGATTTCCTCCCTTTCCTTTGTCAACAGAAGAATGGTTTATTATTGCCAGTTTTGGCCTCCTCAGTGCTCTCACACTCTGCTACATGATCATCAGAGCCACAGCTAGCTTGAATGCTAATGAGTAAGTAACAAATTGTTTTTTGGATTGCATGTGCCAGATCCCAGGAAAATATGTAGAGAAACTTTAATAAAGATGGTGAGAATTGGCTTTCACCCGTTTCATACTGATTCTGATGGGATCACACCTAGCACAACCATTTATTTCAGGAACAGTCCCTCAGATTGGGAGCTCACCTCGCTCAGCCACAGTAGCTCGCTTGAGAAAAGATCCAGGGCTTCTTAGCCACACGTTTAGAGTGAACAACCATGTGATGCTGATGCCACAGGAGCCGGTACAGCTGAGGATAAAGGCATTTGTGTCCTGGTCACTGACAGGAACAGCCCCTATAAAGGCCATGTACCTGTCGGACGTGACCTGGAGTCTATGCCCTGAGCTTTGGGTGGAGCACTGCACCCTGGCCGAAGGTCACAGAACAGGGACGTGGATGTTTAGCCTGCAAGGAAGAGGCAAAGATGCGATCAGGAAACAGGAGTGAAGGGAGGAGGAAGTAACTGTAAGCTGTACATCCAGAGGCAAAACAAGGACCAAAGAGTAGGTTACAGGAAGGCAGATGTCACCCCGGTGACAGGAAGACTCTGTCGGAGGCTACTTGCCAGGGAGGTGGTTTGCTGTGGAGAGCGGGGAATGCTCAGGACTAGGGAGCTGGAGGTCACTTGTCAGGGCTGCTGTAGGTGAGGTTTTTCAGAGGATGGAACATTGGGTTAGATGGCTGTTTCCGTCCATTTTGATCCAGTGATTTTTCCAAGATTAGCTTTCCATAGGGTAAGAAAAAAAAACGGTTTTTGTTTTGTTTTGTTTTGTTTTGTTTTGTTTGGGCATTTACTGTAGGATAATGTTCAATCATTTACCAGTATTCAGGCAAACTAATTCAAGACGGGAGCACCCCTGGGACACTGCCCAAATCTATAATAATAAAAGCGTAATATGCTAATTAGACCGGACAGCTGAACAACCTTCTGGACAACCTTCCAGACGAAACCTAGGCTGCGAGGGCTGAGGCAAGTCGCCGAGGCTGCGAGCACCAAGCCCTTGCAGAATTTCATGCATTGGACCTCTAGTCTGAACATAAATGGTACAGGTGGGATTCATGTGCTGCCCACATTCAATTATGTCTGCCATTTCATAACCAACCAAGCTCATGTAATGGATTCAATTAAATGCTCATTGTTCAGCTGTAGAAACTATGGATAAGTAACCTCCAGTTCAGTGACATGATTTTATTGCCTCTCAGCTGATCTGTTGGCTGGATGCTTGTAGGAAGTGCCCTTGGCATTCCTGAAGGATGACGTGTTGGGGAGTGTCATAGTCAGTAGGCAATCTTCAACCTTCAAATTCTTCAGCCTCGCCCAACAGGTCACCAGCTGGCTGTTTCTGTTGAGCCCAGCTGATGCAGTTTTACTTCGACACACACAATATTACCTGCTCATACTCTGGAGGCAGACATACATGAACATGATTCCCTGAGCTGGGAAGTTATATTTCTCTGAAGGTCATTTTAGTCCTTCATGAAACAAGGATAATGGTAGGAGTACATCATAGGGTTGTTGTGGGAATTAGCACCTGAAGTGTTTAGCACAGTGCCTGGTACATAATTAGTGCTCAATAAATGTTAGCCCATCAATTCCACTGAGCTTTTTTAAGTTCTGTAAGACAGCCATCTGCCTTTATCATTTTCTTTCATGAAATAGATTACAGAGTCATAGGAGCCCTGCGAGTGCCTGTGATTCAAACCAGTTTGGAGGGAAATACTCATTTCACCTGCAGTCACCTCTTTTGCTTACTCCCATGCTGACCCATCAGGCTAGATGATTTCACAAATGAGTGAAAACTAGTCACAGCAAATAGTTGTCACTATGAGCACTTTTAGAAAATTTTAAAGTAATTTAATGGTCAGCTTGCAGCCACTCAGAATCGGCCAGATGCTCAGTTCATGCATCAGATATTTCAGAGAATGCTCAATAGACATGTTACCTATTAGAAATCAGAGTACTTGAAACATCATATTTCAGTTCCATCCATAAATGCCTGCATGACTTAGAATCTAAGTCATAGATCTTAGATCCATGTCTTAGTCCAACCTTCCTCCCATTAGCCTTGATGCTGCAATTATTCATTTGAATATTCTGTGCCTTCAATCAAAGCCATTCTGAAAGATGATTTTCATGATCCCATTTAAAGAGAGAAATTGAGAGAGTGTGAGAGAGAGTGTGGGGAGATGCATGAAAGATGGTCACCAGAATATTAATGGTGAATCTTAATTTAGTGGACTTACGGTGTTTTTCTCTCCTATTGTGCTTTTATGTGTTGATGTTTTTATAGCATGAATGACTTAATTTTTAAAAGCCTTTTTAATTGTAAGAGATAATAGTCACTCAATGTCTCTTCCCCCAAAATGTTGATGAAAAATTTTAATTCCAGAGAAAAGTTTATTTTAGCAAATAAATTTGTAAGTATTCTTCATTAATGAATTTTTTGAAATCTATCTTACTTCCCTTTTTGGCTTTACCAAAAATTTACAACCAAAATAAGATTGCCTTTGCAACTTAATAGTTCACTTTTAATTTTCTAGGTAACCTCATTCATTTGTAAGATAATCTTCTATTACAGTTTACTTTTCTGACCGTGTTACACTGAACTTGTGTTGTGATTTAAGCCAGACCTAGACGCAGTCACTTGTGAAAATTTGTGAGCAAGATGAAGCAGCACTGTCCCGCTGAAAGGGCAGGCATGCAGCACCCCCTGGCACCCCCTGGCGGGCCTCGGCCTCCACCCACCCGGAGGATTGCTGCCCGCAGGGGCGAGCGCACTGCCATCTCCCTCACCCCCGCTGCAGGGTTACCCAGGGCTTGACGCTACTGGCTTAATCAGGAGTCAATCAAAAGTCCATGTACCTGGGGTCACTCCTACTGTGAGGAAATATTCCAGGTACTCAACCATCACTAATTGTGCTTTTTAATTTTTTTAACATTGCAAATCTAGTGAATTTTGAGACTTTGCAATATAAACAGGATAGTAGTTAAAGAAGCAAATAAACCAAGGTAAATATATTTTTATATATTGAGTTTCATACCTCTGTTTCTTAGTACCTAAGTAAGCAAGGTTATTGAAGTTCAGTTTCCAAGGAGGTTTTCTCCTCTACTTCATTATTCAAATGAATCTTGTTAAAGCCTAGCATTTACAGGCTTATATTTGTGTCAAGCTAATTTTCTCTCAACAGAAGAAAAGTAAATACTGTCTTTTTTTTTTTTTTTTGTCTTTTTTTTTTTTTGAGGAACAAGTTATAAGTAAAATCTATGGGTGATGTAGGAGATATTTTGAGTTGAGTGGAAGGATGAGTTAGATAGTCTCTACAGCCCATTCTCAGTTCCTAGATTTGGATTCATGGAAATCATGTCCTGAAATTTGCCGAGTGTAACCATACATTGAAGATTGACACAGTCTCGGCAGGAGGAAGTCGGCTGTGGTTAGCATGATGAAGTGACTGGGACAAATGTCAAATCCTGTGCAATGCCCCAGACCCAGCTGCCGGCTCTGCAGCAGGCCAGCGGCCTGGGCTGTCTCCCAGCACCCTTCCTGAGTGGTCCTCCGTGGGTCACGGTAGAAGCATCTAGACCAGCCATGGGCAAACTACCGCCCACGGGCCGGATCCGGCCCGTTTGAGATGAATAAAACTAAAAAAAAAAAAAAAAAGACCGTACCCTTTCATGTAATGATGTTTACTTTGAATTTATATTAGTTCACACAAACACTCCATCCATGCTTTTGTTCCGGCCCTCCGGTCCAGTTTAAGAACCCATTGTGGCCCTCAAGTCAGAAAGTTTGCCCACCCCTGGTCTAGACCACATCAAAGGAATTGATGACTCTGGTTTACTCTCCACTCAATATTTCTGAACTGTTCTGCTCAGACTTTAAGAGGAGCACTGACATATCTCAATATAAAAGGGTCTGAAAATTCAAGATTTGATGTCTTGGGGAAGCTTAGCTTAGAAAAAGAGGAACCTGGGTGAGATGAGAGGTGTCTCCAGGTGCTGGGAGGATCCCAAAGATGAGAATAGCCCCTACCAAGACCGTACTCCTGCACTGGGCTCTGGGCTCTGTTACTCCCACCTGGCCCCGTTAATACTCCGGACAGTCCCTGGTGAGTGTCTGGGGCTCACAGAAGCAACACTCACTGTGACACCTTCTGGAGGCATCCGCAGGGAGGTAGACTTCCACTTGACGTAAGAAAGAGCTTCTGTCAGTCAGAATTGTCCCCCGGGACAGCATGTCTTGAAGGCTAGCCTTCTGGTTGTTAGTGCTAGTCGTGAGCTCTTACATTGATTTACGATCCATGAATAAGTTTGAAAAACTCTGATCTAAAGAACTTTCAATTTTTAGTTCTCAGCTGTTTGCTCACACTAGCACCGTCTTTGTTTATTTTTCTGAGAGAGCCTTTCTGTAACGATGCCAGCGAAGATTTGAACTTGTCTGAGCGGGTTAACGAACGCTGTTCTTCATCTGAGCATTTGCTTTTCCTGTTGGCCTCCCTGAGCCTGAGATACATGCAGAGGAGTAACCTCAGGCCTATCCGGCCTAAGTGACCCCGAGAAATGGCGTAGGAAGCGGAGCCTGGCATTGACACGGCGTCCTGGGTCAGTCCTTTCCCTGCACCGCGTGTCTCTGCTGCTCCGGAGAGCGAGCCGTTGAAGGGCTCAGCAGTGTGGGGGAAGATGACAGATTTGGTTTTCTAAAAACAGTATGACAAAAAGAATTAAAAGCAGTGGGACCTTTGATTGGACTTCTGTACTGTCTTTGGTAGTGGGCTTTTTATTTTTTTCCAGAAGTACCTTTAATGTTATGGCTGCATTAGTTTATAATAAGTAAGTTTAATATTTTTGATTCACCCATTAAAAGTCCTCATATCTGAGAGCCAGCTTTTCTGAGGAAATATCACCAAAACAATGTATCTTACATAAGCACTAGAGCAGTGGTCGGCAAACTGCGGTTCGGCAAACCGCGGCTCGCGAGCCACATGCGGCTCTTTGGCCCCTTCAGTGTGGCTCTTCCCCAAAATACCACGTGCGGGAGCGCACATACAGTGCGATTGAAACTTCGTGGCCCATGTGCAGAAGTCGGTTTGCCGACCACGGCACTAGAGTCATTAATAAAGCCTAGAGCTTACGTGAAGCTACTGTGAATGGTGTTTCATTGCTCAGATGCCAGTGTGCCCTGCATGCCAGCCTGGGGCCCGGCTGTGCCGCTCAGTGCCCTGCAGCGTTGACCTGAGCCGAGCACTTGCCACCGGAGATGAGCTGGGTAGCTCAGTACCACACAGGTGGGGTTGCACAGGCTTCCTGCAGGGAGTGACTTAGAAGCAAGCTGGGCATCACTGGGCACAAGCGAGGAAAAGGCAGAGCAGCTCAGGGAGTTGTGTTTGCTGTGTCTGCTGTAGGTGGCAGTGGCGGTGGTAGGCAGACTCTAGAATTTGAATGTTATTCTTGTAAACGGTGTGTAATGTGTAAGGCTTTTCAGCAAAAAGTAATTCCTGGAGGCTGAGAAGCTGCTCCGGCTGGTAGACTGGAGGCAGGAAGATAAGGGAGGTAAAATGCAAAATTGAATGAGGAAGTCAGGAAGGAGATGAAATCAAGAAATGTTAGCGATTGTGTGGTAACAGGTAATGGTTTGAACGAGGGACCTGGAACTCAGCAAAGAGAAAAGTGGGCAGAAGTGGGGACCGGATTGGGAACCTGGAAGTGAACCGGGCAGCGCAGGGTTCAGGAAGGAGGGCGGTCCTGGTCCCCTAGTGGCGCTGCAGGCAGGCAGCACTAGCCCAGGGCAGTGAGGAAGCAGCAGAGACTTGAGGTGCCTCAGGCACTGATGTAGGCACACGTACCCATGATTCGGGGAGTTCCCATAAGAGCCATACCTCCATGGAAGTCCGTGCTCTTCACATATTATTTCAAAATAAATAATGGCATTCTTGTTTGAGGAAAAGGAGGAGCATGTTCTAAGAACAACAGCGACAGATTTCAGGACACTCAGTTTGAGCATGTGTTAAATCAGGAAAAGTTCAATTGTGGAGTTGTCCCCACCTTTTAAACAGGAAGCTGTTAGCCTACACCAGTGATGGCGAACCTATGACACGCGTGTCAGGTGACACGCGAACTCATTTTTTTGGTTTATTTTTCTTTGTTAAATGGCATTTAAATATATAAAATAAATATCAAAAATATAAGTCTGTTTTACTATGGTTGCAAATATCAAAAAATTTCTCTATGTGACACGGCTCCAGAGTTGAGTTAGGATTTTTCAAACTGCTGACACGCCGAGCTCAAAAGGTTCGCCATCACTGGCCTACACTGTCGCTGCATTTCTCTGGGAACACTAACACATTCTAAGGGGACGTGGATCTGAGGCTGCTGAGTTCAGGGAAATGCCGATGGCTTAACTGGCTTCCCCGGGGGCTTGGGAAATAGCTTGGGAAAAGCGGGGACAACCCTCGGCCACTGTCGGTTAGGATCCCTTCCTCTGTTATTTTAAAACATTGACAACTACCCTTTCACTAATGCCTGACCTTTTTTCCTTTTATTCCATAGGGTAGAATGGTTTTAAAGAAGAAACAAACTGCTTTCTGACTGATTGCCTTGAAGGGAAAAAAAGAACCTATTTTTGTGCATCATTTACCAATCATGCCACACAAGCATTTATTTTTAGTACATTTTATTTTTTCATAAATTGCTAATGCCAAAGCTTTGTATTAAAATAAATAAATAATAAAGTGAAAGGCTGTGCTGTTGCGTGTTCTTCGCCCACTTGTGTTTGGACGGCTGACTTGGAGGTCACGTGCCCAGGTTTCTGTTTCAGAGACAGAACGTGCTCGCGACTCCCCCTGGGGGGACCAGTGCCACTCATTCTGTTGGCATTTTCATGTTGGCTCCTACTGTGCCCGACTAGGACCCCAGCCTGTGTGTGGTAATGTCCTTCGGGCTCTTCAAGGTCACCATTCACTCTGATGTATCTTGTTCCATTGTTTGTGGTTGATATCCCTCCAGCCACAACGGCAGCTCCAGGGACATGACATTGCATCGCTTGCCACTATCTGCCTACCTAGTAGAGTGCTGTGCACATAGTAAGTGCTCAATAAATATTTGTGGGATGAAGGGTTAAGTGTAAGAAAAAAATCTCCAAAAGTCTCGCTGATTAATAAATCTGTCTGACTTTTTTAAACCTAGTTTTTTACAGCATCCTTTTAAATATAGCAAATTCTAAAAAGTTGGATGAAAGCAATTTTACATATATAAATGGTATATTTTTGCTTTATTGATGAGCAAGACGTTGAAATATTTTGTTATATTGAATCATATGAGCTTGAAGAATTATCAGTCTGTGTTTCACCCGAGGATATTTTTCCATTGATAATTTTGGAGAGAGTGGGAGGGAGAGAGAGAAACATCAATGTGAGAGAGACGTTGATGTGGCTGCCTCTTGCACACGCCCCAACCGGCGACCCTTCTGTGTACAGGCCAGTGTTCTACCACTGAGCCACACTGGCTGGGGTCATATGTGCGACATTTTGAGCACTGAGTTCTCAGCCTTCCACCTCAGCATACCTGAGGGTGAGAACATATTCCCGTTGGTAGCAGGTTCCTTCAGCAGTCATGCTCAAATTGGTAGGCTGGGTTGAAGATTTTTTTCCTTTGTTTTGTTTTTTGTTTTTTTAGCTATAATTCACATACCATAAAACTTACCCTTTTAAAGGGTAAGCCATTTCAGGGGTTTTTAGTATACTCACAAGGTTGTACAACCATCACAACTGTCTAACTACGTAGCGTTTTCATCACTTCAAAAATGAAGTCCTGTACCCATTAACAGTAACCTCTCACTAATCTACTCTGTCTCTATGGACTTACCTACCCTGGACGTTTTCTATAAATACAATTATACAGTATGTGGCCTTTTAATCCTATATAATAAAAGCCTAATATGCAAATCGACTGAACGGCAGGACGACTGGTTGCTATGACACACACTGACCATCAGGGGGCAGACACTCAACACAGGAGCTGCCCACAGGCCCCGACAGGTGGCAGTGGAGGATAGGGCTGGCGAGCAGGTGGCGCCAGGCCAGCCAAGGCAGGTGCCAGCAGGGCCCCCTCAGTTTCCCCACCAGTCACCACACAGATCAGCCCTGATCGCCTGCCAGGCCTAGGGACCCTACCTGTGCATGAATTTCATGCACCGGACCTCTAATGTATACACACACACACATACACACACAGACGTATCTGTGTATATGTATTTTTTTTTTTTATTTCAGAGAGGAAGGGAAAGGAAGAGAGAGATAGAAACTTCAATGATGAGAGAATCGTTGATTGGCTGCCTCCTGCTGGCAATCGGGGGACATGTGCCCTGACCAGGAATCAAACTGTGACCTCCTGATTCATAGGTCAATGCTCAACCACTGACCCATGCTGGTTGGGCAGCATGTGGCCTGTTGTGTCTGGCTAATGTCTTCAAGTTTTATCCATGTTGTAGCAGTAACAGGACTTTATTCTTTTTTGTGGTTGAATAATATTCCATTACATAGATACACCACATTTTGTTCATCCAGTCAGCCAGTGATGGCTGTTGGGTTCCCACCTTTTGACTGTTGTAAACAAAGCTAGTATAAACATTAGTGAGTGGGTTTTGTGTGAACTTATCTTTTCAGTTCTCTTGGTACATTTCTAGGAGTGGAATTGCTGGGTCATAGCGTAACTTGATAAATTTAAATTGTTGAAAACTGCCAAAATGTTCTCCAAAGCAGCTGTACAATTTCACAATGTACATCCTCCACATCCTCACCAGCACTTACTACTTTTCTTTTTGAAAAAATTACAGCCATATTTTTAGTGAGTGTACAGTAGCACCTCATTTTGGTTTTGATTTACATTTCCCTAATGAGTAATGATTTGAGTATCTTTTCATTTGCTTGTTGGCCACTTGAGTGTCTTCTTTAGAAAAACGTCTATTCAAGTCCTTTGCACATTTTTAATTGGACTATTTGACTTTTTGTTGTTGAATTGTAAGAGTTCATTATATATTCCAGATATTAGACCCTTATCAGACATATGATTTGCAAGCATTTTCTCTTAAAGTCCTTTTTTCCTTTCTTTTTTATTTTAATAATTTTTTTTATTTCAGAGAGGGAGAGACATAAAAACAAACATCAATGATGAGAGCTGCCTCCTGCACACCCCACATTGGAGATTGAGCCACAACCTGGGCAAGTGCCCTGACTGAGAATCAAACCGTGACCTCCTGGTTCACAGGTTGACAGTCATTGAACCACCCCCGTTGGGCTACAATTGCCTTTTATAAAACCGCATTCCCTTCCCCTGCAGTCGTCCCTGTCTTTTTGTTTTTAATTAAAATATAGTTGGTGCCTTGGCTGGTGTACTCAGTGGTTAGAGTGTCGACCCACGCACAGAAGGGTCGTAGGTTTGATTCCAGGTCAAGGGCACGTTACCTGGGTTTCAGGTTCAATCCCCAGCCAGGGTGCATTCAGGAGGTAAACAATCAATATATCTTGCTCACATTGATGTTTCTCTCTCTTTTTCGTCCTTCCCTCCTCTCCCTCTCTCTCCCACTCTCTCTAAAAATTCTATGGAAAAAATATCCTCAGGTGAGGGTTAACTCATTATATATTATATATATTTTATATATTAATTAAAGGCCCAGTACACAGATTCATGCACATTGAGAGGAAATTAATTAGCAGGTGGCCTGCAGGGCAGGACTGGGCAAGACGGGCTGGACACGCCCTGGAGCCAACCTCTCACAGTCCCTCCCTGGCCAGCCACATCTGGGGCGGTGCCAGGGCTCAAAGGGCATCTTCGGAGTGAGCGGGGTCCCTCTGGCAGGTGGGGTCCCTCAGCCTGGCCTCCAGGGATTGGGCCAAAACTGCCTCTCCGACACCCCCAAGGGGTATGGATTGTGAGAGGGCGGTCCTTGGGTGACGCACCCCAGAATCAGGCTCCCTCCTCTCTGGTTCCAGGTGCGTCACCCGAAAACCATGGCTGCCAAGTCACCACAGCTCGACAGCTACTGCATTGAGTGCCCCCTGGTGGTCAGTGCACATCATTGCTACCGGTCGGACGGTTGCTTAGGCTTTTATATCTATATATATAAAAGGCTAATATGCTAAGTGTCCGACCATCCGGGTAATGACCTCACATAGCAACATCCGGCTTCCTCTCCTTAGCGACTAGCTCCTTGCAGTTTCTTCAGCCCAGGAACCCGATTTGCTTTATAGCCAGGTGCAAGCATTTATACTTTAACTAAATGCTGTGAAGCGTTTTCACATGTCTCATCTCATTTGATCCTCACAGAAGTCCTGGAGTAAGTAGATAGGAGACTCAGTGGAATCCTATTTTCTTTTCATTAGCTGGAAAACAGAGATTTAGAAAGCTTAGAAACCTGACCCGACTGAAAAGAAGAAATGGTGGACCTTGAAAATGACTTCAGGTTTTCTCACTGCACAGAATATAGTCAAACACTGCTGCAGTTAAATATTTTACCCTTTGTTCTCCCTGTGTGATCTATAATAATAATCTGTTTCATGTTAATATTTACTGCTGTGTTGCTGACAAGTACCTGAAAGAGAAGTTGGGGTGCTTCATTGGGCTGGAAAAAGTTTAGCTACATCAGAAAGCAGGTCTAATTAAGCAAGTTTATTCTATATCTATGAAAGGCTAAGTTGACTTGCGCATGCGCGATACATATAAAGCTGTTGCTGGCATCAATCGCATGCGTGTGTTTCCATCTCATTGTCAATCGTGAATTTGGTTGACACTTATAGAGAAAGGGCAAATAACGATATTAAAATATTGCTTCTAATTAATTTCCTTCCAGTGTACATGAATTTGTGCACCGGGCCACAAGTACCTAGATAGTTAACTATATGTATTAGTTTCAGGTGTACGATATAGTGATTTGACAATTATATACCTTACACTGTGTTCATCACACTAAGTCTAGTAACTATCTGTCACCATGCCAACTTACCATTGTTGACTATATTCCCCTTCACCGTTTTCACCCCTCCCCTCTGACAACCATAAGTTTATTCTTTGTTTCTGAATCTGTTTTTGTTTTGTTTTGTTTGTTCTGCTTTTTTAAAAAATTCCACATATCAGTGAAATGAAGTATTTGTCTTTCTCTGTCTTTTTTTTTTTAATATATTTTATTGAGTTTTTACAGAGAGGAAAGGAGAGAGATAGAGAGTTAGAAACATCGATGAGAGAGAAACATCGACCAGCTGCCTCCTGCACACTCCCCACCAGGGATGTGCCCGCAACCAAGGTACATGCCCTTGACCGGAATCGAACCTGGGACCTCTCAGTCCGCAGGCCGACACTCTATCCACTGAGCCAAACCGGTTTCGGCTGTCTTTCTCTGTCTTATTTCATTTAGTATAATACCTTCTAGGTCCATCTATGTTGTCTCAAATAGCAAAATGTCATTCTTTAATTGCTGAGTAATATTCCATTGTGTATATATACCATATCCTCTTCATTCGTCTATCAATGAACACCTGGTTGCTTCCCTAGCTTGGCTACTGTAAATAATTCTGCAGTGAACATAGTGGTGCATGTTTTTTCAAATTAATATTTTTGTTTTCTTCAGATAACTATCCAGAAGTGGGATTGCTGGGTCATATGGTGGTTGTATTTTTAGTTTTGTGAGGAACCTTCATACTGTTTCCTCTAGAGGCTGCACCATTTTGCAGTCCCACCAAGCGTGCATGAGGGCTCCCTTTTCTCCACATCCTCACCAGTGCTTGTTGTTTGTTGATTTATTGGTGGTAGCCACTGTGACAGGTGTGAGGTGATTCCTCATTGTGGTTTTGATTTGCATTTCCAGATTGTGGTGATGATTAATGATGCTGAGCATCTTTTCGCATATCTATCAGCCATATGTATGCCCTCTTTAGAGAAATGTCTATTCAGGTACTCTGCCCATTTTTTACTTAGACTGTTTGGTTTTTGGTGTTAAGTTGTATGAGTTCCTTATATATTTTGGATATTGACCCCTTAGCAGATATATCATTGGCAAATATATTCCACTCAGTAGGTTGTCCTTTTGTTTTGTTGATGGTTTCCTTCACTATGCAGAATTTTTTTAATTTGATCAAGTCCCATTTATTTACTTTTGTTTTTATTTCCCTTGCTCAAGGGGACATATCCATAAAGATAATTGTAATGTTGATGTCAAATAGTTTACTACCTATGTTTCCTTCTAGGAGTTTTATGGTTTCAGGTCTTACATTTAAGTCTTTTAATTCATTTAGAGTTTATTTTTGTATATGATATTAGACAGTGGTCCAATATTATTTTATTTTTTTGCACATGTCTGTCCAGTTTTCCCAGCACCACTTGTTGAAGAGACTGTCATTTCTCCATGGTATAGTCTTGCCTCCTCTGTCTTCAATTAATTGATCTTATATGCAAGGGTTTATTTCTGGGTTCTGTTTTTGTGCTACTACCATACTATTTTGATTATTATAGCTTTGTAGTAGTTTGAAATCAGAGAGACTGATATCTCCAACTTTGTTCTACATTCTCAAGATTGCTTAGCTATTTGTGGTCGTTAGTGATTCCATATAAATTTAAAATTATTTGTTATATTTCTGTTAATTTAAAATGCCATTTGTATTTTGATAGGGATTACATTGAATCTGTAGCCTTCTTAGTGGTCATTTTAACAATATTAATCCTTCTAGTCCATGAGCACAGTATATTTTTCCATTTATTAATGTCCTCTTTATTTTCATTCTTTAGCATCTTACAGTTTTCAGGGTACAGGTCTTTCGCCTCCTTCATTAAATTTATACCTATTATTTTATTCTTTAGATGCAATTGTAAATGAAATTGTTTTTGTAATTTCTTCTTCTGATCATTCATTATTAGTGTGACATATTTCTGTATTCGTTTTGTATCCTGATACTTTACTGAATTCATTTATTCTCTAATTTTTTGGTGGATTCTTTAGGGTTTCTATACATAGTGTCATGTCATCCGCGAATGAGATGACAGTTTTACTCTTCCTTTCCATTTTAGATGGCTTTCTTTTTCTTGTCTTGTCTGATTGCTGTGGCTAGGACTTCCAATACTGTACTGCATAATAGTAGTAAGAGCTGGCATCCTTGTCTTGTTCCTGATCTTAGAGGAAAAGCTTTCAGTTTTCACCACTGAGTATGATGTTAGTTGTGGGATTGTCATGTGTGGCCCTTATCATTTGAGGTAAGTTCCTTCTGTACCCACTTTTTTATTTTAATACAAATTTTTATTTAGATTTGGTTCTTACTTTACACCATTTACCAAAATAATTTTAAAATAGATTAGAGAATGAAAAGTAAAAAATGAAATAATGGGCTAATAGGGGAGACTATGGCAAATATTTACTTAACACCAAAGTAATAGAGGCCTTTTTTGACCAAAAAAGCAAAGAAAGACATATTGAAAGAAAAGGTTGAAAAACTTCACAATATAAAAATACAAACAGCTACATGGTAAAAATATTCCTGTTTAGAATTGAATGACAACTGACAGACAAATGATCTATTCAGTAGAGATTTAGTACCTTTAAATAGTTCATAGAAAACCTAATTTATAAAAAGGTAACTCAGTCAAATAAACTGAAGAAAATAAAGGAGTATGCAATTAAAAATGTAGTAATATAAATAGTCAAATGCTGGGGTCCAACCCCAGCAGGTCCAGGGGTCCCCAAAGGTGTGGACAGAGTCGGCGAAGAAGGAATGACACAGAGACAGTGTTCAGTTGATCAGCAGCCTAGCCAGGATCTCTAGCCAAGTTCTGGTCAGGATCTCCAGCAAAGTTCTGATTAGGATCTCCAGCCAGGTTCTGTGTCCGTGTTCTCTTGCTAGGTTCTCCAGCCAGGTTCTGTAGCCATGTCCCCTCTCTAGGTTCTCCAGCCAGGTTCTGTAGCCATGTTCTAGTCAGGTTCTCTTGCCATGTTCTATCCAGGTTCTGTAGCCAGGTTCTGTCTCTAGGTTCTTCAGCCAGGTTCTCTCACTAGGTTCTGTCTGTAGGTTCTGTTGCCAGTGTCTGTCCAGGATCTTTTGCCATGTTCTGTCTCTAGGTTCTGTCTCTCGGTTCTGTGTGTAGGTTCTGTGTCTAGGTTCTGTGTCCTGTTGTCTTGTTACATCTATATTTATACCAGTTGATTCCAATCCTATCAATCTCTATTCCAAAGGTTAGGGCATTTCTTATCTCCATTCCAGGGAGTAAAGATTATGTAGCTTAAGTGTGATTGTTCGTAGTTAAAGTGATTAACTACCCGCCTGGCACTTAGTTAAGGGGTTTTATTCCCTCCCTAACTTCAGGGGAAAATCCCTACCTGGGGAAACAACCTTTCTCGGAGAGGTGACCTTGGTTAAAACACATAGCGCCAAGAAGGTGAGCAAACATTAAGAACAGTATGTCATATACGCCAGGTCCCTTGAAACATATGCTGTGATGTTTCTTCCCGGCAGTGACTGTGTCAAGCAGCAAGGATGGACCGGCTCCCGGCAAATTCCCCCTTTTTTATTTTTTAAATGATATCGCACGTAAATCAGCGGCCACCTCTCAGATTGGGTTGTTTAAGACTCAGAAGACTGACAAGCAATGATAGTGAGCATAGCTATAAACATAGTGGATGGAGTGCACAATGAGCCTTGTTCCTGTAGAAGGTTGCTGGCTTCTTCAGTCAAGGGATTTCAGCTGGCCTCAAGTTGTTGGTTTGATTGTCTTTGTTGGTCTGGCTAGCGGTCGGCATCACTGGTGATGGGCTTCCCGAAGCGTCATCAAGTTGAAGGGTTGCATCAAAGGGTCCATCAGGGCGTGCTTGATGGTGGTGTCAGTGTCCGGGGAGGAGTCAGCTGTGCCCTCTGGGTCGGCCAATATGGATAATACCGGGAAGGAGGAGGATGAGGCGGAGACGGAGGGTGGTGTGACATAAAGTCGGATTAGATGGTCTGGAATCCACACAGGTGAGTCTGCATCCTGTGGAAATATACAAGCATCTCCTCTCCCCCAGGTTAAAAGTACATCAGGTCCCTTCCAGGCTCCTGTAAGTAAGTCTTTCCATTTGACTAAATAAGTGAGTTTCTGCTAAATGAAAGTTTCTTTTGCTGATTTACTCAGAGTCCTCGGACTTGGCTGAGAGAGTAGCTTTCACTTCTTGCTTTTCTACCATCTGTTGGGCCTCAGTTGTTAACTTCTTCAGCTGACCCCATGTTGGCACCTCAGTCCCTCGCATAGCCTTTCTTTTCTTCTTTTTTCCACTTTTCTGTCATCGGGGCAACTCTAAGTCTTTGGAATGATAGGACAAGGAGCTTCTCTGGGTCCATTGTGGTGACGCACATAATGCATTTACTCAACCCAAAGCAGGCATTAAAAAGAAAAAGCCCAAATGCTCTCTTGTATCCATTTTAAGAGTAGGATTGGCGCTTTCCGCTATTACCTGGGTCCTGATCTATCATCCCCAGGGAGAGCTTGCCAATCCTGCACTTTCCCAGGGTGGAAAGGCTGCAGTGGGGTTAAGGATAAGGCTCCTTGGTCCTACCTTCTCCCATGCCTTTACATTTACCTTTCCTTCCTCAGAAAAGCATGGATATACTTCTTGTATAAAACGTTCTGTCTGACTGGGAGTAACCTTAATTCCTCTGCTAGCAAGCATATGTGTTAAAAGATCAATACAGAGTCTTATTTCTTTAGACTCAGTATGGCACATCTTCTTAATCTAAAGATCAATACAGAGTCTTCTTTCTTTGTACTCAGTATGGCACATCTTCTCAATCTAAGGATCAATACAGTCTTCTTTCTTTGGACTCAGTATGACACATCTTCTCAATCTAAGTTCTTACTATCCACCTTCTTACCCTACTTATCCTCTATAGGGGGGTTTGCAGTACCCTGGTGGAGTCCTATCCATCCCGAGTGTGAGGGTTAATGGGGGGCTTACCTAGGGGATCCTGTTTCAGGAGTTCCCAAAGGTGTGGATGGAGTCGGCGAAGACTATCCACCCTCTTCCTACGGTGGAGTCCTATCCGTCCCGAGTGCGGGGCGCTTACCTAGGGAAATGGGAGGCTTACCTAAGGGTCTCTGTTCGGACGCCAGAGGCTGGGGTCCAACCCCAGCAGGTCCAGGGGTCCCCAAAGGTGTGGACAGAGTCGGCAAAGAAGGAATGACAGAGACAGCATTCAGTTGATCAGCAGCCTAGCCAGGATCTCTAGCCAAGTTCTGGTCCGGATCTCCAGCCAAGTTCTGTGTCCATGGTCTCTTGCTAGGTTCTCCAGCCAGGTTCTGTAGCCATGTTCCCTCGCTAGGTTCTCCAGCCAGGTTCAGTCACCAGGTTCTCTTGCCATGTTCTATCCAGGGTCTGTAGCCAGGCTCTGTCTCTAGGTTCTTTGGCCAGGTTCTGTCTCTAGGTTCTGTGTCTAGGTTCTGTTGCCAGTTTCTGTCCAGGATCTTTTGCCATGTTCCGTCTGTAGGTTCTGTCTCTAGGTTCTGTGTCTGTACCCACTTTTTTGAGAACTTTTATCAGAGATGAATGTTAAATTTGTTAAATACTTTTTCTATTAAGATGATCATATGATTTTTACCTTTGGCTTTGTTGATGTGATGTATCACATTAATTGTTTTGTGGATATTGAACTGCCCTTGCATTCCTGGTATAAATCCCACTTGATCGTGGTGTATAGACTCTTTAATGTATGTTGAATCGGGTTTGCTAGTATTTTGTTGAGAATTTTTACATCTATGGTCATCAGAGATAGCGGCCTGTAATTCTCTGTTTTGGCCTGGTTTTGGTATCAGGTTAATGCTGTTCTTGTAGAATGAGTAGAGAAGCCTTTCTTATGAATTGTTTTGAATAGTTTGAGAAGGATAGGTATTAATTCTTCTCTAAACGTTTGGTGGAATTCACCTGTGAAGCTGACAGGTGCTGGGCTGTTGTTTTTTGTAGTTCTTGTTGTTTCAAGCTCATTGCTAGTGTTCGGTGTGTTCAGGTTTGCTGTTTGTTTCTGATTTAGTCTTCGAAGGTTGTCAGTTGTTAGAAATGCATCCATTTCAGTTGTCCAGTTTGTTGGCATATAATTGTTCAATGTTCTTTAATGATCCTTTGTATTTCTGTGATATTGATTGTAATCCCTCTTCTTTCATTTCTAATTTTATTTATTTGAGCTCTTTCTCTTTTTTCTTTTTCTTTTTTAATATTATTTCTTTTTATATGTTTCTATCGATTTCAGAAAAGAAGGGAGAGGGAGAAAGAGACAGAAACATTAATGATGGGAGAGAATCATTGATCGGCTGCCTCCTGCATGTGCCCTACTGGGGATCGAGCTTGAAACCCAGGCATGTGCCCTGATGGGAATCAAACTGTGACTTCCTGGTTCATAGGTTGATGCTCAACCACTGGGCCACACCAGCTGGGCACTTTCTCTTTTTTCTTGAAGAATCTTGCTAGAGGTTTATCCTTTCAAAGAACTAGCTCTTAGTTTCATTGATCTTTTCTATTTTATTTTGTCTCTGTTTTGTAGTTTCTGATCTTTATTATTTTTTTCCTTCTACTTTGGATTTTGTTCTTTTTCTAGTCTCTTCAGGTGTAAAGTGGGTTGTTTGGTTTATTTGGGATTTTTCCTGTTTCTAAATGTAGGCCTGTAAAGCTATGAACTTCGCATAAATTTTGGAAAGTTGTGTTTTCATTTTCATTTGTCTCAAGGAAGTTTGGGGGGATTTTTTTTGTGATTGTTTGTTGTTATTAATTCTCACCTAAGGATATTTTTTTCCATTGGTTTTTAGAGAGAGTGGAAGGGAGGGGGGAGGAAGGGAGGAAGGGAGGAAGAGAGAAACATCCATGTGAGAGAGACACATCCATTGATTGCAAGGCACATGCCCTGACCTAGGCTGGGGATTGAGTGTGCAACTGAGGTACATGTCCTTGACCGGAATCAAACCCATGTCACTTTGGTCCTCAGGCCAACACTCTAACCACTGAGCAAAACCAGCCAGGGCTGATTTCCTCTTTGATCCGTTGGTTGTTTAGTATCATGGTGTTTAATCTTCACATATGTGTATTTTTTCCAGCTTTCTTCCTGTAGTTGATTTGTGGCAGTGTGGTCAGAAAATATGCTTGATATAACTTTAATCTTAGTAAAGTTGAGGCTTATTTTGTGACCTAATATGTGGTCTATCCTAGAAAATGTTCTATGTGCCTTTGAGAAAACTGTGTAATCTGGGGATGAAATGTTCCTTGAATTAAGTCAGTCTAGTCAAGTGTGGCATTTAAAGCCATTATCTCCTTGTTGATTTTTTGTGTGGATGGTCTATCTATTGACGTATGTGGAGTATCAAATTCTCCAATTATTGTATTACTGTTAATTTCTGCTTTTATGTCCATTGATACTTGCACCTATGTTGAGTGTATAAATATTTATAATTGTTATATTCTCTTTTTGGGTTAACTCCTTTATAATTATGTAATATCTTTTTGTCTCTCCTTTTTTTAAAATATATTTTTATTGATTTTAGAGAGGAAGAGAGATAGAAACATCAGTGATGAGAGAAATTCATGGATCTGCTGCCTCCTGCACATCCCATGACTGGGGATCGAGCCCGCAACCTGGGCATGTGCCTTGACCAGGAATCGAACTGTGACCTGGTTCATAAGTTGACGCTCAACCACAGAGCCACGCTGGCGGGCTCTTTTTCCATTCTTTGATTTGAAGTCTGTCCTGCCTGCTATGCCTATTGCTATCACAGCTTTCTTTCTGTTTCTTTTTGCATGGACTCTCTTTTTCTGTCCTTTCACTTTCAGTCTGTGTGTGTGTGTGTTTTTTATCTAAAGTGAATCTCTTGGAAGCAGCATGTAGAGGGGTCTCGTTCTTTTATCCATTCAGCCACCCTATGTCTTTTGATTGGAGCATTTAGTCCATTTACATTGAAAATAATAATTTTTTTTCAGTGTGTCATTAAGAATAATCTTTTTTTTAAATAATTTTTATTTCTTGAAGTATTACGAAGAGTATTACATATGTCTCCTTTCCCCCCTCACCCTTGACATTCCCCCGGTCCCTACCCCCTAGTGTCTTGTGTCCGTTGGTTATTCTTATATGCATGCATATAAGTCCGGTTGATCTCTTAACTCCCCCAAACCCTCCCCAGGCTTCCCACTATAGTTTGACAGTCTGTTCAATGCTGCTCTGCCTCTGCATCTACCCCTGTTCATCAGTCTATACTGGTCCCCATTATCTGTCCCAACCTCACTGGAGCCGTCCCAATCTCACCGGGGCCGTTTCGTCCTCACCAGGGCCGTCTTGACCTCACCGGGGCCGTCCCGACCTCACTGGGGCCATCCCTACCCCACCGGGGCCGTCCTAACCTCACCGGGGCCGTCCTGACCTCACCGGGGCCGTCCCGACCTCACTGGGGCCATCCCTACCCCACCGGGGCCGTCCTAACCTCACCGGGGCTGTCCCGACCTCACCGGGGCCGTCCTGACCTCACTGGGGCCATCCCTACCCCACCGGGGCCGTCCTAACCTCACCGGGGCCGTCCTGACCTCACCTGGGCTGTTTTGGCCTCACCAGGGCCGTCTCAACCTCACCGGGGCCATCCCGACCTCACCGGGGCCGTCTTGACCTCACTGGGGCCATCTTGACCTCACCGGGGCCATTCAGACTTCACCGGGGCCATCCCGGCCTCACTGGAGCCATTTCGGCCTCACCAGGGCTGTCCTGACCTCACTAGGGCCGTACCGACCTCACTGGGGCTGTATCAGCCTCACCGGGGCCACCCTGACCTCACTGGGACCGTCCTGACCTCACCGGGACCGTCACAGCCTCACCGGGGAAACACGAAGTTTGACACTCTGTCCCCTGCCAGGCGGCTCCCCACTGGACAAAATCTCCAGGCATTCCTGGTGGCTGAACATCCAGTACACCTGCTCGGACTTCGCCCTCCACCAAGTGCACAGACTGCCCGTCTGCCGTCCCCCAGCGTCCCACGCGAGACTGGCACCAGTGGACATGCTTGTGCGCCTGCTGGTACAGCGGTTCCACATCGCCCTGGCCCCGGCCTGCCCCGAACCCGACTCCACGCCCCGAGTGCGTCCCTCCCAGATGCGAGGAGCCGAAATCTGCAGCCTGCTGGGTTGGGCTCTGTACTTGGTGCCTCTGCACATCCTACTCAGTCTCAATGCTCTTCTTTCTTTCCTTCCCGTTGTAGAGCCTCCACTGGGCCAGCTGTCCCATGGTCCGTATGATAGCTGTTTGTCCTATAGTTGGTAGCCTCGATGTTGTTGTGGGAGCCAGCACGCACAGGTCTGTACCTTACGCTGCCATCTTGGTTCTCCTGGGTCTGCTTCTTGAGCGCGTCTCCCATGGGTGTGAGGAGTTGAAGACTGCAATTTGTTGGGCTAGGCTGCAAAAGCGCAGGTGGGTCTTTTTGTGCACCTGGCACAGCTTGGATGGGGATGTAAATTGATTAGGGCGGGGTCTCAGGGAGTCACAGGGCGGAGCAAATAGCAATGGCGTCTCCGCGGCTCCTCGCCTCTCCGGGGCACCGGGACTTAGCGTCCCCCAGTGCCAGCAAGCAGCTGTGCGCCAGAGCCTCCCCCGCTCTCCTACCGCTGCAGGGCTGTGCCGCCTCTCCCCGTGGGGCCTGGGGCCTCAGAGACCCGCCACAGGCAAGTCCAGAGGATTCGAGGGTTCATAACCGCTTCCGAATGAAAAAAACCGCGCATCCAGTTGCAACCCACCTGGCGCGCGAGTGTACCTCTGTTTTGGGGGCCTCTGTAGCTCCTACTCAGTCTCACTGCGCTTCTTTCTTTCCTTCCAGTTGTAGAACTTCCACTGGGCCAACTTCCCCATGGTTCTGAATGGTGGTTGTTTGTCTTATAGTTGGTAGTTTCAATGATGTTGTGGAAGGCAGCACGCACAGGTCTACTCCCTACGCCGCCATCTTGGTTCCTCCTTAAAGTAATAATTGAGCCCGGCCGGTGTTGCTCAGTGGTTGAGAGTCAAACTATGAACTAGGACATCACTGTTCAATTCCTAGTCAGGGCACATGCCTGGGCTGCCAGCTCAATCCCCAGTAGGAGGCATGCAGGAGGCAGCTGATTGATAACTCTCATCATTGATGTTTCTATCTCTCCCTTCCTCTCTGAAAAATCTGTTTTAAAAATTAGTAATAATTTATAGGTATGTGCTTATTTTGTTAATATTTTTTGGCTGTTTTTGTTCTCTGTTTCTTTCTTCTCTTAATTCTTTTCCTTTTGATTTGCAGATATTCTTTAGTGTTTTGTTTGGGTTCCTCTATATTTTTTGTAGGTTTTTGGTTTGTGTAACCACCATGAGGTTCATAGATATTCATCTATATATATAGTTATATATATATATAGCAGTCTATTTTAAGCTGATACATGTTCTATATATTTTTGTTTTGTGTATCTCTTGACTATTTGGTTATAGTTAATGTTGCTACTTTTGTCTTTTAACCTTCATATTAGCTTTTTAAGTGGTTGATTTACTGTGTTTGTTATATATTTGCCTTTATCATTGTGATTTTTTTTTTCTTATATCTTCTTATTTCTGGTTATGGCCTTTTCTGCATAAAGAAGACTCTTTAACATTTCTTGGAAAACCAGTTTAATTGTGATGAATTCCTTTAGTTTTTACTTATCTGGGAAACTCTTTCTCTCTTCTTCGGTTCTGAGTGATAACCTTGCCAGATAGAGTATTCTAGGTTGTAGGTTCCTTTCTTTCAGCACTTTAAATATTTCCTGTAACTCCCTTGTGGCCTGTACAGTTGCTGCTCAGAAATCAGCTGATAGCCTTATGGGGTTTCCCTTGTATGTGACTTGTTTCTTTCTTGCTGCCTTCAAAATTGTTTTTTTATCTTTAACTTTTGCCATTTTAATTACAGTATGTCTTGGCATGAGCCTCTTTGGGTTCATCTTATTTGGAACTCTCTGTGCTTCCTGAACCTGGATGTCTGTTTCCTGCCCCAAATTAGGAAAGTTTTCAGCCATTATTTCTTCAACTGTACTTTCTGCCCCTTTTCTAATTCCTTCTAATATGTTCTTCATTTCAGTTACTGTCTTTTTCATCTCTGATTGGCTCTTTGTTATATTTTCTACCTCTTTGTTGAAGTTGAGTTCTTTATCCGGCAAATTACTTATCTCTGTTTCATTAGTGTTTTTCTCCAGGTATTTTTTGTTTCTTCATTTGGTGAATGTTCTTCTGTCTCCCATTTTCTGTTTGACTTTCTGTGTTTGTTCCTGTGAGTTAGATGAAATAGCTCTCTCTCCCAATCTTGCAAATGTGGTCTCTAGGTAGACTGTGTGCCAGTGGTTTGGGTAGACTGTTCCTAGTCAGGGTGGTGCATGTGGGCCCTGGTGTGCTGCGTGGCCAGGATGAGTGGGTCCCGGGTCGGGCAGCGGTGTGTGCTTCCTTGCTCTTCTGATCCAGGCGGGCTGCCCAGTGCGCTTGTGGTGCGCCCCATTTCTTTAACTGTCTGTTGCCATTATAACGCCTTACTTGTTCTGCACTTTCTCCACGGGACAGCCCTGTGCGAGGTACCACAGTGTTGCGCTAGTTCACACTCTCTGGGCAGGGGAGCCCCCCCGCCCCCCGCCCCGAGTGTGCAACCCAGTGGTGCCTGCAGCTGCATCCTGCTGGTGCACTGGATCGGTCTCCAGCCGAGGGGCCCCCTTGCACGCACACTCCTGCTGGAGCCAGCTCCGGGAGGGTTGGCTGGAGACTCCTTGCAGCAACCCTGCACTCTTGAGTCTGTCTCACTTGTTGTGCAGAAGCTGTTCAACTGGCCCTCTCTTGCCTCTCAGGAGGAGTTGCTCTAAGTAGAGGTATACATTCTGTGTGTTCTTGGGAGGGTTGAGCTCAGCATCCTCCTACACCACCATCTTGGGCCTGCCTCCCAAGTTTTAATTTTGATGGGAATCCAGTGTGTCTGTTCTTTCTTTGGCTTGTGTTTTAGGTGTCATATCTAGGAAACGATTATGTAACTGAAGATCACAAAAACTTCCAGGAGTTTCTGTAACATTCACAGAGCATGGCTTTCCATGAGGAGGCCCAGGAATTTTGGAAGGAGTGAAGTAGATGCAGGTTGGCTCCTGGAATTAAAAGAATGGGGTCACAAAAGAAAACATTTAGAACATTATAGCTCAGAGCTACCTAACAGACAAGCCCACGGGCAAGAAATAGGGTTGGCACAGTCTGGTCAGTGACAAGAGGAAGATCCTCGACACCCATAGGTAAAGCAACCTCTGGGAAGACTCCCTCGGACAGGAGAGCAGCAGAACCGCCCTGAGAGGGAAGCTGGGGACCTTGCTGGAGAGCACTTTCCTACTGAGGGGCCTAAAGAACAGGTCCAGGTAACATCAGAACCGACTTCAGCCTGAGGGAAGGGTAAAGGTAACGCCAGAGTGAGAAGATGCCCAGGAGGGGAGCTGTGCTGGCAGCAATGGCCTGCAGTCTCTGAGGAGGCTTTGGAACCCAGAAGTCCAGCAAATCTGTAAAAGTTACACAGTTCCTTCACTCTGGCTTTCTTTAAAGTTTTTCATAAAAGTTCCCTTTGAAGAAAGTGTCAGTTGGTCTTACCTAACCACGAAGGGGCAAGGGTTTCCTCCACCTGGGTCAGAGCCTCAGGCAGGCTGCCCCGCCACCCCCGCGTCCCGCGTCCCCCTCTCCCCCCTGCGCCTCCTCCTGCTCTGGGCAGAGGCAGAGGGAGAGGCAGAGGGGTCCTGACAACAGCCCACCTGACACCTCCCTCCCAGAGGCTCTTCTGACCAACACACACCGCACATGACTACGATAGGAATGGCCCAGGCTCTTGGACAGAGAAGAGTCCTGCAGAATTCAAAGACACAAGTGATTTCTTTCTCTTCAAACCCAGAAAAAATGCATTTCCAGCACCTCGCTTTTGGTCACATACTTAACAAACTGTAATAGGGGGTTACATCCTAGGGATTTAGGGCAGTTTATAAAGGCAAAAATAAAACGTCCCAGTTGCTTTCTAAAAACTCTCAAATCACAGTGAAAGGCTGACAAGTACAGGGACTGCAGCTTCCTCTGGAGGCGTCAGTCATGTCCTCATGGCACCATCGCCGGAGGAGTTGACCTCCAGGCCAATTGGCTGTGAGGACCAGCTGCAATGACAGTGGGGGAGCTGCTGTGAGGGAGACACCCCTATGGAGCCGGACTTGCTTCAGTGGTGCTCACTGAGTCTGCCCCTTGAGTGTGCCGCTTATGAATGTGAAGAGTTGTACTCTGGTATAGTCCCACTCTGACCACTGGGTGCACTGGCTCTTGGGTCTCCAGGGACATGCAAAGTCAGCCACTGCCTGGGGCCACCCAGCAGGAGCTACAGAGAGATCTGCAGATTCCTCCTCTTTGTATCGGGTTTGGAAGTGCCCAGCTGAGACCCAGCTGTGAAGCAAGGCAGGCTGGTGCTGATGCCGGTGCTGGGTTGTGGGCCTTTTATTGATAGGTTTAGGGCTCCCTGACCCAGCTGCAGCTTGTTTGACAGATTTTAGCCTGAGCAAGGACAGACCATATGCAAAAGACACTGCACACAGCTTGGGTGTGGTTGTAAATTGGATGAGATTGGGTCTTAGGGAATCACCAGGGCAGAGCAAACAGAAATGGCTGCCAATTAGCTCTGCAACCCGGTAGGTCCCACCATAGGAACAATGATCCCTGTGGGCATCTCCCTATGGGGGAAGGCCACCTCAGAGTTCCTGTCCTGATGCCAGCTAATGCACTTCCTCCTCATATGTGTCTGTCCCCCAGAGCCTTACCCTGGTGCTGGAGCTCAGAGGCAATGGGACCTTGTAAGTTCAGTTTGTGTGCCGGCCTTTTAAGAGGAGCAGCTGGGTCTCCAGCAGCCTCTGTGTCACTGAGCCCCAATCCGTACTGGTTTTACAGCCCATAGTTCTTACTGCCCATAGGGACTCCTCTCCCCAGCTTTGGAACCCTGGGCTGGGAATCTGGTGTGGGGCTAGGACCCCTTCCTCCTCAAGGCAGCTTCCGCAGAGACAGTCACCCTCCCGATTTAAAAAAGGCACACATGGGTGCCAGGCCAACCCGGCCGTGCCTCCGCACCTCCTATGAGTCTCATTGTGCTTTCTTCTTTACTTCTCTAGTTGTAGGACTTCCATTCAGCCAGCTTTCCAGCAATTCTGGATGATGGTTGTTCTGTATTTTAATTGTAATTTTGATGTGGTTGTGGGAGGTGGTAAGTGCGGGCATTTACCTATGCCACCATCTTCAAATCTCCCATCTCTTATTTTTTTTACAGCCCCTTGCAACACATCTTCCAGTTTCCCAGAGTCTGTAAGAAAGCCTCTTGTCTATAGTTAGTAAGCTGAATAATCATTAAACAACTGTGATCCTGTTCTTATTGTGTGTTCTTCCCCCTATACAGGGGTGGAGAGGGAGCGTAAGGAGGCAGTAGGAACATTGATGTGAGAGAGAAACATCATTGGCTGCCTCCCGTGCATGCCCTGACTTGGGATGGAACCTGCAACCTTTTGGTGCACAGAACGATGCTCCAACCAACTGAGCCACCTAGCCAGGACAACATCGGGTGTCCTAAGAATTAAATGTAGCATCCCAGAAGAAAACTACATCTTTGAAGATGAGAAATCTCAGAAAACGGTTTTCCTAATACTGTCACAGACTCTCTAATGGTTACATTTGTAAGTAGGAGGGACCTATGCTTTTGTAAACATTTCCTGTCTTCATCTTAACCTGACAGGTTTCTCCTAAATGGCTCAACTCTACACAGTTCTTTTCCCATTTTGCATCTACATCAACAGTTCCCTCAAGGCATAGACAAGCTTCCATTTCTCTTTGCTAGAAATGAATCAGAAAACAAGTACTTAGTAAAATTTGAGACCAAGAATATAGGAAACAATAGATTATCCAAAAAAAGAATATGTGGATCATAATATTCTTCTTCCCCAATATTTGGAGATTATTCTACATCACTGCATATAGATCCGTCTGCACTCTTCTCTTTAATATTAATAAAGGCATTTGATATTGAATCAATTCTAAATTGATGGACATTTCAGTTATTTAAGAATCTTCATAATTTCTCTGAAGGCCATATAACTACCAAAACTGATGATGTACATAAATAACAAGGGTGGTTAATTTCTGAGTTCTTGATTGTCTCTTAGTGTAAAAGCCCTTTTTATTCATGCTGAGATAGTTCCAAGTTCAAACTAGTTGGACACAAATTAGTTACCCCTAATTGGGATAATATACATCCCAGTCTTCTCAACATTATGTAGTGTTTATGGGCACAGTGTGAAGAGACAGAAATAAAGTATATTGAGTTGTCCCCTAGCTGATTTGGCTCAGTAGATAGAGTGTCAACCTGCAGACTGAAGGGTCCCAGGTTCGATTCCAGGGGTGTGCAGGAGGCAGCCGATCAATGATTCTCTCTCATTGTTGATGTTTCTAGGTCTCTCTTCCTCTCCCTTCCTCTCTGAAATCAATTAAAAAAAATATCTTTTTCTTTTATTGTCTAGAATTTTACATATGTTTCCTTTTTCCCCAATTGACACCCCCGCCCCAGCCATTCCCACCCTGGGCAAGCCCCCAGTGTCTGTGTCCTTGGTTATGCTAATATGCATGCATACAAGTCCTTTGGTTGCTCTGTAACGCTGCCCCCCACCCCATTTGTCTCTGGATCTGTTCTTTTTTTAAAATATATTTTATTGATTTTTTTTACAGAGAGGAAGGGAGCGGGATAGAGAGCCAAAAACATTGATGAGAGAGAAACATCGATTGGCTGCCTCCTGCACACCCCCTACTGGGGATGTGCCCACAACCAAGGTACATGCCCTTGACTGGAATCGAACCTGGGACCCTTCAGTCTGCAGGCCAACGCTCTGCCCACTGAGCCAAACCGGTCAGGACTGGATCTGTTCTTGTTCATTAAATTATGTTGATCATTACATCCCACATATGAGTGAGATCATGTGATATTTATTTTTCTCTGGCTTATTTCGCTTAGCATAATGTTCTCCAGTTCCATCCATGCTGTTGCAAATGTTAAAAATTCCTTCTTTTTTTTAGCAGCATTGTATTCCACTGTGTAGATGTACCTCAGTTTTTTAATCCACTCATCTGCTGATGAGCACTTAGGCTGTTTCCAAATCTTAGCTATTGTAAATTCTGCTGCTATGAACGTAGGGGTGCATATATCCTTTCTGATTGGTGTTTCTGATTTCTTGGGGCATATTCCTAGAAGTGGGATCACTAGGTCCAATGGCAGTTCCATTTTTAACTTTTTGAGGAAACTCCATACTGTCTTCCATAATGGCTGCACCAGTCTGCATTCCCACCAGCAGTGCAGGAGGGTTCCTTTTTCTCCACGTCCTCGCCAGCACTTGTCGTTTGTTGATTTGTTGATGATAGCCATTCTGACAGGTGTGAGATGGTATATCATTGTCATTTTGATTTGTATCTCTCTGATGATTAGTGACTGTGAGCATGTTTTCATGTGTCTCTCTCGGCCTTCTGTCTGTCCTCTTTGGAAAAGTGTCTATTTACATCCTTTGACCATTTTTTGATTGGATCGTTTATCTTCCTTTCATTAAGCTGTATGAGTTCTCTGTAAGTTTTGGAGATTAAGCCCTTATCAGAAATATCATTGGTTCTCCCATGCAGTGGACTTTCTTGTTTTGTTGATGGTTTTTTTGCTGTGCAGAAGCTTTTTATTTTGATGTAGTCCCATTTGTTTATTTTCTCCTTAGTCTCCATTGCCCTAGGAGCTATGTCTGTGAAGATGTGACTGCGACATTGATGTTTCTAGTTCTCTCTCCCTCTCCCTTCCTCTCTGAAATCAATTAAAAAATATTTTTTTAAAATAATAATAAAGTATGTTGAGTTGTACTTATGAGTAGTTTATGGTCTAAAAGGGGAAGAAAGATATAAAACAGCAGATAGGACAATACACATAATCAGGTACTTATATTTTGCAGAGAATTGCAAAATCTCTTATTTTTTTAATTGCATTTGTCAGTTTCAGGATTCAAATCTAGAAAAGACTTTTAAGACACACTAAGGCAGCGGTTCTCAACCTGTGGGTCGCCAACCTGTGGGTCGCAACCCCTTTGGGGGTCGAACGACCCTTTCACAGGGGTCGCCTAAGACCATCGGAAAACACATATATAATTACATATTGTTTTTGTGATTAATCACTATGCTTTAATTATGTTCAATTTGTAACAATGAAAATACATCCTGCATATCAGATATTTACATGACGATTCATAAGCGTAGCAAATTTACAGTTATGAAGTAGCAACGAGAATAATTTTATGGTTGGGGGTCACCACCACATGAGGAACTGTATTAAAGGTTGCGGCATTAGGAAGGTTGAGAACCACTGCACCCGAAGCCATTGATAATAAGTTGATTAGGTTTCTGCTTCTAGAAATGTCATTCTAGCTTGTTGTAGTGGAACCAGCAGACCAGCAAAAACAGCAAATAGGGAAAAGCCTTTTTGTGAACATTTGATTTTAAGCCACTGAAGAGCTGTAGATGCAGTGAGGACCTTAGGTACTAAGAGCCCAGAAAAGGAAAGTCCAACACGGGGCATGTCAGGCATTCGCTGTCATGAACAAACGCTGTGAAGTGGCTACATCTGGGTGAAAGCCACAGAGGTGGGGAGAGCCCGGCAGTCTTAGTGTGCTTGTGAGACGAACTGGGGTGTTCAGGGCCCACCAGGGAGAACGAACCCTGATAAACACCCGAGGCTTTCCCCTGGACCCCCCAAAGCTCTGCACCCGCAACTGAGGGTGAACCAGAACCTGACCGGCCCAACTCTGCCTCTGCTTACCTTCTAATTGGATTGAAGTGACATGCCATATCCTAAAAGGGATATATTCCTTCTTAAGGCAATCAGAAACCTGTGGAAGACACACCATCAGCAGCCTCCGTTTATCTCCACATTTTTCACATGCAATGTCTAACAATCCATCAAAAACACCAGGCATATTAGTATAGACTAGGGCCTAGTGCACAAATTCATGCACCTTGAAAGGAACTGTGGGCTGCGAGGCTGCAGTGGGCATAGGAGTGGGTCTCAGACCATCCTCCACGCCCCTGCCTGGCCCCTCCCACTGCGGTCCCCAGTCCCCTGTCTGCTGGAAGCCCCGGGGGTGATCGGGGCCAGCGCCAGGCGCCAGCAGTGGGTGCAAGCGGTGGCTCCAGCGCCAGCAGCGGGTGTGAGCACTGGGCGGGACCGCAGCACATGAGAGAAAAGAGTTTTCAGTAACCACCAGAGGCTTTCCCCAGTGACAGCGACCGGCGCCCCACCTTGGTCTGGTGCCTCCACTCACCTGCTCCACCATCCCACCACAGCCGATACCCACCATGTTCACACTCTGCTGCTTGCTGCCAATGCCTGCCATGTTCCGTACATGCCCCCTGGTGGTCAGAGCACATCATAGCGACCAGTTGTTCCGTTGTTTCACCATTCGTTCTGTTTGCATATTAGGGTTTTGTATATATAGACTAGAGGCCCTGTGCACAAAATTCGTGCACAGGTAGGGTCCCTCGGCCTGGATGGCAATCAGGGCCAATCTGTGGGGCGACCAGAGTGTGATCCGGGGACCCCCGCTGGCACCTTGCCTTGGCCAGCCTAGTGCTGCCTGCTTGCCAGCCCTACCACCTGCTGCTGCCACCAGTCGCCTTCCTCTGTGGGGCAACCGGTGGAGCGATTGGGGGACCCCACTGGCACCCGCCTTGGCTGACCTGAGGCCTGTGGGCTGGGGACAGCTCCTGTGTTGAGTGTCTGCCCCCTGGTGGTCAGTGCGCATCATAGCGACCAGTCGTTCTGCCTTTCAGTTGATTTGCATATTAGGCTTTCTTTTATTATATAGTATTATATAGGATACAATGGAATATTATTCAGCAATAAAAAAAAGAATGAAATATTGCCATTTGTGATAGCATGGATGGACCTACCTTGTATTATGCTAAATGAAATAACTAAGAGGCACATACCATATGGTGTCACTTATATGTTGAATCTAAGAAAACAAATGGACAAACAGACATATATACGAAGAACAAACTAATGGTTGCCAAAGGAGGGAGTGAGGAAAGGGTAAAAGAGGGGAAGGGGTGAAAAAAGTGAAGGGGATTAAGAGGTACAAACTTCCAGTTATAAAGTAATGTCACAGGATATAATGTACAGCACAGGGAATGTAATCAATAATGTCATAACTTTGGCCCTGGCTGTTGTACTCAATGGTTAGAGCCTCAGCCAGCACACTGAAGGGTCTTGGGTTCAATTCCCAGTCAAGAGCACATACCTGGGTTACAGGTTGGATTCCTGGCACCTGTGCGGGAGGCAACCAATCAATCTCTCTCTTCCTCCCGCTCTTCTACTCTATCTAAAATCAATGGAAAAAATAACAAAAATAAATAAAACAAGTAAATATAATATAACTTTGTATGGTGACAGATGATAATAGGCTTACCATGATCATATTGTAAGGTATATAAGGGTAGAATCACTGTATTGTACACCTAAAAATAATATCATATTGTATGTCAAGTATACTTTAATAAAGAAAGAATAAGACAGCCCTAGCTGGTTTGGCTCAGTGGATAGGGCATAGGCCTGCAGACTGAAAAGTCCCAGGTTTGATTCTGGTCAAGGGCACATGCCCAGGTTGTAGGTTGGATCCCCAGTTGAGGGCATGCAGGAAGCTGCCAATCAATGGTTCTCTCTCATCTTTGATATTTCTATCTCTCTCCCTTCCTCTCTGAAATCAATAAAAATATTTTTTAAAGAAAGAATAATACAATAAAATAAAAAATACCAGGCATAGCCCAGCCAGTGTAGCTCAGTGGTTGAGCATCGACCTATGAATCAGGAGGTCACGGCTCGATTCCTGGTTGGGGCACATGCCCTGGATGTGGGCTTGATTTCCAGTGCAGGTTGTGGGCTCGATCCCCAGTGCAGGAGGCAGCCAATCGATGTCTCTCTCACATTGATATTTCTCTCTGTGTGTCTCTCACCCTCCCTTCTACTCTCTCTAAAAATCAATGGAAAAATATCCTCAGGTAAGGGTTAACAACAACAACAAAAACACAGGCATACCAGAAAACTAAATGACCAAAAAGAGGAAAAATAAAGAACAGAAATAGATCCACAAGAAATACAAATATTGGAAATATCCGACATGGACTTTAAAATAACTTTAAGTACATTTAGGAAACCAATGACAAGATGGATAACTTTAACAATTAAAGCTGTAGTAGAGATAGGCAAACGCATTGCTGGAACAAAATAGTGCCCAGAAAAACCCATACCTATAAGAGCAATAGATTTTCAACTAGGGTCTCAAGGCAATTCAATGGGAAAAGGCTAATTCTTTGAACAAACGATGTTGAAACTGTTGAACATATAGGCAGAAAGATGAACTTCAATCTTTATTTCTTGCCATATAAAAAAATGTATTTGAAGTGGTTTACCTAAATGTAAGAACTAAAACTGTAAAAGTTCTAGATGAACACATAGGAGGAAAACCTTAATGGCCTTGGGTTTTCCAAAGATTCCTTGATCCTGCTACAGAAGCATCGACTATAGAAGGAAAAATCAATAAATCAGATTTTATTAAAATTTCCAACTTTTGCTCTTCGAAGGGCATTGTTAAGAAAATAAAAAGGCAAGCCACAAACTGGGAGAAAATACTTGCAACACATGTATATCTGACAGAGGAACTGTGTCCAAAATATTTTTTAAAAAAAAACAAAAAACTCTTACAACTCAATAATAAGGAAGACAACCCAATTTTTTAAATGGGCAAAAGATTTGAACAAAATGCTTCACAAAATATATACAATTGGTACATAAGCACATGAAAAATGCCAGAAATCAGGGAAATGCCAATTACGCCACAGTGAGATGCTACTGCACTCCTTCCATGGCTAACACGTAAAACACTGACTGTGTGCCTGTTGAGAGGTAGAACTCACACAGCTGGCAGGATGCTCAGTAGTTCACCTGCTTTAGAAACGTTGAATTGCATCTATTCAGCCTTTCGCTCCTAGAAACCCACCGAGGGCAGTGGCAGTCAGACGCACACACATGTTCATAGCAGCTTTATTTGTAACAGCCAATAAGTTAACTATACGACTCCACTTACGTAAAATTCTAGAAAGATACAAACTCACCTACATTTACCTGGGGGTACGACTAGGGTGGAAAGAAAGGAAGAATTATGAGTCACCAGGAAGTTTTGGGGGTGATGTTTTGCTTGCTGTCTTGATTTCAGCGATCGTTTCAGGGACGTGTACATAGGTCAAGACTCATCAAATTACACACTTTAAAATATATTTTATTGATTTTTTACAGAGAGGAAGGGAGAGGGATAGAGAGTTAGAAACATCAGTGAGAGAGAAACATCGATCAGCTGCCTCCTGCACACCTCCCACTGGGGATGTGCCCGCAACCAAGGTACATGCCCTTGACTGGAATCGAACCTGGGACCTTTCAGTCCGCAGGTCGACGCTCTATCCACTGAGCCAAACCGGTTAGGGCAAATTACACACTTTAAATATGTGCATTTTGTTATATGTCAATTATACGCCAATAAAACTGTAACACGAAACAGTTATTCAGAAAAGGAAATGTAAGCATGGCTTAGCTCTGAATAGCACAAATAGTCAAATAATGTAAACATTGAATTTTCTTTAAAATATAATTGTGCGGAGGCAACGGGGAGATGTGTGGCTGTGTAAAGGGCTAGATGGGGGAGTCCTCCACAGTGGGGGTTCAGCAGGTAAAGTCTAAGGCTGGAAACATGCTATCTAGGGACATGGGGGGAAGTATGCCACGAATCAGCTCCAAGTGGCTGTCTCTGAGGAAGGGGGTCGCAGATTACTGGTCTTAGCACACGTGGGAGGAACTGTCTGAACCGTGTTCAGGTATAACTTTAATATAAATAAGAACTTGTAGGGCACTGCCAGAGCCTCAGAGTCACAACCTCCATCTGCCTGGTGGTGGAGCGGCTCTGTGTGCCCCGACCCCGGGCTCAGACAGGAGACACGGGACTTCCCATGTGATCACGGGCCCTCGGTCAGAGTCTTCAGGTTTGCGAGTGGAGGCTGTGTGAGCGCACCAGGCAGCTTTTGCTCCGAGGAGCTCCAGTGGGTCATCTCTTGGAGACTCAAACGTGGGAACTGGCGTGCTTAAAGCGGCTTAAATTGAGGGACGCCTGAGTTCTTTGCATTTTTCTCATGACGAGAACCCCAAATATAGACACATATTTGAGACAATGTGATGCTTTGAAGATAATTCACCTTCTTTCCTCCAAGCCACGTGGGAAGTGTGGGGAGTAGAGGCCCGATGACCTAGTGACCTGTCCTTCTTGTCCCCTCTCCAGGTGGTCACTTCTTTCAGCGCAGCTCTCTGTCCCCTCGGAGCCTGGTGTATGAAAGTGAATTCTCCACACTCGAGCCTTCCTTGGACATGTATGATGAGAACAAAACCTGATTTTTTACAAAGGGGCCGTTGGGGGTCACCTCTTCTGTGATTTGATTTACGATCACCTTCCTTGTTTTGTATTCTTCTGTCAGCATCTGTTTTGGAAGACAGAAGGTATAGCTTTCCAAGCTCAGGTGGGGGCTCAGGGGTAAGTTGCAGAGTTCCCCCCTGGTGGGGCTTTGAGAACAGCCTTGGTTCCCAGGTGACCTGGTGGCAGCCAAACCCCGCCCAAAGCTGGCCACTGACCATGGCCCCGACAAGCCTGGCTGTTTGCAGAGGAGGCAGCCCAGGGTTCATGGTGCATCGTGAACATGTGTCTGAAGAGCCACGTGCTGTCTGTGCCGGGCGATGCTGGCATTTTTAAATACCTTTGTGCTCCTCACTTATGATGCATCCTAACGCCCACAGGCACGCTTCTTACCGACGTGGGCACGGGTTGCTGCTGCATGGCCCACTCTGTATTTCCCTGTCTCTTAATCTCCTTCCTGTTAAAAGGCCTCTTTCTGAAGGTTCCTGAGAGAAAGCCTCCCCTTTTGTCCCTCCTCTGAGACTGACCACCCAGAGCAGGCTGTGCCGGACAGGCATCGTCCCCACGGTCACAGAGCATGGCAGAAGGTGTCACGCGCTTCTGTGGCCACTGAACACTGAAGGCTCTGTCCCCGAGGCCTGTGACTTATTTGCTTGGCAGCCACTGAGGCACGTGGGGAGGTGGCACCCAGGAGGCCAGCCTGGCAATCATCCCAGCGTGACAGCCAGTGGGTGTCAACATCAGAAGGGTTCTGCGTGCTTTTTCCTAGAAGATCGGATCACCCCCTCGCCGGCAGACACCGGACGAACCTCGCTTCAGGCTTCACTGTCCAGCCCAGTGCCCTCCGCCAGCCTCGGGTGGGATGAGGACAGCGCGGGAGCTTACAGAAGAAGGCGTGGGGGCCCGCGCAGCGCAGACCTGGGACTCCTGCCCTGACTCACCTGGGATGACATCAAGTTAACCTCCCAAGAAACATGCATTTTAAGAGTAATCCCAACACGGAATCACCATGAGCAAATTTAGAAACAAATCTAGACATCCTTGTTGCTCAAGGACGCACCCTAGTCCGGCTGTGTCTCCTGGTGACACCGCGGAGAGTGCCAGAGCCCGCCTGTCTGATTATGAGGACGGACCTCAGTCTCCGGACGCCAGGAGTTAGACCAGCAGCAAACCGCACGCGTCCCCATGCCGCCCTTCTCACGGACCCGCCGGGCAGGAGTGTGAGGGGACCCTCGCCCTTCCCCACGCCCCGGCTTCTCTTTCACAGCCTCTCTGCTTGCGATTTGTTGCTAAGACGCCTCGGACACAGTTGGGCCCGGAGCAAAGCCCGCACAGAACCAGCGGAGCGGCCTGCGGCTCCCGGTCTCGGCAGGTCTGGGTTTCATCGCTCCAGGTTGGAACAGTGCAGAGTTTTAAGGCCTCGGCAGGTTTCTCTTTTTCCCTTTAGCCAAGGGCTTTGGTTCGTTTCCTAGTTATAGTCACTGCACTATACAAATATTTTTTATAAAAAACAGCTTCAGGAAGCCCCGTTCGTGGACAGGCTGGCCCCCGGCTTGGCGAGAGAACGGAGTCCGGGCGCCTGGGCGCCGTCTGGCCTGCGGAGGCCCCAGACTCCCGCCCGCCTTGGGGTTTGGTTCGGCTCCTCCCGCGGGGAAGGGGCCGCTCTCACCATGGGCACCACACCTGCTTTTCTGAACCAGAACTCAGATCCCAGCGCAGCATTTTCTTCCGACCTGTGCGGTCTCACAAAAGCAGTTACTTTCAATTAAATTACTTGGGAAGAAATGTAAAATTCAGGCCCCTAAAAATCCACTTGATGTCGTATTTGAATTTCTGGTCAATCTAGGGCACGTTTCCTGCAGGAGAATGGAGGGGGCGTTTCTTACAGGGAGTTCCTTGCGGGTGGTGCTTCAGGTCCAGCCAGACACTGTTTCCTGGACGTCTGAGCTGCTTTCCTTCTCAGCTCCACAGTGCCCCGCGTTGTCCGGAGGGACAGTGGCCTCTCCCCGCAGGCCATGCACGTCGGGCAGAGCGAGGGAGGCATGACTGTCTCAAAAGCGGCCTCTTTGCTGGCAGCTGAGCTGAGGGAAACCCTCGGAACCACCCAGGGGCCTGGTGGGGCGGGGCAGCAGGGCTGCTTGGGGGTGAGCTTGGGGGTGAGAACACACTCCTGCCCCGAGAAGCTCCAGTCTCAGAGCTTGTGGGCCAGCTGTGGGTTGGGGGTGCGGAGAGGGCTTTTCCCACATCGTATGAGCCTCTCCGCTGTTGCAGGTCTCACAGCCACCTCGGGTATTCCCCGGGGAGTGTATGGTCACCTCTGATCATTTGGGGGGTGCGGTGGGGGGACTATTTGAAGATAGAGGGGGCAGAGCCGTGACTGCCACCACAGACCTCCGTCCCTGCGGTGGGCTCTGAGCTGGCAGCAGACCCCAGGGCATGTGGGCTGAGGTCTGGAGCAGCAGGAATTGGGTTGACAGTTAAAATGCCAATGCCTACAACTTGGTGATTTTCAACTTCCTAATGGGAAGAGCTTCCATAGCCCTCCTTTCCCGTTATTTCAGGGACAGAGGAGAGGTGGCTGGCCGGCTGCCCACAGGCGGAGGCCCAGGCTGGGCACCCGTGGCAGGTTGGGGGCGGTGGGTGGTGCTAGCGGGCTGCTGTCCGCCCAGGGCCGCCTGCCTCTGCCCCCTCAGGGGAACACCAGTTCTACCACCAGGGGTTAGCAGTACCTTGTAACGTCTGGTGAGCCCCACTTTTTAAGAAAGGCTCCATCTCCCTGCCCTCCTCAGGCCTGACTCAGAGAACGCCCAGGAGGCACTCCCCTGCACACCTGCCAGCACCCACGCCTGCCACAGCCCAGCTTCCAAAGATGTGGTTGCGCCTGGCCAGGTGGCTCAGGTGGTTGGAGCATCGTCCCGTACACCAGAAGGTTGCAGTTCAGTTCCCAGTTAGGGCACATACCTAGGTTGTGGGTTCGATCCCTAGTTGGGGCACATCCAGGCGTGCGGGAAGCAATCCAATGTTTCACATCGATTTATCTCTCCCTCTCTCTCTCTCTCTCTCTCTCTCTCTCAAATCAATAAAAACATATCCTCCAGTGAGAACTTAAAAAGAGATACAGTCACAAAGGGTTTAAACAAAATCAGGTTGTTAAATTAACTAACTTCGTGTCTCCTGTGGGCTTTATAAGTTCTCATATTTTTATTACCCCTCACATCCAATTCTTTCCTTGATCTACCTGTTAAACAAAACTGGTTTTAACTGACCCTGGTGGTGTGTTCAGTGGTTAGAGCATCACCCTGCCCACCAAAGGGTCACAAGTTTGATTCCCGGTCAAGGGCACGTACCTGGGTTGCAGGTTCCATCCCCAGCCCCTGTTGGGGCAGGTGCAGGAGGCAACCGACTGATGTGTTTCTCTCGTGTAGATGTTTCTCTCTCTCTCTCCCCCCCTCCCTCCCTCCCTCCCTCCCTTGCACTCTCTCTAAAAAGGATCAATTGAAAAAATAACCTCGGGTGAGGATTAACAAAACAAAGCAAAAAAACTGGTTTCAGCCGAAGAAAAATCAAAATGTTGCCTTGCTGTTGACCTCTAATATTTATGCAGCGTTTCTGCTGTAGGCAAACAAGGAGGTGGTATTGATGTCAGGTCACCTTGACAAGTGGTTGCTGCTCATAAATATCACGCAACAAAAACACTGATTTCCGGGAGGTGGGACCTGGAAGGAAAAAGGTAGGATTATAAGGCTGATTTTGTCAACAGGCCTTTATCTCGTTCTTACCTTGTGCCAAACACAGACACTCAGAGTTCAGGTGAACCCAGCGGTCATAAAGATTTGGCTGTCATAGGAAGCGGCACATTACCAGCCAACTGGGCTGTGAGACCAGATGTAATGAGGGTGAGTCATGAAGAGGGGGTTGCCCAGGGCACACACAGGGGCGTGGTGCAGCGTGGAGAGGCCAGGAAGCACCTCGAAATGCAACACCCAGTGACGGCAAGCCGAGGATGGCAAAGGGACTTACCTGGGATTTCCCCTCTCGCACTTCACCCTAGCTCACGCCGTTTTTCTGTTTTCTTTGCTCTCACTTGGGGAAGAAGAAGATGTGTTATGACACGTGTCTCCTTGGGGCTTGTTGGAGTCAGATGCTGGGCAGGGAAGCTTTGCTGTAGAGAGGGCCTAAGTCTCTGTTCAGAGAGAGAGCTGGTGCAGGGTGGGCGGGGTAGGCACTGCCATGCCTGGGGGCCGGGCCTGCCTTAAGCAGGAAACTTCCCAGTGGGAAAGGAGGGAGCCACGCGATTGGAGCAGAAGCCCAGGCTGCTAGTCTGGGGGTGGGTGTTGGAAGGACACAGGGAGAGACCCATGGGAGCTGGCGGGGCGTCCAGGGCGCATGGAGACCCAGCGCTGGTCTCCAGCAGAAATTTGGAGAAGGAAGAGCAGTCAGGGCGTGGCCCTCTGTGCATCAGACACCGGGGAGCTATTTTAAATGCACATGTCACCTGTACCTGCCACAGGAGCCTCCATCTCAGTGCAGGCCCTCAGGTGCCCCAAATCGCCTTCTCTCTCTCTCTCTCTCTCTCTCTCTCTCTCTCTCTCTCTCTCTCTCTCTCCATCTCCCTCTCACTCTCCCTCTCCCTCTCCCTCTCCCTGTTCACTCCCCTCTTTCTCTCCCTCTCCCTCTCCTCCTTTCTCTCTCCCTCTTTCTCTCTCTCACATACTCACACACACACATGCACAGAGTATGCACACACAAAGTATGCACACAGGCACACACACTCTCCTTCCCACACACTCCCTGGACTTAGAAGCCCACAGGGAATGTCTGTGGCCCTGGTGTTCCGTTATTCCAGATGATGCTGGAAGCAGCGTGGGCTCCGGTTGCCCAGGGACCGGAGCCAGGCGTGCGGTAAAGCCCCGGGGGCTGGCTGAGGTTCGGGCAGGAGCTGCTGACAGCAGCTGATTGAGAAAAAACACTGGTGTGAGTCCCCTGCTCAGCCTCGCCCACCGCCAGAAGCAACGCTTGGATCCTACGCAGACGATGCTCCCTGCTCCTCACCTGAGTGCGGGCAGCCGCTGTGATGCCCACAGGTCAGCGTCCTCCCTCCTGAGCGCAGCTGTTACAAGTGCAGCGTCCCGTTTCGCCTTTTCCTTTCACTTGGTTGGTAATTGTCCCAAAGCCACTGGACCAAGGATGAGCGTGAGTGTGCGTGTTCGTGTGATACCCGGACGTGGTTGAGCTGTCAGCAGGCCTGGAAAACGCCTATGCGGTTCAGGTATGGTGACAGCCTGTGCGGTTAGGTATGGTGACAGCCTGTGCGGTTCAGGTATGGTGACAGCCTGTGCGGTTCAGGTATGGTGACAGCCTGTGCGGTTCAGGTATGGTGACAGCCTGTGCAGTCAGGTATGGTGACAGCCTGTGCGGTTCAGGTATGGTGACAGCCTGTGCGGTGAGGTATGGTGACAGCCTGTGCGGTTAGGTATGGTGACAGCCTGTGCGGTTCGGGTATGGTGACAGCCTGTGCGGTTCAGGTATGGTGACAGCCTGTTTGGTTAGGTATGGTGACAGCCTGTTTGGTTAGGTATGGTGACAGCCTGTGCGGTTCGGGTATGGTGACAGCCTGTGCGGTTCAGGTATGGTGACAGCCTGTGCGGTTCAGGTATGGTAACAGCCTGTGCGGTTAGGTATGGTAACAGCCTGTGCGGTTCAGGTATGGTGACAGCCTGTGCGGTTAGGTATGGTGACAGCCTGTGCGGTTAGGTATGGTGACAGCCTGTGCGGTTCAGGTATGGTGACAGCCTGTGCGGTTAGGTATGGTAACAGCCTGTGCGGTTCAGGTATGGTGACAGCCTGTGCGGTTAGGTATGGTAACAGCCTGTGCGGTTAGGTATGGTGACAGCCTGTGCGGTTAGGTATGGTGACAGCCTGTGCGGTTAGGTATGGTGACAGCCTGTGCAGTTCAGGTATGGTAACAGCCTGTGCGGTTAGGTATGGTAACAGGCTGTGCGGTTCAGGTATGGTAACAGCCTGTGGGGTTAGGTATGGTAACAGGCTGTGCGGTTCAGGTATGGTAACAGCCTGTGCAGTTCAGGTATGGTAAAGGTCTATGCGGTTCAGGTATGGTGACAGCCTGTGCAGTTCAGGTATGGTGACAGCCTGTGCGGTTCGGGTATGGTGACAGCCTGTGCAGTTCAGGTATGGTGACAGCCTGTGCGGTTCAGGTATGGTAAAGGTCTATGCGGTTCAGGTATGGTAACAGCCGAGAAACTACAGAAACCAGACAGAGACTGTGTGCGCCTGCGGAGCCTGCCTTCTGTGCTGACGCTCTCCTGCAGAGGACGCCTCGTCGCCCCAGCTCAGGTCCCAGCTCACACCCCTCCGGAAGGCTGTGGTGAGGGGTCTAGAGCCCCCTGCAGCCAGGGGCGCCCCCCGGTCGTTGCACAGCCCGGAGGTTTGCCCTCTTTCTGAAGGGGATCCTGGTAGACCCCAGCACCCTGAGCTGGAAGAAAGGAGACGGGGTCCCCGGCAGCACGGCTGAGGGCAGGCCCCTGTTCTCCAGAGCTGCGTCCCAGGAGCCCCCGGACCCTGGCGGGCAAGGCACGGCAGCCTCTGTTGCTGAAAGGACGACATAGTGTCTGTGCTAAGACTGGCTCTCATGGTCCCCGTGGCCTGGGACTTATCTGGGATTGTCCCTCCCGCCCCTCACCCTAGCTCACACCATTGTCCCGTTTTCTTCACTCTGATTTGGGGGAAAGGAAGCTACTTTACGACAAGTGAAAAACAAACACTTTGAACTTCATGCAACTGGAGTGTTACACCTGCAGGATGCAGCGCTGCTGGAGTGCCAAACCTCAGCGCTGGGCCCTCCTTCCTCCCGCCGGCTCTCCCTCAGCCATGACCCTGAGAGATGCGGTGTGCGGTGTGCGCGGGGAGACAAGGTGCGCGGGGAGACGCGGTGTGCCCATAGAGATGTGAGGCTGGGCGGCAAGCCTGGCTCTGCAGCCCAGAAGGACTGGCCCTGTCTGAAGCAGCGGCCCTGGCGCGGCTCGGCTGGGGCAGAGGCAGCTGCCAGAGCACCGGGCCTGAGCCCAGTGCGGGCCCAGCTCAGCAGGAAGCGTCTTCACAAACCTCCCCGTCCTCCTGCTGTGGAAGCTGGGGGCTGGGGAAGCTGAGCACCCTGCTCTCTGCTGCAGAGGCCTTCACCCCGGGACCGCTCCCAGGGCCCTCAGTCCAGTTAATGCTGGGCCGGCGCCGTTCCGTGCTCTCCAGTCCACTGTGGTCCGCGGGGGTGCCAGTCATGGCTGCTGATGCCCTCAGCAGTGGTCACCCCCTCTCTCCAGAAATCTCTGCAACTACTGGCAACTACTGAATTACAGACGATTGTTCTGAGCGATTTTTACAAATTTAACCCAACACACGTAAACTCTAATTTGCATTCAGAATTATCCTTCATCCACATCTAAGGCCAGGTAGATTCACACTGTGTGACATTAAATGACTTTTCTAGTGGCTGGGAGGAACCAAGCCGAGATGTTTGTAAAAACAAAAGTGGGGGTGGGGGAGGCGGACTGCAACGTCCAGGCCAATTTTTTCCTTGGGTGAGTCAGCTGCTCCCAAGTGGAAAGGCTGGCCACTGGTGACTGCCAACATGCCCGATGGACCAGGTCACCACGTGTGGCCAGTGCCAGGGTCCCAGCTCCCTTCCTGGGTGCCCAGCCTGAGATGGCCCATGCCGTCGTGGAGAGAAGCAGAGTGGGCACTGTGCCCGTTCATAGTGCCCAGGCCAGGCTGCTGACCCCGCTGGAGGAGTGGTGCCCTGGGCCAGTGCGTGGGGCCAGATTCTGGTGTCTTAGCTGAGCGTGGGAAGCAGGGTCTACTCCCGAGTGGCAGTGGCTCTAAGGAAACAACCAATGGGGTTACAGACACAGGAACGGACACCAAGCTGGGAAATGCTATTTGGGGTCCAGGGAACTCCCACACCTATTAGAGCAATCCTGGTCTTGGACGAGAGAAGGAGTTGTCCAACCCTAGGCCATATATGTCACAATTGTTTTTGAGCCCCAGTAGCTTTTGTATTCATCAAATGGTAACGTTGCCCCTTTCGTATTGGGGTCATTCAAGAGCTGCACTTACTCTGGGTTCCTGCAAACTATGCACATCTCAGAGAATGGCACACTAACTATTTTTCTATCTACAACACCGGTGATTGGGTGGGGGAGGCTGGGTTATACCTACATGTGGCCAATGGCTTAGCTTCTACCTTGAGAGACGAAAGGGAAACTGTACACTTGAATTTTAATCCACCATTGGCTAGCTTGTGCCAGAAGGAACACACATCAAAGATCCAAGAAGCAAAACTGATCACTAGCTTAATTTGGGGACTCCCTGTGGGAGGAGTTACCTTGTCTAGAACACACACACCTGCGAGTAGTCTGTGAACTGGTTTCTTGGCAACCAGGTCTTAAAAGCCCTTTAAAATGTTCTGGACAGCACAACTCCTGGGTCCATATGGTTGATGTAAGTATAACTAAGTAGTGAAATTGTATGGTATATGTCTACATGCCAATAGTGTACACCTGTATGTGGGATTTGCTAATGTAACCATTTCAATAAAAACCTATTGAAAAAGCTGCTTTGCCGCCCGGAATCCTGTTGCTGGTAACCTGTCAGTGAGGAGTTTTACAGAAACCCCAGCTAACACTGGCTTAAGCAAAAGGGGCTGCCGCGAGGGGCTCACAGGGCTAAATGCCAGGGGACTGTTTGTTTCAGCGCGTGGCCTGGTTCGGTCCTCAGACACGGATACAGGGCACGTTGCTAGCTCTGCTGCCTCCAGGTAAACTTCAGGCTCAGGCACAGGTTGGTGGTGGCCCTGCGAGCGGTGGAGCTGATCTGATTCCCCAGGAGGTAGCCCAGGCCAGCATGGCATTTCCTTAACCCTGCCTGCTTGCTGGGAGGCACGTGGTCATCACCAAACTGGCCGCCGTGGTCACAGAAGTAGAGTGTGCTAGTGGTCAGGGCAGCATGGGTTCCACTTCTGCCACTGCCTTCGGCTCCACCTGAAAGACATTCCGAGTTCTAAGGCGCGGTTCCCACAGCACCCGCTCTTTCTGTGCAGCAGAGATGTGCTGCAGGTGCCCCATTCAGGTAGAAAAGCGCGGAGCCAGGAAGGCCTGCGCATGAGTGCACCCCTGCCACGTGCAGTGTGAACTTGGCAGGATTTCACCTGTCTGGATTTTTGTTTTATCGTCTCTCAAATAAGGATCATAAAATACTCACTGTTAGGGTCACTGAAGGAGGAGCACGAGGCCAAAAAGGGTAAAGGGTTATGAATTTATTAGGTCACCTGGATACCAGATGGGCTGAGCCCCCAAATGGCGCCAGCACCCAAAGACGGGGAGTCAGAGGTTTTTAAAGGACTCTAGGTGGGCTTTTTCTGGGCAGAGAATGCTCTGTGCAGGTCTGGATTCTGGGAAACTCCAGAGGGGAGAGAGAATGGTCTCAGCAAGTGGAATGTTCATTGTGAAGGGGGTTTCAATTTCATTTATTTGGTCAGACCTAACACCTACCTCACCCAGTTAACGTGTGAGGATTAGATTTAAAATAATGTAAGAAGTCTAGTATCCCAAATACACAGACAACTCTTAGAACGCAACAATAAAAAGGCAACACAATTTATTTTTTTCAGAAAAAAATGTTGCTTTATTATGACACAGGAAAGACTACAAGCCATGAAGGAAGGGAAGAGTCAGACAGTTCCTCAAACAACACGGTACGATCATCAGAATATTTTCCCTACAATTTTAGTTTTTGGTTATAACAATCACTTCAATTATTAAAACACACACACACACAGCCCAAAAGCGCCAGTATAGTCCTGGGACATTATAGCGCCTGACAGGAGAGGGGCTGCGTGGGCCAGAGCGAGGCCTGGCCGCTCAGTCCTCAGGCTGCCACTGGGCCAGGGCCGGACCCCATTATCCCAGCATCTACACGGCTTGAAACTCACTCCGCACATCCGAAGAGCAACCGTCCACCATTTCACTGAGAAGCGCGAAGTGGCGGCCAACATTTCAGAAATTCCAGTCATTTTAAATACACGGATGGGAGTGGAGGGGTCACCTATGAGTCCTTAGTGTCAGACCCACTGGGTAAGGATAGGAACACCTACCTAGAAGTGGTTGTTAGGAAACAACCATTTTTCTGAATTTAATAGCTGGATTGGGAACTTTATAAAAAGGAAATTTAATGTAATATTTTGTTCCTAACAAGATCAATTCAAATAAGCACGGCTACCACGGACCTCCTGCTGGGCGTCAACCTGTGAGCCAGGAGGTCACGGTTCGATTCCGGGTCAGGGGTCAGGGCACAGGCAGGAAGCGGGCAGACCTGGGGCAGCACCCCTCCCCGGAGCCCTTCCAGGGGCAGGGATGGAGGTAAGTGCTTAGAACACCAAGGCCAGAGGGAAGAAAGAGAACTAATGCGGATACACAAGTTTCAAATAATGTCCACAAAAGATACACCAGGCCCCACCGTCCCTCCCTATCCTTGTGTCCTCAGGGCCGCCGAGCCGCTGAGCACCAGCGCAGGCAGGGAGGGTGGAGGGAGCACAGACTGGGAAGCAGGCTGCCCAGACCACAGATAATCTTCCAGAAACCCCAAGGCCAACACGTCCGCTTGGTCCCCACTCTGCATCTGTAACCACCAGTCAAGCGAGGAGGACACAGCAGCACACGCACACCTCAAACACGTCGCCATTTCTAAAAATCTGCACCCATCCATACTTCTCTGAAAACACTGGCTATTATAAAACATAATAGCTTTAACAGAGAAGGGCAACCCAATTTAAAATGGACAAAGGCCCTGGCTGGTTTGACTCAGTGGTTAAAGCATTAGCCCACGGACTACAGGGTCATGGGTTCGATTCCTGATCTAGGGCACGTACCTCAGTTGCAGGTTCCATCCCCAGCCCCAGCTGAAGCATATGTGGGAGTCAACCAATCAATGTGTCTCTCTTACATCAACGTTTCTCTCTTTCGCCCCCTCCTCCCTCCCTTTCATCCTCTCTAAAAATAAACGGGGGAAATATCCTCAGGTGAGGATTCAAACATAATAATCAAATAAAATAAAATGGGCAAAGGATGTGAGTAGACATTTCCCCAAAGAAGAAACACAAATGACCATCAAGTACACGAAAAGACTCTCCAGCCCGGCCAGTGTGGCTCAGTGGCTGAGCATCAGCCTACGAGCCAGGAGATCATGGTTCGATTCCGGTCAGGGCACGTGCCTGGGTTTCAGGTTCGATCCTCAGTTGGGGGCATGCAGGAGGCAGGCGATCAATGATTCTCTCCCATCATTGATGTTTCTATCTCCATCTCCTTTCCTCTCTCTGGAATCAATAAAAACATGTTATTAAAAAAACAAAGATGCTCCATATCATAAGTCAGTACAGAACTGCAAACCCAAACCACATGAGATGCCACTTCAGACCCACTAGGATGGATATAATAACAAAGATAGGCAATAGCAAATATTGAGGAGATAGAGAAACTGCATCCCTCACACATCTCTGGTACCAATGGGAAATGGTGCGGCTGCTTTGAAGGACAGTTTGTTGGTTCCTCAAAAAGATAAACATGGCCCTGACCAGTTTGGCTCAGTGGATAGAGCGTCGGCCTGCGGACTGAAGTGTCCCAGGTTCGATTCCGGTCAAGGGCATGTACCTTGGTTGCGGGCACATCCCCAGTAGGGGGTGTGCAGGAGGCAGCTGATCAATGTTTCTCTCTCATCGATGTTTCTAGCTCTCTATCCCTCTCCCTTCCTCTCTGTAAAGAATCAATAAAATATATATATTTTTTAAAAAGATAAACATGGCCTTGCTATATGACTGAACAATTCCGCTCCTAGGGACCTGCCCAAGAGAACTGAAACATGTCTCCACGAAAACTTGTACACAGCTGTTTATAGCATGGTCATTCACCATAGCCAAAAGGGGAGACAACACAAATGTCCAGCTGATGAACAGGTCAGCAATGTGGCCTACCCACACAATGGACTGGGATTCAGCCATGAAGCAGAATGAAGCACTGACATGCTAGAGCCTGCATGAACCTTGGACAGGTGATAGTAACTAAAAGAATTCAAACACAAGGGCCACATATTAAGTGGTTTTATTTACATGAAATGTCCAGAGTGAGCAAATCTATAGGGATAGAAATGGGTTAGTGTTGCCAGGAGTGGAGGGAGGTGGGGAGTGGGGTGTGACTGTTAATGGCTAAGAGGTTTCTCTTTTGAAGTAATAAAAATGTTCTGGATTAGATAGTGGTGATGGTTGTACAACTTTGTGAATATACTGATAGTCACTGCATTGTGCGATTTAAAAGGGTGAGTTTTAATGGGATGTGAATTATCTATACTAATAAAAGGGTAATATGCTAATTAGACCAGAGATCTTCCAGACGTCCTTCTGGACAAAGCCATGGTGATGGGGGCCGAGGCAGAGGTGGTTAGGGGCAATCAGGCAGGCAGACAGGCAGAGGCGGTTAGGGGTGATCAGGCAGGCAAGCAGGTAAGCAGTTAGGAGCCAGTGGTCCCAGGTTGTGAGAGAGTGCAGGATGGGCTGAGGGACAAATTTCATGCACTGGGCCTCTAATATCTTATAAAGAAGAGTTCTCAAAAGGTGGTCTCCAGGTCAGCAGCATCAACATCATTAGAACTTGTTAGAAAAACAAATACTCCAGGTGGGGCCCAGCAATCCGCGTTTTGACAAGCGCTGCAGGTGATTCCGTTGCAGCCCAGGTTTGAGAACCTCTGGAGTGAAGAAACCAAATAATCCTCACCTCCTCTCCGGTGTTAACCAGTTCCTCCAAATTATTGAGATCACAAGGACACCTTATCAGTTTAAGCTTCCAAGGTTTAGAGAGAACCAGCCTCTACATCTGGAATGTAGATTCAGAGTCAGGCAACATTTCAGAAGACTTTTGATCACTCTGGCCGTCAACCATGAAACCACCTGTTTATATCGACATCTACCATATTGAATCATCCATTATTGAATGCCAGTGACAGAACCCCAATTGGAAAGTAACAAATTAAGCTTCCCAGGATGATTCTGCCCTCCTCCCGGGCCTTGGCAGACCAGGCCAGCAGGGTGATCCTGCATCCGTTGGCCCAGGACACTCTGCATATTGCCCCAGACGGGGCAACTTCACTCAAGAGTCAGTGTTGGGACTGTGAGGGGTTGGACTCCTACAGGCCAGCACTGGAGACCCGCAGCCCAGCGCCTGGGTGCTGGTGCTGCCCGCCGGTGCCCGTGCAGAAACCTCCGCTGGCCCCAGGGCCACCCAGCCTTAGGATCCTGCCAGCCTCGGGGCTTCCTGAAACCTTCCCTGGCTCCTAGAGGTCCTCTTAATCTCAGGCCCGAGTGTCCAAATTCAGAGAATTATTAGAACTGCCTAACCCTAACCCTTTCCAGCTGCCCTTTGCAACGTTAGCACTCACTGGCCGCACTGCCCAATCAGCCAAAGTGTACCCCCAAACGCTCTTTTTTTACATTTCCCCCAGACCCTGGGCAGGTTTTCTGCCCTCTGCACGCCCAGCTCCTCCCTGCACAGCCAGTTCCTCTTGGCCTGTGTGCTCGGCCACCCCAGGCAGACCCCGTGACCGCGGGGCTGGACCGTTCCTGGCGGATGAAGCTACAGCGCAGGGGCCGCAGGGGAAGGGGAGGCACACATCGCGGGACGGGCGGGCGTGGGGGCGGGGCCTTTGTGGGTGGCTGGGGCGTGGCGTGGGCGGGGCCGTTGTGGGGGGGCGTGGCGTGGGGCGGGGCCTTTGTGGGTGGCTGGGGCGGGGCGTGGGGCGGGGCCTTTGTGGGTGGGGCGGGCGTGGGGCGGGGCCGAGCGGGCCGTGCTTGAGTGGGCGGGGCCTGCATGGACTGGGCCGCCTGGGAGAGCCGGCGCCGGCGTCCTGCGGTCCGGCCGCCCGCCAGGGGGCGCCGCTCGCCCCGCCCTCTCGCTCGGCCCCGGAGCGGCGGCGACGGCGGCGGCGCTTCCGCCTGGCGGGCCGGGCCGGTGCGAGTGGCCGCAAGATGTGGCTGGGCCCCGAGGAAGTGCTGGTGGCCAACGCGCTGTGGGTGACGGAACGGGCCAACCCCTTCTTCGTGCTGCAGCGGCGCCGGGGCCACGGCAGGGGCGGCGGCCTCACGGGTGAGATAGCGCAGCAGCCCGGCGGGAAGGGCGCGGCGGGTGGCGGGGTCGGACGACCTGCCCGGACAGGCCCGGCCGCGGCGCGTCGTCGCGGACGCGCACGTCAGCGCGCGCGGCGGGCACGGGCGCGAGGCCGGGCCGGCGGGCCGGGGGGCGGGGGCCGGGGTGGCGGGGTGAGGGCTGCCAGCTGTGGGGAGCCGGCGAGGGGCGGAGTGAGGGCGCGGCGCGGCGGGGCGGGAGGAGACCGAGGCGGGTTGGTAGCCGGTCCACCGGGAGGCTGGCGGCGGCCTCTGCCCGCGCTCGGTGCCGGCAGCTTCCCGGGGCTCCGCCAGTGGGTGCCGCCGGACCTCCCGGCCGCTCCCCGCGCCTCAGTTTCCGCGAGGCCCAGCTCACCCAGGAACGGCCCCTTAGCGAGATCAGCGGCTCCGCGGGCTGCGGGCTGCCCTCCCCGCTCCCTCCCGCCTCCCTGCCACCTTCCCTGGTTCTTGGCGCATCGGAGCTGCAGGCCAAGCCTTTGCCAAGTGGCCAGTGCGCCGCGCTCGGGGGAGCTAGGCGGGGGCGCCTGTGCCGTGTGGCATCGCCGCCCCCCGGGATGAGGCTGCGCCGGCAGGCGCTCCTGCAGCGCGGCCTGTGGGGTCCACCTCTGCAGGTGTCCGGCCCCTGGGCCCGGGGCCTGTGCCGCCGGCCAGGGCAGAGCTGGGTCTGGCTCGGGCTCGGGCTCGGGCTCGGGCTCAGGCCGGACCAGGGCCTGGGCGCAGGGGCCCTGTCGTTGCCCTGAGGGCTGTGTGCCACAGTTGCCAGATGTTCCTGTTGGTGAGAATCTTCTCTAACCTAGTCCTGCCGGGGGCAGAGGCTGCCCGCTGCTGCCAGCCTCGCCTGGGCGCCCCTCCTGATGCGGGAGAGCCGGCACCATTCCCAAGACAACTGCTCCCTCCCGCAGCGGGGGCGCGGTGCTGGGCCTGCCTCCTGCCAGGACGCAGGGAGGTGACAGCAGCTTCTGGAGGGGCTGGGAGCGCACCCCCGTTGGAAACTGGGGAGCCAGTGCCCAGCACCGAGTAGCCGTGAACAGTGTGTCGGATCGCCAGCGGCTCGGAGCCTTGTTCTGTGCGGATGTATCTGTGGGTGATCTCAGCCAGTGGCCGGGGCCCTCTGGGCACCCTGGCTCGCTCCCCAGAACACCGGGTACTGGTCACTTGGCAAAGGCTTGGTCTGCAGCCCCAGTGGCACCTTCCTGCCCAGAGAAAGCCCTTCCTACGTCCTTTACCCCTTTGTGTCCCCCAAGACAGCTCCCCAGGTCCCCCCCCAGGAAACGGCGTCTTGAACTCCCCACTCTGGCTAGGTTTTGCGGGTCCTGCCATGGCCTTCCCTGGGCCATCACAGACGCCGCAGCCTCCTGAAGCGAATGGGCAGGAAAGGAGCGCATAGTGATGTGGTTTTAGTCCAGCTGTCTTACAAGCAGCTGCCAACCGTACTCCTGAAGAGCCGATGGCCCATCCATTGTAAAGCTTCCAGGTCTTGCCAACAGTGTAAGGATGAAAACGAAATTTCCAAGACTGGAAGAGGAATCCCAACAGCAATCATGAGAAAAGTTTATAGCGTGAATATGCTGTTTTAACTGCAATTTAGAAAAGCATTTTAGGACATTTCAATAAAACCAGTGAGAAATTACAGACTCCTGACTTGGATGTACGTGAAGAGTACCTTCTTTTGTAATTGGTAATTTTATTTATTAAAGACTGAAAGGGAAAATATGGTTAAAATGGAAAACGAAACGAAAGTGTTAAAGTTGAGTAATAAAATTGATAGAAATTATTCTGACATCACCAGGAAAATGATAACAAAATACTTTGAGATCATATCAAAAGCAGGACTTCATTAAAAGGAAAATGTAGCCCTAACCGGTTTGGCTCAGTGGATAGAGCGTCAGCCTGCAGATTCAAGGGTCCCCGGTTCGATTCTGGTCAAGGGCATGTACCTTGGTTGTGGGCACATCCCCAGCAGGAGGTGTGCAGGAGGCAGCTGATAGATGTTTCTAACTCTCTATCCCTCTCCCTTCCTCTCTGTAAAAAATCAATAAAATATATTTTAAAATAAAATAATAGGAAAATGTAAATTTTAAATAGGAACAATGAACAGACTTTTCGATAGCTTGATAATTCAGCTAATGAAGAGGACTGAGTCAAGTTAGACCGTTCCTCCGATTTGTTGGGGAAATAGTGACAACAAAGGGTATATGTGATAAGAAGGAAAACTTGAAATGCCCTAAAATGCTTCAAGATGAGGGGGGAAAAAACAAACTAGATCCTGTTTTCCCAAATCGGATACTTCTAAAAATTTGCATGTCCTTTTCAGTCATGACTTTCAAGGCTGCAGAGAACTTCCTTAAACTTTCCATCATAAAAATGACCCTGTGGCAGAGGAAAGTCTATGTTATCCTCCTGTTGTAGATAGGATGTTACAAAGTCATTGTCTTATGAAAAAAGCCATCCGAGTTCACCAAACGTGTCAGGGGTGGGGTGGGAATGTATCTCGTGATGTCTGGCCGTGAATAAAACACATTATATAATTTTCCTAGGTTTTGCGGTATTATTTTTGTTTTTAATCTGTAACTGTTGGACTTTGTCATTCTAAAGTATTGTTTACAAAGCTGGCTGTGCTTTTCTTGGAGGGGGCATCCCAGATTGTTTCAGCTGTGGGCTTCCTAAAACCTGCATGTGGGTGCTCCAACCTGAGCCTCAGCCCGGGCTCAGAGCCGTGTGGTGTGTTTGACAGGGCATCGTGGGTCTGTATAAAATAAATAACATGAATATGGGGAGAGGCTGGTGGTGCCCCTGCCTGCAGGTGCGTCTGCGTCAGGAGGACCAGCAGCAGCTTCCCAGAAGAAGCGGGGGGATTGTTTGGCAGGAATCGGACATGAGGAAGAGGGAGTCAGTTGATGGAAGAGGCCATGTGCTGCAGGGTGCTTCTTTCTCTGGGCCCTGTGCTGGCTGCCGGGCTCAGCTCTCAGCGCCACCCTCCCTCACTCTCCACCTCTCTCCCCGCTCCCAGGTCTTCTTGTGGGCACCCTGGACGTGGTATTGGACTCCAGCGCCCGCGTGGCCCCCTATCGAATCCTGCACCAGACCCAGGACTCACAGGTCTACTGGACAGTGGCGTGCGGTAGGAGACCTGGATCGGGGGGTGCTAGGCAGGGCCTGCCCTGAGAGGGGCCGGAAGGGAGGGGACACAGCTGGGTTCCTGGGCTGGGTGTTGCCCCCTGGAGCCCAGCACTGCCCCTCACTCAGCACAGCCCAGGCCAGTGTCCTGCTTAGGAAGGCAGCTTTGCTGGTCACAGACCTGGCAGTGCTGAGTCATCTGCAGCATGGTTGGGAATACCCACGTGCAGAGCAGCGAAAAATGTGAGTCACCCAACACAGATTCCCAGCTGAGGTGGAACAAGGCGTTCTTCTGCGTTCCTGTGTCAGCTCTCAAACCACAAACAAGTGTCCTTTTCATGGTCTAAATACCTTGTTTTTACCATTTTTTCTTGGTGATTTGCTGTTGACAGTGGCCCCAAGCGTAGTGATGAAGTGCTGTGTGCTGTTCCCCAGGGTGAGAAGCTGTGGGTGCCCACGAGCCAGTGTGCACGTTAGAGGAGCTCCCTGCAGGCCTGAGCCGCAGTGTGCTGGTCGGAGTGCAGTGTTAGGGAACTCACATGCAAATTTTTGAACAAAAAAAACACATAAAGCAAAGTTATGTATTGATCAGTTGATGAAAATGTGACCAGAGGCCTCAAAGAACTTGGCTCTATAGATCCCTGGGAGCAGTCTGGTGAGTTCCGTATTCTAGGAGACTGTGTGGGCGGGACTACTGCAAGGAACAAGAATCAGCTGCACTTGCCACCCTCGACAGCGATTTTCAACCGTTGTGCGGAAAGGACTTTCAAAAGTGAAATTCCTGACATTTAGTCATGGGCACTGGCCTCTTTTTCCTTAGATTGTCAAATAACATCAAATGACAACAGCCAACATGACAATAGCCATCCAGTGTGAATGAATCTCAAAATTATACCTATTTTTTTGTGTCAGATCAGCAAAAGATATAACACTTTTTGGTGTGTCACCGAAGGTTTATGTGTGCCGTGAGATGCAAAAGGTTGAAAATCACTGCCCTATAAGACACACACCCACCTTCCTAAGAGTCTGGGGAAGTCCCCTTGCAGTGGGTGCCTGGCTAGGGTCACCCGGTTAAAGGCAGTCATGCCTGCAGCCAGGCACTTCGGTGAACCTCCCAACAACTGCAGAAGGCGGAACTTTGGTCTTCCCTATTTTGAAGATGAGGAAACTGGCCCAGAGGGGTTGAGTAACTTGTCCAAGGCCACGCAGACTGCAGTTCAAACCAGGAGTATCTGCTCATGTCCCTGTGCTGAAAACCTCTCTCTGTGCTAGCAGCCACAGTGTCACTGTCCCCCAGGATAATGGCTTTCCTTGGAGGCCTGAGAAAAGATAACAAGGGTGCTCACAGCTGAACGCCAGCTTCAGGAGAGGAGGGAGGGCAGGGCTGGAGGCACAGGTGGACAGCAGCCAGCACAATCCCTCTTACCAGGTGGCCCTGGCCTGGGTGCCAGGCTAGGCAGTGTCTTCTTCCTCCCAGGTACCTAACAGAGGTGTCCTCCCCCTCAGTGTGAACGAGTAAAGGCAGGCTTAAAAGGCTGTTTGCCCAGGGCCACCCTGGACGGCCGGTGGGAGCCCTGCTGTCCTGGTTACAGAGCCTGAGTGGTGCACTGGGCCTCCTGTGGGGTGGGGTTCCCTGAGCAGGGCAGGGGAGATCCTCCACCTCAGCGGGCCCTCAAGGTTTCCATCTCTGTCTCAGTGTGTCCTTCCCAGGGAGCGAGTGGGGAGGGGGCCGTGGCAGTGCGAGCAGCTTCTCTATGGGGAGAGAGGAGTGTAGCCCAGCTCTGTGGGAACCCCTTTGGTGGCAGTGGGCCTAGTGCTGGGAACTCAGGCCACACAGGCTGACCTGTCCCCCTTTTATCAGCCCCCTGGCCTCTGCCGGAGCCTCCGCTCCTCTGCCCATACCCCATGCCCAGCCCCTGCCCTTCAGCTCTCCCAAACCAGACCTGGTTGTGCTGACACTTGCGGTGAGTCCCGGCTGCTCAGCTGGCCCTGAAGGAATCCCAGGGTTGCCTCCTGCATTTCTGCCCTCGTCCTTCAGCTCACACCTGGCTGTCAGCCAGACCGGACACTGGCAGGACCCGAAGTTCCCAACTGCACTTGTCCTGCACAGTGGGAACAGCATCCCCCTGTGTCTACCTAATCTCCTCCCACTCTGATGTCACCCCCATGGAAAACCTTCCCAGAATCCCCAGGCCCATGAACCCACTTCCTTCTTGCTCCTTGGGACCTGCCATGTCTGCACTTGCACACGGCATGCTGCTGGCTAGATCACAGCTCCCTGAGGACAAGGGGAAGCTCTGCAGCTGGGCAGCCTGGGTTAGAATTAGGTCTGGTCATTTCCCAGCTGTGTGACATTGGGCAACTAACTTAACCTCTCTGTGTCTCAGCTTCATCCTATAAAATGAAAATAATGGTACCTGTCTCCAAGGTGTTCTAAAAATTAAATGAGTTAATCCACAAAAAGTTCTGAAAACGGAAGTAGCACTGATTAATTTAATTAGCTTTTATATTCCTTTTACCAAGCATGGAGGTGGCATAGTTTGTGTTTACTTGCACTAAATGAAGATTGTGTTACTTTTAACTAATAATTCTTTCAAGTGCACATACGTAAATATTACTGAAGTGCAGACAGATTCATAGAGACAATGTAGACACATTTCCTTCGATTTGTGTCTTTTATACTTTCAGGAACATGCATAAAAGCAAATGATACAGTAGAGTTGCATCATGTGCAGATTTAACTTCCAAATTCAAATGTGGGCCTTGGCAAAAAGACAGAGGGAGAAATCCTTCCCCTACCAACTAGACCTTGGCCTCCATGCAACAGGGAAAGGAGGCCGTAGCAAAAAATGCAAAGAAAAGTGGTAAAAAGGAATGGTAATGTATGGGTGCTCCAGTGTAATTTTGCTCGCCTGTTGTGACTCACTGTGAGTTATCTAAGCCCTAAGCCCAGGTTTAATTGTTTTCACACGGGCGTCCTCACACAGGCCAATGGAGAGGGTCCTTCCTTGGAATTGCTTGTTAGGGGCTAAATTGTTGGGGTACATGTAAAGAAACAAACAGATCAACCCCAACCAAGTCAGCTGGGCTGTGACATGTGACAGAGCATTGAGGCGGTACCTGGCGGGGGGGGGCGGGCGGGGGGGACACCAACTTGGGCGGGGCAGGGTGAGGGCTGAGTGTTTCCAGGTGGGGAAGGATGGAATGACTTGGCTCAGGCACCCAGCAACCTGTCTGTGGTCCACAGCAATGTTAGGCTTGTGGCTTAGCGGAGGCTCCTCCGCACCACGAGGTCAGCTGAGCCACTTGGGTACTCATGACCCGTACACTGTCTGACCCCAGGACAGCTGGGAGGGTGGAGAGCCTTCACTCCTCTTCTTATTCTTGTCTTCATTCACTCAGAAAACAGTTTTTAAGTGCAGGCTCCATGCCTGGCACATGCCGGGGGCAGGGGAAGCCGGGCCACATTGGCACTTCCCTCATCCTTTTGCTTCTCCTGGGGCCCCTTCCCCCAGTTCCCTGATGGGGACAGAGAGGGCAGCTGCCCCACCCTTTGGGAATGGCACTAGTCTGCCTTTCTCAGTGTTTCCATGTGGGCTGGGTCTGCGGTGCCCTCCAGGGCCCCTCCCTGAAGAGGAGGACTCACCACCTCTCAGGCGAGGCAGACACGTCAGGCCAGCTGGAAGCTGAAGGGCTCAGATGGGTGCTTGGAGCGGGCAAGAGCAGGGCTGGGGTGTGAGCTGGAAAGGGAGGGCTGAGCATTGCAGGCAAAGGTCTGGGTGGGTGCATCTGACCTCGGAGAGACAAGGGAACTGCAGGCCTGGCCTGCCCAGCAGGAGACTGGCCGGCTGGGCGAGGAGTCCTGCAGGAAGCTGCAGCTGCCATCTGTGGACTCCTGAATTCTCAGGGGGAGCTGCAGTCATTTATACCAAGACTAACCATGTCTGCTGAGTCACCTATGTATCAAAGGCCACATTAAGTTCTTTCATCTCGAAGAGCAAGCTTCAGAACTGAGCAAATTTGTAGATGCATAGACCATTTCTGGAGGACACATAGGAAACCAGTGGTCATTCTTAGCTTCAGGGGAAAATGAAGGCTTTGTTTTCCATGTGACTGCAGTTCTGCCTGAATTTGTTTTTTAGTTTTCATTTTCACCAGGACTCCTTATGACTTTTGTTATATAATGTATGTAAAGCTTAAGAGGAAAAGAGTCAGCAGCTTTGAAGATTGTAGTCACTTGGACATAGCACTTCAGGTCATCTTTTTTCTCCGAGCTCCCCTTTAAGGCCTGGTGGTTATGTGATTTCCCTCTTCTTTACTCACCAACCTCCCCTAGGCTCTTCCCGCAAAGAGATAACGGAACACTGGGAATGGCTGGAGAACAACTTACTGCAGACGCTGTCCATCTTCGACAGCGAGGAAGATATCACCACTTTCGTCAAGGGCAAGATACACGTAAGGTTCACTTTCTCTTCTCTGTGCTGGCAGCACACGTTTATCTGAATGTGTGTGTTTTCCTTTCTGTTCCTTAGGTTAGATTCCTAGCAAGACACTGCACGTATGCCAGCTTACTTCATTTTAACAACACAGCATTGGTCTTATCCCCAGCTTACAGAGGTGAAACCGGAGTGTCACTGCCAGTCCCTTGCTGTTCAAGGGGGCAGCTGAGCTGATTGCCCATGCAGGCCCATCTTCCCCTGACCAGCCACTGGAATGTGACTGAGCGGGCAGTTTCCATTCCCTCAAAGGGCCCAAGAGCAAGTGTATGGATCCACAGCTGCCTGCCAGCAACTTGGCTGGCAGAGGAGGAAGCTGGAAGTGATAGTATAGTTGGAGGCATGTTTGTGTTTTAAAACTAACATGACTTAGAAATGCACAGACCCATGACCCAGCAATGTCATTCCTTGGAGTTGACCTTGCAGTGTATTTATTCATATGTGCAGAACTAGAGGCCCAGTGCATGAAATTCATGCACAGGTGCGGTCCCTAGGCCTGGCCTGCTATCGAGCGCGAGCGTCTGGCTTGGAAGGTGAGCTCCCAGCTGGCCTCTGGGCCCTGGGCAGCACCTGGGCCCCCATGCGCCCCCCTCTGCCTGAGTCATGGCACCCGTGTCCCCACACAGGGATGCGGTGAGCACGGCCAGATGCTGCGGGCTGGGGCGCAGTGTGGGCCTCTGGGCTGCCTAGTGGCACCGCACAGAAGCCACACAGGCAGTGCACTCTCTCCTGGCCGGCCTCGCACACCGGCTCCTGTGTGAACCCACAGGGAGCCCGACCGGCCCCAGCAGCCTGGCTCACTGGAAAAGGCCGCTCGCATGCACACGCAGGTACAAGGGCCCCGTACCTGAGCGTGGGGCTCCAGCAGTGCACAAGCCCTGGCGTCCCAGGGGAGGGTAGCGGGGGAGTGAGAGCAAACTCGGTGGACACCTCGCATTCTCACCGCACCTCTGTCCCCATCACCCCCACCCCCAGGTAGCTGGGCGAGAGGTTACAGCCCCCTGCCCTGGCGCTGTGTCACCGACACCCACCATGTTCCACGCCACCCCCTGGTGGTCAGCGCATGTCATAGTGAGCGGTCAAACTCCTGGTCTCCCAGTCAAACGACCACCTGAGGGGACAATTTGTATATTAGGCTTATATAGGATGGCAAATGTGTCAGGATGTCCCCGCAACACTGTCACAAAAAGACTGAGCAGTGCACCCCTAGACCTATGGTCAGGGTAACAGCCACACTCTCCTTTGCAGAACAAGAGTGATGAAATGAGAGCAGAGCATTTACTGGGGACTTTCTATGTGAGTCCTGTGCTGAGCACTTATATTTGGGGCACTGGGTAAGTCACAGGTGGTGTCCATAGTGAACTATCTTACAGCTATCAAAATAATAATTATGAGAATTGTAGCAACATGTAAAACCAGATACCATGGTGATACTTAGATTGATTCTTCTTGCGAGTAATTAACATGAAAATGAGCATTTATCTGAATGTATGTTTGTTTTCCTTTCTGTTCCATTATTGCCTTAGGTTAGATTCCTAGCAGGGCTTTTACTGGATCACGGTTTCATGGTGCTGAGTTTGCCCTTGTGACTTTATTACACCACAACTTTTTAGACCTGGCAGAAGACATAAAGAGCTCCTCAGCTCTTCTCTGGGCACTTTGGAGTTCAATGCAGGACCTGTGTTGCCTACTAGCTCCAGGGAAACAGGCAGAGAGCTAGACTCTAACAATGATAATAACAGCAACATTTTTATTTTTAATATTTTTTTATTGATTTCAGAGAGAGAGAGAGAGCTAGAAACATCCATGATAAGAGAGAATCATTGATCGGCTGCCTCCTACACACCCCCTACTGGGGATCAAACCCACAATCTGGACATTTACCCTTGACCAGAATCGAACCTGGGACCCTTCAGTCCATAGGCTAACACTCTGTCCACTAAGCCAAACTGGCTAGGGCAATAACAGCAACATTTTTAAATGCTTCCTATATGCTAGACTCAAACAAACCAATCTACAAAATAGGAGAAGAGGTTCTAAATGACTCATGGGATGAAATGGAAAATAGAAAATAGTTTAGAACTGAATGATAATTGAAATACTATCGCATCTTAGAATTGATGGGATGCAGCAAAGCAGTACAGAGTAGAGAATGTAAAGGCTTAAACCTCACATAAAAGAACAAAGGGCAGAAATTAATGAGCCAAGTGTCCAACTCAGTAAGTGAGAATTCCAGAGAAACCAGGAATTTAGAAAGAAGGAAACAACAAAGGGTAGAAGTTAATTCTGTAGAGAGCAAAGGAACTATAGGAAGAGCAGCAGACCCCACAGAACCCACAAGCCCATGGTGGAGGGATCCAGGGCAGCAGGAGCCTCCTCTAAGCAGCACCTCTCCCTTCCTCTCTGAAATCAATAAAAATATTTTTTTAAAAAAAGAAAAGAAATGGGTCTTATGAGCTAAAATCAAGGTGTCGGCAGGGCTCCCTTCTTTCTAGAGGCTCAGGAGAATGCGTTCATTTTCCAGCTTTTAGGGTTCATTTGTGTTCCTTGGTTCTTGACCTTTCATTTTGAGTGCCAGCAGGGTGGCATCTTCAAATCAATCAGTCACACACCCCCTATCTTGTGCCCTCTGTGACCCTTGATTATAATGGGCCCACCCAAATAATCCAGGATAAGCTGCCCCTTTCAGAACCCTATTTAATTACATCTACAGAGTCCCCTTTGCTCTAGAAGGTCACATTTTCCCAGGTTCTGGGGGTTGGGGTGTGGACATCTTTGGGGCCATTATTTGACCTACCATCCTATATAATAAAAGCCCAATATGCTAAGTGTCCTGTCCAACCAATCCAAACATAATATGCTAATGATATGCTAAGGCTGCTCAACCACTCACTATGATGTGCACTGACCACCAGGGGGCAGACGCTCCGACAGGTAGGTTAGCTTGCTGCTGGGGTCCAGCCGATTGCGACTGAGCAAGACAGGCTGGACATGCCCTGGGGCCCTCCTTTAGCCTGGCCTGCACCCTCTCACAATCCAGGACCCCTCGGGGGATATTGGAGAGCTGGTTTTGGTCCGATCCCGCAGGCCAGGCCTAGGGACCCCACTGGTGCACAAATTTGTGCACCGGACCTCTCGTATAATATAAGTTAAACCAAGACTCAGGAAGGAAGATGCCTAAAACTATGAAAGACATGGAATCAAGAATTTAAAGTTTAGAGAGAAACCAAGATGGCGGCATAGGTAAACACCTAAAATTGCTGCCTCGCACAACCACTTCAAAAATACAACTAAAAGACAAAATGGACATCATCCAGAACCACAGGAAGGCTGGCTGAGTGAAAATTCTAAAACTAGAAGGAAAGAGAAAAGCACATTGAGACTCAGAGGAGGTGTGGAAGTAAAGTGCAGAGGTACAGAGGTGCACGCGGAAAGGGCTGGCAACTGAGGACGCGGTTGTCTTTTTCAATTGGGAGGGAGACACAAGCTTCCGACTGCTCTGAACTCCAGTTCCGGGTGAGTCTCTGGGGACCCAGACTCATACGAGGAGAAACTGGACTGTCTGGCATTGGGCGGAACTCAAGGGCGACTTTCTCTCAGAGGTGCTTGCAGCGATTACCACGGGACACTGAGACCTGGGGCCTCTTAGGGCAGGGCTGATGATCAGCCATAGCTGTTTGCCCCGCCCTGTTGATTCCCTGAGACCCCGCCCCACCCAAGCTGTGTGCAGAGGCTTTTGCATATGAATGACAGGTCAGGGCATGTCCTTTGTAAAATTACCTAACAAACTGCAGCTGGGTCAGAGAGACTCAGGACATCCAAAAGAAGGCCCAAGGCCCCACAGCAGCTTGCATTGCTTCACATCTGGGCACTTCCAAATCCCAAACAAAAAAGAGGAATCTGCAGATCTCTCCATAGCTCCTGCTGGGTAGCCTCAGGCAGAGGCTAAACTAGCACCTCCTTAGAGATCCAAGAGCCAGTGTACCCAGTGGTCAGATGGAACCATCCAGATTACAACTCCTCAGATCCATAAGGGACACACTCAGGGGGCAGACTCAGTGAGCACCAAAGCCCCACTGAAGCAGGTCTTGCCCCGTAAGGGTGTCTCCAGCACAGAAGTTCTCCCACCGTAGACACAGCTGACTCTCACAGTCAATTGGCCTGGAGGTCAATTCCTCCCAGTGATACCTACAACAATCAAGGCTTAACTACAACAAGACTGTGCACAAAGCCCACAAAGGGGTGCACCAGGAGTGTCCACCTCAGGTAATTGGGGAGGCTGAGCCACTGGGCCCTATAGGATACTTAGCACACAAAGCCACTCTGTCAACACAGGAAAGCAGCCAAAATGTGGAGACAAAGAAACAGGTCACAAATGACAGAAATGGAGGAAAGCAAACTACTGGATATAGAGTTCAAAACCACAGTTATAAGGTTTTTCAAGAATTTTCTAGGAACCGCTGATGAATTTAATAAGACCCTCAATAAGTCTAGTGAGACCCTCGAGGATATGAAAAGGACCAACTAGAAATTAAGCATACACTGACTGAAATAAAGAATTATACAGAGATCCAACAGCAGACTAGAGGATCACAAGAATCAAGTCAAAGATTTGAAGTACGAAGAAGTAAAAAACACCCAACCAGAAAAACAAAATGAAAAAAGAATCCAAAAATATGAAGATGGTGTAAGGAGCCTCTGGGGCAACTTCAAGTGTAACAACATCTGAATTATGGGGGTGCCAGAGAAGAGAGAGAGCAAGATATTGAAAATCTATTTGAAGAAATAATGACAGAAAACTTCCCCTACCTGGTGAAAGAAATAGACTTACAAATCCAGGAAGCCCAGAGAACCCCAAACAAAAGGAATCCAAAGAGGACCACACCAAGACACATCATAATTAAAATGCCAAGAGCAAAAGACAAAGAGAGCGTCTTAAAAGCAGCAAGAGAGAAACAGTTAGTTACCTACAAGGGAATACCCATACAATTGTCAGCTGATTTCTCAACAGAAACTGTACAGACCAGAAGGGAGTGACAAGAAATATTCAAAGTGCTGAATAGCAAGAACCTACAACCAAGATTACTTTACCCAGCAAAGCTATCATTCAGAATTGAAGGTCAGATAAAGAGCTTCACAGATAAGAAAAAGCTAAAGGAGTTCATCACCAAACCAGTATTAATGAAATGCTGAAAGGTATTCTTTATGAAGAGGAAGAAGAAGAAAAAGGTAAAGATAAAAATTATGAGCAACAAATACATATCTACCAACAAGTAAATCTAAAAATCAAGTGAATAAAAATCTGATGAACAGAATAAACTGGTGAATATAATAGAATCAGGGGCATAGAAAGGGAGTGGACTGACAATTCTCGGGGGGGAAAGGGGTGTGGGGGTGCGGGAAGAGACTGGACAAAAATCATACACCTATGGATGACAGTAGGGGGGGATGGTAAGGGAAGAGAGTGGGGTGGGAACCGGGTGGAGGGGAGCTATGGGGGGGGAAAGAGGAACAACTGTAATAATCTGAACAATAAAGATTTTTTTTTAAAATAGAATTTAAAGTTTACTCAGTGATTTTTACAGTCCAGCAATATCCGCCAATAAATATACAGCCCTAGCCCTGAGCTAGACTGGCTCATTCCCATTGGTGGGGAGGCTTACTCATGAGTAGGGGCCAATGGAGAATGAGAGCATTCAGGGTCACCCAGGTGCAGCTGGAGAGAGTGGAGCAGCGGCTGTTGGCTGAGACCCAGGAAAGTGGCCCCAGGGGCAGGACAGCCAGTGGTGGCCCACAGGTTGTCCAGAGCCCACCTTGAGCTTCCAGTAGGTAGAATCCAGGGCAGCAGAGACAAAAGCAGGACCTTAATAATGAGGAGAGAGCTTTGCCAGACCCATTTCCCAGAGCCAGTTTCTATAGGAACGTTTCAGGGCAATGCCAGAAGCAGCTTAAGAGAGAGAGATGGAAGTCATGGCAACTGCAGTGCAGCTCTACTGAGAGGGCATCAGAGCATACCTCACCGGTGGGGCCACAAGCACTGGCCTTGAACTGGCCCTGTAGCCCAGAGTGATATCTCCAGGTACTCAGCCCAGTAAAGACTCAGGCAGGATGCAGTTGGCATAGATGTGCCCTGAGCCCTGTGGCTGGTCTGTAGGCATGGGCAAAAGCAGGAAATCCCTGGTATGTGGAGTGGGGAGGGAGATCAAATACAGGACTTCCCCAAGACATCATCATAAGAAAAGCACCTCACAGAACAGTGTCACTGCTCGATGCCATTCGGGTAAAGAATGAGGGAAAGAGAACCGCACGTGTGTGCTGAAAGGGGGATCAATGCCTGCATTTCTGGAAGGAAACCAGGAGAGTGGCTGTGGAGTAAGAGACAGAGTCCCTGTTCACGAAATATGCTCTTCTCTGTGTATTTTTTACTGATACATTTTTTAGAAATGTTACATAAAATTAAATGTTTATGTAAAAAGTCACTGATCTGCCATAGTAGTTCAGGGAGTTAGGGGAGCGTGCCAGTCACACGGGCAGCATCGGTCTGATCACGCTCTGCCAGAGCAGCTGACTGGGCCTAGCACAGCCTGTGGCCTTTAGGCCAGCATCCTCGGTGCCACCACCTGAATCCTCAGGCCTCCCTGTGCCAGCCTTTGCCTGTCTTGGCCATGGGAACCCTGGGCCTTCCAGGTACCAGTCCCCTTGTTCTCTTCCAGGGCATCATAGCTGAAGAGAACAAGAACCTGCAGCCCCAGGGCGATGAGGACCCCGGGAAGTTCAAGGAAGCTGAGCTGAAGATGCGGAAGCAGTTCGGGATGCCCGAGGGGGAGAAGCTAGTCAACTACTACTCCTGTAGCTACTGGAAGGGTCGTGTGCCCAGGCAGGGCTGGCTCTACCTGACTGTCAATCACCTGTGCTTCTACTCCTTCCTGCTGGGCAAGGAAGGTGAGCGTGGGCACCCTGGCATCCCCCCGGCTACCCAGCTGGCCCCGTCTTCCTCAGCTCTTTGGCCCTCACCTCCTGACCTCACCTCTAGAAAGTCCATTACCTTTCCAGACTATCCAAGTCCATGAGGGATCTCCTTCCCCTCAGCCTCCAGATATTCTGTTCCCACACATCCACCAGGTCGTCTCCCCCAAACCAAGTGCCACCTCAGCACCCTATGACAGGAGCACCCAAACTTGAGCCAGGCACACACTTGGCTCTTGGGGACTCCTATCCTGCCTGTGTCCGCTGATAGGGTTTTTCACATAGTGACCTTCTGCATGGGGCCTCTTTCAGGGCAAGTGTTCAAGGGCACACGTGTCCGTGAGGGGCTCTAGGTGACTCTGTGCCCTGGTGTTGCAAGTCCCTCCCTGGGGAAAGCCCTGACCTCAGGACACAATGCAGACTCCCCAGAGCTAGCCGGTGCCTGCACTGCACCTTACCCCAGAAAGAGCCTCAGGGCTTCATCCGTCTTAGTGGCCCTGCCTTTCCATGTGGAGTGCGTCCCAGCACAGCTAGGATCAGGCGCGGGGGAGGGTGGGGAAGGGGGAGCGGGGCTTGCTCAGTACAGTTTCCCCCAGTGCGGGTGGGAAGCAGGAGCACGCCCTGCCTAACCCTCCAGCCCATTTGACCCAGTGGTGGTGTGTCTGTCCCCACCGGCGTCCAGTGAGCCTAGTGGTGCAGTGGGTGGATGTCACCGGACTAGAGAAGAACGCCACCCTGCTCTTCCCCGAGAGCATTCGCGTGGACACCCGAGACCAGGAGCTCTTCTTCTCCATGTTCCTCAACATTGGCGAGACCTTCAAGCTCATGGAGCAGCTGGCCAACCTGGCCATGCGGCAGCTGCTGGACAACGAGGGCTTCCTGGAGGACAAGGCGCCGCCCAGGCCCGCCCAGCCGCACAGGAACATCTCTGCTCTGAAGCGGTGCGTGGCCGAGGGGGTGGCCACTCGGGAAGGGGAGGTAAAGGTGTAGCTGCAGGGGGGGCACCGAGAGGTTCGAGAGAGGTTTGTCCTAAGAGGCACATTCCTTCTCCCAGCCTGTGGTGGGGAGGTCTCACACACTCCTTAGTTTCGACAGGAAGCTGAGGCACAGAGGTTGAGTAACTTGCCCAACGTCACTCAGCAAGTGAGCAGGAAAGCCAGATGCAGCTGGCTGACAGCCTGTCCTCCCCACCAACTCAGCCAGGGTGCCCCCAGAGGCCGCTCTGGATGGCTTCGGCGATCAGGTCCCAGGGCGCACTACCTCTACCCCACCAAGATTGACAGATCTTCTCCGTACCCCTTGGCCAGTGGCACCTCATACCCTCTGCATTGTTGTAGCTTTGGGGCCCTGGCCTGGAGGTTTGAGGTCTCTGCCACTCTGTGGGAATTGGTATACAAAAGGGCAGATACTGGTGGCCAGCCCCTCCGGGGCACTTCTGTTTGACTCCTCCAATGTAGCTTCACAGGACACCCGCAAGGCTGCCCGGGAGCCTCTGGCTCCCACAGCCAGTCCACACCCGCGTGCTTAGATACCATGGCCTAAGCCCAGAATCAGGAGTGTGCCTTCAGGACCAGAATACTGTCAAAAGATGTCACTCTCCTGATACAAGTGACAGGGTGTCTTTTGGAACCTTCTGGAAAGAAAACGAGCAGGGCCAGGACATGACAGTCCCTGGTGCTGTCCATCAGGGTGTGCTTGCTGGGCCCTGCTCAGGCTACTGGACTGTCCCCAGGACAAAGCTACCACAGCGGGGAGGAGCAGGGTACCAGGCCCCCACCTCGCACAGCCATGGGCCGGGCGGGTGTGCACTTTATACCAAGCAACAGCATCATGCCTGTTGGGAGGCCCTTGTCGAGGTTTCTAGATGGTCTGGGTCTTTCTAGTAAGAAGCAACAGGATGGATTCGGAACCCTCTGGGCAAGCAACGAGCCATACCCCGGAGCCTCCAGGTGTCCTCCCAGAGCGGCAAGTCTCAGGGACAGGCTGTTTTCCGACCACTCCCCTGCTGGGCATACGAATGTCCCACATTTTACTTGGCCACTTAAGGTGCATGTTTCACAGAACTCTGAGATCCCTGGGCATGACTTGCTCACAGGAGGACCCCAAAGAGCCCAAATCCAATTTGAAAATCCAAATTTTGTCCCCTCCCCTCTCATCCCCAGAGACCTAGACGCACGAGCCAAGAACGAGTACTACCGGGCCATGTTCCGGCTGCCCAGGGACGAACGCCTGGACGGCCACACAAGCTGCACCCTGTGGACTCCGTTCAACAAGCTGCACATCCCCGGCCAGATGTTCATCTCCAGCAACTACATTTGCTTTGCCAGCAAGGAGGAGGACGGCTGCCACCTCATCATACCCCTGCGGGAGGTGAGCACCCGGCCCCACCAGCTCTGCCCTGCCTCTCCTGGATGGCCCCTCAGCATTCAGTGATGGACACGTGGTGAGTCAGCACCTGCCCTGTGCAGGCCTCTTGAGAGTGGCTGCACAGGATTGGTCCCCAGGGGTCACCTGGCCTCGTGGGCAGGTGGAGTGGAGCTTTGGCCAGGAGATCTCACTCTAGTACGTAAGGAAACTTCAGGAAGGATCCAAGCCTTTCTGCTGGGAATGCCCCTCAGTCCTGCCTTCCCAGACTGCAGTGGGGCTGTGGCAAAGCCCTGCTGGGCTGGGCTCGGAGGACGCTGACCCTGCATCGACCCCGCCATGTCATTCTCAGAGGCCGCCTCACTGTTCCTCTCTGACGTCTGCCTGGGCTGTGGCTCCGGCTCTAGCAGCGTCACTGGGAGTTGGCTGTCACCTGTTCTCCTTTGACTGCAGTGAGAAATGTGGACAGTGAGGGAGAGAGCCCCCGCCCAGATGAAGGCACTAGGGCACTGGCCCCACGATCAGGCAGGTCTCAGAGCCCCCTTTTCCTCTTGGCCCAGCGGGCAAACTGGCTGAAGCACAGTGAGGTTTTTAAGTTATAACCTACATCACAGTATTCTGATTTAGTTAAAAACCTGGAGCAGTGAGACCTTGCTGGCGTTTGTACAAAGCCCTAGGGCTACAGGTGTAGCTATGAAAAGGTGTTGGTTAGCATGCTGCCTGGGGTCCCCAAGGAAAGTCAGGCAGAGGACTAAAAAGAGCCACAGCTCCAGGCTGAGGGGCTCCGAGGTAGCTACGCTTTTGGCACCAGGCCATGGGTTCATCCTGACGTGCCGAGGCCTGGGGGCCGGCTTAAGGGTTTCCTGAGGTCCCAGCACCACTCCTCCTGAGTTTCTGAGAGCAGAGAGTACGGCTGCCGGCCGTGTTGGGGAGCGGGACTACCTTGTCCTGATCTTTTTTCCTTTTTTTTTTTTTTTTGTGGTTAACCCTCACCTGAGGATATTTTTTTCCACTGATATTTTTAGAGAGAATGGAAGGGAGGGGGAGAGACAGAGAGAAACATCAATGCTAGAGAGACACATCAGTTTGTTGCCTCCCACACACGTACACGCACCCGGCCAGGGACTGAGCCTGCAACCGAGGAACGTGCCCTTGACCAAAATCGAACCCTGGACCCTTCAGTCCAGAGGCCAACACTCTAACTACTGAACTCACCAGCTGTGGCTAGCAGGGCAGTCTTATCGTGCTCTCAGGGTGGGCTCTGCAGCTGGACGGGTGGAGGCCCTGGCCCACCACTCACCAAGCCTCCCAGCCAGGGAGGCTTCACAGGGCTCCTCCCTGAGTGCCAGCTGCGCTCTTGAACTTGCACATCCAGACGTGCTCTTCTCACCCACCCAGGCAATGGCGCCCCTTCCTTCCGTCTGCTCAGGTGAAAAGCAGGAGCCACCTTGATTCTGACCTGGCCTCATTCCTGCATCGTGACCATAGCACGTCCCTTCCTCTCCACGGCCACCACCTAGGACACCAGTGTCTGCTTGGACCTCAGGAGTGTCCACACATACCTCACCTCTTTAGGACCCATCCTCGCACAACTGCCAATCTTGTCTGCCAGAGCATGTGGGCACCCTGTGTGGAATCCTCCTGCATCTTCTCCTGCTGGACCTGTGAGCTGTCTACGCCTCAGATATCAGTGCATGTGCAGGCACGCACACACACACACACACACATGCACACACATATAAACACTACTCACATGCATATGCACACTTGTGTATACATACAAACCATGCACATAAGCACTCACATGCATATGCACATATACCAGTACATGTACACACAGCAACCCACATCTATACACATGTACACATGATACACACATACACGCCTCACAAACATGCACACATGTTTGTATATATATATAGGCATACACATGTACTCACACTCACATACCATGCATATGTGTAGACACTCTTACACATACATTCACACGTATGCATACACATACCAGCTCTGCCCACCCCTGCTTCCCCAGCCCCAGCTTCCCCAGCTTTTCCTTGTCCATCAATCCAATCTAGCACCTCAGTGTGGTTCTGGGTCTCTGCCCCAGCTCCTCACCTGGCTGCAGCAGGTCTCAGCTCAGCTGCTACCTCCCCAGAAGAGCCTTCAGTGAAAAGCAGCCCAGTGACCTCCCAGCTGGCTCTGTCATCTCCACCACCCTGGGGTGTTGAGCCTGCATGGCCATTGTGTGTCCCTACCCCAGGCCTCTGTAGAACCAGAGGCGCCCCTGAAAGCCTGCCCTGTGCTCTCCCTGCCTGTGCAGCTCTGTCCACACTTCCTCGGCCGGGCCCGGACATGCCTGTCAGCGGGTGCTTTGGCAATCAGTGCTTAGGATGGCCATGCAGGCAGGCTGCTCCCCAGGCTTCAGAGCAGGGGAAGAACTGGCCAGTGGGAAACTTAGAAGGGCCAGTGGCTAGGCCCACCCTCCTCATGACAGACCAGCAGGGCTGTGTGATTGATAGGTGAAAAACGAGATTTAGACGTGCATGGAACTTATAGCAGCAGGCAACAGAGTCGGAACAGATCATAGTGGGCCCGAGTGCCCCCATTCACTCACCGCACCCTCCCCAGAGAGGGCCACCTGAGGCCACTTTGCTGTCATGGTCACAGAACCTTTCTGTCTTTATATGGCAAGACACAGACACCAGTGTTTTTGCCCTCCCAGGTGACCATTGTCGAGAAAGCCGACAGTTCCAGTGTCCTGCCCAGCCCTTTGTCTATTAGCACCAAGAACAAAATGACCTTCCTGTTTGCCAACCTTAAAGACCGCGATTTCTTGGTTGAGAAGATTGCTGACTTCCTCCTGAAAACATCATCTAAGCAGCCAGGCGACAACAGCGCAGGAAGGAAAGCCAGCGTCATGGATCCAGCCCCAGAGGTGAGAGGGTGCTGTTGGGGGGAGGGGGGGGTTAGGGTTAGGGCCAGGAGAGGAGCCCAGGCAGCGCTGTGGTGCCTGCCATGGGCCTGGGCAGGGAGGGTCCCTGCTGGGTGTGGATGGAGAGGCTGACCCGCCTTGGTGGTCTCAGGTGTGCAGCCACCATGCGCTACCTGACGTCACAGGCCTCTGCACCACGTCACACACACCCCAGTCCTGAGCGTTCCCGCCCCGCCCACCTCAAGTCCCACCGCACAGGAGAGGCCTTTGCTGGCCGGACCTGCCTCCCTGTGAGCCTGTGCTGCCCTGAGGGCCACACTGTTCATTTACCTGGTGCTTCTCCCGTCAGTCTTTCGGCCTGAGATTCTTACAATATGAGACCCCCTTTGCCCTGGCTGGTTTGCTAAGTGGTTAGAGTGTCAGCTGGTGGACTGAAGGAAGGGGTCACAGGTTCGATCCCCGACCCCCTTTTAAAGACTTAACTGCAATTATTATATCAACATAATTCACAAGAATTCCTGAATATGAAATACTTGTATTCACCTTTCCCCAAATGCAGATGTACTTTTTACAGTTTAATTATTGGAATTGAAGTACACATAGGTCATATATCACGCTTAGTTAATACATCTTTTAAACTCCTTTTTATCTATAGATTTCTCTCTCTCTCTCTCTCTCTCCCCCCCCTCCCTCCCTCCCTCCCTCCCTCCCTCCCTCCCTCTCTCTCTCTCAGTATTTTTTTTATGGAATTTGGGTCATTTGTGCTGTAGCTTCTCCAAGTGATTTTCATTGACTGCATTCTCCTATTTCCTGTAAGTTGGTGGTTGAGTAGTAAAATCCAGAACAAATTCAGGTTCCATTGTTTGTGTTTGGGGGGAAGTCTTCTCATAGGAAGGATTGAGGTGATGGGTACTTCCACCAAGAGATATACGACACCGGGTCTTCTTGTCGGTGCTGTTAGGGTTGCCTAGATCCACTCCTTCATTAGGGATTGCAGGAGGGCAGCACTCCAATTCTGTCATCCCTTCTGTTTGTCAGCTGGAATAATCCTGAAAGGAAATTTCCCCTCATCAATTTTTTAGGGACCCTGAGGCACAGTTCATATACAAAAGGGAAAATAAATCTTACTCTTACCTGTTCTTCACCAGTTACAATGATGAGTTGGGCCCGGCTAGCGTGGTTCAGTGGTTGAGCATCGACCCATGCACCAAGAGGTCACCAGTTCAATTCCCAGTCAGGGCACATGCCTGGGTTGTGGGCTTGATCCCCAGGAGGGGTGTGCAGGAGGCAGCCAATTGATGATGTTTTTCTCTCTTTGATGTTTCTGTCTTTCCCTGGCTCTCTCTCCAAAATCAAGAAAAACTTATTTTAAAAATAAGATAAAATGATGAGTTGGACTCTGGCTGGTGTTTCTCAGTGGTTTTGAGTGTGGACCCATGAGCCAAAGGGTCACAGGTTCAATTCCCAGTCAGTCAAGGACATGTACCTGAGTTGCAGGTTTGATCCCCAGCCTCAGTTGGGGCGTGTGAAGGAGGCAACCAGTCGATGTCTCTCTCACATCACTGTTCTCTCTCTTTCTCTCTCTCAGTCTCTCCCCCCCTTCCCAGCCCCCCTCCTTCCTCCCTTCCTTCCACTCTCTCTGAAAATCAATAGACAAAAGAAATCTTCGGGTGAGGATTAACAACAACTAAAAAATAATAATGAGTTGTTCGTCTAGTATCCTCTAAATGTGATCAGTTTGTTTTTTATGTTTAGTTTTTAGTATAATTATGAACTTGCAGATTTAAGCAACCTGATGTGTTTCAATCCATGACAGAAATTACCCTAAGTCCGTCTGTGCCCAGAGGGAGCTTATTCCGGTTGGCATATGTTCTTTGGACATAACCATAGCCATGTTTGATTGTTTCCTTGCTTCCTGGTGTGACAAGCTGTATGTGCTGTTGGTCTTCCTGAAATTATGCACTTCATGGTTACAAGAATCCATTAAATCAGCCCTGCTATTACAGGGCCCGCATTCCCACTGAGGGGCATGGAGCTGGTGGCAGCATGTGCCCTCAGCTAGCCAGAACCGGCGTGGTCCGGCCCATGGAGGCCTGTATATTTTCCACCCCTGTAATTGATGTTCAATAAGTTATTGAGGGTGGGAGGGGCCCGGCAGAATCAATGTCCAGTAGAGACATTAAGAAAGGTTTCTTAGAGGAGGTTGGGCTTGATCTGACTAAGGTTGGGTGGGTGAAAAGGGATGTGAGCAGGGATTCTGAGCTGCTTTCATGAGGTCCAGCTCCACTCATGATAGGGCCTGATGGCCAGAGTGAGCAGACCCCATGGCCCCTTCCGAGCTCACCATTCATTCATCCAGCTCATTTTACTGCATTCCTCATAGGTACCGAGTGCTATTCTAGGCACCAGGAATAGAGAATGAACAGAGGAGACGAAATTCATGTCCTCTTAGAGCTCATATTCTAGTGAGAGAGACAGTAAGCAAATAAACACCCAGAGTGTTAGGTGGTGATAAGGGCCATCGATAAAAATAAATCAGGATAAAAAGGGATTAGGAGTGCCAGGGGATAGTGGGGGTCAGGTGGCATTTGAGCAGGAAACTAAAAGAAGAGAAGCCAGTCTAGAGGCCAGACAGCTGGGCACAGCTCCTCAAACTAGCGGAGACCGGTGGAGGAGTGAGAGAGAGAGGAAGCAGGAAGCTGGAGCATGTGAAGCCAGCACAGGGGCCTCACAGGCACTTTATTTTTTTTTTTAAATATATATATTTTATTGATTTTTTACAGAGAGGAAGGGAGAGAGACAGAGAGTTAGAAACATCGATGAGAGAGAAACATCGAGCAGCTGCCTCCTGCACATCTCCCACTGAGGATGTGCCCGCAACTCAGGTACATGCCCTTGACCGGAATCGAACCTGGGACCCTTCAGTCCACAGGCCGACGCTCTATCCACTGAGCCAAACCAGTCTCGGCCTCACAGGCACTTTAGCTTTGACTCTGAGTGAGAAGAGAAGCTGTTGGAGAGTTTTGTCGAAAAGAGGGACACAGTCTGTTTATGTTTTAATAGAATTACTCTGACCGTCGTGTTGAGAATGCTTATAGGCACAGCTGTCACAGCAGCCACATGGGGCTGTTGGCACTGAAATGCAGTTAGTCCAAATTGAAATGTGCTTAAGCATAAACTACACACCAGACATTGAAGATTTAGTATGAAAATGAGAATGTAAGATATCTATAATTTTTATATTAATTCCATGTTGAAATGGTAATATTTTGGCTATATTGTATTAAATAAAATATATCTCACCAATTTGTTGTTTTTTTATTTATCTTTATTTTTGAAAGTATTGCACATTTCCCCTATTTTTCCCCATTGACCCCTTCTGGCCTGCACCCAACCATCCCAATTTATTGTTTTTTAATGTTTTTTAACTAGAAAATTTTAAAGTACATATGGGCTGTCATGATATTTCTCTTGGGCAGTGCTTGATCAGAGAGTGGCAAGAATAGAAGCAGAGACGAGCTGGAAGGCTCTGACAGGAGTCAGGACACAAGGCGAAGGGCCTTGGTTAAGGGGGAACCAGTGAAGCTGGTGAGAACTGGTCAGATTCAGGATACATTTTTTTTACTGTGGTAAAATACACATAAAATTTACAAGATTAACCATTTCTCTAAATATATCTTTTTATTGATTTCGGAGAGGAAAGGAGAGGGAGAGAGAGATAGAAACATCCATGATGGCGAATCATTGATCAGCTGCCTCTTGCACACCCCCTACTAGGGATCAAGCCCACAACCTGGGCATGTGCCCTGACTGGGAATCGAACCTCCTGGTTTACAGGTTGACACTCAACCACTGAGCAACACGGGCTGGACTACCTTAACCATTTTAAATTGTACATTTCAGTGGCATGAAGTATATTCACACTAATGTGCAACCATTGCCAACATCCATCCACAGAACATTTTTCATTTTGAAAACTGAATCTGCCCTGGCTGGTTTGGCTCAGTGGATAAAGCATCGGCCTGTGGACCAAAGGGTCCCGGGTTCAATTCTAGTCAGGGGCACGTACCTCGGTTGCAGTCTCCTCCCCGACCCAGGCCCTGGTCAGGACTCATGCTGGAGGTGACCAATCGATGTGTTTCTCTCACATCTATGTTTCGCTCTGTCTTTTCCTCACTCTTCCATTCTCCCTAAAAATCAATGGAGAGATATCCTCAGGCAAAGATTAACCAAAAAAATTAAAATAAAAAAGAAAAAAAGAAAGAAAGAAAGGAGGAAGGAAGGGAGGGAGGGAGGGAAGAAGGAAAGAAAGAAAAACTGAATCTCTGTACCCATTCTCATTTTAACACTGACTTCTCATTACCCCAGTCCCCGGTAACGACATTATTCTCTCTCTCTGTGAACTTGATTATTCTATGTACCTCATATAAGGGGAATCATACGGTATTTATTCTTTTGTGATTGGTTTATTTCACCTAGCATAACATTCCATTATATATGCATATATGTATGTATATGTCATTTTGTTTATCCATTCAGTTTTTTATCCATTTTTTAAAATTAATTTTTATTTTCAATTACAGTTGACATTCAATATTATTTTATATTAGTTTCAAGTATACAGCCTAGTGGTTAGGCATTTGTATAATTTACAAAGTGATCCCCCTGATAAGTCTGGTACCCACCTGGCACAATACATAGTTATTATAATATTACTGACTATATTCCATATGCTGTACTTTACATCCACATGACTGCTTTGTAAATACCAATTTTTTTTAATATTTTTTTATTGATTTCAGAGAGAAGGGAGAGGGTGAGAGAGAGAAACATCAGTAATGAGAGAGAATCATTGATCGGCTGCCTCCTGCACGCCCCTCACTGGGGATCAAGCCCACAACCCGAGCATGTGCCCTTGACTGGAATCGAACCCGGGACCCTTCAGTCCACAGGTCAACCGACACTCTATCCAATGAGCCAAACCAGCCAGAGCAATACCAATTTTTGAAAGCTTTTTTTTTTTTTATTGATTCAAGAGAGAGAGAGAGAGAGAGTGAGAAGGACATTGATTTGTTGTTCCACTTATTCATGCATTCATTGATTCCTATATGTGCCCTGATCTGGGATCGAACCTGCAACCTTGGCATATTGGACAGCACCCTAACCAACTGAACTACCTAGCCAGGACCCAATTTTTTTCCCCTTTTTAAAAAAAATATATTTTTATTTATTTCAGAGAAGAAGGGAGGAGAGAGAGAAAATCAGTGATGAGAGAGAATCATTGATCGGTTGCCTCCTGCATGCCCCCTACTGGGGATTGAGCCCACAACCTGAGCATGTGCCCTAACCGGGAATCGAACGGAGACCTCCTGGTCCATAGGTCAACACTCAACCACTGAGTCACACCGGCCAGGCCCAATTTTTATTTCTTTATCCCTTCACCATTTTGATCCACCCCCCCCCCCCATTCCTCTTCCACCTGGCATCCCATCAATTTGCTCTATTTATGAGTTTGTTTCTGTTTTGGTTGTTCATTTATTTTGTTTTTTAGATTCCACATATAAGTGAAACCTTATGGCGTTACTAGTCATCAGAGAAATGCAAATTAAAACCAAATGAGATCTCACCTCACACCTGTCAGAATGGCTATCATCAATAAATCAGCAAACAACAAGTGTGGGTGAGGATATGGAAAAGGGGGGCCCAACCAGTGTGACCCAGTGGTTGAATGTCGACCCATGTACCAAGTCACTGATTTGATTGTGGGCTTAATTTCTGACTGGTCCTTTTTCATGTCTTTGACATTCTCACTAAGATCCTTTAAAGTCTCGTTAAATCCCTTGAGTAACCTTATAACCATGGTTTTGAACTCTGTATTCAGTAGTTTGCTTGTTCCCATTTCTTTCATTTGTGACATGTTTCTTTGTCTCAGCATTTTGGCTGATTTCCTGTGTCTGTTTCTATGTATTAGGTAGAACTGCTTTGACTCTTAGAATTGGTAGAGTGGCCTTGTTTAGTAGGTGTCCAGTGACTTAGCCTCCCCAGTCACCTGAGCTGGGCACTCTAGCTCCACCCCTGTTTGGGCTGTGTGCACAGTCCTGTAGTTGAGCCTTGATTGCTATTGGCATCTCTGGGAGGAGATGACCTCCAGTCCAATTGACTGTGAGGACCATCTGTGGCTATAGTGAGAGACCTTCTGTCCAGGAGACACCCCTATGGAGCAGGACTTGTTTCAGTGGGGCTTTGGTGCTCACTGAGTCTGCCTCTTGAGTGTATCACTTGTGGATGTGAAGAGTTGTAATCTGCTATGGTCTGAAGCTACCTATCATGTGTACTGACTCTAGGGCCTCCAGAGAAGTGCAAACTCAACCACTACCTGCAGCCACCCTTCAGGAGCTACAGAGAGATCTGCAGATGGCTGCTATTTGCTATTTGTATTGGGGTTGGAGGTGCCCAGGTGAGGCCCAGCTATGAAGCAAGGCAGGATGGTGGTAGTGCCAGATCTTGGGCCTTTATTGATAGGTTTGGGGCACACTGTCACCAGCTGCAGCTTGTTTGAGAGATTTTAGCAAAGCCTGAGCCAGGACTGACCATTCATTTAGAAAAGCTGCTACAAACACCTTGCTTGGTTGGGACTGCAAATTGGATGGGGCAGGATTTCAGGAAATCATCAGGGTGGAGCAAACAGTGTGCTCCAGGCTGATGGAAGCTCAGATATGGCTGCCAGTCAGCCCTGTGACAGGGGAGGTGTGAGGACTCCTGTCTGGGAAAAAGCCACCCCCGAGTTCCTGCCCCAATGCCAGACAATCTAGTTCCTCCCTGTATGTGTCTGGGTTCCCTCAAAGCCACCTGGTGCTGGGAGTCCAAGTAAGTTCGTGCACCAGCCCTTTAAAAGGAACACCTGGGTCTCCAGCAGCCTCCATGTTACTCAGCCACAGTCCCCACTGGTTTTTACAGCCCATAGTTGTGGGGACTTCTCTTCCCAGCTCTGGAACCCTGGGCTGGGGTCTGGTGTGGGGCTGGGTCCCATTGGTCTTCACAGCCAGCTTCCACAAAGACAATCTCCCTCTGATTAAAAAAATGGTACATGTGGATGTTGGACCAGCCCATTCTGCGTCTCTGCCCCTCCTACCAGTCTCAATGTGCTTTCTTCTTTATTCCTCTAGTTGTAGGCCTTCCATTCAGCCAGCTTTCAGGTGGTTGTGAATGATTGTTGTCCTGTATTTTAGTTGTAATTTTGATGTGATTGGTTTTAATATATCTTTTTTATTGAATTCAGAGAGGAAGGTAGAGGGAGAGAGAGATAGAAACATCAATGATGAGAGAATCATTGATTAGCTGCCTCCTGCAGACCCCTACTGAGGATTGAACCCACAGCCCAGGCATCTACCCTGACCAGAATCGAACTGTGACCTCCTGGTTCATAGGTTGACATTTAACCACTGAGCCACACCAGCCAGGCAGTAAATTTAATTTTTAAAAAAAGATATGTATTCATTCATCTTTTGATGGACACTTGAGTTGCTTCCACCTTTTGGCTGTTGTGAATGATGGTCCTATGAACATGGATATAAAAATTTCTATTCATTACTCTTCAAGACCCTACATGTAGTTATTTTGGAGGACTTCCCAGAAGTAGAATTGCTGAATCAAATAGTAATTCAGTGTTTACTATTTTGAGGCATTATCATATGGTCTTCCACATTAGTTGCACCAATGTACATTCCTACCAGTAGTGTAAAAGGGTCCAGTTTCTCCTGATCCATGCCAATGCTTGTTATTTTCTGGGTGTTTTGTTTTGTTTTGTTTTACAATAACCATTCTAATGGGTGTGATGTGATATCTCATTGGTTTTGATTTACATTTCCCAACGATTAGTGATGTTGAGCATCTTTTCATGTCTTATTGACCATTTGTATATCCTCTTTAGAAAAATGTCTATTCAGGTCCTTTGCCTATTTTTTTTAAATATCTTTATTGATTGCAGAGAGGAAGGGAAAGAGAGAGAGATAGAAACATCAATGATTCTCTCATGCTGTACTGGGGATCGAGCCTGCAACCCAGGCATGTGCCCTGACCAGGAATCAAACCATGACCTCTAGGCTCATAAGTCAACTCTCAACCACTGAGCCAGGCCGGCATCAGGTATTTTTTTAATTGGGTTGTTTGATTTTGTTGTTGAGGGTTAGAACTTCTTTATATATTGCAGATATTAGCCTCTTATCGACATAGGATTTTCAAATATGTCCTCCCATTCTATAGGTTGCCTTCTCATTCTGATAATTATGTCCTTTGGTGCAGATAAATTTTTAATTTTAATATAGTTCAGTTTACCTATTTTTCTTTTATTGTGCTTTTAATGTCACCTCCAAGAAATAATTGTCATTTCAAAATGTCATGAAGCTTTTCCTCTGTTTTATTTTAAAAGTTTTATAATTTAAGCTCTTGTATTTAGGTGTTTGCTCCATTTTGAGTTAGTCTTTGTGTAGAATGTGAGGTAAGGCTCCAACCTCATCATTTTGTGTGTGATATCCAAGTTTTTCAGCACCATTTGTTGTAAAAACTATTCCTTCCACGTTGAATGGTCTTGGCACCCTTGTTGAAATCATTTGACCGTAAATGTGATGGTTCATTTTTGAACTCTCAATTCTATTCTATTGGTCTATATGTCTGTCTCTATGCCAGTGCCATATTGTTTTAACTGCTGTAGCTTTACAGTAAATTTTTAAATCAGGAAGTCTGAGACCTCCAACTTTATTCTTTTTCCGAGATGTTTTTGACTATTTGGGATCCCTTGAGTTTCCATATGAATTTTAGAAAATATTTTTCTATTTCTGCAAAAAAGTCATTTGGTTTTTTATAGGGGTTGCACTGAAACTGTAGATCACTTTGGCAGTGCTGATGTCTTCAGTCTTAATGTTTCCCAGTCTGTGAACACCGTATGTCTTTCCACTTTGTGTCTTCTTTCATTTCTCTCAGCAGTGTCTTTTACTTTTTAGTGTATGCCTTTCACCTCCAGGGTTAAGTGTATTCCTAAATATTTTTTTCTTTTTGGTGCTATTGTAAATGAAATTATTTTCTTATTTTTCTTTTGGGATTGTTTGGAATTAATGTATAACAGGGTATATTTTGAAGGCAGTTCTGAGGACTGATGGGTCAGATGTGGGGTTTAAGAGACAGAAAGGGGCCAAAGATGACACTGGCTTTGCCCGGGGTGGCTCAGGGTACAGAACCGCATTCAGTGATGGGGGACGTCCCGATGCAGGAAGAGCAGGTTTGGAAGAATTCTGTTTTGGACATACGATGTTTGAGGTCAAGGATAAGGAGAACTAAGAATTGACCACTGGAGATGGCAAAGAGAGGTCCTGGTGGCCTTGATAAGAGTTGTTCAGCCCTGACCAGTTTGGCTCAGTGGATAGAGCATCGGCCTGCAGACTGAAAGGTCCCAGGTTCGGTTCTGGTCAAGGGCATTTACCTTGGTTGCAGGTGCATCCCCTGTGGGGGTGTGCAGGAGGCAGCTGATCGATGTTTCTCTCTCATCAATGTTTCTAACTCTGTCCCTCTCCCTTCCTCTGTAAAAAATCAATAAAATATTTTTTTAAAAAAGAAAGAGTAAAAGCAAAAGTGCACAGACAGCATCTTCAACAAAACCAGGAGAAAAGGCATTGCCACACCCCTGACTGCAGTGGTGGGGTCCAAGCACCGCGGAGGGGCCATTATTCTGCATAGACACAGCATCACAGCTGCGCTGGGGCCAGGGAGGGAAGAGGAAAAGCCCTAAGGGCCCAGAGTTCAGAAATAACCAAAAAATAGCTCCCTCCCCCCAAAAGTGATGCCTCACTGAACAGAACCCTCAGCAAGTGACTCTGAGAAACAGCCCATGAAACTGGGAGCAGATTCCTCAGGCTCATTGACAGAGAAGTACTAGTAAACAGAACTGCATGCAGAACCCGCTAAAGAGCTGAGGGGAGAGGGAGAAGCTAGGGTGGCGCTCGCCATCGAGAATCTCAAGAACACCCAACGAAGCTCTGCACCAGGGCACTCTCGGTCTGGACTAGGTGCTTCCCCTGGATTCTAGCAGTTTGTCATGAAAAAGTATTTAGTGGCCCCCAAATCCATTTCAGAACACCAGCTAGGGCAGAGGGGTGGGCTGTGGATATGAACTAGCAGGCTTATCTTTTTCTCCTTTTTAACGTTTTTATTAAAAACTGCTCTACTGCCCTAACCGGTTTGGCTCAGTGCATAGAGCATCAGCCTGCGGACTCAAGGGTCCCAGGTTCGATTCCGGTCAAGGACATGTACCTTGGTTGCGGGCACATCCCCAGTAGGGGGTGTGTAGGAGGCAGCTTATCAATGTTTCTCTCTCATCTATGTTTCTAACTCTCTATCCCTCTCCCTTCCTCTCTTTAAAAAATCAATAAAATGGATTTAAAAATAATAATAAAAACTGCTCTACTGTGGTACCATGGACTTACACTATGCTGTACATATTGAAAGAGTAGAGTTTGATGGGTTTAACGTGGAGAGTCCCCATGCAGGGGACATAGAAAAGGGGGAGTGTGGTGCGGTGGCTGGTGGGATCAGAGGTGACGGGAGGACGCAAGGGCAGAAGCCCCAGCCCAGATTGGAGCTGGCAGAGGGAGCCTACTGGCCCACGAAGCCGAGAAGGCCATGCAGTAGCCACCTGTCATCAAAGGTGGCCTCTGCCCACTGAACGTGGTTTCCTGCCAGCAGCGCCATCCCCAGGCTGGTACCAGGATGGCAGAAGCCCCTGCATCCTCCTCGGCTCATCCTCATGTTCCCTGGAGAGTCACCACTGCACGTCCTGGTGGCCACTGGGTGACACAGTACCCCAAGGTCCCTGAGGCTATGAGTAGAAATGGTAAGTAATTAGTGTGGGGTCATCACCCCACGTCTCAGCAGAACCCACAAAGTGTGGGGCCAAGAGTGGAGAGAGATGTGCCCACGTGAAAACGGTTAACTGCTGCTGGTGGAAGTGGATCCCAGGGAGCCAGTGACCAGTGTCCACCCAAGAGCAGTACTGTTTCTGTCGGTGGGCACTCAGGGCAGGAGCTGAGGGGAGAACCAGAGAGGGCACTGGCTCTAGACCGTCTGACCCCTGGGCCAGAGGACAAGCTCCCTGCACAGGCCATTGCCCACAGTGGCAAGCTTGCCTGGAAGTCAGGTGCCCACAGGCAGAATATAGTCTGGAGAGCAAGGGGCAAAGGCAGGTGTCGGGCATCACCCAGACTGTGCCTAAAGGGGCTAGGATGCCAGTGCATCCCTAAGGAGACCTTCTCCTTGTGGGAGGGGAGCAGTCAGGCTAGGAACTTACCTACTTGCTCTATGAGCATGGAGGGCCGGAGGCTCGGTTCCAGAAAGCCAGGGAAGAACCCTGAGGTTCAGGGCTTCCATGCAGACCTGTGTTCCTGGTGCCCCCCTTCTGCCAGCCCTGTGTGCCTCCCCCGTAGGTTCCCAAAGCCCACAGGGTTCATTTCTCTTGCCGTTGGCTAGCTGTGCAATGGGAAAGCAGATTCCCCGGCTCCTGCACTGGGGCGGGGCCTCCCCTAATGCAGGTTAGACCCTGCGGGGAGGTAGCCCGAAGGAGAGAGAATCCACAGGCGAGGACCCCTTCCTTACATCCAGTTCTAGGTCTGTGCCCTTATCTTTGCCCAGAGCCTCGCGAGTGCAGTGGACAGGCAGCCTGAGGAAGGCCACCTTCCCTCACTCAGCAGACAGTCGTGAGGCACCTGCAGGAGGGACCCGTCGCCCTGAAGAGGCTGTCAGGCTTGGGCCTGCGCTGGGGCCGGCCTCTGCGCCACTTTCCTGCATGGCTCGGTGCGCGTGCTCCATGGGGCCCTAGTGCCCTTTCCTGGCAGTCCCAACCTGAGATGATCCCTGTGGCCAGGGGCCCAGGAACAGTCATGGCAGATGCCACCATCAGCCATCTCTGGGGCCCGCTGGGTCTGCAGCCCAGAGGCTGGAATAAGGATAGTGTTCCTGGGAACTCAGCGCTGCAGGCAGGCCCCTTGGGGTACACGAGCTGGCTCCTCAGAGTTTCTTCTCTCCTGGCCCTGACCTCACTGAGCAGGCCTCCCAGGATGGGCCCAGAACCCTCCAGTGAGAAGCCATCCGGCGTGGGTGGGCCTGGTGAAGGAGGACAGTGTAGGAGTTCGGCGAGGCGGTGGGACCAGGCCAAAGCGTAGGCTCCTGCTGGTCCAGACCAGGTGTGCCCACCCCATGCTGCCCCCTTCGGGCAGTGACTGCGTGCACCTGGGAGGCCTGCAGGCTCAGTGTTGCCCTCTGTGTTGTACTTTGCAGTCTTCTCCAGCTGCTCAGGAGGCACCAGAGCAGCCCACCAGCCCCGGCTCATCCTGTGGTGGCTGCCAGAGCTCCCTCGCGCAGGAGGCGCCCACTGCTTCCCAGGGCCTGCTCAAGCTCTTCCGGAGAAACGCGCCAGTGGAGGACCTGGGGGCCAAAGGGGTAAGCCCAGAGCGGGGCTCCATTGCCATGCCAGGCCCACGTTGGGGGGGGGGGGGGGGAGCAGGGCCAGCCTGTGATTCTGTGCCCATCACAGGCAGTGTCGTCCCTATGGGCCCCAGGCCTCTGCAGGGAGGCCCATGTGCCTGCTGCCTGAGGTTGGTGCTGTGCTCAGTGCAGCCTGAGCTGGGGGCATTTACTGTGAGCCCTTGGAAACCTGAGGTGGCGGTCAGCGTGCCAGATGGAGAAGGAAGGTAGGAGAGCAAGCTGGGTCACACGTAGCTCCTCATTGCCTTTCCCCCAGGCCAAGGAGAAGATGAAGGAGGAGTTATGGAACATCCACTTCTCTGAGTACGGGCGCGGTGTGTGCATGTACCGCACGGCCAAGACCCGGGATCTGGTGCTGAAGGGCATTCCTGAGGGCCTCCGTGGGGAGCTCTGGCTCCTCTTCTCTGGTGAGCTGCCCTGCCAACCCCCAGCTGGTTCCTGAGCTGGCCAGGCAGGAGCTGCCTGACCTTCACAGGGTGGAAATCGGGCCCACACCAGGAGCGGAGTCCCGGAGAGCAGACGGCAGGGCGGGGCGCTGTTGCCGGCTGATGCCTCTCCCCTGCAGTGGGACTCGAGTAGCCCCCGTGGCCTCCTTTCCCTGGGACAGACTCTGACCACATGCACACCCCTGGTCACTTGGACAGTTTCAGGGGGAGGGGTGTCAGCCATTGGAACTTGGGTGGGGTTCCCCCTACAAGGAGCAGCCACGAGGGAACCTTTGCCTCCCACCACATGACTAATCCCAAAGCTCCACTTCTCTGTGGTCCATTGTCGTCTCCAAACTGCCTGTCACTGCCCTGAAGCCCCAGGCGGGGAGGAGACAGCGCCAGCCGTGTCTCCACAGGGGCCTGGAATGAGATGGTGACTCACCCTGGCTACTACTCGGAGCTGGTGGAGAAGTCCACAGGGAGGTACAGCCTGGCCACGGAGGAGATTGAGCGAGACCTCCACCGCTCCATGCCCGAGCACCCTGCCTTCCAGAACGAGCTGGGGATCGCCGCGCTTCGGCGGGTGCTGACTGCCTATGCTTTCCGCAACCCTACCATCGGCTACTGCCAGGTAAGGGGCTTATCGGACCCAGAGAGCATCACCCACCAGAGGCTCATGGGAGCAGGTCCCCATGGCCCTGGGCCTGAGTGATGGCCTCACATCATAACTTCAAGGGTGCCGTTCCAAGGTGTAATTAAAAACAATTGCTCAACTCATCCCCATGCTATATATTGTTACCTTCTATGTGCTTCTGGTATAGGTCCTGGAGTCCTTTGATTATATTGTGTGTGTGATAAAAACACATAATAAAACTTAACGCCTTCACCATTCATTCTTAAGTGTACACTCTATGGCAGTGATGGCCAACCTTTTGAGCTCGGCGTGTCAGCATTTTGAAAAACCCTAACTTAACTCTAGTGCCATGTTACATATAGAAATTTTTTGATATTTGCAACCATAGTAAAACAAAGACTTATATTTTTTATATTTATTTTATATATTTAAATGCCATTTAACAAAGAAAAATCAACCAAAAAAATGAGTCAGAGGTGACAACGCGTGTAGGTTCGCCATCACTGCCCTATGGCATTAAGTATATCTGTGCAGCCTTCACTACCATCCATTGCCAGAACTCTTTCAGCAATTCCCCTAGCTACCCCTGGCAACCACTGTTCTTTCTGTCTCTGTGAACCTGACTCCTCGAGGAACCTCAGATAAGTGGACTCAGAGAGTATTTGTCCTTTTGTGGCTGGCTTATTTCATTAGCATAATATCCTCGAGGTTCGTCCGTGTTGTAGCTTGTGTTAGCGTTTCCTGCCTTTTTAGAACACACTTTGTTAATCCAGTCATCTAAGGATGGACACTTGGCTTCCTTCATCTTTGGCTGTTGTGAATATGCTGCTATGAACGGAGTACACAGTATCTGTTCCAGTCCCTGCTTCCAGTTACGTTGTTTATATACCCAGAAGTGGAAGTGCCAGTCATATAATGATTCTATACTTAAATGTTTTAGGAATTGCCATAGCATTTTCCACAGAAGTTACACCATTTACATTCCCACCAGCAATGCACAAGGCTTCCAGTTTCTCCTCATCCTCACCAACCCTTGTTATTGTCTGTGTTTTTGGTAACAGCCATCCTCATGGGGAGAGGTGTCATCTCACTGGAGCTTTGATTTGCATTTCCGGCAGGTTTGATTGTAAATCCAGCGGGCATGTTTCTGGTCAGGGCAGATGGCTTCCTGCTTCCCATAGCTTGCTCCTGGGCTTCAGAAAAGCAGGCCAACTCCCCCCAATCACTTTCTGCAGTGCCAGTGTTCCGCATGAACCTCACCAGTGCACGGGAAGCCAGTATGCGAGCTTTAAGTAATTTTTAAGCTAAGATGTCACCACTGAAGTGCTGTGCGGGTCCCAGTCTTGCCATAGTCTCCCTGTAGCCATGGAGCCTCGCACACAGCTCACTTACACACCCACCTGTGCTCACACACCTCAGACACCGGATGCCACTCAAGAAGTGCCACGCGCTCATGTCTGCCTTCTCAGTTTTCCAAGTGCCTGCTGCCCAATTTGAGGGACGTGGCTGACTGTTTTTGTCAAGTTGATTTCCTGCAAATTACTTTTGACAAATTATACTTAGCCCAGTGGGATGGTTTGTTGTCGCCAGACTTGATTGTAGTGCCAAACCCTTTGGAGGAATTGACAGTTTTCCTTGGTGTCCAGCTCTGGAGCCTCCTTCACCGTCTCTGTGCCCACAGGCCATGAACATCGTCACCTCTGTGCTGCTGCTCTATGGCAGCGAGGAGGAGGCCTTCTGGCTGCTGGTGGCCCTCTGCGAGCGAATGCTGCCTGACTACTACAACACCAGGGTGGTGGGTGAGTGCTGGCGGCTGGTGGCTCCAGGGTGGGGCCTCCCTGGGCTGGCTCCCTGCCCAGCATGTCCTACACGGGAGCCCTCGGAGGCCTCAGGCATGCTGCAGGCTGAAAACAGCCCCTGTCCCCACTGGACAAACCGCAACGCTGCCAAGTGGAGAGCCATGCAGGCAGCCCTGGCCGTCCAGGCAGACTGCCTGTGGACCCCTGGGATGGCTGCAGGAAGAGCACGCCTTACATACTGGTGGTGGGTCAAAGTCGGCTGGTGCCTAAATTCCGAAGCATCTACTCTGATTAAGCTTTTTTATTGTGGACAGTTTCCAGCCTCACAACTAGAGTGTACAGTACACAGTGCACCTCTTACCCAGCCCAGCTCTCACGGCCTCAGCAGGGGTTCTGTGTTAGCAGTGGAAGTGCACTTGCCAGTGTGTTCTGTGATGTACAAAAGTATGTCTGCTCTTTCAAGATTCATTTCAGGGGTCTCTACTCTCGGGGTCCTTTAGAAACATATCTGTTCATCAGCTATAAGGCAGGTACACACAGAAGCCACCAAGATCACTGTTACTGTCCCAGAAAAAAATCCCCAGTATAATGGAAGAAATAATTATTTTAAACCACCAAATGTATAACATCTCCTGCCAGCCACTCCTGGGGCGTCCACAGGAAATCTGGTGAGACAACCAGGGCCTGCCTGCATGTAGCTCTCCACTTTGCAGCTTTGTAGGCGGAGCTGGCCAGGGACCCCTGGGCTTCCTGCCCCTTAGGCCCTGGATTCCACGGGCCACCGTCCACTTCTGCGTGCTCTCACTAGGGGCCCTGGTGGACCAAGGAATCTTCGAAGAGCTCACGAGAGACTTCCTGCCCCAGCTCTCTGAGAAGATGCAAGACCTCGGGGTAATCGCCAGCATCTCGCTCTCCTGGTTCCTCACCCTCTTCCTCAGCGTCATGCCCTTCGAGAGCGCTGTGGTCATTGTCGACTGCTTCTTCTACGAGGGCATCAAGGTGGTCCTGCAGCTGGCCTTGGCCATCCTGGATGCCAACGTGAAGAAGCTACTGGACTGCAGCGACGAGGGCGAGGCCATGACCATCCTGGGCAGGTGACCGAGTGGCCTCCCTTCTCCTGCTGGAGAGCCCGCCCTTCCTCGGCCCTGGGCACTCCTTGGTCAGCAAGAGCCCAGCCAGGGCTAGAGTCAGGGACACTCCAGGAGGGGGCTGGGGCCTCCTCGCAGTGGGCGATAAATGGCAGAGGGTAGTGATTACCACCTGGAGAAGATGAAACGGGTCAGCCCAGCATGTTGGGCGGGAGGGCCATTGGGCAGGGCGGAGCAGGGCCTCCTGCTTGTGCCTCCCTGAGCCCAGCAGCATCACTCCTCCCACCCCCAGCCCGAGGGCTCACGCGGGCCTGCCGTGCTTGCTGAAGAGTGGTCCTGGCATCCTCCTCCTCTCCAGTCCACATAGACGCTCTGGAGGATCCAGCCCCTCCCTCCAGGCCCATGACACTCCTGCCATGAGCCCCGGGCCTGCTTCATTATGGTTCTCCCTGCTCCCCTCTCACCCACCAGCATCCCACAGGGATCTGGCTGACCAGAATATCACCATCTCTCCCCTGGACATGGGGGCTCCCAAACCACTGGTGCTTCTCTGTACAAAGGAGCTGAGTCCCCCGGCCTGGCCTTCAGACCACGTACATCCAGGCCCTCCTGCCTCATTCCAGCCAAGACCCTGAGCTCTGTATAGTCCTGCTGCCCGTGTGCACGCGTTTGGCCCACCTGGAATGCCAGCTGCCCGGGACAGCCTGGGGCACTGCCACCCAACTGCTGAGCCGACCCAGGTGCTTTGGGAGTTCAGCCAGTGGCCAGAGTCTGAGACGGTTCTCACGCCAGAAACATCGGGCCTCGGGCAGGAGCCTGTGGTGTAGATCAGCCACTCTCTCCCACCTGAGTGTCAGCCCAGCCCAGCAAGCCTGGGAGGGCGTGAGGTCCTGGCCGGCCAAGGTCAAGCCCTGTCCTAAGGCTGTCCCTGGGGAAGCAGGTCCCTACAACCCCCCACAGCGGGGCCCCTTGTGCCTTTCTCCCGGGGCATTCCTTCGGTCCCTGATTCTTCCTGGCCAGGGAGTCCCCAAGTCCCCAAGGGCTCGACAAAGGTGGGGAGCACATCCTTCCAATGGACAACGCGTCTCCCAGTATGTGAGGATCTGGCTTATCCAGGGTCCTGCCCATGGGACCCCAGAGGACAGTCTGGCTTCCTCAGGCCTTGAGGGAGCAAGGCCTTCTCTCCACTACCTCCCGGGGGATAACTGATATGCAGAGCTCATCTCTCACCACCCTGCAGGATGCCCAGCCCTCGGCAGGCTCCTTCATTAATTGGGAGACTATGAAAATTAAGTCCCTCTACATCACTGTCGCCTGTTAGCGGTCTAGACTTCTGTCCTTTAATCCCTCCAGATACCTGGATAATGTGGTCAATAAGCAGAGTGTTTCTCCGCCCATCCCACACCTCCACGCCCTGCTGACCAGTGGAGATGACCCTCCTGAAGAAGTGGACATCTTTGACCTCCTTAAAGTGTCCTATGAGGTCAGCACTGACCGGGGATGTTTGGCCAGGCCGTTCATTTGGTCCCTGTGGTGCGGGTGGCCCAGCAGTGGTGGCCCTCTGCTCTGTGGTTCTACCTCACCTCACTGAGTCACCCTTGGCCCATAGAAATTCAGCAGCCTGAGGGCCGACGACATTGAACAGATGAGGTTTAAACAGAGGCTGAAAGTGATCCAGTCTTTGGAGGATACGGCCAAGAGGAGTGTGGTATGATGGCCCTAGATTGCTGGGGGTGAAGGTGGGGTGGTACCCCATTGGGTGCTCCTGCTGTGCTGCCTTCAGGGCTCCCCTCAGGGTGGGGCAGGCGCAGTTCCCTAGTGCTGCCTCAGTGGGACTGGCATCAGGGCGCCTGTGCCGGTCACTGTGTCCTGCTTGTGGGTTGGTCACTGGGAAACGTATCTGACACCCAGTGTCCACCGGCCAAACGCGACCTGACTCTGTTCTGTGCCCTCGCCTGGCAGTGCCCTATCTCTGGGCAGTGACACAGGCACCCTCCGCCCCCCCAGCCCACTGGAGGCCTGCTCTAGCCTTTGTTCCCCTCACCTCTGGAGGGAGGGTTTCATGAGAAGTTCTAGAACGATTTCCAAAGAGCCAGTGTCAGGGTCTTCCCGGGGACCCAGACAGCAGCCACGCGATGCCTGCCCCTCACCCATGTCCTTGACCGGGCTTTCCGGGCAGGGAGCTCCCCGACCCCACCGGGAGGGAGTGAACCGAGCGGCAGGTGGTGTGGAGGGAAGCCATGGACCACACCCCCTTCCTGAATGGGCTGCCTCCTGTGCTTGACCAGCGGGCAGCACCAAGACAGGTTCTCCTCCTTCCTCGTCCGCACGGGGGGTCTCTCAGAGCTTCTCGCCTTCACCACGGCAGGAACTTGAGAAGCTGTCACTCACTCGTTTCTCTCTCCTCCCAGGTCCGGGCTATACCTGGGGACATTGGTTTCTCAGTGGAAGAGCTGGAGGACCTTTACATGGTGTTTAAGGTGACAGCCAACAGCAAGGGCAGCAGCGGCCCCATCCTGTCCCCGATGCATCCTCATGCAGCGGCCAGACTGCATGTGGTGGGAGGAAGTGCCTGGAGTTTAGGCGGGACACGATCTTAGTGTTAGAAAACCCGCTCGCCAGCTCACAGGAGAGGGAACGCCTGGCCTGTGTGACCAAAGCTTGGGCGTGCCCAGCTGCACGCATGGCAGCGTCCGGCTCACCCGCTGTCAGGCTCCCCGCCCGCATGCGCTGGGCTGCTCTCCCTGCGGAGTGGCAGGCTGTCATCGGCGCCGGGTCGCCCTGTCCTCAGTAACCCCCGTGGAAGGAGGTGTTTCTTTCCAGTGGTTTTAGCGAAAGGCTCAGTGCCGTGACTACAGGAGAGTGTCACTGGGTCAGAAGGGCCACCTTCTGCCCCATTGCGTGAGGCTGGGACAGAGGGGCCTTCCAGGTGCTGTTAGCAGGCGAAGGGAAAAGGGTGCTGAAGGCCACACTGGTCGGTTCCGGTCATTTCCCTTCGGCCCCGTCTTCCTCTGGTTCAGCCCCTGAGGTGGCCGCTGTGCTGTGGCCTTAGGGTCAGAACAGTCGAGCCAGCGCTGCCCCTCGCCCACCATGGCCCACCGTGACCTGTCCCAGCACCCACACCTGTGAACAAGGGCCGGAGGCTGTGCAGCTCGGCGCTCACACTCGGGCCTCTGCAGCCATGGCTGGAGGAGGAGGGTGGGCACGTGGACCCCGTCTCACCAGGCTGTGCCCCTGCAGGCCAAGCACCTGGCGAGTCAGTACTGGGGGAGCAGCAGGCCCTCCGCTGTGCGTCGGGACCCCAGCCTGCCCTACCTGGAGCAGTACCGCATCGACGCCAGCCAGTTCCAGGAACTCTTTGCCAGCCTGACGCCCTGGGCCTGTGGCGCCCACACGCCCGTGCTGGCGGGGCGCATGTTCCGGCTCCTGGACCAAAACAAGGACTCGCTGATCAACTTCAAGGAATTCGTGACAGGGATGAGTGAGTGGCTCGGGGCCGTTTTCCACTGGAGACGTGAGGGCCCAATGGGGTTCCTCCGTCCCTCAGCCCAGTGCTGCCCACGGCTGGGTCTGTGGGCCCCAGAGAAGGGGAAGGTCGGGACAGCAGGAGGCCTGGGCCCACTCCCAGGACCCTCCCCAAGGGCGGCAGCTGTAAGGAGGGCCCAGGAGAAGGGGAGGAGGAGGAGAGGGCAGGCGTGGGGATAAGAGCCCTCTTGCCAGTGAGCCTGTTCCCTCCACAGGCGGCATGTACCATGGGGACCTGACGGAGAAGCTCAAGGTCCTCTACAAGCTGCACTTGCCACCCGGTAAGCCTCCCTCCCACTCCCCAGGGAAGGCCCCTCACTGTCCAGAGCTGCCCTGCAGCATCCAAGCACAGGCCCTGGGGGGGGGCAGGTGGAGTGGGGGCTCCCCCTCCCCATGAGCCAGTGCTGAGGCGCACCCCCATCTTGGTCTGAGAGTTAGCAAGAGTGGCTTCGAGGAGAGCTCTCCAGGGCGGGTCCCTGAGGGGCTGGGGCTGGGCAGGTGAAAGTCCTGGTCCCAGGCCCTGCTCTGGGTGGCGCCGCCCTCCTGCTGCTGCTGGCCAGGATGTCAGCACTGCCTGGGAGGGATTTGCTAAATGCTGGGGCCACACTCACCCCAGAGGGTAGTTTTAAAGCCGGTTCTGTGCAGCCAGAGCGGGAAGCCCTGCTCTCACTGCCCTCGCCTGTGGCTGGTTTTCCCTGTAAGGCCACAAGCCACAGTGGCCTCCAGGGAAGTTGTATTGGCCACCAATGATTCTGCTGAGGGAGGCTGGCGCTCTCTCCCACTGGGCCAGGCCCTGCCACCTCCCCAGTGCCACACACTGCGCAGCCCACACTGCACTCCCTCCCACAACAGGGAGAAAATGCCCCCACTGAACTGTGTGGGTCCCCCGGGGACCACTTTCAGAGAAAGTCCCCATGTGGACCGGTGTCCAGGATGCAGGGAGTGAGAAGAGCGAGTCACTGTGCACAGGTGGTCCCTGCACATACGCTGGCAGGAGCACAAACATCCCAGAGGGCCCTCGGCCACAGCACAGGGAGGGAGGCTGGCCACTCCCTGGCCTCCAGCTGCACGGGCTAGACTTTTACCTGCGACAACTATTACCTTTCAAAAACAACGTCAAAGTCAAGAGAGTAGCCATAACCAGAACCCGGCTTCATGATGACCACGGCTCTATGGCGGGCAGGGAGTGGGGGCACACGCCAGTGGGGGACACACCTTGTCCAGGACTCAGGACGGCCTCGCGAGAGTCACATTGTTTCTCCCTGCCCTCGCCCTCCTTTCGCTCTGAGCACAGCCCTGAGCCCCGAGGAGGCCGAGTCAGCCCTGGAAGCAGCCCACTACTTCACTGAGGACAGCTCCTCGGAAGGTGAGCGCTGCTGGGACAGGTGGCCTGCAGCCCTGAGGGGTGGGGAACCTGCCTTGTTGGGGTGCTCGTGAACCAGGGCACTGCCTCTCTCTGGGCAGACCCCTGGGGTGTTCTCACTCATTTCTCTTGTCTCTGCCTTCCTGGACTCTGGCCTCGCCCTCCCTCCCTCGGCCCTTCACTCCCCCCTCTCCTTTCCAGCATCTCCTCTGGCCTCAGATCTGGATCTTTACCTGCCCTGGGAGGCTCAAGGTCAGTCCCTGGGGGCAGCGGCACCCTCTGCCCTGGGCTTCCTCCAGGCCTGGGGCTCTGTCTTCCTCACAGTTCCCTGCACGGTCAGGACGCCTACAAGCTTTTGGTCCCAGGGACGCTCCTGAGTGGCTAAGTCCTGAGGAGGACCCGTAGCCAAGGGCTTGTCATGGGTGGTCAGTGAGGGCACGCAGCACAGGGGGGCTTGTGCAGGCACCAGGGCGTCAGCTCCACAGCCATGTGCAAAAAGTGTCCCGTTGTCTCATTCGTAGGAACAAGCACAAACGCTGTCATTGCGACCAGGCAAAGCACGAGCAGGACGCATGGCAGAGAGGAGGGTGGTGGGTGCTTCCCTGAGAAATGTTTCCCGTGCCCCACACCTTCCTGTTAGAGGTGAATGTGTTTATTTAAACCCCTGCGCTGCACTTAAGCCCTGGGAGCATCAGATCCAGATGGTGGGGCATTCTGGGCCTGGGCCTTAGCAGTCGAGCTGGTGCTGTATAATGTACTTACCCAAAGGGACCAACACTCTGCCCTGTAACTTCTCGGGGGGATGAGGGGGACATTGCACACCAAGGATAATACATCCAACAGAAATTACAAACAGCATGTAGCAAGATGCCCAGGGCAGCCCAGATCTGTGTGTTCAGTGGTTAGAACATCAGCCTCGCACCAAAGGGTCGTGGTTTCTATTGCTAGTTAAGGGCACGTGCACATACCTGGATTGTAGGGTTTTGGGTTTTTTAAATATATTTTTATTGATTTAAGAGAGGAAGGGAGGGGGAAGAGAGAGATGGAAACATCAATGATGAATCATTGATCTGCTGCCTCCTGCACACCCCACAATGGGGATCGAGCCGAAACCTGGGCATGTGCCCTGACTGGGAATCAAACTGTGACCTCCTGGTTCATAGGTCAACACTCAACCACTGAGCCACGCCGGTTTAATCCCCAGGCCCAGTTGGAGAGGGTGCAGGAGGCCACCAATCGATGTGTCTCTCAGATTGATGTCCCTCTCTCCCCCGTCACTCCCTTCCTTCCACTCTCTCTAAAAATTAATGGGAAAAATATCCTCAGGAGAGGATTTAAAGAAGAAGAGATACAGAGCCGAGCAGTATTTAAAACTTCATCCTCGGCTGGTGTGGTGGGAGGTCAGATTGCTAAGTAGGCCCCTTTGGTTTGACCTTTTTCAGCAGAGATTACAGAACTTAGTTCTTGGAGCTTTTCTCCATAATGTGCACCATCGTTCACTTAAACACTGAGTGGAGCGATTTACATTCCTTTGAAAGACAGGAAGTGCGAGCTGGGGGCTCTGGGTTCCATATAACCGGTGGAGAGGAGCAGCGCCCCTGCTGACAGGCGGGCGGCCAGGGCAGAGAGCAGAGCAGCGCCTGCCACCTGCCGTGTTGGCTTCTGCAGGAGACCACGGACTAGCTGCTCACGGACCTCAGCATGGAGTCGTTACGGGAGAATGTTCTGTGTTCTTTTTTCGGTGTCCAGAAGCCCAGCGGCAGGAAGAGGGCGAGGGAGCTGGAAGTGAGGACGTCCCAGGAAGAGGAGGAGGTACATAACAGGCCATCTCCGCTGCTGCCGTGGAGGCGGGGCCAGCGGAGTGCGTTGCCCTGTCACTTCGGGAAAGCCCCCACGGGGACATGGCAAGCCCCGCCTGAGCCCAAGGCTCTCCCTGTGGAAAGGGGGGATGTGTGGGAGGCCCTGCTCAGGCCAGGCCCTGTCAGCCCCAGGCCTGGATCTAGTAGCTGTGAACACCTCCCCTCCCCACCCCCGCTGCCGCCACCTCCTCCCGGGTGCCTGCTTTCTGCCAGGACCCTTCTCATGCGTCCTCATTCCAGCCTCCCGTGGTCCCATCACCATCTTGGGGCGTGGGGGAGGCGGGTTGGCTCATCTTTATCAGTTTAGGTCAAACCTACTTTAGCGTAGCCCAGGGGAGACCCCTGAGTGATCTGGAGTGTTCTTTCACCACGTCCCCAAATGCCGGGGTGTTTCTAAAAGGGCCCAGGTAACTCCATGCCAGACCACGCCCTACGCCGCTCATTCCCCGCTCATCCCCCGCCCCCCCCGCCCCCACCCCCGCCCTCTGTCATTTGATAGAAGGAGTTTAATTTTTTCTCCCAACTCACAGAGGAGAAGGGGACCAGCCCCCCCGATTACCGGCACTACCTTCAAATGTGGGCCAAGGAGAAGGAGGTTCAGAAGGAGACCATTAAGGACTTCCCCAAGATGAACCAGGTAGGCCCCCTGAGCCTGCAGTAGACGCTGCGTGAGTGGCCTCGCTGGTCCCCCCACCGCACCCCCGAGTGGGGTTCTGTCTGCCTCTGGATCCGCTAGTCAGATGGCAGGGACGAGTCCAGAAAGCAGGAGGCCAGGTGTGTCAGGGCCTGTTGGGGCGTGTCGTGGGGACAGCTTGCTCACGGTCACTCAGGACCCGTGAACCAGAAAAGCACTGGGGAAGGTGGGCCTCTGAGGGGCAGAGGCTTGACACACCCCCTTCAAGGAGACGTGTCACGGCGCTCCTGCTGCTGGGCCCACACGTGCTCTGCACACACAGGCTCCTGGTTGATTTGCTGGTCTCTAGGTTTGGAGCCTGGAGTCTCAGTGAATTCTCAAGGCCAGACCACAGACATGTAACCAAAGGCAGTTCTTTTTTAAATATATTTGTATTGATTTCTGAGAGGAAAGGAGAGGGAGGGAGAGAGATAGAAACATTAATGAAAGAGAAGCACCTATCGGCTGCCTCCTGCACACCCCACACTGGGGAGCCATCCTGCACCCCGGGCATGTGCCCTGACCAGGAATCAAACCATGACACTCAGCCACTGAGCCACCCCTGCTGGGCCAGATGAGGGTGGCCCTGCTCTGCCCAAAGGGGCCCCTGCAGTCGGGAACCTCACCGCGGGCAGGAGGCATCGTGTGTGATCTCAGGACCAGGAACCGGACCTCCTTCCCTCACTGACCGGCCGCACTTGCCTGGTCACCACCCTCTAAAGAGCTTTGTCGCGAGTTGAAGTCACTCTGATTAAAAATATAAAAAGCTGAAGGTGGCTCCAAAGCACAGCGAGGAAATCTGTGTAGTCACTGGGTCCAGAGAATCACGATAGAAAAAGGCCCATCTCTGCTGACAGAGGACGCAAACAGAGATTCCAGGTCGTTCTCTGTCCTGAAGGGCAGCTGGGAGATAGGGCCCTCTGAGGCCACGCTTCCCTCTCCGACCCTCATGGTTCAGTCTGACCTGGCACCATAAGGTGCGGGCGTGGACGTGCCAACAAGACCACACCCATGCAGGTAGGCAGCCAGCACGGGCAGCCTGGCCTGTCTTCCACCAGCTCCCTGCCCTTGTTCTGTTTTTCCCTTTGAAAGGAACAGTTCATTGAGCTGTGCAAGACGCTGTACAACATGTTCAGTGAAGACCCCAGGGAGCAGGCCTTGTACCACGCCATCGCCACAGTGGCCAGCCTGCTGCTGCGCATCGGCGAGGTGGGGAAGCGGTTCTCGGCGCAGCCCGGCAGGAAGGCCCGGGACGGGGCCCCCGGGGAGGACCGGCCCCCGGCCCCCGACCCCCCGCAGGACCCTGCCCAGGAGCCCCAGCCACCAGCTGTGGGCGACCCCCAGGCCAGAGCTGGTGGAGACACCCAACTTGGGAAAGCACCACAGGAGAGCCAGGCGGTGGGCGACGGGGGCGGCGGCGAGGGCCTGGGCTCCCCTTCCCAGCGTCTGTCTGATGATGAAACCAAAGACGACATGTCCATGTCCTCCTACTCGGTGGTCAGCACGGGCTCCCTGCAGTGTGAGGACCTGGCCGACGACACGGTGCTGGTGGGCGGGGAGGCCCGCAGCCCCTTGGCCCCCAGCCGCAACGGGGGCTCCGTCGACACCGACTGGAGCATCTCCTTCGAGCAGATCCTGGCCTCCATCCTGACTGAGTCTGTGCTGGTGAACTTCTTTGAGAAGAGGATGGACATTGGACTCAAGATCAAGGACCAAAGGAAAGTGGAGAGACAGTTCAGCTCTTCCAGTGACCATGAGCATTCTGGGGTTTCCAGCTGAACACTCGCACGTGGGGCCGACCCCCGCTTCCCTCCGGGTCTGGTCTCTCCCTAATCACACCCTCCCTTCTCCCGGAAGCAGTGACTTGTGGAGGGAAAGAAGGCTGAACAGCGCAGTGGGGCCCAGGCAGAGGCTCCTGCCCTTCTTCCAGCCCTGGCCCCTGGGGCCCCACAGATGCCAGAGCCTCCTGTGTGCCTCTGCCTGCCCAGGGCCTGCCCACCTGCGCCACCGCCAGGCCAGGCCGAGTCCCCCACAGGCTCCCCTGCAGCCGCCTGCTCGGAGCATTCCTGCTCGGAGCACCTGCCTGTTGGGCACCAGTGGCCGCTCTCCAGGAGCCCCTGAGGGACGCTGGGTGCCAGGCAGGCGTATTCTAAATGTTCCTTCAGCTCGTCATCCTCACCATTAACCTTAACACATTCCTCAGGTCCTGATGTCTTTCCTTGTATTCTTTTCAGTTAGCTAACAGTCACACTATGTTTAATGCCTTAATAAGTCCCTGAAAGAACTGAAAACCACACTGTGGCCCTGGCCAGTGGGCTCAGGGCTGAGCGTTGTCCCGTGCACCCAGAGGTCGCAGGTTCAATTTCCTGTCAGGGACCCTGCCCAGGTTGTGGACTTGGTCCCCTGTAGGGGGCGTGCAGGAGGCAGCCGATGGAGGTTTCTCTGTCTTGTCCACGTTTCTCTCCCTCTCCCTTCCTCTCTCTAAAATCAATAAAAACATATTTTTTAAAAACAACCATGCTGTACGTGAGCCTGAATGTAGCCCTTGCCCACTGCTTGGGGCTCCTGGCTTCTCCACCTCGGGCTGCCAGACAGTCCCTACTGGGTGGGTGCCAAGGCCCCAGGGAGATGGGGCCCAGAAGGTGCTGATGAAAGCTGAGCTGAGCAGGGCCGCGGGTGGCCTGTGACAGGGAGCCCCCAGCTCTGCACTCCACGAGTGTGAGCAGCCTGGGCTGGGTGCCGGGAGCAGGCTGCGGGGCTACAGGCTGAACCGCAAGCACCCTCTCGCTTCGCATCAGGAGCGGATCATCAGTGTCCAGTGTTACACACACACACAGAAACACACACAGAGAGAGACACACACAGACACACACGCACAGACACACACAGAGACACACACAGACACACACAGACACACACAGAGAGAGACACACAGACACACAGAGACACACACACAGACACACACAGAGACAGACACACACACAGACACACACAGACACACAGACACAGACACACACAGATACACACACACAGACAGACACAGACACACACAGACACACACAGACACACAGACACACACAGATACACACAGACAGACACAGACACACACAGGCGCACACACAGACACACAGAGACACAGACACACACACAGACACACACACACCGACACGTAGGCACGCACACACACAGACGTACGCACGCACACACAGACACACACAGAGACACACACACACACACACACACACACAGACACACACACACTGGTGCTCTTGCTTTTGAAAAATCTAATATCGCCCTAACTGGTTTGGCTCAGTAGATGAGCATCGGCCTGTGGACTCAAGGGTCCCAGGTTCGATTCCGGTCAAGGGCATGTACCTTGGTTGCAGGCACATCCCCAGTAGGGAGTGTGCAAGAGCCAGCTGATCGATGTTTCTCTCTCATTGATGTTTCTAACTCTCTATCCCTCTCCCTTCCTCTCTGTAAAAAAAATCAATAAAATATATTTTTTTAAAAAAGAAAAATCTAATACTGAAAGTCTTGGCAGCGCGGGTCCTCGTGGGGCACAGGTCCCGAGCCCACGCCCAGGAGGTGGCCCGCCCGCGATGCGATCCCAGGCTGTGGCTCCAGCAGAGCCCTTCACTGTGGTGCCTGAGGCTACAGCCCAAGTATCTTCCACTCAGGAAGTTGGAAGATGGGTTCCCTGGATGCCTGGCAGTCTCCCTGGGTTACCGGGTTACCGGGGTCTTGGGGTCATGGAGCAGGGAGGCTGGTCCATTCTCAGAAGGGGGCGACGGCTGCACGGACACAGCAAGTTTCTGAAGCCGGTGGCCACCATCAGCTGCCCGGGCCCAGGCGGGTGTGCCCTGAAGGCGAGCCCTGTGACTTGGCCCAGCCCCTCAGCAGACGCTTCATGGTGGACGGACTGAACGGCCAGTCTTTTCCAGATGTTCTGCGGCTGCCCGGCAGATGGGTGCCCTGGCCTTGGCCTATGTGTGTCTCCCCAGAATCCAGCATTGCACACTGGCCCTGTCCCCCGACTTCCGCTGTCTCCCTGCCTGCACTCCCCGTGTCTCCCTGTCCCCCCTCTGGTGTTTGGGCGGGTCCTGCTCTAGGATTCTTTCCCAAGGAGGAGCCTGGGGCGGAAAGGGGGGTGGGGGTGGGGGGGATCCGTGCGTGAGTCTCAGGTTTCAGCCGTGTTTGCAACATTCACAGTTTAATAAATATTGAATGAACTTTTTAAAAAATCTAATATTACAGTTTTGAGACATAACTTACCATAAAATTTGCTTGTTTTAATTTACAATTCAATGGTTTTTAGTAAATTTATAGAATTGTGCAACCATCACCAAATGCAGTTCCAGAATATTTTCATACCCAAGAAAGCCCCCTCTCCCCACCCCTCTACCCACCCCCACCCCTGCCCATGTGCAGCCAATCCCCATTCCACCCTCAGCTCCAGGAAACCATGACTCCATTTGCTGTCTCTTTAGATCAGCGGTTCTCAACCTGTGGGTCATGACCCCTTTAGGAGTCGAACGACCCTTTCACAGGGGTCGCCTAAGACCATCGGAAAACACATACATAAATACTATTTTTGTGATTAATCACTATGCTTTATGTTCAATTTGTAACAATGAAAATACATCCTGCCTATCAGATATTTACATGACGATTCCTAACAGTAGCAAAGTTACAGTTATGAAGTAGCAACGAAAATAATTTTATGGTTGGGGGTCACCACAACATGAGGAACTGTATTAAAGGGTCACGGCGTTAGGAAGGTTGAGAACCTCTGCTTTAGATGTTACGGTGTTTCAAAAATCACTCTCTCTGGTTTTATCTTGTTTACAATTTCTAGGGCACAGTGTCAATAAAGGCAACAAAACATCAAGGAAACTGAACAACTGTTTTTTTTCTTTTAAAAAGTCATTAATTGGGTGGTCCTGGTCAAAAATGGTGACGGCGGCTGCTAGGTCAATTCCAGGCGCAGCTGGCAGGACCTGTGTCTTGTGGCACCCACGGCGAGGGAGGCTCAGCCCACGGAGAAGGCCCTCACCTACTGCAGTGCTCCCCAGGGTGGCGTGACCACGCTGAGCATCTTCCTGAAGCCACACTGCAGGGAGCATGAGAGACCAACCCCTCCGCAGATCCCAGCCGTGCCCTGGGGAGATGATAACCATACTCTGCTCCATAACTCTTATGTGGATCTGCTTCTGACTGACATGGAGATGAAAAAAAGAACCAGGACCACTGCCCAGTGGGAACCACAGCACTGGTTTGGACCATTACTCTCCCCTCGAACATGAAAAGTGTCTGGGACCTTAAGCTGACCTTCTTTCTTCATCGCAAATGATGACTAGAATATACTGATCTCTTTGCTTATGGCAGGAGATGGCTTAAATAAATAACTTAGATCGGTGATTTTTAAAAGTCATTAATCAATGTCATTTCCTTTCTAGTATTTATACAAATAACCACATGCTTTGCCGTAAAGTAATTTCAAAGGATTCATACTAGAAAGACTATGTTTTGGGCCATAGTTAAGATACTTATACATAAGAATCCCACACAGGCCCTAGGCGGTTTGGCTCAGTGGATAGAGCATCAGCCTGCGGACTGAGGGGTCCCAGGTTTGATTCCGGCCAAGGGCACATGCCTGGGTTGCGGGCTCAGTCCCCAGTAGGGGATGTGCAGGAGGCAGCCGATCAATGACTCTCTCTCATCATTGATGTTTCTATCTCTCCTTAATCAATATTCCTCTCCCTTCCTCTCTAAAATCAATTAAAAATAGTAAAATGGTCTTAAAAAAAAAAAAAAGAATCCCACACAGCAGTTTAGTCTTCAATTGATTGTAATTAATTAGAAAGGTTTAAATGGAAATTAGGATAAATGTTTTATATACCATGGAGAAGTATAAATTTTAGAATATACCAAAGAAGATCTGAAACCAAGATTACTATATCCAGCAAGGCTATCATTCAAAATAGATGGTGAAATAAAGAGTTTCCCAGACAAAAAGTAAAGGCTAAAGGAGTACATCATCACCAAGCCAGCATTACAAGAAATGCTAAAGGGAATGCTATAATGAGAAGAAGAAATAGAGAAAGAAACCCAGGCATATAGAATTAAAATGGCAATAAATAAGTACCTGTCAATAATAACCTTAAATATAAATGGATTAAATGCGCCCATCAAAAGACGTAGGGTAGCTGAATGGATACAAAAACATGACCCAACTATATGCTGTCTACAAGAGACCCACCTCAGAACAAAAGATTCACACAAGATGAGACTGAAGGGATGGAAAAAAAAAAATCTATGTAAATAGAAATGAATGCTGGAGTAGCAAATTAGACTTCAAAATGAAGGCCATCACAAGAGACAACAAAGGTCACTACATAATACTAAAGGGATCGATCCAACAAGAGGATATAACACTGGTAAACATATATGCACCCAATATAGGAGCACTTCTACACTAATAAAAGACAAAGATGCTAATTGACTGTACCTCTGCTATGCCCAAGCCACGCCCACCAGCCAATCAGAGCAGCTATATGCAAATTAACCCAACCAAGATGGTAGCCGGCAGCCATGGAGCTGGAGCAAGCAGGAGGCTTGGTTGCCCCGGCAATGGGGGAAGCCAAGCTTCCTGCCTGCTCTGGCCGGCTGTGGCCTCTGCAAAAGGCAACAAAGTTTCAATTATAGAAGCTAAATAAATCCCAGATACCTGATTCCAGCCAGTCTCCACTGGGAGCTTGGGTGGCTAGGGGCTGTGGCCAGCCTGCAAACAACCATCAGACCCTCACCCAGGATGACCAGGCACCCCAGCGGGGACCCCTACCCTGAAGGGGCTGGGGCCAGCCTGCAAACAGCCCTCAGCCCCTCACCCAGGCTGGCCAGGCACCCCAGCGGGGACCCCCACCCTGATCCAGGACACCCTTCAGGGCAAACCAGCCGGCCCCCACCCATGCACCAGGCCTCTATCCTATATAGTAAAAGGGTAATATGCAAACTGACCCTAACAGCAGAGCGACTGGGAATCACTGGTTACTATGACACACACTGACCACCAGGGGGCAGACGCTCAATGCAGGAGCTGCCCCTTGGTGGTCAGTGCGCTCCCACAGGGGGAGCTCTGCTCAGCCACAAGCCTGGCTGACGGCTGCCAGTACAGCGGTGGTGGTGGGAGCCTCTCCCACCTCCTCAGCAGCGCTAAGGATGTCCGACTGCAGCTAGGCCTGCTCCCCGCTGGCAAGTGGACATCCCCCGAGGGCTCCCAGGCTGCCAGAGGGATGTCTGATGGCCAGCTTAGGCCCAATCCCCCAGGGAGCAGGCCTAAGCCAGCAGGTGGTCACTCCCCAAGGGGTCCCAGACTGTGAGAGGGCACAGGCAGGGCTGAGGGACACCCTCCCCCCACAAGTGCACAAATTTTTGTGCACCGGGCCTCTAGTAAATATATAAAAGAAAGTTGTAGAAGACTTTAAGGGAGAGAACGGCAACAATACAGTCATAGTAGGGGACTTTAACACCCAGCTGATTTCACTGGATAGATCTTCCAGACAAAACTTAACTGGAAAACAGACACTCTAAATGACACACAGGATCAGATGGATTTAATTGACATTAATAGAACATCTTGCCCTAATCAGTTTGGCTCAGTGAATAGAGTGTTGACTGTGGACTGAAAGGTCCCAGGTTTGATTCCAGTCAAGGGCATGTATCTTGGTTGTGGGCACATCCCCAGTAGGGGGTGTGCAGGAGGTAGGTGATCGATGTTTCTCATCAATGTTTCTAACTCTCTATCTCTCTCCCTTCCTCTCTGTAAAAAAAAAAAAGTCAATGAAATATATATTTTTTTAAAAATAGAACATCTCACCCCAAAGTTGCAGAATATACATTCTTCTCAAGTGCACATGGATCATTCATAAAGATAGACCACATGTTAGGACACAAAACAAGTCTCTACAAGTTCAAGAAGATTGAAATCATATCAAGCATCTTCTCATATCAGTGGAATGAAATTAGAAATTAACTACAATAAAAACACCCAAAAACATTCAAAGTCATGGAGGCTAAATAGCATGTTATTAAACAATGAATGGGTTACCAACAAGATCAAGAAAGAAATCAAAATCTTCCTGGAAACAAATGGAAATGAACACCAACAACCCCAAATCTCGGGAACTCGGCAAAAGCAGTCCTGAGAGGGAAGTTCATAGCAACAGGCCTACCTCAAAAAACATGAAAAATTAATAATAAACTTTTTAACCCTATAACTTAAAGAACTAGAAAGAGAACAGCAAGAAAAGTCCAGATTAAGTAGAAGGAAGGAAATAGTAAAGATTAGAGCAGAAATATTTAACCAATACAAAAAATCAGTGAAACCAAGAGCTGGTTCTTTGAAAGGATAAACAAAATTGATAATCCGTTAGCCAGACTCATCAAGTAACAAAGAGAGAGGACCCAAATAAATAAAATTAGAAACAACAGTGGATAAGTAACCACTGACACCACAGAAATACAAAGGATTGTAAGAAAATACTGTGAACAACTATATGCCAACAAGCTGGACAATGTGGATGAAATGGACAAATTCCTAGAAAAATACAATCTCCCAAAACTGAATCAGTAAGAAACAGAAAGCAGCCTGAATAGGCCAATAACAACTGATGAAATGGAAGCAGAAGTCAAAAAACTCCCAACAAATGAAAGTCAGGGTCCAGATGGCAATGTGGGAGTTTTACAAAACATTCAAAGAAGAGCTAACACCTAAACTCCTCAAACTATTAAAAAAAATCCAAGAGGAAGGAACACTTCCAAGCTCTTTTTATGAAGTCAGCATGATCCTAATTTCAAACCAGATAAAGACACTACAACGAAAGAGAATTACAGGCCAATATCCCTGATGAACGTAGATGCTAAAATCACCAACAAAATATTGCAAATTGGATCCAGCAATATATTAAAAAGAGCATACACCATGATTAAGTGGAATTTATTCCAGGGAGTCAAGGCTGGTACAATATTCACAAGTCAATAAACATGATGCATCACATAAACAAATTGAAAGACAAAAAAATCACATGATCATATCAATAGATGCAGAGAAAGCATTCGACAAAATCCAACACTGGCTTTTTATAAAAACTCTCATCAAAGTGGGAATAGAGGGAGCATATCTCAACATGATAAAGACCATATATGACAAACCTATAGCCAACATCATACTCAGTGGGCAAAAACTAAGAGCATTTCCCCTAAGAACAGGAACAAGACAGGATGTCTGCTTCCACCACTCTTATTCAACGTAGTACTAGAAGTCCTAGCCACAGCGATCAGACAAGAAGAAATAAAAGGCATCCAGATTGGAAAGGAGGAAGTAAAACCCTCACTATTCGCAGATGACATGATATTGTACATAGTAAACCTTAAGCCTTTAACTACTAGCCTTTAACCACCAAAAACTACTAGATTTAATAAATGAGTTTGGCAATGTAACAGGATACAAATTCAACACCCAAAAATTGATGGCTTTTTTATACACCAATAATGAATTCTCAGAAAGAGAAACTAAACAAACAACCCCATTTACCATTGCAACAAAGAAATTAAAATACTTAGGAATAAACTTAACCAAGGAGGTAAAAGACCTTTACTCCAAAAACTACAGACATTGAAAAAAGAGATAGAAGAAGATATAAACAGGTGGAAAGAATATTCTGTGTTCATGGGTTGGTAGAATCAACATCATTAAAATGTCCATACTACCCAAGGCAATCTACAGATTCAATGCAATCCCCTTTAAAATATCAACAGCATATTTCACAGACCTAGAATAAATACTCCAAAAACTTATATGGAAACAAAAAAGACCCCGAATAGCTGCAGCAATCTTGAGAAAGAAGTACAAAGTTGGAGGAATCACAATACCAGATTTCAAGTTACACTACAAAGCCACTATAATCAAAACAGCCTGGTACTGGCACAAGAACGGACATATAGATCAATGGAACAGAACAGAGACCCCAGAAATCAACCCAGGACATTACGCTCAATTAATATTTGACAATGGAGTCAAGACAGTCTCTTCAATAAAAGGTGTTGGGATAATTGGACATATACTTGCAAAAAAATGAAACTAGCCCACCAATTTACACCATACACAAGAATAAACTCAAGTCCTGGCTGGTTTGGCCCAGTGGATAGAGTGTCAGCCTGCAGACTGAAGGGCCGCTGGTTTGATTCCAGTCAAGGGTACATACCCAAGTTGCTGGCTTGATTCCACTAGGGAGCATGCAGGAGGCAACCAGTCAATGATTCTCTCTCATCATTCATGGTGGTTTTTTAAAATATTTTTTTTTATTGATTTCAGAGAGGAAGGGAGAGGGAAAGCAAGATAGAGATAGAAACATCAATGATGAGAGAGAATCATTGATTGGCTGCCTCCTGCATGCCCCGCACTGGGGGTTGAGCCTGCAACCCAGGCATGTGCCCTTGACCAGAATCAAATCCGGGATCCTTCAGTCCACAGGCCAATGCTCTATCCATTGAACCAAACTATCTAGGGCTCTTCTCATTCATGTTTCTATGTCTCTCTCCCTCTCCCTTCCTCTCTGAAATCAATAAAAATATATTTTTTAAAAAGAATAAACTAAAAATGGATAAAAGACCTAAATGTAAGTCGGGAAACCATAAAATTCCTAGAAGAAATCATAGGCAGCAAAATATCAGGCATATCTCACAGCAATATCTTTACAGATATATCTTCCAGGGCAAAGGAAACTAAGGAGAAAATAAACAGATGGGACTACACCAAAATTAAAAGCTTCTGCACAGTAAAAGAAACCGTCAACAAAGCAACAAGAGAGCCTACTGCATGGGAGAACATATTTGGCAATGTTATCTCTAATAAGGGTTTAATCTCCAAAATTTATAGGGAACTCATACAACTCAACAAAAGGAAGGTAAACAATCCAATAAAAAAAAAAAAATGGGCAAAAGACCTAAATAGACACTTCTCCAAAAAGGACATACAGATGGCCAAAAGACATATGAAAAAAATACTCAAGACACTGATCATCAGAGAGATGCAAATTAAAATGACAGTGAGCTATCACCTCACGCAAGTCAGAATGGCTACCGTCAACAAATGACAAGTGCTGGTAAGGATGTGGAGAAAAGAAAACCCTAGTGCTGGTGGGAATACAGACTGGTGCAGCCAATATGGAAATATGGAGTTTCCTCAATAAGCTAAATATGGAACTGTCATTTGACCCAGTGATCCCCCTTGTAGGAATATATCCTAAGAAACCTGAAACACCAATCAAAAAGAATGTATGCACCCCTATGTTCATAGCAGCACAATTTACAATAGCTAAGATCTGGAAATAGCCCATCAGTAGATGAGTGGATTAAAAAGTTGTGGTACATCTACACCATGGAATACTATGCAGCAGTAAAAAAGAAGGATCTCTTACCCTTTGAGACAGCATGGAGGGACCTGGAGAGTATCACACTAAGTAAAATAAGCCAGTCAGAGAAAGATAAGTATCACATGATCTCACTCATATATGGAATCTAATTAACAAAATAAATTGATGAACGGAGTGATCCAGAGGCATGGAAGCCTGGGACAGACTGTGGAATTTCGGAGGGAAGGTGGGAGATGGTGGGTGAGTGGGAGGTAATCAATCAAAGAATCTGTATGCATATGTGCATAACCCATGGACGCAGATAGTGGGGTGGGAGGGTCTGGGACAGGGGGCGGGGTGGGCTGAAGGGGGTCAATGGAGGAAAAAATGGGACATATGTAATACTTTCAACAATAAAGATTTTTTTAAAAAAACAACAAACACAAAACAAATGCTAGCCAGCAAAGTGCCAGTCCTGGGGCACACAGCGTGAGCCACCGGCCGCAGAGCTGGGTGGAAAAGGCAGCACTTCCAGCTTGCTGTAACTTAATTTAGGACAGCTCGGAATGTTCCTCTTGTCAACAGTAATGTTAATACATGGATAATGCAATGAAAGGTTTAATGTACTTTTATTCTGTGTATTTAATTGTATATTTTTACACTGCATACCAAGCAATGTCATGCATCAAATCATTCATTGATTTCATTGCAAATTGGATCCAGCAATATATTAAAAAGAGCATTTTTTAATGGGGATCCCGGGGCTGCTGGAGGGATAGGTTTGCGTTCACAGCTGCCCCGTCGCCGAGCCGGTTTCCGGGACCCCGCTCAGATGTCCTAGTCATTCTTATAATTTTCAAGAAAAAAATATACGTATATGGGTTTCAAAAGGATTACATGTTTATTTCAGAAAGGAGGAAAAAATACAGGAAAGTAGAAAAACAATTCTTCCTAGTCCTTGAGATTACTACTCAAAAAAAAAAAAAATTACTACTCAGTATTTTAGCTTTCATTTTTTCTATATTTATCTTTTTCAAAGTTGAATTCATACCATATCGGAAATTTTTATTCTGCTGTTTATTAAGCAAACACATCCTTTGCCTATGTCTTCTCTCAACTACAACTGAAACGAGGTCAACCAAGTCTGGCGCTCGGCCAAAAAGCGAGACAGGGATTGGACTCTAAGTGTGTGTTTCATATATCAGATGCTGGAAATCTGGGGAGTGACAGGTAGAAACCCTAACACCCACCTGCCCCATAAGCTTATTAGGAGTGAGATTATGTGGGGGAGCCAGGGGAAGGGAATGTGGTGGGAGGGAGTTGCAAAAGGGGGGCTCAGGGGTTTGCAGTCCTGGAATTTGAGTCTCTGGGGTCTTGGGTCTTGATGAATGTCTTCATTACTGGTCCCTGGAACTGGACCGTCTGTCCTGAAACCCAGGAAGGGGTGACTGGGTGTGTGTCATCCAGTGTTTCTGAGGCCTGGTCGACCAGCTCCCATCTCCTGGTGGCCAGTCGTGTTAAGTTCAGGGCTGGCTTAAAGGCTCTATGTTCTTGCCAGGTCAACTGAGAATTGCAACAAAACCTTAGCCAAAACATAAGGTTAAAATAAACATACATAGTTGATTAATCAATTACTTACACATTCTGTTAGTAAATGGTGGGAAAGAGAAAGGAAGAGAACAGAGGGAAAAATAAAAAATCACATTTTTATTCTATCCATGTACCCCTATCACAATAACTCAAATGTGTGGAAATAAGCAAAGATTCCCCCCACGTGAGAATGCGGACGATCTAACCAGAGCTGCTATAGGAAAGGGGCCGCTACCGTCATGTGCATCTGGCAGAGAGCAGACAGGCCATAGCAGTTGTGCGTGGGGGGCCGGCGCCGGCATGTCTGTGTGATTGGTGTGGGGAGCACAGCTGGCTTCCTCTGGTTTGCCCTGAGATGGGGAGGAGGTGAAAATGACCAAGCACTCAGTGCTGTAGAGGTTGTGGTTTGGATTTGGGGGCTGGTTACTGCAGAGACTGCCATATGCGGTCTGGTCACTGTGCGTTTGTATAGTCAGCCTCAAACATTAATTTTTAAACTTTATTCTAACATACGCTATTGTGCAAAACTTGGAAAATATAATTTATTAAAATGTATAAAATTATATCTATAACCCTAACTACCTATACCTGGGAATAAGTCATATCTGATTTTACACAATTGGGGACTTATGTACACTATAACCTTCTGGCCTCCTAATAATATACATGCATCTTCAAACACACTCTTTGTAAAGAACCTATAGCTAACTGCTAACCCATGCTAAGTTATAGTGAGCAACCATTCTTTAGTGCTGGGGTCCAACCCCAGCAGGTCCAGGGGTTCCCAAAGGTGTAGATGGAGTCGGCGAAGAAGGAATGACATGGAGACAGCGTTCAGTTGATCAGCAGCCTAGCCAGGATCTCTAGCCAGGATCTCCAGCCAAGTTCTGGTCTGGATCTCCAGCGGAGTTCTGGTTTGGATCTCCAGCTAGGTTCTGTTGCCATGTTCCCTCGCTAGGTTCTCCAGCCAGGTTCTGTCCAGGTTCTCCAGCCAGGTTCAGTCACCAGGTTCTAGTCAGGTTCTCTTGCCATGTTCTATGCAGGTTCTGTAGCCAGGTTCTGTCTCTAGGTTCTTCAGCCAGGTTCTCTCGCTAGGTTCTGTCTCTAGGTTCTGTTGCCAGTTTCTGTCCAGGATCTTTTGCCATGTTCTGTCTCTAGGTTCTGTGTAGGTTCTGTGTCTAGGTTCTGTCTCTAGGTTCTGCCTCTCTAGGTTCTGTGTCCTGTTGTCTTGTTACATCTGTATTTATACCAGTTGATTCCAATCCTATCAATCTCTATTCCAAAGGTTAGGGCGTTACTTATCTCCATTCCAGGGAGTAAAGATTATGTGGCTTAAGCATGATTGTTTGTAAAGTGATTAATTACCCGCCTGGCACTTAGTTAAGGGGTTTTATTCCCTCCCTAACTTCAGGGGAAAATCCCTACCTGGGGAAACAACCTTTCTCAGAGAGGTGACCTTGGTTAAAACACATAGGGCTAAAGGGAGCAAACATATTAAGAACAGTATGCCATATATGCCAGGTCCCTTGAAACAGCAAGGATGGACCGGCTCCCGGCACTTTAGGACGTTATTTCCATCTTTTTCTCTTCTTCAGTGAACATTGTACATAAATAATACATCCAGCCCTAGCTGGTTTGGCTCAGTGGATAGAGCATGGCCTGCGGACTGAAGCTCCCGGGTTAGATTCAGGGCAAGGACACATGCCCAGGTGTCGGGCTCAGTGCACAGTAGCGAACGTGCAGGAGGCAGCCGATCAATGATTCTCTCATCATTGATGTTGCTATCTCTCTCTCCCGCTCTCTTCTCTCAAATCAATAAAAATATATTTTAAAAAATAATATATCTGGGCGATTCAGGGTGTTTATAACGGTTTCCCAGCATCCCCAGGAGGGCTCCCCTCCCATCCTTTTCGGGCCTGGGAGCTGTAATTCTTTTAACCAGATGGTTTGTGTTGTCAGGCAGTGGCGTCAGGGTCCCAGTGCGGCTGGGACAGAAGTGGCGCGGGACAGGATGGGAGTGGGGGTGGAGAGCAGCGTGGGGGGGAGGGGGGCCTTGCTCCCCCACCTTCCTGGATGGGGACTGAGCGGTGGGGGTCCCGGGGCTGCTGGAGGGATGGGTTTGCGTTCACAGCTGCCCCGTCGCCGAGCCGGTTTCCGGGACCCCGCTCAGATGTCCTGCAAGTTCCAGCCCCGGGCCCTCCAGCGCCCTTTGGGCGACATACAGGGGCGGGAGGAGGGGGACGGTGCGGCCCAAGGCCCGGCCCTTGCGGGACAATCTTCCCAGCGAGTCCCCGGGGAAGCGCTGGCTCAGACGGAGAAGGGACTGACCGGTCCGCGGCCGGACACTAACGCAAAGCACGGCCTACGCTCCGCTCCGCGGCCAGGGCGGCCGGGGCTGGACGTCGCAGGAGCCCAGCCACCCGCCAGGACGCGCTGGGGGCGGGGCCGGGCGCAGGGCGCAGGCGCACACGGCTGGTGTGGGCGGGCCGGGGCGGGGCAGGCGCAGGCGCACACGGCTGGTGTGGGCGGGCCGGGGCGGGGCAGGCGCAGGCGCACACGGCTGGTCGGGCGGGGCCCCGGTTTGGCCGGGGCGCGGGGGACTGGAGAGCAGGACGCGCGCGCGCTGGCGGGCGGGCACCGAGGCCGCCATGGCGCCGCCCCCGCAGGCTCGGGTGCTGCGGTGCTGCCGCTGCCGCCTGTTCCAGGCGCACCAGGTGAGCGCCCCCCACCACCCCCCCGGCTCCGGGACCGCCCCCCCCCGCGCGCCGTCTCCTGCGGTGGCCGGTGGACGGAACCGGGCGGATGACGAGGATCTCGGTGTCGCTTCCCCGTGACGCCGCCCTGGCTTTTTCGGGTTTTGCCCGCGAGATGCGTGGGAACCAGGGCTGATGGTTTCGCGGAGGCGGCCTCCATGCGGAGCCTCCCCCCGGTGGCTCCGTTTCTGTGGAAATGCAGCGGCGCGGGCAGCGTTTAAAGGAGACGGGGCGGCTGCCCGCCTCCCGCACCCGCCCCGCCCGGGGGGGCGCTGGCCGCCCGCTCCCCGAGCCTGAACCACCCGCACGCCGGGTTCTCACACAGACCGTGGCCCCCGCACGCCGGGTTCTCACACAGACCGTGGCCGCCTCTGTAGCCTCCTGTTTCCCTGACTCAGAGCGAGGGGTGGAGGCCGTCCCAGCCTACAGGGAGGGGCAAAAGTAGGTTTACAGTTCATACAGCAAATAATACAATAATTAATTACTAATGTAAGAATACATTGTACTCACAACGGTAAACCCATCTTTGCCCCACCTTGTATTTTTTTTATTGATTTTATTTAGAGAGAGGAAGGGGGTTTGGGGGGAGAGAGAAACATTGACTTGTTGTTCCACTTGTTTCTGCATTCATTGGGTGGCTTTTGTATATGCCCTGACTGGGGAGGGAACCTGCAACCTTGGCTTGTCCAGCTGACGCTCTGACCACCTGAGCTCCCGGCCAGGGCACCACCCTGACTTCTTAACTGGATGGATTCTCTCTCCTGCTCCACGTCACCTAACTGCTGTCACCTGTCTGCTTCTGCGAGTCCCTCCTCTGCCTAGTTCTCTGCTAATCCACCCTTCTCTGAAAAAGGATAGCATCAAACTTTAGGAGCTCAGAAACTGTTTTTCATTCATTGAAAATAAATGGGAATCATTTCCATTAAAAATTTTTTCACATATACTGTAGTACATGCTCTCATGGTCATGTTCAACTCCGAAAAGTGATTTGAAACCAAAGAAGAAAGAGGGTTAACAGTTGAATGGCAAGTCTGCTGTGTACCCGGCCGCTGAACTAGGTACCATTCAACGAGGTACCCCTCTAACATGGCAGAGCCCCGGCTGTCAGTTGCAATGTCCCCATTACACCAGGCTGCCTCTCTCCAGCCCCCCAGACCTAGCCCCTAGCCCTCCAGCCGCCCAGAGCTAATTACTGAATCCTTCCAGACCTTTTATTTTTCTTTAAAGGAATTTCTTACTTGCATATGTACCTATACAAAGTCAGTATTTTTGTGGTGTTTCCAGTAGATGCTGAGCGTGGAATCGCCAAATCATAGACTATACCCACTTGAATTTGTAGTCCGCCTTAGAATTTTGCAGGGTACGTCCCTCAAACCTTGGTGGTTTTTGTATTAGGATCATATTAATCATCAACTTGAGCCAACCTAGACATACTCGTGATGCTGTTTCATTCTATTTCTTCAAGCAACTTTGTGCCCATTGATAACATTTTCTTTGTTACTATCATAAGTAGACTCTTTTTCTAACTAGATGTTTGCTTATATAAAGGCTGGATTAATTTTTAAAGATATATTAATTTTGTATGCAGCCACTATATTAAATTGTCTTACTGGTTTTGGTAGTTTTTCATTTGATTCTCTTGGGCTTTTAGGTTAAAAAACAACAACTGATTATATCATCTATGAATAACGATAGTTTTCTCCTTTCCGACTTTCATACCTTTTAATACTGTCTTTTTTAAAATCCCACTGATTGAACATCCAGGGAAAATTGGTAAACTATAGAGGGGATCCCTGGCTTGTTGTAGACTTTTGCGGGGATGTCGGTAGTTATTGTACAGTTTCAGAGCTGATATAAGGTATTTTTCATGTTAAGAGAAACCATCCAGTCAGGTTTATCAAGAATCAAATTAAGCCCTAGCCGGTTTGGCTCAGTGGATAGAGCATCGGCCCGCGGACTGAAGGGTCCCAGGTTCGATTCCAGTAAAGGGCATGTACCTCAGTTGCAGGCTTGATCCCAAGCCCTGGTCAGGGCCGTGTGGGAGGCAGCCAGTTGGTGTATCTCTCACATTGATGTTTCTCTCTCTCCTCTTCCTCCCTTCCACTCTCTAAAAATCAGCGGGAAAAATATCTTCAGGTGAGGACTAACAAAACAAAAGAATCAAAATTAAGGCCCTGGCTGGCTAGCTCAGTTGGTTAGAACGCCATCCCGATACGCCAAGATTTCGGGTAAATGCATAAATAAGTGGAACAACAAATTGATCTCTCTTTCTCTCTCTCAGATCAGTAAATAAACATCTTTTTAAAATCAGAATTAAATGTTATGGAATTGTTTTTGAGAACCACACCTGGTAGAGATGTAAGTGGATGTTGTTTGACATGGATAGCTTGTTTTCCCGGCAGCACTTACTAAATAGTCTACTCTCTCCTCGCCTCTATAATATTCTAAGTTTTCATGTGTGTGTTGGTTTGTTTTTGATTTTTTCCCATTGATCTTTTAAAATTAGTTTTTGGATCCATTCCACCTGTTTTGAATAATTACCTAAGCTATATATGTTTCTGAAATTTCATTGTAGATGAAAAAGAGTCTCAAATGGACATGCAAAGCTTGTGGAGAGAAGCAGTCATTTTTACGGGTGAGTCCCAAGAAACAGGGCATCTACCCAGGCCAGGGACAGGCGGGTCCTCGTGCAGCACAGATAGAGCCCCGCTCCCTGGGTGCCTGTTCCTTCAGGAGCTGGAATGAATGGAGCAGCGCCTTGATCGGTACCTTCAATTGTTTACTCATCGGCGAGTACTTATTGAATACCTTTGAGTGCCAGCCACAGGAAGGGCAGTGACAGATGAGAAGGTGGCCGTTCTTGCCCTCACAGATCTGCGCATGTGAAAGAGAAACTACTAAACACGCAGGCACCCCCTGCACGTGCGTGTAATTTAAAACTAGATGGGGCACAATGAAAGGAGGTGCGGGGGCCTGCACAAAGGTGACAGGCGTGCGCCCCCCTGGCAGTGGGCAGACGGGTTGGTGGTTTCAGGGTGGGAGGATGGGAGCCGGTGGGCCCAAGAAGTGGAGGCTGTCAAGATGCCAGGCTAGCGAGGGTGTGCACTGAAGTGACCACATTCTCAGTGCTTTTGCCTAGCCCACTTTTTCTTTTTCTTTTTTAAAATATATTTTTGTGGATTTCAGAGAGGAAGGGAGAGGAGAGCGAGATAGAAACATCAATGATGAGAAAGAATCATTGATCGGCTACCTCCTGCACGCTCCCCACAGGGGATCAAGCCCACAACCTGGGCATGTGCCCTGACCAGGAATCGGACAGTGACCTCCTAGTTCATAGGTCGACGCTCAACCACTGAGCCACGCCAGCCAGGCTAGCCCACTTTTTTCTTTTTTTTTTCTTTTTCTTTTTAATATATATTTTATTGATTTTTTACAGAGACGAAGGGAGAAGGATAGAGAGTTAGAAACATCGATGAGAGAGAAACATCGATCAGCTGCCTCTTGCACACCCCTCACTGGGGATGTGCCCACAACCAAGGTACATGCCCTTGACCAGAATCAAACCTGGGACCCTTCAGTCCGCAGGCTGACGCTCCATCCACTGAGCCAAACCAGTCAGGGCAAGCCCACTTTTTTCAAGTCCATATCTACTGACCCACCCAATCCCTGTGGCACCACTCACTGTCCCACATTTGTTCTCACTAAGCCCCACTCGCCTACACCAGCCCGGATGCCACTGCTCCAGCCTCCTCTCATCACTCCTTCCGCCATGGGGACTTTTCTTTCTGACTTGGAAACAATCCAGACCTGCTCCCTTTGTGCTCCATCTGGGGCTTCCCCCAGCTGTTCTCATTATCCTGATCAGAAGTCACGTCAGAGGGTGTTATGTGAGCATTGTCCGTCGCAGACCTTAAGTTCCGTGTGAGCAGAGGCTTTGTGTGCTGACTGGTGTACTCTCAGCTCCCAGCACAGTGCCTGGCCATGGTGAGTGCCCAGTAAGTATTTGGTGAGTAAGTGACCAGTCTCACATCAGTGGGCATTTCCGTTGCTATTAGTTTCTATTGTTATGAACAACTCTGCAGTGAAGCTTCTCACACATACCTCGCTCTCCACTCGATCAGTTATTTCCTGAGGGCACATTCTAGAGCAGGGGTGGGCAAACTTTTTGACTCGAGGGCCACAATGGGTTCTTAAACTGGACCGGAGGGCCGGAACAAAAGCATGGATGGAGTGTTTGTGTGAACTAATATAAATTCAAAGTAAACATCATTACATAAAAGGGTACGGTCTTTTTTTTTTTTAGTTTTATTCATTTCAAACAGGCCGAATCCGGCCCACGGGCCGTAGTTTGCCCACGGCTGTTCTAGAAGTTAAATTCTGTTTCAGAGGGTATCTTTCAACCAAGGTTTTTAGTTGGAGAAAAAGAAAGAGAGAAAGAGAAAGAGAAAGGGAGAGAGAGAGAGGAGAGAGAGAGGAAGAAAAAAGAAAGAGGAAGGAAGGAAGGGAGGGAGGGAGGGAGGGAGGGAGGCAGGAAGGGTAAAAGAAAAGAAAGAAGGAAGGAAGGAAACAAAACAAAACACTTGGAAGGCACTTATCCTTGACCCTTTGAAGAACCGGTTCCAAGAATTGAAAAGCTGCTGACAACGCAGGCATCATCTTTTCTCCCTTCTCCCTGCCTTCTCTCCTTCCCTCCCTCCCTCTCCCCAGACAGTTCACAGTACACCCTCCGCTCCAGCCCGCTGGAATAGCTGAGTCCCAATTATCAACTCCTGGGAGACGTGATCTGATTGGTGCTGTGGGCTCCGATGTCCGCCTCTGGGCCAGTCAGCTGGGGAAGGGGGTGGGGGTGGGGGCAGCTGCTGAGCCCACTCTGAATGGGTCTCGGAAGAGGGGGCTGGCTTGGAGCTACAGAGACCCCGCAGAGTGCCTGCTGCTTGTTTTCACTGAGGCTGGAGCAGTGGCATCCGGGGCTGGTGTAGACGAGTGGGGCTTAGTGAGAATGAATGCAGGATAGTTAGTGGTGCCAAAGTTAGTGGTGTCGGCCTGTGTTTCCGAGTTCTCCCTGAGGAGGCTCTGCAGTCCTCGCACCATCTCCATACACATGTGACATCTGACTTGTTGGCTAGGCCACAGTAACAGACGCCAAAATTGTGGTTAAACGCAGTAGACATTCCTCTTTCTCTTTGGAGGGGTTGAGGTCAGCAGGGCCACTGTCCTTGGCATTGCATTCAGGGACGCGGGCTTCTGTGGTTCCCTGAGGCTTGCCACCTGCTGCCTGAGCCCCTGAAAGGGGCAGGAGCCTGGAGGAGCGACTACCTGCAGGCTTGCAGGGGCCGGCGTGGGAGGGCTCACGTCCCACCGGAAAGAACCTAGTGTCAGGGCCACGCCTGCCTGCAGGGAAGACTGGGACAGGGCGTCCAGTCTGTGCCTAGATCAGAGGAAAATGCGTTTTAGCGTCCAGCCAGGGGTCTCGGCCGTTCAGGAGAGCAAACGCAGCACTGGTTTTGCCAGATGTGGGTTACATCCTTTTTAAAATTTGCCATTCCCCCTCCAGTTCTCTCCTTTCGTTCCCATTTGAACTTGGGCCAAAGGGATTTCACTGTGGACCAGTCCGTCAGTCAGCAGTGATCTCCATGTTGCTAAGGGAGTGGGTGGTGCTCAGTCCTCAACTCGCTGGGCTCGGTGGTGGCATCTGTCCCAGTTTGTCACTTCTTCCTCCGGGAACCCTTGTCTTCACCTGGGCCCTCGTCATCCTGCTCCTGGCTTCTCTGTTTTCCTGGCTGTTTCTTTCCATCCTCTGCTAGTTTTCCCGTCGCCCAGCTTCTGCACCTCACCACAGCCTGCTTTCCCCACAGGCATCCCCATCTCTCTTTAAAATTTATTATTTCTTTTTTTTAAGTTACAGTTGATATTTAATATCATGTTAATTTCAGGTGTATAACATAGTAGTTAGACATACCTTACAAGTTGATCCCCCCTAATAAGGCTAGTGCCCACCTGGCATCACACAGGGTTATTACAATATTATTGACTGGACTGGACTGTACATCCCCAGGACTGGTTTGTAACTACCAATTTGTACTTAATCCCTTCACCGTTTCCACCCCTCCCTCAAAACCCCCTCCCACCTGGCAACCATTGGTTTGTTCTCTGTGTCTATGAGTTTGTTTCTATGAGTTTGTTTTGTTCATTTATTTTGTTTTCTTCCATTTGACATAAAAGTGAACTCACATATATTTGTCTTTCTCTGTCTGACCTGACCCATTTCACTGAGATAGCACCCTCTAGGTCAGGGGTCCTCAAACTACGGTCCGCGGGCCACATGCAAATACAAATATTGTATTTGTTCCCGTTTTGTTTTTTTACTTCAAAATAAGATAGTTGCAGTGTGAATAGGAATTGTTCATAGGTTTTTTTTAAACTATAGTCCGGCCCTCCAACGGTCTGAGGGACAGTGAACTGGCCCCCTGTTTAAAAAGTTTGAGGACCGCTGCTCCATCGATGTCTTTGCACATGAAAGGTGTTCAGTAAACATGTATTGAACAAGTGAGTGGCTGCTAAATGAAAAAGAAGTATCGTTTTCATTGGTATGCCTTTGATTCTCAGTGAGGGGTATCATTTCACGTTTATTGGCAATTTGTGTAACTTCTCTTCTGAAGTTCTTACGTTCATTAACCGTTTTGTGTGGGGTTTGGGATTGAGTGCGGTTTGGCTGTGTAGAGCTTGGGGTACTAGTGGGCAGCCACATAGACGGAAACCGCCGCCTGAGACTGTGGGTTTGTAAACCACTCCAGGGCCCAGCTACAGTATTTTAAATGCACTGATGAGACGACAAGAAAGTAAGTAACTATCGGAGGTCAAAAATGAAGCGAAAGTCAAATTCCAGAGTAAGCAGTCGGTCGCTGATGTCTGCACGGTGCTTCAGGCCTGTGCGGGTACAGCTTTCCCCCTCAGGTGCATCTCAGTCCTGTCAGCACTTTTTAAAATTAATATTTTTGTTTGTTTGTTCCTCAGGCTTATGGTGAGGGCTCTGGTGCGGACTGTAGACGTCATGTCCAAAAATTGAACCTGCTGCAGGGCCAGCTCTCGGAGGCGTCACCCAGGTAGGTCGTCCGAGGGCGTGGCTCGTGGAGATCTGTGTGCAGAAACGCCTTAGCTTTCAGGTCTTCCGATGCTGCAGTTAGACTAACACCTGCACCATCTTCCCACTGAAAGTAATTGTTTGGAGACCAGGCGCTTTCAGAATGGCATGGCCTAACATGCTGGTGCGGGCTTAAATGCCAGCTGCCTTTTTTTCTTTAATCCTCACCCAGGGATATGCTTTTATTGGTTTTAGAGCGAGAGAAGGGAGAGAGAGAGAAACATTAATGTGAGAAAGAAACTGATTGGTTGCCTCACATACACACCCCGACCGGGATCGAACCTGCAACCTGGGTATGTGCCCTGACTATGAATTGAACCCACAACCTTTCGATGTGCGGAATGACCCTCCAACCACCTGAGCCACCTGGTAAGGCCTAGTTATAATATTTTAAATGCACTGATGAGATGACAAGAAAGTAAATAACTCTTAGAGGTCAAAAATGAACCCAAAGCCGAGTTCCAGAGAATAAGCCCCTGGCTGCAAGGCGATGGGAGTCTGCTGCTCTGGAGCACCCATGAGAGGCTGGGCCGTCCGGGAGTGCCGGGGTCCAGCCCCAGCAGGTCCAGGGGTCCCCAAAGGTGTGGACGGAGTCGGCGAAGAAGGAATGACACAGAGACAGCGTTCAGTTGATCAGCAGCCTAGCCAGGATCTCCAGCAAAGTTCTGGTTAGGATCTCCAGCCAGGTTCTGTGTCCATGTTCTCTTGCTAGGTTCTCCAGGTTCTCCAGCCAGGTTCTGTAGCCATGTTCCCTCGCTAGGTTCTCCAGCCAGGTTCTGTCCAGGTTCTCCAGCCAGGTTCAGTCACCAGGTTCTAGTCAGGTTCTCTTGCCATGTTCTATCCAGGTTCTGTAGCCAGGTTCTGTCTCTAGGTTCTTCAGCCAAGTTCTCTCGCTAGGTTCTCTCGCTAGGTTCTGTCGCCAGTTTCTGTCCAGGATCTTTTGCCATGTTCTGTCTCTAGGTTCTGTGTCTAGGTTCTGTGTCCTGTTGTCTTGTTACATCTGTATTTATACCAGTTGATTCCAATCCTATCAATCTCTATTCCAAAGGTTAGGGCGTTTCTTATCTCCATTCCAGGGAGTAAAGATTTAAGCGTGATTGTTCATAGTTAAAGTGATTACCCGCCTGGCACTTAGTTAAGGGGTTTTATCCCCTCCCTAACTTCAGGGAAAAATCCCTACCTGGGGAAACAACCTTTCTCGGAGAGGTGACCTTGGTTAAAACACATAGCGCTAAGGGGAGCAAACATATTAAGAACAGTATGCCATATACGCCAGGTCCCTTGAAACATATGCTGTGCAGATGTTTCTTTCCTGCAGCGACTGTGTCAAGCAGCAAGGATGGACTGGCTCCCGGTAAGTATACATTAATTATACCTTAACTAGAAACCCAGTGCACGAAATCGTGCGCCCCACCCACCCGTGTGCACCCTGCCGCGTTCGCAGCCCTGCCCACCCATGCAGGTCTTTGGTCATTACAGCGTTAGGGCCACAGGCCTTTTATAATATAAAAAGGACACAAATGACCAGAAATGCGCCCCTTGCAGCAGAAGGTAATTTTAAAAGTTAAGAAAAAAATCTGTCCTTAGACACAACATAATGAAATTGGAGAACACAGGAGACAAAAGGAAGAGCTGAAGAGCAGCTGAAGAGACACAAGATCACCTATAAAGGAACACGGGACACCCAAGTTCTCGGTGGTAACACTGGGAGCAAGAGACAGGCTAGATCTTCCGACTGCTGAGCACTGGCCTTAGTTGATGAAGTTGCGTTCCGGAATCAGAGAGGTGGGCAGAGTTCTGGCTGGCAGCTGGCAGGAACTGCTCGAGGGAAGGCTGGCGGAGCAGCCACGTGCAGTGCCCGACCTGGCCTCATCTCATTTCATAATCTCCCTACGGACCATTGGCGGCTTCTTACGGATGAACTGTCTGAAGGAGAGGTGCCCACACTTGGTAGAGTTTGGGGTTCTCAGAGTTCACTGGAGAGTTCCGATTCAGTCGTGCCACAGCCCTGGCTGACCTGGGTGGATGTGGCGCCGGCTCTCCCTCCTGCCCTCGCACAATAGATTCCCCTGGACATCAGCCCCCCTCGGGGCTCGGAGAACGGCTCCTCGCTCTCCTCTGTGTGAGAGCCTGGTGCCCTGGGACACTGCGAGCTCAGTGCCTTCTCTTTGTAGTGGTTGAGACGCACACAGCAGGAAAGACCCGCGCGCCCGTGTGATGGGCACGTCTCCATGGCTGGGGAGGGACCCTGTGCCACAGGAGTCCCGAGGGTATTGGTCTCCGTGTCCCGGGCCCCAGGCAGGGCATGTGCATACATGTCTCATTCATCTTCACAGTCACCCGAGCAGTAGTACCCACTTCGGATGAGCAAACAGTAATGAACCCAAAGTCGCACCATCATAATGACAGCCAGTCATTAGCAAAGCCAGGACTCGAACTGTGGTCTCTGGGTTAGGCGTCTGCCCCCTCTCTGTCACTTTTCCTGTTGACGGAGGGCCCTGCCAGCCTAAATCCGAGGACGAAATGGTCCTTTTACCAGGCCTTGTGAACTGCCAGGCTAGGAGATTACTGAGTCACATCAGAACAGCGGAGCTGAGATGCTAGCGTTCCCTCGAAGTCTGGTTGATGCTCATTGTCCAGTCCTTGCAGCTTCCTGTCCTCCAGCTTCCTGGTCCTTTTACAAGGATGTCTGTGCCATCTCCCCTAAGGTCTCTGGAAGAGCCTGTAAATGCTGACAAGGAAAACGCAGGCCCTGGGCAGCCTGAGCGTGTGGGTCCGCAGGTAAGCCAGCAGCACCCGGGTGCCACTTCTCTGTTTGCTCTGTAAATGCCTGTTGATGCGACTGAATGGCAGGCACTTGGCTTAAAGCTACAGGGAACACAAAAAGGAATAAACCTGTCCCCTTTGTAAGGGAGACACCGCTCTGTATACAGATAATTACAACACTCTCTCCTCTGTCTGCTTGGAGAACTGCTCTGTGCTTAGCTTGTACTGCAACCCTTGCGCCTCTCGCCCGTCCCTTGCGCTCGGGGCACACCAGGGAGGGAGAGGACGCTGTGCTAAAGAGCCCGAGGTTCCGAGTCCCCCTCTCCAGCCTGAGCCTGGCCGTGGGGCTCACACCCAGTTCTGTCCGCTGCCTGTGAAGTAGGTGCTCCAAGGGGGTGAGCTTGAGTGACGGTTAGGGTGACGCCATGATCTAGCTGAGGTGCCGTGGTAGGCGGAGTGCGTGTCCTGCCACGGAGCCTCTTCGGGGGCGGGGGCTAGTGAGGTAGATTTCAGGTCAAAATAAGGACTTTGTAGCAACAACAAGCCAGGAGCCGAGAAACACTGCCTGGGCTGTGCTGGGGGGTCTTACTGGCCGTGGGGCGGAGCTCAGTAATCCTGAGGAAGTGATGCCGGATGACAGGTTCCTACCTGCGCGGGCATCAGACCAGGCGACTCACGGTGATAGGATGGATTCTTTTTTTAAAGCATAATGTGTGTGTGTTTAAATATTTTTATTGATTTTTAAAGAGAGAGAGAGAGAAACATCAATGGGCTGCCTCCTGCACACTCCCTTGGGATGGAGCCCACAACCCTCAAATGTGCCCTGACCGGGAATCGAATCATGACCTCCTGGTTCATAAGTTGACATTCAACCACTGAGCCACACCGGCCCAGCAGGACTGGATTCTTGATGGCACTTTCCCTGCCAGGAGATGGAGCCAGAGCACTGTGTCCTCCATGCAGCCCCGATGGCCAGGTGGAGGGGACTGCGAGGTCACCTTAGACCCCAGAAGGCAGTGATGGGGGACATTTTCTCTCTGGCCCCAGTGACTGTTTTAATCGTCTTGCTTTGTCGACAACGGGAGTGAGACTGACTGTCTGTCTGAAGCACCGCCTCCCTCTGGCCTGTGCCGCTTCCCTGTTGTGCTCATCCTCAGTGTCACCTCCTGGTCAAGGCATTTTTTAAAATGTATTTGTATTGGTTTCAGAGAGGAAGAGAGAGGGATAGAGAGAGAGAAACATCAACCACGGGAATCATTGATTGGCTGCCTCCTGCACACCCCCTACTGAGGACCGAGCCTGCAACCCAGGGCCCTTCAGTCCGCAGGCCGACGCTCTATCCACTGAGCCACACCAGCCAGGGCATCGAGGGCATTTTGATGCCTGAGAGGCAGCCAAGGTTGACCAGCACAGAACCGTTCTCGGTTGTGTGTGGAGTGCCTTCAGCAGACTGTCCAGGACGCCCTACCCTGGGCCTGAGGGACTGTTCCACCCTCCCCTTCGTGCACCGAGGCACCCTCGCCCCCAGGATCTGCTCTCGTTCCTGATGCTCCAAACCAGCAGACCCCCTTCACTCAGGGCCCAGAACGCAGGTTTACTTTATGCTGTCCTGAGAGCCACGGGGGCCCAGGCAGAGAAACTGCTGGGCGTCTGGCATGGCCGCCCCAGCAGGGGCCAAGGCTGGCCTGGCCACGTCAGTTGGTGGCGTAGAGCACCGGCTCAAAGCCTAGAGGCGCTGGCTGTGTGACCCACTTAAGGATGTGGCCCCGAATCTCCCAATTACAGACCGCTGTTCGTGACAGTTACTGATGTGGCCGTCCCCGGGCTAATCATGCTAACGGAGTGTGTATTGTTCACCACGAGCCTGTTTAAACGCGAGGAGCTGGGCTAGCGAAGGCTCAGTGAGTGACAGCAAGTCGGGCAGAGCGGGCAGTGCAGCAGGCCCGCACCTGCCCCCTACCACCTGGGGGGGCAGGGGGGGGCCGGGACCTGCCTGTCATTGTGTGGTGGAACCCACTTTTCATGCGTCTGGTCCCTGAGGGAGGGAAGGCCAGGCCCCAGCCCCACCGTCTTCCCCAGGAATGCGCCTCTGAGCAGCCACTTCCACAGCTCAGACCCCTCAGCCCGGTTCTGGGTCCTGGGCCTTCCCGCCTGCCTGGCCAGGAGCAGGCAGGATGGAGTCTGCATCGCTCTGCACCTGGCTCCCTGGTCTCTCCCCACTCACCCCTCCTCTCAGGCACCCCCTTTCCTGATCCTAAGGTCCCCATGAGACGAGTGCCTGATCGCCTGTCTTCCTTCTTGGGAAGCCTGGTCATGGACTTGGCAGAGGACTTGGAGTGAGGTGACCGGCATTCACTCTGTGCTAATAACCCTCACAATCCAAGGCTGTCCCTAGGCTGCAGCCTGGCGACCAGCTCGTAGACAGCACAGAGCAGAGGCCAGAGTCCAGGCCCAGGGACCTTGCTCTTCCTGCTCCCTGGTCCGGCCGGACACTGGCCCTCGCTCTGAAGGCGAACATGGCCCTCTCCTGCTTTTGTCTCCATTGCAGGACCACGCTGGCCCAGCAGAGGAGGCGAGAGAAGGAAGCAGGCGTGAGGACTGGGACGCCGGCCAGCTCACTGGCCCTTGGGGGGAACCGCTATGTCCTGCCCAGCGGGTCAGGGCCACGTCTAAGTGGGAACGATTTCTTTTGCCACTTGGAAGCTCATGTGTGGACACAGGGCTCCCAACACCTCTGCAGAGGGACCCCAGGCCAGCAGGGGCAGCACAGGCTGAGCAGGGGTCCCCCAGGGCTCAAACTGCAAAAGACGGGGGCCTCAGGACACCCAGTCCGCTCCAGCTTCCTTGGGCCACACACACTCCTACATCTGGGCCCAGGAGGCCCTTTGGGGAGACCCCTGAGCAGTGGGGTGCAGGCCCTCAGGCAGAGGGTGGGCACATGGTCAAAGGGGCACAGGAGCTCCGACCCGTGCAACTGTGTGACCTCTTTAACACTGGTGAGGACTTTGATGATGTTCTGTGAGCTGAGACCAGTATGTTGTTATGCAGATGTGTTAGGTACCTGAGCCCTCCTCCCCTAGACCTGTGTCCCTGAACAGGGATCCCTGAGGGCTTTAATTAGGGCTGAGGATTTATGGGAACTAAGAACCGACAATAAACATGACTTTCAAACGGATCATCTCTTATTGCAACATCTTGGATTAAAAGTGCTTACACCATTTAATTGCAGTTGGTTTACAGATATGCTAACAGAATGGCTACAAAGGATCCTCTTACTTTAAAAGCAGGCGACACATTTGGAAACGAGAGAACTAGAATGGTTGTGAAACGGGCAGTGCTCAGTGACCACTGGGGGTGCCTGCAGCCACTCCTGTGCCCGCGAGAGGCCTGCCGACTGCCTGCCCTCCCGTTCTGGCTGCAGGACAACCACCTCCTTCTGACGCGATGCTGGCTGTTGGAGCTGAACTCTGAGTATATCAGGTTCTAGCAGAAAATCAGCTACACATCAGTTACTATTAGTCATTTAAAAAAAGAAAAACCAGACGACCATGAGGCAAGATGGGCTGTTGGTGATACCCTGGTGGGCAGAGGGCAGGGAGATGAGGGGCCCGCCCTGGCTGCACGAAGTGGGCACCGAGGGAAACTGGGAAGCCCCCTTAGGCATCGTCACAGCACTGGGAACACCCTCCTGTCCTTGTCCTGCTGCCCTAAACGGCTTCATGCATCCCACCCGGTTCTGAAAGAAAAATGCAGAGTAACTGGCCCTTAGGCGTGAGGTTCTAACAAGCTCAACACAACTGTGAGACAAGAAGGGGGTCAGATAGCAGGTGAGCACAGCTGTCACAAGGGCGGTGGATGCTTTGAGTATTGGATGGTGTCCAGGGCAGCCCCAATGTCGTAATTCTTGGTCTGTAGGAGCCTGGTGAGCCAGCCGCCTTCATCAGAGAACCCCATGGACAGCATCTGGGAGAGGGACTCAATGAGCCGGGGGTCAGCTTCTGCCAGAGAGAATAATAAAAGCCATGAGGGGGAGTTGCTGGGCCCCAAGTGTGGCCCGCAGGCAGCAGCAGCTCCTCCATCCAGGAGTCCCAGTGCCTGCAGGACCTGGCCCTCCCAGGCTCTCCGGCCCTCAGGCAGATTCCAGGCCAGGGATGGGCAAGCTTTTCAGCTGCTTTGCAGGCTATTGGTCTGTCAGGACCACGCCATTCTGCCATTACATCATAAATGCCATTACATAAAAGCAGCCAGACACCATCTACACGAGTGCTGTGTTCACATAAACTTGATATTTATGGACACCGAAATGGGAATTTCATCTGATTTTCACAGGTCTTGACTTTTTAATGAGGAAGGGAAATAGACTAAAAGTGAGGCCTCATTTTTTTTTAAATAGAGTTTTAGACAGGAAAGGAGAGGAAGAAACATCGATTAGCTGCCTCCTGCATGCCTCCCACCTGGGATTGGACCGCAACCCAACTATGTGCCCTGACCAGAAGTGAACTGGCAACCTTTTGGTGCATAGGATGACACCCAACCAACTGAGACACGCTGACCAGGGTCACAGGTCTTTTTTTAATTGATTTCAGAGAGGAAGGAAGAGGGAAGAGTTAGAAACATCAGTTATGAGAATCATTGACTGGCCGCCTCCTGCACACCCCACACTGGGGATTGAGCCTGCAACCTGGGCATGTGCCCTTGACTGGAATCGGACCCGGGATCTCAGTCCACAGGCCGTTGCTCTATCCACTTAGCAAAACCAGCCAGGGCGAGGGCCACAGGTGTTAACTTCTTAGACAATTATTATAAAGGTGAGAAAATTGCCCTGGTCGGTGGCTCAGTTGATTAGAGTGTCATCCCATACATCAAAAAGGCTGCAGGTTTGAGTCCTGGTCAGGGCACATACAGACCTAGCTTGCAGGTTCGAGCCCCAGGCTGGATGTGTACTGGAGGCAGCTGATGTTTCTCTCCCGACCCACCCCACTTCCTCTCCAAAAAATCATAAAAACAGGTGAGAATTTTAAAAAAATAATTCTTGGCCCATAGGCTGTAGTTTGTCTCCCTTGCTCTAGGCAGAGAAGATAGACACCGGGGGCCCAAGGGCCACAGCTGGCCCCAGGGGTTTTCTCTTAAGTATCGTCTGGACAACACTGCATGTGACCTCGATGAACGAGCAGACATCGGCTGCCCTACTCCACGTGTGCTCTCCGGCTACCGTGTGTGTGTGTGTGTGTGTGTGTGTGTGTGTGTGTGTGTGTGTGTGTGGTCCCCCCACCCCCCGCCCTGCGGCTCCCCGCCTGCTCCCACAGGAGCCTTGGCTGGGCCCTGTTAGGCCGCACTCTCCATGAGGAAGCGGAGCCCGAAGCCAGAACCAGGACCGCCGCTACAGAATCTCAGGTCCAGATGTTACGTTTCAGAAGCTACTAAAATCAGCTGCGCTTACGAGGGGCTCAGTATAGACACAGCGGACAAAACCAACTAATTTCCTGTCGTGTCAACAGACAAGCCCACAGCAGAGAGCAGGATGTCTGTGTGGCGCAGACAGCGGATCGGATCTCTGAATAAAGAGGCAGAACAGCCACTTGCCTGGCGGCAGGTGTGGGTACACCGCAGCTTCCTTCAGCCCCGTGGGTCCCTCCTGGGAAGGGTCCAGAGAGCTTGGCCCTTCGGACTCGGGCATCTGCAGAGACTGGAGTTCGCCTGTCGACGGGTCCACTTCCTTTGAAGATAAATGAGTCCAGTCATCGTCTCCTCCCGAGCAGTTGTCAGACTCCATCTGCTCCTGGAACGAAACCCCATGAGCACAGGCCCTCGCAGCCGCCCGGCCACACCCTCAGCCCTGGGCGGTGCGTGGGGCAGACAGACTGGCAAGCAGCTAGGACTGTTTTTCTTTACCCAGTTCTAGTGAAGGGGCCAGAGAACGACTGAGGTGCCACACACCTAACTCTGCACTGGCACTGGGTCCGGGCTGTGTCAGTGCCAGGAGGGGCTGTGGGGGGGCGGGGGGACAGGCCGGGGGAGCGGGAGGGCTTGCCTCGGGCTGCACACCGGACTGCAGTGTGATCTTGTTCATTTGCTTCGCCAGAGCCTGTGCAGCTCCTTCCATGGCCCCGTCCGGTTTGCTGGAGTCAGAAGAGCAGCTTCCGGGCTGCGAGCTGCACCTCTCCTCCGCGCTAGAGCTGCCTGGGGAGACGGGCGTCAGGCGGCTCCTTTTCCCTCCATGTTCCACGTCAATATCCACCTCGATGCCTAGAGGCCAAGGAGGAGACAAAAACCCGTCCTCAGAGGGCGAACCTGCCGCTTACAAAGCGCTCACATTCAGCCCCGAGGCGGGAGGGCCGGGATGCTGGCATCCACTCCAGACCTGGCCACGTGCCAACACAGGACCAGCTCAGGTGGCAGCCACCAGCAAGAGGGCAAGTAGATGGTCATTTGTGATCTTCACAATCCCAAGGGCTGAACTCCCCAAATCCTGGCCCAAATCCTCCTGGCTTCTAGAAACTCACTGCACCTCTCTTCCTCCAGTGTAAAAAAACATTAATTGACACCCCAGGTCAGTTTCAGAGCCAGTAAGTCCAGAACGAGTCCCTGTTGCCCCCACACCAGGCAGGACAGACCTGCACAGAGAGGGCCAGGACCTAGGAACCAGGGACCACGTGTGGCCAGAACGCCCCTCTGGTGCTGAGGCACAGGAACTCCGTGCTGTTTGAGGGGCCGAGTGAGGTGAAAACCACGTGCACTCAGCACTGGCATTCTGCTTGGGCAGGTGCACAGCTCTGCAGGTTGGATGAGCTGGTGTGGCACCTGTGGTCATTCTTTCAGACACTTCCTGCCACTGCAGTCACCAAGATGAGCGCTCATCTCGTCTGAGAGCATGGGTCTGTGGTCATCTTGAACCAGAAGTCACCTTTAACCGATTCTCACTGCAGGAGGCCTAGCCCTGAGCACCCACCTGGACTAGCAGGCGGACGCAGTGGGCGCTTTCAGAAGCCTAAGAGACCACACCTGTCACACCCCTGGGGTCCATGCGGCAGTTCTAACCCAGAGACCTGCTCTGAACCTGGCGTCACTCAGAGCCCCTTCCTCTTCCTTTTCCTCCCTGCTCCCAGCACTGGCATCAGCCTGCACTCGGGAAGCACCAGGAAAGCTCGGGGGTTGCAATGAGGGAGAAAAAGAGAAAAGGCATCTCAACTGACTACTCGCCCCAAGCCCTTGAGGAAATCCCAGGCTCAGGAGAAGGAAATGCAGGCTGTTCTCCCCCAAGGACAAGGCAGGCAGCCCTGCGGCTGAGCTGGTCAGCCTCCCTCCTGGGACTATTCTAAGACCTGGCTGACTCCTGCACTCGGGGCAGCTCAAGAACCTGTCAGGGACTCCAACCTCCAGTGGCCTGTGGTGCAGCGCTTGGCAAAGGTTGACTTGAGGCCACCAAGCCTTACTAGTCTCAAGGGTGTTCCCATTCCTCTGCAGTATCTCAGCTGAAAGCTGCAAACAGCCACGCCCACACTGAGCTACCATAGGCCCTGCTGGTACCAAAGGTCAGACAAACACTTACCCAGGGGGCTGAGGGCGGCTGCCACACTCTCCCCTACGTTCTTGAGGAAATTCACACTGGGATCCTCCGATGGACCAGAAGCTTTGATTTTTAAAATATAAAAATGATATGTTTAATTAATACATTTCTCAATGACCTTGATACCTTTTTCCTGCACGCTCTCCATCCCGGGGGCCTTTCCTGGCAGCCTGGAACCCTTGTTCCCTCCCACCCCTGGCCACCTCCCGGGCCCCTTCACCCCCCTTCATCTGTGACCCTGGTGATCGGAACCCCGAGAGGAGCTCAATACACACATTATAAAATACCCAGATATGTTATTTTCTCAAAATCAAATATCTCCACCCTTGTCCCAAAGGATGAGGTGAATCAAAGGACACACTAATAAAACCAGAATCCAAAATCGAGAATGCAAGCTCTGTAGTTTCTAACTTTGTGACTGTGTTATGAAGACTTGACCTAACTTGGCTCTGACTTTCCTGACAGCTAACAAGAGAAAACACATTACCGAGAAGGTGTAGGGTGCTGAGCGGGCGGGGCCCAGGCTGGGTTTAAGGCAGGGGAACTAGTGGCCGTGGGCACTCAGGCCCGTTTTCCCATTTGTAACGCGAAGAAAGCGCTCCACCCTCTAGGGTTTGGTGAGGATGAAATAACCTCAGTGGCTGTGAGTGTCCAGCCCCGCACGGCACAGCAGGAATTGGGGACACGGGGAAGGCCCCCCAGCCTGCGGCCCTGCCACCTCCCCCTGCAGAAGCCAGCAGACCAAGGCTCACCGGAGTTTGCTGTGGGGCTGGCCTGGGGGTCCCCCGCCCGCGGAGGACGTGGGCTCCAGTTCCCAGGCAGGCCCATCTCCCAGGCAGGCCACCCAAAGTGCCCGTGTTTCAGCTTCCGGAGCCAGCGGCTGTGAGCGAAGCCCTGAGGAGAGGAAACAGGGCAGGTGGCGCTGGGTCAGGAGGCTCCGGCCACCCTGCGCCCACCCTGGCCAGCAGGGGGGTCCGGCTCACCTCAAAGGGGCTGGGGAAGGCGAGCTTGCTGTGCTCCCTGTGCATGCCCTTCCCCTCGCAGCCGGCACACAGGTCGTAGTCCGGGCAGACGCTGCACTTGTACCGGGTGCCCACCACTGGACCGTTGCAGCCATCGCAGATCACATTGGGGTGCACCATGTTGCGGGGTGCCTCCTGAGCACATGGGGGGCGGTGGTCCCGCCGGCACTCCTTCCTCTCTGCAGGGAGGGCAGAGAGCCATGAGGTGGGTCCCACAAAGTGTCCCCTTGTCACTACCGTGGGCTGCAGCACTGTCAGCAGCCCCTGGTCCCGCTCTCCAGACACCGAGTCCATGTGGGACTCAGCTGCTCAAGTGACAGCAATAAAGTGGCCTGAGAACCTGCCGGGGGGGCCCCGCACCTGGGCCCGTGTGGCCCGCGTGGGAGAGAGGCAGCGGGGGCTGTGTCTGTACAACTCTGGTCCTGCCCTTCGCTAAAATAAACCCCACAGCACCCCAAAAGCTGCTCCAGGGCACAGCTGTTGGTCTGGGCACAATCAACAGTGAACCCAGAGATCTGCCCCCACCCACTGTGGTGGACGCAGACTCCTGCTCGGGCAAAGCAGAGAGGACGGTGCCCTCTCCACAGCCCGCAGCCTCCACGCTGGGGGTTTCTCCACAGCCCCAGGCAGCACCCCAGGCAGCCTCTCACCTTTAATGTAAATACGGAAGAGGTCATCCTTCACGTATGCCATGGCCATCGTCAGCTCCTCGTCACTGGAAAAGGCAACCAAGTCCCCGTCCTCATCTAGATGGTTTAAAAGACGGCACATGAGCCCCCAGGCTTCTCCCCTGCACACAACTGCTGCGAGGGCTGAGGCGGCGCTCCAGGAGCACCTTGGGGGCGACCCGAAGCCACCAGTGTGAGGCAGGGGGAGCAGGACTGAGGCCAGACTGCTCATCCGCTGGCGCTGCCGGGACGTAGGGACTCCAACCTGGGCCTGGGGCACAGAGGAGGCAGAGTGCTGTGTGCACGGGCAGCAGCCGTAGTGGCCACACACCGCTCTGCTTCCAGGCCAGCTGCCCCCTCACAAAGGGGCTGTCTCGGTCCACATCTGACCAGGCCCAGACCCATCGTCCGCTGTGGGCGGTCCCCACCAGTGACCTGTTCCTGGGAAACCAAGCCCCCCCAAAGGCCGTGGGCGTCTTGGGGTTTAGGAGAGGAAATCAGGTGGCTCCATCTGCTCGCTTCCTTCCCCAGTGAAGCTAAAACTATGGGTTTGTTTGCAGTCTCCTTTTTAGATGTTGGCTCAACGTGGTTTTAAAGCCCACCATGTAGGTCACAGCACACGGTACATCTGCAGGTGGGGCCAGCTGCGTGGGCCACCAGACAGCACCTACCGTAAGACTGGGGCAGTGCCAAAAGGTGAAAACCACCCAAACATCCATCCACTAGGGAACCAACAGATAAACACATGTATGTCCATACAACGGAACATTACTCAGCCACCAAAAAAAGAACGAAGCAGACACATGCTCCAACACTGGTGAACCTGGGAAACATGACGCCAAGTTTTTAGAAGCCAGTTGTGAATATTTATATGAAATGTCCAGAATAGGGAAATCCATAGGAAAAAAGAGTGCATTCATGGTTGCCTAGGGCCAGGATGGGAGGGTGGCTAAAGGAAGAGGTCCTTTACAAGGTAGTGAGAAGATCCTAAAATTGTGATCATGGCTGCACAACCCTGTGAATATGCTAAAAACTGTACACTTTAGCCCGGCCGGCGTGGCTCAGTGGCTGAGCGTGAACCTATGAACCAGGAGGTCAGGGCTCCATTCCTGGTCAGGGCACATGCCCAGGTTGCAGGCTGGATCCCGGTGTGGGCTGGCAGGAGGTGGCCAATCAATGATTCTTTCTCTGTCACTGATGTTTCTACGTATCTCCCCCCCCACCCCCCGCCTCTCTGAAATCAATAAAAAATGTGTATCTTTTTAAATTATTCACTTTAAATGAGCGAATTGTATGGCACGTGAATTGTAACTCCATAAAGTTCCTACGAAAATAAAACCAACTAGGAGCCGGCCGGGCACACGGCCGCCCCTCCCGCCCCGCCCCGCCCCCGGCAGCCACCGGTCCGCACAGGGGCCGGTTCCCGGACTCCGTCCCACCCGACCCTTCCGTTCCCCCCGCCGGTGGGACACCGTCGGACTCGGCCTGGCCTCGGGCTCCTTTCCCGCGGTCTGTCCCGACCTCCGCCCCCCGCCCCCGCCCGCAGCCGCCAAGGGCTCCCCGCCAGCCCGCAGCCCGGAGGCCCGACCGCCCGCAAGTTGACCTGCGTCACTCCCGCCCGCGGCCCAGGCCCAGGCCCGCCCGCGGCAGATCGGAAGCCCCGCCCGCACCCGCAGGCCCGGGCTGGACGGCAGCGACGTCCGTGTCACCTGAGTGCCCGCCTGACCGCCAGCGCCCGCCGCCAGCGGGCGAGGACGCCCGGGCGCAGCCTGGCCAAGATCTGCAGCATCACGGCGGGCGGCGGGGGGGAGGCCTCTGGCGCCCGGGCCTGGGATCCGCGGGAGGCGGCCCCGCGGGAGGGCCGGGGCCACCGCTCCTGGTCACTAGGCTGGCCCCCGAGATTGCACCGGGGACCCACGCGGGCCTCCGACCGCCCAGTGAGCGGCAGGGCAGCCCCCCGGCCCCAGGCGCCACCCCGGCCCGCTCACCGCGGTAGTGCGCCTGGAAGCTGCCGGGCCGCAGCGCGGGGAACAGGGCGGCCACCCGGCCCAGCAGCCGCTCGCAGGGCCCCAGGCCCGCCGTGGCCTCGGCCTCCGCCTCGGGGTCGGGGCTGAAGCAGAAGCTGAAGCGGCGGATCTCGCGGGCCGCGTCCTCCTTCCCCAGAAGGTACGCCTTCACGGTGAGCGACGCCATCGCTGCGGGCGGAGGAGCAGGAGCCTGGCTGGTAACGGCGACGGCGGGGGCGAGCGGCTTTTATACCGGACGCCGGCGCCTGGCCCCGCCTCCGGGGGCGGAGCCTCACTCCAGCCCCGCCCCCACCGCTGGGGCCGAGGCGCGCGAGCCGCCCTGCCGGGGCCCCGCGCGAGGCGCTCCCTCCTGCCGCCGCCCCCCACCCGCCCCTTCCCCGGGGTCTCCCTGGGCCCCTCGTGGCCCCCCTCCCCGCGCGGCCCCCGGTGCCCCAGAGGCCGGCCCCCACTCCGACACCTCGCTCTGGGGAGGGAGGGAGGCGGGGGGGGGATAGAGCCGGCCGTTCCCGCCCGGGACCCTCCCGGCCTGGCCGTGACTCAGCAGAACAGAACCCGCGCGGGATGCCCCCCACGGGAGGGAGGAGACCCCAGAGGCCCGAAGCCACTCTCGGCAGACCCCCGTTCTCCAGTGGCAGCCCCTTCCCCCCAGTTTGTCCAGCCGGCCCCTTCCTGGGCGGGGGGCACACGCCCACCTCTGGACCAAGCGCTAGAGGAGCCCCCCGTTTGCTAAGAGGGAGCCTGGAAGTGCTGACACACAGAAGCCCACCAGCAGCTGGAGGGCCGCTCGGGCGCCTCCCGTGGAGCCTGAACGCCCCCCCGCCCAGGGGTTCGGTTCGGCAGGGAGCGCGCAGGGCCCAGGCCATGGGCAGCCCAGGGGTGGACCAACTGCCCTACAACTCGGAACCAAGAAACATGCTTTATGTGACCAAAGTTGTTAGGGGCAGAAATAGAATATTGAGGACTAGCCAAGAAATAAAATAAGAATATGACCCCCGACTGTTAAGCTCCGATTAAAGAAAGCACCTGCTAACCTGGTTGGGAGTTGTATGCCCCCGGGGAAGAGGAGTCAACCTTGGAATGTTCAGGAACATTCAAGAACAGCTTATTATGGAAAGATTAACAGCCTCAAACAATGGAGTCCTGCCCCCGCTCCCCACCCCAGCCCACCTTGCCTACCTCCCCACGCCTGTGCCGCCTGCTTCCCCATGTAATCTTTGTCCTTTGACCCAATATAAGCAGATTTTGTGGGTGACCTGCTGCTGGCACTATTGGAATAAACGTTCATATATTATGCAACCCTGTCTCTGCTCCATTGGCTCAAGTAGTGCCAGGCGGCCGGGACCCCTGGGTTGTCCGGTCACAAGGCCTGGAGGAAGGGGTTGGGGGAGGTGGGTGGGGAAGAGGATGTCACTCCATGAACCCGCCCAGGTAGGGCCCTGTGAGGAAAGCTCGGGCCTGCTGAGCCAGTCATGTCCGTTCAGAGTCCTGGAGGGGTTTGCGGGAGCCCAGACACCCCTCCCCCAGGGCGGGTGGATTTGACTCGTCAGTTGTGGCCGGTCCTCCCCGGACTGTCCCAGAGCAGGCAGGGCTGTGCATCCCGCACACACCGCCCTGCAGCAGGACAGCCCCTCTCCGGCCCGCCAGCATTCCTCCTGCGAGCCTGGGCGAGTGACCCTCCGCCCGCCGCGGACAGGGTCAGGGACAAGGGAGGGCAGCACTGAGCAGAGGCTGAAGGGCCTACAGGTGCCCAGGGTGACTCAGCAGCCTCGCAGCCCCTGCAGACTGGGCCAGGAGCCCCGCTTCCAGCTCCCAGGGCTCCAGCGTCCCCGGCTGGGCGGGTGGAGGTACACCAGGAGAGCCCCCTGGTCTGGGGAACCCGGGATTCAGGAAAGGCCCCAGGCGCGGCCCTGACAAAGAGTGACTGACGGAAACCGGAGGCTGCCCCCTGGGAGGCTGGGAAGGTGGGGTTTGCAGGAAGGGACGGAGAACTCGGGCAGAAACCCGAGGGCAGGAAACTGGCCCCTGAGAAGCAGACCAGGAGACCCTGGCCCCTGGGGATCCCCAGCCGTGGCCTTCCCAGCATGCCTGGCTGCGAGCCCACCCCCCAGCCCCCAAGGACAGGAGCTGTAAACAAGGCTGCGGGGAACCCCCTGGCAGGGCCCTCTCCGCCAGCCACGCCTGGTCAGGTGGCCAGGCCGGCAATGACTCAGCATCCCATGACCAGCTGTCATAACAGGGGGATCCCCAGCCCTGCTGCCACCATCTGGATGGCATCTCACCAGCCAGCTGGGCGGAGGGTGAGGAGCCCTGTCCTCACCACCCGAGTTCCCCTGCGGACATCTCTGTCCTCACCCTCCCCGGGCAGGGAGCTCCCGCCCCCTCCTCACCTTCCCGGGCATGGCATTCAGGGGGCATTGGGGGTGGGGGCGTGAAGCTTGGTGCCTGAATCAGACCAACTACCCACCACCCTGCCATCGCCGAGCAAATGAGCAGCCTGTTTCCTCCTGTCTGAATGGAGTGGGCGTGGGAGGACTGGGCGCCCGGCCAGGTGGTGCCCCCCGGGGTGCTGGCTGAGGTCCCACTGCCTTTGGGAGTGTCATCTAGGCGGGCGGGAATGTCAGGGAGGAGATGCAGCCCAAGGTGGAGGCGAAGGGGGGGAGGGCTGGAAGGGACAGAGGGGACGTCCAGGGGCCGCTGGGGGCCGGCCGCCTGGTGCACAGTAACCACCGCCTCGGTTCCTCCCCGCGAAAGTAATCCCGCCGGGTAACGGCTTTCTGAAAATCCCGTTATTTTCTTTGGGAATGGAGCCCGCCTCGAGGGGGTGCTGGGCCAGCCAGACACGGCCTCTCCCTCTCCCCGTCCCTTCCTCTCCGAAATCAATACAAATAAAAGAACGGGGTTCAAGTCATTGGGGAAATGAAATACAAATACAGCAGGAGCAGCCACGGAGGGAGAGCTGTGCGTGGGGGACCCGCTGGACACGCCTCCGCCCCGCGGGCTGGCAGACGCCGGGCTCACCGACGCCATCCGGGGGCAGGGGCCGCGGCCGGGGCGGGCCTGGGAGAAGCCTGCCGCCCGAGAGGCCGCCCGGGTTCGAGCCACCGGGAAGGGCCCCCCCCCCCGCCCCCAGGGGCCGCGCTCACCCGGGAGGAGGCGGCACCGATCGCTGCCCCGCCCGCCCGCCAGGCCCTTCTCCCCAGGGCGTCCCCGGACTCCGCGCGGGGTGCGGGGCGGGAGGGGCTCTGGCTTCCCGCAGCGACGGGGGAGAGACGGTTTGCGGTCGGAAGCGGCCTGGTCCCCCAAGGCTGTTCATTAAGTGGGACCCCAGGTGGGCTCCGACGGCCCCGCCTCTTCCTGAGCGGGCACGGCCGCGGCCCCCCAGCACAGGACCCGCCGAACTGCAGGAGGTTCTGGGGGGGCGTCGGAGGCCGTGTGGCGCCCCCGGCCGGAGCCTGGCAGACTGGGTGACAGAAGCTCCAGGAGAAGAAGGGTGCAGGGCTCCCCACCCGCTGGGGCAGCAGCCAAGTCAGCCCGACACTTGGCCGCGGAGCTCCGGAGTTTGGGGCTCGGGCTCGGGGCTCTGTCCCGAGTCTCCTCCCCAACCCACCCCCACCCCCACCCCCCGCACCACCACCACCGAGGGCGACGATTTTGGAGAGATTGCTCCAAAACCCCTGCCAACAGCCAGTGCCTGGAGCCTGGGCTCCCCTTCTCCCATTCGGCCTTCCATCCCGGGACCCAGCTCCTTCACATCCCTGCGGACCCGAGGGCCGAGGGCCGTGGGCACCCCTTTTGCTCAGCTTGTGTCCCCGCGCCTGGCACGTGGGAGCTGAGGTAGTCCGTGTTCCGCGAGGGGGGGCTCGGGGCCCAGGCACCTGTTGGACCCAGAGCGCTGTCCCCATCCTGCATCCTGACTCGGGGGCAGGCGGCCATGCCAGGTGGTTGGCTTCCAGCCCCCTGACCACGGGACAGGGGTGCAGCCTGGCTTTGCCCCAGTGACCAGGTGGGGGGAGGGTGTGGGGAGGCCCTGGTGGCTGAGGCAGGGTTCTCAGCATCCTGCCCTGCCTAGTGCCCAGGAGTTCTGGTCTGGCAGACCCTGAGGTGAGGAGAGAAAAGAAGAGAGGGCTGTGGGGACCCACTCCCACCCTCAGGCTCTGCGGTTCCCGGAGGGAAGGGGTTAAAGCCTTGCTCCTCCTGCTCCCAGATTTGATGTGCATTCCCCATGCCCATTGCCGTGCTCAATATCCATTGCTTTTTCTGGATGGAAGTTTTCCTTTGGGGGCTCATTCCTCCCCTACGTGGGTAGGCCCACGGCCCAGGTTTGGTCAACTAGAGCACTCACTGTAGCCGTGTCAGGAAGGCACATGTAATGCAGGCTGGTGGGTGAAATGCCCACAGGGGGCCCCTCGAAGCTGGAGTCCACCTGTGAGCTGTGCCTCCTCAGAGCAGGAGACCAAGGCCCGTTTTCAGCATCTGAGCTTCTAGGTCCCCGCAGGCCTGATGCTGGATCACGAGACACTTAAATCTGTTGATTTTGGTCTTGGTCAGTTGAATCCAAGAGTATGAATCATCATCTGCCCACACCAGAGGCCAGCCCAGCGTTCCCAGTGGTAGTTATATCACCACAATGCAGGCCCGAAGCACGAGGGGCAGCTGTGACCATGCCTCAAACCACAGCAGTTCCGGTTGACTGTACCTCCCAATGACCACAGTAGTGCTTCTCTCACGCCAGGAAGCGTTCTGAATGTTCTGTATTAACTCACCTGCTCTGTTGAGGTGAGACCATGTGATTAGTCCCGGCCAAGGGCCTGCGACAGAAGAGCCATGTACCCCTCAGAGGCAGAGCTGGCGCTGGTCAGTTGCCAGTGCTGGCGTTTTTAGGGCTCGTTCCCTTTGCCAGGGAAGCCTTCGCTGTTTGGGTGCTTATTCCCTAGCAGAGCCCCAGCGGAGCCTTGCTAGATACACAGCTTTGAGAAATATACCTTTATTAAATCACAGAAATTCGGGTTATTACAGGGCATAATCAAGCCTATTCTAACGTCATTATCTCTCATTTTACACCCCCCCTCCCCCCGGGAAATGGACTCAAAAAGGATTAAGTCACACAGTGGTAGACCCAGAATCATGAACCCAGGCAGGCTTATGTCCATGCTCCTGACCTCAATGATATACAATCTCCTTAAGAATGTCCTGAACCCATCTTTTTCTTTTCATCTCTAACCCCATCCCCATTCCAGACCAGCTCTCTCTGTGGAGAGATGCCTATATGTGGAGGCAGAAAACTTCTTCTCTACCCTCTTAGGTTCAGTACTTGGGGCCTGTGAATTAAACTGACATCAGACAGATTAACAAGAACAAAAACAGACTTTTATTCAAGTAGTAGGCAGTTAGAATTGGGGGGCTTATATATAGCAACTTAATAGGGGAGCAGGGGGGAAGGAGGAGGAGAAAGATACTTACAGGAGAAACAAATGACTTAGGAAAGATAAATGGGCCCTTAGGAGAAACAATGAGAGGTATGATTGATAGTTTGCCATACTGTCTGGGTTTGCTAGGTGATAATGAAAGGAATTTTAGAGACAGAACAGGCAGTTTTAGGGAAAAGTGGGGGAGGGGGTGTCCACGGGAGAAGAACGCATAGGTGAGGGCTTGGAGCCACCACAATGCTATCATCTTTTTTTTTTTTTTTTTTTAAAATACATTTTATTGATTTTTCACAGAGAAGAAGGGAGAGAGATAGAGAGTTAGAAACATCGATGAGAGAGATACATCGATCAGCTGCCTCCTGCACATCTCCCACTGGGGATGTGCCCGCAACCCAGGTACATGCCCTCAACCGGAATCGAACCTGGGACCTTTCAGTCCGCAGGCCGACGCTCTATCCACTGAGCCAAACCGGTCTTGGCCAATGCTATCATCTTTACAGAAGACAGAGAAATGCCACAGGATAAGGGGGGGAGGAAGACCTACATTCACAGAGGATAGAGGAATGTTACCAGACATGAGGAGAGGGACAGGGGGACACCAGGTGGGCTTTGACCTTTGAAAGTGATACTTTGCAGAAGAATGACCAATTAGGAAAGCACGGGGGTCATAAATTAAGGAAGGGTCCAATTAGAGAGGGTCACGAAGAGACAAAGAGCTGCAGCCTTTATAAACCCAGAGACAAAGAGACTCAGAGGATTCGATTTTTCCCCATTTTAGAGCAGGCTTTTCCCAAAGGAGACCCCTCTCTGGGGAGAGTTTGTACATGCATGCAATAAACCTTCACATTTTTGTTTAAAATCGTGAATTTTTAAAATTTTCTTTATTGATTAAGGTATTACATGTGTCCTTATCCCCCCATAAAATCATGCATTTATTATTCAAACTTTGTAGGACAAGGACCCACTGGAAGAATCCAGGCCCATCTGCACGTATCAGTAAGATCAATCTTTCCCTGGTTGCTCCTGGGAAGGGATTTAGGACAACTGAGTTCTGTTGGGAGGCTCTGCTTTTAGGCAGGTAAGAGACTTCTGGAAAAAGCCTATTTGCAAATGCCTTCAGCTCAAAATGATTTTCATGCCACAGCTGTGTGTCCTAGACCAGCGGTCGCCAACTGGTGGTCCGCGGACGACTGGTGGTCCATGAGGTCCAAAAGATTGGCGACCGCTGTTCTAGACTCCTTCCCCTGCTTCCTCTCTAGCCCCTTCTCTACGCTTGACCAATTAATCACTTAAAAATGCAAATCTGAGCTGAAACCGGTTTGGCTCAGTGTATAGAGCGTCGGCCTGCAGACTGAAAGGTCCCAGGTTCGATTCCGGTCAGGGGCATGTACCTGGGTTGTGGGCACTTCCCCAGTAGATGTGCAGGAGGCAGCTGATCGATGTTTCTCTCTCATCGATGTTTCTAACTATCTCTCTCCCTTCCTCTCTGTAAAAAATCAATAAAATATATTTTTAAAAAATGCAAATCTGACTGTCTCAACCCCCGGGCAGCCCCCTTCCTCTCCCTGCTTTGGAGGGTCCCTTAGCTCCAAGGGTAAAAACCCAAATAGGTGACCAGGTGTGCCAGGTCCTGGTGCTCTGCCCTACCCCATCAGCCTCTGGTGCCTGCTCTCACTGAGCATTGCCCTGGCTGGCCTGGGGGTTCCTTCAACAGAGTCATTTGCATGTGCTGAACCACTTGGCTCACCTTTTTGAGCAAATCCTCCTCCCCGCTGGGTCAACTCACTTAACCTAATTTTCTCAGGGAGGCCCTCTGTCCTTCAGGCACGGTCATGTCCCCCAGGTTTAGTTTTCTGAACCCCTCGGACCTTTGTCATGAATGAATACGAGAAGGAGGCATTCAAGGAAAGAAAGGCCAGCAAAGGGATGAGGTGAGACTCAGGCAGGACATCTGAACTCTCATTGTGCCAGATACCTTAGCATCTAGAGAAGATGAAGGACCCCTGCTTAAAACCATGTTTTGAGCCCAGCCAGCCTGGCTCAGTGGTTGAGTGCTGACTGATGAACCAGGAGGTCATGTTCAATTCCCAGTCAGGGCACACGCCCAGGTGGTGGGCTCGATCTCCAGTGTGGGGCGTGCAGGAGGCAGCCAATCAATGATTCTCCCTTATCATTGATGTTTCTCTCTCCCTCTCCCTCCTCTCTGAATAAAAAATATATTCAAACCCCCACCACACACAAAATCATGTTTTGAGATGCATAAAGTAAATTGCAATACAAAAGGACTGCTAATATTGAAATGCAAATATCCTATCTAGTAAAAGAGTAATATGCAAATTGACCATCACTCCAACACACAAGATGGCCACCCTATGTGGACACAAGATGGCCAGCAGGGGAGGGCAGTTGGGAGGGACCCAGGCCTGCAGGGGAGGGCAGTTGGGAGGGACCCAGGCCTGCAGGGGAGGGCAGTTAGGGGCGACCAGGCCAGCAGGGGAGGGCAGTTAGGGGCAACCAGGCCAGCAGGGGAGGGCAGTTCGGGGCAACCAGGCCTGCAGGGAAGGCAGTTAGGGGTGACCAGGCCAGCAGGAGAGGGCAGTTAGGGGCAATTGGGCCAGCAGAGGAGCAGTTAGGCATCAATCAGGCTGGCAGGGGAGTGGTTAGGGGGTGATAAGGGCTGGCAGGCAGAAGCAGTTAGAGGCAATCAGGCAGGCGAGCTGTTGGGAGCCAGCAGTCCTGGATTGTGAGAGGGATGTCTGACTGCCCATTTATGCCTGATACCAGGTCTAAACTGGCAGTCGGACATCTCTCAAGGGGTCCCAGATTGAAGAGGGTGCAGGCTGGGCTGAGGGACACAACCCCCTCCTGTGCACGAATTTCATGCACTGGGCCTCTTCAAAATATAAAAACAGTGATGACATTATAAGATACAGAGGTGGGACTAATAAGTACCAGAACCAGCAGGTAGAAGTGGGTATGTAGCTGCTATTTTTTAAAAAAATATGTTTTATTGATTTTAGAGAGGGAAGGAGAGGGGGAGAGAGAAACATCAATGATGAGAGAGAATCATTGATTAGCTGCCTCCTGCACACCCCTCACTGGGGATCGAGCCCGCAACCCAGGCATGTGCCTTGGCCGGAATCGAACCCGGGACCCCTCAGTCCACAGGCCGCACTCTATCCATTGAGCCAAACCAGCTAGGGCTGTAGCTGCTATTTTGAGGTGTGTGCAGCACCTGCAGTGGGTATGAAAACCCCTGTGATTTTGTTGGAGGCAAAACAGATACTGGGACTAGCTATGGTTATGGGAAATATCAGTCATGCTCTGTTAACCATGATTGCCTTGTCTGGTTAAAGAAAGAACATTCTAACCTGGCTGGGAGTTGTATGCCCCCAGGACTGGAAGTCAACCTTGGAATGTGGTCTATTCTCAATCAAGAACTGCCTATTATCAGGCAAGATTGACAACCTTGTTGCTCAATGGAGTCCCTTCCCGGTGCTTGTAATCTCTACTTCCCCATGTAGTCTTGGTCTTACCCTATATAAGCAGCTGGCGGATGGGGGCACTAGAGAGCAGATTTTGTGGAAGACCTGCTGCGGTGCTATTGGAATAAACGCTCATAGATGACTCAACCCCATCTCTGCTTAATTGGCTGAATAAGTGACAGGCAGCCCGGCCCGTTGGTTGTCCGCTTTCAATTTCTGTGTGACAGCCACGGGTATTGTGAATTCTGCTGGACTTTGCTGCCTCCATTCACAACTCAAGGAAATACCAAATTTCAGTTAATAGTGAAAATGAAGATGGATTTTTTCCCCTCATCTCAGCTCCTGGAACTCCCCAACTCTGGTTCCTTGGGCCACAGGTCAAGAGGCCTGTGAAGGACGGAAGGAGGGGCCACCTCCAGGGGCTGGCCCAGGAATTCTCCAGAAGGCAGTGTGGGCTGAAGGCCGACATGGAATCCAACACAAAAGGGCAGGTTCACTCTGTGGGAAGCAAGAACAAAGGAGGAAGGGCCACAGCTGGGTCTGGAGAGAAAACAGGACTTTCTACGCCCCTTTGGCTCCGCCCTCCCTCCTGGGTGGGGGTGCCCCATCCTGGGTGGCAGGATGACAGGCAGAGTTCACCTGCCTAGAAGCGCCCGCGGGACTTGGGTTGCAGGTAGGCCCTGAGGAATTCATTAAAGGGCACAGGACCTGTGGCACACTGGCCAGGAGCCAGACAAGCTGCCGTTCCCAAGGATAAAGTTGGGAGCACAGAGGCTCCAGGGAGGGCGGCTCTGGGACAGCAGGGCCAGTGAATGCATGCGGCGGCCTTCCCTCACGGTGGGGTCACTTGTGCAGGCGCTGGGGGACGCAGCCTCTTGCCATGACCACCCCCTCTCCAGCCCCCGTCCAGAGGGAGCACCAGGCTTTCCTTCGGGATGTCCCTCTCAGTTAGTGTACAATCTGGGCAGGACAGTCAGGCCTGGTGCCGGGCCATTCTCAGCCAAGCTGGTGGGTGTGTGGCCCAGCACCCCCTCCTGCGATTCTGATGGGGTGGGGCTGGGAGGGATCTGCAAAGACTGCCCTCACTCTCCACTGCCTGGAGCCCTCAGCCACCAGTCTCCTCGCTCCAGCCCCTCTCCCATTCCCCATCACTCCAGACCTCCCCCTTCCCAAAGTCAATCACCACCCTTCTCCCCACCCAGGCCCTGGACAGTCCCATTTCGGACCGAGGCCCTGCATCTCCAGGCTTCAGGGCAGAACTGCACCCCCTCTAGAGCCACCCCCATCTCTGCTCCTCCCCCAGAGCCACTGTGTAGGGTAGTGGTTGGCAAACCACACTCACCAGCCACATGCGACTCTTTGGCCCCTTGAGTGTGGGCGGCTCTTCCACAAAATACCACGTGCGGGCGTGCACGGACTGTGCGAAGTTGACTTAAAACTTTAAGTAAAGTTCGTTAAGTTAATTTTAGGGAACGTTGTGGAGTGAGAGAAGATGTAGTGTCGAGGACTGAGGAAGGTATGTGGAGATGTGTGGACATACAGAGAGGAACGAAAGGAGATGGACGAAACAAGTATACGAGAGGAGTGTGGATGGGAGCGCTGGAAGGGGTCGACCTCAGCGAACGTACCTCCATCAGATGGAGGACGTTTTAGCAAAGGCCAGCTGAGGAGCACCCTAATTAAGTTAAGAACAGTGTACCTGCCTGTGTAGTTTAAGTTTAAAAAATGTGGCTCTCAAAAGGAATTTCAGTCGTCGTGCTGTTGATATCTGGCCCTGTTGACTGATGAGTTTGCCGACCACTGGTGTAGGGGGCCGGGGACTCGGGGAGCTTCTCAAACCTTAGCTCCTGACAGGCCGTCTCCTTAATTTTTACTGGTCTAGTTTCCTTAAATCAACTCATTTTAAACTTCAACACGCACTGAGGGAAACATTAAACCCTTCGTATCACAGCCCAGGTGAAAAGCCACGATCCCTTGGCGCACACGGAAGACGCCCGAGAAAACGGGAGCACGAAGCAGTTTCCTCCGAAGGCTCCGGCCGGCGGGGCCTGCGGGAAAGCGGACGCCGTCCCGGAATCAGGCCCCGTCAGGCCTCCCGCAGCCGCGGGCCCGCCTGCCGGCTCCTGGCAGACACCCCTCCGCAGAGGCCAGTGCCCGGCCCGGCCTTCTCCCGGCTCCCGCTGCCCAGGCGCAGGCCTGGGCTGAGAGGACAAGGAAGGCCCCGCGTCTCCGTCTCCCGTCTGCACCCAGGCCGCAGGGCCCCCACCCACGGTCCTCGCGGCCGAGGCCAGGAGCCGGGGCGGTGAGGAGCCGGGGCGGTGAGGAGCCGGGGCGGTGAGGAGCCGGGGCGGTGAGGAGCCGGGCGGTGAGGAGCCGGGGCGGTGAGGAGCCGGGGCGGTGAGGAGCCGGGGCGGTGAGGAGCCGGGCGGTGAGGAGCCGGGGCGGTGAGGAGCCGGGCGGTGAGGAGCCGGGGCGGTGAGGAGCCGGGGCGGTGAGGAGCCGGGGCGGTGAGGAGCCGGGGCGGTGAGGAGCCAAGGCCGGCCAGAGCCTGTGCTGACTGAGCCGCTGATGGCCCCTTCTGGTCCCACAGGGCCGGCCGGTGCAGGAACACAGGTGGGAGCCTGGGCAAGAACGCGGGGAGAAGGCGCGGGCCGCACCGCCTGAGGTCGCGCCTGCCTCCAGCCCTCCCGCGCCGGTCCCCGCGCCCAACACCCACACACATCACCTCCTTTGCCCCTGAAAACACCCCCATGTCCCTACTTTGCGAATCAGGAGCACCTCCGTCCCTAGCACGCCTGCATCTGCGACCGGAAGGTCCTGGGAGGGGAGGTCGCCGCGGGGTGCAGGCAGTGCCAGCTCCGCCGTACCTTCCCCCCGGCGCCTGGACCCGCTCGGACCTGGGGGAGCCCCGAGCGCCGCGGGTGACGGGTGGCATGGGGCGGTGATAATAAGAACTGTCGCTAAGAAGGGCTGGAGGGCCCGCCGCGCTCGCCACGGCGCCCCCTCCGCCTACCTGAGCCGGGCCCGAGCGCCCCGCCTCCTGGGTGCTGGCGGCAGCGGCGGGTGCTGCGGCCCCTTTAAGTCGGGGCCGCCCCGCCCCGCCCCGCGCAGCCGACTCCGCGCGGCCCCGGATCCAGGCCGGGCCCCGGCTTTCGCCGCCCAGCCCAGCCCAGCCCGGCCCGGCCCGGCCCGGCCCCGCGCGGAGGAAGGCCCGCGCCCCGCGCCCCGCGCCCCGCGCCCGGCCCGGAGGAGCCGCCCCAGCCCGCCCGGCCCGGGCCCCGCCCCGCCCCGCCCCGGGGCCGGGGCCCCCGCCGGCCCCCGCCGCCTCCGGCCCGCGCCCGGCCCCGCTCCCGGGCCATGCGGCCTCGGCCCCGCCGGCGCCCGCCGCGCACCCGGGGAGATGAGGCTCCGCAATGGCCCCTTCCTGACGCTGCTGCTGCTCTGCCTGTGCGCGCTGCTCTCGCTGTCCTGGTACGCGGCGCTCGGCGGCCAGAAAGGTGAGTCCCCGCCCGCACCCGGGCGCCGCGGCCGGCCGGGCGGGGGTCGCGGAGCGGCCGGAAGCCGACGCGGGGCCTTCCCCGCCCGGCGCGGGAGGCGCCCCTCCCTCCCCGCCCCGCTGGCCGGCCGCCCGGACCACGAACTCGCCCTCGCCGGTGCCTCCCGCGGCGCCCGGGCCAGGTGGTCGCTCCCCCTCGCACCTGGGCACCTCGGGGTCCTCGGAGGGACAGATGCAAGGTCACGCCGGCCGTGCCCAGTGCTCCCCGGGGCTGCGGGCACCTGCGCAGGAGCAGGCACTGTGCTGAGACAGGTGTGCAGGGACAGCGGGACACCCAGACAGCGACCCTCCCGCGCACCACCTGCTTACATGGTCACAGCCCCGCTGCCCGGGCTGCCCTGGGGTGTCTGCAGCCCCCCTCGATGACAAGTGGCCCCGGACTGCTCCCCAGGGCCTGGGTGCAGGGGCTGCCGGCCCAGGAGTGCCGGGCGGACCTCATGAGCAGCCAGCCCGGCCCCAGCTGCCCATGAACTCACTTAGTGTGGTCTCCCCACCCCCTGGCCCCCCAAGTTCGGTCAGGCTGGCCCACCCACCACCGTGGTCCTCTGGGTCTGGCTGGCACCTTGGGGGTAGGAGGTGGGGGGAGGCGGGCTCTAGTACTGGCTGGAGATGGCAGGGGCTGGATGGACCGCAGCCCTGGTCCACCCAGCCTGCAGCGCAGGAGCCACCAGGAAAAAGCGGTTTCCTTCCTGCCTCCTGGCCTTCCTGCGGAGGCTTCGGATCCGGCTGAGGTCAACCGAACCTCTGCTCCCTCCACTTCCTGCTTCCCTGTTCCCCCAGCCACACAGCCTGAGGCTGGGGAGGAGCTAGCCTTCCTGACCCTCGGCCCCAGCTGCCCTTCCCACCTGCCCCTGCCTGCCCGGCCTCCTGCAGTCCTCCTGTGGGTGGAGGCCAGGGTCCTGAGGGGGCACCCCTGGGGCTGGACACAGGGAAGACTGAGCGTTCTCTCCAGGTCTCGAGTGGGGTGTGCCACCTGGGGAGAGCGTGGCTGGGCAGTCTCGTGGGGGGGGGGGTGTCACCTTGGGAATGGCAGTTGGACCCTTGGAAGGGTGGCCTTGTAAGCAGACTGGCATGGAGGCTATACTGATGGGTTGGGGCACCTTTATCTGACTGCGGGTGGAGTGATGAGCCCGGATACCTGTCCTGGCCAGGGTACCGTTTCTGTGTGCCTCCTGCGTGGCCACAGGCCCTCAGCCTGATGTCAGGGGCCGTAGCACAAGCCCCACCAGGGTCCCGAGCATCAGAGGCGGGGATTCCAGTGGCTCCATTTAGGGCTCACACTCCCTGAGGAGCATCAAGGAGGCTGGCACTCCAGGGCCCCGGGGAGAATGAGAGCACCCTCGGCCAAAGAATTGTGGAGCTCAGATGCGGGGATCCTCCGCCCTGGGGCACGGAGGCCAAGGAGCCTGAGGGGCCTAGTGAGGGTGTGACCTGGGCCTTGCTGGTCGAGAGCTGTCACTGTTTCCGGGGGCCCAGTAGGGCCAGATCTTTGGAGGTCTCGAGAAGCCTGAATCTGAGCTCTTCTGTGACCCCTTCTTATTCTGACAGGTAGACAATGCTATTGGCCTGTGGAGAAGCCAGACTAAGCCAGGCTGAGGCCAGACTGACTCCTGGCTCCCAGTTTGCAGCAAGTGGGGAGCTCAGGATAGGGCTGGCCCAGGCACTGATGCTTAGGGGAGGACAGGGAACTGGGTCTGTAGGGAAGGGAGGAGGCGGGCAGGTAGCCAGAGAAGGAGGCAGCAGGAGAAGATGGCATCCTGAAAGCCCAGGGCCAGGAAGGACATGGAGGCCTTGGCAGGAAGGGCCCGGATATGGGTTTCACATCCCAGAGCCTTGACCACAGCCTCTCCCCAGGGAGGACAGCGGCCCAGGGCCGGCTTCCCGGCACCCTGAGCTTCAGCAGGGGGGCCCTTCCCGACTGGGAGTATGGGTACGAGTGCGGGAGGGGAAGTGAACCGCTGCCCGCCCCCCCCCCCCACCACCTGCTGAACAACAGACCTGCCCGGCCCCTGAGCCTGTTTCCCCTCCCTCAGCATGGGCGCAGGTCTGTGTCTTCAGCCAAGAGGCGACCACAGGGAGGCTGTGGTCATGGGCCTCAGGTGTCCCGATTACTCTGCCTTCTGGTGGGAAAACCTCCAATAGTATGGCCACAGCTGCAGTCCTTCCCTGGGCCAGGCCCCCCGCTCCCCCCACCCCCCCATCTCCCTGGGGTAAGAAGTATGGATAGAAGGAGAAACCAGGTCCCCTCAGCCCTGGCTCCCAGAAACCAGGGCTCCCAGAGCTATGCCCTTTCCATCACTTGAGCTGCCTTCCCAGCCCACTCACCACTTCAGTCCACCCACCCAGCCCTTGCAGGTTGTGGGGTGCAGGAGGGCCTGGCAGAACTCTGGCCTGAGGCTCAGCACCTGGACAGGCAGGCACAGAGCTTGAGCTTCTGGCTTTGACAGGCGAGGACAGATTGGGCCACAAGCGAGAAGCTGGGGACCTTGCGGGCAACAGGCAGGGCAGGAGCAGGCTGCTGAGGGACACGGGCAGGCTGCTGAGGGACCACGGGCAGGGTGCAGAGGGACACGGGCAGGGTGCAGAGGGACCACGGGCAGGGTGCAGAGGGACCACGGGCAGGCTGCTGAGGGACACGGGCAGGCTGCTGAGGGACCACGGGCAGGGTGCTGAGGGACACGGGCAGGCTGCTGAGGGACCACGGGCAGGCTGCTGAGGGACCACGGGCAGGGTGCAGAGGGACACGGGCAGGGTGCAGAGGGACCACGGGCAGGCTGCTGAGGGACCACGGGCAGGGTGCTGAGGGACCACGGGCAGGGTACAGAGGGACCACGGGCAGGCTGCTGAGGGACCACGGGCAGGGTGCTGAGGGACACGGGCAGGGTGCTGAGGGACCACGGGCAGGGTGCAGAGGGACCACGGGCAGGCTGCTGAGGGACCACGGGCAGGCTGCTGAGGGACCACGGGCAGGCTGCTGAGGGACCACGGGCAGGGTGCAGAGGGACCACGGGCAGGGTGCAGAGGGACCACGGGCAGGCTGCTGAGGGACCACGGGCAGGGTGCTGAGGGACCACGGGCAGGGTACAGAGGGGCCACGGGCAGGCTGCTGAGGGACCACGGGCAGGGTGCTGAGGGACACAGGCAGGGTGCTGAGGGACAGGGTCAGTGTTCAGGGAAATGGTAAGAGGGTCTGTGTGGACAGGAACCAGGCCCAGGAACCCCACGGCCCATCTCCTTTTAGTAAAGGGAGGAAGCTCAGGACCTGGGCAGAGGGAGGCCCCTGGGAAGGGCAGCACGGTATGGAGCAGGCTGTGCCAGGCCTTGGTAGTCAGTGTTTCAGGGCAACAGTGCCCACCGCTACCTACCCAGCCTGTCCGCCAGGGGCAGGCTAAGGTTGGACAGAGCTCAGCCTACTTAAAGATTAGAGAAAGGGAGGGGGAGTGGATGGCAGAGGCAGCAGTCAGAGGGGGTGAGGCCTCCTCACATCCCCCTACTTCACAAAGGGCCCCACTGCATGGGGGTGGGCAGCAGGGGCCAACAGGTAGGTGGCAGGGACTCAGCAGGAGGAAGGCCACCTGCTATGTCCAGGTGACTCTGAATTGCCTCCTGCTGGACCGGGCAGCTCCTTGTTCAAGGGTTCAGATTTCCAGGGTAACCCGGCCTTGGAACCCAGTGCAGAACCTGTAACCTGATACAACCTCCGCCCTCCCCACCCCAAGGGGTTGGAGGTTGGGGCCAGCTGGGGATGGAGTGCTCCAGAAGTAGTCATGTCCTGAGATGACTGAAATTTGTAAAAATATATTTTTGTTGATTTCAGAGAGGAAGGGAGAGGGAGCGAGAGATGGAAACATCAATGATGAGAGAGAATCATTGATCAGCTGCCGCCTGCAGGTCCCCTACTGGGGATCGAGCCCAAAACCCGGGCATGTGCCCTTGACCAGAATTAAACCTGGGACCCTTCAGTCCACAGGCCAACGCTCTATCCACTGAGCCAAACCATCTAGGGCAGCCGTGGGCAAACTACGGCCCGCAGGCCGGATCCGGCCCCTTTGAAATGAATAAAACTAAAAAAAAAAAAAAAGACCGTACCCTTTTATGTAATGATGTTTACTTTGAATTTATATTAGTTCACACAAACACTCCATCCATGCTTTTGTTCCGGCCCTCCGGTCCAGTTTAAGAACCCATTGTGGCCCTCGAGTCAAAAAGTTTGCCCACCCCTGGACGTGTACCAGTGGGATGCAGGGCATGAGGTGATTGAACTTTGCCTTGGCTGTGACCTCTGGTGCACACAGCTGTGGGGAGTGACACCACCAGGGATCGAGGGGTAGAAGAGCTGCCTGGGGTGGGAGGGGATTCCTGCGCTTGGAGACTTTGAAACCAGGCCTTGAAGGCCACATGGTGTTCATTGGGCCCAGAGGAGGAAAGGGGTCCCAGGCAGAAGAGAGGACAGCATGTGTGTGGAGCATGGCCCAAAGGCAAGGACAAGGAGTTGTGGGTGATAGCAAATGAAGGTGGCACTGGTGAGACCAGAAAGCCTGGTGTGCACAGCCCTCCAGGACCTGCTGTGCCAGCCACAGGTAGGGATGTTGTTTGTCTCATACTTGCTCTCTGGTCCCCGCCCAACCAGTGGAGCCAGGTAGGGGCACCCTAGGGATTCCTCTGTACTGTCAGGCAGCCCCACCTCTGTGCTTCTCACCCTGCACCCCAACACCCGAAACGGGTCTTGCTGGAGGTTCTGACACAGGTCTCCCAAGAAGCAGGCCTCAGCGCACCAGACATGGCCCCTCTCTGCTCCTGACTCACTGAATGACCCTGGACTAGTTTCTCAACATCATTTGCTCCTTTGAGCGCTGGGGGCTGGAGCAGCAGCAGCCAGACCTGCGGCTGGTGTGAGACTGAGGGAATCCAGGTGTGGCTCGTGCTAAGAAACCCCTTGAGGAAGGGCTGGGTCTTTGTGGCCTGGATGGGACCTTTGGATGTCCCACCTGCTGGCAGGAGTAGATGCAGCCCTCCCACTTCAGATACCTCCTCAAAGGAGAAAATGCCTGGGGGGCAGGAGAGAGTACTGGAGAGTGCTACTCCCCAGTGGAGGCTTCTCCCCCAGGTGTGTCAGCGATGCTGGGCAACCCCCGAAAACTCCCATGTGGCAGACACAACAGATGCAGATGGCCTGTGGCACAGATGGGCACGCAGGTGTATGCGCTGGCACCCTCCAAAGGCTGTAGGTCAGCTCTGGGCTGCCCCCTGGTGACCGCCTGCGGACCACCCACAGGTGATGTGGTGGACGTGTACCAGCGGGAGTTCCTGGCACTGCGCGACCGGCTGCACGCCGCCGAGCAGGAGAGCCTCAGGCGCTCCAAGGAGCTCAACCTGGTGCTGGACGAGATCAAGAGGGCCGTGTCCGAGAGGCAGGCGCTGCGGGACCGTGACGGCAATCGCACCTGGGGCAGGCTCACCGGTGAGAGGCCGAGCAGGCGGCGGGGGTCGGCAGGACAGGCGGGGCCGCGGGCAGGCCCGTGGTCTGACCGTCTGACCGTCCTCCCTGACCCTCCCAGAGGACCCACGACTGAAGCCGTGGAACGTCTCGCATAAGCACGTGCTGCACCTGCCCACCGTCTTCCACCACCTGCCGCACCTGCTGGCCCAGGAGAGCAGCCTGCAGCCGGCCGTGCGCGTGGGCCAGGGCCGCACGGGAGGTAGGGGCGGGGCCGGAGGGCCATTCGCAGGGGTGGGCGGCCCGGTGGCCAGGCCTGAGGCCCCCTGCTCCCCGCAGTGTCGGTGGTGATGGGCATCCCCAGTGTGCGGCGCGAGGTGCACTCCTATCTGACGGACACGCTGCACTCGCTCATCTCGGAGCTGAGCCCGCAGGAGAAGGAGGACTCGGTCATCGTGGTGCTCATTGCCGAGGCGAGTGGCGGGGCCGGGGCCGGGGCCGGGACCCACTCACAGGGGGACACCTGGCACCCAGTGACTGAAGGAGAAATGGGACCGGCAGCATCCCCAGGGGAGAGCTACCAGTTCCCTGTCATTCACAAATTTATCAAGATAAAAAGTTCAGACATTTTAGCGCCCCCTCGTGGAGATGCCGTTTACCTACTTGCCCCACCCCCAGGTACCTACCCAAAGGGCTTTTTCTGAAGCCCCACCGCCCAGCCTCACTGAGCCCTCAGGATCGGGACTCACTCCCTCCGTGTGAGGCCCGCGCCCCTACCCCTGGCCCCTTCTTCCAGGCCATTGGGCAGCAGTCCTGCTTAGGGTGGTTGCTTGGTCTCCCCACAGACTGACCCGCAGTACACCTCGCTGGTGACAGACAACATAAAGGCCTTGTGAGTACTGGCAGCGAGGAAGCTGGTGGGAGGAGGGCCCTTGGTGGCGACTGGGAGGCAGATCCTGCCTCCCCCGCAGGACAGTGACCCGAGGAGGGTGCCGCCCTGTGGGCTGGAGGCAGTGGGCGTGTAGAGGTGGCCCAACCCCTCCAAGCCCCGACGCCTCAGTGATGGCTGCCTGTGGGCCTCCAGAAAGGGACAGGGTCTGGCTGCTCAGCTCTGCCCTGCTCCGGGCCCTGGAGGCTGCACACCCACTGGGCTTTCCTGTCCTCCAGGTTCCCCACAGAGATCCATTCCGGGCTCCTGGAGGTCATCGCCCCTTCCCCGCACTTCTACCCTGACTTCTCCCGGCTCCGAGAGTCCTTTGGGGACCCCAAGGAGAGAGTCAGGTACTAGCACTGCCCCTTTCCAGGTCCCCCAGCAACCTTCCCTCTGGCCTGTGCCGAGGGCCCAGGCCGTTGGCTGTAGTGCCTCCACTTCTCCCCTGGAGGACCCCTGCATGGGGTGGGGACTATGCGCCAAGTGTGCCGGGGGGGAGCGTGCCGGGGTAGCCGAACCGGAGGAGGAGGGTCTGAGCTCCGAGGCCCTGCCCCTGGCCCACAGGTGGAGGACCAAACAGAACCTCGATTACTGCTTCCTCATGATGTACGCGCAGTCCAAGGGCATCTACTACGTACAGGTCAGCACCGGCCCTGCTCTGCGCCCTCCCCAGACCCTGGCGGGGCCTGGGACATGCATGCCGCCCTGCCCTGTGCCCATCCTGAGTCCCAGGCCCCTTCTGCCCCTCACGGTGCAGCTGGAGGACGACATAGTGGCCAAGCCCAACTACCTGAGCACCATGAAGAACTTCGCTCTCCAGCAGCCTTCAGAGGACTGGATGATCCTGGAGTTCTCCCAGCTGGGCTTCATTGGTGGGTCCCCCACCCTCATCCCACTGACCTGAACAGAGCCCCTCAGTCTCTCCCCGCCCCCCTCCCCTGCATCCTAACCCTCCCACCCCCCACCCTGTCCCAGACCCCTCCCCTGCAGCACCACTCCAGGCCACTGGAGCCGCATCTGGCCTCTTCCCACCTGCCCTTGGAGTCACCACCAGTGTCTGCCCCTGGTGCCCACACCTGCCTGCAGCTGGGCACAGGGTTTGCTGTGGGACCCTCCCTAGTGGTTCCCACAGGGATTAAGAGGAAGCAGGGCAGGGCAGAGCTGCCTGCTCAGCACCCGTACCCCTTCCCCACCAGGGAAGATGTTCAAGTCCCTGGACCTGAGCCTGATTGTGGAGTTCATCCTCATGTTCTACCGGGACAAGCCCATCGACTGGCTCCTGGACCACATTCTGTGGGTGAAGGTCTGCAACCCTGAGAAGGACGCGGTGAGCAGGGGCTGCAGAGCGGCAGGCCGGCGTGCCGCTGGCAACCTCCAGCGTAGATGGTGTCTGTGGGCGAGCGCCTGACTCAGGACATGGTGCTGCTGGGGGAGGGCCCCGGCCTCGGGGGCGGCGTGAGCTCTCACTGAGCATGGTGCCCGCCCTCCACAGAAGCACTGTGACCGGCAGAAGGCCAACCTCCGCATCCGCTTCAAGCCGTCCCTCTTCCAGCACGTGGGCACGCACTCCTCACTGGCGGGCAAGATTCAGAAACTGAAGGTGGGCTGTGCCCCACGGGAGCCCGGCTCTGCCTGGGTGGGTGGGCCAAGGGGCAGCAGGCGCGTCCAGGGCACACTCGGCAGCACTGTCTCTCCGGGACTAGGACAAGGACTTTGGGAAGCATGCGCTGCGGAAGGAGCACATGAACCCCCCGGCCGAAGTGAGCACGAGCCTCAAAACATACCAGCACTTCACCCTGGAGAAGGCCTACCTGCGGGAGGATTTCTTCTGGGCCTTCACGCCTGCTGCGGGGGACTTCATCCGCTTCCGCTTCTTCCAGCCCCTGCGCCTTGAGCGGTCAGTGACAGCACCCACAGGCCCACCTTGGGGGAGGGGCAGGGTGGCTACCAGGGTACCGGCCTCACCACAAACTTCTGTGGCCCCAGCAAATGACTCCACCCTGCCCTGCCTCAGTTTGCTTATCTGAAGAGTGGGGTGCATAATGGTAGCTACCTTGTAAAGACTGCCAGGCGGGGCCCAGGGGCTCAGTGACGCTGCCCATCACCATCCTCCAAGGAGTAAGGCCTGGCTCCCTTGCACAGCCAATGGCTGCCCCTGGTGGTGCCCAGCGTCGCCCAGCACCCGGGCCCAAGCCTGGCCTTCTCTCTGCTGGGCAGTGTGCCTGGGCAGCTCCCACCCTGCAGCAGCTCATAGGCCTGCCTGGCTGCAGGTTCTTCTTCCGCAGCGGGAACATCGAGCACCCAGAGGACAAGCTCTTCAACACTTCTGTGGAGGTGCTGCCCTTTGATGTGAGTGTGGTCGCGTGTGGGTGAGCACTGAGGCCACCTCTCCCACAGCCCTGGCTTCAGCCCCTTGATTTCACCCCCAGAACCCCCAGTCAGACAAGGAGGCCCTGCAGGAGGGCCGCTCAACCACCCTCCGGTACCCGCGGAGCCCCGATGGCTACCTCCAGATCGGTGAGTGGGGTCCGGCAGGCGGAGGTTGGGGGAGAGGCTGGGCTGAGCAGGGGTCTCCGGACGAGTTCTCAGCACTGCCGTCCCCAGGCTCCTTCTACAAGGGCGTGGCTGAGGGCGAGGTGGACCCTGCCTTCGGTCCCCTGGAAGCACTGCGCCTGTCCATCCAGACAGACTCGCCCGTGTGGGTCATTCTGAGCGAGGTGAGGCAGGACACGGCAGGGCAGGGAGCACAGAGCTGTTCCGAGTGGCTCCCTGGGGCCGGCTCTGTGGGCCCTCCTGACCCCGGGCCGGCTCTTCCAGATCTTCCTGAAGAAGGCGGACTGACGGAGGACTTCTGAGGACTGGCCCTGAAGCCCAGGAGACCAGAGACGTCTTCGCTGCTGCCCCGGCAGGGCCAGATGTGCCCACCCAGCCTGAGGGGTTGTTCCTGGCACCTCTCAGCAGCCTGGGGTTGCCGCTGGCCGGGAGGCCCCAGGAGCTGGTGCTGCCCACCCGCCCGGCCGCGGGAGGAGGTGGTGGTCCCCACACTGTGCCTGAGGCCGGCCTGTGCCGCCCTGAACTGTTCGCAGCTGGCAGGTGGGCTGGAGCCAGGCCGTTTTAGAAGAGCTTTTCCTGGGCGCCTGCGTTCTCCGGCGCGAACACTGGAATGCATATACTACTTACGTGCTGTGTTTTTTATTCTTGGATACATTTGATTTTTTTCACTTAAGTCCACATATACTTCTATAAGAGCGTGACTTGTAATAAAGGGTTAATGAAGTGTGTGCCTCATACCCGGTGCTCTGAGCTCCAGTTGGTGGGGTGGGGAGGGGGCACCAGGTGATGCCACCTGTGCCCACCTGCTGCCACCTCTGCACAACCCCATTTTCCTGGACTGTCCGGTCCAGGCCGGGGCCACCTTGAAGGGTCTGCATACTGGAAGGTGGGGGCCGCACGGAACCCCGGCCCTGGCCTTGGAAAGCTGCCCCCTCCACAGGGCCTCCAAGCGCGCCCCTAGCTTCCTTCATCCACCCAGCTGCCTGCGGTGGGGCCTCTCAAACCCAAGGCACCCCCTGCCCCGTTCCCCCTTCAAGGGCCGAGGCCCTGCCCTTGTCCACGTCCACAGTGCCAAGGCCTCCATCACCTCCCCACCCTTCTGACACACTGTGGGGACTCCCGCCCACTTCGGGGCCTTTGCACACATTGTCACCTGCTTGCAAAGCTCCTCCCGAGACTGGACTAAAAGTCACTCTTGAGGGACGTTATTGGCGGCCTGCAGGTCCTCCCCAGTCACCCCGACTTCTGAAAGCGCCTACCACGCTCGCCCTCCCGCCCCCCGCTCGGAGGCAGGGTACCCTGAAAACCTACAGTTCTAGACACCGGGGGCCCAGTGCTGACGAGAAAGGGTCCCTGATGTCTGGTGTAAAGGCCCGGGAACAGGAATAGGGCGCTGACCGCAGGAGGAGCCATGGGGTGAGCCTCGGGCAGACGGCGCCCTGGGCTGGGAGAGGACGGACCTAGGGCCGGATCGCGGCCCCGCTGGAGGGGGCGGGGGGGGGGACACCCGGGGTCGGCTTTCCTTCCTCGGCCGTCCTCCTCCCCCACCCCCAGGAAGCCCACTCGACTGACTGCTACACGGAGAGCGACCCTGACCCACAGAGAGCGCCTTCGGGTCTGGTCGCGAGCACTTTAATTAGAGACTGGGGTGGGGTGGGGTGGGGGGTCCCCTCCCCCCGCCCTCCAGGCGGCCCGGCTCCGGTCCAGCTCCGTAGGTCCCGCGTCCTCGGTCTCAGGCCCAGGGCAGCAGCGTCCGGAGCCGCCCCACGAGTGCGGCGCGCAGGGAGGCGGGGAGGAAGTGGGCGAGCAGGCCGAGCGCCGCCAGCGCCACCAGCAGCCACAGGACGCGCGCGCTCGCGTACAGCGGGGCCAGCCTGCGGACGGCGTGCGGGGGCGGGGCCTGGAGGAAGCCCCGCCCCGCCCGCGGCCCCGCCCCCGTCTCGCGATCCCGCCCCGCCCACCAGCCTGGCTCCCCAAAAGGGTCCCGCCCCCCGCCGGTGGCCGGGCCGTGGCGACCCCGCCCGGTTCTCACCTTTGCTGCGCGGAGCGCGCGTAGCCCTGAAAGTAGCGGAGGCGCGCGAACAGGTAGACGAGGCCGCACAGGGCCGCCGCACCTGGGGGCCGGCGGGCGGGGTCAGCGCACCGGGCGGGGGACCCTGGGCTCCAGCGCGCGCCCCTGCCCCGCGCCCAGACCTTCGTGGAAGAAGATGCCGGCTACCCAGAGGGTGGCGAGGAACAGGGGGAAGTACTCGCTGCAGTTCACCCTGCGGAGGGCGGGGCGGCGTGAGGCGTCGCCGGGCCTGCGACCCTGCCCGCCCCGGCGCGCGCGCCCCTGCCCGGCCCTGCCGCCGCGCCTCACTGGGCTCGGTAGACGCGCTCGAACTCGGGGGGGCCGGTGGTGAGCGGCGGCGACACGCGGAAGGCCCTGCGCGCCGAGATCACCTGCAGGGAGAAGTAGGCTGGGGCGAAGGGGGTGGGAGTCAGGTCTGGTCCCCCGGCGCCGGCAGCCTCCCGGGACCCCGCCTCCCAGCGGCCTCGCACCCTTCTCTTCCACTTCCGCCTCCACACTGAACTCAGGGCTCCTCTCGAAAGCCCTGGGCAGGGGGCCTCCACCCCCAGTCGCCTCTGGGCTTGCCCCCATGCCCCTGACCTCCATGGGAAGGGCAGGATGCGGCCTGGGGGCCCTGTGAGGTAGGGGAGGGGGATGCCAATCCCTCGGACACCTGCCCTGGGCGGGCCCTTTGGACTTGCCTGCTAAATCATTTGACTTGCAAAATGCAGGCAAATGCCCAGCTACCGTGCCCCCTCTAGACATGGACCCAGCCTTTCGGTCCCCACACAGGGAGTGCCACCATGCCTAAGGGAGAGCCGGCTGCTCCTTCCAGGTGCAGGGCAGCAGCACCCTGTGGCTAACAGCCCCGCGCCCTCCTGCAGGGCCTCCTGACTGCCTCAAGCCAGAGTCACTCCAGCCTGGGCTCCTGGGCCTCCAACTGTAGCAGTGGCCTCCCGTCTGTGTCTGTGCAGATACTCTGGACCTGGGCCTACATGTGACAGGCACGCTCCCTACCTCCGGAGGTGGCAGCTGGGACCTTCTAGTCCAACGCCAGACCCCAAGAGCTCTGCCACCCTTCATTCCAGCAGGGGCGGGTGGGCTTGCCCTCGGGGGTCTGAGTATGGAGGAGACCCCAGGCCAGGCCCTTACCACACACAGCCCCAGTGCTGGGTGTCCCCAACTATCTTACTGCACCCTTGGCGCCAGGCCCTATGCAGACATATCCCAAGGGCACTGTGGTAGCAGGGTGGCCACGCGAGCAGGGTAGCATCTGGAGGAAGCCCTGCAGCTACATGAACAGCGGCCGAGGGCCAAGCTTGCTGTGTGGCTGGAAATGGAGGCTGCGAGGACCCTTCAGGCCCCTGCCCCGGCTGTGCCTCGTCCCAGCCCATCCACGGTGGTGTTCTCAGCAGAGGGGGTATCTGGCCCAGGAATGTGTCCTCTAGGCCCGTGGTCGGCAAACCGCGGCTCGCAAGCCACAGAATACCACGTGCGGGCGCGCACATGCAATGTGATTGAAACTTAGTGGCCCATGCGCAGAAGTCGGTATTTTGTGGAAGAGCCACACTCAAGGGGCCAAAGAGCCGTGTGGCTCGCGAGCCGAGCCGCGGTTTGCCGCGAGCTGACGGAACTAAGTCTGAGCCGGCACTTTTTGGGGCCCAAGGGGGCAAGTTCTAACCCTGTCCAGCTCCATGTGATCCCAGCACGGAGAGGGTGCCTTTGAAGGCGAAGCCAGGGGATGGGCTCTTGTGCTGGGACACCCAGAGAGGGGTCGGCTGGAGTGGGCAGGGGCCAGCTGGAGCGGGGCTGCAGCAGGCCATGGTTGTCCCACATCGGTACCCAGCACCAGAGCACCCATTCACCCTGGCGCACGCACACACTCAGGTCCCACAGCCCAGCACAGCTGGGTGCCCATCTGCTCCCTGGAAGCCTCATTCCTACTCCGGGTTCTTATGCTGGTTGAGGGGTCACCACCTGAGTCATGCCTCAGGGCATTTTCCCCTTTCACTGCCCCTGTCAGCCTTGGTCTTTGCCGGGTTTCACCGTTCATCCTACAGACATCCCTCAGGCGGTCCCTCCCCATCTGGGAAACTACAAGGCCCTCAGCCCTGGGGCACCCCAGCCTCCTGCAGTCAGTCAGTGGGGTCAGGAGAGCTTGGACACCAGACTCCGGGGTGGGGGCCCCACCTCTGCCCCTCATCTGGGCCTGGGCCTCCAGTACCTCCCCAGGACCTGCAGGGAAGAAGGCAGGCTGCAGGGTCTGAGGCCCACCCACCTCCCACACAGGAGCCAGCTCACCTTGCAGTAGAACTCCCAGGAGGGTCACAGTGGCCAGAAGAGCCACCTCGTCCTTCATGGTGATGCTGGTGGCTCAGTCGGGCCAGCTGGTGTGTCAGAGGGCTCGCAGCAGAGTTTATCAGCCCCTGCCTAGCGGCTGCTCAGAGGCTGGCCCAGGAGAGGAAGAGTGGCTGGCTCTCCCGCCCCTTTGCAATGGAGGGCAAAGGGCAGGGGCGTGGCTATGGCCAGAGAGGGGCAGGGAGCCTGGTCAAACTGAGCAGGCGGAAACCAGGGTCACATGAGTTGGGCAGGAGAGAGCAGCTGGCTGGTATAGCCTGGCCACTTCCAGTTTTTCTAGTCCCTGTGCCAAGCCCTGTGCTGACAGAACTTAAGCTGTCCCCCCAGGTGTGCTCCCGCCTAGGTGTCATCCGTGTCATCCCTGTGTCCCCAGGCCCTGCACGCTCAGCAGGTTCCAGTTGGCCCTCGAGCCTCCCCTGGTCCTAGGTCTGGCTTCAGGAAACCAGAGCTACCACCACTAAGCACTAGGTTCTTTATGCTGGTTGAGGGGTCATCATCTGAGCACCCAGCCCACACTGGGCACAGCCAAGCACTCGCTTTCTCCCAGGAAGCCTGATGCCGCCAGCCTCAGCTGCCCGGCTCCGGGTGCACGGGCAGCGCCAAAGGGTGCCCGGCTGGCCTGGCAGGGTGGCTCAGCCCACTCAGGATGGCCGAACGCATCCTCTCAGGGCCTCTGACCCCACGCAACCACCTGCTGTTCAGCCTGCCTGGCAGCCCTCCTTCCTAAGACCCTGACCGTCTCCACATTTTGTCCTGTGGTCTGGGCAGAGCTGCCCCCACTCCTCGGAGACCTGTGGGAAGGACACATGAGCCAAAACTGACTGTAGAGCCAAGATGGTGAGACGCAGCTCTAGAAGCTTCCTTAGAACTGAGAGAGTTAAGAGTGAGGAGGGAGATTGCTGAAGGCCATTGATGGCCACACACCAGCCTGAGGAGGATGGAGCCCACTCAGGGCCACCATGACCAAGAGGGGGCTCGTCCTGGCACCCGGAGGCCACCTGGCCTGGACTGCCCCCCTGGCTGTAAGAGCCACTTCGCCTTTAGGCTCACACCGCTCGAAGGGGGTTTTGGTCAGTGGCGGCAGCATCCAGAGTGACACACAGGCACAGGCAGGAGCCGTGAGGCCACAAGCAAGCACTGGCCAGGCCGTGGGAGGGGCAGGGCGGGGCAGCTGGGTCTCTGGAGCACCTGCTGCTGCAGCAGGTCCTGGCCGCCGGGACGACCTGGCACCCCTCAGCCCCCACACCTCGCACCCACCTGGCCTTTCTTGCTGCCCAAGCCCAGGCTCCAGCCTGAGGGCTGTGGTGCCTGCTGTGTTTCCCAAGAAACCTTTTACCCTCAGTACCTGGCCAACACCAACCAGCCATTCTGCCCCGCCCCCCCAGCCACACCCCAACCAGCTGCTCCCCAGCTGGGAGCGCTGCAAGCACCTCAAGGGCAGGGGTGGGTCTCTGAGTCTGTGCCCACTGTGGGCCAGGTATGACCCACAGGAGCCCAGTGACAGTGCATGGCTGATAGATGCTTAGAAACAAACGAGAGCACCAGGGAAGGGATGCCAGGTGCACCCTCCAGCCCTCTAGCTGCCCACTCAGCCCTCTTCCTCCCTGAAACCTGCCCCTGACGGGTAGGACCCATGCTGCGGAAGGCCTGTGCCCCGGGCATATCCACGCGCAGTGCGTTCCTGTCGGTCCGCTTGTCACACGGGGTCCCAGTGCTTGGGAGTGTATTACAGCTCATCTGTGGCCCGCGTGTGTGTCTGGGTGCCTGCAGGTGTCCAGGCCTCTGCTCTGCCATGCTCTTGTTTCCTCTGAGGCCTAAACATCCTCCCTTCCGAGCGCATCCCCTTCTGCCTGGGCGGCAGGAAGCTGACTCACAGCAGCAGCTTCTGAGGAAGTCCCTGATCTCAGCCCCTGGAGCCCTCCCCAAGCCCTTGGTCTGAGCTCGCCCAGCCTCCCAGGTCCCGGCCTGGGCTGAGCCTGCTCAGGAAAAGAGGTCCAGCCCAAGGCCATCCAGACAATGGCCACCCCGCCCCCGCCCTCCTGGGCAGCCCTGGAGGGGCCGGCATCAGGAGGGAAGTGAAAAAGCCCCTCCCTGACCCCTGCAGGACCTGCCCCTATGCCTCAGAACCCCTGCCCTCTGTTCTAAAGTCTCTACATGGCCCTGAGGAACCTTCTGGAAGCTGAGCTCACCAGGGACCTTTTGGGGAGTGGAAAGGCCAGCAGAACCATTATGTTGAAAATAAATCACAACTTTGGTATGAGAGACCACAAGCAGCGTGTAATAACCCTAACCTTAAACTAAAAAAGGAAAATACTTATTTTGAAATGATTTTCTTTCAAAAAGTTGCAAAAATAGTATAGTTAGCACATACCCTTCATCCAGCTTCCTCTAATACTAAAATCTTATATAACCATATTTTCATTAGGTAAACTAAGAAATTAGCATTGATACAGATCTTATTAGCCATTTTACAGATCTTATTCAAGTATCACCAATTGTCCCACTAAATTAGTACAAAGACCTCAAAAACATGCTAAGTGTGCCAGACACAAAAGACCGTATGTCCCACGGAGCTGTGGATGCTGTAGGAGCTTGTCGCTTGAAGCCCTGCTTTTCCAAAAAATGTGCGACTCCGGTCCTTTGATCCTTGGGAACGGTGGGAAGGACTTTATCAGCCACGCTGGAGTCCCTCCGCATGGCAGCCGTCTGGTGACCAGGGGGGAGTAGCTGACGATGTTCAGTCCTTTATCCCCCAGATAAAGCCTGTTGTCTTTAGGAAGACAGCCAGGAGATACATTGTTCTGTCCCCGTGGGCAGTGGTGACTATTTCTCCTCCAGCATAGTAATTTAATCTGCTCACAGAACTTGTGTCAATGAAGCAGTCACCTACCCACAGCCCCGTTTTCACAATTTCCTGAATCTCACCAAGAACCTCAAAGGCATCTTCAGTGCCATCTTCAGTAACTCCCTCATGTGTTTCCTGTGCAGCCACGACTTTTTTCCGACAGATGCGTAAGGATAAAAAATGACTCCTCAGTGGCAGTACAGACTAGCTCCCCAGAGTCAGACCAGAAAATATGTTTGGGCTGAATTTCAGTTCTGCATGTGAGTTCTGTATTGTCCCGGTCATAGAAAGCTAAGCCATTTACAGATCTGACCCCCAATAAGAAGCCTCCATAGATACTTTCAGCTCCAAAATCTGGTTTAAATGATTTTTTTCCCTCAAAGTTTTTAAATATCTTTACAACACTGTTGCTCTCTTATTGCGTACGCTGAGGGATCATGGGCCCATGCAAACTCCTGGGCAGACCCAAAGCTCTTGTTTCTGAAAGCCGTTGCTGTGTAGATGATATACTCGCCGTCACCACAAACCACAACAAATCGCCCATTAGGACTGTGCTGAATAGGCTGAGGGTATATTTCACTGCCCATATCCTTTACTGCCAGTGGCAACCTTTCTCCATCTTTAATCTCAGCATTGCCCATTGCTTTTAGGTTGGCCTGCTGGACTTCTTAATGCTTGGCCCAAGTTATCTTTCAAATTGGCATCCATGGACATGGCAGGTTCCTCCCGACCAAGCTTAACAATGATACTCCCTTTGTCATAGCCCAAAGACTGAATTTATATAAAATTCCCCAAAAGACAAAGTAATAGAGACAGAAGACAGGTAGATGGCAGCCTGGGCTGTGAGTATGAGGCTCTGATTGGGGTGATGAGAATGTTCTAGAGCTGGTTTGTGGTGATATTTGCACAACTCAGTAAGTTAACTAAAAAAATTATTGAGTTTTTACACTTAAAATGGGCAGATTTTATGGTATGTAAGCTATCCTATATAATAAAAGCCTAATATGCTAAGTGTCCAGTCGTCCGTTCAACCAATCAAAGTGTAATATGCTAATGATATGCTAAGGCTGCTTAACAGCTCTCTGTGACATGCACTGACCACAGGGGGCAGACACTCCAACTGGTAGGTTAGCTTGCTGCTGGGGTCTGGCTGATCGAGACTGAGAGAGACAGGCCAGACACGGCCTGGAGGCCTCCAGCGGTCCCTCCCTGGTCCCGATCCCTCATCCTGGTGGGGTCCCTCAGCCTGGCCTGTGCCCTCTCAAAATCTGGGACCCCCCTGGGGATGTCAGAGAGCCAGTTTCGGCCCGATCCTGCAGGCCAGGCCGAGGGACCCTACTGGTGCACAAATTCGTGTACCGGGCCTCTAGTACCTCAATAAAGTTGTTTTAAAAAATAGTACAAAGACTGCTTGTATATCCTTCCATGGCTTCTACAACTGTTATCATGTTATGTAACATGATTAAAACCAGGAGGGTAACATTGACCCAAAACTATTAACTAACCTATAGACCTTATCCAAATTTCAACAATTGTCCCATCATGTCCTTTCTGTGGTCCAGGGGCCAATCCAAGACCATGTCCTCAGTCTCCTCCAATCGAGGACAATTGGACAGCCTCAGTCTGTCTCTATCCTTCATGACCTTGACCCTGTTGAAGAACACTGGTGAGTTCTGTTGTAGATGACCCTCAATTTTGATTGTCCAATATCTTCACATGGTTCGCTGAAGTTTTTCATGTTTGGCAAGAGTGCCAAAGAAGTGATGTGTGCCCTTCTTCGTGCGTCACATCAGAAGGGACATGGTATTGACATATCTAATCACAATCCTAAGCTTTCTACACAAGGAATTAACACCCATGATGTTGGTGCATCATGCTCCAGACTTAATCCACCGTCTCCAGCCATGCTCTACCCTGCAGAGTAACCTTGCTGATACACAGCTCTGACCTGGCTTTTCTCAGCCTCATTCCATTCGGGTACCTGGGCCTTCTTGCACCCCATGTACTCCCAAGATGCCTGAGCGTTCTTCCTTGGCAGCCTTGTCCCTCTCTGTTTTCCGTGTTGGGTTTATATCTTTCTACCCTTACAGGAGTTCTTGGGAAGAGATGACTGCCCTCTGTGTGGTCCTCAGGCCCCGCAGGTGGTAGGTGCCCAAAGAGAGGTACCTGCGAATGAGCAAATGACAACTATCCAGCAGGCCTAGCTGCTCTGCCTTCCACCTTCCCCTGGAAACCACTAAACTGTTTTCTGTGTCCATAGTTTTGCCTTTTCCGGAATGTCATAGTTGGAATCATACAGTATGTAGCCTTTTCAGATGGGCTTCTTTCACTTAGTAGTTTGCATTTAAGATTCCTCCATCTCTTTTCATGGCTTCATAGATCTTTTTTATTTTCTCCCCTGGGCTGAATGATATTCCATTGTCTGCATGTACTTCACCTAATGAAGGGCATTTTGGCTGCTTCCAAGTTCTGGCAATTATGAATAAAGTTGCTATAAACGTTTGTGTGCAGGTTTTCTGTGGATGTAAGTTTTCATCTCTTGGGGTAAATACCAAGGACTAAAATTGCTGGATCATAATGTAAGACCAAGTTTTGCCAGAATCTGTCAAACTCTTCTAAAGTACCTGTACTATTTTGCATCCCCACCAGCAATGAATGAGAATTCCTGTTGCTCCACACCCTCAGTAGCATTTGGTTTGTCACTGTTCCGGATTGCTGCGGACTCTCAGTGTTATCTCAGCATTCTTTTCATTCCCCTGAGGACATATGATGTGGAGCACCTTCTCATATGCTAACTTAGCATCTGCATATCTTCTTTGGTGAGCTGTGTGTTCCTGTTTATTGTCCATTTTTAAATAGGGTTGTTGAGTGTTTTTTTATTTTTAAAATATGGTTTTTAATTGATTTTTGAAGAGAGAGGAAGGGAGAGGGAGAGGGAGAGAGAGAGAGAGAGAGAGAGAGAGAGAGAGAGAGAGAGAGAGAGACATCAATGAGAGAGAAACTATTGATTGACTTGCCTCCTGCACTGGAGAACGAGCCAGGCATGGTTCATGGGTCAATGGTCAACCACTGAGCCACATCAGCCAGGCTTGTTGAGGTTTTTTGTTTTGTTTTAATATATTTTTATTGATTTCAGAGAAGAAGGGAGAGGGAGAGAGAGAGATAGAAACATCAATGATGAGAGAGAATCATCAATTGGCTGCTTCCTGCATGCTCCCTACTGGGGATCAAGCCCGCATCCTGGGCATGTGCCCTTGACCGGAATCGAAAGTGGGACTCTTCAATTGCAGGCCAATGCTCTATCCACTGAGCTAAACTGGCTAGGGCCAGGCTTGTTGAGTTTTAAGAGTTCTTTGCGTATTTTAGATAAGTCCTTTATCAAATATATCTTTTGCAAATGTTTTTCTCTTATCCTGTAGCTTTTCTTCTCATTCTCTTTTTTTTTTCACTCTCCATAGAGACCGTCAAAACTTGCCAGTGCTGGCTGTATTTGTCACGGCAGGGCACTGGGAAAAGTTTTCAATGAGCAATAATTGTGCCTCGGATAAACCTCATTGGCCACAATACTGCCACTGTCAAAGCTCTTCTTATTCGCTTGACAGGATCTTTCACAAAGCAGAAATTTTAAACATTTTCATGATGTTCAGCTTATCAAGTATTTATTTTGCCCTGGCCAGTGTTGCTTAGAGGTGGGAGCGTCAACCAGCACACCAAACGGTAGCCAGATCAATCCCTGGTCAAGGGCACGTGCTTGGGTTGCAGGTTCAATCCTCGTGCCCCAAGGGGGCACATGTGGGAGGCAACCAATCAATGTGTCTCCCTCACATCAATGTTTCTCTCTCTCTCTCCCTCTCCCTCCTTTCAACTCTTTCTAGAAATCAATGGGAAAAATATTCTCCATGAGAATTAACAACAAAAAACCCCACAAGAAAAAGACTATCTTTTCTCCATTATATTGCCTTTTCTCCTTTGTCAGAAATCAGTTGAACCCGGCTGGTATGGCTCAATGGTTGAGTGTCGACCTATTGTACTGGGGGCAAGGACCACCGCATGGAAAGATTACTGAATGTGTTGGGGGCAGGAACTGCGGCATGGAAAGATTACTGATTGTTTTAAGGAAACAAAGTGTTATGATATGCTCCAGCCAGGTGTGACCCCGGTTTCCTCCTGTTTGTATTAAACTTTTCACCCTGCCAGTTCTAAAGAACAGCTAACAAAATGCTTTGTGATTTTTACAAATAAAAAGCTTTGCTGTACCCCAAATAGTTACTGCAAGCTGCGAGGCTCCCAGAGGGGGAGGAACGCGCTGTAGTCAGCTGGCCAGCTTAATAAAGGCTCCTAAACTTAAATTCTGAGTCAGTGGTCTATTTCGCTGATTGAACCCATGACACTATGAACCAGGAGGTCATGGTTTGATTCCCAGTCAGGACACATGCCTGGGTTGCAGGCTCAATCCCCAGTGGCAGCGTGTAGGAGGCAGCCGATTAATGATTCTCTCTTATTGATATTTCTATCTCTCCCTCCCTCTCCCTTCCTCTCTGAAATCAATAAAAAATATATTAAAAAAAGAAAGAAGTCAGTTGACCCTAACCAGTTTGGCTCAGTGGATAGAGTGTCAGCCTGCGGACTGAAAGGTCCCAGGTTTAATTCTGGTCAAGGGCATGTACCTGGGTTGCGGGCACATCCCCAGTAGGTAGGGAGTGTGCAGGAGGCAGCTGAACAATGCTTCTCTCTCATCGATGTTTCTAACTCTCTATTCCTCTCCCTTCCTCTCTGTAAAAAAATCAATAAAAAAAATTTTTTTAAAGAAAGAAGTCAGTTGACTATATTTACATGGGTCCATTTTGGGGTTCTTTATTCTGTCCCATTAATAAACAAACTGTCTATTTTGCCAGTACCACACTGTTAATTACTGCAACTTTATACTAAGTCTTAAAGTCAGGTAGCATGAATCCTCCAACTTTGTTCTTCTCTTTCAGTGTTGCATTGAGTTGGCTATTCTGGGTCTTTTGCCTCTCCATATCAACTTAAGAATCAGTTTATGTCCCCAAAGTAATTTGCAGGGATTTTTTTTTTTTAACTGGAACTACATTGAGTCTATAGATTAAGTTGGGAAGAACTAACATCTTGATGATATTGAGTCTTTCTATCCATGAACATGGAATGTCTCTCCATTTATTTAATTCTTAGATTTCTCTCATTAGAGATTTGAGTGTAGCTTTTTAGTGAGTTTTGAAGCCAGTAATTGTGAGTTGTTCAAGTTTGTTCTTCATGCTGAAGATTGTTTGGATTATTGTGGATTCCTTGAGTTTCCATATGAACTTTAGGATCATCTTATCAATTTCTACAAAGAACCAGCTAGGTTTTTGATATGGATTGTGTTAAATTGTTTATTAATTTGGAAGTATTGCCTTCTCAACAATATTAAATATTCTGATTTGAGCACCTGAGATGTCTTCCCATTTATTAGGTCCTCTTTAATTTATGTCATAACAATGTTTTATAGTTTTCAGAGTATAAGTTTTGCATTTATTTTGTTACTTTTTTTCTAAATATTTTATACCTTTTGATATTGTAAATAGAAGGGTTTTCTTCTCAGATGTATATAGAAACACAACAAATTGTGAGTTGATCTTGTATCCTTCAAACTTACTGATTTTGTTTATTAGTTCTATTCATTTTTATTTTATTTTATTTTAAAATATATTTTATTGATTTTTTACAGAGAGAAAGGGAGAGAGATAGAGAGCTAGAAACATTGATGAGAGAGAAACATCGATCAGCTGCCTCCTGCACACCTCCCACTTGGGGATGTGCCTGCAACCAAGGTACATGCCCTTGACCGGAACCGAACCTGGGACCTTTCAGTCCACAGGCCGATGCTCTATCCACTGAGCCAAACCGGTTATGGCAGTTCTATTCATCTTTAATGGATTTGTTAATATTTTCTTCTTTTTCATTCTTTATTGCTTAAATTATTACAAATGTCTCCTTTATCCCCCATCGACCTCTCCCTGGCCACTCCACCTCCCAAGTATTTTCTATATACAAACAAGTTCATGTCATCTGCAAAGAGAGATAGTTTTACTTATTCTTTTTGCTTCATTTTCATTTTCTTGTGTAATTGCCCTAGCTGGAACCTTCTGATGTGGCAAGAGCCCTTACGTTATTTCTGACCTTAGGGACAAAGTGTTCAGTTTTTCACCATTGAGTATGATGTTATCTGTGGGTCTTGTAGATATCTTACATCAGGTTGAGACAGTTCCCTTCTCATCTTAGTTTATTAACTGTTTTTATCATGAAAAGATATTGGATTTTGTTAAATGCTTTTTGTACATCTATTGAGATGATCATATGCCTTTCTTTTTATTACTAGAGGCTGGGTGCACAAAAGTCATGCATGGGGAGGAGGGTTCCTTCAGCCCAGCCTGCATCCTCTCCAATCAGACATCCCTCTCCCAATCTGGGACCACTAACTCCTAACCACTCATCTTCCTGCCTGCCTGATCGTACCCTAACCACTCTGTCTGCTTAACTGATCACCCTAACTGCCTCTGCCTGTCTGCCTGATTGCCCCTAACTACCTCTGCATGCCTGCCTGATCACCCCTAACTGCTCCCCTGCTGGCCTGATTGTCCCCAACTGCTCTCCCCTACCTGCCTGATCACCCCTAGCTGCCCTCCCCTGCTGGCCTAATCTCACCCCCAACTGCCCTCCCTGCCAGCCTGGTTGCCCCCAACTGCCTCTGCCTTGGCCTCCACCACCATGGCTTTGTACAGAAGGAAGGTGGACATCCGGAAGATGGCCGGTCGACCCAGTCTAATTAGCATATTACCCTTTTATTAGTATAGATAGATTATATAGGATAGGATTGCTTAAATGGGGGCAGGGGAGCCTTTTTCAGCAGGAGGAGATGCTCTTTGCAGACAAAACTACATTATCCCTATATCTGGACTGATAGCCAGCAATATGCACTATACTGCCAAACTGGTCATTAAAAAATTGAATGTTTTTAAAAATATATATTTTATTGATTTTTTACAGAGAGGAAGGGAGAGGAATAGAGAGTTAGAAACATCGATGAGAGAAAACACCGATCAGCTGCCTTTTGCACACCCCCCACTGGGGATATGCTCACAACCAAGGTACATGCCCTTGACCGAAATCGAACCCGGGACCCTTGAGCTCTCAGGCCAAAGCTCTATCCACTGAGCCAAACTGGTCAGGGGAAAAATTAAATTTTTTGACAGCTGTTGCCCTTAAAACCCCTCCTCAGCCCCCACCTTAGGCTCTGCCTTCGCAATTCACCCAGGTTAGGTTCTGATTGGTTAGTTTCTATGCCAGTCAGGGTCAAATGCTCCGCCTCCTAGACAACCATTGGCTCCTCACAGTTCACCCAGATTTGGTTCTGATTGGTTTGTTTCTATGCCAGTCAGCGTCAATAGCTCCGTCTCCTAGGCAACCATTGGCTCTTCTGGGAAATCCAGAATGGCCCCACTGACAGCTGTCTCTCCAGGCTCATCTCTGGGCCTGATCCTCAGCCTCCACAGCAGCTGCTGATCAGGCTCTTGTTTTCTCTCTCTCTCTCTCTCTCTCTCTCTCTCTCTCTCTCTCTCTCTTCTGGCTTCTGCAGAGGCACTGGTCTGAGGTACGTGCCCTTGAGCAGAATCAAACCTGGAACCCTTCAGTCTGCAGGCCAACACTCTATCCACTGTGCCAAACTGATTAGGGCAATGGATTTTTAAATTTTAAAGCAACCATGCATTCCTGGTGTAATTCCCACTTGGCCATGATGCATAATACTTTTTTGTTTTTATTATCTTTTTTACATGTTTTTATTGATTTCAGAGAGAGGCAGGGAGAGAGAGATAGAAACATTGATGAGAGAGAAACATTGGCTGAAACCAGTTTGGCTCAGTGGATGGAGCGTCGGCCTGCGAACTGGAAGGTCCCAGGTTCGATTCCGGTCAAGGGCATGTACCTGGGTTGCGGGCACATCCCCAGTGGGAGATGTGCAGGAGGCAGCTGATCGATGTTTCTCTCTCATCGATGTTTCTAACTCTATCTCTCTCCCTTCCTCTCTGTAAAAAATCAATAAAATATATTTAAAAAAAAAGAGAGAGAGAGAAACATTGATCGGCTGCCTCCTACACGCCTTCCCATTGGGGATTGAGCCACAACCTAGGCATGTGCCCAGACCAGGAATCAAACTCGAAATCTTTTGGTGCATGGATGATGCTCAACCAACTGAGTACAATAGCCAGACTGTATAATCCTTTTATATGTTGCTGGATTTGATTTGTTAGTAAGTGTTGAGGATTATTAATATTTTTTTCTTTAACTCTTTAAAATACAATTTATGTCACCACCATTAAAATAAAGTCAATATCTTGTTTTCATAAATAGAAAACAAGACAATGTAATTAAATTCTGGCTAGATTTTCTTATTTGATCTGGGCTTCCAACTCATGTTCTGTCACCTCATCATTATTATTGTTAAAAACACAGAATAGCCCTAGCCAATTTGGCTCAGTGTCAGCCTGTGAACTGAAGGGTCACAGGTGCAATTCCAGTTAAGGGCATGTACCTCAGTTACAGGCTCAACCCCCAGCCATGGTCGGGGCACGTGCAAGAGGCAACCAATCGATGTATCTCTCTCACATCAGTGTTTTTCTCTCTCTGTCTCTCCCCCTCCCTTCCACTCTCTTTGAAAATCAATGAAAAAAATAGAAATAAAAAAGTAGCCCAGACGGAAACCAAGATGGCGGCATAGGTAAACACGGGAAATTGCTGCCTCCTACAACAAATTTAAAAATACAACTAAAAGACAAAACGGACATCATCCAGAACCACAGGAAGGCTGGCTGAGTGGAAATTCTACAATTAGAAGGAAAGAGAAAAGCACACTGAGACTCAGAGGAGGTATGGAAGTGCAGAGGTACGGAGGCACAGGCGGCAAGGACTGGCAACTGAGGACTCGGCTGTCTTTTTGAATCGGGAGGGAGTCACAAGCCCCCGACTGCTCTGAACTCCAGTTCCAGGTGAGTCTCTGGGGACCTAGACTCATACGGGGAGAAACTGGATTGTCTGGCAGCGGGCAGAACTTGGAACTCGAGGGGGCTTTCTCTCAAAGGTGCTTGCAGCGATTACCAGGACACTGAGACTTGGGGCCCCTTAGGGCAGGGCTGAGGATCAGCCATAGCTGCTTGCTCCACCCTGTTGATTCCCTGAGACCCTCCCCAACCCAAGCTGTGGCAGAAGCTTTTGCATATGAATGCCCTGGCCCTTTGCAATCTGAAAATTACCTAACAAACTGCAGCTGGGTCAGACAGACCCAGAACTTCCAAGAGAAGGCCCAAGGCCCCACAGCAGCTTGCATTGCTTCACAGCTGGGCCTCATTTGGCCACCTCCAAACCCCAAACAAGGAAGGGGAACCTGCAGATCTCCTCATAGCTCCTGCTGGGTAGCCTCAGGCAGAGGCTAAATTAGCACCTCCTTAGTTCCAAGAGCCAGTGTACCCAGTGGTCAGAGTGGGACCATCCAATTACAACTCCTCAGATCCATAAGGGACACACTCAGGGGGCAGACTCAGTGAGCACCAAAGCCCCACTGAAGCAAGTCTAGCCTCATAAGGGTGTCTTCAGCACAGAAGTTCTCCCACTGTAGACACACCTGACTCTCATAGCCAATTGGCCTGGAGGTCAATTCCTCCCAGTGATACCTACAACAATCAAGGCTTAACTACAACAAGACTATGCACAAAGCCCACAAAGGGGTGCACCAAGAGTGTCCACCTCAGGTAATTGGGGAGGCTGAGCCACTGGGCCCTATAGGACACCTAGCACACAAAGCCACTCTACCAACACAGGGAAGCATAAAAAATGTGGAGACAAAGAAACAGGTCACAAATGACAGAAATGGAGGAAAGCAAACAACTGGATATAGAGTTCAAAACCACACTTTTAAGGTTTTTCAAGAACTTTCTAGAAACTGCTGATAAATTTAGTAAGACCCTTAAAAAGACTGGTGAGACCGCCGATAAATGTAGTGAGACCTTCAAGAAACCTAGTGAGACCCCTGAGGTTATGAAAAAGGACCAACTAGAAATTAAGCATACACTGACTGAAATAAAGTATATTATGCAGAGTTCCAATGAAGTATGCTACCTATTTGCTTTGTTTAACAATGGACAGGTTATTTTGATTTTCTGAATTAATATAAGTCATCCCATTCGATTGAATGCCTTATTGATTGTAACGTGACTATCCCATTGATTGTGATCTTACTGGTTATCGAAACATATTCTTCTGTACCTGGGAAACAGGACAGCACAATTATCTTAAATTGTTTTAGTGGCCACAGATAATGCATTCCAGTTGACTCAGTGGTCCCAAGACCAGGACAGCGCAATTACTCTAAATTGCCTCAATGGCTCTAGACAATGAATTTCTGACAACTCAGTGGTCTCGAGATCCAAGGGCTCTAGACTCAAAACTGTAATTTAGATAACATGCCTAAGTTTAACCCAGGTTACCCAAGGGCTCTAGATAATGTGTTTATAACATGCTGTTTAAACTGCTTTTTGCAAACTAGATTCCTCATTCCAGACCCGAGGGCTCTAGATAATGTATTTCTGTCAATTCAGTGACCCCCGAGACCCAAAACTATAATTAATATGCTTAATTCTGCTTCTGTAATTTGCTTTTTTTGAGCCAGGTTCCTCATTCCAAACCCTGGGATGTAATCAATACCTTGTGATTTTTGCCTATATAACCTTGGAGCTGCAACCACCTTGTTACTATGAGATTTGGGGAATGGCCCCTCATAGTCCTGGATTGCAATAGATGTGACTCTTTAATTCGACTTCTTGTGGTACATTACACCAACAGCAGACTAGAGGATCGCAAGAATCAAGTCAAAGATTTGAAATACGAAGAAGCAAAAAACACCCAACCGGAAAAGCAAAATGAAAAAAGAATCCAAAAATACGAAGATAGTGTAAGGAGCCTCTGGGACAGCTTCAAGCGCACCAACATCCAAATTATAGGGGTGCCAGAAGAATAGAGAGAGCAAGATATTGAAAACCTATTTGAAGAAATAATGACAGAAAACTTCCCCCACCTGGTGAAAGAAATAGACTTACAAGTCCAGGAAGCACAGAGAACCCAAAACAAACTAAATCCAAAGAGAACCACACCAAGACACATCATAATTAAAATGCCAAGAGCAAAAGACAAAGAGAGAATCTTAAAAGCAGCAAGAGAAAGACAGTCAGTTACCTACAAGGGAGTATCCATACGACTGTCAGCTGATTTCTCAACAGAAACTATGCAGGCCAGAAGGGAGTGGCAAGAAATATTCAAAGTGATGACTACTAAGAACCTACAACCAAGATTACTTTATCCAGCAAAGCTATCATTCAGAATTGAAGGTCAGATAAAGAGCTTCACAGATAAGGAAAAGCTAAAGGAGTTCATCACCACCAAACCAATATTATATGAAATTCTGAAAGGTATCCTTTAAGAAGAGGAAGAAGAAGAAGAAGGTAAAGATACAAATTATGAACAACAAATACACATCTATCAACAAGTGAATCTAAAAATCAAGTGAATAAATAATCTGATGAACAGAATAAACTGGTGATTATAATAGAATCAGGGGCATAGAAAGGGAGTGGACTGACTATTCTTGGTGGGGAGAGGGGTGTGGGGGATGCAGGAAGAGACTGGACAATAATCGTGCACCTATGGATGAGGACAGTGGGGGGGGGGGTGAGGGCGGAGGGTGGGGTGGGAACCGGGTGGAGTGGAGCTATGGGGGAAAAAAAGAGGAACAACTGTAATAATCTGAACAATAAAGATTTAATTAAAAAAGAAAAAAAATAGCCCAACCAGCATGGCTCAGTGGTTGAGCGTTGACCTATGAACCAGGATATCACAGTTTGATTCCCAGTCAGGGCACATGCCCGGGTTTCAGGCTCAATCCCCAGTAGGGGGTGTGCAGGAGACAGCCCATTAATGATTTTCTCTCATCATTGATGTTTCTATCTCTCTCTCCCTCACTCTTCCTCTCTTTGAAATCAATAAAAACATATTTAAAAAAATAAATAAAGAAGAAGCCGCCCTAACTGGTTTGGCTCAGTGGGTAGAGCGTTGGCCTGCAGACTCAAGAGGCACACCTGGAGCGCCCAGCTCGGGTGACTGGGAAGGCTGTGCCACTGGGTCCTACAGGACACCCACCACATAAGGCCACTCTACCAAGTCCAGGAGATGTAGCAGCTCTACCTAATATATAAAAACAAACACGGAGGCAGCCAAAATGAGGAGTGAAACAGGTCCCAAATGAAAGAACGGGGGAAATCTCCAGAAAAAATAACTAAATGAAATGGAGGCAAGCAAACTACCAGATACAGAGTTCAAAACAATGGCTGTAAAGATGCTCAAGGATCTTAATAAGAACTTCAGCCGAAACCGGTTTGGCTCAGTGGATAGAGGGTCGGCCTGCGGACTGAAAGGTCCCGGGTTCGATTCCGGTCAAGGGCATGTACCTGGGTTGCGGGCACATCTTCAGTAGGAGATGTGCAGGAGGCAGCTGGTCGATGTTTCTCTCTCATCGATGTTTCTAACTCTCTATCTCTCTCCCTTCCTCTCTGTAAAAAATCAATAAAATATAAAAAAAAAGAACTTCAACAGCATGAAAAAAAGAACATGGAAATCATAAAAAAGAACCAGTCAGAAATGAAGGGTACACTAATTGAAACGATAAATAATTTACAAGGAATCGACAGTAGAGTAGGTAAAGCAGCAAATCAAATCAGTGATTTGGAATATAAGGAAGCAGGAAACATCCAATCAGATCAGCAAAAAAAAATAATAATAATAATAATTTTTAAAAATGAGATTAGTGGCCCTGGCTGGTTTTTCTCAGTGGTTAGAGCGTTGGCCTGTGGACTGAAGGGTCACAGGTACGATTCCCACACAAGGGCACGTACCTCAGTTGCAGGTTTGATCCTGGGCCCCAGTCAGGCCAATGAGAGAGGCAACCAGTCGATGTGCATGTATCTCTCTCTCTTCCGTCCCTTTCACTCTCTCTTTAAAAAAAAAAAAAATCAATGGGAAAAATATTGTCTGATGAGGATTAAAAAAAGAAAATGAGGATAATGTAGGAGCCGCTGGGACAAGTTCAAGTGCACCGATATTTGCATCATGAGAGTGCCAGAAGGAGAAGAGACAGAGCAAGAAATTGAAAACCTGTTTGAAAAAACAATGATGGAAAACTTTCCGACTTTGGTGAAGGAAATAGACATACAAGTCCAGGAAGCACAGAGAGTCTCAAACAAGTTGAACCCATCAAGGCCCACATGAAGACACAGCCTAATTAAAATGCCAAAGGTCTGCCCTACCTGGTTTGGCTCAGTGGATAGAGCATCAGCCTGCACACTGGAGGGTCCCAGGTTTGAGTTCGGTCAAGGGCATGTACCTTGGTTGCAGGCACATTCCTAGTAGGGGGTGTGCAGGAGGCAACTGATTGATGTTTCTCTCTCATTGGTGTTTCTATCTCTCTCCCTTCCTCTCTGTAAAAAATCAATAAAATATATTTAAAAATAAAATGCCAAAGTCAAAGACAAAGAGAGAATCTCGAGGCACTCTCACACGGTACAGCTGATACTCTGGCGCTAGAAATATCTGTGGTGCTGACAGGTTGAGGTGTTCCTGGTAAGCCCCTGGGTGTTGTGCCCCAGAGCAAGTTTCTGCCCCTTGAGAAAGAATGCACATCGTTCTCCCCCCGGCCAGGTTTTCTCAGTGGTTAGAGTGTCGGTCCGAGCTCCAGAGGGTCATGGGTTTGATTCCCAGTCAAGGGCTGCAGGTTCGATCCCCGACCCCAGTGGGGTGCGTGTGGGAGGCAACCAATCAATGTGTCTCTCTCACATCTCATTCTCTCTCTCTCTCTCTCTCTCTCTCTCTCTCTCTCTCTCTCTCTCTTTCCCTCTCTCCCCCACTCCTTCCCTCTTTTCCATTTTCTCTAAAAATCAATGGAAAAAAATATCCTAGGGTGAGGATTGACAACAATAAAAAAGAATGTACAGCCCTGATCGGTTTGGCTCAGTGGATGGAGCGTCGACCTGCGGACGGACTCAAGGGTCCCGGGTTCGATTCCTGTCAGGGGCATGTACCTTGGTTGCGGGCACATCCCCAGTGGGGGGTGTGCAGGAGGCAGCCGATCGATGTTTCTGTCTCATCAATGTTTCTAACTCTCTATTCCTCTCCCTTCCTCTCTGTTAAAATCAATAAAATATATTTTTTTAAAAAAAGAATGTACATCATTCTAAAACAATGTCCATGGGACACAGGGACACCCAGCGACTCCTGGCCAGAGCAGCCAGGCCATTTGGTCTGTGGGACCTGGCAGGTCACAGCAGAGCCCTCACACCGGGAAGGGATGCTCCGCATCGGCTGGGTGGGCCCAGGGCCCCGCCAGCACCTGCATCACCCACCCCTGCGGCCCCGCCCCTCTCACCTGGCCACTGGCCAAAACCAGAGGCCGGGAAGGGCTCCCTCGGATCAGAATCCTGTGGAGGCCGTTGGTGAGTTAGGGCTCTTGATTTCACTGTAAGAAGTTTATCCAGGTTTTACCTCATGTCTTGTTTAAGAAATCCTTTTTTATCCTGAGGTGATAAAGACGCTCTCCTCCATTATCTTATAAAAGCTTGATAACTTCACGTTTCACGTGCCTTTAATTCTCTTGGAATTGATTTGCTTATGGTGTCAGGCTGGGGTTGCATTTTCCTCCAAAAAACCCCACATGTGTTTATTTTTATTTATTTTTTTAATATATTTTATTGATTTTTTACAGAGAGGAAGGGAGAGGGATGGAGAGTTAGAAACATCAATCAGCTGCCTCCTGTACACTCCCCACTGGGGATATGCCCGCAACCAAGTCACACGCCCTTGACCGGAATCGAACCTTCAGTCCGCAGGCCGACGCTCTACCTGCTGAGCCAAACCGGTTAGGGCTATTTTTATTTTATTTTTTAAAAATATTTTTATTGATTTCAGAGAGGAAGGGAGAGGGACAGAGAGATAGAAGCATCAATGATGAGAGAGAATCATGGATCGCTGTCTCCTGTAAGCCCCCTACTGGGAATCAAGCCCACACCCGGGCATGTGCCCTTGACCAGAATTGAACCTGGGACCTTTCAGTTTGCAGGCCGGTGCTCTATCCACTGAGCAAAACTGGCTAGGGCCCAATACTGTCTTAAAAAAATGTTTTTGCCGAAACCGGTTTGGCTCAGTGGATGGAGCGTAGGCCTGCGGACTGGGGGGTCCCAGGTTCGATTCCGGTCAAGGGCGTGTGCCTGGGTTGCGGGCACATCCCCAGTGGGAGATGTGCAGGAGGCGGCTGATCGATTTTTCTCTCCCATCGATGTTTCTGGCTCTCTATCTCTCTCCCTGCCTCTCTGTAAAAAATCAATAAAATATATTTTAAAAAAATGTTTTTATTGATTTGAGAGAGAGGAAGAGAGAGAGAGAGAGAAACATCAATGAGAGAGAAACTTCAATTGGCTGCCTCCTGCACTCCTATGGGGGGCGGGGGGTGGGGATTGAACCCACAACCCAGGCATGTGCCCTGACAGGGAATGGAGTAGGTGGCCTCTTGGTGCATGGGACTTTGCTCAACCCACTGAGCCACAGTGGCCAGGGCCCAATACTGTCTTTATAGTGAAAGAAACTCCAGGATTACACATTGTGTTCAGTGGTCAAGCATCTTCAGTTGGCCTGGGTTGTGCGTTCAGAGACCTCTCTCGGCCTTTGCGAGCACAGGCAGTTACTTTGCAGCAGGCCAGCTGTTGGGGTGCCTGAGGCTTCTGCAGATCCTAACCAGCCATCCGCTCGGGGCAGCAATGTTAGAGGAGGGCGCGCTGCTGGCCCCCAGACGCGGGCGAAGCCCGTCAGTTCCTCACCGGGTGATGTTCGAACTGCCCTGTCAGCATGCTGTCTGCCGGCTTCTCTGCTGGAAAGTCCGCTCACGAGGACTCTCCCTGCGACTCTCCCCCAACCTCCTGCGCCATGGCCTGGGCACCCAGCCCCCGTCAGGGCCACTCTGGAAAAGCGGAGGCCGACAAAGGAATTTACCATTAGTTCCAGCCAACACGTGAAGATAGGCTGCTGACTCCATTCTTAGAGCATTTACTTTAAAACCTCAAAATTGTAAAGTTCTTTCTTTGTCCTTTTTTTTTAAATCCTCATCTAGGATATTTTTTTCTGTTGCTTTTTAGAAAGAGTGGATGGGAGAGTTTGGGTAGGGGAGAGTGTGTGCATGAGAGAGGGAGAGAGAGAGAGAGAGAGAGAGAGAGAGAGAGAGGCATCGATCTGAGAGAGATACATTGATTGGCTACTTCCTGCACAAGCCCTGACTGGGGCTGGAGAGCGAACCTGCAACCAGGTATGTTCCCTTGACCTGGAATCGAACCTGAGAGACCGCAGTTCTCAGGACAACACTCCAACCACTGTGCCACACGGGCCAGTGTTTCCTTTGTTCTTTTGAGATGTATATGTATCTCCTACAAACCTGAAGTGTTTTTTGTTTTTTAAGAGAAAGTTTATTTTAAAAGTTAGAGACATGTAGAAGCGAGCCAGCTGGGCTGCGCAGTAGGCAGGCTCAGGGGATGAGTTACAGCGGCACAAGGGCCCGTGCAGCTAAAGGAGAAAAAGGCAAAGGTAATGCCCCTGGGGAGGCGGGAAGGGCCAGGGGCACGTTCCCTCGAGGGAAGGCCTGCTTTCTTTTTAACTTCGCCTGGTCCTGGGGCCAGCACCACGCCCTCCTCTAACATTGCTGCCCCCAGCATTTGGCTGGTTAGGATCTGCAGAAGCCTCAGGCCACCCCCACGGCTGGCCTGCTGCAAAGTAACTGCCTGTGCTCGCAAAGGCCGAGAGAGATCTCTGAACGCACGACCCGGCCGGCTGAAGGAGACTGAAGATGCCTGACCACTGAACACATGCGCAATCCTGGAGTTTCCTTCGCTGTAAAGCAGCACATACTGCTCTCGCGAGCGTGTTTCCAGAATGGCAGCCTTCATGCCCGCCTCTCCACAGTCATCACTCCTGGGCACCACGGCTGCAGGACAGCCCCCGCCCTGCGGCCACCAATGGCCATGACGTCACTGGAGCAGAAGCCCCTCTTCCTGGCCCAGTTACTTCTATTACTGCCGGTTTATGAGGCCTCCATTCCACATCTGCCTCCAGCTGAGTCGGGGCTGGGCTGGGCTGGGGGGGCAGGTTTATATGGAATGAAACTGAACCCGAGGGTCCCAAGCCTTAGCTCAGCCTTTCCTCGTTATGGGGTTCCGTTGGATTGGGGCTCCTCCATGACTAGTGAGAACTGCCTGTGGGTTCAGAAGACCCTCGGTGTGCACGTGGCCGCCTGCTTGCTGGCTGCACGGTGGGAGCTGGAGTCATGATTCCTGAAGGCTGAGCCCACTGCGCCCGTGTGGCCTCCCCGGGTCAGCCCCCTGGCGGTCTGGGCAACAGAGACCAAGACACATTTCCAGGTTGCTTTATATTCCTTTTTTTGCCCTGGCCAGTTTGGCTCAGTGGATAGAGCTTTGGCCTTCAGATGGAAAGGTCCCAGGTTCGATTCTGGTCAAGGGCACATGCCCAGGTTGTGGGTTTGATCCCCAGTAGGGAGCGTGCAGGAGGCAGCCGATCAATGATTCTCTCTCATCACTGATGTTTCTATCTCTCTCACCCTCTCCCTTCCTCTCTGAATTCAATAAAAACATATTTTTTAAAAATTCCTTTTTTCAAACGTCCAGTTCATTGCATACTAACAGTTGATGACAACCTCCATGCTCCATAGGCGGACGCCATGTTCAGGGGGCCGTGGGCACCGTGATCACATCCAGATACAAAGCCCTTCTGATGGCGCGGCCGATCTCACCCATCGCTCAGTCACCGGAAACGTGTTGGTTCTAACCCTGCTTCGGTCGGATTTCCCGCCCTCTGCTGCCGGGGGTCTGCTGGAGCGGCACAGGGAGCTCTGTGCAAGCCGCTGAGGCAGGACCTGGGCCGCCGCGGGAGGCCCTGACACCCTCACTGTGTGTGCTGTGAAAGGAGCGGCCTCCTCCTCACTCCCCGCCTGGCAGCAGCGCCTGTAGCTGCACGTAGGTTCCCAGAAGACGTAGATGTTCAAACAAGCACCCGGGTCGGCCTTGGAAGGCACATGGCGACAGGAGGAAATCCAGGTCTCTAAGCTGTTCCTTTCTTTCCGGGCAAACATCTTTAAGGGACTGAAAAGCAGAGGAGTTCCTTTTCCCAGTTTCCCTGTAGACGTGAGTCAGGCCTTCACAGGACTTTAGAACAACGCTGGACCGTTAAACAAGGTGGACCGTTATCTTGCCCAACAGGCTGGGAAGCTTCACCCCGCGGGGCAGAGCTCCAAACAGCTCATTTTAGTTCAGGGCGTTCTGTCTTCCTGGGGCGCAGTTCCCTTCCCCATGGCTGCTGACCCTGAATAGCTGTCAGCGAGTTCCTCTTCCCTCTTGCCTGCCTTCACGCGCTGGTGGTGGAGCTGATGGAGCTGGGACTTGGAAGGGGCTGTGGCAGCACTGTCCTGTCACGGTCCCTCTGCTGGAAGGGCTCACAGGAGGAGTGGCCGGTGGGAGGAGACTCTCAGGGCAACACTGTTCAACAGCCTTGGAGAACTCCTGAAGTGGGGCACAAAGTTTTTATTTAATTTTCCTTTAAAAGTTTATGTGGTGATGGTGTGGCTTTCATGGACAAGGTAATGAACAAAACGACTGAAGATGAAGGGATTCTTTCACGATTTCCTGCTGCTGAGAATAATAAACGTCTTGTAACAAACGTGATGATGGTTATTTTTGTTGCCCTGGATTGGTGCCAGGTGGTCAGTTCGGGACTAAGCCACCCACCTTCAGTCTGCACAACAGTAATGAGATATATAGGTCTACACTTCATTCCTGTGCACGTGTTCTATGTTAAAAGTTGTGTTTAATTTCTAAAGATTAAAAAAAGAAAAAAAATGGTGCTAAATTTTACCCCTGAGCATGCTTAGTGAAACTGGTCATGCAAGCATTTCCAGTGCCCTGCTCACCAAGCCTATTGTTTTGAATCCACAAAATAGGGGGTGGGGAGTCAGTGCGCGAGGACTGGTCTGGGGAAGCCCAGCGCCCACTGCAGTGGCCTGGTGTCTGGGAGGAGCCCACCCCCTGCAGGTCCCCCAGAGGAGATGCTCGAGGTCCCCCTGCTTGTCAAGGGACTCAGGAGTTGAGCAAGGAAAATTATTTGGCCTCGTGAAGAATGGCACCCTAGCCCTGGCTGGTTTGACTCAGTGGATAGAGTGTAGGCCTGTGGACTGAAGGGTCCCGGTTTCAATTTCAGTCAAGGGCACATGCCTGGGTTGCGGGCTTGATCCCCAGTAGGAGGCATGCAGGAAGCAGCCAATCAATGATTCTCTCTCATCATTGATGTTTCTATCTCTCTCTCCCTCTCCCTTCCTCTCTGAAATCAATCCTATATAATAAAAGCGTAATATGCTAAGTGTCTGACCCATTGGTCGACTGCTCAACCAGTTGCTATGACGTACACTGACCACCAGGGGGAAGACCCTCTGACCTATAAGTTAGCTTGCTTCTGGGGTCTGGCCAATCAGGACTGGGTGAGAGGGCCAGACACGCCCTGGAGTCCTCCCGTGGTCCCTCCCCTGCCGCTGGCCCATTGTTGGAACCCGATCGGCCCAATCGCTGGCCAGGCCAAGGGACCCCACCCATGCACGAATCCGTGCACCAGGCCTCTAGTAAAAATATATTTTAAAAAAATAGAAGCTATAGCTGTCAAAACTTTAAAAAAAAGAATGTCACTCCAAGTGTTTATCTTAAATGTCTGGGGTGCACAGTGGCCACCTCATGAAGATGTGTGGCCAGTGGCTCTCACAAAAAATACTGAGTCTGGATCATCCAGGTGGCAGTTTGGCAGAGGGGATGACAGCTCCAAACTGGAACCAAACTGCTTTCCACACACTCCACCAGCCAGTGATGAGGGTGGCCAGTCCATGTGTGTGGTGGGTTTAAAGAGAAGGGCATGGTTTTGCTTGGTGTTTCATTTGTCCTTGGGCTGCTCAGTAGGGAACCACTGTTTTCAAAGAACCAACCCAACAAGGCTGGATTGGTTCAGACTTGTTTCATCCCTAGCTGTGAGTGCCTCTTGGTCTGGAAAGTTAGCTTGTCTCATAATACCCATGGCTAGGACAGTCTCTATGTAATTATGGAAACACACACATGATTGGTTTATTGATTTTTTAAAATATATTTTATTGATTTTTTACAGAGAGGAAGGAAGAGGGATAGAGAGTTAGAAACATCGATGAAACGCAGCAAGAGAAAGAAACTCAGTTACCTACAAGGGAGTACCCATACGAATGTCAGCTGATTTCTCAACAGAAACTTTGCAGGCCAGAAGGGAGTGGCAAGAAATATTCAAAGTGATGAATACCAAGAACCTACAACCAAGATTACTTTATCCAGCAAAGCTATCATTCAGAATTGAAGGTCAGATAAAGAGCTTCACAGATAAGGAAAAGCTAAAGGAGTTCATCACCACCAAACCAATATTATATGAAATGCTGAAAGGTATCCTTTTTTTAAAAAAATTTTTTTTATATGTATTTTATTGAGTTTTTACAGAGAGGAAGGGAGAGAGATAGAGAGTTAGAAACATCGATGAGAGAGAAACATCGATCAGCTGCCTCCTGCACACCTCCCACTGGGGATGTGCCCACAACCCAGGTACATGCCCTTGAGCGGAATCGAACCTGGGACCTTTCAGTCCACAGGCCGACGCTCTATCCACTGAGCCAAACCGGTTTCGGCTGAAAGGTATCCTTTAAGAAGAGGAAGAAGAAGAAAAAGGTAAAGATACTAATTATGAACAACAAGTACACATCTATCAACAAGTGAATCTAAGAATCAAGTGAATAAATAATCTGATGAACAGAATGAAGTGATTATAATAGAATCAGGGACATAGAAAGGGAATGGACTCACTATTCTTGGACGGGGGAAAGGGGTGTGGGGGGTGCGGGAAGAGACTGGACAAAAATTGTGCACTTATGGATGAGGACAGTGGGTGGGGAGTGAGGGCGGAGGGTGGGGTGGGAACTGGGTGGAGGGGACTATGGGGGGGAAAAAAAGAGGAACAAATGTAATAATCTGAACAATAAATATTTCATTAAAAAAAAGAAGAAGAAGAAACATCGATGAGAGAGAAACATCGATCAGCTGCCTCCTGCACACCCCCTACTGGGGATGTGCCTGCAACCAAGGTACATGCCCTTGACTGGAATCGAACCTGGGACCCTTCAGTCCGCAGACCGACGCTCTATCCACTGAGCCAAACCAGTTAGGGCAGTTTATTGATTTTTTACAATCAAATACTGCCAACTAGCATTACTTCCGCTCATACATCATTAAAAACAAAAGGATATTTCCTTGGTATTTTTCAATGATGCACCACACAATAAAGAAAGCTAGAACTTAAAATGCATCCTGATTAGTTATGGAAACTGGTAATTTTTTTAAAAAGTATAACTCATAATTTGGTTCTTTATGAAATGAAAATTTAAACATTTCTCCTGATAGTCTTGAGGTTATCATTACATTATGAGTAGTGCAAAGTGTGGCAGCGAGTTTCATCTAGAAAGGTGTCGTACACGCCTTAGTAAACAAGTGAAATGTGCGGAACAATGCACACGGTCAATGCATGTTTCAAATACAAGGCAGACCCTCAGGCCACCATATTATTTAGGTTTTGCATTGTCTAGATTAATGACATATAACATATTTTATATATTTTAGCCCTGAAGATAAGAAAAATAATTGTTTCTTGAAAAAAATTACTCCAGGCAGCAATTTGGTTTGTATCAGGAGAAAGTGAACCTCTGGGAGTTTAGTGTCTGCCACGTCTGGAGTCATTAACTAAAGTCAGGGAGTCAGGGAGTCAGGCACACAGCATATTTCACAGTGGCCGTTCCAAGTCCTGGCGATGCCTCCTGGCCACAGCGCACCAGAGGACAACGTGTCTCCAGCATTACCCTTGCTTTTCCATTTATTTTTTTTCTGGATTAACTGTATTATTTCCTCTTATCATCTCTTTTATGGTTTTACATTTCACTTTATTTTTTTAAAGCTAGGTTTTTATTGAATTTAGAGAGAGAGGAAGGGAGAAGGATAGGGAGAAAGAAACACCGTTGATGGGCTGCCTTCTGCATGTTCGCTACTGGGGCTCGAGCCTGCAACCCAGCATGTGCCCTGACTGGGAATCGAAGCAGTGACCTCTTGGTTCATGGGTTGATGCTCAACCACTGAGCACACCGGCTGGGCTGGTTTTACATTTTAATTATTTATAAGTCCTTTCAGAATATCCTCAGAGAGCTCCTTAATAGAGGGGAAGTTCTGGAGATGGAAAACCCAAGGGAGGAAAATTGGGAATGGAATATCCTTGGCTGTCCCAGTATTTGCTGCAGACTTCTGCCAGGTTGAGGAGGCTGTTTCTGAATGTGGTGGCAAGCTCCACAACTCTGACTTTTCTACAAAATCAGCATCTACCTGTAGCTCCTTTTCTATTGGGCCTTTTCAGCCTTTAGTTGTTTATCTTCTTTCTTTATACTGTCATTCTCAGCCATGAGTAATACCACATGCCTTTTCAAATCTGAAATTTTGGAGGCCTGATCCTCTATAATTGTTTTTATCATATTTTGGAGCTTTGCTTCCAATGCATGGCTCTATTGGCATTCTTCTTTTCTTTTCCCATTAATTTTTTAAAATCTTTATTGTTGAAAGAAACCAAGATGGAGGCGTAAGGTATAGACCTGTGCGTGCTGCCTCCCACAACAACATTGAAAATACCAACTATAAAACAAAACAGCTGTCATTCAGAACCATGGGAAAGCTGGCCCAGTGGAAGTTCTACAACTGGAAGGAAAGAAAGAAGAGCATTGAGACTGAGTAGGATCTGCAGAGACACCAAGAACAGAGGTAGGGAGTCGCGTGCCAGGTGGGCTGCAACTAGAGGCGCGGTTTTTTTCAATCAAAAGGGGTTACAAATTCTCGAATCCACTGAGCTTGTTTGGGGCAGGATTCTGAGGTCCCAGACCCCTACGGGGAGAGGCGGGATGGCCTTGCAGCCGGTTGGAAAGCGAGGGTGGCTTTCTCGCAGAGCTGCTCGCTGGCACTCGGGGACATGGAGACACGGAGTTGCGGAGAGGCGAGGAGTCGCGGAGAGGCAAGGAGTCGCGGAGACGCCATTGCTGTTTGCTCTGCCCTGGTGATTCCCTGAGACCCCGCCCTACTCGATTTACATCCCCACCCAAGCTGTGCCAGTGGCACAAAAGGAACCACCTGCACTTTTGCAGCTTAACCCAACAAACTGCAGATTTCAACTCCTCGCACCCATAAGGGACACACTCAAGAAGCAGAATCATGTTCGGAGGAAGCCAGAGCCGGATCCGGCTGGGCCGGTGACATGGAACCGCTATATCAGCAATCGCACAAGCAGGTCCACCAGATCCAGTTTCACATGGGACGCCGGGAGACGGCAGACAAGCAATCTGTGCACTTAGTAGAAAACTAAATCCAAGCAAGCATACCAGATATTCAGCCAGCTAGAATGCCTGGTGAGTTTGTCCAGCAAGGAGCCTCCCAACAAAAGACAGAATGCCAAACTTTGTGTTGACCAGTTCAAGTATGATGTCCAGAACCTGCAGACTGCTCTCAGAAACTTCCAGCTTCAGTGATACGCAAGGGAGCAGCAGGAGAGACAGTAAGAGGAGCTTCTGTCTCGCACCGTCACCCCCAACGTGGGATGCGGCGCTCCCTGTGAGGCTGCGACGGCCCCTGCGAGGCTGAATCAGCCCCTGCGAGGCTGCGACGGCCCCTGCGAGGCTGAGACGGCCCCCGCGAGGCTGAGACGGCCCCCGCAAGGCTGAGTCGGCCCCCGCGAGGCTGCGACGGCCCCCGCGAGGCTGCGACGGCCCCCGCGAGGCTGAGTCGGCCCCTGCGAGGCTGCGACGGCCCCTGCGAGGCTGAGATGGCCCCTGCGAGGCTGAGAGGCCCCTGCGAGGCTGATACAGCCCCTGCGAGGCTGAGTCGGCCCCTGCGAGGCTGCGATGGCCCCTGGGAAGCTGGCAGAACCGCACGAACCGCGCAGATGGCTTTGTCGATGGTCTGCGAACCAGCACGCGACCCCACGCACAACTATCACCCGAAGGGTGAGAGGGGCGAGAGCAGCTGTAGTGTTGCTTTCTCCTCACTTTTGGTAGCGAAATCCTCATTTTAAAGATATGAGGACACATTATTTTAAAAAGCCATTACGTGTCTCTGTACCCTTTCTGAGTAGAGCGTGAACAAGTCGTGAGAGACCTTTCTGAACACAGGGACACGTCGTGGATGGAAATAGCTACATTTTCCATGTGTATGACCTTTGACCCGGCAACAGAAAGCGTACACCTATGGATGAGGACAGTGGGGGGTGGGTAAGGGGGGGGGTGGGTGGGAACTGGGTGGAGGGGAGCTATGGGGGGAAAAAGGGAAAAAACTGTAATAATCTGAACAATAAAAATTTATTTTAAAAATATCTTTATTGTTGAGAGTATTACAGATGCCCCCCCTTTCCCCCCTATTTCCCCCTTCCACCCAGTTCCTGCCCCACCCTAGACCTTCACCACTCTACTATCTGTGTCTGTAGGTAAGATCTTTGGTTAATCTCTTTCTACTCCCTCTCCCCTTTCCTCTGAGATTTGTCAGTCTGTTCCATGCTTCCATGTCTCTGATTCTGTGTTATTCACCAGTTTATTGTGTTCATTATATTTCTTGTTGTTTATTTTGATTTTTAGATTCAATTATTGATAGATATGTATTTGTTGCCACGTTATTATTCCAATTTTTTATCTCTTACTCTTTTCTTAAAGAATACCCTTCAGCATTTCATATAATACTGGTTTGGTGGTGATGAACTCCTTTAGCTTTATCTTGTCTATGAAATTCTTTATCTGACCTTCAAGCCTAGTGATAGCTTTGCTGGGTAATTTTGGTTGTAGGTTCTTACTATTTATCACTTCAAATATTTCTTGCCACTCCCTTCTGGCCTGCAAAGGTTCTGTTGAGAAATCAGCTGACAGTCTTATGGGCACTCCCTTGTGGCTAACTAACTGCTTTTCTCTTGCTGCTTTTAAGATCTTCTCTTTGTCTTTAACCCTTGGTGTTTTAATTATGATGTGTCTTGGTGTGGGCCTTTTTGGGTTCCTCTTGTTTGGGACTCTTTGTGCTTTTGGACTTGTAAGTCTATTTCTTTCACCAGGTAGGGAAGCTTTCTGTCATTATTTCTTCAAATAGGTTTTCAATATCTTGCTCTCTCGCTTCCCCTCTGGCACCCCAATAACTTGAATGTTGGTACACTTGAAGCTGTCCCAGAGGCTCCTTACACTACCTTTTTTTTTTTTTTTTATTCTCCTTTCTTTTTGCTTTTCTGATTGGGTGTTTTTTGCTTCCTCATATTCCAAATCATTAACTTGATTCTCAGAATCCTCTACTCTGCTGTTGAATTCCTGTAAATTGTTCTTTATTTCAGTTAATGTATGCTTAATTTCTGACTGGTCCTTTTTCATGTCTTTGACATTCTCACTAAGATCCTTGAAGCTGTCATTACAATCCTTGAGTATAACCTCATAACCATGGTTTGTTTGTTTGTTTTTAATATATTTTATTGATTTTTTACAGAGAGGAAGGGAGAGAGACAGAGAGCTAGAAACGTTGATGAGAGAGAAACATCGATCAGCCGCCTTCTGCACATCTCCCACTGGGGATGTGCCCGCAACCCAGGTACATGCCCTTGACCGGAACCGAACCTGGGACCCTTCAGTCCTCAGGCCAACGCTCTATCCACTGAGCCAAACCAGTTTTGGCGAACCATGGTTTTGAACTCTGTATCCAGTAGTTTTCTTGCTTCCCTTTCTTTCATTTGTGACATGTTTCTTTGTCTCTGCATTTTGACTGCTTCCCTATATTTGTTCCATAAATTAGGTAGAACTGCTATGTCTCCTGGAATTGGTAGAGTGGCCTTGTGTATTAGGTGTCCTGTAGTGCCAACTGGGTTAGCCTCCTCAGTCACCTGTGCTGGGCACTCTAAGTGCACCCCTTTGTGGGCTGTGTGCACAATCTTATTGTAGTTGAGCCTTGATTGCTGTTGGTGTCTCTGGGAGGAATTGACCTCCAGGCCAATTGGCTGTGGAGACCAGGTGTAGCAACAGTGGGAGAGCTGCTGTGCAGGAGGCGAGGCCTGGCTTGAAGCAAGGCAGGCTGGTGCTAGTGCCGGGTCTGGGGCCTTTTTATTAATAGGTTTAGGGCACACTGTCACCAGCTGCAGCTTGTTTGAGAGATTTTAGCAAAGTCCGAAGCCTGAGCTAGGATCAGCCATTCATATGGAAAAGCTGCTGCAAATAGCTTGTGTAGGGCTGCAAATTGGATGTGGCAGAGTCATAGGGAATACCCCAGGGTGGAGCAAACAGTGTGCTCCAGGCTGGTTGAGACTCAGATATGGCTGCCAATCAGGCCTGTGACAGGAGAGGTCCCAGCATAGGAACAATGACCCTTGTAAGGACCGCAGTCTGGGAGAGAGCCACCCCTAAGTTCCTGCCCCAATGCCAGATAGTCTAGTTTCTTCCCCAGAGCTGCCCGGTGCTTGAGCTTCAAAGTATGGAGTCCCAGTACGTTCAGGCACTGGCTTTCAAAGCAACACCTGGGTCCCCAGCAGCCTCTGTGTCACTCACCTACAATCCCCGCTGATTTTTACAGCCCGAAGTTATGGGGACTTCTCTTCCCAGCTTTGGAACCCTGGGTTGGGGTCTGGTGTGGGGCTGGGACTCCTTGCTCCTCACAGGCGGTCTCCACAGGGACGATCTCCTTCCCGATTAAAAAAGCGGCACATGTGGGTGATGGACAAGCCCGTTCTGCGTCTCTGCCCCTCCTACCAGTCTCAATGTCTTTCTTCTTTACTTCCTTGTTGTAGGACTTCCATTCAGTCAGCTTTCAGGCGATTCTAAATGATGGATGTTCTGTATTTTAGTTGTAATTTTGATGTGATTGTGGGAGGCGTTGAGTACAGGCATCTTCCTATGCCACCATCTGGGTTCTCCTCGGCTTTTTTTCTTCTAATTTGAGAGAGAGCGAGCGAGCGAGGAACATCGATTTGTTGTTCCACTTATGCTTTTAGTGGTTGATTCTCGTACATGTCCTGACTGGGGGATCAAACCTGCAATCTCGGCATATCGGGACCACAGTCTAACCAATGAGCTACCCGGTCGGGGCCAGCTGGCTCACTCTCCTGCTGCAGTGAAAGTAGCCATGTGTCTGGGTCCCTTCAAAGACCCCCGGGAATTCAGGCAGGTGTTTCTGCAGGAAAGGACTGCACTCCTGGGAGAGAAGGAGACTCTGGCTGCACCGGCAGGGAGTTTGTGAGCACATCCTGGTCTGTGCTCTGCTGGGCTCTGTCTTCCCTCCCACCTGGCCCCTCCCACCTGGCCCCTCCCACCTCTTTCGTATGAGGAGGACTATTTCCTGGGGCGATCCTTGCAGTTCCAGTGATAAAGGAGCCCGCTCAGAAAGTGTCAGCCTCATGGCTTCAGAAAGATACGCACAGCCTTCTTGTGACAAGACACAACCTCTTTGTATTTCCCTGCAGCTAAGAAACGGTCTGCTCGTCTGCTCTGTTTATGAGCCTCCCAAGACCCAGATGGAAAGGACCTTTAGCTTCCTCATGTGCCACACTCTCTCTTGTCCCCTGGCCTTGTCCATCCTCTGCCTGCAGTCTGGAGCACGCTTCTCCTCACCCTTTACCGGCTCAATTCTAGGCAAACGTCACATCTTACTTTGGGTGGGACTTCTTTCTGAAAAGTGAATCTGTTGGCCTGAACTGTGTTCTTCCAATAGGTATATGTTGGAGCCCAGGTCCTCCCAGACTGCGGTGCTTACAAGGGTCATTGTTCCTATGCTGGGACCTCCCCTGTCACCGGCCTGACTGGCAGTCATATCTGAGTCTCAACCAGCCCAGGAGCATCCTTCTCAAGGATCTGAAAGCCTTTCTTTTGCAATGTTATTGTCAGGAAGTCCGGGGACTGACTCCCAGTCTCTGAGGCAGGGAGACTGGCCTGCATGTGAATGCAGCTAGCAGGCAGAGGGGACTGATCACTTTGACACTGAGCAACCCTCTTAACGGCTTTTGTAATTTTTCACTTCCCTGACGGCGCTGGCCTCCCACCGGTTTTTTATACCTCCCTTACTTTATCTTTTACAAAAGTAACTTCTTTCCTAGTGAAACTTATCAGTATCTTTCTTTGTAGGGTCATATGTTGAGGTTATGTAAAAAATCGTGTTACTCCTCAAACTAATTTTAACAATTAGTGGGATCTTTTTTAAAAATAAAATATTTTATTGATTTTTAGAGAGTAAGGCAGAGAGAAGAAGACGAAGACGAAGAAGAAGAAGAAGAAGAAGAGAGAGGGAGAGAGAGAGAGAGAGAGAGAGGGAGACATCGATTGGTTGCCTCCTGCACCACCCTGACTGGGGGATCAAACCAACAACCTGGGTAAGTGCCTGACAGAGACTCGAACCTACCACCTTTCGCAGAGTATGGGACAAGGCTCCAACCAAGCCCCACCAGCCAGAGCCTCTCGGTGATTCTTGCCTGAATCACTTCTTAGTATGATGTTGCCACTGGTGATTTTCTAATCCCATCACTTCGTTTTATGTTTCTTAGTAAGAAAAAGCTTCAGCATCTCCTTCACTTCTTCACTTGTTTGAATCATTGTGGAGTCATAAGTTTTTAAATTAAAAATAAATTCTTATTTTACTCAATGGGTTATCATTCTTTATTACCATTATTTATTTATTTTTATTTTAAAAAATATTTTTATTGATTTCAGAGAGGAAGGGAGAGGGAGAGAGGAACAGAAACATCAATGATGAGGGAGAGTCATTGATCAGCTGCCTCCTGCATGCCCCTGACGGGGGAATCGAACCTGTGACCTCCTGGTTCAACCACTGAGCAATACCACCGGGCCCCATTATTTATTTTTGTGTCTGTATTTGCTACCAGTCCAAAGTCTGTGTGACTGATACTTCAAAAATCCAAAACTCAAAATGTCAGAGTTTGGAATAAGGAAAGTTTGTTGTTGTTTTTTTAGTGTTTTTATTGATTTCAGAGAGATAGAAACATCAGTGATGGTCCCGGTACAAAGGTCACCAGGGCACAAAGCCCTGGGTGCCTAGCAAAGGAAGATTATAGGGTGGGACCTCGCCCCCAGGGTGACCTTCCCTCCCTGAGCATGTCGTTGGTCATGTGATTTAGACCCTCTGACCTTTCCCCCTAGAGATAATATTTAGGCCTCAAGTTGTATTTCAGCTCCAGGCCCAGAAAAGGAGCAAAACCAGACAAGCGACCCCACAGCCGACCTCAGGACCAGCTGCACTGGATAATGGCCCTCTGCCCTGGCGCCGAGCAATCAGTCAGTGGAGACCGAGACCCTGAAAGGCCACACCTGGAGAGCTGGTTTGGCTCAGTGGTTGAGCATTGACCTATGAACCAGGAAGTCATGGTTTGATTCCTTGTGGGCTCAGTCCCCAGTAGAACCTGCAGGAGACAGCCAATCAGGGATTCTCTCTCATCATTGATGTTTCTCTCTCCCTCTCTCTTCCTTTCTGAAATCAATAAAAATATATTTAAAACAAAACAAAACTGCCCAGACCTTGAGACTCTTGTCCTATGTGGCACGTAGGTTGGACTTTTAAAATGTATAATATATTTTTATTGATTTCAGAGAGCAAGGGAGAGTGAGAGTGAGAAACATCAATGATGAGAGAGAACCATTGATCAGCTGCCTCTGCACACCCCCTACTGGGGATGGGGCCAGCAACCTGGGCATGTGTCCTTGACCAAAATCGAAACCGGGACCCTTCAGCCTGCAGGCCAACGCTCTATCCACTGAGCCAACCAGCTAGGGCAATGTTGTATTTTTTAATATAATGATTTTATAAGATTTAATTTTCAAATAGCTAATACACTCAGTTAACTCAAATATAGGGTGTCCCAAAATTCACACAATATTTGCAATTCAATTCAACTGCAAATCTTGCGTGAATTTTGGGACACCCTATATAAAAATACTAGTGGCCTGGTGCATGAGTTCATGCACATTGAAAGGAAATTAATTAGAAGAAATATTTTAATATCGCTATTTGCCCTTTCTCTATAATAGAAGTGTCAACCAAATTCACCATCGACAATGACAGATCGAAACACACGCATGCAGTTGGTGCCAGCGAGGGCTTTATATGTATTGTGCATGTGTGAGTCAACTTAGCCTTTCATAGATATAGAATAAACTTGCTTAATTAGACCTGCTTTCTGATGTAGCTAAACTTTTTCCAGCCTAATGAAGCACCCCAACTTCTCTTTTAGGTAATTGTCAGCAACACAGCAGTAGATATCAACATGAAGCAGATTATTATTGTAGATCTTGCAGGGAGAACAAAGGGTAAAATATTTAATGGCAGCAGTGTTTGACTATATTCTGTGCAGTGAGTAAACTTGAAGTCATTTTCAAAGTCCACCATTTCTTACTTCTTTTCAGTCGGGTCAAGTTTCTAAGCTTTCTAAATCTCCATTTTCTGGCTAATGAAAAGAAAATAGGATTCCACCGAATCTCCTATCTACCTACTCCAGGACTCCTGTGAGGATCAAATGAGATGAGGCACGGGAAAATGCTTCACAGACATTTGGTTAAAGTATAAAATATTTGCACTTGGGTATAGAGTAAATCAGGTTCCTGGGCTGAAGAAACTGCAAGGAGGCTAGTTGCTAGGGAAAGGAAGCTGGGTGTTGCTATGTGACATCATTTACTTGGACAGACACTTAGAATATTAGCCTTTTATATATATAGATACAAACCTGCTAGTATAATTCTTTTTATTTTATTGATTTGAGAGAGAGAGAGAGAGAGAAAAGAAGAGAGAGGTGGGGCAGGCTGGAGGAGATTAATGTGGGGAAAAGGGGGCATATGTAATACTTTCAACAATAAAGATTTAAAAATATAAGGAGAGAGAGAGAAATATTGGTTTGTTGTTCCACTATTTATGCATTTATTGGTTGATTCTTGTATGTGTCCTGACCAGGGGTCAAAACCACAACCTTTCGGTGAATCTGGACGAAGCTCTAACTGTGGTAGGCAGTTAGGTAAGAACAGAGCAAGGATGATGGACCAGGTACAGAAGGTCACCAGGGTGAAGGGCCCTGGGTGCCTAGAATTGGACAAAACTGGGAAAACAAAGACATGGCCCCAGGGTAACTTTTCCTCCCCTGGCACATCGCTGGTCATGGGGTTGGACCTGCCCCTGACCTTTCCTCCCCTGGCATGTTGCTAGTCATGCAGGTGAGGCCCCCTTAGAGCGGGAATTAACAGGAGAATCTGAGAATAGGCCTTAAGCATTAAGCCCCCAGGACAATGAGGTTCTGACCCTCGTCTCATCCATCCAGGCCTCAGTTGTGTTTCAGCTCCAGGCCCAGAAAAGCAGTGAGACCAGACAAGAGACACCGCCACAGCTGACCTGAGGACCAGCTGCATGGACTAATGGCCCTCTGCCCTGATGCCGACCAATCAGTGAAGACCATGACCCTGAAAGGGCGCACCTGGAATACTGATGAACAAGCATGTCAAACTCAAAGGCTAGCGTGGGCTAAATAAACAAGGAGTAAGTGTATGTGGTCGCAAAAAAACAAAAGCTTCAATTTTCATAGAAACGTAGGTTTATTTCGATAGAGACAAGCTGAATACAAAGGGCTGAAATAAATGAGTCATCATTAACATAAAATAGAACATTTTAATAAAAATTAATATTTTTCTTGAATATTAACTTACCAGACACTGAATAACTGCACAAATTAATAAGTGTAACGCAAATAAATCTCTTGTTCTCCAAAAGCAAAATATGTCCTGTTGCTCACACCAAACAAGTCAGTCCAAGACTAATGATGTGGGAATCGGCTGCTAAAATATTCACTGAAATATTAGTGAAGAGAAATGATGCACCTGTGTGTAAGGCATGTAAGGGAAATGAATGCAACATGATTATAGTAATCAGTCATTAGCGAATTGTAGTTCGTTATTAATAACTAGAGGCCCGGTGCATGAATTTGTGCAGGGGTGGGGTCTGGCTGGCCCACCCAGATGGGAGCCAGATTGGAGCTGGGCAGACTGGTGCGGGGGGGGGGTTTGGGGGGGGGCAGCTGGGGGGAGGGGCCGCGGGAGGTTGGGGGTGCCAACTGGGGCCGATCAGGCTGGTTGGTTGCTGCAGTGTGTCATAGCCACCGGTCATTCGGTCATCCCTGCATTCTGGTTGCTTGGCTTTTATATATATAGATTATGTATAACAGGATATTGCAAAAATTAAGTAATGAAATTTTTATTAAAACATTTCTTACATACTGTTATATTGACTGGGCCACAAAAATATTCGTTGTGGGCTGCATGTGGCCTGTGGGCTGTGAGTTTGACATGCTTGCTGATGAACATGCTATTGAGAGCCTCCCCTGGGACCTCCCCTAAAATCCCCACCCTTCAAAGTCCTTAAGGAGGGAGGACCCAGCCGGTTCCCCAGAGCACTCCCTGGTTTTCCCCTCCCTTCCCCCTTCCACCCCCTCCTTTTTCCCCACACATTTCCCTCGCCTCTCTTTCTCCAAGCTCCAAGGGCCCCTCTTTTGCCTCTGTAACTTGTTTCCTGAGCCCATTTCTTCTACCACTCACTTCCACCTCTGTGACTTTCTAAATAGGTGTTCTCTTAGGGAATTCTCTGAATTCTTTTCTTGCCAGAACCCAAGTACGAGGTTGTTGAACCTGGCGCCCTCACCACCAGCATAACAGCTGAGCTACCAGCCAGGGCTATAGTTATTTTATTAAATAATATATGGAGACACTGATTTGAATGTCATAGCCAGTACGACCTTGTGGTGGCGTTCACTGCAATTCTCTACCTGGACGTTTTAAACGAACTTAAAATCAGAATGAAAAACCCCACCACACTGAAGATGTTCACTTTCAGAAGCCCCGGCCTAGGGCTCAGGGCACAGGGCACAGGGCTCAGGGCACAGGGCACAGGGCACAGGGCACAGGGCTCAGGGCACAGGGCACAGGGCACAGGGCACAGGGCTCAGGGCACAGGGCACAGGGCACAGGGCACAGGGCTCAGGGCACAGGGCACAGGGCACAGGGCTCAGGGCACAGGGCACAGGGCACAGGGCTCAGGGCACAGGGCACAGGGCACAGGGCACAGGGCTCAGGGCACAGGGCACAGGGCACAGGGCTCAGGGCACAGGGCACAGGGCTCAGGGCACAGGGCACAGGGCACAGGCGGGAAGATCTTCCTGCTCCTGCAGGCGCCTCCGGAGTCTGAAGGAGGAAGGGCTTTCAACTGACTTGTTTGGGGACACAAGTCTTTGAAATACTGATAAACCTACTGTCTCCTCAACAAAGAAACACTTAAACTTTCCATTTGTGTGAGTGGACCCCTCAGGGCACGTGTGCAGGGGTTGCTTGGGGCCTGGGCCGGGTATGTTATCACAGATGCAAAAAGACAGAGAGGCTCAGTTACGGTAAAGGTTGACCTTGTCAGTGAAGATACCGGCATAGTGGGAGCTGAGGGGCACCGGGCTGGGCAGGGGGCTGAGATGTGACATGGCTGCACCTGAGCCTCAGCTGCCCTGGCCTGCAGGTCAGGCTTCTGCACCCCACAGCGACGGGGAGGCTGGGGAGCCAGGGAGTCCGTCTCCAGCACCACCTGGGCCTTCATGCCTCACACAGTAAGTTCAGTTCTTCCGAGCACAGCACCTCAGGGCGCTGGTCTCTTCCTGGGGACACTGAAAGAAGTGAATGGGCCACAGCAGCCTGCCCCCCCCCCGCCCCAGTGTCTCAGGCTTCACTGCCTCCCCCCCCCCCCCACCTGCCCAGGTTGCCACACATCTGTTTACCTGGGGGTCACCCAGTCCCATATCCCTGGGGGGGGGGGGGGTCTGAGCTCCTGCCAGTGCGGGTGGCCTCGCCGGTCCATCTGTAACCACGTAGAAACTTCATTTATTTATTGTGATGTTTTCTCCTTCTTTCTGTTAACGTAAAAAAAACCATTGAAACCCGTAAGGAACTTTTGTGAGTTTATTTGAGCCAAACTGTTGGCATATGCCGGGAAGCAGAACCTCAACAAATTGAGATAGTGCTCCGGAGAATGGCGGGTTACATCTGTATTTATACATTGCAATCCAAGGAGGGACGTAGGTGGGTCACATGAAATCCATTGGTGATGGATTAAGGAGGAAGGAGAAAGCAAAGCAGGGAAACCCCTGGGATTGGATAAAAGGTAAAATGATGGACACACACTTAGGCGGGTGCAGGATCAATTAACATGATAATGAAGGAATTTGTGGCATCTGTCCTGGCACCCAGCACATTTCTTTGTGTCTCAGGGGCTCCAGAAAAAGGGAAGTTACAAGTTACCCAGACATTTCAAGGGTATGTTATCACAGATGCAAAAAGACAGATAGGCTCAGTTACGGTAAAGGTTGACCTTGTCAGTGAAGATACCGGCCTAGGACGTAACTGCCCACCATCACTGCTTTTAGTTAAAGTTTAATTTCAGACCATCCTTTGTGGTGACTTTAGGTCTGAGTTTGCAAGACCGCCCTGCAGGCCTCCCCTGAGCTGTCAGGTCAGCCTGCGGCCCCTTCCGTCCACATTTCCTTTTGATCCGAACTCCAGCACCTGGCTCACCTGCCTCCTCCCCTGCACATCCACTCCCTTAATCATTTAAGCCCTCAGGACAACGAGGTTCCGATCAGCATCAAATAATCTTAGGAACAAAGCCTCTGGTCTGTTGACCACAGAGACAGAGTCAAACTAGAGATAACATCTGGGCTGCAGTTGTGTGCCTCCTCCAGGCCCAGAAAAGTGGTGACACCAGATGAAGCAAGGCCACGGCAGACACCAAGACCAGATACAATGGTCACCCCCTCCCCCCGCCCCCGCCCCGCCCCGAACCCCTAGTGCCAGCAAATCAGTAGAGACTGTGAGGCTGAAAGGGCGAGGGCTACGCCCTCCATCTTGCCCCAGGGTAAGGGCTACGCCCTCCATCTTACCCTGGATCCTCCATTTTTGGGCAGCCATGTGCTCGGCAAGGAGCTTCTTCCCGGAAGCCCAAGCCTCTGCTAGCCACACCCAGGATTTCTTTAAACTAACCAATGACAATCGAGGGAAGTGCGCACCATGGATATGACCACATCCTGTGTAACAAGACACCGACTTGCACCTGGCCAATCGGCAGGGCCCATAATCCTCTCTCCTCCCCTTACTCCAACCCCCCTATAAAACCCCTCTCCACACAGAGTTCTCTGTCTTTGCCGCTTGCCGCTGCATCAGTGAATGTGGTTGGGGGAGCCAAGCTAGCTCGAATAAAGACTCTTTGCTTTTGCATCAAACTTGGCTGGCTCCCTGGTGGTCTTTTGGGGATCTTGAAATCTGGGCATAACAAGGCTTCATCCAGCAGGTGGACACCCCTCCCCTGGAACTGACTTCCAGACCATTTTGCAATGGACATTCCTGATAGATCCTCCCTTCCCCCAACTGGTGGGCAGAGTATGACGTAACCTGCAGCCCGGAAATACCTGAGTGACTAACCATGTACCTTATATGGACTATATATTGGACCACCAATCCACACCTGCCAAATACCCTAAGCCCTTGGTCTATATCAGTGATGGCGAACCTATGACACGTGTGTCAGAGGTGACACGCAAACTCATTTTTTGGGTTGATTTTTCTTTGTTAAATGGCATTTAAATATATCAAATAAATATCAAAAATATAAGTCTTTGTTTTACTATGGTTACAAATATGAAAAAATTTCTATGTGTGACATGGCACCAGAGTTAAGTTAGGGTTTTCAAAATGCTGACACGCTGAGCTCAAAAGGCTCGCCATCACTGGTCTATATGGACAATGCAGTAAGCCACCAATCCGTGTGTGCCGAGTACACTAAGCCCCCGCCCCTTCCCATTCCACCCCGCAGAAGGCGTGCCCACCCTGCACGTGCTGCTGTCCTCCCCTGCGAGACAGCCCGGCAGGTCCTCCTCCTCTGATAAAGCCTGTAGTCCTGGTTTTTGGCCTCTGTCTGATTTTTCAATTCCCTTTCGCTGAGACCACATTCCACTTGCTAAGACAATTTATCTCTCCCCTCGAGACCTGCACAGAGTCCTTTCAAACCCGCTGACTCCCGTCACTGGGGGTTGGCGCCATCTGGGGCTCAGCCACCTGGTGTGTGGATGATCCAATAAATTCGTAATCCCTCACCATTCTGGCCTCGGTGTTCCTCCTTCGGTAACCCTAACAGAGACCTGACCCTAACCCCCATAGTCACCATGATTAATGCTTTGTCCCTGTGTAACCCATCCCCTGGAAGCCATTGGGCAACCAGGGCGTTGAGCGTTAGCTCGCCTGTCTGTCCTGGGCCACTTCCTAAAATTAACCCTTATTTTCTTGGCTACAAACTCCTATTCCGGGCTCATTGGGTTCTGATGTGCTCAGGCAAGCAGAGCCCTCTGGTCCGTAACCCATTCACCTCCAAGATTGTACCAAGGGGCACCCAGGGGACCTGCTGGGCGTCGGCTACATGCTCCCTCCTCCCCTGATGGGCAGGCCAACCCCTCCTGCCAGGACAGTGGCTCCTTTCTCTGCTCTCTGGGCCTTAGGAGCTTGGGAACCAGGTGGCAGCTGCTGCTAGAGGCTCAGGGGCTCCTATTGTGTCTCCTGGAGGATGTGTTCTTCCTTGGGAGCCGGATCCCTGGGCCCACGGAGCCGGAAGCTGCAGGATGGGAAGCACAGCACCCCAGTGGGTCTGGAGAGATGACAAGTGTTAGGTTAGGTTGCTCAGGAGGCGGCGTAGGAAATAAAGAGTGTCCAGTTGATCAGAAAAGAAAGAAAGGGAAGGCTTTATTCTGTGTCCCCGGGCGACCCAGGGGCCCCAAAGACAGGGCACGCGGATCCGCACCAACAGGGAGGGGGGCGCTTTTTTTATACAGCTGTTCAGCATGAGCTGTGGGAGTTCCCGCCGTGGGGTCGTCACGGTTTCCAGGTGTCGTCATCTGCCTGGTAGCTGACCTGTTAGGAATTCCAGGGCGGGACCGGTATCTGCGTCACCATTTACCTGGTGCACTGGCCTGTTACAGATTCTAGGAAGGGCCCAGTATCTACATCACCATCTGCCTGGTGGAGGCATGCATCAGCTCCTGGACCCCCTTTCGACCTAACAACAAGCAAGCGAAACAGGAATTTTAGGGGCAAAATAGGACAGGTTTAGGAAATTTTAGAAATTAAGGGGACCATGGAGGAAGCACAGGGCTGCAGAGCAGCAGAAGGTATATTTCCATAGAATAGGGAAGCTGAAAAGCTGCAACGGGAACATTTCCATAGAAAGAGGATCTGGGAACAGCAAAAGGTCTATATTTACAACATAAAGAGAAGGAAGCCCTTCATCCAGAAGGAGAGGAAGAAAGCCCAAAGGAAATAGGAAAACAATAAGGAAGGATGGGGGAGAACCTTACATGTACCATGTGAGGTTTAACCTTTGAGCCCAGGAGTTACTATAGCAACCAGTCTAAGGGGACAGTGACCATCAGAGGGGATATCAGGGCCCCAGGATCTGCAGCCTTTACTAGTATAAGCCGCAGGGAAAAGGAAGAGAGTGGTACCCTTTCCCCCCTCCTATGAGGGAGTCCGTTCTGGGGGACTCTTCCCCATCCCATGTGGGAGTCTGTACTTGTTCTTCAATAAATCTCCACCTTTGCTACACCACCTTCTGCCAGTGGATTCATTCCTCAACAATGGCGGACAATGAATCCGGGTTCCAGTCCAAAAATTTCGTTTCACAGGGGTGTTCCCCACCCTGTCTCTATTGGAGACACGGCCCCAAGCCTCAATCTGGATCTGGGATGTATACCTTTCCTGGAGGACAGCATCCTGTCCTCGTAAGGTCTCATCACCAATTTCCATCGCTCTCCAGGTTGGAGCTCCTGGAGGTGGGAGTGGGGCAGCACAGGGGGTCCTGCTGCCTGACCCTGCAGCATCGTCATGGAGAGGGCTCTGGGGCAGGCAGTGGAGCCCCTGAGTCAGAAGAGAGGGCTGGCCCCAGATCAGTTCTCAGTGTGGACAAAAGGGGCCACATGCTAACCTCACAAGCTCAGGGACAGCCTGCATGGTGGCCTTGCAAACTCAGAGACCTAAAGTAACCACAAAGGATGGTCTGAAATGAAAACTTAAAAAAAAAAATCTTTATTCCCAGCCGGTTTGGCTCAGTGGATACAGTGTTGGCCTGCAGACTGAAAGGTCCCAGGTTTGATTCCAGGCAAGGGCACATGCCCGGGTTGTGGGCTTGATCCCCAGTAGGGGGCTGCACAGGAAGCAGCCAATCAGTGATTCTCTCTCATCATTGATGTTTCTATCTCTCTCTCCCTCTCCCTTCTTCTCTGAAATCAATAAAAATATATTTGAGTATTACAGATGTCCCTCTTTTCCCCCCACTGCCTCCTTCACCAGTTCCCACCCCACCCCAGGCCTTCGCCCTATTGTCTGTGTCCATAGGTAATACATATCCTATATAATAAAACCCTAATATGCAAATAGACCAAATATTTGGCAGAACGACCAGTCGCTATGACAAGCACTGACCACCAGGAGGCAGACACTCAACGCAGGAGCTGCCTCCTGGTGGTCAGTGCACTACCCCTGTGGGAGCACGCTCAGTCAGAAGCCGGGCTCGCTGCTCCTTAGCACTGCCTCAGAGGCGGGAGAGGCTCCCTCCACTGCAGGCGGGTGGTAAGGAGCGAGGGGTCCCAGACTGCAAGAGGGTGCAGGCCAGGCTGAGGGATGCCCTTCCCCCAGTGCATGAATTTCGTGCACCGGGCCTCTAGTATGCATATAAAATCTTTGTTTAATCTCTTACCGCCCTCCCCCACCCCTCTTCCCTCTGCTATTCGTCAGCCTGTTCCATGTTTCCATGCCTCTGATTCTATTTTATTCACCAGTTTATTTGACTTATTTTTAGATTCAATTGTTGATAGATACGTATTTCTCGCCATTTTATTGTTCATTCTTTTTATCTTTTTCTTCTTCTTCCTCTTCCTAAAGAATACCCTTCAACAGTTCATATAATACTGGTTTGGTGGTGATGAACTCCTTTAGCTTTTTCTTGTCTGTGAAGCTCTTTACCTGCTCTTTAATTCTAAATGATAGCTTTGCTGAGTAGAGTAATCTTGGTTGTAGCTTCTTGCTATTCATCACCTTGAATATTTCTTGCCACTTCCTTCTGGCCTGCAAAGTTTCTGTTGAGAAATCAGCTGACAGTCGTATGGGTGCTCCCTTGTAGGTAACTAACTGCTTTTCTCTTGTTGTTTTTAAGATTGTCTCTTTGTCTTTAACTCTTGGCATTTTAATTACCATATGTCTTGGTGTGGGCCTCTTTGGGTTCCTTTTGTTTGGGACTCTGCACTTCCTGGACTTGTAAGTCTATTTCTTTCACCAGGTAGGGGAAGTTTTCTGTCATTATTTCTTCAAATAGTTTTCAATAGCTTGCTCTCTCTTCTCCTTCTGGCACCTCCATAAGTTTTCTTGCTTCCATGTCTTTAATTTGTAACACAATACGAGTCCCATTAAGCTCTAAGCAGCTTCTTTAATTTGTCTCCTCATTTTTGCTGTTTCCCTGTGTTTGTTTCTATGTATTGGGTAGAGCTACTGTGTCTCCTTGAGTTGGTAGAGTGGCCTTGTGTAGTAGGTGTCCTGTAGGACCCAGTGGCTTAGCTTCCCCACCCACCTGAGCTGAGCACCCTAGGTGCACCCCTGTGTGGGCTGTGTGCACAATTTTGTTGTTGATCCTTGATTGCTGTTGGTGTCACTAGGAGGAATTGACCTCCAAGCCAATTGGCTGTGAGGACCAGCTGTGTCTATAATGGAAGAGATACTGTGCAGGAGACACCCCTATAGAGCAGGACTTGCTTCAGTGGGGCTTTGGTGCTCACTGAGTCTGCCCCTTGAGTGTGTTGCTTATGGATGAGAAGAATTGTAATCTGGTGTGGTCTGACACTGACCACTGGGTGCACTGGCTCTTGGGTCACCAGGGAGGTGCAAAGTCAGCCACTGCCTGGGGTCACCTGTCAGGAGCTACAAGAGAGATCTGCAGATGGCTGCTACTTGTGTTGGGCTAGGAACTGCCCAGGCGAGGCCCCGCTGTGAAGGAAGCAGGATGGTTCTAGTGCCGGTTCTTGGGCTTTTTATTGATAGGTTTGGGGCATGCTGACTCCAGCTGCTGCTTGTTTAAGAGATTTTAGAAAAGTCTGAAGCTTGAGCCAGGACAGGCCATTCATATGGAGAAGCAACTGCAAACAGCTTGGGTGGGGCTGCAAATTTGATGGGGTGGGATTCTCAGGGAATCACCTGGGTGAAATGAACAGTGTGCTCCAGGCTGATGGAAACTCAGATATGGCTGCCAGTCAGCCCTGCGACAGGGGAGGTCTCAGCACAGGAACAATGACCCATGTGAGCATCCCTGTGTGGGAGAAAGCTGCCCCTGCGTTCCTGCCCCAATGCCAGACAGTCTAGTTTCTCCCCATATGTCTCTGGATTCCCCCAAAGCCACCACCCTGGTGCTAGAGCTCAGAGGAAGTGGGGCCATTAAAGTTTGTGCTCAGGCCCTTTAAGAGGAACATCTGGGACTCCAGCAGCTTCTGTGTCTCTCAGCCACAATCCCCACTGGTTTTTATAGCCTGAAGTTACCGGGACTTCTCTTCCTTGCTCTGGAACCTTGGGTCTGGTGTGGGGCTGGGACCTCCTATCTCATGGAGGCCTCAGAGATATCTGTCCTGATTAAAAAAATAGTGCACATGGGTGTCTGACCAGCCCATTCCTCACCTCTGCCCCTCCTATCAGTCTCAATGTGCTGAAAGTAAAACTTCTTATTTATTTATTATTATTACTTAAATATGTTCTTATTGATTTTTTAGAGAGAGGGAGGGAGAGGGATATCAAGCCTGTAACTGAGGTATGTGCCCTTGACCGGAGTTGAACCTGGGACCCTTCAGTCCACAGGCCAACCCTCTATCCACTGAGCCAAACCTGCTAAGGCTGAAATTAAAACTTTTTAATTAAAAGCAGTTTATGGCAGGTTGTCATGTCATGGCCTAAGATCTTCCCTGACAAAAGTCAATCTTTCCCTTAATTAAGCTTGTTTATTGACTTTTGCATCTACAATAACATTCCTTTGGAATGTCAGGTAACTCCCCTTTCTCCAGACCACTCAGGACTGGGTGGAAACCATAAATCATGTTAATCATTAACTGTTAACTATCATTTTACTGTTCATCCAATCCCAGAGGTTTCCCTGATTTGCTTTCTCCCACCTCCCTAATCTATCACCAATGGATTTTATATAACTCAATTAAGTCTTCTCTTAATTATAATCCTATCTAATAATAGACAAACATGGTAATTGACCATACCTTCGCTACGCCTCCCATGGGCTAATCAGCGTGATATGCAAATTAACCACCAACAAAGATGGCAGCTAATTTGCATATACCGGCTGGGAATGAAGACTGAAGACACCGTAGAAGGAAGCCAAGCAATGGAGCCGAGGTAGCAGAGACGGGCGGGAGATAAGTGGCAGAGACGGGTGGGGTAGGAGCTGCAGAGACCGGAGTGAAGCCCTATTCTTGCAGGAATCCTCCTGCAACGGGCCTCTAGTATACAAAATAAGATACAAAACTGCCATTTTCTGGAACATTATCTCCATCTGTTGAGATTTTGCTTCCCAATAATTGTACACAGTTTGGCTCAAATAAACTCACAAAAATTCTCTATAGGTTTGAATGTTTCTTACAGTTGACATCAGTTTTGTAGGAATGAATTCAAACGAATGACCCTGACTGCATTGTGATAAAGACAATTTATGAAAGCAATTGAAACAAGCAAATGTATTAAAGAAGCAAGGGAAACAAATCTATCATCCAGCATGACACATAAATGGGCTCTCAGCTGATCGGAGAGAGTTGGGTGGGGGGTGTCTGCCTTATATACTTTTCTGTGTATAAATTTTTAAATTCCTCTGCGGAATATCTCAGTATAGATTAATTTTCAAGGTTCTCCTTTTACTTCGTTGTGGCCTTCCCAGAATTAATGAAAAGCACCAGACAATTTTATCTTGCCAACCCTTGAGACTGTTGGCTTCTCTGTTTAGAAAGTAAAAAATAAAACTGCCTTTTTTCCCCTTTCCCCTTTCCACCTCCTTTCTAGCATTCTTTGGTTGGGGAGCCTGTTATTTTATTTATTTATTTAAATATATTTTTATTAATTTCAAAGAGGAAGGGAGAGGGAGAGAGAGATGGAAACATCAATGATGAGCCCAGCATGCCTGGGTTTCGGGCTCCATCCCCAGTGTGGGGTGTGCAGGAGGCAGCTGATCAATGATTCTCTCATGATGTTTCTCTCTCCCTCTTCCTTCCTCTCTGAAATCAATAAAAACATCTAAAAAAAAAAAAAGAAACATCAATGATGAGAGAATCATTCACCAGCTGCCTCTTGCACGCCCCACTCTGGGGATCGAGCCCACAACTTGGGCATGTGCCCTGACTGGGAATCAAACTGTGACCTCCTGGTTCCTAGGTTGATGATCAGCCACTGAGACATGCCAGCAGGGCTAACAATTTGTCCTCAAGTTTCCTTGGTTTGGCGAAGATAATGGCTTATTATTTACAAGCCAGCTGCAACTGTCCAAACTGCTTGGCCTTGTTTAGTTATTTTGTCTCAGTTTCCCTATCTTCCTGCCTCGGAATTTTTCTAGCTTCTCGCTATCCTGTAACAGTTCTTTGGTCCAAGGCAACGTAAGACAGATTAAGTGTTGGCAGGTCAAACACGGACTCCTCGGACAGCAGTGCTGGCCCAGGCCCACCAGCAGGATAGGCAGAGCCACACCTGGGAGGTGCCCATTGCAGGAGATGCGCTGGTCGGTGCCAAGGACATAAGTAACAAAGACCGAGTAACTGCCCCAGACTCGGGGCGACCGAGGAGGCTTGACAATTGTAGGCAATGTGATCCCAGATGGGATCCTGGATCAGAAAAAGGGCATTATAGGACAAAGTTTGAATAAGATCTGTTGATTAGTTAGTCTTTTTTTTTATTTTTTTATTTTTTTTTGATTAGTCTTTATTTCAATGTTAATTTCCTCTTTTTTTAAAAAAAATATTTTATTGATTTTTTACAGAGAAGAAGGGAGAGGGATAGAGAGTTAGAAACATCGACGAGAGAGAAACACCAATCAGCTGCCTCCTGCACACTCCCTACTGGTATGTGCCTGCAATCAAGGTACATGCCCTTGACTGGAATTGAACCTGGGACCTTTGAGTCCGAAGGCTGATGCTCTATCCACTGAGCCAAACCAGTTAGGGAAATTTCCTCTTTTTAATAATTGTATTGTTGTTATAAAGGATTTTAACAGCTGGGTGAAGGGTATACCAGCATTCTTTGTAGTATTTTAAAAAGCAAATTTGTTGAGGTATATAATTTATATACCAAATATTTACCCTTTTAAAATATGTAATTCAATGACTTTTAGTAAATGCACTCACTTGTGCAAGCATCAACATAGTCTGGTCTTAGAACATTCTCATCACCCCAATAGCCCCAGCTCCAGGCCCCCACTGATCTGTCCTCTGTCCCGCCTGTTGGGTCTTTTCTGGACATCTACACTAATAAAAGAGAAAGATGCAAATTGACTGTGCCTTTTGCAGTGCCCACCAGCCAATCAGGAGTGAGTATGCAAATTAACCCAACTCTCTTTGCTCATCTGCTATGTGTTCTAGATAAAAGTCCCCCAAAGAAATGAAACACAGCAACCTCCTGAAGAAAGGGCACGTCTGTTTGCAGCAGAATTCATAGGTAGGAAACGCATGATCTTTTATGGATAACTCCGTCCCCAGGGACAGACACTTAAGGAAGGTTTTAGAGAGAAAGTTTGAAAATCCAGCTAACACTTTAGTTGTTGTGACTTTAAGAAAGAGACCCGATTATCTTACCGAATCAAACATCACTTGATTCAAACTGATGGAGATTTCAAAATTCCTTTTTAGAAGAGCTATATAGACACCACGAAAGGGCCGCGCAGGCTTTGCAAAACAAAACTGAGGAACCAGGAGAAAACATCGCACTCTCCGTCCTTGAAGTTGCAAGGGTGTCACTGACTAGAGTTTAATGACAAGAATTAATGGACTCTATGGGAATTAAGAAAAGCCACACACGTAAGACACACTGTAGTTATCATCTCTAGACTCTCTGCTCATTAAAAAATTTATCATGGGAGCCTGGGGACGCCACACAACGCTTTTCTGAAAGAACTGACAGTCCCCACTGAAAACAGCTCCACCTCACTTTTGCTGACCGTGATGTTCCAAGTACTCTAGTCGGTTACGTTTATTTTTTAAAAAGTTGATTAATAAAAACTAGTCCACACGAATTCAGAATCCCGAGAATGTCTGAAGTGCTGACGGGGTGAACGGAAACATCTTGCTCGTCTTCCGAGGGAAACGGCACTCCACCCAGAAGATTCCCAGATGCCGTTTTTCGCGTCATTATTGTTTGTGGCTTGTTTTCTTTGAGCAAGAAAGGGGCACATACACTTGTCTGCTCCTAGGAACCGACACACACACATGACTGCTTCGAAAGGGAGGATGCTCTCCATGACGGTCACGATCTGCATGAGGTGCAGCTCATGGGCTGGTCGGTGAGGGTGGCCCTCACGCCTGCTGCGCTCAGTAGTCGGGCTGCAGAGGGGGCAGAAAAGGCTCGCTCTCCTTCCGGATCCCGCAGCCTCTGAACATGCCAGTGTCTATCAGGTGCAGGCAAAGCAAAGTTGTCTTAATTCCATCCCTTTCAGCAGCCTTCAACTCGTGGCTCAGGGATTCGCGGAAACCCACGACTCCACATTTACTGCCACAGGAATCCTCGACCCTGGTACTGAACAATCCCAAGGAACTTGCAGCTGTCACGATATGACCATGACTCATCTGCAGCACCGGAGGAAGAAAGCTTTCGTGGTTGTATGCCTATTGCCTGGGTCCATTTTAGTAGTTAGCAGGCTCCTTGGCTGTGGTCTCTGTCACAGCTTTTTTTCCATGTCTGAAATTATCTATCTATACTAATAAAAGGGTAATATGCTAATTAGACCAGGAGACCTTCCAGACAAAGCCATGGTGGTGGGGCTGAGGCAGAGGCGGTTAGAGGCGATCAGGCCAGGAAGAGAGGGCAGTTGGGGGTGATCAGGCCAGCGGCGGGGGGGGGGGGTGGTCACTTGGGAGCGAGCAGGCTGGCAAGGGGGAGCAGTTGGGGGTAAGAAGGCCAGCAGGGGGTGCAGTTGGGGGCAAGCAGGCCAGCAGGTAGAGTGGTTAGGGGTAAGCAGGCAGGCAGGCAGGTGAGCGGTTAGGAGCCAGTGGTCCTGGATTACGAGAGGGATGTCCAACTGCTGGTTTAGGCCTGATCCCTGCCTAAACCAGCAGTTGGACATCCCCTGAGGGGTCCCAGATTGGAGAGGGTGCACGCCAGGCTGAGGGACACCCCCCATGCACAAATTTCATGCACCGGGCCACTAGTCTACTTAAATAAAAACCCTGGGTATAACATCACATCCCGAAGCTCTACCAACCGGAAGGGAGTCAGTTCTGCAGGGGTTGTGTTGGAAATGGCTGTGCCCTCCCCCAGCTGTTTCCTGGAGAGCGAGGTTTCAGGCAGGAACCCGCCCTGGGAGCGTGGAGGCATATCTGTATAAAGTTTTAATACATTATATTAGAGGTCGTGGTAGTACTGTTTTACCCACAGCGTCTACAGGAATTGCTGTAAATTTACTTCTCAGTGGAAGCACCTTTCATTCCCAATATAAATTACCCATTCCACTAAATGAAACTTCAATTTCTAGACTCGATATAAACAGTGAAGTTGCTAAAACTATTAAAATGGCCCAACCTCTCATTATTGATGAATGCACCATGGTATCCAGTCATGCTATAAATGCCATAGACAGATTACTAAGATAAATTTGAATGTTGTATTTGGTGGGAAAGTTCTTCTTAGAGGGGATTTTTGACAATGTCTCAGTATTGTTACACATGCTATGCAATTGGCCATAGTACAAATGAGTTTAAAGTACTGCAATGTTTGGGGATGTTTCAGAAAGTTGTCTCTTACAACAAATATGAGATCAGAGGACTCTGCTTATAGTGAATGGTTAGTAAAACTTGGAGATGGCAAACTTGATAGCAGTTTTCACTTAGGAATGGATATTATTGAAATCCCCTGTGAAATGATTTGTAATGGATCTATTATTGAAGCTACCTTTGGAAATACTATATCTATAGATAATATTAAAAATATATCTAAACATACAATTCTTTGTCCAAAAAATGAGCACGTTCAAAAAGTAAATGAAGAAATTTTGGATATACTCGATGGAGATTTTCACACATATTTGAGTGATGATTCCATTGATTCCACAGATGATGCTGAAATGGAAAATTTTCCCATTGAATTTCTTAATAGAATTACTCCTTTGGGAATGCCATGTCATAAATTAAAATTGAAAGTGGGTGCAATCATGCTATTGAGAAATCTTTTTTTTAAAAATATATTTTATTGATTTTTCACAGAGAGGAAGGGAGAGAGATAGAGAGTTAGAAACATCGATGAGAGAGAAACATTGATCAGCTGCCTCCTGCACATCTCCCACCAGGGATGTGCCCGCAACCCAGGTACATGCCCTTGACTGGAATCGAACCTGGGACCTTTCAGTCCGCAGGCCGACGCTCTATCCACTGAGCCAAACCAGTTTCGGCCTATTGAGAAATCTTAATAGTAAATGGGGTCTTTGTAATGGTACCAGATTTATTATCAAAAGATTATGACCTAACATTATCGAAGCTGAAGTATTAATAGGATCTGCAGAGGGAGAGGTTGTTCTGGTTCCAAGAATTGATTTGTCTCCATCTGACACTGGCCTCCCATTTAAATTGATTCAAGGACAGTTTCCCGTGATGCCAGCATTTGTGATGACTATTAATAAATCACCAGGACAGACTCTAGAGAGAGTAGGCATATTCCTACCTGAACCCGTTTTCGCACATGGTCAGTTATATGTTGCTTTCTCTCGAGTTCAAAGAGCATGTGACATTAAAGCTAAAGTTCTAAATACTTCATCGCAAGGGAAATTAGTCAAGCACTCTGAAAGTTTTTTCACTCTTAATGTGGTGAACAGGGAGATATTAGAATAAGTTTAATGACTTTATCAGTCATTGTTTGCATCACTGTTGTTTTCATATCATGTTTTTGTCGTTTTTATATCATGCCTCTGTTGTTATATCCTTTTGTTACTGTTTATTTATTAATAAATTTATATATTATTTTCATATACATTTTACTAATTTCCTTTCATCTCTCACACTTCTATTATAGAGAAAGGGCAAATAGTAATATTAAAATATTTCTGCTAATTAATTCCCTTTTAATGTGCATGAATTTCGTGCACCAGGCTACTAGTATGTATATATATATAAAAGGCTAATATGCTAAGTGTCCCACCCTCTGACTGGTCACTGTGACTTGCACTGACCATCAAGGGGCAGATGTTCAGTGCAGGAGCTGCTAAGCTGCAGTGACTTGGCAGTGGCAGTTCTCAGGTGACACACCCCAAAAGCAGAGAGGAAGGAGCCAGATTCCTCACGGGCCCATGTGATTCCAACTTTGGCCATGGGTTATGTTGTTGCTGGGGCACTGTTGGCCCCAAATCTGGTTTACTGCACATTTGCGTTTGCGTTCCACACCCTGTACCACAGCAACTTTGCAGAGTGCCCTCTCACACTCTGGGATCCCTCGGGGGATGTGGGAGAGCTGGTTTCAGCCCCATCCCTGCAGGCCAGGCCGAGGGACACCACCTGCCAGGAGGGACCCTGTTCACTCCGCAGACACCAGGAAGGGACCAAGGGAGATCGGCTCCAGGGTGTGTCCGGCCGTCTGGTCCAGTCTCACCCCACCGGCCACCTTCTAATTAATTTCCTTTCAATGTGCATGAATCTGTGCACTGGGTCACTAGTTTCAAATAAAAAGCTGGGGGTAAGGGGAAGAGAAGACAGATCATTGCCCCTTCTAGTGTGGGAGGGACCCATGGGCTACCCTGTGGCTAGTAGGTCTTCTCTGGCTGGATAGGTTGGCAGTCAGCAGTGACCAAGCTCTCTTGGGGCCCTGCAGAGCCTCCACAACTGACACCACAGCTCCATGGTGAGCCCCTTTTCCAGCACGAGGGTGCTGATGGCCGAGGCTGTAGATGCCCACTGCAGCTGCAATATGAACTTGACTTGGTTGAATGTGCAGTAAGTAGTCCACAGTAACCTGCCAGGGACCATCTGCTTTTTGTAGGGACCGGACTGGTGGAGGAAATGGGCATAGGTGAGAGAGCCCTCCACCCTGCATCCTGTACGGCTTCAGGGTGGCACCCATCTCTGCCATTCTTGGCTGGAGAAGCGGTTTCAGCCGCTCTGCCGGGCCCTGTTGCTATGGGACCCTCTCAACCCCACTGCTTTCAGGAAGCCCGATTCTGTTACAGCACCTGCTACTATCAGTCTGGGCCTCGGAGGAAAGGCCACCCCGCTCCTCAGTGACGGGCCACGCCAGTGCGCCCTCTTTGGTAAATGGATGTCCTCTGGGTGTTCTTGCAGAATCTGATGGCGGGTGGGGTTTTTGGCCCATCAGAAATGTAGAGTTTGCTGGCCAGTGTGCTGAGTGGTTAGAGAATCAGCTGAGCACTGAAGGGTCTTGGGTTTGATTCCCCATCAAGGGCACCTACCTGGTTTCAGATTTTATCCCCACCCCTAGTCTGGGTTGTGTGGGAGGCAACTAATTGATGTTTCTGTCACATCGATGTTTCTCTCTCTCCCCCTCCCCCCTCCCTTCCACTATCTCTTTAAAAAAAATCAATGGAAAAAATATCCCCACTTCTTGGGTGAGGATTTAAAAAAAAAACAAAATGACTTGCAGAGTATGTCCAGGTCAGCATGCCCTTCACCCAGCACTTGCACTCCTTCCTCCACTGCCTGTGGCAACGCCTGTATTTCTGCTTCCCTGAGCCAGGGCCATGGCTTTCTCAAAGCTTCCACACCAAGCTGGCAGTGAATTGGCACGGTTTCCTGGGGGCTCTGCCAGGTAGTAAGCCCTGTGTTACAGCAGGTGCTCCCCATTTCCTGTGAGGGGCCCTGAAGCCCTGACCCACGGTCCCTGGCACTCCCATTCCTCCTGCCTGGCACCTTGGCACGTCGTGCGGGCTTCCAGCATGCCAGCTGTCTTCTCTCGGCAGGGCCGGGACTTCCCTGCCAGGTTTCGTCATGACATTGTAAACGGTGGAAGTAGACCTTGGTGCTGAGTTCTGGCTAAGAAAGAATTCAGAGCCAAGATTCAAACTTGTGAGGGGAAATTTATTCAGCAAACAAAACAAAAGTACACTCGAAAAAGTTCCCAGCAGGGTGTGGGCCAGGGAGGGTTCCCTGCTTTCTCCCCAAGCCACCCTGTCCCAGGTCCCTGTCCTTGCCTGGAAGTCAGATGGGGCTTTTCTCCAGCTCCCTTGTTCCTCGCTGGGCAGGGGTAGGGGCAGGGGGGTCAGGAGTCGGGATGTGGGTGTTGGGGAGGGAGCGCCCATGACTAGTTACAGGCCAGAGGAGAAAAGATCAGGGGACATCTGACCTGAGGGGCGAGGGCCTGAGGACAACAGTTACTCCCATCACTTGCTCTCCTGGTTCTGCCTGTCGCTAGGTGTCCTGGGCTCTCTGCCCTGGTGACATTCAGACCTGGCCTATTGTCCTGCCCTGCCCTACTCCTGCCTGTCTGACTGCCTACCACAGCATGACCCTTGTGACCGGGCAGGTGGCCAGGAGGGAACGTGGGCCCCCAGGGGAAGGAGCAGAGACCTGTGTGTGATTTTCTTAAAAAAAATTGATTTGAGAGAGAGAGAGAGATCAATTTGTTGTTCCACTTATTTATGCATTCATTGGTTGTTTCTTGTATGTGCCCTGACCGGAGATTGAACCTGAAACGTTGAAGTTATACGAGGGCAGGCTAAATAGCCATCTCAGACGGTGATGAAAGGAAACTGAATTCATTTAAGGAAAAGGGGATGGGAGATGGGGATATGTTGTAAATGTTTCCCTCCATGTCCCACGTGGCCCTGGCTGTGAGGAGCCCTGAAGCCCTGCCCCTCGCTCCCTGGCACTCCCATTCCTCCTGCCTGGCCCCTTGGCACGTCTGCAGGCTTCCACCAGGCCAGCATGTTCAGGACCTGGAAGAGGAGCCGCACACAAATGAAAGAGAAAAGACAGGAGATAATTTGGGAATATTGGGGGGCCAGGCGGGTAAGTCCAACTCAGGAGAAAGGACTTCCACCGGTGCTCAGGCCGCACCGACCTTTTATAGTGGTAGTGGTTACCATAGTTACACTGTTCTTGTAAGTTTCACTTGTTTTGACCATAGTTACACTTCCTGTACTTCCCTCAGCCCGTTAGCTTCCCAGGTAAGATCTAGGGAATGTTATAAGGTCAAGCCTAATTATGCTAAGAGGACTGTGCCCTACAAGCTGGGACTTGTTTGTGACTTTGCCAACAGGTCAGTCCGAGGCTTAACTCTATATCGGCTCCCCACAGGGATATCCAAAGGGAAGGGCTGCTGTCCATGGCTCCCCTGGTTGCAAGTCTTGTGAGGTCCCTTCGAGGTTGGGGGATATGTGCTGTGGGGGGAGGGCACGGGCTTGCTCCTGGAGGGGGAGCGCGTACCGGGTCCTTCATCCTGAGTGTGTGTCTCTCTCTTGCAGGTGGAAATCTGAGGGGAGGGTCTTAATGGCGTCATCAGCTCTCAGGGTGCTCTTCACTGTCGTAGTCTCCACCGATTGGTTGGTGCCAGGCGGTCATTCGTCAATGTAGCTGGTCCTGAGACACTTACTTGGTTTTGCCGGTTTTCTGGGCCTGGAGCTGAACTATAACTGAGGTCTAGATATTATCTTTAGGGAGGAAAAGGTCAGGGGGTCTCAACCTCATGACCAGTGATGTGTTGGGGAGGACAGGTACCCCTGGGGGTGAGGTTCTGGTTTTCCCAGCTTGCCCCTGGCTAGGTGGGCATCAGGGGCTTTCAGCCCTGGTGAGTTTCTATACCGGCCCATGGTCCTGGCTCTCACAGAACCCACAACCCTTGCCTATCAGGGTGATGCTCTAAACAACTGAGCTACCTGGCCAGGGCCCTGTGTGTGACTTGCAGGGAAGAGGAAAGCACCGGCCTCAGAAGGGAGGAGCAGCTCATCTGCAGGGGAGGCTGGAGATCTGCCTTGAGGTTTCCGAGGGCAGCAATCAGATGTGCCCATCAGAGTGTCAGGCCCCCTCCTCCTAACCAGGACGGTGACCTTGGTGTAGTGCACGTGGTGGGGTGAGAGTGCAACCTTCACATCGAGATCCTGGCTGATCCCCTCAGCTCTGTGTGCCCTTCCGACAGGCTGCCAGGGAGGCCCTCTGATGTTGCGCTGTCTTCAGCTGGTGATTAATCACCAGCAGCTTTTCATTGTCTTTCTCTTTCTTTCTTTCTTTCTTTCTTTCTTTCTTTCTTTCTTTCTTTCTTTCTTTCTTTCTTTCTTTCTTTCTTTCTTTCTCTTTCTTTCTTTCTTTCTTTCTTTCTTTCTTTCTTTCTTTCTTTCTTTCTTTCTTTCTTTCTCTTTCTTTCCTTCCTTCCTTCCTTCCTTCCTTCCTTCCTTCCTTCCTTCCTTCCTTCCTTCCTTCCTTCTTTCTTTCTTTCTTTCTTTCTTTCTTTCTTTCTTTCTTTCTTTTTCTTTCTTTCTAGTATTTTATTTTTATTGATTTGTAGAGGAAGAGGGAGGGAGAGAGACATAGAAACATCAATGATGAGAGAGAATCATTGATCAGCTGTCTCCTACACACCCCCTGCTGGGGATCGAGCCCACAACCCGGACATGTGCCCTTGACCAGAATCAAACCTGGGACCTTTCAGTCTGCAGGCTGATGCTCTATCCACTGAGCCAACCAGCCAGGGCTCATTGTCTTTCTTAAATGCATCACTGACAGCTCCCAGGAACAGCCTTCTGAAGCCACAGATTTTTGTTCTTTTTATTTTATTTAAATACTAGAGGCCCAGAGCACAAAATTCATGCACAGGAAGGGGAAGGGGGAAGCAGTGTCCCTCAGCCTGGCCTGCGCCCTCTCGCAATCCGGAACCCCTCGGGTAGTGTCCCTAGGCCTGGCCAGTTATCAGGGTCTATTGGGGCTTTCCCTCCTCCAGCGGCCAGCAGCTGGCCCTGCCCCCGCCGCTGCCACTGCTTGCCATCTGCGTGGTGCTGCCCCCCTCTCCCACCACCGGTCGCCTCCCTCTGCGGGTGACAGGTGTGGGGTGCGATTGCTTGGCTGGCATGGGCCTCCCTCTGTGGGGCAATCGTGGGGTGATGGTGGGGCCCCTCCGAACCAATCGCATCGCACCTGCCTTGGCTGGCCTGGTGCCAGTGCATGTCATAGCGTGGTGGTCCAGGATCAAACCTACAAACCAGGTACATGCCCTTGACCGGGAATCAAACCTGTGACCCTTTGTGCACAGTCTGACGCTCTAACCACTGAGCACTGGCCAGGGCAAGAACCTGGATACGTTTGAAAGCACAGAACCAACGTAGACTCTTAGTTTTCAAGATCAGGGATGGCCCTCGTGTCAGGGGTGAGGAAGCTAAAGCATCCTGCAGCTGGAGCCTTCATCACTTACCAGGAACAAGTTCCCGCTCTTTCCATAGCCTTGGCAGGCTCTGCTTCCCAGGTACAACCAGAACGGAGCCTCCTGCGTGGCCTCCGTGAGCGGCCTCAGCCCTGTGTCCTCCCACAGCTGTCCCTGCTCCTCCCCTCTTCCAGAGGGACCTGCTCAGAGGGTCCTGAGGCAGGGAAGCGGGCAGGGAAGGCTTCAGACCTCACCACATGGGACAGAACTGGGAATCCTGCATGTCCACGCCCCTCGCCCCCGGGGCAGACGCTGTACTTACTGTCACCTGGTTTTTGCAGGGCCAGCACCTCCTTTTCCTTGGCAGGTGACCCCTCCGGAGACTGCACCTCAGGACCCTGAGGAGGTGACCCTGAGGGTTCTGCCCCTGCCACACGGGTTCCCACACTGGGGCAGGGGGAGGTTGTTTCACACCTTCATGAAAGGGTCTGCACGCAGCCCTCCATCTGCAAAGCAGCAGGCGCAGCACCAGCTGAAGGCACAGGGGAAAGAAAGGGCCGCAGGCAAATTCGTCCCACGCGTGAGGAGTGCCTGCCGGCCGGCCCTCAACTCCCGGGTGAGTTCAGCCACTAGCCTGGACCAAGGTCACAGGCAACCACCGCTTCGCATATTTCAGCAGCTTTACAGCCACCTTGCTACTTCTGTCACAGGACAGCGAAAAGCAAGAAAATTTCCAGGGCAGGAGGAATAGGGAAACTGAGACAAAATTACACAAGGCCGAGCAGTTAGGCAGCCTGCAACCTGCTTGTAGATAGCAAGCCCGTATCTTCCCCCAGCCAGGGAGCTTGAGAGCGAACGGTTGTCTCCCCAAAGAATGCTGGAGGGGAGGGGGAGGGGAGGGGGAGAAGGAAGGAACCTTCATGCAACTGGAGAGTACACAGCTTAAAGCGCCCTGAAACTAACAGACGGGGTGGGGCGGGGAGGCGGGAGGACGAGGGCAGTCTTATCTCATCCCACTGTTTGAACAGAGATGCCAGCAGTTTCGGGATTTAATTGCCAGGTGCTTCTCATAAATTCTGGGGAAGCCATAACAAAGTAAAAGGGAGAGAGAGCTTCAGGGTTAACCTGTACCAGGAGATCTAGCAGAGGAATTTAAAATCTATGCAGTGGTTCTCAACCTTCTGGCCCTTTAAATACAGTTCCTCATGTTCTGACCCAACCATAAAATTATTTTCATTGCTGCTTCATAACTGTAAAGTTGCTACTGTTATGAATTGTCATGTAAAATCTGATATGCAGGATGGTCTTAGGCGACCCCTGTGAAAGGGTCGTTCAACCACCAAAGGGGTCGCGACCCACAGGTTGAGAACCGCTGATCTATAGACAGAAGGGTATATAACCCTTGGAATGCCCACCAGACTTGCTTGGGCAAACTCGTTGGGAAAGCCCATCTGAGTTCCAGCTCAGATATAGTTTAGTAGATTTGTTTGCCTTGTTTCTTTAATAAATGCTTATTTTGCCAAAACCGGTTTGGCTCAGTGGATAGAGCGTCGGCCTGTGGACTGAAAGGTCCCGGGTTCGATTCCGGTCAAGGGCATGTACCTGGGTTGCGGGCACATCCCCAGTAGGAGATGTGCAGGAGGCAGCTGGTCGATGTTTCTCATCGATGTTTCTGACTATCTCCCTTCCTCTCTGTAAAAAATCAATAAAATATATATAAAAAATAAATGCTTATTTTAAAAAAGAAATTGCCTTTATCACAACGAAATTATCTGGAGTCACTCATTTGAATTCATTCCTATGAGCATGAGAAGAATCAAGGTGGGATCCAGCCGGCGTGGCTCAGTGGTTGAGGGTCAATCTATGAACCAGGAGGTCACAGTTCGATTCCCGGTCAGGGCACATGCCTGGGTTGTGGACTCGATCCCCAGTAGGGGGCATGCAGGAGGCGGCCCATCAATGATTCTCTCATGACTGGATGTTTCTCTCTCCTCCTCTCCCTTCCTCTCTGAAATCAATAAAAATATACTAAAGAGAGAAAAGAAGAATCGAGCGAGCGGGGACAGCCCTCTCCCTGTGCCTCCGGGCTCTCAGATACGCCTCTCTGGTGCCTGGAACCCTTTCAGGCCTCCATCAGCTGGCGGCCTTCAGGCTGCTCTTTAGAAACAATTGTCAATTACAGTTGACATTCAGTCGTATTTTATATGAGTTTCAGGTGTTCCGGCTGCATTGGAAGCGGCTGCTGACGGCAGGAGTGGCCCTGCCACCCTGTCTTCCCGTGGGCATCTCCTGCTGGGGCCGTAATGCCCTTTGTGCTTTAAATCGAACACTCGTGTCAGCAGCTGCCAGCTGTGCTGTCTCAGCACTCCTCCCTCCTGTTTACAGGCTCTTCCTTTGGGGAACTGGTCCTCCACGCGGCTGGTGACTGCTCTTTCCCCAGCTCTGCCTGGCTCCGGTCCAGCCCTGGCCCAGCCACCTGTCTCCCTCAAGGGGCCTGCCCTGCCCACCGCGTCTGAAGATGCCCTGGCCTCCCCTCACCCTCGCAGCGCCCTCTTCCCACTCTGCTTGAGTTCCTTCCAGCACTCACCACTCTCAAATCATCTTGTTCACCTGCTTGTGACGTTCCCCCGCAAGAGCCTGCAGGGTCCAGGCAAAGGACCTTGCCCTCCATCTCCTGCTGTGTCTACTCTCAGGGCAATACCTGGGCACAGCAGCTGCTCCACAAACATGTGCCAGTAAACTGTCCCTGGGGGAGCCTCCCCGAGCCGGCGGGTGACCTGTGACAGACCCAGGATGACAGCAGACAGACCCAGGATGGCAGCGGACAGACAGACCCAGGATGGCAGCAGACTCCCCGGATGGCAGCAGACAGACCCCGGATGGTGGCAGACAGACAGACAGACCCAGGATGGTGGCAGACAGACAGACAGACCCAGGATGGCAGGCAGACAGACCCCGAATGGCGGCGGTCGGACAGACCCAGGATGGTGTCAGAGCTTGGGAACCTCCTGGCCTTACCCCGGGGCCTGGCTGTTCAGTGCCGCCTTTGACTATGGGAGCTACAGTGGTAACCTGGGTTGAGCCTGGGACAGGGAATTTTTGGTTTTATTAGCCAGATTTCTTTTTATCGGCTTGTAATATAAGAAGCCCAAGTTTAAACCTCCTTTTTAAAATAAGTGTATGGTATCTCATACTGCACTTACTTAACCGACCCTCTGGCAGCCATGGAGACTGCCCCAGGTTTTTGCAGCTGTAAGGCCTGTGCTATAATCTTTCTCTGCAGCCATAATATATGCAAGGATGGCTTCTCAGAATTGGAATTGCTGGATTGGACAGATGGCATGAACATTTTAAGGAACCTGATACCTTTTATAAATGTTCTTCCCACAGAAAGCTGTACCGCAGCCTGCGTCCGCACACTGCAGCCAGCCGGTTCGCCTCGGTTAACCTGGCGGCAGAGCAAGCTCCCTCTGTTCTCGTTTGCACTTCTTTGATTACTGGGGAGAGTGAACTTCCCTGAGACCCAACAATATTGACATCAGGCCAATTAACAATCCTTTAATAGCCTTTATTTTATTCACTTAATCTTTATTGCTAAAAGTATTACAATGTCCCCTTTCCCCCCATCAATCCCCTCCAGCCCAGCTTTGCCCCCTACCCCAGGCCCTCACCACCCCACTGTCTGCGTCCGTGAGTTACGCATATATGCATACAAGTTCTTTGGTTGATTACCTTCCCCCCACCCCTCGCCTTTCCTCGGAAATTCCACACTGTTCCATGCTTCCATGTCATCAGTTATTAGATCCCACATCTGAGTGCGATCATGTGATACTTGTCTTTCTCTGACTGGCTTATTTTACTTAGCGTGATGCTCTCCAGGTCCCTCCATGCTGTCTCAAAGGGTAAGAGATCCTTCTTTTTTACTGCTGCATAGTATTCCATGGTGTAAATGCACCACAGCTTTTTTATCCACTCATCTGCTGCTGGGCTGTTTCCAGATCTTAGCTACTGTAAATTGTGCTGCTATGAACATAGGGGTGCATACATTCTTTCTGATGGGTGTTTTGGAATTCTTAGGATATATTCCTACAAGTGGGATCACTGGGTCAAATGGAGTTCCATATTTAATTTTTTTAATAAGTTACTTTAAAAAATATATATTTTATTGATTTTTTACAGAGAGGAAGAGAGAGGGATAGAGAGCTAGAAACATTGATGAGAGAGAAGCATCAATCAGCTGTCTCCTGCACACCCCCTATTGGGGATGTGCCTGCAACCAAGGTACATGCTCTTGACGGGAATCGAACCTGGGACCCTTCAGTCCACAGGCCGACGCTCTATCCACTGAGCCAAACAGGCTAGGGCCATATTTAATTTTTTGAGGAAACTCCACAATGTTTTCCATAGTGGCTGCACTAATCAGTCTGCATTCCCACCAGCAGTGCACAGGGTTCCCTAGAATGGCCTTTAAATGTTCAAGTGAGTGCGTCTCCTGCTTTAAGGCCAGAAGCTTAGGAATGCTAAGCTGTGCGAGGAAGGCACGTTGGAAGCCGAGACAGGCTGAGCCCGAGGACTCCTGGCTGTCAGCCACGGTGGGAAGGCCGAGGGGAAGTTCTTGAAGGAAGTTTAAAGCTGCTCCAGTGAACACACAGATGGTAAGAAAGTGAAACCCTTATTGCGAATGTGGAAAAGTTTAGTGGTCCTGATGGCTCAAACCAGCCACAAGCCAGGGGTGGGGAATGCCTGCCCTGCCAAGGCGTGAGGGGTGAGTTCATGAAATGTTTGACCCAACACAGCAGGCTCACTTCTAAGTTGGTAACTGCCTGTGGCCCACAAGTGTTATAAATACCCAAATGGCCGTTGGCAGAAAATAGGCTCATCCTCCTTACGCCAGAGCCTAACCCGGAGCCAGGCCCAGCTCTGTGAAGGCCGAGAGTTGAGAAGCTGAAGAAAACTTGAAGCAGCAGGTTTGAGAGGACTGACTCCAATTTGGGAAAAAATTCTGCTCTGAGTCTAACGCTATCAAACAGCATCACGTTACAGAGAAGTCATTCAGGAGAGGGAGAGGCCATCTGAGCAGATAACTTCACCGTCGTCTTATTTTGAAGAACTGCCACCCTGATCAGTCAACAGTGAGGCAAAAACTGTCGCCAGCAGAAAGATTATGACATTTTTTAGCAATAAAGCATTTTTAAATTAAACACATTGCTTTTTAAATTTATTATTATTTTAAAATATATTTTATTAATGTCAGAGAGGGAGAGGGAGAGAGCGATAGAAACATCAATGATGAGAATCATTGACTGGCTGCCTCCTGCACACTCCCTACTGGGGACTGACCCTGCAACCCAGGCATGTGCCCCTTGGCTGGAATGGAACCTGAGACCCTTCAGTCCGCAGGCCGACGCTTTATCCATTGAGCCAAACCAGCTAGCACTAATTTATTATTTTTACAATATATTTTTATTGATTTGAGAGGGAGAGGGGGAGATAGAAGCATCAGTTCCAGCCCTGCCTAGGAATGGAACCGTGACCTCCTGGTTGATAGGTCGATGCTCAACCACTGAGCCATGCCGGCTGGGCTGTTTCGTTTGTTTTTGTTTTTAAGACATAATGTGACTGTACACTTAGACTATAGTATAGTTTACGTAAGCATAACTTTCATGTGCACTGGGAAACCAAAAAATTCATGTGACTGTTGTACGGAGTTAATTTTATTGAGGTAGTCTAGAACCAAACCTGCAACATCTATAATGTATGGTTGTAAAACACTTGAACTATTAAGACCTAAAGTATCTGGCTCTAGCTGGTTTTGCTCAGTGGATAGAGTGTCAGCCCAAGGACTGAAGGGTCCTGGGTTCGATTCTGGTCAAGGGAACCTTCGTTGCAGGTTCCCCAGCCCTGGTGGGGGTGCAGGAGGCAACTAATCGATGTGTCTCTCACATTGATGTTTCTCTCTGTCTCTTCCTCTCCCTTCCGCTCTCTCTAAAAATCAATGGAAAAATATCATCAGGTGAGAATTAAGAAAAAAAAAATAGAAAAAGAAAGAAAGAAAAGACTGGTCCAACAGTTAGAGCAGAGTAAAGGCTAGGGAAATCCTAGGACATGCAGAATACGGACCCTGAGACTGACAGTTAAACAGCAGTTTGTGCCCACCTGGTAAACCCTATAACCAAGAGCACTTAAGAGTAAGTGGTTTGTGCCTGGCCAGTGTGGTTGAGGGTTAACTCATGAACCAAGAGGTCCCAGGTTCAATTCCTGGCCAGGGCACATGCCTGGGTTGTGGGCTTGATCCCCAGTAGGGGGCATGCAGGAGGCAGCCAATCGATGTTTCTCTCATTAATCTTTCCATCTATCTCCCTTTCTCTCTTTTTTTTAAAATAAAACTTTATTGTTCAGATTATTACATTTGTTCCTCTTTTTTCCCCCCATAACTCCCCTCCTCCCAGTTCCCGCCCCACCCTCCGCCCTCACTTCCCACCCACTGTCCTCATCCATAGGTGCACGATTTTTGTCCAGTCTCTTTCCGCATCTCCCACATCCCTTTCCCCCACAAGAATAGTCAGTCCATTCCCTTTCTATGTCCCTGATTCTATTATGATCACCAGATTATTTATTCACTTGATTCTTAGATTCACTTGTTGATAGATGCATGTTTGTTGTTCATAATTTGTATCTTTACCTTTTTCTTCTTCTTCCTCTTCTTAAAGGATACCTTTCAGCATTTCATATAATACTGGTTTGGTGGTGATGAACTCCTTTAACTTTTCCTTATCTGTGAAGCTCTTTATCTGACCTTCAGTTCTGAATGATAGCTTTGCTGGATAAAGTAATCTTGGTTGTAGGTTCTTGGTATTCATCACTTTGAATATTTCTTGCCATTCCCTTCTGGCCTGCAAAGTTTCTGTTGAGAAATCAGCTGACAGTCGTATGGGGACTCCCTTGTAGGTAACTGAGTTTCTTTCTCTTGCTGCTTTTAAGAGTCTCTCTTTGTCTTTTGCTCTTGGCATTTTAATTATGATGTGTCTTGGTGTGGTCCTCTTTGGATTCCTTTTGCTTGGGGTTCTCTGTGCTTCCTGGACCTGTAAGTCTATTTCTTTCACCAGGTCCCCACCTGTCATTATTTCTGTCATTATTTCTTCAAATAGGTTTTCAATATCTTGCTCTCTCTCATCTTCTGGCACCCCTATAATTCTGATGTTGGTACGCTTGAAGCTGTCCCAGAGGCTCCTTACACTATCTTCGTATTTTCAGATTCTTTTTTCATTTTGCTTTTCCAGTTGGGTGTTTTTTGCTTCTTCGCATCTCGAATCTTTGACTTGATTCTTATGCTCCTCTGGTCTGCTGTTGGGTGTCTGTATAATATTCTTTATTTCAGTCAGTGTATGCTTAATTTCTAGTTGGTTCTTTATCACAACATGGAGGGTCTCATTAGATTTCTTGAGGATCTCACAACATTTATCGGCGGTCTCACCAGTCTTTTCGAAGGCCTTACTAAGTTTATCGGCAGCTTCTAGACAGTTCTTGAGAGACCTTAAAAGTATGGTTTTGAGCTCTATATCTTCCATTTCTGACATTTCCGTCCTGTTTCTTTGTCTCCGCATTTTTTTATCTTTTCTTGGTGCACCCCCGAGTGGTATTTGTTCAAAGTCTTGTTGTAGTTAAGCCTTGATTGATGTCGGGAATACCTGGGGTGATTTGACCTCCAGGCTAACTGGCTATGAGCGTCAGCTGTGTCTGCAGTGGGAGAGCTTCTGTGCTGGATCTCTAGGGCGGTGCTAATCTAGCCTTTGCCTGAGGCTATCCGGCAGATGGCTCTGCAGGGCTTGGGCGGGGCGGGTCCCCGGGGATCTACAGGGCGGGCCAAGCTAGCAGTTATGGCTGCTCTCAGTTCCATCCCAGCAACCGCTGCAAACCTCAGAGAGAAAGCTGCCTTCGGGTTCCGACCGAAGCAGACAGTCCCGCTTCTCCTGTTTGAGTCTGGGCCTCTAGAGACTCGCCCGGATCTGGAGCTCAGAGTCTGAAGCTCCCTCCCGATTGTAAACAACAACCGCGCCCTCCGTGCTGCCAGCCCGCTCCACGCGCACTCCGCACCTGAGAATTTCACTTCAGCACTGCGCCTCCTCTGGGTCTGGGTATGATATTCTCTTTCCTCCTAGTTGTAGAATTTCCACTCAGCCAGCCTCCCTGTGGTTCTGGATGATGTCCGTTCTGTCTTTTAGGTGTAATTTGAATTGGTTGTTCAGGGCAGCAATCTCTGGCGTTAACCTATGCCGCCATCTTGGTTCGGTCTCTCCCTTTCTCTCTTAAAAAAAAAAAAAAAGTACATGGTTTGCACTTCTCCTCCCCAACCAGAGGGTAAATAGCTTAAATCCTCTCCACAGGGAGACAGATACAGAAATCCAATTACGGACACATTATGCGCATAAGGCTGATGAATATTCTATCAATCCATTCCGAAGACCTCCCCTAAGTGCCTAGCCTTTAAACCCCTGAAAACGAAGGTCCCAGTGGGCCCTAACCCTTTCCTCCTCCTTCCCTCACAGGCACATACACCCTCGTCTCTAAGGGACGCCATGAAGCTTGCAATCAGGGGAGCAATGGGCAGCTTATCCAGGGCCAACCCCCTGCACCTGTCCGTCTCCAAGGCCCCCTTTTCTCTGACTTCCCAGCCCAGGTTCTGCTGCTGCTTCTAGGCCCTGCCTTGTTTCACTCTCCTAGTTATATTTTGCTTTAATCAATTCTTGTTTGCTTTTCTACACTTTTTTTTAAATATATTTTATTGATTTTTTACAGAGAGGAAGGATAGAGAGTTAGAAACATCAATGAGAGAGAAACATCGATCAGCTGCCTCCTGCACATCTACTGGGGATGTGCCCGCAACCCAGGTACATGCCCTTGACCGGAATCGAACCTGGGACCTTTCAGTCCCCAGGCTGACGCTCTATCCACTGAGCCAAACCAGTTTCGGCCTGCTTTTCTACACTTTGTCTCTTAATTGAAATCTTTCCCTCAAGAAGGTAAGAATGGAGGTCTTCCCTCACAATAGACATGAAGACATGGGAGAGCCCGAGTGACGTCAGTTCTAATTTCATATCTACCTTCAAACACCAGAAGTTACTCTGAGGTAAACCAAACCAAACCCCCGCCCCTATGCTCAGTAAGAAAACAGTAAAATCACAAAAGGAAACCAGCTACCCAACAAAGCAGTCACGGCCCGCACCACACGGCCCACCCTGCAGGCACTGCCATGTTAAGTCAATACACAGGCAGTTTCCATACTAGCAAAATACTTTTATTATTTTATAATGATAAAACGAGAGCCAGGATTTCTTTTTGGTGTATACCAAAGTTAAGGGAAGTAGAAGAATAAGGGGATTAATAGGATTTTTATGTACTTTGATGACAATAAAAAGTTAATACCAATTGTTTGTCATAAAACTTATCATAGCTCCCCAGAACACATATATAAAGACTCATAGTTTAAAAATCTATAAAAGTAAAAAATATACAGTCAGAAGCTCTAACACTTATTCCATCTTTAATATAAAATTGTAAACATTTATTTACACAAAGCAAATGTGTTTAACAAAAGTCCGAGCACCCTTTTGAGTCATGGCTCCTGGAAGATGGGGGGAGGGGGTTTGCACTGCAGCGGGGTCCTCTCCTCCCCAACTACCCAAAAACCAGGTTCATAAATAAAGCCGCGGGCAGCTCCCTGGGAGGACCCCAAGCATCACATTTTATTGCTCTGACACTACAGCAGGGAGAAGCCTGCTGTCTATCTAGGTGGCCCAGGACTAAGGCTGGGCAGCCCTCCCTGGAGGGAGGGGGAGTGCCCTGGGGACAGAGGTGAGCAGCAGCCGGAGGGAGACCAGAGAGGAACGAGGGCCCATTGGCCTTTACCCACTATTTTTGGTAGAAAACCTGCTGAAGTCACCCTCCCCCCCTTCAGACTGGGGAACTAACTCAGAGGGCGGAGTCTTCACTGGCTCTGATTCACTCATTCCCTTCTTCAAAAGCTAAACTCAGCATCAGGGAAAGGCAGGGAGGGCAGTGAAAGGGGAAATGGCCCAACAACACCATTTGTGGTGAAAAATGGCTATTAGAGAAGAGGATCTGAGGGTCCAAGTACCCCCAGCAAGGCACGGCTGGTGCAAATCATTACCATATGTGTACAACCCCCAACCCTTCATCCCGGCCACTCAGGCTGGTCGCACGAATCTGTTCCTTGGTCAGTTCTTTACGCAGGACGCTCCTTGAATGAACCATTTGGAGATTCCAGGGCAATGGAGCTGCGGTTTCTCGAGACCACTCTGCATACAGCCACTCCTCCATGGACCGCTTTCTGTCCATCCTGTGAAAGGTCGCACCCTGTGCTGACCACTTTGCTTTATTAAACCAAAGTGCCCTCTCCACCTTCATTTTCCACAAGCAGCCCACTCTTAGCTTAGTCAAGTCCATTCATTCATAGACCTTACGGAGAAATCCCCCTGAATCTTTAGAAAGGACGTGTTAGTGTTATAAAGCAATTACCTTTAAAAGTGCAATCATCTGACGTGGCAGTGGCAAGAGTAAGAACACGTGGAGTTCAGGGCCTCCCTACAGAACAGGGCACGCCTTTCGCCTTTCACCCTCCTTCCCCAAAGCGTTCCTACTGGGGAGGGACACCGTCTCCCCGCAATGCTGGGTCTCCCTAAGGAACTGCAATGACTCTTTCCCCCTCCCATCTAGTAAACTGTTGCCTTAAGAAGGTTTTCCAGTTGGGCTGGAGAAAAAGGAAGGGCAAGTGGGGTGAAGGAAAGACATCTGTGCACAACTCAACAATGATCACCTTCTAACACATTAAATATACACTGTCAGAGAAACTAACTGCAGAAGGTGGGAAGGTACAACAGAAGGGGACACAGGAATCCTAAACATCCCACTCGCGTTGAGCCCGGGGCCTGCTGCCAGGCATGGGAGGATGATTCCTCCACAGGGTCCCCAGAAGCACGCGCTCTGGGGGAGGGGCCCTGCCATCTCGCAGCATCCTGAGCCCCTGGCGCCTGCGGCCACAGACTTACTTACGGAAAAGATTTCCAGTGACACTCCCCGACCAAGAGCAAGAATAAAAAAGGCTCTTCCAAGGAAGCCCTAGGTTTCCAATGCCACCCAATCAACTCAAACCACCACCTATTCTGCTTTCAACTTTAAAAAATTTCATCTTTTACTATGCTACAAATTGCAAGTAATTCTGCTATATAGTTTCAACAAAAACTTGTCCCCAGCATTAGGGCAAGTGGAGAAATCTTGGATTAAGCCAACATGACGGCACAGATTTTTATAAGCCTGACGTTGTGGGGTTTCACTGCTATAACTGTCGTTTTTTGGTCATTTGAGTAGAAAACCACCTGTAGAACCCTGTCCTGCTGTCCCAACACCAGGTAATGACGCCAGCAGATGGCCTGGGGCCAGCCCACAGACCACACCGCTGGGTTGGAGGAGGGGCTCTGCAGATCCTGGCCAGGTGGGGCCTCAGCCTCTACCAACCCAGCACACCGGGCTGTGAGCTTTTGGTCCAAATAGTTGCTCATTGTTGAATATGAGAACAAAAATACAGTATGTATGAACACTGAAAACATCATAAATCCTCCCATTACTGAGGCCCCAAAAGGTCGTCCAAATCGTTCATCCACTCTTCCGAAGTCCTGTTCTTCAGCAGGGAGTCGATCAGATCGGCGTCCCCAGCCATGCTGGACAGCCCGCTGCCACCCGGCTGCCCGCTATAGGCAAAGGGCAGCTCCTGGCCCGAAGTCCGCACAGGGTAGGTTTGGGTGCAGTGCAGCCCTGCCCGGCCACCCATGGGTGGGGCAGGGCTCTGGCTGAAGGCCCCCAGGTCAGGCCCACCAGGGCTCAGGCCTGGCAAGCCCTGTTGTGAGGCTCCCTGGGGAGGTGCTGGGGCAGGGGCACTGGTCCTCTGCTGCGCACTCACGGGAGTCAACATGGGCCCCGCTGCAGCTGCTGAGCTCATGGGGGCCATGGGCCTGCTGGGCATCGTCTGGGAGAACTGAGAGCTGGACATTTTCAGGTGGGCCTGCTGCATGTGGAAACTGGAGGCTGCCGTGAAAGGGCTTATGGTGTTGCTTCCTGGGGTCTGGCCATTCAGGTTCGGCATTCCCTGATGTTGCCAGGAAGGATTCTGGCCTCCCATGGCTGCCGACACCCTTGGGACCTGTGGCTTAGTTAAACCAGAGTTCAGGGTCCCCTTATTGTGCTGCTGGGAGAGGCCAGAGCTCCCCAGAGAGTTCTGTCCATAGGCAGCGGAGACTGAGGTGTTCTGGCCCATGTTGGTCTGCCGTGGAATGTGGGCATGTCCATTGGTGGCCTGTGGTGGGGGCTGGGCAACTATCTGGGTTATGCCAGAGGCCATGCCATAGAGGCTGCCCTGCGGCATGCTCTGGGAGCCACTGAACTGAACGACACCCCGATCCTGCTGGCCTGAGTTGGAGGAGAGAGAGGAACCTGACGAGTGTCCAGGGCCCATTGGCATCAGATTCCCGGCCTGAGGGAATCCTCGAGGACAGCTGGAGTTCGACGGACCCAAGTTGTTCATGCCAGGCACGGTGGCAGAAGACCCTGAAAGACAGAGAAGATTCTGTCAATCAAGTTGGCATTTATTGGCCACCACAGAGGAGACACCTCCATGGCCCGAGGTGCAGCTGCCAGCCTATGGGCACGCACAGCAGGATCAGAAACCCAGTGGGACCTCAAGGAAGAGAGCCTTGGCCAAGGGGCAGGTCTGCAGCAATGAGGGGATAAGACAGGTGCAGAGGAAGGGCAGAGTGAGGAGAGAGAAGCCAGTGGACGTGACTGGCTCACCCTCCGAGGCCCACCAAGCTCTGCTCTGTGCAGGCCCTATGCTGGGCACTGGGAGCTCCAAGGATCCACCTCAGGACCTGCCTTTGGGAGGTGAGGACTCCATGTGCTGTGACAGGGTTACAAGAAAGGCCAGGCAGTGGGCTGTGGGAGCACAGGGGGTGAAAGCTCAATGCCTGGGAGACTTGGGGACGGCTTCAGAGAGATGGTGACGAATATGTTGGATTTTAAAAGGGTAGACATGCCCGAGTGGTGTTGCTCAGTGGTTGAGTGTCAACATATGAATCAGGCCCTAGCTGGTTTAGCTCAGTGGATAGAGCGTCGGCCTGCGGACTGAAGGGTCCTGGGTTCGATTCTGGCCAAGGGCATGTACCTTGGTTGCGGGCACATCCCCAGTGGGAGGTGTGCAGGAGGCGGTTGGTCGATGTTTCTCTCTCATCGATATTTCTAACTCTCTATCCCTCTCCCTTCCTCTCTGTAAAAAATCAATAAAATATATTTAAAAAAAAAACCACAAAACTTTGAAAAATAAAATAAAATAAAATATGAATCAGGAGACTGCAGTTCTATTCCCAGTCAGGGCACATGCCCGGGTTGGGGGATTTGATCCCCAGTAGGGGGTGTGCAGAAGGCTGCCGATCACTGATTCTTTCTCATCACTGATGTTTCTCTCTCCCTCCCTCTCCCTTCCTCTCTGAAATCAATAAAAATTGTTTAAAAAGTTCTACTGCTAAGCAAAGTAAATACTCATCTATTTTAAAAAAAAGGGTAGACAGAAGTTTAGCAGTTTGGAGAAACAGTATTCTAGGTACAGAGAAGAGTGTATGCAAAGGTACGACGTTATGAAAGGCAGTCTGTGTGGGGAAGTCTGTGGCTGGGCTGTGGCAAAAATATCCAGCTGGTTAGAGACAAAACTGAAGAGACAGCCACAGCCAGATTCGGAAGAGCTGTGGCTGCCATGGGAAGGGCAGGGCTGCAAAGCCAAAAGGTAACTGGATTGTGACTGTGGTTTAGACCCTGCTGGGCAGCTGTTAAAATCACTTAGGTGAGGGGTGCACACAAATGTGTCCCCCGCCCCCCCCGGGTGACAGGGAGAATGCTTGAGCTTATTCTTCACACCAGACGCTCAGGGAACAGAGCAGTCTAGACGGCAGTCAGCAGGCATTTACAGAGCACGTGCTCTGTGGTGGCGCTGTCCTGAGGAGACAGCAAGCAATGTGACAGACAGGCTCTGTCCTTTGTCCTCAGGGAGCTTGCTGTCGGGACCTAAGCAATGGATTCATGGTGACAACACTAACTGAGGCGGGTTTTTGTGGGCAGGAGAGCGACTGTTCAGGGGTCGGCCTTACCTGAGCACCTTGTTGCTCCTCGCTCTCTCCGCCTGCACCTAACTAAAAACTGGGTGGAGGAGGAAAGTCTATTTCACTCCCACTGACAGCCCACAACAACAGATGGGATGAAGGCAGGAAAGCTAAGACCCAGGCTTCTGCGATGCCTGCTGACCTCAACTCCTCAGTCCTGGTCAGCATGCACATGAAACTCCCCTGGGCTCTTCCAGAATGCACAGCTGTGCTCAGTTTCTCCGGGACACAATAGTGAGAGTCACTGACCAAGAAAAGGACGGGTTTTGAAGACATTCCAAGAAGAGCAGACCACATTTCCTTGCATCTGTCAACTGGCATCTCTATGTATTTCTAGAGTGACAGCCTGAGCAGTGGCAGCCAGGTCCCCTTGCACATCTGACACTTGACAGCTGAGACCCCTCAGAGTGCTTCCTTCCTTTCCCGGTCAGCTGTCCAGGGCTGATGCTGCCACTTGTGTCACCAAAGTGAGCAGAAAGGAAAAAAGCAGCAGAGCCCACAGAAGTGCATTAAGTGTCTCCTTATCTGGAAACTTGGAGAGGTCATTTTGCTGAAGCAAAGAACTTTCTTAAGAATTACAGAAATGGTGCCAGAAGATGGTTTGACTTTGGATGGTGGGCACACAGTGCAATATCTAGGTAACATATCATAGAAATGTACACCTGACACCTATATGATCCTATAAACTAATGTCACCCCAATATCCTATATAATAAAAAAAAGCCTATTATGCTAAGTGTCCAGTCATCTATTCAACCAAAGTGTAATATGCTAATGATATGCTAAGGCCACGCGACCGCTTGCTATGACATGCACTGACCACCAGGGGAAGACGCTCAGCTTGCTGCTGGAGTTGACCCATCAGGACTGAGTGAGATGGGCCAGACATGCCCTGGAGCCCTCCTGTGGTCCCTCCCCGGCCCGATCGTGCACCAGTGGGGTCCCTTGGCTTGGCCTGCACCTCTTGCAATCCGGGACTCCTTGGGGGATGACGGAGAGCCAGTTTCAGCCCGATCCCCCAGGCCACTCCCCTCGGGAGGGTGCCAGACACAGGGCTCACAGCTGACAAGCGCTGCTTTGGCAGCGCCAGCCTCTCCTGATCGGGACTGATTGGGCACGAGCCCACAGCAGGCGCAGTGGGGCCAGGATGAGCGGGAGGAGCAGGTAGGAGCTGTAGGCGGCGTTGGACTGTGGGTTTCGGCCCGATCCCCGCAGGCTACCCAGAGGGGGTCCCACACGTGCACAAATTTGTGCACTGGGCCTCTAGTATTAATAAAATTCAAAGAATTACAGAAACCATTTCCTATTGATATCTTCCAACTAGACATGATTTTGCTTCAAAAGATTGTATAGCCAGGGACACAGCCAAAGTACTTAGCTGAAGTGGTCTGCCTCTCTGACCCTCTTCTGGCCTGCAGGGTGACTAGAAAGCAGGCTCCGTAGGCAGACTGAAGTTTATATGAGCACCTAGCAGAAAGCTAGGCAGACAGCAGGAACTCAGCACGAGTGGAAGAGACCACCTGCTCTGGGCATGCCTACCTTCCCCTGCCCCACTCCATTACCCAGATGCCCCCTCACCTGTGAACTGCCCAACTTGCTGTGGGAAGGTGCTCTGTGTCGGGTCTTGGTACTGGGGTGGTGGGCGGGTCAAATGGCGCTGAAACTGCTGTTTCTCCTAGAAAATTCCAAGAACAGAACAAAGACCCACATAAAAGAAAAACAGTGTTAGATGAGAGAAAAGAAAACTGTCCAGGCTTGTTGCTCACAGACAGACTCCTGAGGACTATTTCATATAATGCTCACAATCTCATTTTGGGGATTTTTAATAAACACTGAAGCCTAGCCGGTTTTCTCAGTGATTAGAGCACTGACCCACAGACTGAAGCGTCACGGGTTCAATTCCAGTCAAAGGCATATATCTCAGTTGCAGGCTCGATTCCCTGGTGGGGCTCATGTAGGAGGCAACCAATCAATATGCCTCTCTCACATCGATGTTTCTCTCTCTCTGTCTCTCCCCCTCTCTTCCACTCTCTCTGGAAAAATCAATGGGCAAAAAATATCCTCAGATGAGGATTAAAAACAAACAAGCAAACAAACAAACAAACAAAATCACTCTGAAGCACAAGGATGGGGCTGAGCTAAGGAGCAATAATTTAAAAAAGGAAAGGTGAGTTTTTAAAAAAGGAGGGCAGATCAGGAAGATACAGATCGAAAAAGCCAGATGGTATACCACTGCACATTCACTAGATGGCTAGAATAAAAAAGACAAGTGTGGGGAAGATGTGGAGAAACCAGCACCTTCATGCACTCTGTGGGCATGTAAAATGGTATAGCTACTTTGTAGAACAGTCTGGCAATTCTTCAAAAGGTAAACACAAGAGTTACCATAGGACCCAGCAATTCCACCCTTAGATATACACTCAGAGAGCTGAAAACCTATGTCCACAAAAAGTTCAGGAAACAACCCAACTGTACCAACAGATAAAATGATCCATAAAATATGACATATTCATACAACAAAATATTATTCAGTCATAAAAAGCAGGAAAATAATGATACATGCTACAACAAGGTTGAACCTTGAATCCTCTTACATGAAATATTCACAAATAGGAAAAACTATAGAGACAGAAAGTAGATTAGTGGTTGCCTAGGCCTGGAAGATGGGGGAAATAACTTTTTTTAAAATATAGTTTTTATTGATTAAGGTATTACATATGTGTCCTTATCCCCACATTATCCCCCCCCACCCCCCCGCTCATGCCCTCACCCCCCCGGCCCCCCCGTTGTCCATGTCCATTGGTTAGGCCTATATGCTTGCATATAAGTCCTTTGGTTGATTTCTCCCACTTACCCCCACCCTCCCCTACCTTCCCTCCAAGGCCCAACAGTCCAATCAATTCCTCTCTGTTTCTGGATCAGTCCTTGTTCAGGAAATAACTTTTTTTTTTTTTAATATATTTTATTGATTTTTTACAGAGAGGAAGGGAGAGAGATAGAGAGTCAGAAACATCGATGAGAGAGAAACATCAATCAGCTGCCTCTTGCACATCTCCTACTGGGGATGTGCCCGCAACCCAGGTACATGCCCTTGACCGAAATCGAACCTGGAACCTTTCAGTCCGCAGGCCGACGCTCTATCCACTGAGCCAAACCGGTTTCGGCAGGAAATAACTTTTAATGAATTTAGGGTTTAGGGTTTCTTTTTAAAAAAATATATTATTATTGCCCTAGCTGGTTTGGCTCAGTGGATAGAGTGCCAGCCTGCAAACTGAAAGGTCCCAGGTTCGATTCCGGTCAAGGGCACATGCCTGGGTTGTGAGCTTGATTCCCAGTGGGGGACTTGCAGGAGGCAGCCAATCAATGATTCTCTCTCATCATGGATGTTTCTATCTCTCTGTCCCTCATCCTTCCTCTCTGAAATCAATCAAATTATACTTAAAAATATATTTTGAAAAAAAAATAAAAAATATATTATTATTGATTTCAAAGAGGAAGGGAGAGGGAGAGAAAGATAGAAACATCAGTGATGAGAGAGAATTATTGATTGGCTGCCTCCTGCACACCCCACAACCCCGGCACATGCCCTGATCAGGAATCACACCATGATCTCTTGGTTTATAGGTTGATGCTCAACCATTGAGCCATGCCAGCTGGGTAGGTAGTGATCATTGCATAACTCTGAATATACTAAAAACTATGGAATTATTCACTTTAAATGGGTTACTTGTGTGTCATGTATAAAGCTGTTATTTAAAAAACAGCAGAACCGAGGTAGTGGTGTGGGTTTCAAAGTCATTCTCAATCAACTTGAACTACTGGATGGCTAGTTCTTCTCTTATGTTCTTTTTTTTTTTTTTAAATCCTCATCCGAGCATATTTTTCCATTTATTTTTAGAGAGTGGAAGGAAGGAGGAGGGAGAGAGAGAGAGAAAAAAACATTGACTGGCTGACTCCTGCACATGCCCCGACCAGGGCCAGGGAGGAAACTGCAACCAAGGTACGTGCCCTTGACTGGGAATCGAATCTGCAACGCTTTGATCTGTGGGCTGATGTTCTAACCATTGAACAACCCAGCCAGGGCTTAAGTCTTAAAGATGTAATTTAAAATCCTGAAAACCTTGGCACCTTCACACTTTACTTGGTGACCAAGTGGATGAACTGTAGGACTTAGAGGGAGCTTGTTGGTCCTGACTCTACAACCCTAGGACCTCAGGCAGGTCTTCACTTCCCTGCTTCACACTCTTGACCTATCACAAACTCTACATTTACAACCAAGCTTGGCCCACAGTAAACTGACGGATTGGGAAGCTCAGTGCATTGGCAGCTGCCAACAAAGGATATGAAAAACTGTCCCAAACACATATAGTTTTAGCCACAGATTCTGCCTTCATTAATCCCCACTAAATGACATAAAAGCTGCTCCTGACACAGGTCACCACAGTCTGAGAAATGCCACTCACAGAAAGGGGTTTAAAAGGGCAAAGCACTCTAATACCAAACATGCACCGAGCACATTCACATGGCACCCCGCTGAGCTCGTGGCCACTGCAGTGCCTTGGGAGGCAGGATGAGATGTGGGGGAGAGGCGGGGACGAGGACGGTTTTCTCCCACTTTTCTTTACCTGCTCTGCCAGAAGGTGCTGCTGCCTTTGCAAAAACTGCTGTTGGTGCAAATGCTTTTGCTGCTGCTCCCTCTGTTTTTGTTGATCCAAAAGCAACTGATGCTGCTTCATTACAGCTGCCTGCTGCTGGCCACTGAGATAGGGGGTGCTGCTGTGAGTGCTGGCCACTGACACAGTGGGCGGCTGGGTCCCCACGCTGGAGGCCTGGGCTGGCAAAGGGACGTTGGGAGGGTTCTGCTCCTGTCAACACAGAGAAGGAGGTTCCCAAGTCAGGTGGGACACTAAAGTCTGTAAGCCCTGATCAGGACAGAGGAGCTCCATCCGATGTGAGCCTAGCTCCCTGCAGATGACTATAGTGCAGCAACCCTATAGGGCTGGGCCGGAGACCAAGATAGCAAACACCCGAGTCTCCAGGCCCAGTAATGCACAGTTACTAGCAGCTTGCTAGCTTTGCTTCCTATGATTTGCCAGGGGCAAGGGTGTGATTTTACACTTAAGCTCATAGGTTTGCAATAGCTTCTGTAAGCAAGGATAGCTTATATATCTTTACTCACCGGGATGCACAAGTGCAGGTGGGCCCCAAGGAGGAGCACTCAGAGGGGCTTTGGGTGAGGAAGACATGCCATATTCTGGGTTTGCAAACCTTAGGTTACTGGTGATGGGGCTGTCCCTGAACTGCCCGAAATTGTTTTGTCTGCCCACTTGTATACAACATTTTTCTGGGAAGAGACTGCTTGGATTTTGTCAAATACTTATGCTTAAAAAATACTAAGTATTGATGAGAACTTTAATGAATATTTTCAATTAATACATGGACCAAAAGTGAAAGTCATGTCAAAGGTTATCACAATATTATTGCAACATCATTACTTACATTTTAAAATTAAGAGGGGAAATTTAACTCAAAAAAGGAAAAAGGCAAAAAGCAATTATTATTTAGACAAGTTCAACTTCTTGAGCTCCTTTCTAGTCCTTATTCATTTGTATACTTAATCTGTATAAGATTCTAATCTTAGAGCAGACAGATTCTGATGTAATTTCCTCACCCCAATCTGCAGAAGCTCACGGGCTACAAAACGCTTTGTGAGGTGCAAAGTGCTACTAAAATGGCAGTCATCACTGTCCCATTCTTTCTTTTTTAAAAAGATATATATTTTATTGATTTTTCACAGAGAGGAAGGGAGAAGGATAGTTAGAAACACCGATGAGAGAGAAACATCGATCAGCTGCCTCCTGCACACCCGCCACTGGGGATGTGCCCACAACCAAGGTACATGCCCTTGCCTGGAATCGAACTTGGGACCCTTGAGTCCGCAGGCCAACGCTCTATCCACTGAGCCAAACCGGTTAGGGCGCCACTCTTTCTTAAGGTTGCTGCTTGCTAGTGGCTATGCAGCAGTTTAATGGCTGACATAAGTGGAAGTTTCAACATTTACACATGCATGCTCCTGCTGAAAGATGCTTAAACTGCTTCTAGTTTTGGGCTATCAGATATAAACATGCAATGGATATCTGGTAGATAACTTTCTCTTTTGGGGGGATTATTTTTTGCAGGTTTATAATGTGCCAATGCTTATGAATATTTTTATGGCTTATGAAAAATACATAATGACAAAACTACTTCCCAAAAGCACTGTGCCCAGTGAGCATGTCAATCTGTTACCAGCTACAAATACACAAAGGCACACATAAAAGTCTTCACTGCAGGCTTGCTTACAGTAGTGAAGAACAGGAGACAACGCACGTTACACAACTATTGTCACACAACTGTTAAAAAGTTTCAATGGGTCCGATGTGCAGATGTGGAAAATAGCCCAGGACACACTGTGGAGTGAGCAAAGGAAGTGTGCGCAACCTGTCTTGGAGGAAGCCAGGGACATCTGTTCCTGTCTGAGGTCCAGCCATCAGAAGGCTCCCAGAGAGGAGGCATCTTAGAACATAGCTGAGCAGAGCAGAAACGTAAATCGTGACCATGACAGCACTGGCACATGACCATCCTCCCCCACAGAGCCAGGTGGTTCTGCTAGGCTTGTGCATAAGGACTAAAGAACCATGGAACTCAGAGATGTTAGAAAGCAGCACTCACCTAAAAGGTTATAAGCTTACTAAAACTTAATAAATATTTTGAACAAAGAGATCTGAAAAGTGGTTAAAAAGAAGCCTCTAAGAAGCACATTAAAGGTGAACTTTACCTGCAAAATCCAGCCACAAATTACCTTGTGTAGCATAAAAGAAACACAAGACTAAGTGCAGGTGATGCCTCAAAAATGTGTATAGTTAAAACCAAAGGAATTCTACCCTACTTTTGTTTATTAAGACTCAACCCAAGCCTGGCCAGGGCACATGCCCAGGTTGTGGAGCCAATCGCCAGTGGGAGTTGTGCAGGAGACAGCCAATCAATGATTGCTCTCATCATTGATGTTTCTATCTCTCTGTCCCTCTCCCTTCCTCTCTGAAATCAATAAAAAAATATATTTTAAAAAAAATATAAAAAGACTCAACCTAGGTTTGCTTGATCAATTTTCACTCCCAAGGAGTCTAAGTGATAGGGGAGAGGGCATGTAATAGGAATAGGATCACAGTTGTTTAATGATTATTCACCTTACTGACTATAGATAAGAGGTTTTCTTACAGACCCTGGGAAATGAGGATGTGCTGCAAGAAGAAAAACAGAGCTGTAAAAAGATGAGACACCTTAGGGCCCAGATGGGGCCATTGCTCAGGAAAGAAAATGCATTTTGAGAACAGACAAAGGACAGGATGAGATTTGATTTTGTTGCTCTGCCTGGACCCTGGCCCCTCTCCGGGAATTTGCCTCAGGAATGCTGACCATTCTCTAGTCCCAGGAATTGGCAGGAGCTGGGTTTTAACACCACTGAAAATTAACTACCTTGTCATGGGATTTTAAGACCTGGAAGGAGACACATGGACCACAGACCCTGCAGCCCTTATCCTGCCCTTTCCCCTTGGCATGCATCTTTCTTCCTTACCTATACTAATAAAAGAGTAATATGCTAATTAGACCGGGAGACCTTCTGGAGGTCCTTTCAGGCAAAGCCATGGTGGTGGGGACGAGGCAGAGGTGGTTAGGAGCGATCAGGCCAGGAGGGAAGGGCAGTTGGGGGCCATGAGGCCGGCAGGGGAGGGCAGTTGGGGGTGATCAGGCTGGGGGGGTGGGGAATTGGGGGTGAGCAGGCCAACAGGCAGAGTGGTTAGGGGCGATCTGGCAGGCAGGTAGGTGAGCGGTTAGGAGTCAACGGTCCCGGATTGCAAGAGGGAGGTCCAACCCCGAGGGGTCCCAGCCAGACTGGAGAGGGTGCAGGCTGGGCTGAGGGACCAACCCCCCCCCCCCCGCCCCCCACATGAATTTTGTGCACTGGGCCACTAATCCCTATATAATCAGCCGGCTGGTAGGAGGGGTTAGAGAATTTACAGGGTGACCTGCTGCTCTCTCCATACTGCCGGCATTGTATGATTCAACCCTGTCTCTGCTTAATTTGGCTCAAGTAGTGACAGGCGGCCTGGACCCATCTGGTGTCCAGGATCAAAAGGACAACCGCAGTGGCTCCCTCCCTCCTTCTCTTTGCTCCCCAGGGACCTGGTAACTACAGGGATGCAGAGTAAGAGAGCAAAGCCACAGGCTCACCTGGCTGGGTGGAACCAGAGATCGGAAAGGCATATTTCCCGGCTTTGGTTTCATCAGAAACAAAGAGTTCTGCTCATTGCTCAGATGAGGGAGCTGCTGGGGAAGATAAGCCATCAGGGATGTCTTGCTCTGACCAACCCCAGGGCTGCCTTGCCCACAGTCCGCTTTGTAATGAGAAAGGGGCTTGGTGTTGCCATAGTCCAGCATCGACCCTTGGTTAGTCATGGTGTTCTGGCTCAAGTTACTTGGTGGCTGGTGACTCAGCAGGTTTCCATGGCTGGGCTGGAGGTAGGGGCCTCCGGGACGAGGGGCGCTCTTGTTCACATTGGGCATCATGAGCAGTTTGGAGTTGGTGAACTCTTGCTTGTAGCTGGGAGGGCTGGCAGGCTTCTCCATGGTGTAAGGAACATTTAAGGGACTGTGGGAGGAGCCCGTCTGCTGCCAGGTGGACATCTGGCCTGGTGCTGGTGCTGGGGCAGGCTGCTGTGAATTCTGGAGCATCTGCTCACGTTTCTGCTTGGCGGCGATCTGCTGGAGCTGGTGGGCAGAGGACAGCTCTGAGGCCACTCCTGGGCCCTGGCTAGGCAACACCACACTGGAGATGGCTCTTTGTGCATTCTGGGCCTGGGCTGATGCCGGCATCAGGTTGGGACTGGGATTTTCTGCCCTGGGCTGACCAGAGGTGTGGAACAGAGGCTGAGAGCCCCCTAGGCTGGATGAATCTGTGCTCACAGGCCCAGATGAAGGACCCATAAAGGTCTGTCCTACAGACCCAGTCCTCACTTGTGGAGAACCTAAATGTTCTTGTTCAAAGGCTGCTGGAGAGAATTCTGTCTTAATATTAATGTCCTGTGCCAAGGGGGGCTGTGTGGCAGAACCAGAGGACTCTGGGTCCTTCTTCTCCTCAAAATCCTCAGTGAACAGATCCTTCATGTCTTCATCGGGCACCGACCTGTTCAGCTCCTCGATGAGCTCCTTCCACTCCTGCTCGTTCAGGTTGAGGTCAGGCATGAGGTTGCTTTGGGATATGGAGCCTCCGGCCCCTGTGATCATGCAAGGCAGATCATCGACGGGCTCCTGCTTCAGCTCTTTATTCAGGCTCAGAGGAAATGACTCACTGGGGTTGCTGCCTCCATTCAGGTGGAGGTGCGAGTCTGCCAGGCACTTCTTGTTCATGGAGTCCAGTCCCAGCGAGTGCTTCCCACTGGCCTGCAGGGCCTCTGCACCTGGCTCCTCAGGCTGACTGAGGGGGGAGGCTGGAGGCAGGCCATTGGAAGAGACACTTACTCCCATGGGAGCCTCCCGGCGGGTCTTCTTGTGCCCAGAAAAGAGGTCTCCATAGCCATTCTGCTGACCGCCATTCTGTGGGGAGGTGGTACTATCGAGACTCCTCTTCACAGTGTCATGGAGATGCTAAAAAACATGGAGAAGAGTGATTATGTGCACAGCAACATGTAAAAGGCCCTCTGCTTCTCAGGGTGACTCAACTAGGGCCCTGCGGCCCTGCCGTGCTCTCCTAATGATTTTGCCTAGCCAGTTTACACTCCCCACTCTGGGAACCCCTCCTCCCATTTCTGGGTCCTGGGGCCTCGCCTGAGTCAGGACCACTAACTCAGCTGTGAGAAAGCAACCCAGTTAGTCGATGGGTCAATCCCTGGACTTTTGCAGGACACAAGCTTGATGCTGCTCAGTTGTTCAGGGTGAGAGTGTGCCCAACAGTGGAACAGAGGAGAAAGAGCCAGAGGATACATACATATTCTGAGGGCATCATGTGAGTCTGGATCTAATTATACCAGAGACCAGCCATTGCCCAGCCCTACACTGGCCTTTCCACCTATGGGAACAAACACATCCCTTCTTGTGTTTAAGCTGTTTGGCTAGGACAGGGGCCCTGGCAGCACAGCCTCTTCCTCAGGCTTGGTGCGGGCTGGCCACCAGCACAGGCTCCACCTTGTTGCACGGGCCAGTGCTAATGCCCTTCCCCGCCTTTCCAGAGCTTTGCTCAGCCCCATCCCTTTTCTCCCACTTTTCTCCCACTCTCCTCCCTGCCAACCATGAGCATCTTCTAATCCCCTGCACCCAGTCACCAGCCTTCACAAACCCTATGTCTTATCAAGACCATCTGGTCACAGATGGGTCTATCTGCACTGATAGTTTTGCTTCCCCATATCCTCAACTAAATTCATTCAACTACCGTATTTGCCGGCGTATAAGACGATTTTTTGGCCCTGAAAAATATGCCTCCAAGTGGGGGGTCGTCTTATACGCCAGGTACACTTCAGATAGACTGCCCATAGTGCTTGCCCCGTGCCATAGTGGCCTCCCGATGCCCGCCCACTTCATTCCACATACCGTTCAGGCATCAGCAGCACTGCTGGGTGTATGCTCGGCTGTTATGCGATTTTGCTGTTATGCGATTTTACCACACTCGCAAAATCGCACACAGCCGACCATATACCCAGTATGATAGCGCAAAATCGTGAATCGCGATACCATACTGGGTGTATGGTTGGCTGTGTGCGATTTTGCGAGTGTGGTAAATTCGGGTTACCGTATATTTCTTTACATATGCATTGAAGATTCGCGATTTTGCGCTATCATGGTGCCTGTTAGAATGTTGAAGAGCTCGCACTTGCGCACTAGTGAGGTCCCAGGGAGATGCTGATGCAAGGGTGGACCAGACTGCTATAGTGACAGGGCGGGCAAACAGGGAGCAGGGACCAATCAAATCAGGCTTTGTATACAGCCAACAGCCAACCACAATACTGCCCCATTGTACAGTACAGCATAGAAAATGTCGACCAGTCAAACCCCTATCATCCCTATCATGGCACCAAGATGTCCTTGATGAACTTTTAATATCAGATGATGAAGAGGAGTTTGAAGGCTTTTAAGGTGAAACTGTCACGCCAGCAAACTTGCTAGGAACTTGCCCGGCACTTGCTCTCTCCCTCTATTTGTTATCTTACTTCTATCATTGACAGTCCCTCTAGGTTGTGGGCTGCTTGCCTGTGTTCCTGAGAAGCATCTACGGTACCAGTCTATAGAGTGTGTTTTCTTTAGTGAATTACAGGTATGTTTACCGGTAATAAACTTGCACTGTTTTATGTATATGTTTGATTACATACAGCCTTGTGACAGTTTTCCTGCATGTCATAAGCATTTGAATATAAATTAAAATGTTAAAATCAAATCTGATATTGTTTTACCTTTTATTTGGTGTGTGGAAGGTGTGCGGAAGAGGGGGTAGTCTTATATGGCGAGTATATAACAAACTCTGTATTTTGAGTGGAAATGTTAGGGGGTCGTCTTATACGCCCAGTCGTCTTATACGCCGGCAAATAACGGTACTCATTTATAAAGAGTCTGCCTGTGCCAGGAACAAGTGCTATGGACTATCAGACAAATAGGGTGGTCCCCTCTCCTCATGGGCTCCCAGTCTTCTAGGATATAGGACATGCAGGGACATGGCTACAGAATAAGATGAATGGCTTATGCAAGCAGAAGAGCTGTAAGCCCTCTGACAATGCAGGGGCTGGAATTTCAGGAAGTAGGATGAGGAGGAGAGAAGGTAGTAAGTGACTTCCTACTATTTCCCCAGTCTCATTTTCAGCTGTCAGGACAGGACTCTTCCACTAACAGAGGTGCCTAAACTTAGCCTCTAAACACTGGCTGCTCCTTTACTATGTTTACTCTTGTTACATTTTTGTCCTTCACCCCCCACCCTACCTAATTCCATGGTTCCTTCCCACTGACTATACTGAGCTATTTACAAAGTTCCAAATAACAAATTTCACTATTATCTTTAAACAGATTTCAGAGGAGTCAGACAGTAGGATGTGCTGTTGTTTCCCAGCTGCAGAGAAGGGCCATAATGACCTACCACATCTGCCCTAGGAGAGAGTGCAGGAGTATCGTAACCTGGGTTCCTATCCAAGGCAACACCGTGGACACCAGCTCTTAGCAGCAAAATACTCACTAGGCACTAATGCACAAGGAGTAAGAAAAAAAGAAGGGCAATTTTCTAAATCTACGAATCCCCATTCTAATGCTCCCATTCCTTCCCCCCCCACCCCCCCTCAATTCAAGATTTTCTTTATTTCTTAACTGTTAAAGCCAATTGTATATTGCTCTAAAATCCCGGCTGAGTACTTCTTTAAATTGATATCTATGTACTTAAATTAGCTCCGAAAAACCTAGTAATGTTTGATAAATGAAACTGTAGGGAAGAGTAAGAAAACATGATTCTAAGACCAAATCTCAAGCATGCAGCCAAACCCTCTGTTTACATTGTTTTCACTTTACTTTTTTTGTAGTTTCCTCTGCTTCATGCTGCCACCTAGTGGTGAGAGGGGGAAAGAAGCCATACTCCTAAAATGGAGCCTTTATAAGATCCATTGTTTGAAAAGTTTCCTTTGGGGATGGTAAATTTATACTCATTTAATCTGTCAGAAGGAAATCAAAACGGGTTGTTAATTTTTCTTGAATTTTTATTCTATTGTTTTCTTTTTTTAAAATATATTTTTATTGATTTCAGTGAGGAAGGGAGAGGGAGAGAGAGAGACATCAATGATGAGAATCATTGATTGGCTGCCTCCTGCACGTTGCCTACTAGGGATCAAGCCCGCAACCAGGCATGTGTCCTTGACCGGAATTCAACCCAGGACCCTTCAGTCTGCAGGCTGATGCTTTTATTCACTGAGCCAAACCAGCTAGGGCTAGTTTTCTTTATGAAAAATCATTTGTTCCTCAGTGTTGTGTTTGGGCTGTCGGTAAACCTGCTCAGTTTTCCATTTTCCCAAGGAGGAAGATGGAAACCTAAAAGGTCAAGGCGCTTGATGAGTCAGCTGGTTGCCCCAGATTAGAAACAGAATCCTTTTTTGCCCTAACAATTATAAAAGCTACCACTCCTTCTTTCAATATCCACATGCAAACAGATGCAGACAAGTTCCAAAGCAACAACTTAATTTTGCAATACGAATTGCATTTACCCAAAGGAAACACCAGGCCATTGTCTCAACCCCTCTCAGAACTTGACTGCAATGATGCAGATGGACAGAAAGGGAGAGGGAAGGCGGTGACCTGGCGGATTTTTAAGCCGTGTGCAGATGCAGGAGTGCCTGAGATGTGCAGGGCACTGCAGAGGCAAGGCGAGTGAACAACAGAGCCTCCTCTCCAGGAATTCCTAAGAGATGGGAAAATGTCCTGAGCAGATTACATAAGAACGAACACAGTAATCACTTGTAAGGACATGGCCGGCATGTAAGAGGGATTCAAAGAGGATTCTGGGAGCAGCACGGAGTGAGTCAGAGCTTCAAACTATAAGACAAAAAGCATTTGTACATGGCTGGCATGTACAAATGCACATGCCTGCTTCAGCATAATGTGGTATTTCTGGGTGCTCAGCTCAGAGGTTCCTGTCTTAACTATCAAGTGGTCTCCGGGGGAGGCCACTCCCCTGCACAGGGCTCCAGGAGGGTCCAGTTCTGGGATGAAACCATCTGGTGCTTGTTTCCTTCACAAGGGGTTTTGCTGAAGAATGCTGCATGCCTGACAGTACACTGGAGGCCCCACATGCTCACCCAGCCAGGCTTGCAGCAATGAACCCTGAAGGCTTGACTCCCACCCTCGCCTGTGCCACCCACCATCTTCTATTCTGAAAGAGGGGCCCCCACATATCAATGCTGCTCCCAGCCAAGCTGGAGTTGCCACACGTTGTGGACATTAAATCAACATCCTGACACCCTGCTTGACCTACTAGGCTTACATAACAGTCCTCTACTTCCTCTCTTCCACCATCCACCACTGAAATTCCAGTGTGCTCTGTAGCCAAACTCCCCCTAATGAGAACCCCTATCCTCTTTCACTCCGAGTTAACGAACAGAGGCAGCTGGTGAAGACAAGGTGGCTCTCTCATCCATGCTCCTTACATGCTGTCAGCCACGAAGGGCAGCCACCAGTGCTCCCTGCCCCTTCTTATAGGCATTCACGTTCCCTCCTCCTTCCTCTTCTGTCATCCTCCTATCAGCCATATGCCCCCGCTCCCCAGCTGCATGTTAGTCCAAAACCACGTGGCTTCTACCCTCTGGAACTGACTGGATGTTGGATGTGGGCGAAGAAAGGGAGGGTTTAGGAGGACTGCTTTCTCCAAGGCCAGAATGACCTTCATGATGTTAAACGCAGCCTACATTTTTAGTCTTTCCCTCCCCCTTTCTGTCCATCTGCCTCTTAATAATTCTCTCCATCTTTAAAGCTCTTTCCTTATATTTCTTTACATTATCTTTCTTTCTCTTCTACTTTTATGGTTGTTTCTTCTCAGACTCATTTAAGGAAGGTGTAGGTCTCCCTTTCAAGTAAATATCAGAGACCGCTCCTCTCTTCACTATGCACACACTACCACTGACCTCACCCATTCCTGTCCTCAAATTCCTATCACTGAACTCACACCCAGAATAAACCCAGCTCCCTAGGGGCCGAGTGCCGGCCCACCAGCCCGCCTGCCCCTCTGGCCTATTTCATGGGCCTCCCCATGGTGCCCCCCCCCCCCCCCCCCCCCGCACTGGCCTTCTTTCAGTTCCTCCAATGCACCTGCTCATCCTGCCTCAGAGCCTTTGCCGAGAATTAATGTTTGTTTGCTTGTTTATCCTCGCCTGAGGGTATTTTTTCCACTAACTGTTTTAGAAAGTGAAAGGGAGGAGGGAGGGGAGGGAAGAGAAGAGAGGAAAGGGAAACATCCATGTGAGAGAGGCACATCTTTGCCTCCCGCACACACCCTGACCAGGGCTGGGGATCAAACCTGCAATCCAGGTATGAACCCTCGACTGGGAATCAAACCCGAGACCCTTCAGTTGTGTGGGCCACTGCCCACCACCAGCCAGGGCCAGAATACCTTTTTGCTTTATCTTCTCAGGGCTAGCTCCTCTCTTCAGGATCATTCTCTGAATACCTACCTACTCCTTCCCCACAGTCACTCTCTATCCTATTTTCTTGTGAATCCCCCCACCAGAGGCACTCATTTGAATGGGCATGGCTCCCCCAATTAGAATGAAAAGCAGTTACCCCAGTCCCTAGAACAGTGCCTAGCACTCCATAAATATTTGTGAATGAATGTGTTATCTCTAACCTAACCACGTTTAAGAGCTCCAGACTCCTGTCTGTCCAACTACCTACCCAGTGTGCTCTACCAGGGGGTACACAGATACCTAAGGCTAAATCTGTACAAACCTGAAGCAGTGTCTCCCTAGTCCTATTTGCCTTTCCTCCATTCCTGCCTCGGACAATGTCATGACTATCGACCCAGGAAAGCAAACTGGAAACCAGGGAGCCACTCTTGCCCTTCCTCCTCTAGTCTCTGCACCCAGTCAGTATCCTACCCCTGTTGAGTCCACCTCCTTAGCATTTCTTGAATCCACATGCTTCTCTCCTTTCCCTAGCACCAATTTAACTGACTGGAATTATTCTAACCTTGTCTAAAGCTAGTCTACCTTCATCTGTGTTCCACATTATGGTCACAGAGTTCATGCTGAAGGGCAAATCTGATCCACCTGCTCCTGCCTAAAGCACTTCCATGGCACCTTGTTGCCCGCAGGTCTTATGGTTCTGAGCTTAGCTCTGCCGTCCTGACTCTGGCACTAGTGTAACTCCCTACCAACTCTCCAACCACACCAGTGGTGTGGCTCATTGGAACTCCTCAAAATACAGGCCAAAATGGAGAAAATCATATCTTTTTAAGGTAACAATGGTTAACTATTGGAAATGTCAACCTAACACCATGCTGGCTTTTCCTTTGCTCCTGAGTTCTTCTAGCACACTGCACACACACTCAGGATCCTCAGGAACCCTGTGTAGGAGAAGATCCCCGTTAGGTAAAGTGAGTCTATTTTTATGTAACTTTCAAGGTTTCAATGATTTGAGGAAAAATCCTGAAAATCCAAGTCAAGTAGCAACTTTAATAAGACACGGATTTGGGACAAGTCCTGACTTCCCAGTGTGCCTTGCTGAGCACTTTGCACCTGTACTTACTGTTCCCCAATGTGTTTCAGAAACTTAGTCCACCTACAAAGGCACCCTAAGGCTGGGTGCCATTGCTCTTGTTTTATAGCTGATGGATATCAGAGACTCCATGAGATTTTCTGAGGATTGAGGAGGATCTGCTGCTGATGCCCACAGCCCTGCCCGCCCCTGGTCAGACTGAGGTGAGGCTCCTTTTAATCCCACTTCCACCTGGGAAGCTAAAAGAGGATTCTGGGAGCAGCACGGAGTGAGTCAGAGCTTCAAACTATAAGACAAAAAGCACCTCCCCTAGCACAAAGAGCTCATCAAGGTGTCCTTAGCAGAAAAACAGGCTGTGTTATGAGGAAACCCCCAATACCAGTGTCACAAACATTTCTTTGTAAACTATTTAAAGAAAAATTATCACAGATCTATAATCTGCTACTATAGAGTCCCCTTTTAAAGACATGATTTATCTTACTAGTTTGGTACCTAAATGATTTAGGAGCATGGGGAGCACTAAAGAGATCTGCAAGCACTAGTGCTTGCCAGTGAATCGCCTATAAGGATATACCAAAAATAGTGTATTCCTGAGAACTGCCTTTTCCAGAAAACTTTAGTTTGGTGCCTAGACATTTTACTATCACCTTTTAAAACTTTTTGTTTTTAAAGAATTATAGATTCATGCTCTGGCCATGTAGCTCAGCTGGTTAAGGTGTTGTCCCATGCACCAAAAAAAAAAAAAAAAGAAAAAAAAAAAAAAGGCACACTAATAAAAGACAAAGATGCTAATTGACCGTACCTTCGCTACATCCAACCCACGCCCACCAGCCCATCAGAGCAACGATATGCAAATTAACCCAACCAAGATGGCGGCCAGCAGCCACGGAGCTGGAGCAAGCAGGAGGCTTGGTTGCCCCGGCAATGGAGGAAGCCAATCTTCCTGCCTGCCCTGGCTGGCTGTGGCCTCCACAAAAGGCAATAAAGTTTCAATTATAGAAGCTAAATAAATCCCAGATACCTGCTTCTAGCCAGCCTCCACTGGGAGCTTGGGTGCAAACAGCCATCAGCCCCTCACCCAGGCTGGCCAGGCACACCAGCAGGACCCCATCCTCCCTGAAGGGTGTGTGGCCAGCATGAAAAGGGCCCTCAGCACCTCATCCAGGCTGGCCAGACACCCCAGCGGAACCCCCACCCTGATCCGGGACACCCTTCAGGGCCAGCCGGCCCCCATCCATGCACCAGGCTTCTATCCTAGCTAATAAAAGAGAAACATGGTAATTGGCATATGACCGCTACCCTTCCCATTGGCTAATCAGCGAGATATGCAAATTAACTGCCAACCAAGATGGCGGCCGGCAGCCAGGCAGCTTGAAACTAACACGAGGCTTGCTTGCTTCAGTGACGGAGGAAACCAATGTTCCCCGCCTGCCTTGCTGGCCTCTGAGCCTGCAGTTTAAAAAACATTGTAACAAATATAGAAGCTAAACAAAACACCAGAAACCTGCTTTCAGCACTAACCCGGGATCTCAGAGCTGGAATTGATACAGAGTTTTGATTATAGGACCGAAACAAACCAGATACCTGCTTTCAGCAGCGGATGCCTAAGAGCTGGAGCCTCAGAGCTAAAGCTGGCCCAGAATAAAAAAAGAAAAAGAAAAAAGCAGTTGGGAGTTTAAGTCCCAGCCTGAAAACAGCCCTCAGCCCCTCACCCAGACTGGCCAGGCACTCCAGTGGGGACCCCCACCCTGATCGTCCTGCGGCTCTGTGTGTGACAGGGTGCAGCGCCCCAATCCCCCTTCCCCCCACAGGCCCTGCTCTGTGTGTGATGGGGTAGAGCCATAACCTCCCCATCGGCCCTGCCCTGAGTGTGAGAGTGGCAGCACCCCAACCACCTGATCGGACCTGCTCTGTGGGTGCTAGAGGGCGGCGCCCCAACCCCCTGATCCGCCCTGCCCTGAGTGTGACAGGGGGCGGTGCCCCAACTCCCCTATCGGCCCTACTCTGCGAGTGACAGGGGGGAGCTCCCCAACCCCGATTGACCCTGCTCTGTGCGTGACAGGGTACGGAGCCCCAACGCCCCTGATGGGCCCTGCTCTGTGCGTGACAGGGGGTGGCGCCACAACCTCCCCATCAACCCTGCCTTGAGTGTGACAGGGGGCGGTGCCCCAACCCCCCATCGGCCCTACCCTGAGCGTGACTGAGGGTGGCATCGCAACCTCCCAATCTGCCCTGCTCTGTGCATGACAGGGGGCGGCGCCCCAACTTCCCAATCGTCCCTGCTCTGGCCCGACCAGGGGCTGCACCTAGGGATTGGGCCTGCCCTCTGCCACCCGGTAGCAGGTCATTATCTCCCGAGGGGTCCCAGACTGCGAGAGGGCACAGGCCGGGCTGAGGGACCCCCCATGCTCCCCGAGTGTACAAATTTTTGTGCACTGGGCCTCTAGTCCTATATAGTAAAAGGGTAATATGCAAATTGACCCTAACAGCAGAGCGACTGGGAATCACTGGTCACTATGACACACACTGACCACCAGGGGGCAGACGCCCAATGCAGAAGCTGCGCCCTGGTGGTCAGTGTGCTCCCACAAGGGAAGCTCTGCTCAGCCACGAGCCAGGCTGACGGCTGCTAGTACAGCGGTGGTGGTGGGCGCCTCTCCTGCCTCTTCAGCAGCACTAAGGATGTCCGATTGCAGCTAGGCCTGCTCCCCACTGGCAACTGGACATCCCTTGAGGGCTCCTGGGCTGCCAGCTTATGCCCAATCCCCCGGGGAGCGGGCCTAAGCCAGCAGGTGGTCATCCTCTGAGGGGTCCCAGACTGCGAGAGGGCACAGGCCAGGCTGAGGGACCCTCCCGAGTGCACAAATTTTGTGTGCCGGGCCTCTAGTAAGATAAATAAAGGTTGTAGGTTCAATTCTAGGCACATACCTAGGTTGTGGGTTGCATCTCCAGTTTGGCATGTACAGGAGGCAACTGGTTGATGTTTTTCTCTCTTTCTCTCCCTTCCTCTCTCTAAAATAAATGGAACACTTCCTTAGGTAAGGAAAAAAAAAGAATTATAGATTCATAGGAAGTTGCAAAGAGATTACAGAGAGGTCTCCTGTTACTCTTCACCCAGTTTTCCTCAATGGCTGTATTTTACATAATTACAGCACCTTATCAACTGGGAAGACCACAGTTGGTGTCACTGGAGCATGTAACTCACATTTTTTTTTAAAAAAAAAACATTTTACTGATGTTTTACAGAGAGGAGGGGAGAGGGATAGAGAGTTAGAAACATTGATGAGAGAGAAACATTGGTCAGCTGCCTCCCACACACTCCCTACTGAGGATGTGCCTGCAACCAAGGTACATGCCCTTGACCAGAATCAAACCTGGGACACTTCAGTTCTCAGGCCGATGCTCTATCCACTGAGCCAAACTTATCAGGGCTGTAACTCACGTTTTTTTAAATAAAAAGCTTGGCCATGTGTTTTACACAATCTCTTCCTATCCTATCTAATAATAGACAAACATTGACCATACCTTCACTACGCTTCCCATTGGCTAATCAGAGTGATATGCAAATTAAATGCCAACAAAGATGGCGGTTAATTTGCATACGTAGGCTCCAAGCCGGGAGGGAAGTCCTGTGTTTATGTCTCCCGTCAGGCCCCAGCAGCCCCAAGCCCTGCCACCTCAGTGCTGGGGCTGCTGGGGCTGCTGGGGGCTGGATTGGAGACACAAAAACACAGGGGAGCCCGGCACCCAGCAGCCCCAAGCCACTCCAGCGGGCCTATCACGGACCCAGCCAGGAGCCGCGGGGCCAAGCAGCGAGGCACAACCCACCCACTCCTGCCGGCTGATTGTGGCAGTGTGGACGGACCGGGCAGGGCCATGGGGGGTGAGCAGGAAGGCATGACCTGCCCACTCCGGCAGGCCAATGCAGCCTCGCCTCTCTGCCACCACTGCCTCCACAGCTGCAGTGCCCTGGGCTCCGCTCAAGGAGGGGCTGGGGGCATGGGGTTTACTAAACTTTTCTGGAGCTGCTCCCCACACCCCAGCCCTTACCCCAGAACCACACTGCCCACAGCAAGGCGCCTGGCAGCTTCCTGACAGGTGGGCAGCAGGAGAGCCAAGTAGAGCGGGGCCCACGGAAGGGCGAGCCGTGGGAGCCAAGCTCCCGGGGGTCCAAGGAGAGAGCCTGAAGGTAGAGGAACCTTCGGCAAAGCAGCCGCCAGGAGCCGCGGCCATGGGGTCTGCAGGCGGCCATGGGGTCTGCAGGCGCGCGGACAGGCCTCAACCTGATGGGCGATACTGGGCAAGCGCCATGGCTTCGGCGAAGCGGCTGGCCAGGAGGCGGGTGGCCCAAGGGACGCAGAGCGGCGCCAAGGTGGGGTGCCCTGGAAAGGGCTCAGGCCTGGGCAGGATGCTGGTGGGCGGGGATCTGAGAGCAAGGCTCTGTAGTGGCCCCAGTAGGCGGGAAACAAGAGGCGATGACCGCAGGCGTGGAAGGACGCCCGGGAGGAGGGGCGCAGACTCGCAGCCCTGAGGCGGGGGTGGGGGGACGGCGCCACCTCAGTGGAGGAGCTCCGCAGCACTGCTGGGTACCCCACTGCGGCGGTTTGGTGAAGCTCCCGGCGCTGACCGGGCCTTGCCGCGGCCTCAACACTTGAGAGGCCAGGACTCCTGCTCCCACCTTGGCCCAAAAACAAGCCTGCGCCCGCCCCGCCCCATGGGGGTGCACACTTGCACGGTCAGTGCAAGCCTACCACCTGCTCCCCAGAAGGGGGGGCAGTAAAGAATGGGGTGGGGGCGGGGGAGAGGAAAGAATGTGGAGCATCCATGATGAAGGGGAGCTGGAGAATGAGGCTTGTAAGCCTCACGGGGAGGTTTGTTCTGTTTGCCCCACGGCTGTCCCTTAGGAAAAGTGGAGAGCATGGCTGTGAGGGCTCCCTGCGCGAGGAGTCCAGTTCCATAGCCAACTGGAATTGGCCTCAGTTTCCTGCTCTGTAAAATGTGTTAAGCGTGTCCCAGTGCCTTCACTGAGCTTTGAGGCCAATTGAGATACTATATAAAGAAAATGAGGGAAGACACAAGAAAGAAAAGGAAGGGCGGGCAACACAAAAGAAAGATTGGAAGGAACCTATAAGCCTATTGTCACTTAAATAGGGAATAGAGTCAATAGTGTTGTAATGACGGTATGAAGCCAGGTGGGTACTGGAAATATCAGGGAACACTTTGTAAAGTATATGATTACCTAACCACTATTCTGTAACTAATATAAAACCTGAAACTAATACAAAATAATATTGAATGAAAATAGGAGTGAAATTTTTCTAAATTTCAAAGTTTAAATAAAGGCTATAAAGGAAGGAAGGGGGAGAATAAAAATAGTGTTTTTCATTTTACCACTTTATTGTCTTTTCAGTACATGAAAAAGACAATTGTCTTTATATGGTGCTTTTATGTTTCTAAGTCATTATCTCATTTGATGTTCAGGGCAACTTAAAGACAAGATAATTATTCCCTCCACTATTCAAAGAAAGAAAATCTTGGTGCCTGGCTCCAATGATTCAATCGTCAAGCCCTTATTGTAAAGCAGGGTTAGTGAAATTTTCTGTGAAGGGTCATATCTATACTAATAAAAGTCTTGGGGGTGGCCAAAACCGGTTTGGCTCAGTGGATAGAGCGTCGGCCTGCGGACTGAAGGGTCCCGGGTTCGATTCCGGTCAAGGGCATGTACCTGGCTTGCGGGCACATCCCCAGGAGGAGATGTGCAGGAGGCAGCTGATCGATGTTTCCCTCACATCGATGTTTCTAACTCTCTATCTCCCTTCCTCTCTGTAAAAACTCAATTAAAAAAAAAAAGCCTTGGGGGTGATCTGGCCAGCAGGGGAGGGCAGTTGGGGATGATCAGGCTGGCAGGGGAGTAGTTAGGTGTCAATCAGGCGGGCAGGGGAGCTGTTAGGAGGTGGTGGTCAGGCTGGCAGGCTGAAGCAGTTAGGGGCAATCAGGCAGGCACACAGGCGAGCAGTTAGGAGACAGCGGTCCAGGATTGTGAGAGGGATGTCCAACTGCCGGTTTAGGCCTGATCCCAGCAGTCGGACATCCTGGGATCAGGCCTGTCAGACATTCTGGGATCAGGCCTAAACCAGCAGTTGACATCCCCCAAAGGGTCCGAGATTGGAGAGGGTGCAGGCTGGGCTGAGGAACACCCCGCTCCTGTGCACGAATTTCGTGCACCGGGCCACTAGTATGATTATAAAGCAGAAAGGATAAATTTACATTTTATACTGAGAAACAAAACTGCTAAATAGATTGCTTCTTGCATTTTGCACACAGTTTGTATATTCTCTTTGCTACAAAAAAAAACCTATTTGGGAAGCCATGAGGCTCAAAAGATTGCCAATAAACATGAAAACAAAGTAGGTTATCAATAAATGGCTGTGGCACAAGACTCCTTGCTTTCCTGACCTGCATAATGAAGATCCTGAGTAAGATGATCTAAAGTTCCACTCATCCAGCTAATATCAATGATTGCCCTATAAAGGGAGTTGCCCTGGGGGTTCATGCAGACTCACTCACTGAGATTATACTATGAGCCAGACACTGTGCACAAAATAATGGTAAAGTCAGCTATGCACTACGTTTTTATTATACTAGGCAGGGCACTAGGCACAGGGGATAAGAAGATAAATAAGACAGTTCTGCTCCCACCAGCTGGAATGTGATGAAGAAGCTATGAAGGCAGGACAGAATATTAATGGAAGCAAGAGAGGGAAGGGTAGGTTAGACTTCCTGGAGAAGGTGGACACATTAAGTGGGAGTGGGCTGTGACTTAATGGAAAATTTTAAAAAATACACAAAACTAGAGAGAACAATATACTGAACCCTCATACGCCCATCACCCAATTTATTTAAAAAAATATATTTTTATTAAAATACCACATGATCTCACTCATTTATGGACAATAAAGAACATTATAATCTGATGAACAAAAAGATAGATACAGAGGCAGAGAAGCATCAAACAGACTGTCAAACTACAGCGGGAAGGCTGGGGAGGATTGGGGGTGAAGGTAAGAAAGAGATCAACTGAAGGACTTGTATGCATGCATATAAGCATAAACAATGAACACAAGAGACTGGGGGTAGGGGAGGCCGGGGGAAGGTCAATGGGGGAAAAAGGAAACAGATGTACTATTCTTTGTAATACTTTAAGCATTAAAATAAAATTAAAAAAATATTTTTATTGATTTCAGAGAGGAAGGGAAAGGGAGAGAGAAAGAAACATCAACGATGAGAGAGACTCATTGATCGGCTGCCTCCTGCACGCCCCCTACTGGTGATGGAGCCCTCAACCCGAGCATGTGCCCTGACCAATAACTGTTCATAGGCAGACACTCAACCACGGAGCCACACCAGCCAGGCGCCCACCCCTGTATTTTTACACCCATATTCACAGCAGCATTATTCACAATAGTTAAAAGGTAGAAGTAACCTTAGAGTCCATCAGTAGGTAAATGGATACATAAAATGTGGTATATACATACAATGGAATATTACTTGCCTTAAGAAGCAAGGAAATTCGGACATATGCTACAACATGTATGAGGACAATATGTTAAGTGAAATAAGCAAGTCACAAAAGGACAAATGCTGTATAAGTCCAATTATATTAGATACCTAAAGTAGTCTAATTCATAGAGACAGAAAATAGAATGGGTGGTTCCTAGGGACTGGGGGAAGGAAAGAATGGAGAGTTAGTATTTAATGAGCACAGAGTGTTAGTTCTGAGGAGAAAAGAGTTCTGGAGATGGATGCTGCACAACAACGTGATTGTATTTAATGACACTGACCTATACACTTTAAAATGGTTAAAACAGTAAATTTTATGTGTGTTTTACAATTTTAAAATTATTTATTATTATCCTATATTCCATCATTGTTCTTGTTTCATTCATATGCTACCACTGGGCTAAATCACACCATTTCTTTTTTAAATACTTCAGCCTGTATTACTAAAATATAAAAACACTTTAAAAAAATAACCATGAAGCCCTTACTGAATGTGAATGTTTTTTAAAAATCAAATTGTTGCCGAAACCGGTTTGGCTCAGTGGATAGAGCGTCGGCCTGCGGACTGAAGGGTCCCAGGTTCGATTCCGGTCAAGGGCATGTACCTGGGTTGCTGGCACTTCCCCAGTGGGAGATGTGCAGGAGGCAGCTGATCGATGTTTCTCTCTCATCGATGTTTCTAACTCTCTACTTCTCTCCCTTTCTCTCTGTAAAAAATCAATAAAATATATTTAAAAAACAAACAAAAAAAACCAAATCAAATTGTTGTTAGAGTTGGGTTATTCAAGTCAGGATCCAGCACAGTGTATTTAGTTGACATGTTCTTAAGGCTCTTTTAATACAGCTGCCTCCTGCATGCCCCCTACTAGGGATGGAGCCCACAACCTGGGCATGTGTCCGGACCGGTGCACAGGACGACGCTCAACCAACTAAGCCGCATTGGCCAGGGCTATGAGTTCTTTTATCCTCTGTATTTCTCGTAAACTTGATCAGATTCAGATTTTTAAAAGATATATACTTGCAGGTGATGTGCTGCATGCCATTTTAATAGGACATTAGCAGATGAGGTCAGATTTGCATTTTTATAAGCTCACTACAGTGATTGTGTGGCAAATGGATTTTAGGGACGGAGGCTCAGCTGGCATGACCAACCAGTAAAATGCAGAAATAGTTTGTAAAAGAGAGGAGCCCTGCTGTGAGTACTGGAAAAAGCTGATTTCAGAGGTAGGGTGGAAGAAAATTCAGCAGGTAATGGAGACGGACTTTATATTGCGGGTAAGGGAGAAAGAAGTTTCTACCAAGTTTGGATACATGGGTAAGACAGAGAACCAAGAAAAGGCAGTTTGGCAGGGGAAGGGATCAGCTCAGCTTTAGCCCCGAAGAGAGGACTGGACCACAGAGAGGCCATCCAAGAGGCAGCGACTAGAAGTTCTGTGGAGAGGCAGTCAATAGCAACACAGGTGGCTGAGACCACGATCAGGTTCCTTCGCTCAGGAAGCGGTGAGGAGCCATCCAAGGGGTGGGTGAAGAGCCCATAAAGAAAACAGCACAAGGTAAAGTGATGAGTTAAATGCATCAGAAAGGTTCCGAATGATAAAGGCTGAACACATCCTCTGGGTCTGGTAACTAAAAGGTCACTGATACTGCCCAGAGCAGTTCTAGAAGGTTGACTGGAGTAAAACCTTGAATGAGAAGTATACTCAATTGAGTACTACAGTATTGAATTGCTCTTTTCCAAGTTTAGATTTAAAAGGGAAATAGACACAACGTAGATAAGTGGTTGTCTAGGGCTAGGAAGGGGGATTATTGAGAGGTGAAGCTAAGTGATGTAGGGTTTCTTTCTGGGATGATGAAAACGATCTAAAATGGGTTGTGCCGCCGAAACCGGTTTGGCTCAGTGGATAGAGCGTCGGCTTGCGGACTGAAAGGTCCCAGGTTCGATTCCAGTCAAGGGCATGTACCTGGATTGCGGGCACATCCCCGGTGGGGTGTGTGCAGGAGGCAGCTGATCGATGTTTCTCTCTCACCGATGTTTCTAACTCTCTATCCCTCTCCCTTCCTCTCTGTAAAAAATCAATAAAATATATTTTAAAAAAAAAGTTTTAAAAAAATAAAATAAAATAAAATGGATTGTACCGATGGTCATCCAACTGTGAACAAACTAAAAACCTTTAAAGTATGCTTTAAATGGGTGAATTGTAGTTCTGGCCTGGTAGCTGAGTGATTTAGAGCAGGGGTCCTCAAACTACGGCCCCGGGTGTTTTTGCCGCTGCTGCCTGTTGCTTAGCAGCCGACTAGTTTTTTTTTTAAACTATAGTCCGGCCCTCCAACGATCTGAGGGACAGTGAACTGGCCCCCTGTTTAAAAAGTGTGAGGACCCCTGATTTAGAGTGTCATTCCCTAACCTAATGGTTGTGGGTTGGATCCCTGTTCGGGAGGCAACTAATGGATGTTTCTCTCTCTCTCTCCCTAAAATCAATTAAAAACATATCACACACACACACACACACACACACACACACACACACACACACACACACACACGTATGTATATATATCTCCTCAGTTAAGGATTAAATAAATAAATAACTGGGTGAACTGTATGGTATGAAAGTTATATTTCAGTGAAGCTAATCAGAAGTGAGTGAGAGGCCCTGGCTGGCATGGCCAAGTGGTTAGAGTTCTGGTCTGCACACCAAAGGGTCGCAGGTTCGATTCCTGGTCAAGGGCACATACCTCGGTTGTAGGTTTGATCCCTAGCCCCAGTTGGGGTATGGGTTGGAGGCAACCAATCTCTCTGTCTCTCTCTCTCTTTTCTCCCTCCTCCTCCATCTCTCCCTTTCCACTCTCTCTAAAAAGCAATGGGGGGAAAAATCCTCAGGTGAGGTTAACAACAACAAAAAGTGGGTGATAGGCCAAACCTGGGGTGACCTGGCCTCCTACAGGCAGATTTCAGTAGAGCAAAGAGTGAACCTTCCTCAGGAAGGACCAGGGCCATAAATTTGAACATGTCCTCTTCCCCACAGCCCTCCAGTCTTGTCTATGCAGTTTCTTTCTGGTTGGTTATGCTCAAAGTTGGTTATGGCCCCATGTAAAGGAGACCTATCTGCAGTCTCTACAAACCAGGTAATAAAAGGCGCCTGGGGAACTGGTGCCTGGTGCCAGGTAGTTAAAGGTACCCTGTGGCTCCTGCCGGCTCCCTTTCTTTTTTTCCTCAAAGGGAAACAGAAAGGGAAAGAGAGATAGAGATAGAGAGAGAGAGAGAGAGAGAGAGAGAGAGATTAATTGGTTGCCCTCCTTGGCACCCTAACTGGGGGACTGAACCTATAACCTGAGCATGTGCCCTGACTGGGAATCAAACTGGTGATCTTTCAATACACAGGATGACACTCAACCAGCGGAGCCACACCGGCCAGGGCCTGCTTGCTCCCTTTCTTTGCAGAAAAAAAGACTCTAGGCAATGTAGCTGGGAAGCAAAGTGTTGCAGGGATGCCAGATGAGAGGGGACTCTGTATGCTACATAGAGAGGGATTTGAAATGTGCTGCCTATAGAAAATGTGCAAATATCAATGTTACTTGGATCTGCTGGTCACTTCTACTAGTTTGCACTCTCTGAATGTTTGGCTTTTGTAATCCTATATAATAAAAGCACAGCATGCAAATCAGCCCTTCAACCAGGAGTTTGTCGGGGAGTTCAACCAGGGGGCGGGGCCGGCCGGGGGAAGGGCGGCCAGCAGCCACTAGGGACCCTAGCAGTGCACAAATCTCATGCACTGGGCCCCTAGTAGATTATAATGTTCAACAGAAGCCAATTACTAATCACAAAGAGAAAACTGACCATGAGGAGACATGATCTGGGAGTGGGCTCCCATGGACAAGAGAGTGGTGCCTTGGATTCCTTGGTCTCTGAAACTGACTCCTCGTGGGAGATCTAGACACCCACGGGGAGTACAGATTTATATACACACATATATCTACCCAGGCAAACTTGAGTACAGTCTGGAGTCTGAAGTCACGTGAAAACATTTTCCCTGAAAGTCTCTTTCTTCTTTCTAATCTCCCAAGTTTCTCGTTGTTGCCTTTTTTTTTTTTTTAGAGAAATGGGAGCAGAAATGGAAAGAATCTGAGATAGAGAAATTAGGGGTAGAAAAAGGCAAGAGAAATAAAAACTTCCAGGTACGTAGTCAGTACCTAAGAATAAATGCTCTTTGAAGGAATGACAGAGAGGAGGAGGAGGCTAAGAGGGAAAGAGGCTATGAACTGGACTGTATGTTCCTTGAGGCAGAAACCATCTTATACTTTTCATTTCCCCAATTCCAAGTACTTTGTACAGGGTTTGTGCACTTAAAACACAAATGCTTTTGTTAACTTCTATATCAGAGGAGAAAAAAAGTAGAAGGATGGGCCTAAGGGGGTTGAACTATTACTTGGCCCTGGTTTCCTCCATGAGAAACAAGATGCCTCAAAAGCAGTGTACTCTGTAGACATTTGTATTTCGGACCTTAATCTTATGTAATAAAAGGGTAATATGCAAATCAACTGAACAGCTGAACGACCAGTCGCTATGATGCGCACTGACTACCAGGGGGAAGATGCTTAACGTAGGAGCTGCCCCCTGGTGGTCAGTGCACTCCCACAGGGGGAGCACCTCTCAGCCAGAAGCGGGGCAAGCACAGCAGCCGTGGCAGGAGCCTCTCCCACCGCTGAGGCAGTGCTAAGGAGCAGCGAGCGGGTGGGCAGTAAGGAGTGAGGGCTCCTGGACTTTGAGAGGGATGTCTGACTGCTGGCAGGTGGACATTTCCTGAGGGGTCCCGGACTGCGAGAGGGTGCAGGCCAGTCTGAGGGACCCCCCTCCCCCAAGTGCACGAATTTTCGTGTACTGGGCCTCTAGTCTAAAAATAAAAGCCTGCCTCTTCTTATCCTTAAAAAAAAAAAAAGTGAGGGGGCGGGGAAGACTGGTTGGTAGCCAAAGAGGGTCAAAGAAGGGTTATTTTGAAGTAAAACTTGAACTCACTTAAAGAATAGCACCTCAGCTGAATTCTCTCTGAAATCCTCTGGAACTCTTATTCTAGGATCCAGCCAGGCATTCATATGTAAATATGAAAAAAGATGTATCATGAAAGCCTACTGAAAGCCTAAAACCATGATCTTCCCATTGACAGGGAAATTCTCACTTAAGGGACTCATATGAGTGATGTCCTTCCTTCCAAAACCAAGCTTCACCTGGGTTCTCTACCCCACCACCCCTCCAGCCTTTTCAAAGTCCTTGTTCATTCAATTACCACCTTTTCCTCTATTTTCCACTCATCCCCCTCTTTACTAGTTTTTCGTCCCCTCAGCACTGATAAATGCTTAGTATCTCCCATCTTATCTTTTAATCTCCCTCCTCCTATAGATAGCATTTAGCACAGTTAAGAGCACAGCTAGACCAGTTGTGGGAGGTTTTTTTGTTTTGTTTTTAATTTAATTTGTTTTCCTTTATTATTTTTCTTATCTTTCTTTGTTCTTTTTACAAACCCTTGTGTCGAGGGCTGACTTTCAATAGATCACAGCGAGGGAGCTGCTCTGCTACGTATGAAACCCCGACCCAGGAGCAGGTCGTCCACGAATGGTTCAGCACCAAGTTCCCCACAAACGTGCGTTGCGTGAAGGGCGTAGACCAGTTTTGAATCTGAGTTTGGGTTGCTTAACTGTTGTGTGCTCACAGGCAAATTACTAAACATCTTGAGAAGTTTGGTTCCTCATCTAAAAAAGAAAGGGGGAGGGAGCAGAGCCACTTCTGGGGAGCCTGAGAAGCACCTCTGAAAACATTCTTACAGTTCAGTTAATCCTCTTCTTTCCCTTCAGAGCTTCATCAAAAAAAGGGTCTCTAGTTTGTCATACTCACCAAGGTGACCTCCTGATTCTTAAATCCAAGGGGCATGTATCAAACTGTATTTACTTGACCTTTCTGAGGCACTGAGCTCAATAGGCCACTCCTCTCTTCTCTCAACAGTGTCTTCTTCCTTCAAGGTTCACTCACTGCTCTCTGGACCTGCTCCTTCCTCCAAGGCCACTCCTTGTAAGCTGCCCCATCTCATGTCTATTCCTTCAGCGATGATGACTGCAGGGCCTCCAACCTTTTTTTGTTGTTAATCATCACCCAAGTATATTTTTTTCATTGATTTTTAGAGAGTGGAAGGGAGGGAGGAAGGGAGGAGAAAGAGAGAAACATCCAGTCATTGATCGGCTGCCTCTTACCTGCCCCATACTGGGGATTCAGTCGGCAACCCGAGCAGGTGCCCTTGACTGGAATCGAATCAGAGACCCTTCAGTCTGCAGGCTGACGCTCTATTCACTGAACCAAACCCCCTAGATCTAAAGATTTTTTTAAAAATATTTTTTATTGATTTTTTTTTAAGAGTGAGAAAGGGGAAGCATAGAGAGATAGAAACATTGATCGGTTGCCTCCTGCACACCCCTACTGGGGATTGAGCCTACAACCCCAGCATGTGCCCTGACTGAGAATTGAACCTGTGACCTCCTGGTTCATGGGTCGATGATCAATCACTGAGCAACACCAGCCAAACAGGAAACAGTTTTAACAAGCTTTCCAGATGTAGTCACATTAAAAATAAATAAATGGCCGAAACCGGTTTGGCTCAGTGGATAGAGCGTCGGCCTGCGGACTGAAGGGTCCCGGGTTCGATTCTGGTCAAGGGCATGTGCCTGGGTTGCGGGCACATCCCCAGTGGGAGATGTGCAGGAGGCGGCTGATCGATGTTTCTCTTCCATCGATGTTTCTAGCTCTCTATCTCTCTCTCCCTTCCTCTCTTTAAAAAATCAATAAAATATATTTTAAATAAATAAATAAACAGATAGATAGATATAAATAGATAAATAAATAGATAAATAAATAGATAGATAAATAGATAAATAAATAAATAAATGGCTTTCTCGCTCCCCGGCCATCTTGGCGGCTGCATTTGGCTGGGGGCCTTCCCGCACTTGAGGCAGGAAGATGGTGGCCACAAAGAAGACGAAAAAGTCGTTGGAGTTGATCAACCCCAGGCTTCAGCTGGTGATGAAAAGTGGGAAGTACGTGCTGGGGTACAAGCAGACGCTGAAGATGATCTGATAAGGCAAAGCGAAGCTGGTCATCCTGGCCAACAACTGCCCGGCCTTGAGAAAATCTGAAATAGAGTACTCTGCCATGTTGGCCAAGACTGGTGTCCATCACTACAGTGGCAATAATATTGAATTGGGCACAGCATGTGGAAAATACTACAGGGTATGCACACTGGCTATCATTGACCCAGGTGATTCTGATATCATTAGAAGCATGTCAGAACAGACTGGTGAAAAGTAAATCATGGGAAATTTTTCTTTAATAAAATTGGCCAGAGCTTGGTTTAAAAAAATAAAAATAAAGAAATGGCCCTAACAGGGTTGGCTCAGTGGATCGAGCATCAGCCTGCAGACTAAAGGGTCCCGGGTTAGATTCCAGTCAAGGGTATGTACCTCAGTTGCAGACTTGATTCCCGGCCCTGATCGGGGCGTGTGCAGGAGGCAACCAATTGATATATCTATCTCACACTGATGTTTCTCTCTGTCTCTCCACCTCCCCTCACTCTTTCTCTAAAAATAAAAATCAATGGAAATATATCTTTGGGTAAGGATTAACCAAAATATAAATAAACAGACCAGCAGCCAAGCAATGATTCTCTCTCATCATTGATGTTTCTATCTCTCTCTCCCTCTCTGAAAGCAATAAAAGCATAATAGAGGTATTTTTATTTTGTATTCTTCCCTGGTACTAAGTTTTTAAAATCCACTGTATAGTTTACACTTTTGGTACAGTTCAGTTTGGACGAGGTATATTTCAAGTACTTAACAGCCCTCCGTGGTTGGTGGCTACCGCGCCGATGGCACAGCTCTAGAAACTGGCCTTGGACTTCAGTTTTCTGAACAGTGGCCCTGCACAGGCCACCTGGTGCTGGCAGCGGGCTCCTTAGTGCACACGGCTCCTCCTTGGAGCCTGACCTCCTGCATCAGAAAAGCTGAACTCCAACACACCAGGCCCCTCTAGACAGGACCTGAAGTACTCAACCTTGCCCCTCCTCTCTCTTTCTTCCAAACCCTTTCTCACACTCTTGTTCAGTGCATTCAATAGGAATCTAGCAAGAATTCAACGAACCAGCCAGGTCTGGGCCCTGGAGATACAGCAGGGAACAAAACAAACCCATCGCTCCCCTGGAGCCCACATTTTAGTTGGTTTTTGCTCCTGAGAAAATAAAACATGGAAAGAAAGGGAGTTTGTGGGCTTATGATTTTAAATCAGGTGCTCAGGAAAGGCGGCATGGAGTGTGAAAAGTATGAGCCAAAGTCTGCAGAAAGTGCTGTGCCAACATCTCCAAAGAGGGTCCAGGCAGAGGCAAGAGCAATGCAGAGGCCAGGTGGGAGCATGCCTGGGGGGCTAGGGATGAGGAGCACGAAGACATGGTACTAGAGGGGCAGGAGCGCCAGACTGTATAGGGCCTGTGGGCCCAGGTGAAGGGTTGGCTTTTCCCCATGTGAGATGGAAAACCTGTGGTGGGGTTAAACAGGGGAAAAAGATCATTCCGGCTGCTGGATGGAGAGCAGACTGTAGGATAGCAAGGGCAAACAGGGAGATGGATGAGGAGGCAATAATCCAGGTAAAAGAAACAACTCAGACCAAGGCAGTATGGGCACAGGTGGTCAAAAGTGACAATTCTGGATGTGTGTTGGAAGTTGGAACTGCTGAGGTTTGCTGACTGGGTTTGGCCCAAGGATGTCTGAGAAGAATGTCCCTGGCAAGTTGATATATAGGTAGAGTGCAATTAAGAAATGGCAGGTGGCAGCAGAGAGGCCATGGGGAGAGGCTGTGTGTGGGTTAGGATGGAGGTGGGCAGAGAAACAGTTTTGCCAGCACAGGGAGCTCTGCAGGCCTACCCTTGCAGTCAGTGGCAGAAAGCATATAGTGCCCACTTAAAGTCTTCTCAATTCCCAGATGACTGCAGTTTGCCACTGGCTTTTTGTGCCCTCCTCTGGTGAGGCAAATGTAACAACACAGTTATGGTCAGTCTCCTTATCTGTCTCTGTCAGCTCCAGGGCAGGGCCACCCCCTCATTTACTGTCTGTTCAGCACCGCAATGGGGCTTGACTCATCATCACTGTTCAGTAAAAACTGATCCCTAAATTCTGCCTGTTGGCTGGGATTGGCTAGTGTGCCAAATAAGAAGAGGCCACGGTTGGCGAGGTCTCTGGCAAAGGCTCATGCCTGATTAACAGGTAATCAGGAAATCAAAAACAACAGTAAGCCCTAACTGGTGTGGCTCAGTGGGTAGAGCGTCGGCCTGCGGACTGAAGGGTCCCGGGTTCAATTCCCGGTCAAGGGCACATGCCCGGGTTGCGGGCTCGATCCCCAGTTGGGAGGCATACAGGAGGCAGCCAATGCATGATTCTCTCTCATCATGAATGTTTCTCTCTCTCTCTCTCTCTCTCTCTCTCTCTCTCTCTCTCTCTCTCTCTCTCCCTTAATGTTTGAAATCAATATAAATATATTTTAAAAAAACCAAAACAATAAAATAAACATTTAAAAAGAAATCTCCTAAACCAGTAAGAGCTACCATTTATTAGGCCTATTCTGTGCTAAGCAGAGCAACTCTGCAAAGCAGGTGTAATCATCATTTCACGGAGGAAGGAAGCTTAAGCTTGGCAAGAGTAGAGAAGAAAATCAGTGGTAACTATAGCGCAGAAGCAATGTCAAAGAGTGTGTGTGTGTGTCGAGTGACCATGGGAGTAAGAGTTGCTCACATCTTAACAATCCTGAAGGCACAAGTAGAGAACCCTCGGGGGCGGTGGGGAGCGTGACCTGCAACTTTATAGTCCCTAGGGGTGGCCAGCCGCCAGCCACACTGAAGGCTGGTACAGTACACAGAACATATGTAAATTCTTAACTCTCCACTTAATAATTTATACAGGTTGCACACATGTGCTCAAACTGTCCTACAAAAACCAACTTCTGATACAGATTCTAAGCTTCCTTTAATAAAAACATTTAGGACAAGAGTATAAAAAGGTTATACTCTCTTGACATGAAGTGGAAACTATCAACGGATCAGTGCAACATTAGCTGTGCACCTTAGGCAAAGCCCCAAAGGGACTGTGTCTCAGGACCTCTGCAGACCTGGAGTCAGGGTAGCTCCGCATCTCATGTCCCCACCAAAGTCACCAACAGGCTTCCCATGTGGCTAATACAACTTCCCAGCAACACCTGCCCTACAGGGCTCTCCTGACCCAGCTCAGGAAATGGAATCTCAAAAACCAGAAACTCCTGCCCCAGCTGGTTTGGCTCAGTGGATAGTGTCAGCCTGCGGGCTGAAGAGTCATGGCTTCGATTTCAGTCAAGGGCATATGCCTGGGTTGCGGGCTCAATCCCCAGTAAAGGGTGTGCAGGAGGCAGCCGATCAATGATTCTCATCGCTGATGTTTCTATCTCTCCCTCTCCCTCTCCCTTCCTCTCCGAAATTAAGAAAAAAATATTTTAAAAAAACATCAGCAACTCTGACTCATTCCTAACTCCTCCTCCTCTCCCCACACTCCCCATCAGTCACCAAGTACTCCTGTTCATATTACTGTCTCAGTATCTCTGGAACCTGGCCTTCTTCTCGGTTCCCACATCGCCACTTTCTGGCTCCTCCCAATCATTTCTTGCTGACACCAATAAAATATAGCATTTTGACTGGCCCCTCTGCTGCCAACCCCCTCTACCACCTGTGTTCACCCTCCAATTTGCCCTCCGCACCATTGTGAAGATTACCTAAGGCACAAGTTTACAATTCTTTAACTGGATCTCCAGAGTACATAAAAAGAATCAAGCAAAAGCTCCTGGCCACGGTATGTGCAATGATTGTGTGCATCAACTTGACTGGGACATGGGATGGCCAGATATTTGGTCTAACATTATTCTGGGTGTGTTTGAGGGTGCTTATGGATGAAATTCACATTAGAATCCATAGACTGAGTAAAAGGGATAGCCCTCCCTGATGTGAGTGGGCCTGGGGCCTGAACAGAAAAAAGACTGATAAGAGGAAACCCCTCCTGCCTGATTGCCTAGAGCTGGAACCTCGGTCTTTCCTGCCTTGAGACTCAGACTGAAACATCAGGTCTTCTTGGGTCTCAGCTTCTTAGGACTTGTCAGCCTCCATCACGGTGTGAGTTAATTCATTAAAAATTGATCAGTCTCTCTCTGTGCATCTATCTCCTAATGGTTCTGTTTCTTTGGAGAACCCTGACTAGTACAGTTTGCAAGGTTATGACTTGACACGTTTATATCTCGAGGCTACTGCTCAATCCATCCTTATATTTTTCTTTCGCAATAAAATGTTTTGTTGTTGCAAAAGGTATCATATGTGTGCATACATAAGAGAGCCAAGAGTAATAATAAAATGAACACTGTGTACCAAGTGCTCAAGTTAAGAAACAACAGTACCAGCACTTTAGAACCCTGGTACTCAAAGTGTGGTCCCAGGACCAGAACTGGCATCACCTGGAAGGTTCATGTCTGGTAAATGGGAACATGGGCCCCTTCCCTTGCTCTAACTCCCCTACCCACCCTGTGGAAATAACAGTGAAGGCATCTGCGAGCGGAATGTGAGAGACCTTGGGAACCTGGCCAGCAACTTGGTCTAAGAAAGGCCAAAGAGGATCTGCTTCTAGATGTGAGCCTGGATTATAAACAGCGAGGATACAGGGACCTGTCCCCCGCCCCCTTTCCCCTGCATGCCCTGTTTTCCTCTGTACTCTGTAAAACCTTGTGCTGGGAAAGTCTGGGTGGTAGTAAAACAAAAGCACCAGCTGGCTGCCCTCGGTGTGGCCCATCGTAGGCCAGATGGGACTTAGTGGTTCAACTTCACCGGTGGCAGCTGCCGCGGAGATAAACGTCACTGGTCAGCCACCACCGGTGTGCACATAAGTCCTAATAAACCCATGTCTTTTACAGCCAGTCCTCCAGGTTACTTCTTTGGAATCCTCAAACACTACGCTGAGGCTTTTGGGGAACTCAGCACTTTGCATGACACTTAAAAATGCTGAATATCAGCCTCCCCCACCTCTGCCTTACAATCTGCATTTTCACAAGATCTCCAGGCGATTCACATTGACTCTGAGAAACTCTCTGCATCCCCTCTCTTCACTCCACCAGATATAACTAATATCCTGATTTTGTGTTCATTGCTTTTTATTTATTCTACCATCTTCATGGAATCTATCCCCAAATAATAAACTGTCTAGCCTTTTTATTTTTAATGTTTTTATTGATTTTAGAGAGAATGGAGAAAGAGAGAAACATAGATGACATACCCTGACCAGGAATCAAACTGGTGACCTCCTGGTTCATAGTTCGACACTCAACCACTGAGCCACACTGGACAGGCTAAACTGCTTGTCTTGAAGATGGAGGTCAAGTGCAAGAAGTCAGCAGCACTGTGCCCCCAAAACAGAGTCTCTAGGGGGAGGGGAGTGGGCCAGTCTTAGGGTTGTGGTCTGACTTCCACTTCTCTGGGAAGTGGCGAGGCCTTTTCTGGAGAAATAATGAGTAAGGTAATGCATGGCGAGTGAGTCTTCAGGTACCTGGCAAGACTATGGTGTGGACCAGGCGGTGGACATGCAGCAGAAGGGGGTCAGAGGGAGTGGGCTGCCCTGTACTCCCTGCTCCTGAGTCCACCATGGCCTACCTCCAGCTATCAGGGAAAACTGAGAACTTCTGTGAGTGTCATGAGAATCTGGGCCAAGTTCTCCTAGGTGTCCTGTCTTCAGGTTAAGAAGATGGCCCAAAGGAAGTGGGGAACTTGACAGTGTCAGTCTATCTCTGGGGGGACACTGTTGCGCCTCACCTCTGGTGCAGGGCTGTCATCCTGTGGTCACCTTTCACCATTCCTCAAAGAATCCCTGTTATCTCATGCTGAGTCAGTCTCTTGCTTCTTGCCTCTCACGTCTTACTCTTTCTTGATTGATTCTTTCTATTTTGGTGGAGTACTTCTTGCAGTAGCTTCTTGAGAAAGGGTATGTAGCGGTTAAAATTTTAAAAACCGTTAATCTCAGAAAATTACTTTATTCTATACTCATTTATATATACTTTGGCTAGAATTCTAGGTTCGTAATCATTTTCCTTCAGAGTTTTTAAGGCATTGTACTACCATCTTCTTGCTTCCTATGTTGCTGCTATGAAGTCCAAAGAAGTTCTGATTCTTGATATGTCCAAGTACCCTCCCTACCCTGGAAACTTGTAGGATCTTTAAAACCAATGTTGAAAATTTTTATGACTGGTGTGGGTCTATTTTCTACCCCAGTGATAGGGACAGCATGCCCTTTTAATCTGGCAAATCATTTCCTTCAGTTCTCAAAGTACTTTTTAAAGTTATTTCCTCCCTGTTTTCTCTCTTCCTATAATTTCTATGATTCAGATGTTGGACCTCCTAAACTGGTCCTCTAATTTTCTTTTATATTCTGCATCTATTTTTCCTTTTTCTTTACTTTTTAGGAAAATTATTTATATTTCATATGTATAGTTCACACATATTTCTTATTTTTATTTAAATTTTTTGTAATCATTGATTTTTTTAGGAAAGAAGGGAGGGAGAGGGAGAGAGGGAAGAAAGAGGAGAGAGAAAGAAAGAGAGAAAGAGAGAGAGAGAGAGAGAGAGAGAGAGAGAGAATGACCTGTCGTTCCATCCATCCATGCATCACTGGTTGACTCCTGGTATGACCAAGGATCAAACCTTCAACTCTGGCATATAGCTCCCACCAACTAAGCCACCGGGCCAGGGTCTATATTTTTTATTTTTAAAATATTTCCAAGATTTTGCTCTCTGAATTTCAAACACTTTTGTTCCATATATACAATATATCCTCTTGTCTCTCTCATTAACATTAATTGGTTAAAGGAAGTCATAAATCCAAGCCCCAAATCAAGGGATGAGAAAGTATATTCTGCCAGCTACGAAGCTATGGCAAGAGTGTGGGTTTATAATATGACCTAGAGAGTGAAGAACTGAGAGCAAAATTTAACTTATCTCCACACAACTAAGGGATATGACATATTCCCATCGGTAACAGTGGTTCATTTTAGCAGTGATAAGGGATAAAAGTCAGGGGAGAGAGGAAGAGGAAAGAGGCATGGTTAAAAAGTGTTCCAAGACCAGCTGGTGGCTCAGTGGTTGAGCACTGACCTATGAACCAGAAGGTCACGGTTGGATTCCCTGTCAGGGCACATGCCTGGGTTTTGAGCTCGATTCCCAGTAGGGGATTGCAGGAGGCAACCAATCAATGATTCTCTCTCATCATTGATGTTTCTCTCCTTCTCCCTTCCTCTGAAATCAATTTTTTTAAAAAGGTGTTCCAAGTAATTCTGATATATATGCCCCTCTACCACAGAGAATGTCTGAGTGAACATATTAACCAGCAATTTGTTTCTACAAAAATTTCTAATTTTTATGAAGTTCGCCCCCATATATGATCTCATCAACAGAAGCTAAATGTCACAGTTGAAAAATAAAGAGCTTTGGTATTGGACTTTGGTTTGAATGTTGGTCCTACCAATGAGCTGTCAACCTTGGCAAGTTAACATATCAGTCTTAGTTTCCTTACATGTAAAATTGGACATAATATCTACCATATGAAACTGCTGTGAGGTCTAAATGACAATATATTTAAAGAGTCTGGTCCTTTAAAAATTTTCTTTGGCCTGACCAGTTAGGTATCAAAGCAGACCTAATTGGATGCCATGATCCCAAAACATGACATACAGCAGGTCCCAACATTCCAAAACCCCCAGAGGATGTCTGAAATCATAGATAGTGCCAAACCCTATACTATGCCCCCCCCCACAAAAACATACCTATGGTAATGTTTAATTTATAAATTAGGCACAATAAGTGATTAATAACTAATAATAAAATATAACAATTATAACAACACACTAATAAAAGTTACAGGAATGTAGTCTCTCTATGTATCTTACTGTACAGTACTCATCTTCTGGTGATATGAGATAATACAATGCCTCCGTGATAAATGAAGTGAGGTGAATGAAGTAGGCATTAGGCTACTACTTACATTCTGAAGCTATATCAGAAGGATCATCTGCTTTGGGTGATAAATCATAAAACATGATGATGTCAGTGGTTGAATTTCAACCTAAAACTTATAAATTGTTTATTTCTGGAATTTTCCACTTAATATTTTCAGATCACAGTTAACCATGGGTAACTGAAACCGTGGAAAGCAAAACCACAGGAACTCAAATGTAGATAAGGGGGGACTGCTATTTAAGTAGCAAAGGCAGCGGAAGGCAGAATCCCAAGATGGCTGCCCCACTGCACAGCAGAGCACCTCAGAGCCTCCTTAATGGAAGGTCCTGATGTCACTGGCAAATCAGCAACACTCAGAGACTGCTTCCCGAGAAGGAAGAGATGGTTTGTGGGTCTTCTGGCTTTAGAAGACCCATCCTATTTTTTTTTCTCTTGAACCAGAACTCTCAGAGACTAGACTGTGCTAGACTGGGTAACCTGCTTGGAGCTAAAATCTTTCCACTCAGTTCACAATCTTTGGTCTCTTAGAAATTTTTCCCCTTAATACCTTTTAAAAATGAGGAAGTTGAGCAGAGAAGAATAAGTGTCATGCCTAAAGTCAGACAACCATTTTAGGACAAAATTGTCACTGCATTTAGGTTTTCTGACTCCTGGCCCATAATCTGCATGAGAATATTAAACTATCTTCCTTCTGCTCATTAGCAGCACCCTCCTCCCCTGAGACACAAGGGCCTACTGTCTTGTTTTTGTTTAGGTTAACAGAGTTTATTCATAACCATATAACAATAAAGGTACTCTATAGCAATAGATATACACATATATCAATGTTTTCCTTGTTTTATAATTAAGCAGAGAATCACATAATTCTATTACATCTTTCTTTTTTTTTTTTTAAATATATTTTATTGATTTTTTACAGAGAGGAAGGGAGAGAGATAGAGAGCCAGAAACATCGATGAGAGAGAAACATCGACCAGCTGCCTCCTGCACACCCCCCACTGGGGACGTGCCCGCAACCCAGGCACATGCCCCCGACCGGAATCGAACCTGGGACCCTTCAGTCCGCAGGCCGATGCTCTATCCACTGAGCCAAACCGGTTCCGGCTATCACATCTTTTTTTGATTGATTTTAAAATGACTCTGGTCTAATTGCATTGCCCTTACTAAGAAGCCCTTGGGGAGGAACCCAGATGGCGGCATAGATAAACATTGGTGCTTGCCACCTCTCACAACCACATCAAAATTACAACTAAACTACAGAACAATCTTCATTCAGAACCACCTGAAAGCTGGCTGAATGGAAGTCCTACAACTAGAGAAGTAAAGAAGAAAGCACACTGAGACTGGTAGGAGGAGCAAAGGCACAGAACAGGCTGGTCCGACACCCACATGTGCCGGTTTTTTTAATCGGGAGGGAGATCATCCCTGAGGAGGCTGTACGTGAGAAGCTAGGAGTCCCAGCCCCTCACCAGAACCCCAACCCAGGGTTCCAGAGTTGGGAAGAGAAGACCCCGTAACTTTGGGCTGTAAAAACCAGCAGGGATTACGACTGAGTGACACAGAGGCTGCTGGGTACCCAGGTGTTCGTCTTAAAGGACCAGCACACAAACTTAATTGGACTTGATCCCTCTGAGCTCCAGTACCAGGCAGCTTTGGGGGTCCCACACATATAGGGGGAGGAACTAGATTGTCTAGCATCAGGGCAGGAACTTGAGGGTGACTCTCTCCCAGACTGGGGTGCTCCTAGTAGTCATTATTCCTGTGCTGGGACCTCCCGCATTGCAGGGCTGACTGGCAGTCATATCTAAGTTTTCATCAGTCTGGCTCACACCGTTCTACCCTGGTGATTCCCTGAGAACCTGCTCTATTCATTTGCAGCCCCACCCAAACTGTTTGCAATCAGCTTTTCCATAGAATGGCCTGTCCTGGCTTAGGCTTCAGACTTTGCTAAAATATCTCAAATAAGCTGCAGCTGGTGTCAGTGAGCCCCAAACCTATCAATAAAAGGCCCAGACCTGGCACTAGCACCACCCTGCCTTGCTTCACAGCTCGGCCTTGCCTGGGCTCTTGCAAACCCAATACAAGGAGCCCCAGCTACTTGAAGCAGGGATTGTAGGAACTTCCCAGCAGCTGCCAAGAATTCTTAATCGTGGGGGTCATACCTGCTCTCCCTCTCAAGTCATCAGCCACTGGAAACTCAAAGCTAGTGAGAGTTCTTGTCTGTCTATAATGTGACTCGGTTACTGACTGATGTTCTTTGCTTGCTTTCTTATCTTTGGGGGACTTAGTTTGAAGACTCTAAGGCTATGTCTCTCAGTCCACCCTTTTATGAATTCTCTTCTATTTACTGTGGAGTTTTTCTGTTTCTGTTTTTAAGATAGCTTCTTACATGTGAGATTTCATGTTAGTCTACCCAGAGAGAAAAAGTATGGGAAATAAAATTGTCTAAACCAGTGGTTCTCAACCTTCCTAATGCCACGACCCTTTAATACAGTTCCTCATGTTGTGGTGACCCCCACCCATAAAACTATTTTCGTTGCTACTTCATAACTGTAATTTTGCTACTGTTATGAATCGTAATGTAAATATCTGATATGCAGGATGTATTTTCATTGTTACAAATTGAACATAAAGCATAGTGATTAATCACAAAAACAATATGTAATTATATACGTGTTTTCCGATGTTCTTAGGCGACCCGTGAAAGGGTCGTTCGACTCCCAAAGGGGTCGCGACCCACAGGTTGAGAACCACTGGTCTAAACCCTCCAAGTCTTCTTCCTAGGATGATTAGACCTGTAGAAGTGTCCTCCAGCAGGCTGCAGAAATAGCAGTGTGGGGGCCACTCCCATTTTTATAATTTAAAAAGAAAAAAATAGTACTTTAACATTAAAGCTACTAAAAGCCAGTGTTATCTCTGTTACAAAATTTGCCAAGAAAATGCCTTGGATAATAATAATTGGCTTTAAAATCTCAAAGTTGTTAAGGCAAAATAAATATAACTAAAATGAAGGGTATATGATAAAGCTTTTTCAGTGGTAATTATATATGCCTAAACTTAGTTTTCCAAAGTGTTTGGTAACTTAAAACTTTGCAGTTTTCAGAATTAAATAGTAAAAATTATTAAATATCTAGGTATTTTGAAATAACAGGATACTGAAATATTAATCTGAGTTTTGCCTTGTTTGGAAAATCTAGAGGATGGATTTGAATCTGTTAATGACTATCTTCTATTTTATTTGAAATATCTCTTAAAATGAGAATGTATTGCTAATCTGAGGAATGTTAATTACTTACATGTCACCTACAAATTAAGGTTTCTAAGGGTTAAGGCATGGAGATGCATTCTGAAGGAAAATGAAAGTGAATTCTAAAGCTGGTTATTTCTAAAAGTTGTAAGGTTTCTGAAGAAAGATTTGTGAAAGTTGTAGGAAGTTTGTGAAGAGAAGTGTCAAAAGGAAGTTATGTAAGTGACACAGGCCAGTAAGCCAGGACAAGTAGAATAGGGAAACTGAGATGGTTAATCAGCAATTTGGAGCCATCTAGTAAATCCTATCTTCTCTAAGCCAAGGACACTTAAGAGTAAATGATTTGCATTTTGCCTCCCTAACCAGAAGGTATAACCAGATGGTAAATAGCTTATATCAATATACTCAGGGAGACTGATAGCAGAAATCCAATTAGTGTCATTTGCTGATCACACCCAAGGATAAATGAAGTTAGAGAATAAACCTTATTTTGGTTAGTCCTTTTCTAGTAAAATGGTTATATGTTACTAGAGGCCTGGTGCACAATTCCTGCACAGGTGGGGTCTGGCCAGCCCGCCCCAATCGGGGACAATTGGGCTGAGCCAGCCCGGGGAAGGGGCCTAGGGAGGTTGGCTAGTGGGGGGAGGGGCTGCTGGCAGTTCACCAGCCAGCCCCGCCCCCTGGTTGAACACCGGTCAAACTCAGTCAAACTCCCGGTTGGGAGACAATTTGCATAGCCTTTTATTATATAGGACATTAATCAGGTATTTTCAAAAATATTTTATTTATTTTTTTACAGAGAGGAAGGGAGAGGGAGAGGGATAGAAAGTTAGAAACATCGATTCAGCTGCCTCCTGCAAACTCCCTATTAGGGATGTGCCCACAACCAAGGTACATGCCTTTGACTGGAATTGAACCTGGGACCATTCAGTCCGAAGGCTGACGCTCTATCCACTGAGCCAAACTGGTTAGGGCTAGGTATTTTTTTTTTTTTAAAGCCATCTCTTAATCGTGGGAACTGAAGTTTACTAGCCTATGTTTGTGTCTAACACAGGGGTGGGCAAACTTTTTGACTCGAGGGCCACAATGGGTTCTTAAACTGGACCGGAGGGCCGGAACAAAAGCATGGATAGAGTGTTTGTGTGAACTAATATAAATTCAAAGTAAACATCATTACATAAAAGGGTACGGTCTTTTTGTTCAATAGTTTTATTCATTTCAAACGGGCGGGATCCAGCCCGCGGGTCGTAGTTTGCCCACGGCTGAACACTTTGATATATGATCTTTTGGTAAAATAAGATTTAACAATCCTTCCAGGGTTTGAATTTTAAGAAACTTTTTCTTGACCTAGAATTGGCTTTAGATCACTCCATAGGCTCTGGAATGCCTCAAGTGCTTGTTTTCTCTCTCATGAAGGAAAATTTTCTGCTTAAGGTACATGGGAAGCTTTGTCAAGTAATAATAACCATATTATGCTTTCATTTATAGTTCTAATTGTTATTCTGAAATACTGTGTTTTGCAGAAAGGAGAAGATTCCATGCCATTTTAAAGTATTGCTGATCCTTAAACTTTTTTTTCAGATATAAGGGAGCATTTTTAAAGCAATTTGATAAATTATATATTCTCCCCACCCGTCCCTCCAGTATTTGGCAATTCTTAATGAGTGGCAATACATTTCTTTGCATGAATTCAATTAAGACCTGTTTCGAACTGTTGCTATATTAACCAAGATAAACTGATAATGGGCCTGCTTATAGCAGCCATGGCTTCACTGCCTTTTGCAAAACTTGGTCCATCCAGCATTCTATGAGAATCCCTTACAATCCACAAGGGCAGGCCGTTGTTGAATATGCCCATGCTACCCTGAAGTGTATGCTAGTAAAACAAAAAAGGGGGAATATAGGACTCAGGACCCAGCTATACTTCTTCTTTACCCTGAATTTTTAAAATCTGAATGATCTTTTTCAGTCTTCTGTAGAACAGCACTTTACCTCAATAGCCCATCTCAGAAACCACAAGTCTTGTGAGATGTGGACACTAATCACTGGGTGCGACCCAATGAATTAACATGGGCAGGGGAGGATATGCCTGTGTTTCTACCCCCACAGGGCAGCTGTAGGTTCCAGCTCACTGTATTAAACCCTATCAATCCAAGGCACGGCACGGGACCAATCCTCTTCCAGAAATGAAGAATTTTGGCCTGGGGACTACGCAGCCCTGAACATTGTGCCTTCCCCATAATCAGATGGCCCTTGGAATAACCTGGCGAATGATGAAGCTGACGGCAGAGGCTGAGCAATCATTGGAGCTTACTCACACTCCATGCATTCCAGATAACTAACCACTGCTCTTTTTTTTTCTTATAGTCTGTAAAATCAGAACTGGAGCAGTAAACGCACTTCACAGACTCTGATATTCCAAAGCAGAAAGTTCACCACCTTCCTCTGTCTTTTACATTCAGCAAAACAAAAAAGGCGGAGATGATGGAGAGCACACGAGACTTGGTTGGGAAGTTTGTAAGAAGGACATTCTGAGAAAAGGGAAGTGTGTGGAAGGCCATCTGCCCTGTTTATCAGATTCCAACTTAGGGGAGTGTCGAAAGCAGTGCCCCTAATTATTCCTTGACCTTTCCAAACAAGCCTGTGCACATGCAGACCCCTAGGTGCTTACTGGAATCCGTATGCTTAATCCCTGGATGCCCTTGCCTAGAGAACAATGTAAACACATGTCCTCCCAAGATTACGCACCCAACTGAATGTATCTAAAGATAAAAACTGTAATAAAAGGCTAACGAGGCAGACAATCGGGGCTGCCTGGTTGCTATAACCAGGCCATCCCTTAGCCTCTCTTTCACAGCAAACGTTGTGTTGGAGTAATCCATTCATCCATCGCTCAGGGTTTGCTGGCCAGCCCCAGCAGTTTGTAAAAAAATCAAAGTTTTTGTCTTATAACTAATTTTTTTAAGGGTTTCTCCACTTTAAAAAAATATATATATTTTATTGATTTTTTACAGAGAGGAAGGGAGAGGGATAAAGAGAAACATCGATGGGAGAGAAACATCAATCAGCTGCCTCTGGCACACCTCCTACTGGGGATGTGCCTGCATCCAAGGTATATGCCTTCGACCAGAATTGAACCTGGGACCTTTCCACGCACAGGCCGATGCTCTATCCACTGAGCCAAACCAGTTAGGGCTAATTTTTTTTTTTAAATTGTGGTCAAAACCCATATCATAAAATTTACTATCTTCAACTTTCTTTTCTGTTTTTCTAATTATTAAAACACTAGAGGCCCGGTGCACGAATTCATGCACAGGTGGATTCCTTCAGTCTGGCTGGCGATCAGGGCTGTCTCACTCAGTCCCGATCGGGGCTGATGGGGGCCAGCCAGCCAGGGAGGAACCGCGGGAGGGCTCCAGGGCATGTCCGGCTCTCTTGCCCAGTCCCGATCAGCCGGACCCCAGCAGCAAGCTGACCTACTGGTCGGAGCGTCTGCCCCCTGGTGGTCAGTGTGCACCATAGCAACTGGTCAAGCGGTGGACCAAAAGGTCAACCGATCTGTTGGACACTTGGCAAATTACGCTTTTATTATATAGGATGGGTTTTGTCCTGTCTTTATTCTGGGGATAAGGAATGATCCTCCTCTTCTTCCAGGTTGAATGAGCAGGGAGTCTCACCTTGGGACTTAGAGCAGTGAGAGGCTGCAATGCAGAACTGGTAACTGTTTGGGGCAAGGAACTGCCCAGTTGCTATTAACCTTTCTTAAGTGTACAGTACAATAGTGTAAATTACATACACCCTGTTGTGCAACAAATCTCTAGAACTTTTCATCTTACAAAATGGAAAAAACTCTATAGCAGTTAAACAATTCCCCCTTCCTTCTAGACTCTGGAAACTAGCATTCTTCTTTCTGTTTCTAAGAGTTTGAATATTTTAGATATCTCATGTAAGTGGAATCATGCAGTATTTGTCTTTATGCAACTGGTTTATTTTACTTAGCATAATGTCCTCAAGGTTTATCCATGCGTTAGCACATAAGGTGCCTTTCTTTAAAATTTTTTTTATTGATTTCAGAGAGGAAGGAGAGGGAGGGAGAGAGAGAGAGAGAAGCATCAATGATGAAAGAGAATCAGCCCTGGCTGGTTTGGCTCAGTGGATAGAGCATCGGCCTGCAGACTCAAGGGTCCCAGGTTCGATTCCGGTCAAGGGCATGTACCTTGGTTGCGGGCACATCCCCAGTGGGGAGTGTGCAGGAGGCAGCTGATCGATGTTTCTCATCCATGTTTCTAACTCTCTATCCTTCTCCCTTCCTCTCTGTAAAAAATCAATAAAATATATTTAAAAAATAAAAGAAAGAAAATCATTGATTGGTTGCCTCCTGTATGCCCCACACTGGAAATCGAGCCTGCAACCCAGGAATGTACCCCAACTGGGAATCACACCATGACCTCCTTGTTCATAGGTTGACATTCAACCACTGAGCCACACCGGCTGGGCCAATGCCTTCCTTTTTAAGGGTGAATAATATTCCATTTTATGTATAAACCACATTTCATTCATCCATTATCTGTTGATGGAAACTTAAGACTGAGCCTACCTCTTGGCAATTGTGAACAAGGCTGAATGAACACGGAAGTACAAATCTAGGCCTACCTCTATCAAAACCATTTTTTAAATGATCACAGCCTAGAAACATACAGCTTCTGACTCCCAATTCAGAGCTCCTTCCACAGTATCATTAACAGTCACTCAACATATGCTTGTTGACTGCCAAATATGTGGCAGGTACGGTGCTAGACTCCTGGTCTCGCTCTTAGGTTGCTCACAGTCTAATGGAGAGGAAGCAAACCACTAATTAAAGTTCAGTGCGGTTGTTCTGACAGAGTTAAGCACCTAGACCAGCATGAGGAGGGACTTAGGGAAAGAGTCTAGAAGGAAAAGATGACACATGAGCAGAGCTCTGAATGTGAGGAGGTGTCAGACATTATGAGACTGGGGAAGGGTATACATGTGAAGACACTAAGAGAAATTAAGCCATTTTCAAAGAACCATACTCAAAATACTTCGGAGATCTTAAGAGTATCATATATGGCAGCCGTGGGCAAACTCCAGCCCGTTTGAAATGAATAAAACTAAAAAAAAAAAAAGACCGTATCCTTTTATGTAATGATGTTTACTTTGAATTTTTATTAGTTCACACAAACACTCCATCCATGCTTTTGTTCCGGCCCTCCGGTCCAGTTTAAGAACCCATTGTGGCCCTCGAGTCAAAAAGTTTGCCCACCCCTGATATATGGGCTTCATTCCCATGATGCCAGATGCCACCCAATGATATGCTGCTCCACCAGGCCTAGCAAAACTGATGGTCCTCCAAATGTTCACTCTGAATTAGTCCCTTCTGCTGCTCTGCTGGACAGACTAGTTCTCCACCGACTTTAAGCGCTCTGAGTACTTAGGTTGCCTAAGTTTGGTCTGTGAGTTGGTAGAATGCTTTGAATTCAGATATATCAGAGAATGGGCAGCAGGAGTGGTGATATTTTTTCAATTAAAAACATCTCTTCCACTGTAAACTAATCAAGTAACCTACAGCTATTTGAAGGAATGCTCCATGAGAGAGCAGAGAGAACATGGGTAAGAAATATGAAGCAATGCACCCTATCTGATAGGTAACAAAATGCATGACAAGGTTCCATGTTCTTCTTGAACACTTTCCCTTAGAATTGAGGAGTGAGGTGGCTGTCATGGGTATGTATATTATTATGTGTAGTTGAAAAATGAAGTTCAAACTTTTTCTGACAGAAAGCTGAGTCTGATGTGGTTGATTAATTTGACAATGAAGACAAGACTGGTTTTGCCAATTAGGTTATATAGTAGACATTTTCCACATTAAACATGCTATAGTAGCAGCTCTAAGGTTTTGATGAAAATATATGCAGAAAAAAAGTATTTTATCAAAAACTACTGTATTGGCAAATATGTATGGAAATGAACAATATTTTGATTTTCCCAACCATTTTTGAGTACATTAGGTTAAACAAGGTACCTCTGTGTGAAAGAATAATAGGTATAATCAATAACAATTGATAAGACTTGGTAAAGCCTTTATGTCATTCTATATAATAAAAGCCTAATATGCTAAGTGTCTGACAGTTCATTCGACCAGTCGCTATGATGTGCACTGACCACCAGGGGACAGACGCTCCAACTGGTAGGTTAGCTTGCTGCCTGGGTCCAGCCGATCAGGACTGGGCAAGACAGCTGGACATGCCCTGGAGCCCTCTCATGGCCCCTCCCCAGCCGGCCATCCTCAATCCCCACTGGTGAGGCCGAGGGACCCCACTAGTGCACGAATCTGTGCACTGGGCCTCTAATATCTTCTCTCTATATAAAAGCCTAAGGGATCTTCACAGCTGAACGACCAGAATGGTCACTATGATGTGCACGGACCACCAGGGGGCAGATGCTCAAAGCAGGAGCTGCTCTCTGGTGGTCAGTGCACTTGCACAGCAGGAGTGCCACTCAGACAGAAGCTGGGCTCATGGCTGGCGAGTGCAGCTGCAGCGACAGAAGCCTCTCCTGCCTCCGCGGCAGTGCTACTGAGCGGCGGTGGTGGCGGGGGCAGTGGCAGGTGCAGCAGGGCCCGGATAAGTGGCAGCAGAGCTGGGATAAGTGGCAGCAGAGCTGCACCTGGCCCCAGCTGGGGCTCCTCCCCAGCCACCTGCTACTTCAGCACTGCTACATCCCTCCAAGGGATCCCGGATAGTGAGAGGGTGCAGGCCAGGCTGAGGGAACCCACCATGCGTACAATTCTGTGCACTGGGCCTCTAATTTCTTAATAACTGAGAAAAGAGAATGACTAATGTCTAGATTAATCCATTTATAAGTCAGACAGCTTCTAATCCTTTGTTTTCAATAAAATTAAAGGTGTACTGCCCTGATTGGCATGGTACAATGATTAGTGTTGGCCTGTGCACCAGAGAGTCACAGGTTTGATTCCCAGTCATGGCAAGTACCTGGGTTGCAGTTTCAATCCCCACCCCTAATCAGGCCCATGTGGGAGGCAACCAATTGTTGTCTCTGTCACCTCAATGTTTTTCTCTCTCTCTCCTCTCCTCTCTCTCTTTTTCCCCTTCCACTCTAAAAACCAATGGAAAAATATCTTCACTCTTTGGATGAGGATTTAAAAAAAAAAATTAAAGGTGTACCTAACCAAGTTGTCAGCTAATTAGTAAATTAACTTTTGGTGATATACCACTGACTTTGTTAATCCTCACCGAAGGATATTTTTCCTTTTCATAAAAAAAAAAGACAAAAGAAAGAAAGAAAAAAAAGAATTGAGAACTGTCATTTTGTCAACAAGTAATACTCATCCATGCTTATGTGAACAAATTGAGGAAGGGGAACCCTCATCCATCTCATTAAGGAAGACATTTCTAATTAACTTGTACTTTTTTGCTTAATAATAATTTATAAATATTCATAACACATTGGTTTTGTTGTATACTACAACTGAACTTACTGAAATAAGAAACATTCGTAAAACACAGAACATTCTAACTGCTACATATATTCTTCTTTTGTATACTTAACTTAAAAACAACAAAAGTATGCATACAGGCCGGTGTGATTCAGTTGGTTGGAGCATCATCCCATACACCAAAAGGTTGAGGGTTCAATTCCTATCAGGGCACATCCCCAGGTTGGTGGTTCCAGCCCAGGTTGGGGCATGTGAGAGAGGCAACCAATAGGTATTTCTCTCTCTGTCTTCCCCTTTCCTTTCTCAAATCAATAAAAACATATCCTCAGATGAGGATTAAGAAAAAAGTATACGTAGAGCTTTATGGTTAAAGTAAATTGAAGTTTATTTGTGTGTTTTTTAAACATGTATTTTAATTTATTTGTTGTTGTTAATCCTCACCTGAAGGTATTTTTTCCATTGATTTCTTTTTAGAGAGAGTGGAAGGGAGGGGGGAGACACAGAGAGAGAGAAACATCAATGTGAGAGAGACACATCAATTGGATGCCTCCTGCACGAGCCCCGAACTGGCACTGGGAATCAAGCCTGCAACCGAGGTTATGTGCCCTTGACCAGAATCAAATCCAGGACCCTTCAGTCCATGAGCTAAATTGAAGTTTTTTGTTTTTAATATATTTTTATTGATTTCAAGGAGGAAGAAAGGGGGGGATGGAGGGAGGGAAGGAGAGGGAGAGAGGGGGAGGAGGAGGGAGGGGGGGAGGGGGGGAGGGAGAGAGAGAGAGAGAGAGAGAGAGAGAGAGAGAGAGAGAGAGAGAAACATCGAGAAGAATCATGGATTGGCTGCCTCTTGCACACCCCCAAATGGGGATCGAGCCCACAACCCAGGCATATGCCTGGACCAGGAATCTAACCGTGACCTCCTGGTTCATAGGTCAATGCTCAACCACTGAGCCATGGCGGTCGTCCGGCTAAATTGAAGTTTTTCATTTCAATTTTTATACCATTTTTGTTTAGAAAGAAACATGCTAGAATTACCAAATAAGAAGACTTACAAGCATTCATTATATTAGAATAAAACTAGGTGGGGCAAGTCTAAGAGAAATGCAAGTTCCAGGAGAAAAAAGAGTGGTTTAAAATTTCTGTTAAAGAAAAGTGTAAATGATTGATGAAAGTATATTGTTAAGATATTCAGATTCCACTGCTACATTTTAAAAAGTGATGTAACCATTTTATTTTTAAATATTAATATTTATAATTATTTGAAAGTTATACTCCCTGCAACTATAAAAAGCATCCCCCCCCCCCCAAGTTTTTGTTAATCCTCTCCAAAGATATTTTTTCCACTGATTTTTAGAGAGTGACAGGGAGGGAGGGAGGGAGAGAGAAAAACATCCATGTGAGAGAGACATGGATCAGTTGCCTCCTGCATAGGCTCCAACCGCCTGGGACTGACCTGCAACCCAGGTACGTGTTCTTGACCGGGAATTGAACCTGAGACCCTTTGGTATTAGGGCTGATAGATGCTCTACCATTGAGCCATACATTTTCCCCCGTTTTTTCTCTTTTTAAAATAGTTGGTTCATATTAAATACATGTGGCACTTTATAAGGCTCTGTTTTATATAAATTTATTTCATATATTTCATTTAAAAATTGAATTATGATGGTTTAGTATACAATTGAACAACCCCATAAATACATAATTTTTGATAAGCTTAAAAACTTAGGATGAAAAGCTTTAGATGTCAACATAAAAATGTGTCAGGGGATTCTCAATGTTTCAAAATTATTTAATCCAAAAAATATATTTAGTCCAAACACCCAAAATCAAATATATGGCTTTTCATGAGTTGACTTCAACCTTTTCACCTTTATCTTCCAGCCTCTGACACTTTAAGCCCCAAATTTAAAGAACTACTCACTGTCATAATTTTGTGCTTTTGTTTAGTTTCCCAACAGGATCAAAGTCCTATTACATGCCCCTTGATAAGAGCATGGATCCCCATGCATAGCAACATATTAAAGGTTTGGAAATGTCCTAATAAAGGAAGCTGCTTAAATTTGTTTATCCCAGTGTCTCCAAAATTTGCTCAATTCTAGAACTCTTTTAATATAGCCCATGAAATTAGTCTTCCATGGAATACCCTTTGGAAAATATTAAGACCCATTTTAATGCCATTATTTTTTTAATTGATTTCAGAGAGGAAGGGAGAGTGAGATAGAAACATCAATGATGACAGAGAATCATTGTTTGGCTGCCTTCTGCATTGGGATGGAGTCCACAACCTGCGCATGTGCCCTGACCAGGAATTGAACTTTGACCTCCTGGTTCATAGGTCAACGCTTAACCACTGATCCACGCCGGCTGGGCTGGACCCATTTTAAAAGCCAAATCTTTAAAGCTTCCAAACTTCAAAGGAGGCATCCCCTAGCTGATATTCCCACAGGCTTTGAAGTCCTCAACATGACTTTGCAATGCCCCACTTACTACTACCTACTTCCCATCAGGCTGCTGACACAGTTCCTGTGCCACCCTAATTCCTGGCTCCAGCAGGAACTCAATAGTGGTTGAATAAATGACCAACGCAAAGGTGGAAGTGCAGGAAAGGAGTAGGCAATTCCCAGGTTTCTACTTTGGATGACTGTGCTAGAGAAAATACTCCAAAGGAATGAAAGATTGGCAGGAAAAAGGGAGAGCCTATTTTGGACATGTGGAGTATCAAAGTGGAAATGTCAGTAGACAGCTGGAAGTATGGACCTGGACCTTGGAAGAGAGTTCTGGAGAATCTTATTATTACAGATGATAGGTGAAGCTCTGAAAGAGTCAATGACATTCATTACCCAGAAAAAGAAGACTGAGTGAAAAAAAGTAGAGACTGTAATTGCCTAGGGAACATTAATATTTAAAAAGTATGCAGAGAAAGTTTATCAAGGCAAAAAACTTGGAATTCCCCTCAACTTCCCCCTCTCTTACCGCCAACCAATCCATTTAGTCCATGACCAAGCTCTGGCATCTCTGCCTTCAGGACCTGTCCAGAATCCATTTCCTCTTCATCTCCACTACCACCACTAGCCCCGGGCAACACTTCTGTAAAAGCATAACTGCATCCACTCTTGCCCACACCAACTTCATTGAGCACCAGAATGACCTTTCAAAACTAAATCAGATCGTATCATGTTTCTGCTTAAGTCTTGCTATTGCTTTCCCTGCACTTGATCTGATTCGTGCTTACCCACCTCTCACACTGGATGCCTACTGGCCACAGGGACCTCCTTTCTGTTCTTCATGAAAGCTCAGCCCCTGCCTCAAACACTGTAGGTAATTCTAACTGGAATGTTCTGAGACTTTCAACTGACTGATAACCTCCTGCCATTCAGGCACAAATTAAGACAAAGCATCAAGCCCTGGACGGTGTGGCTCGGTTGGGAACCATTCTTAGAACCAAGAGGTCCAGGGTTCAATTTCTGGTCAAAGCACATGTGGGTTGCAGGTTCGATCCCCGGTGGGGGAGCGTACGATGTGTCTGGTGTGTATAGGAGGCAACTGATCAGTGTTTCTCTCTCACATAAATGTTTTTCTCTCTCCCTTCCTCTCTCTCTAAAATCAATGAAAATACGTCCCCAGGTGAGGATTAAAAAAAAAGATAAAGCATCTTATATAAAGGTGCTACTGAAAATCACTCAGTATCACACTACTCTAATGTTTCTTAGCATTTATTACAACTAAAAATAAATTTTTAAATCACTGATCTCTTTCTTCATGTGAGCTGATTAATTTGTCCTATTCACGGCTATATTTCTCGTGCCTGAAATACGCGCTGGCCCACAGCAGACTTGTTGCATGAATTACTAAAGGGAGCAGGAAGGAGACTGAGGAAACTGTCAGAAGCTGGAAAGATAGTCAGAAGCGGGTAGCAGCTTAGAGAGAAGTTTTAAGGAGGAAGAAGTAAAGAAGAATGATGACTAAGAAGCTACTAAATATGATAATTCCATCTTTGGTGTTCTTTAAGGGGGTAATTTCAGAAAAGTAGAAGAGGTAGGAGACAGATCACAATGGACTAATGAGTAAGTGGGAAGTTCAGTGGAAAGGGCAACAGGAAGGAAGAAGATGGAACACTATTTTGAGGGTGAAAAAAGACAAAAGAAAGAATATTTGTTTGTGCTTTCAAGCTGAAGGGGAGGATGTAGTGGGAAAAGGGATACTGATGATAAAAAAGGAAAAAGGTTGTTAGGATGAGGTCCCAGTATTATAGGGAGAGATGGGTTCCTAAAGCTACATTAGTCATCTTTTCTCTAAAACTATCCCACATGATTACAGTACAATGTCTGTTTTATGATCAGATATCTCTACTTCCTGGAAATAATTTGTTATTTGCATAATTCTTACATAATTTTAATCTATAAATCATTATTAAAAATCTACACATCTTGCCCAGCCAGTGTGGCTCAATGGTTGAGCATCAAACTATGAACCAGGAGGTCGTGGTTTGATTTCCAGTCATGGCACATGCGCAGGTTGTGGGCTTGATCCCTAGTAGGGGATGTGCAGGAGGCGGCCGATCAATGATTCTCTCTCATCATTGATGTATCCTTCTCTCCCTCCCTCTCCCCCGCCCTTCCTCTCTAAAATCAATAAAAATATCGTTTTTAAAAAGAGAGTAACAATGGCAGATAAAGGGACGGGGCATAAGCCCTTAGAGCATTTTACTAAATGGAACTGTTCAAGCTACTGTACAACTATTTTCATTACAGAATGAATATTTATATAAAGTGGGTGGATAATTCTCTATAATCTAACATCCCTAACAAAAATAAGTCAACCCTAACTGTCAGTAGAAAACTACTATTTTGGATTTGAAAGAGCACACAGCATAAAGAGAACCTAGCAAGGTCATTCCTTGACACCTAGAGCCTGAAGCACTGCTTCTGACCCATCTTTAACAGTTTGCAGACAGTGGTTAAGACTGTGTAGTGGGAGATCTTAAGAGAAGGAAAAACTGAAGATGAACTCTATTAGTAAGTTTGATCCCTTTCAGCTGTACAAATAGTTCACGGATGGTAACTGGAGCTATGAAACAGCTGTCTTATAGTACTATAGTTCAACTGGAAAAAATATATAATATTCTTTATGTAAGGAATATTAATTACATTAAATACACGTTTCAATTGTCAAAAATAACAATAACTAACAGGCACCATCTCTCGCTAAACCCAAATCGTACCCAAACAAGGATTTTCTTCCCCTCTGAACTGAAGGAGCCACTAACACAGAAAATGCCAGTTTTCTTAGTGACATTAATCTTCCCTTTACTATGATCCCATTCCAACCCATTTCAAGGCTGAAGAGCTCAGCTAGAATCACTTGGAGACGGAAGTGAAAGGAGCCCTCAAGGCCTAGAAATCAGGATTTTAAAAAGATTCCCAGGTGTTTCTAATGTGCAGCCAAGGTTGAGAACCATTGTACTAGAGAGACAACAGAAGAGCACTTCCACTCTAAAGTTTAAATTCATGAAATCCATGGCCCAAGATTTACTGTGATAAGACATCAATAGAGCATGGCACATCGGATCAGTCTCTGACACCCAAAGGAGTAAGTGACAAGCCAGATTCAAGTTCTAACACACTTAGAATTAATTTATTGTCAAACAACATACCAAATTTCTCTCCAGTTATTCAGGACTGAAAATATCATGTAGGGTCTAAACTCTCACTCTCTTTAAACACATTGACTCATCACCAATATAATTTCTAGGTGGTGTTCAAGGCAATTATTTGCATGCAAACTAAGATTTTATGAGCTTTCATTACGTACTTAAATTGGCATGACCATCCGCTACTGTTAAAGTCTTTCCTTAAAACAGGAGTTGTTAGTAAAGGCATCATGAAGTTAAGCCATTTTGCCTTTTGAGGGTAGCATAATGGAGAATAAGTTACTAAGTACTACCAAGTTTAATATCAATCATTCAATAAACACAGCTGAGAGCCTAAGGTGTGTAAGGAACTCTGAGCCAAACACCTTCCTGCCTCCCAGGGCTTACAGTCTAGTTGGAAAGACATGGCCAAAGCAGTATGTGACTATGTGCTAAAAATAAACAGCACAGACAATAAGTTTCCTAAATGTTTGACAAAGTTGATTCTGATTCCTGTGGGCTAGTGTGGTCAGAAACGAGCTTTCAAGAAGAGGAAGATGGCCCTGGCTGGGCAGCTCAGTTGGCTTGACCTTGCCCCATACCTCAAGGTTGCAGGCTCAATCCCCGTCAGGACACATAAAAGAATCAACCAATGAATGCCTAACTAAGTGGAACTCTCTCCCTCCCTTCCTCTCTCAAATCAACAAAATAAAATCAAATAAAAAATAAATTTTAAAAAAGAGGAAGATGAGCTAGATCTGAAGGATGGCAGGGTTCTGAAAGGTTGGGAAAGAGGAAAGGACGCTCCTGGAGGATAATAAGGTAAACATACCTGCAGTTTACAGATGAAAAAAGTGTGAACCAGAAGACTTGACTAGTCGATAAGCAATAATCAATGAAATGTCCAGCAGCCCAGACTAATGTGGGAGAGAATACGGAAAATAATTCAACCAGAGAATGGGGGGGGGGGGGGGGTTCGTGGTCGGGCGGACACACAGCATTTAGAGGAAGAGACCAAATGCTTAATGACTAGTTAGAGATGGGCACTGCAACAGCCCAGGTGAAAGGTAGCAAAGGCATGAATTTAAAAATAACACAGAATAAATTAGATTGCTAACATTTGTTTTAAAATTTAAATTACCAAGAAAACAAAACAACTTTGTTCTTCCCCCTTTTTTAGTAAACGTTTTTATTTATTTATTTGTGTATTTGTTTATTTGGGGGGAGGGGGAAAGAGAAGCATCGGTTTGAAGTGAGAGATGGATCGGTTGCCTCCTGTAGGCGCCCCGACCTGGGATCGAACCCGAAACCTAGGTTTGTGCCTGACTGGGAATCGAACCGGCGACCTCTCTGGGCACAGAGCCGGCGACCTCTCGGCACACCGGAGGACGCTCAGCCAACGGAGCCACCAGCAGGGCAAGCATCTGCTCTTACGAACCAGCTTCAGGAGAGAAAACCTCTAACCGACAAACCCCGAAGAGCTACCGGGAACCCACAGGGCATAACAACTTACCACAAACTCTCCATCATCGGAAATTTTAAACAGGCTTATCACTGAAAACTGGAAGTGCCCACAACACTGCTGGACTCTCAAGCACACAACTTTCAGGGGAGCCTCAACACGGACTACTTTTACTAAGATTTCCCCAGGTTTTGGGGTGTTTCCCTTCAGGACAGTTTGACCCGCTGAAGGCGGCCTGACATTTCCGTATGTAAACCGCGAGCCTGCACCGAGCAAGGACCCCACAAACACTGCGGGGTGAGTGAAGCCACTGCCGGGGCCGCTCCAGGCCGGTGTGTACGGAAACGGCTCAGAATCCCGGGGTCCAGTCGGGGCACCTTTCCGCTGCTGCTCCCCAGCCTCCCGGCCGGAGCCTCACTCCGGTCTTCACCGCCCCGTTTCCCCCAACCACCGCCACTGCGCCCTTCGCGGCAGGTGACAGCGCTCGGTTCCCCGCCCGGCCCCCGGTGCCCGGTCCCGAGGAGCCCGGGGAGCCTCTCCGCGGAAGGGGCCGCTCCCCGCGCCTACTCACCGCGACGGGGCGGCCGAGCTCGGGGCCGTCGGCGGCGTCGAGGCGCGGGGCCGGGGCCGGGGCCGGGGCCGGGGCGGGCGGCGGGGCGGGCGGCTGCCGGTGCTTGCCGGCGCGCTTGGCCTTGGCCTGGATGCAGCGCTGGTGCAGGGCGAAGGTGTGCTGGCGCTCCAGCTCCAGGCGCTCGGGCGACACGGCCTCGTAGCGCGCCTCGCAGGTGCTGTGGTGGCGCCGGCACAGCTCGATGCGTCGGCGGAGGCGCTCCATGACCGCGCTGTGCCGCGGCAGCGCGAACTCCGCCATGGGGCAGGTGGGCAGCACCATGGGCCGAGGGCGGCGCGGGCCGGGGCCGGGCCCGGGGCGGGCGTCTCTGGCGGCTGGAACTGCGGGCTCCGCTCCCCGCCGGCGGGCCGCCGCTTCACGGCCGCGCCATGGCCCCGCGAGCGGCGGGGGCGGCGGCGGGTCTTCCTGCGGCTCCGCTCGGCCCGACGCCGGCCGGCGCTGGCTGCCCACCTCAGGCCGCGGCCTGGCCCCGCCGCCCCGAGCCCATTGTTTTCCGCGCCGCCGGAGCCGCCATCTTAAAATTGTTTTCTGGGCTCTCGGAAGAGGGCGGGACCCCGGCGGGCGACCTCGGCGTCACGGCTGAGGAGCAGGGGCGGCGGCCAATCAGAACAGGGCGAGCGGCCGCCCGAGGGGCGGGGGCCGGCGGCCGGAGGCGCCGCGGGGCTCCCGGGCGGAGTTTAAAGGAACCCCCGTCGGGGGCGGGCCTCGGGCTGGGCACCGGCGAGGGTGACGGACGGAACCGCGCTGAGCGCCGCCCCCGCGGGCAGGCCCTTCCGGGTCCGCGGCGGAGAGCCGGCCGCCGGCCCCGCGCCTTTCCCAAGCTGCTCAGGGAACTCAGAAGCGGCCACGCCTTTCCAGTGTCAGCTGTTTTCTTCGACCCCATTGCTTACGTCCAGCCTTTTAATTGGTCGAAATGTCACGAGGGAGCTGGAAAAGGTTTCCTCTCACGCCATTCTGCATCACTGGGACCGTCAATTTCCACTTTTATATCAAAATTTGAGTAAGTTTCAAGTTGTTACTACTTACCCAGAAAAAGCCCAGCTCGCATAAGGAAGGGGTGTGGGGAGAGTCTCGCAGTGGGGACTAGAACCGCAAAGGACGGCATTACAGTCAAAACCGGATTACATTTAAAAAGATGGTCTGTTAGGTAAAATCGAGCCACTCAATATCCAACCAAAGGCGATTATGCTCTAGTGTTACAACCGGCAGGCAAAGGGACAGGGAGACGAGGAAAAACTCCGGGACCAGCGAGTCGGCAGTGAAACCAGATAGTCTCGTGTTGGGCCAAGAGGCACTAGGAACCTTAATTGCTAACAAGTTAAATAGAGGTGCCAGGAAGCTGCAGGTTGAGAGGCACCATTAACAGCTCAAAGCAGCTGTTACAGTAACTTTTCACTAGGACCCACAAAAATATTTTAAAATAAGCAAAAATGAATCCTTATTCAAATAGTATTTTTTATACAAATGCAGTAAAAAAGATACCAGTGGCCCGCCAAGGCAAAGGTGCTCATGAATGCCATAATGGTCGGTCCTGTTTTTCACCAGTCTTTAAACATATAAATTTTACACCAGGATTAAATATTTAGTTTCTAATAGGAAAAATAATAGAAGCACTATGTCTATTTCTCTTCAGTAAGCAGTCCCAAAGCCAAATAGCACGTTTAAAAAAAAATGACCTAATTTTCAAAAACCTCCCTGAAATAATGTTAACATGAAAAATTTAAGAACTCATTCGTTCCCATAAATCTTAAAAGACTATCTATAAATTACTCCTCCATTTCTGAGCTATTATCCCGATGCCACAACAGAAACTACTGGATTCTAATCCAGCAGGAAAGGAGGCAGAAACTCCATGGAGTTAACTGTCACCTCATGGTGACAAAGTTCAGTTTCAGAGGGTTCCCATCCTCAAATTCAACCAACCACCAAGGAAGGAAAATATCTAGAAAAAAGTTTCATTGTTGCTGATGTGTGCTATGTAAATAGGCCTCTGATGACTGCAGGTTGCATCTGTACTGAACATATACAGACTTTTTCTTGTCATTATTTCCTAAACAATATATTTAACAACTATTTAAATAGCATTTACATTGTATTAGGTCTAAGTAATCTAAAGTCTAGGGAAGATGTGTGTAGGTTATATGCAAATACTATGTATACCATTTTACGTAAGAGACTTGAGCATCCTCAAACTTTGGTATTCATGGGTAAGTCCTGGAACCAATCCCTGTGAATACCAAGGGACAAGACTATATATCCCACCGTTCATAGTAGTTTCTGCATAATAGCAAACAGTGGCCAATTAAAGGACAATTAACCCACTCTGAAACAGCAAAACACGTGAATTAAAGGTTACTATGAAGTTCAGTCAAAAGCAGGTGCTTAACACAGGGCTTTAATTCCATTGAGTAATGTGACAATTTGAGAAAAGTGGGAAGTATTTTGTGAACAAGAGAAACTGGGGAACACATCTGATGGAGTGGGCATCTTACAGCAATGGGACGGGTAGCCAGCATGTGAGATCATAATACAAGTGCCTTTCAAAGAGCTAAGAACTGCAGCTGGTCATTCATTAATGTGTCAGACATTTAATCAGGAGGTTGCAACTTCAAGAGAATGAAAAGGAGAACCAAGAAATGACTTGTTTTGAACAAACTGCTAAATAACCCTGGAAAGGCAAATGAACACTCTACTGATTTACACTTGTCATTCCACAGCTCAACCAGAAGAAACTGTGAGGCATGAAATATTAATGGAGAGTGAAGGCAGGCTTCTGGAAATGCTATGACCCCACACATTTGCTTCAAAGGAGAAATCTGCAGACATATTTTCAGGTCTTGCCAAGTAACTGTTTATTCGCGCTCAATACATTTGGGAAAGTGTGCTACATAGCTAAGGTCACTGTGACCACAGAACACCAGATGAAAAGAATAAAGCACTGAACAGCAAGAAAAATGCATCCCACCCTCATAAGAATTTAAGTGAACTGGTAAAAAATTGAGATAAACAAAATAAACAGATACAGCCTTCATCTTTTACAAATATACTTCCTCCCCAAAATCTCCCCAATATAAACACTCTGGAGTGTTTATATATTCAGTGCAAGGAACAGTATCATCGGTATATTTGAAACAGCTCTGAAGAAAGAATAAAGCTAAAAGAACATCTAATTTTGAATATACTTCAGTGTGGTGTAATAGTGAGGTTATTACACTGTGATGGGGGAGAGGCTCTGATAGCACCCATCTGCATTCCATATGAAAAAACAAACCTAACATCACTTATTAAAATATTCTACAATCCACATACTAAAAAAAAAAATAATTATTTTTAACAGGACTGCTTTATCATGTAATTTAAGACACAACTGTTACATGAACTGCAAATGATAAAAGGTTTAGCAGCTACAAAAATTGGATAACTCATGCTCTATGTCACTCCTCCCATCAGTACTTTTTAGCCTGTGTTCAATTACAGTCAATTCTGAATTGGCTCACATCTGGATAGACTTCTAGTCTTTACACAGAGTAAGAGAAATGGATTAAAAAAAATAAAGATAGCATTCTATCCTGTACTTGACCCTGGAAAGGTGCAGGTCTGCTTAAAAAAGGAAGAAACATACACAATCACAATAAAGCTTAACACTATGCAGAGCTCATCATCATTTTCAGCAATGGACAGCAAGGCGCTGTGAAGAAAAGGCAAGCAGAGGAGAAAGCTAGGACTCTGGGAAACAGGGAGGGAAACAGTGTCCACAGAATGGAAGATGGGATGAAAACACCAGGTTCTCTCTGGAGCGCACATGTCCTGGTAGCAGTCCTTAAAAAAGCCACCTGTTCAAGAAGACTGCAGCCCAGACACGCCGGGTGTGCAGAGGATAAAGGCCCAAATGCCACATTATACCACCTCCTCCACTAACTTAAACCTGTCTGTGAACTGAGCTGTTCCAGGCACAACAGAACACACACACACTTTATGGTCTAACCAACATCGAGTGAAAAGTCTTTTTTCTTTTTATATGTCCATTTTTAATACAATTTAAACAGAACCTTTGTATAAATTTGGGCTTCCATTCAATCCCTCTCCTCAATTTCTTTAGGAGGAATGGAAGTAAGCAATACAAGATTATAATGACAAATAAACTGCACTTTAAACATGATTATCAATTTTAAGGGACAGAGACACTTGAATGCTTTGTAATACCAAACTCAAACAAAATTGGTTCTAAAAACTGCAGTTCATCCCCCTAGAATTTCTAAAAGTTGGTGTTATTTCTGCATGGACACATCAATATATTAAATTAAGCCAAGATTTTAAAGACTGGCAAAATTCTATTACTCTATTAAAAAAACAAAGATGTTTAAAAACAGAACAAAAAAAATACAACTTAGTTGCTTCATGTTACAATTCACAACCATTGTTAAATGCTTTCTTTCTACAGAAACGGTCCTTTTTGTCACAATTGCATTTACTGCTAGATGTTTAAAATTACACGGGCTAGTGTTTGAAACTTGTTGAAGGTGACATCTGGAGGCTTTCTGAGTCTCAACCTAAGATGTGCCAGGTTCTCTCCTAGGACCACACTTGCAGAGGAAGGGGAGGGAGAGGAAATCACATATCAAGTTCTTAAGATAATTTTACTCTCTTCTTAGCTTTCTGTTTCTTGGTGATTTGTTCAAAATGTCATCCTCCTATTGGTTGAAAAAAAACAAGAAATTCATTATAATTAGCATATTATGAAAAGTAAAAATTCGCCAAATTTTCAAGATCTACCAAGCTGAGGGTAACCCATCTGAGGGCAAAATATGAAGAAAAAAATGATTTGAAGAAAATGTACCAAAAACCAACTGTCTTAGAGGTGGTGGGACTATGTTTTCATACCGTCTTTCTTGTTTTCTTTCCATGAAAATGCAATTTTCTCAATCTAACCCACAAACATCTTCTTTTTAAAAAGACCAGACACCATGCTTTCACATGTCATCTTGATTAATCCTAAATAATTTACTGGCCTATGGACACATTAGCCCCACTGAGACTGAGAAAACTGGATTTTATGGGGACTGAAGACTACCCAAGCCAGGTCCCATGTGACTCTCAAGACAATAAGCCTGGTACTCTTCCTATTCTATTGGATTTCTCTTACTGTGTGAGAAAGCTTGGGGAATATAAAAAGTATGTGAGCCCAGATGGTGTGGCTCAGTGGTTGAACATTCCACACCTATGAGGTCATGGTTCGATTCCCGCCTAGGCACATGCCCAGGTTGCAGGCTCGATCCCCAGTGTAGGGCATTCAGGAGGCAGCTGATCAATGATTTTCATCATTGATGTTTCTATCTCTCTCTCCCTCTTTAAAATCAATGAAAATATATGTTAAAAAAAAAAAAAAGGATGTGAGACTGAACCTTACCTGAAAGAACTCTACATTTTAGTCAAGAAACTGAAAACATGAACAGCACTGATCTTTATCAAGGGGAGGGCAGAATAGTGGGAGCTGGAAATGGACACTGGGTAGAGTTTTCCAGAAAGAAACATCATGAAATAGAGAAATGCTTGGAAAGGGACCTTGGTAGAAAAGGTGTGGCTTATTCTCTTTCCCTCAGACCTCACATCCAACCCAGCTCCAGAAGCCCACATCCTCCTTTCCTATCATTTCACCCTACTCAGAACGACCGTATCTAACGTGATTCGCACAGCAGCCTCCTATCCAGTCTCCTTGATTCTACTTCGTCTGTAGAAAACACAGCAGCCAGAGTGAACAGACCTACTTAGTTCCAAAACCTACAATGGCTGCCCATATCTGTCAAGTCTTCACTCAAACATCACCTCTCCAACGAGGCCTACCATCTTTAACACTGCATCCCAGCACTTCTGATAGCCTTTCCTATCGTACTTTTCTTTTTCATGGCCCATCACTTTCTAACACTCATTCAGGTACTTCCTTATCAAGTCTACTGATAATTGTCTGTTTCCTCCCACTAGAAAGTAAGCTCCCCAAAGGTAGGTTATCTTTGTCTGTCTTGTTCACTGACGATGCCTGGCATATAATGAGCACTCCAAAACTACTTATTGAATAAATAAATGAATCCGTGAGCAACTGGGACAGAAATTTTACAACACATGGGATTTATGCAAGAAATATTTTTTAAGGGCACAATTAGGGGAGGTGGATGAAGAGATAGACTAAAATAATAACCTACAGTTGCCATCTCAGAAATCATTTTTTTAGTTTTCTCCTACAACTCTGCTTATTCCAAAAGCATTTTCAGACAGAAAAATACTTCGGAGATTCAGATATAATTTGAAGTTATAACATGCTGACCTGTATTTCTAAGAATTTCACTTTTATAAAATTGGCTTTAATTGAATTTTTACAGCCATGACCACTGAAAATTACCTTATGAAAATATTCCCTCTACTTAAATGTACTTTCAACTTAGGTGCTTAAAATACAAAACATATTCCCCCTTCCTGTTACCTCTGCTTTAGATTTCCTATCTTCGCCCTCTTGACTGACAGTGTCGCCATCTTCTTCAGCATCACTTTTTTGCTTCTCTTCTAAAACAGAAGTTAAACAACTCAGCAAACCTTACAACTGTTTTGGGTAATTAGATAATTAGCATTAATTGTCTAAAACAATCTTTACAGTAACTTGTTTATAAGGGTTTGAACATCTTAGAGTCTTGGGTGAAAGCAGGTATTTTGGGGTCTACTTCTTACCAAGTTTCTCTTCACCTTCTTCCTCCTCATCTCCCTTGTCCCTTTCTTCCTCCTTCTCTTCTTCTTCCTTCACATCTGGCTGAGGAGCATCAGTCTTCTTGTACTCCACAGGACTGGACTGCTTCTGAAATATTTCCCCACAGTACAACCATTTTGTTCACATTTTACGTTATTATATAATTATTAAAAGCCTAAAGAGCAAAGTTCTGTCCCAGGCTGTATACTAGGATAGATATATGGAAATGAGTAAGATATACTTCCTGCCCTGAGAGTCTTTTCTTGGGTGAGAGTGTGGGGTTTCAGAGAAAAGGAACAGTACAAACAAAGGGGTTTAAACAGTCACAGTGACTGAGGCCCAGTGGCAGGAGAGTGGTGGGGACAAAGCTGGAAAAGGCACTCTGGGGGTCAGATTACAGAACATCTTGAATACAAGGTAAAGCATCATCCTCATCTAGCAGAAGTAGAGCCTAAGCAAAATTTTATTTTTGACTGCATGTAACAAAGGTTGAATAAGAAAAACAGGCTGTTTACCCTACATGTATTTGTGTGCAGAGGGAGGTCAAAGGGGTTAGGGATGCTAAGGGAGGAACCTGGTAATGAGAATTATAAAGTTTATGAATAGAAACAGCTCTGCCAAGAGGAAAAGCTAGTTTATGCCCAAATGGCCAGATTTATATCTAAGTTTTTTGTTGTTTTCCTTCCTGCCCTAGAAAGCTGCTGACAAATATTAAGGAGAGTGGTTTAAATACTACTAGAAATGAAGGGGCTACAAATGCTACTCCTATCTGAGTATAATACATGGCCGCCAAGAGTAGTGAATAAGGGTTCAGAAGTCAACACCAAATGTGAACCGGTCACAAGTGAACTGCTAGAAAGCCTCAGGCAATATATCTTATTTTTTAATATCATAAGAGTTCTTTCTAAAAATGTCTCGAAACCAAACCGAACCAATACTCATACCTTGCCAGAACAGCAGAAGAGGATTACAAGGAACACAGGCAGCGCTACAGTCAAAACATAGACCACCCAGAGCCACGGACGCTCTTCGGCTGCCTCCAGCATCTGCCCCACTACACCTGGCTGAAAAACAAGACGTGACTGATGTCAAGTTCTAGCTTTTGACACCAAATATAGTGAGCACTGTTCCACTGTTCAATGACTACATGGTACTACTCAGGCTCCACCAAGGTTCAAGCCAAGATGTTCATATAGCAAAAAAAGGAAAGAGGAGAAAATCCTCAATTTTCTTGTTCTCCGTATCATCAAGGTGATTTCCCTTTCACAGGTTTAAAAGCTGGCTTTTAATCATCAGCAAAAGACTTAATTTCAGGAACCAGTGAATGAATAATTTCTTGATCATAGTGCCTCTGGCTCTCCAATTTATACCTCAGCCATATGACCAATTTTTTGAAAATTCCACATATTGGGTAAATCAAGATTCAACATTTAAGAGTGCATTAAAATATACCCTGAATGGCAAGTTTGTTAAATATATTTTAAATAAATAAATCACCTTACACATAAGAAAAATTCTAAAGCCACTGCATGAGACAAAAGCAATCATGTCCAACACCCCAGCATTTTGTCTTTAGTAGGCATACGACCACTTTTTATAACAATATTCCCAAATAAGGGAAGATAAACCATAGATGATAGGTTTTTACAAAAGTAGCAATTGCAGATATAAATGCCAAGGAACAAGCAAGCACAAACCTCGGCAGCCCCGTCGGCAGCTTTCTTCAGACCCCATCCATCGCTGGCCCAATCATCAACTACTCTTCGATCGCCACAAATGATAAAGTTGTCAAAAAAAATGTCCGAGGTCATGGACCACAGTTCCAAACCAATAGCACTAAAAGGAGTCATTTTAAAAGGTTCCAGATCTTCAAAGAAATCTGGATTTGGTATTTTCTGGGGTTTCCAGATTCCCTAGAGAAAAATATTTTAAAAAATCATTTCAGATAATGATCAACACAAATTTATGATGAACCTAAATAAAAATTAAGATGAATTTCGCATGATAAATGAAGTAAGTGCTGAATTTGTGGAACTTAACTGAGTAACAGGAAGAAGACAATAAATGCTACTGATGTTTTACACTATGCCTCTAAGATATCTGAACATCAACTACTTTCAATTTCTAATATCCATGCCCTTCATCTAGACCAATACCTCGCTGTGCCTGGCACATTCCAAAAGGCTCCATTAGTTTGCTAGCAGGAGTGGGAGCCTATATCGGTACAGATTTCTTCAGTGGTGATTTAAAATGTAAATGATTACCCAGCTGGCATGGCTTAATGGTTGAGCATCAAACTATGAACCAGGAAGTGATGGTTCTATTCCTGGTCAGGTCAGGGCACAAGTCCAGGTTGCAGGCTCAACCCCCAGTAGGAGGTATGCAGGAGGCAGCTAATCAGTGATACCCTCTCATCATTGATATTTCTCTCTCTCTCTCCCTTCCTCTCTGAAATCAATAAAAATATATCTAAAAAACAAATAAAATAAAATGAAATTTAAATGATCTTCAACCAGCAATTTCACTTCTTAGTAACTACCTAGAGAAATAGTTGCTACGTACACTCAGACATGCACAAGGATGACTACTGCATCAAGGATTTAAAAAAAAAGGCAATCCATCTAAATGGCCATCAAAAAAAACAGCCAAAGTGCAGTTTTTTTAAAGGGCAACTTTTAACTAATTTGATTGTTTGACTGCATGATTAAAACAACATTTAAGCCCTAGCTGGTTTGGCTCAATGGATAGAGTGTTGGTCTGCGGACTGAAGGGTCCCGGTTTCAATTCCGGCCAAGGGCACATGCCTGGGTTGCGGGCTCCATCCCCAGTGGGGGGCGTGCAGGAGGCAACCAATCAATGATTCTCTCTCATCATTGATGTTTCTATCTCTCTCTCCCTTTCCCTTCCTCCCTAAAATCAATAAAATATATTTAAAAAAACAAAAAACATTTAAGCCTTGGCCGGTTTGGCTCAGTGGATATTGTCAGCTCTCACACTGAAGAGTCCCAGGTTCAATTCCAGTCAAGGGCACGGACCTCGGTTGCAGGCTTGATCCCCATCCCTGATCAGGGGGATGCATGCGGGAGGCAACCAAACAATGTCTCTTAGTCTCTCTTCCTCCCTTCCACTCTCTCTAAAAATCACAGGTTGCCACTCTGTACCCTGTGGCTGCAGCACCCCTGCCACAGGATAGCAGGGTACTCAAATTGCAAGTTTTCCATTTGTCTTTTCTTTGTTTTTAAACAAAAGTACAAAGCAATTATGAAAGCTTCTTTCCAGTTTCTAGGTTTATCTTTTCAACATTGAACATATTAAGGTCTCTCTGTATTAATGAAGTTTACTTTGTAATTCAATCGCTTGAAAATAGTGATCAACCCAGCAGCCTCACTACAGACAAAACTTCCATCTGAACACAACCAGATCAATGAAACACATTAAAAGGCACACACTTCGCCCTGGATGGTGTGGTTCAGTTGGTTGGAGTGCAAGTTTGCCAATTCAATTCCCGGTAGGGGCGAGTACAAGAGGCAACCAATCAATGTTTCTCTCTTCTGCCACTCCCCCTAAAAGCAGTGAAACATATTCTCAGGTAGGGATTTAAACAAAACAGCCCTAGCTGGTTTGGCTCAGTGGATAGTGTTGGCCTGCGGACTGAAGGGTTCCGGGTTCGGTTCCGGTCAAGGGCACATGTCCAGGTTGCAGGCTTGATTCCCAGTGGAGGGCGTGCAGGAGGCAGCCGAGCAATAATTCTCTCTCATCACTGATGTTTCTAGCTCTCTCTCTCCCTTCCTCTCTGAAATCAATAAAAATGTATCTAAAAAATAAATAAATAAAAAACAAAACAGAACACCACAGAGAGATACACACCTGGTAGTTAGGGTTGTCAATCATGGGGGGCTTCCATTTACCCTTATAATTAGGGTTATCAATCATAGGTCTTTGCCAGACACCACATCCAGGGGCTGACTCACACTTAGGGTTGGCAATCTGAGGAGCTTCCCATTCTCCATCCATATCTTCATCCCTGTGGAGAAATAAACCAGTTACAAATGGGTTCTGTGATGTAGGACTATGAACTGCCATCCCAGGGGACCCCTGAAATCCTGTAGGAATGCTTTCAGTGTCATCCTATAGAGCACCATGCTGTTCCTGCATTTCTAGTAACTAGTTTCTCATGAAAGGTGCATTAAAAAGAGACACACAAAATAATTAAATCACCCTGCCCTGTGTTTCTCAGTGGTTAGAGCATCAGCCCCAGCACTCAAGGGCTGTGGGTTCAATTCCTGGTCAAGGGCATGTACCTGAATTGTGTTGTGGAGAATCCAATCGATGTGTCTCTCACATCAATGTTTCTCTTTCTCCCCGTCCCTCCCTCCTTTCCACTCTCTGAAAAGCATTGGAAAAAATATCCTCTGTGCTCGTTTCAGCAGCACACATACTAAAATTGGAATGATACAGAGAAGATTAGCATGGCCCCTGCACAAGGATGACACGCAAATTCTTGAAGCGTTCCATTAAAAATAAAAAATCCTCTGGTGAGGATTAACAATAAATAAATAAATAAATAAATAAATAAAATCTGTTGAGCTCTACACTTAAGTTTGGGCACTCAGCTAGCTTCATGTATAAGCTTTTACTTCAATAAAAAAGCAGGCAATTAGCCCGGTTCGTGTGGCTCAGTGTTTGAGTGTCAACCCATGAATCAAGAGGTCACCGATTCCATTCTAGGTCAGAACACATACCTGCGTTTCAGGCTCAATCCCCAGTAGGGGGGATGTAGGAGGCAGCCAACCATTCACTCACTCTCATCATTGATGTTTCTCTCTCTTCCTCTTTAAAATCAATAAAAATTTATTTTCTTAAAAAGCAGGTAATTAAAAAGTTAACTGAAACTTTTACCAGTCCTCTGGCTTTTCCGCATCTGGATCAGCTACATATTCAGGCTCATCATCTAACCAGCCATCAGGCTTTGTGGCTTCTTCATCAGGAATTTTAGCGGGGGCATCTTCATCCCTTAAATAAATAAGAAAAAGCCAATTATGACAACAATGGCCAGAGAATCACAATGTGGTCCCCTTTGTGAATCTGAAGCAGGGCAATCTAAAAATATTTAGATATTACTTAATCTCAAAATTCAAAATTCTTCCTAAAAATTATATGCAAATCATCCTGTATAACAAAAGCCCAGGTGGTGTCGTGCGACGTTGTCACAAGATGGCCACCATAACGTCATCACAAGATGGTCACAAGATATCTGGCAGGTGAGGGCAGTTACGGGCAACTGGGCTGGCAGGGGAGGGTAGTTGGGGGCCATCAGGCCTGCAGAGGGCAGTTGGGGATGATCAGGCCAGCAGGGGAGCAGTTAGGCATCAATCAGTCTGGCAGGGGAGCGGTTAGGGGGCAATCAGGCTGGCAGGCAGGGTAGTGGTTAGGAGCCAGCAGTCCCAGATTGTGAGGGATGTCCAACCGGCAGTCAGACATCCCCCAAGGGGTCCAGATTAGAGAGGGTGCAGGCTGGGCTGAGGGACACCCGACCCCCGCCCCATGCACTAATTTCACGCACCAGGCCTCTAGTCTAGTGTATCTCATAAGGGCCTAGTCTCCAAAACATATCTAGAACTCTTACAACTCAATAATAAAAAGACAACCCAGCCCTAGCCAATTTGGCTCAGTGGAGAGAGAGTCAGCCAGCCAACTGAAGGGTCCCAGGTTCCATTCCTGGTCAGGGCACTGCCTAGGTTTCAGGCTCGATCCCTGGTGAGAGGGTGGGGATTGTGGGAAGCAGCCAACCAATGATTCTCTCTCATCATTGACTGTTTCTCTCTCCCTCTCCCTTCCTCTCTCTGAAACCAATAAAACCATATAAAAAATATTTTTAAAAAAAGAAGTACCAACTTTTGTACAGTTGATGAAAAATGGTGCGACTCTAGTTGGTAAGTGAAGACATCATTTTATTCTTGGCCATATGATTATTTTTGAAGTATGCTAGTTTTAAATTGTGTGAGAACCTGAGTTTGTACAACATTCAGCTGACCCTTATAAGCAGAGCATTCACACCCTCTGCTCCAAAATGAAGCAGCTAGTTAAGGAATATTACTGAACAACAAGGCTGAGTCCATATCTAATGTTCACCAAATACACCAGTAAACTTGGCATTTACACTAGTGCAGCATCAAAGTTCAGGAACCCGTACCTTAATTTAAGGGAGGAAAAACATCAACTAAAATTTCACTGCTAAGCTTAAGGAGATAGTTTTACAAATGGGAGAACAGTTTTATTATTTCTCTTTACGTATTTTTGACATTCCCAAAAGCCAGTTTTCATTTCTCATCACTCTCCAGTTGTACCCTACACAAAAGGCCACACATACTGAGCTCGCTCCTGCTGCTATACTTCTACACACAATGTGCTACTTTAATACCATTTTCCATCTTTGCCACTTAGTTAACTCTCACCCCACTTTCAAATCTTAATTTGATTGGCACTGCGCCAAGAAACCACCCTGATTTAGACTTGATGCTCTGGTCACCAAGTAACACCTACTATTAGACCATTCACCATATGCATGCCAACTTCAAATTATCAAGAGATAATGTGAAAACACCATGCATATATTTCTATTATATGTTTTATTGCTAACATTTTATCAACAAGAAAATATACAAAGGGTGGAAATGAGGGCATCAGCAAAGAAGCTCCTTATGGGACATAAAAGCTGAACTGGAGCTGTGTGAGAGCTCATGTCCTTGTGGCTTTGTATTCCACTGCCCAACACAAAGCACGATCTCTTGAGTTTTATTTAAATAGGAAAAAGATTATTTTTTAAATTAAAATTTAAAATCTCAGGACTCAAGCTTTCAATGTGAACTCACAGAAGCATGTGAAAGGCCAGGCCAAGAGAACTGAGGTTATGACATAAAGCAACCATGTCAGCACAAGCAAACTCATTGATTTCAGCATTTTGTGGTTTATAAAATGGTGACAGGCAATCCAGATGATCTGTATGGCCCCTCTTTCAGCCCCCTTTTGTCTATGTTTTTCCTACCATTTGAATTGCATCATAGACTATTAAAATTATCAGATCTAAACATTCATTTGTTCAAGCCACATGGAATACACAAAACACTCCATTGCACTCAAAGGCTCACCAGTCATCTGGTTTGACAGCATCAGGATCTGGTATTTTTGGTCTTTCATCCCAATCCTCAGGTTTCCGGTCTTCTGGGTCCTCAATTTCCCGGGAAGGATTTACAGGAGGAGTCATGTCATTTAGTAGATTTCCACTGTTGACAAGAGTTTGGTCCACTAATATTTCAAAACTATTATCTGGATTCAAGACTAAAAAAAAGAAATTAAATGCAATTTTAAAAAGTTAATTAACCACTCATTCTCAAGCTCTCTTTACATACCACAAAAGATCATATTTATAACAGAAAACAGAACATGAAGACCTCATGCAACAAAGTCAGAACAAGATCTTGGGGGCCTTGAGCAAGTTAATCCTCTTGTAAATCATAAAAGCTAGATCCTCAGATTTTTAGGAATTAAAACAGATCGTAGATAAAATTTTAAACACCAAAGACTTCATTTACAGACATTAAAAACATCAAAAATCAGCCCTAACCGGTCTGGCTCAGTGGATAGAGCGTCGGCCTGCGGACTCAAGGGTCCCAGGTTCAATTCGGGTCAAGGGCATGTACCTTGGTTGCAGGCACATCCCCAGTGGGGAGTGTGCAGGAGGCAGCTGATGGATGTTTCTCTCTCATCGATGTTTCTAACTCTCTATCCCTCTCCCTTCCTCTCTGTAAAAAAATCAATAAAATATATACTTTTTAAAAAACATCAAAAATCAAAGAGACAAAAACAAAACAAAACCTAACAACACAAAAACCAAAGGTACATAAACTAATGCAATTGGTCTGACACAAATGGTTACAACACCAGTCAATAGGCAAACAAGTTTACTTATTATAACCACCCCTAGTAAAGGTCCATTTCCTCATTTTTTGAGTTGGTATTACCACCATCTATGTTAACAAAATTTCAGATTACAAAAACCTTTTACTTATTAAATCATATGTCTATTCATGGTTGTATTTTTGGGGTCTAATGGGAAATAAAAAACCACAATTTTAAATCCATAAAAGTATCAAGTGTGATTATGCTCAAGCCTGTATCTCACACCTACAAGTCTAATTGGCAACTGACTGGCTCACAGCACATCCAGAATACTATGGAAGACAATGGTGTACTAGGCCGCCTTTCTCAAGGATAATTAAATTAGCACTGTTATCAATGATATATATAGTCTCCTGGAAAGATTCATGCACTTTTGTAAAGAGATCAAGTATAATACAGGATATTTATCTTTCAATAAAAAAATTACATCTGTACTTATTATACATATACATGTATTTATTCACAAATGGTTAATACATACCACAATGTTATTTCAGATAATTCTAAAAATCTTCTTTATGTTTATTTCTATCTTCTGAATTTCTATACTGAATATGTATTACTATTGTTATAAGGAAAAAAGGTTATTGTATTCTTTAAGAAAAGAGGCATGTGTACATGTAATTTCAAACTAGGGGAAAAGCTTCATTAAAATAAAAATCCTATTCTAATGTCCAAATGATTAAATTCAATTGTTCAGGTGTTGGGAGTACCCAAGCAAACGGCAACTAAAAGATAATTTGAAAACACCATGCACATATTTCTATTATATGTTTTATTGCTTAACAATTTATCAACAAGAAAATATACAAAGGGTGGAAATGAGGGCATCAGCAAAGAAGCTCCTTCTGAAACATAAAAGCTTATTTTCAAAATGCCTTAAACCCTAATTCTCAATTCAAATTATGAAAGAGAAGCTTATTTTTTTTCTTCCTTTTTTGTCTTGTTTGCTTTTAATATTTTTTAAATTGATGTCAGAGAGGAAGGGAGAGGGAGAGATAGAAACACCAATGATGAATAATTGATCCACTGCCTCCTGTACACCCTTTACTGTGGATCGAGCCTGCAACTCGGGGATGACCTCCTGGTTCAAAGGTTGATGCTCAACTACTGAGCCATGCCGGCTGGGCAAGAAGCTCCTTTTTGTGCTGAGACACTGAGTTCATTTCACTACCAAGATGTTAAGTCAGTAGAGACTCTTATTTGCAGGCTTAGGTCTTCTCTAGATGTACTATCTTTACATTAAATGAATAATAATTCTGTAGTGCCATAAACCCCCAAATTATTGGCTTTTCTTACTTAATGTATAAAGATGTGTTTTCTTATCAGTAAAATAGGTCTTCAGATCTGCATCTGGTCTCTTAGCGTGCTTTTCTTCATATTCACCCGTTTTGGGGTTTTTGTGGCGGAAGATGAAGTGTAATTTATAGTCCTCTCCACATTTATCTGGACCAAACATGACTGTATAAGGAGTCTTGTCATGGAACTGATCCTTCAGAAACAAAAATGGATTTTAAGTAAATCAAAGTATTCAATGCAACTTTTCAAAAATATATTTCTTTTTATAAAATCCCAAATAAATTAGTTTCACATTAAAAGAAAAGCTGATTCTGTGACAGCATGGATAGACCTAGAAGCCAAGTGACATTAAGTCAGATAAAGACGATATCATAATGTCACTTACAGGTGGAACCTAAAGAACATTGATACAGAAACAAATGAACGGTTGCCAGATGGGAGGGGGTTTGAGGAGCTGGGTGAAAAAGGTAAAGGGATTAAGTAAAATTGGTAGTCACAAAAACAGCCATGGGCATGTACAGTGCAGCACAGGGAATACGGGCAATAATACTGCAATAACTACACATGGTGTCAGGTGGGTACTGGACTTACTGGGGGTGTGGGGAATTCACCTCGTAAATCGTAAATGTCTAACCACTATGCTGTATACCTGAAACTAATAAAATAATATTGGATATCAACTGTATTAGAAAAATTTTAAAAAAAGAAAAAAAGAAAAGCCGATTGGTTTATGAGGTTCATATAGATACCAGTGAAAAGGAATAACAGAAATTATTAGGAAATTTTACATGAGAACATTATGGAAGTCTTAAAAAACAAAGCAATGTACATATCTAGATAGTTACTGCTTCTTTCATAAAACAAAGAAATACATTTGTTAAAACAAAAATTACACAGAACAGAAATCAGGAATAAGAACAGTTTTCACATTTCAAATCCTGAAAGATAATTACGGGTGGCTATATAAAGAAATAGGAAGTACTTACCAAGTTTAGTTCCGGGGTTTTGGAAAGCAGCTTCACATAGGCACCACCACATTCTATTCCATTTTGGAAATTAACCTCATACCTAATTTCAGAGAGAAAAGCAGAAAATCATATGGCATTTTGAAATATCAAATTTCTTCATTACCCTTTTCCCCATCTTGGTCTCATGTTTAATCATAGGTCATATGTTTGTCTTTCAGAAAGATCCCATCTTCTATTGCTTTGAATGGCTTCCCAATCCTCCAAAATTAATAAGTAAAATAAAACAAAAGCTTAATGCAGATTCCCTGTAAATACTTTTTGCAAATTCCAGAAGTTCATTTGCTATTAGGAAAAAGAATAGCCAGTTTCTTTCTAAATAATTTATTGGGCAGGAAAATAACATTACATTACAAGATGCCTTAATGCATTAAAAAATCCCTATTATAACAAATAATAATTCTCATAATTTTTTAATGTAGAGTAATAGTTTTATAAAATTATGTCTTCTGATATCACCCATCCTAGAAAGCTTCTGTCAAAGAAGTGTGTCACTTACTGAACAATGAGAGGCTTGGTATCAAACAGGAAGGGCTTGTTCAGTTTAGCAGAGATAGCATGATGCTTGGCCCGAGACATCAATACAAGCCCTTTGTCCCCTGGAAGTTTTGTTTCCTTCATTTCATCTACCTCCCATTTTCCTACAAAACACACAGAAAAGTTCCACTCGTTAACTGTACCTTTGAAGGTCCTTTAAATGGTAGCAAACAAAACTCAAAGTTGTGCAAGTCTATTATACAGACATATTTTAACATATTCCATTTACCTATGAAAGCTGGCCTATTAATATTACACACACATATTAGGGTATGTTTTTTTAAAACCTGTAGCACATGCTTAAAAAAGACCTGCCATTTCCAACACACAACACCATAGATGCTAAATTCCCTTCCCATTTTATGGTGTAAAACAAACAGGTCTAACCCTTTAAATATAACGGAACACATAAATACAGCAAAATTTGTAAGGAAAAAAAAATCTTAAAATGTGAACATGCTCCTTTTAAATAGTTTTTTTAAATTTAAATTCCTTATTGTTTAAAGTATTACATGTCTTCTTTTTCCCTCATTGACCTCTCCCCAGCCGTTCCCACCCCCAGCTTAAACTATTCTTAAGAGAATCACGGAAATGCTTCAAACCTCAATCTGCTATTATATTCAATTCAAATGAACTCTCACCATCATATTTGGCAATTTCATCATCAGTGTCATCTTTCTTGGCTTTGGATAAAATCCACCTGTAATTAAGACAAACCCTCAAATTAAGGTCCAAATAGCAAAAGCAGGATGTAGCCAGCTCTTTCTAGCCTACTTAACCACTCTACTTTTAAGTTGGTGGTCTAGTTTCATTTTTTTTTTTTGCAAGTATCTGTCCAATTTTCCCAACACCATTTATTGAAGATACTGTCTTGACTCCATTGTATGCTCTTGCCTCCTTTGTCAAATATTACTTGAACATAATGGCTTGGATTGATTTCTGGGGTCTCTGTTCTATTCCATCGATCTATATGCCTATTCCTGTGCAGTACCGGGCTGTTTTGATTATGATGGCTTTATAGTATAACTTGATATCTCACCACTCTACTTTTAAATGTCACATAAGTAGTGATAATATATTGTACTCAATTCACAAACCTGTAAGAAAAAGTATCAAACCCGTCACATAATTACACTTTTTTTTTTTTAAGACTCAAGAGAAAAAAAAATTTTCCTCAAAGAACAAAATATAGGGTGGAACCCAGCTGACATGGTTCAGTGGTTGAATATTGACCTATGAACCAGGTGGTCACAATTCAATTCCCGGTTAGGGCACATGCCCAGGTTGCGGGCTCGATCCCCAGTGAGGGGCGTGTAGGAGGCAGCTGATCAATGATTTCTCTCATCATTGATCTTTCTCTCTTCCTCTCTCTCTTCTTCTCTGAAATCAATAAAAATATATTATAAACTATACAGTATATGTATATGGTGGAGGAGGAGAGAGAAATGGAAGCGATTACCGCATGTTTTAAAAGACTATTTTCCTAAATGGGCGTGAACACTAGAGATATAAAATAGTTATCACAATTTCACTATATAAGATGCTATTCTAAAAGGAATCCTCTAGCCCTGGCCTGTGTGGCTCAATTGGTTGGAGCATCGTCCCATACACCGAAAGGTGGTGTGCTTGTTTCCCAGTCAGGGCACATAACTGGGTTGCAGATGTGGTCCTGGGTCAGGGGGAATATGGGAGGCAACCGATTTTTTCCTTCTCTCACTTTGCTGTCTCTCTGTTGCTCTTTATTTCTAAAGTCAATAAAAAGCATATCCTCGGTTGAGGAAAATAATATATATATATTAAATAAATAAATAAACAAATAAATAAATAAGTAAGGAATTCAGTATTCCCCCACTTACATGTTACCTGATTTCCCTCCCTAGGAAACACTTACCCAGACAGAGTTCCTCTGTCAAAGGAATCAGCAAAATACACTTCCCCTGTTGGAACTGGAGCTTTGTAGGTAACCTACAAATATAAAATAAGAAGAAAAAAAAAATATATATATATATATAAAATAAGTGTCAAATATAAAAATAAATTAAGAATTGAAATTTTCAACAACATTCCTTTCTTAGTAGGATTTATTCTCTTGATTTGCTTTTATTTAACCACAAAACTCTCCTATCTTAGCTAGCCCTTGAATTCAACCTATATTATTTGATATCGCAAAGGATGCCAGAGAGATCAGCAAGTACTTTAATAGATTAGCTTTTCCTTTGAAAAATATCCAATCTACCTTCACCCTTTGATTATCTCAAGAGGTAAAACAAAGATTCAAAGACCACTTCAAACCTTTGGAGATGGAGGAGTGCTGGTCTCTGGTTTTGATTTTGAGTCTTCTACCTCTTCAATGACATCATCCAGGTCATCCTCAATATCAATCACGTCATCATCATGGCCCTCATGAGCCTGAATGACAGCAGTTCCAAGGACGAGCAACACACACAGCAACCACTTCTCTTTCATGATCTACATACAACAAGAGTAAAGTAAGTTAAATGTTATCGCCTCCGTTTAAAAATTTTGTCAAGACCAATAACCCCTCCTCTCACTTAAAATAAAGGCTTTCTGCCGAAACCGGTTTGGCTCAGTGGATAGAGCCTCGGCCTGCGGACTGGAAGGTCCCAGGTTCGATTCCGGTCAAGGGCATGTACCTGGGTTGCGCGCACTTCACCAGTGGGGGATGTGCAGGAGGCAGCTGATCGATGTTTCTCTCTCATCGATGTTTCTAACTCTCTATCTCTCTCCTTTCCTCTCTGTAAAAAATCAATAAAATATATTTAAAAAAATAAATAAATAAAAAAAATAAAATAAAGGCTTTCAAATCAGAACTAAAAGGAACTTCATAGTGACTATCTCATTTTACAAATAAAGGAAATAAGCCCATAGAGAGTCAGGGGTTTTCCTAACTAGTTCAAAATATTCAATTTCAAGAATATTTCAAAATAAAACTCAAAAATAAACAATTGTCCTAAAAAACAACAAAAAAATCAATTGTCATATCATGTTGGCTCCACAGAGCTAGAATATTAAAATACAATTTCAAATTAACCTCTTGCATTTGTAAAAAGCTTGACAAATGACAAAAGCCCCTTTTGTATATTAATTTACCAGTACTGATTAAAACATTACAAGGAAATGGTAACAGAGGAACCAACTAGCCTCACATTAAATACTTAATATAGATACTGCTGCTATTGTTCAAAGATCAAGGGTAGATACAGTTTTAAATTAGTGTTTGAAGACTAAAGAAAACAAATTAAACCAAATCCCAGCTACTTTTATCTATTATTTTCAAACACTTAAGTGCCTTGTGTATTGTATTATAGTGTCGGTGGGTCCTCTTTCCAAGAACTACAGATCCAAGGACATAAAAACTGAGCCACATGGATGCACAAAATGATTTGGTAGTATGTAGTTAAGTTTCAATTCTGCAAGATAAAGAGTTCTATAAAAAGATAAAGGTAATAGGTGCACAATGTGACTGTACCTAATGTCACTGTACACTTAATGATTAAGATGACAAATCTTATAAATGTGTTCATCACAATAAAAAAGAAAGAAAACTGCCCTTGCTCAGTAGCTTAGTTGGTTAGAGCATCATCCTGATAAGCCAAGGTTTCGAGTGTGACCCCTGGTCAGGGCACATTCAAGAATCAACCAATAAATGCATGAACATATCTCTGTCTCCAATCAATCTTTTTTAAAAAAGAAAGAAAACTGAGCTTAATTCTTTTGGTCTCCTGTTTACAATGGAGACCTTTATTTCTCAGGTAAAATCCAAAACAAACAAACAAAAAAAAAACCTGAAATAAAGGGCTCCTTCATAAGCTTCAATAGCCCCAATTCACAACCATGACTGTCATTTAACCAACTGTCTAGAAAAAAAATGTAAGTCAAATTATCCCAGTGCTGAATTTAATGACATATTCCTATAAACTAACCCTTTGAAGTGAGTAAACTGGGCTAGACTTTCATGTATCATTTGGTGGCATTTCTTTTATTTAATGGATCTTGAGACTGTTCACAAAATGAAAAAGGTAAAGTTCACTGGATTCCTAAACACTTAGCATTTAGGCAGTACAGAAAATACAAATGCTCAATAAAGTCATCCATAATCTTTCCTAGAACTGGTAACAGTTTTTAGAAGAAACTTTCAATGCCAACATTCTGCTATGGTTTCTTACATATTTGAAAAAATACTAATAATCTCTTACTGGAAAGACCTGTAATCTCTGCTGTCAAAATAGTATACATGGCATAGAAATATGGCTTTGTTTATTTACAACTACAAGGGTTCTCTAAAACCACACAGATGGATTCAACACTTTTATCTAAATTAACTCTATACAACACCCAGGTTCACTCTCCTAGAAACAATGCTATAAATGGTAGTGAGAGCCCTGGCCGGGTGGGTCAGTAGATTGAGCATTGACCCATACATCAAAAGGTTTCAGGTTCGACCCCTGGTCAGAGTGCATATGGAAGGTAAACTGACTGATGTTGCTTTCTTACATCCTTGTCTGTCTGTGTCTGTCTGTCTCTCTCAAAAAAAAAAAATCAATAAAACGTGCTCGTGTGAGGCTTAAAAAAAGGTAGTAATTTTCAAAAAACAATGGTTGGGCCTGACTGGCATGGTTCCAGTGGTTGAGCATCACCTATGAACCAGGAGGTCATGGTTTGATTACTGGTCACGGCACATGTCCAGGTTGCAGGCTCGATCCCCATTGAGGAACAGATCATGCAAGAGGCAGCGATCAATTATTCTCTCTCATCATTGATGTTTCTATCTCTCTCTCCCTCTCTGAAATAAATAAAAATATATTTTTAAAAAATACAGTAGCTGGATTCCCAGGGATAAACTACAAAACAAAATTAGCCCAGCCCTGGCCGGTTTACTCAGTGGCTAGTGTCGGCCCCCAGATGGAAGGGTCTGGGTTTGATTCCCAGTCAAGGACACGTGTCTTTCTCCTGTCGATGTGTCTTTCTCAGATAATTTTTCTCTCTCTCCCTCCTTCCTCTCTTCCTCTCTCTCTCTCTCTCTCTTTTTTAAAAAATATATTTTATTGATTTTTTACATAGAGGAAGGGAGAAGGATAGTTAGAAACATCGATGAGAAAGAAACATCGGTCAGCTGCCTCCTGCACACCCCCCATTGGGGATGTGCCCGCAACCAAGGTACATGCCCTTGACTGGAATCGAACCTGGGATCCTTGAGTCCGCAGGCTGATGCTCTATCCACTGAGCCAAACCAGCCAGTCAGGACTCCACTCTCTTAAAAAAAAAAAAAAAAATCAATGGAAAAAATATCCTCGGATTAAAAAACAAAAAAACTAAATTAGCTAAAACAATAGTTACAACTTTTAAAAAGTAAAAAAAAAAATGTGGTAAGAACAGTAGTAACTGAATAAAACAAACCTAATGGGTTAATTAGGACTATGTAATGAAGCTGGAACACTGTTGCTTTAAGAAAAAGCTAGTCAGGAAGATTTTCTAGTAGGCTACTTACCTTTAATAAAGGAAGGACTGATTTTTCTCACAATAATTTTTAATTTGTTGCTATATTGTTACTATGAAATGAATTATATTTCCCTAAAATTAATATATGGAAGCCGTAACTCCCAAAGTGACTATATTTGGAGGCAGGACCTTCAAGAAAGTAATTAAAAAAGATCATAAAGGTGGGACCCTAATCCAGGAGGACTGGTGTCCACATAAGAGGAGTGCTTATGAACAAAGACAAGTCCATGTGAGGACACAGTGAGATGGTAGCTCTCTGCTAATCAAGGACAAAGTCCTCACCAGAAAATGACCCTGCTGACACCTTGATCAGAAATCAAACCATGACCTCTTGATTCATGGGTTGATGTTCTACCACTGAGCAACACCAGCTGAGTTACATATGCAGTTTTAACAACTGGAATATGCCAATATTCCCAAGAAAATAGTGCAATAAATAGGTCTAGTTCCAAGAGCTACTATTAAGCCATCTTAAATGTTCCAAGTCTTATGAGAAACCTGTCCACACTTACAATTGAAGACTACATTTTAACATGAACTAGCCTGGTTGGTGTGGCTCAGTGGTTGAGCGTTGACCTATGAACCAGGAGGTCACAGTTTGATTCCCAGTCAGGGCACATGCCCAGGTTGCGGGCTTAATCTGCAGTGGGGGTGTGCAGGAGGCTGCTGATCAATAATTCTCTCTCATTATTAATGTTTCTATCTCTCTCCCTTCCTCTTTGAAATCAATAAAAAAAAATTTTTAAAGATGATCTAATTCTCTTTGTTACTGAAAATTCAACATTACCAAGAAACAAAATCTCCCCTCATTTTAGTCCTCCTACATCAAACAGTCCTTTTAAAAGACAGCACATTTGGCCCTAACCGGTTTGGCTCAGTGGATAGAGTGTTGGCCTGTGGACTGAAGGGTCCCAGGTTTGATTCTGGCCAACGGCATGAACCTTGGTTGTGGGCACATCCCCAATGGGAGATGTGCAGGAGGCAGCTAATTGATGTTTCTCTCTCATCGATGTTTCTAACTCTCTATCCCTCTCCCTGCCTCTCTGTAAAAAAATCAATAAAATATATTTTAAAAAATAAATTAAAAAAATAAATAAAAGAGCACACATGGAGCAGGTATATAAAAAAGATACTGCACTATTATGCTTACTAGAAGAAAACACAACATTTAGTTGATCTTGGGCTTGACAATGAGCTTTTAATACATCAAGAGCAAGATATCTGAAAGAAAAAAGTTAAGACTTTTAAAATTAAAAACCTCAACTCTGTGAAAGACACATAAAGTTAAAAGACAAATCAGACCAAGAGAAAACATTTGCAAAATACATATCTTACAACAGACTGGTTTCAAAATACTCGAAAAACTCAAATTTAACAATAAGAAACAAACCACTCAATTAAAAAGTGGGTAAGCCTGGACAGTGTGGTTCAGTGTTGAGCTCTGACCCATGAACCAGGAGGTCATGGTTAGGACACATGCACGGGTTATGGGTTTGATCCCCAGTAGGGGCGTGCAGGAGGCACCTGTTTGATGTTCTTTTCTGATCTGTTTCTATCTCTATCCCTTTCCCTTCCTCTCTCTCTAAAAATCAATAAAAAACATATAAATAACTCATTGGGTTTAAAAATAAAAATCCTATATGCTAAGTGTCCGGCCGTCCATTCAACCAATCAAAGTGTAATATGCTAATGATATGCTAAGGTTGCCCAACCGCTCACTATGACATGCACTGACCACCAGGGGGCAGATGCTCCGACCAGCAGCTTAGCTTGCTGCTGGGGTCCAGCTGATTGGGACTGAGCAAGACAGGCTGGACTTGCCCTGGAGCCTTCCCACATTCCTCCCCAGCCTGATCATACACGGGTGGGGTCTCTTGGCCTGGCCTGTGCCCTCTCACAATCTGGGACCCTTCAGCGATGTCGGAGAGCTGGTTTCGGCTCGGCCCCACAGGCCAGGGCGAGGGAACCCACTGGTGCACGAATTTGTACATCAGGCTTCTAGTAAATATATAAAAAAAGGCTAAAGATGTAAACAAAGACTTCATCAAATATTCAAATGGCAAATGAGCATGGAAAAAAGATGCCCAATAACACTTGCCATTAGAGAATTGCAAATTAAAACATTATACCACCATACACCTGTTAGAATGGCTAAAAACAAAAAAACATACAAAAACCTGGCAAGGATGTGAAACAAGATAAACTCCTATTTCATTGCTGAATAGGTAAGTATAGTGAAACTATTCTGTATGCTATATATAATTATGGATGCATGGCACTATGCATTTGTCAAAACCCATTAAAACTTTACAGCACAAAGAAAATATCTCAACGTATAAAAAATTTTACAAATCATCTAGGAGGTCAAGTGACCCAAGGATAGCATGCAGGATGTAATACAATCTAGTGTATTATAGATAAATGAAAAAACTTAATTCAAGAAAGTGAAGGGAAAAGACCTTGAGCAAAGCCACTTTGGAAGTGAGTGCAATCTGTACAAAAGCACTTTTGTTAGTTGGTAAATTGTTTCTCACAGGCGTGCAGATGAACAATGCAGATGCTACTACACATGTATACTGGAATTGAACAATGCAGTAAAGGAATGGCAGATGGTGGGAGGCACTATAACGTTGGGTATGGGAATTTACAGATAAGCAAGGGGAAGAGGCCAGAATAATGCACGTGGTAATGGGCAAGAGTTGAAGCCATCAGCATGATCTTGTTTAGCTTAATATACAGAGGTTACATACAGGAACATTTAAATATGTGCACATACACCACTTAATCTATGCACATATATTTTCCTGTTCTGTCAACTAAGAGGGCCTAGAACAGCCGTGGGCAAACTATGGCCCGCGGGCCGGATCCGGCCTGTTTGAAATGAATAAAACTATTGAAAAAAAAGACCGTACCCTTTTATGTAATGTTTACTTTGAATTTATATTAGTTCACACAAACACTCCATCCATGCTTTTGTTCCGGCCCTCCGGTCCAGTTTAAGAACCCATTGTGGCCCTCAAGTCAAAAAGTTTCCCCACCCCTGGCCTAGAAGAAACTACACCCTAGCAACATAAATACACCTAGTATCAAATCTTGATCTCCGATAAAAGGAAATGGCTCCTTGAAGAAATGACTGATTCTAGTATTAGAGCAGGAAAATATACAAGACGAGCCTGGAGCATTTTGTAGTGTCAGAAAGAAGTGTTCAAAAAAGGTAAAACAAAAACCCCACAATGATGGAGTTGGGTGAAAGGAATACAAGAAAGACTTCCCAAAGGCCAAAGCTGGAACAGTAGATGCAACAAAATAAGTGGCATTTATGCCCCAAAGTATAAAATAAATGCCCACAAACCTATACTGGTACAAATAGATGACAGAATAAATAAATGGGAGACAAACTTCCCATGCAGAAATATTCCAAGTAATTTATGTACTCTATCCTCAAGGAGAAGTGCCACCCCTATAAGTGTGGGCCGCACAGTGACCTCCTTCCAAACAGGCCAGACAGTACGAAATATAAGGAAGAGGGAAGAGAAACAGATAAACTTTACAGTGGAGAAACCTGGCAAACACACCTCAGCCAGGTGATCAAAGTCAACATCAACCGTGATAGGTCATGTTGATAGTATGTGCCCTTGATACAATGTGATGAAAACAGTACCTTTAACCTCTGTGGTCTTCCTCCTAAAAATCCATATCCCCAGTTTAATCATGAGAAAAACATCAAGCAAGTCCCAGTAGAGGGACATTCTACAAAATAACCTGACCAGCCCTCAAAAATGTCAAAGTCATCAAAAACAAAAAAAGCCTAAAAACTTGTTGCAGCCAAGAGGAGCCTAAGACATGATAACTAAATGCAATGTAGATCCTTGGACAGAAAAAGGACAGTGGGGGAAATATAAAGGAGGGGAGGGACCTGAATTAAATATGGATTCTAGTTAATAATTATGTATCAATATTGGTTCATTAATTATAATAAATATACTATATGTACACTAAGTTGTTAATAATAGGGGAAACGGGGTCTGGATTATATGGGAATCCTCTGTACTATCTTTATAATTTTTCTATACATTTTAAGCTGTTCTAAAAATTAGTTTAAGAGGATTTCAAAAGTTTATCCCTTTTTAAGTCTTCATTTATCTTTATTTACAGAATCATAAGCAGAGAGCATCCTTCTCTGTTGTCACCCACTGTTTCTAAAAATATCAATAGGAAATATACCTTTATTAGGAAATATACTGGGTTCAGCTGGGCTTTTGATAAAAGCTGGATGGCAGAGTTCAAGACTGTTTTCTAGTAGTCACAAGTTTGAACTGTGAGAATTCTGTTACAAAAGAGTAAAAGGAGAGCCCAGCCTGTGTGGCTCAGTTGGTTCAGCATCATCCCACGCACAAAGATGTCCCAGGTTCAATTCCTGGTAAGGGCACATGACCATGTTTCAGGCTGAATCTCCAGTAGGGTGCGTGCAGAAGGCAGCTGATTAATGTTTCTATCTCTCTCTCCCTCCCTCTCTCTAAAATTAATAACATATTTTAAAAAAACACAAAAGAGTAAAGGAAAAAATGCATCTGAAACCTCATCAGAGAGCCTGGAATGCTTTAGACACTAAATGAATGTTTGCTGACAGTTCAATGCAATGTCATGAGTGCTAACTAAGTATCAATCATTTTCTTGAAATTTGGTCTCTAACCTTCAGGAGCTCAATCTACATAGGGTATAAGTTAAGTCTGGAAAGAAAACTTTTTTATATATCTAGCCGGTTTGGCTCAGTGGATAAAGCATCGGCTTTCGGACTGAAGGGTGGGTTCAATTCCAGTGAAGGGCACAGGCTTGGGTTGTGGGTTTGATCCCCAGTAGGGGGCGTGAGGAGGCAGCCGATCAATGATTCTCTCTCATCACTGATATTTCTCTCTTTCTCTTCCTCTCTGAAATCAATAAAAATATATTTTTTAAAAAAAGTCTTTTATATAAAAGGTGACTGTGATGGCACTGTATATTTGCCAATTTTTCAGACTTTATGAATATACTGTATTATTCTATAAACCAAGGGTATTTGTTTTGTTGGTTAATATAAAAATAAACCAACACTATAACCTATCTTTTACAATCTAACCTGCAAAAAAAATGCATAGTTTTGGCAGTACTATGTAAGACTCTTGCTAATTTCCTTCTGCTAAAAAATGCCATAAAAGTAAAAATTTCAAAAATTAATAACTGACACAGATAAAACTTCACAGAACTCTGTACAAACAAGGGCATGTAATATCTGGCAAAATGTAAGTAAGATCTGTACATTGTACCATGTACCAATCAATGTTAAGTTCCTACTTTTGCTACTGTATCATGGCTTATGTTAACATGCTACTTTGGGGGGAAGCTGGGTGATGGTTACAGGGACTTCTCTGTACTCTTTTTCCAACTTCTTGCAGGTCTGTAATTATTTCCGAATTAACAGCTTAAAAAATTATTGGATCATTGAAGATGGTTCTTTAAACTTGATCAAAATTGTCTAACCAGCTTTAAATTGACCTGGTCCTCTAAAACACAAAACCACAAAGGAGGACTCAGAACTGTAAATTGGATTATAAATTTGAACATGATGAGGTAAAATCTCTCTCCTCTTCTTCCAATTACTTACAGCTTTGTTTTTAGTAATTAAATATAATTACCTACCTATATCCAAATCAGACTCCCAGCCCTCTAGGATCACATGGATAAATATACACAAAACCAAGAAAACAGGAGCCAAATACACACACATTTATAACATACATTTATTATATAAACTAGAGGCCCCGTGCGTGGAATTCCTGCACTCATTGCGGGGGGAGTGAAAGGGGGGGCCTCAATCTGGCCTGTGCCCTCTTGCAGTTGAGGAGCCCTCAGGGGATGTCTGACTGATGGCTTAGGCCCACTCGTATACCCTTAGTCAGACACCCTTAGCACTGCCACGGAGGTGGGAAAGGCTCCCGCCACTGCTGCTGTGCTCACCAGCCATGAGCCTGGCTTCTTTCTGGCTGTGTGGTGCTCCCCCTGTGGAAGGGCACTGACCACCAGGGGGCGGCTCCTGTGTCGAGCATCTGCCCCCTGGTGGTCGGTGCTCATCATAGCAACTGGTCATTCTGCTGTTCAGAATGATTTGCATATTAGCATTTTATTTTTTTGGATGCTTTCTGACTTGCTTCCCAATTTCCCAAGGACCAACCAAAAAGCCCAGTTCTCAAAATCTTAGGGTTAGGAAGATTCTTCAAGAGCATCTAATCTACTCACTTTCAATATTTCAATTGCTCTTAACTCTTAGAAGAGTGAATTTACCTTAAATTCAAGAGATGGAAATTTCCTATTCTAAAACTGATGATTCAGAAAATCAATTCTTCATACACATGGTAGTACAGTGTATGTGGTATAACCTGTCCCCATCAGAGAAACCTGGGTTTCAGACTCTCTCGCTCCTTTCTAGCCTTGCTCAGCTCACTAAACTTCTAGGAGTCTTCTGTCCCTATGTTATAAATGCCTAACTCAAAGGCTTGCTGTGAAAATATAAAAAAGATAATACAAAGTCCAGTACTTTATAGGTATACCCAAATGGTTTGTCCTTTGATATACCAAGTACAATCACAGTGAATACATTTTCTATTCTTACAATGGACCAAAACGTCTAAAATGCCTGCCTACTCCTCCAAAGTATTTCAACATGAATGACTTTACATAGCAAGAAAAACTTACTTCCCTCCTAGCATATTTCTTCTTTAACTCTACCTTGCAATGATGCATATAAAATTTTAACAGTTGGATATGGAAATCTCCATGTTTATCTATGATATTTTTTCTCTGCATTACCAATTACTTTTCTTTATGAATTCTCTGAAATTTAATTTATTTTTGGTTAATGATAATTCTGTTCTCAGCATACATTCTAAAAAGCCCATATTATTTTACTATACACATTTAATGGCATACATAAGACTTTGAACACAAAATATTCTATTTAACAGAAACAAACACATTCTGCATCAACTTTCAGCAAATTCAGATCAATTTTAGGACTGGGCAAACACCAAAGAAATACTGAATTTGCCACCTTCCAAAGGCAGAAACTTTATCTTCAATAAGGGTCCCTTAGTGAAGGGACCTATTAAAAATAAAAGAATTAGCCCTGACTGGTTTGGCTCAGTGGATAGAGCATCAGCCTGTGGACTGAAGGGTCCCAGGTTCGATTCTGGTCAAGGGCATGTACCCTGGTTGCGGGCACATCCCCAGTAGGGGGTGTGCAGGAAGTAGCTGATTGATGTTTCTCTCTCATTGATGTCTCTAACTCACTATTCCTCTCCCTTCCTGTCTGTAAAAAATTAATAAAACATATTTTAAAAAATTGAAAAAAAAACTTTAAAAAAATAAAATATTAAAGAACAATCTTTAAAACAAATGGAGACTCAAATTATATTTATGTTTATTAAATTTTTATAGTTTATCTTTTCAAGCTAAGTCTACTTTCATATCTATTTTCATAAGACATGTTAGTCTATGAATTTCTTTTCTTGTAAAGTCTTTGTCTAGCTTTGGTATCAGGTTAATACTTTGCCTCATAGAATGGGGAAGTGTTCTCCCCTCTTCTGTTTTCAGAAAGAATTTGTAAAGGTTTGCTATTTCCTTCTCTAAGTATTTGGTAGAATCAAGTGAAGCCATTTGCTCTGTTGCACTTTGTTTCTCAAAATAAATTAGGAAATTTCAACTTTCATTTCTTTTATCCATGAGAAATTACAAAACAGGATCAGAAATCCCAGGGAAAGGATTATTTCTTTGTCTCTTAATCAGATTGAGAAAGTTCCTTTCTATTTCTGTTGAGTGTTTCTATAATGAAAGGGTTCTGCATTTTGTTAAATTCTGTGTCTAAGAGATGATCATGTGGTTTTTATCCTTCATTAATGTGGGATATCACATTAATTATTGTATGCTGAACCAACTTTGCATTCATGGGAAAAATCCCAGTTGGTCATGGTGGATAAATCCTTTTTATATGTTGCTGTTTTCTGTTTGCTAGCATTAAGTATTTCTGCATAAAAGATATTGGTCTATGGTTTTCTTTCCTTGTATACTCTTTTTCTGGCTTTGATATTAGGGCTTCATAGAATGAAGTGGGAAGTGTTCTCCCCTCTTCTTTGTTTAGAAGAGCTTTGAAGGATTGGTGTTTAATTCTTCTGTAAGTATTTAGTAGAATTCACCAGTGAAGCCATTTGGTTCCAGGCTTTTCTTTGTGAGACTTAATCTCTTAAAAGTAGATAGCAAACTCCAACTCTAATTCCTTTAATCTATGAGAAATTAAAAAAAGAAACAGAAGAAATTACCTCGCTAATGTTCTTGGTTGTTTACAAAGCTGAGGCAGTCTTTCATGTAGGCTATCCATTTATCTGTTTAAATTTTAAATCTTATTGGGTGAAGACATGTTAGGTTGTTGAACTTATACATCACAAGAACCCCCAAATGTTCTATTATTCCAATGTGACACCGAAAGAATTTAAGATTAAGTTACACAAACTTGTGCTAGGTCACAGTTAGACATATATAGTATAGTGGGGCCTTGACTTACAAGTGTCCCGACTAACGAGTTCTTTGAGATACCAGCTGTCTCTCGGAGGATTTTTTGCATTGAGTTGATAGAGTAATTGGAGTTAACGAGCTCCTTAACGAGCTCAGTCTCGGAAGGAATTAAACTCGTAAGTCAAGGCCCCACTGTAGTTAATGAGCAGGAACCCTGAAGTCATACTCATTCATCGGCGACGTAATAACTTGGAATATTGGGTGAATTACTTAGCTCAGAGCCTCAGTTTCATCTCTACATTGAGAATAACAACATGATCTACTTTTTAGGATTGTTGTATAAACAAAATACATGTGAAGTATATATGACAGTATCTGGCTTGGAGTATGTGCTCAACATCAGCAGGGAGTTCTATTACTAGTTGTTGCCCAGTGCTGCCAATCAAGCTTCGGTGGCTCTAAAATTCCTGAGTTTTAAAACAAGTAAGTCTCAGATTGGAAAGGAAGCAGTCACAGATAAACCATTTTACTTTTACTATTACTTTTTGTACTTTTTTATTTTACTACATGTACATCTAGTAAAAAAACAAAAGCATTTAAAGGTGGAAAAAGTATATAAAATTCAAAATGGACTGTACTGTAAATGCTCATTCATTTAAAAGTAGATCCAGCCCTGGCTGGTTTGGATCAGTGGATAGAGCGTCAGCCTGCAGACTGAGGGGTCCTGGGTTCAATTCCAGGCAAGGGCATATGCCGGCGTTGTGGGCTTGATCCCCAGTGGGGGGTTGTGCAGGAGGCACCTGATCCATGCTTCTCTCTCATCATTGATGTTTCTCTCTCTCTCTCTCCCTTCCTCTCTGAAATGAATAAAATTATATTTAAAAAAAATAAAAATAAAAGTAGATACATATTGCTTTTACAGTTTTGAATTTTGTGTTTTTCACTGACTGAAACATTAGAATCAATTTTTGCATAGCAAACCTTTTTGCTATAAACCTAGATTTATATTATGAATACTCAAAATATATTGCTGAGAATTGTCTAAATTCTTTAAAAAAAATCTCCAAATAATTTCATAGCTCAGTTAAGCTTAATTTTAAAGTACATATGTTGTGCCCTGGCCAGTATGGCTCAGTTGGTTGGCGTGTGTTCCATACACCGAAAGGTTGAGGGTTCGATTCAGTTAGGACACATACCTAGATTGTGGGTTCGGTTCCCAGGTGGGGTGTGTACGAGAGGCAACCATATTTCTCTTTTCTCTTCCTTCCCTTCTCTAAAATCAATAAACATACCCTTGGGTGAGGATTAAAAACAAACAAAAAAAAACGTTGCAGTTAACAAAGCATTCAACCAGCACTTTTCTGACAAAGTTCTACAGTAAACTATATAGGTCACAACAATGTTAATGCACTTTTATTTCCATAGCAACAACTAGTTGTTGTTATGAGCTGCCAATTCTATTTGTATAGTTAATTACACTATTCAAAGTAGCTCACCATCCTATTTGTCCCTTCCAATAGCGCCCTCAGTAAAGTATACAGGAGACTTCTCATTTCAGTTTTAAAGATGTGGAAACCAAGGTGGTTCATAAGCTAGTTACCCACGTTCAGACTGAAACTGCAGTCTCTTGAGCCTGTATCGATGCACACCAACTGTCCCTTCATCACCTTAACCTCTTCCCGGGGCAAACTGAACTGTGTAACTAAAAAGATGCAATAGTCTGATTGCCAAAACTGCAGCAACGACTTCTGTGAAAACGTTACTTCTGTGAAAAAGTTTACCCCTCATGGTCCTTGCAAGATAATGTGCTAGTTGAAACTGCTGAATTAAGATAGCATGGTGTGGAGAGATGCTGACATGGCTTTCAGATAGCTCATAGCATCTGTTTGCTGCAGGCCACATCCACTCCAATACACAGTTCACCCTGGACTGCTCATGATCTTCTGGACCCTGGCGAGTGCACAGGCGAGGAGAGCGCCCACACAGTTAGTTCTTCACCTCTGCTGTAAGTAATTACAGCCAATGTACAACATGGCAGTGGTTCCATTCATGATCCTCAAACACTGCTGGAAAAAAGACTAAGATCCAGAATGACTTTAAAGATCAATAACACTTTTCCTTTTAAGAAAAAAAAAAAAAAACTAAAAAAAAAAAACTCAAGCAAAATGTTCCACTTCCTAAATCAGACGTAGAGGGACTTAGCGGTGGTTCACCTTTGTCCTCCCAACCTTTTAATATTCAGCTCAGTTTAACTTCTCTCAACCAGCACAGACTTGTTGTCATGCCCAGCAGTCCTGGGGAACAGGACTGAACCCTGAGAGGAGGATGCCAGTCAGTGCAGTGGACCAACAGCATTCAGACTATAATTTATTGCAATCAATATGTATCAGACTTCACTCTCCTATTTTATACACAATTTATTTCTAACTCCATCAGGTATTATTAGATCCATCATTTGGGGAGAACGGGGGTAAAAAAGTAAATTGCCCAAGGTCACACAGCAACAAATGGCCGATGAAGGACTTGAACCAGGGCCTACCGTAATACCAAAACTGCCTAGCCCTCACTTACAATCCGAACCGGATCATAAAATAAACGCGTGACCTTGGACCAGTCATTTCATCGCTCTGGGCCTGGGCCTGCTCCTCCCCTGGAAAACCTGCCCACAGTAAGCTCTGAGTGCTCTCCTACTTCTACTGTCTGGTGAAATTCCGCCTGGACTGCTCCCCACCTCCGAAGAGGTGGGAATAAGAAGACTGAAGTTTCTCAATCACTGCATTCTAGCACATTCTCCATACCCTTCTGGGTGCTCGGTTTCAGTCTTCGCTTTGCGGTTCTATATTCAAATACTGAACCTGTAACACGGACCCTACACGTTCCGGGGTCTGATATCGCCGGGGGGAGCAACTAGGCCCGATTCCACTCCAGACCTTCGCCCGGTTACTCCAGCCCACCTCCTGGCGTCCCCGGCAGCCAGCAAAAGGCCTAAGAAAGCTCTAGAAGCAAAGCCACAGGCAGCAAGGAGCTGAGGTCAGGGGAGGCTCTGGAGCACCTGCCACGCCTCCCGACCCCAACGGCGCGACCCGGGGCTTGGCTCTCCCACCGAAGCGGCCGCGATTCGGGCCTTTACCCCTCATGACCCGCGCGCGGGCCGGGGCCTGAGCCCTCGAAACCCAGCCCGACCCCCCGGCCCCGCCCGGCACCTCGGCCGGAACGCGACGCGCCCAGACCCCTGGGGTCCTCACAGGCCCGAAGACACACGCAGGCCTCCAGTCTCACCTCGAGCCTCCCAGGGACCGCCGGCGGCGCCCGCGCTCCTCCCGCCCGCACACCAGGCCCCACGCTGCAGTGGAGACAGCAGCAGAGGAGGCCCGACCGTCACGTGCCACAGAACCAAAAGGCCTGGGCTACCGCTGCGACCGCGCGAGCGAGCGAGCACGGCCGCACCAAGTCCAGCCCAGCGTCCGCCCCTCGCTCCTGAGTCGCTAGGGCCAGAGCAAAGTCCCGCCCCCCCCGCGCCAGCTTCGAAACGCGATTGGTCAGCCTGGCCATCGTTCTAATCACCTTCCCAGACGCCCCCTAGGGCTATTCTTCGTGGAGTGTGGCGATTGGCTAGGAGTGCGGCAGGAAGTAGCTGTTGGTTGGATGGGAGGGGCGGGGGCGGGCCAGAGCGGAGAGGAGCGCGGGCGCGCGCCTAGGGGCGGGGCCGGCTGGCGGGCGACGCCGCGCCCCGGTTCCCTAGTGCTCTAGGGGGCGGGCTGTCTGGCGTTCCGTCCCAACCCCCGTGGTTTCGATCCCTTGGCTTGGGGCCCCGGCCCCAGGGCCTGCATCCTGCTTTCTTCGCTGGGAGGGCGAAAAGCGGGCGGTAGGAGGAGTGGGAGGTCTGGCGTGCCATCGGGAGGGGCCAGTTCCCCTTGCAGCGTGTGCAAGGCCCCCACGGGGTGCTGGCGGGACTCGCAAGGGCTCCCGCCGCCAGGCCTGGAGGCGCCTGCACGGCGCCGTGTGACCCCATGTCATGCATCACCTTCCTGCTGGGCCTAGCAGCCAGAGAACTAGAGTCCAAAATGCTATAATCTGAATACAGCATTCAGACGATATATTATAGAACTTGTACCCCTAAACCTATATAGTTTTATTAACCAATATCACCCCCAAATAAATTCAATCTAAAAAATACTATAATCCAAGCTTTTTCAGCTTTCAATTTGTGATGTGTCCTGACGTAAGATTAGACATAAGGTCGCAGAGACACACTGACAACAGGATTGAGCGAAAAGGGTGGTGCAATGAAAAAAGATGTCAAACACACCACCATTTTTAAACCCATCTTCAGTTTTCAATATGCTGAGGATCTCGGAAAATGGAAGTAGCCTGAGGCTTTCCTAGACGTTTATAGGTCCTGCTCTGCCTTCCATCTGTTTTGTATACCCAAAAGCTGGTCCCAGTGATACTGACGTAATAATCTTGTCACAGGAAGGAGTAAAGAGAAGACTAGATCATCTAGGCGTGCCATTTATACCGCTTTGCTAATTCAACACTCTCCCAGGTTTGTTTCCTGCGGGATCAATGGGGGAAGGGCCTGGACAGAGGCCGTTTAGTCGCATGCCCAGTAAGGCCTGCATGATGTTGGAGTGTGCCCACCTGGGAATAAATTAGTGGCCAGAATAGGTGTGGCCACTGCAAGGGCACAAAACCTGAATATTTAAACTTCTAATCAAAGGAGCATGCTCTCTTGATTTTTACTCTTTTTTTTAAATGTGTTTTTGTTTCAGAGCAAGGAAGGGAGAGAGATGGAAACACCAATAATGAGAGAGAATCTTTGATCTGCTGCCTCCTGCATACCCACTACTGGGGATCTAGCCCGAAACCTGGGCATGTGCCCTAACTGGGAATCAAACCTGGGCCTCCTGGTTCATGGGTCGATGTTCAACCACTGAGCCACACCAGCTGGGCGGTGTTTATTCTTTTGCCTCTCTTGGCCTTTAGCCTTCTGGACCTCTTGGGACTCCTCTTGGGTCTCCTCCACCCACAGGGCCCACAGCCATGTGGGGTCCACACAATGGACTAATGAACTTTAATGACCCAGCTGCACCATGGAATGAAAGCTCTGGACACTGGGCCTCCTTTGGGCTCCACTGAGCCCACAGCTGCCCCTCTTTTGGGACTGGTTTAAGGGGCATGGGACTTTGGAACCCAAGGAATGTAACTCCTCGCCAACGAAAACCATTCATTCACCCATGCAAATCTTAGAAAATTCTTTTTCTGCCCTCGCCTGTTTTGCTCAGTGGATAGAGTGTCTCTGCCTATGGACTGAAGGGTCAAGGGCACATACCTCGGTTGCAGGTGTGTGCAGAAGGCAACCAATCAATGTGACTCTCTCACATTGATGTTTCTCTCTTTCTGTCTCTCCCCCGCCCTTCCACTCTCTAAAATCAATAGAAAAATATGCCCAGGTAAGGATAACAACAACAAAATTCTTTTTCAGAATCACAAGAGCCACCCACTCCTACTAGTGTCGGGGAAATTGGACCCCCTAATTCCCCTAGCAACACTAGGATGGAAAAAACTAGAATCAGTAGGTGGATCGCCTATTCCAGGACCAGCTTTATTCCCTCCTGCCACCTGGGTGGAGAAAAAAGAGTCAGTTTGTGGTTTGCATGAGTTCAGTATTTTCCAACTCTCAGCCCCACAATTTGTGTAAGGGAGCTTTGCTTTCCTGTTTCCTAGGGAAATGATATTCAAGGCACACTAATATTCTGGATGCCACGTGTTCCAAATAATGAGCTTAAAATGTAGTTGTGGGAACTGTGTATGTGAGCAAAAGGTATAAGCTAAAATATGGTAGTACTCAACGGAATTTAATGGGGTTTAAATTGGGAGGACCTGCTTACATCTAGAATGGCAGAGAAAGAGGCAAAACCTGAGCTGGAACTGGAAGGACATGCAGTATTTCTATAGATGGAGAGTTGGAGGGCGGCTTCTTTAGATAAGGGAACAGACTATGCAGTAACAGGAACATGTGTGTTTAGTTAGTGTGTTTATGGACACCATGTATGGGAGTGTTTGGGCTGGAGAAAGGTGTTCGGGACAGTGATGGGCAGTCGGCTCCAGAGCTGGGTTAGGAGCAGGCCTTGAAGGCTTAGTGAAGGACTTTGTAGGGAGATAGTTTATTTTTTAAGTTGATTTTTGAGGGAGAGAGAAAACATCAATTTGTTGTTCCACTTACTTGTGCATTCATTCATTAGTGTAGGTAGCTAAGTATTAATACAGGAAGGAATGTGATGGCTGCGGAGTGGGATCAGAGCCGGGGCCTGCTTTGGGGGGAAGTTGCAGCATTCCTGGGCTTCCCAGGGGACCAAAGCAGGCTCCTGCTGAGGGGATTATCGCCCCTCCCTTCCCCCTAAAGCAGTGGTTCTCAACCTTGGCTGCACATTAGAATCACCTGGGAATCTTTTTAAATTCCTCTGAGGTTGAGGCCCAGAAATCAGGATTTTAAAAAGATTCCCAATAAACGTTAAAAAAAAAAAAAAAGATTCCCAGGTGATTCTCATGTGCAGCAAAGGTTGAGAACCACTGCTCTAAAGAGAGGAAGGACAGGCTTCTCAGTCTCCCCGGGATACAACGTACAACTGGTCCTTCCTGCTTCAGACTGTGGAGGGAAGGAATGAACAATAAAGGGGAAATTCCTCTGCTGGGCACATACCCAGCAGAAGATAAGATGGCACAGAGGGAGGTACTTCCACTTTGAGGCATGTGCAGTAGGATTAAGTCGGCACAATAAGGGGGAGTGTCTAGCCTGGGAAAAGGATTGGATTGGATAAGGGACGATGAACCCTGATATATCTAGGAAATGGATTGGTTAGGGGAAGAATTCAACGCAAGCCCATCAAGGATTGGGAAATTGATTGCTTGGTTTGAAGAAGAGCCTGATCCTTCCCAAACCCAAAAATCATATAATCCCCGTTTAACAAAGAAGCTCTCCCCCTTCTCTCTTCCTCTTCCCCTCTCTTTCTCTCTAACAGGTGCTTGCCCATGAGATCACGCATTTCATCGCAGCCACACAGGCCTAGCAGCTGCCTGGGATCTGCAGCAGATCATGCAGGCTCCAAAGGACTAATCTTGAATGTGTCACAGATTCTCTGAACACTGGTCTTAGTTCTGGGCTTAATGAAGACAAGGCTGGACTTTTTCCAGGTCAGGACAGATGGAGATGAAACATTGGGAACCTGGGGGCAGCCTTTTATTTCCACCCCAATAAATATTACCATGCCACTACCTCCCATATGTGGGTCCTGGGATGCTTTCCTTGCAACTCCATGAAAGAACACGATTTCCACCATCAAGACATGGGTTGATTCTTGTATGTGCCCTGACCAGGGATCAAACTCATAACCTTGGCATTTGGAAGGATGCTCTAACCCACTGAGCTATCTGGCCAGGGCCTGTAGGGAGATAGTGTAGATTTTAGATATGGGTCATAATTTAGGTGTTGATGAAGTATTATTTTAATATTACTCCAGAGAGTTCTAAAAGAGAAGAGAGTAGCAGTTATAAGGTGGGTTAGGAAGGCACTTTTTGCAGTTGATTAAAGGGCAGAATTAGGAAATGCCAGTTATATGGAGACAAAAGCATTAAATGTTGACACTGAAGAATAATTCGTTGGACTCAGACTAAGGAAAGAGGAACTAAAGCCAACACTTTGGTGTGAGCCTGGGTGACTGGAGGTGAAATGTAGAGCTCCCCAAAAAAGGGAATTCCAGTTTGGCTGATCCTGAGGATCCTGGGTCTCACCCAAGAGAGAGCAGGACTGTAGAACCTGTTAAAGATCCTGCTAGGGATTTTCCAGCTAAAATTCCCAGGCATGGAGCCCGTACCTGGGAATGTGACTTGACTGGGAATCAAGCTGTGACCTCCTGGTTCATAGGTCAATACTCAACCACTGAGTTATGCTGGCTGGGTTCCCCCCCCCCCCCGCTTTTGAAACAATATGAAATAGCCACTGTTTATTAACTGACCAAATTACAAAAATAATAATGGTAGACACCTCAGTTCATCCTATATAATAAAAGCCTAATATGCTAAGTGTCTGGTTGTCCATTCAACCAATCAAAGCATAATATGCTAATGACATGCTAAGGTCGCTCAAACGCTGGCTATGTTGTGCACTGACCACCAGGGGGCAGACGCTCTGACTGGTAGGTTAGTTTGCTGACTGAGCAAGACAGGCAGGACACACCCTGGAGCCCTTCTGTGGTCCCTCCCCAGCTGGCCAACCTCCCGTGTCCCTCCCCGGCCCCAGTCGTGCACCAGTGGGGTCCCTCGGCCTGGCCTGCACCCTCTCATAATCTGGGACCCTTCAGGGTATGTCAGAGAACCGGTTTTGGCCTGATCCCACAGGCCAGGTCAAGGGACTCCACTGGTGCACAAATTCATGCACCAGGCCTTTTGTCCTTCTAATAAACCTGTTGATCTGGTCCCTCCTGGAGAAGATACCATATTTTTCTATGTATAAGACGCTATTTTTTTCTAAAATCATTAGACTGAAAATCAAGGGGCCTCTCTCACACAGAGAAGTCAGCTGAGGAAGGAGCTGCATGGGTGCGTGGCTGCCCATACCTGGTCAAACAGGCTTCCTCCAATCATGAGCCTTATTGTTACTGATGTCTGCTGATGCTGTAATTGGAGGTGGAGGTGGAGAGTGTGTGCAGATGCAACAGGGACTGGAACATTCTGAGCCCATAAAGATGTCAATAAATAAATAGATAAATACCAGTAAGCAATTGTCTTACTCTGCAAAATTCAAACTGAATGTAATCAGCTATGCAAAAGTGCATGGAAATAGAGCTGCAGGGAGACAATTTGGACCTCCTCCCACTGAGTGTATGATCAGACAGTGGAGAAAACAGGAAGAACAACTCCTTAAGATGCCAAAAAAGAAGGCCTTAAGAGGAAAACTAGCAAAATTGGCAAACTTGGAGCAGAGGCTTAAGACTTGGATAATGGAGCAGCGCCAGAGTGGCTTATGTGTGTCAACCAAGCTTATTCAATCTCAGGCAAGAATGTTTGCAAGCGAAATGAACATTGTTGATTTTACAGGAAAGGCAAATGGTGCTTCAATTTCATAAGGAGAGAAGGGTTGGCCATGAGAACATGAACAAAGTTAACTCAGAATATGCCACCAGTTTATGAGGATGATCTCATATACATAGACAGCAACTCAGAAGACAGCAGTGATATAATAGAAGCTGAAGAAATTGACATTTCTGGAACTAATAGTGATGAAGAAGAGAGAAGTGATGCAACAGAGGCTGAATAAAGCAATATGCTGCATAATATCATAGTACTGGTATATATACATTACCTGTGGTGATTACTAAATAAAAATGTGTTCTATGTTTAAAATATTGATTTATTAATTTGGGGTTGGAAAAGGGGGGGGCATCTTATACACGGGAAAATATGGTAATTTGCAGGCCATGGAAGTTGAAGGCTTTCCAATAGTGTGGATCTCATGAATCAGATCCTCCATGCAGATGATGCCATAGTTACCACGAGATGGAACAATCTAAGTGTTATCTGCCAGGGCAATTTGCTTCTTGTTGATTTTGTCATAACCACACTTGTAGACCCATCCATTTCTGACTTCAGGTTTGGGAATCCCCATGCAATATATGGTTCCACAATCCCCAGTATGTTAACTGAAGTTTTGTTGAGCTTAACAAAGGAGCCATTGAAGATCCAGCGAAGGCAGAAAAGCTGAAACACTTTGCAGACAGACCTTCTTGGCTCACACTGTTGAAACCTGTGATCCTGATGAAGAACCCCCTTTTGGGTCCCACATAGAAGATGCCCACATTCCTTGCCATCCTCTCCATCTGAATCTCAGTCTGTCCCTCTGTCCATATTTGTTGTGACAGTGCTTAGCTTTCTTATAGACACCCTGCCTCCGTGCCTTTCAAAGTATCTTTTGGGCAAACTTCTTTCTCAGGCACTTGATCTTCAGCTCTGTGAAATTCCTCCACTTTTTCTTAATGCTTTGTCTTTTTCTTCTACACCTTCCACAGTTTCAGTTTGAAAAAGGCATGAGATCTTCTTTTTTAATTTATTTTTTATTTTATTTTATTTTTATAGAGAGAGAGAGAGAGGAAGGGAGAGGCCAGGTCAGGGGACCTGAGTCTGCGCAGTGGGACCTGAGGTCACGCCCCCTGCACAGCAGGGCTTGATGGGGACCTGAGGCTGCACCCCCCACTCTGTGGGGCTTGATGGGGGTGGAGCCAGCCAGGTATGGTCTCATGCGATTTCTAGGCACACGCAGGTGGGCAGGGACTTGACTCTGGGTCCTGTGGCGCACTCCAGACTCTGACAGGAAGGAGATTTTCATATACATTTTACTAATTTTCTTTCATCTCTGCACTTCTATTTTAGAGAAAGGGCAAATAGCAATATTAAAATATTTCCTCTAATTAATTCCCTTTTAATGTGCATGAGTTTCGTGCACCGGCCACTAGTATCCTCATAAATAGAAACTTGAACAAACAAGCTTCCTGAAAAGATGCATGAGAAACTACCAAGAGGTTGATGCTGAAGAGGGAGCTGAGGCTTTGGAAGTAGAAATAATTAATTTTCTGCTTTTGTGCTTAGTGTTTTTTTTAAAGATAGTACAGGGATGGGGAAAAGTAGGTTTACAGTTGTTAATATGGAAAAAGACATGCAGGTTATGATTGTTACAATTGCTTTATTAACTCTGTGCTTTGCGTACTTACCCACTCCTGTATATTTAAAACCCACTGTAAACAAAATTTTTAAAACAATTCCTCCTTCTTATCCAGCTGCTTCTTATAACTTAACTTGCTTCCACCCCACCCACATAGCAGCTCTCCTGCCTGCTCATCCCCACCCTCCTTTGCTTGAAGGAGAAAGTGGGAGAGCATCTTCTAGTCCCATCAGTCCTGTCTTATTAAGCCAGTAGTGGTTGTTTCTCTCTACCCACACAAATCTGGCCTTGTTGAATCAAATTGATAGGAAATAAAAAGGTCTGTAATTATGTCAACTAAAGTTTCTTTTATTACAATGAAGTTTTTTAAAAAATATATTTTTATTGATTTCGGAGAGGGAGAGATAGAAACATCAATGATGAGAGAGAATCATTGATCAGGTGCCTCCTGCATGCCCTTTACTGGAGATTGAGCCCACAACTCGGGCATGTGCCCTTGATCAGAATTGAACCCAGGACACTTCAGTCTGCAGGCTGACACTCTATTCACTGAGCCAAACTGGCTAGGGCTGAAGTTATTTTTTGCATTCATAAACCATATATATTTCTTCCTTTATGAATTATCTATTCATTCCATTTGTTTATTTTTGTACTAGAGGCCCGGAGCACGAATTTGCACACGGATTTGTGCACTGGTGGGGTCCCTCGGCCTGGCCTGCGGGAATCAGTGACCTCCGCACGGCCGCAGCCCGGCCTTACCCACCGCTCATTGGGCTCCAGCCTGCTGTCCACATCGATACCACACAGCACGAAGTAGTGTGAGAAGTAGCAGGCAGCCGGGGAGGAGCTCAAGCCTGGGGTGGGCACAACACTGCTCCCACTCATCCCGGCCCCCCAATGCCTGCCCCCTTTGCTGCTTGGGTGCCCAGGGGGAGTGTCCATTGGAGAGGCTCATGCCACTGCAGCTGCACTCGCCAGCCATGAGCCTGGTGCCTGGTGCTCACTTATCAGCTGAGCAGCACTCCTGCTGTGGGAGCACACTAACCACCAGGGGGCAGCTCTCCTGCATTGATCGTCTGCCCCCTGGTGGTCAATGCACATCACGGCTACTGGCTGGTTGTCCGGTCACTTAGGCTTTTATATATATGCTAGAGGCCCGGTGCACAAAAATTTGTGCACTCGGGGGCTGGGGGGTCACTCAGCCTGGCCTGTGCCCTCTCGCAGTCTGGGACCCCTCGGGAGATAACAACCTGCTGGCTTAGGCCTGCTCCTGGGTGGCAGAGGGCAGGCCCAATCCCTAGGTGCAGCCCCTGGTCGGGCTCAGAGCAGGGCCGATTAGGGAGTTGGGGCACCGCCCCCTGTCATGCACAGAGCAGGGCGGATTGGGAGGTTGCGATACCATCCCCAGTCACGCTCAGGGTAGGGCCGATTGGGGGGTTGGGGCACCGCCCCCTGTCACACTCAAGGCAGGGTCCATGGGGAGGTTGCGGCGCCACCCCCTGTCACGCACAGAGCAGGGCCAATCCGGGGGTTGGGGCGCTGCCCCCTGTCACACACAGAGCAGGGCCCATCAGGGGAGTGAGGCGCTCCCCCCTGTCACTCAGAGAGTAGGGCCTATAGGGGAGTTGGGGCACCGCTCTCTGTCACACACAACACAGGGCAGATCAGGGGGTTGGGGCTGCCCTCTATCACCCACAGAGCAGAGCCGATCGGGGGTTGGGACGCCGCCACTGTCACACTCAGGGCAGGGCCAATGGGGAGGTTATGGCTCTACCCCATCACACACAGAGCAGGGCCCGTGGCGGGGGGGGGGGGGGCGCTGCACCCTGTCACACACAGATCTGCAGGGCAATCAGAGGTTGGGGAGCTCCCCCGTATCAGGCACAGAGCAGGGCTGATCAGGGGGTTGGGGCGCCTTCCCCTGTCAGGAACAAAGCAGGGTGGATAGGGAGGTTGTGGCCCCACCTCCTGTCACACACAGAGCCGCAGGGCGATCAGGGGGTTTGGGTGCTGCCCCCTGTCATGCTGATCCCGGTGCTGGGAGGCATATTACCTTTTTACTATATAGAATAGAGGCCTGGTGCATGGGTGGGGCTGGCTGGTTTGCCCTGAAGGGTATCCTGGATCAGGGTGGGGGTCCCCACTGGGGTGCCTGGCCAGCCTGGGTGAGGGGATGATGATGGCTGTTTGCAGCTGGTCACACACCCTTCAGGGTGGTGGTCCCCAATGGGGTGCCTGGCCAGCCTGGGTGAGGGGATGATGGCTGTTTGCAGCTGGTCACACACTCTTCAGGGTGGGGGTCCCCACTGAGGTGCCTGGCCAGTCTGGGTGAGGGGCTGAGGGCTGTTTTCAGGCTGGCGGGTGACGGAAGCTCCCAACCGCTCCTTTTTTTCTTTTTTCTTTTTTAATTCTGGGCCAGCTTTAACTCTGAGGCTCCAGCTCTTAGGCCTCCTCTGCTGAAAGTAGGTATCTGGTTTGTTTCAGTTCTATTATCGAAACAATGTATAACTCCAGCTCTGACTCCAGCTCTGAGATCCCAGCTTGCTGAAAGCTGGTTTCTGGGGTTTTTTTTAGCTTCTATATTTGTTACAATGTTCAAACTGCAGGCTCAGAGGCCTGCAGCGGCAGGCGGGGAACGTTGGAGTCCTCCGTCACTGAAGCAAGCAAGCCTCATGTTAGTTTCAAGCTGCCTGGCTGCCGGCCGCCATCTTGGCTGGCAGTTAATTTGCATATCTCGCTGATTAGCCAATGGGAAGGGTAGCGGTCGTACGCCAATTACCATGTTTCTCTTTTATTAGATAAGGATAGACTAGAGGCCCTCTGCCTGGCCTGAGCCTTCTCCCAATCCAAGACCCCTCGGGGGATGTCAGATAGCTGGTTTCAGCCTGATCCCCCAGGCCCGATTCAGATAGGAGGGAGCCCAATCCTGTGCGTTGAGTGTCTGCCCCTGGTGGTCAGTGTGCATCATAGTGACCGGTCGTTCCACCGTTTGGTCTATTTGCATATTAGGGTTTTATTATATAGGATTACAAATTTTATCTTTTTCAGATTGTAGGAAAATTTATGTATTAGGATTATCTACTCTAATAATTTTTCCCCAGTCTAAGAACTTTTAATTTGGGGCCCTTTTTGGTTATAAGGAATAGAAATATATTGAAACGAACTCAAGGAAAGCAAAAAGGGATGTCAAAGGACATGGGGAGAGACAAAGGAATACTGCCTGGCCTTGTGCCATCTGGAGCTGGGAGTTGGCATAAAGATTGCTTTTCCTGTTTTCAGACCTGACCTCTGTGATTGGCTCCATCCCCCTCCCTCCCTCATCAGGCACTTCTACTCACTACCCTTTTATAAGGTGTAATGTGCCTGCCAGCTCTCCTTGTACACTGGCCCCTTAGCTCCATGCCCAGTTGGAGGCCTCCATATAGTACATAGGACCAATATGTCCCCAATCCTCTTCAGTTGTGGAACTGTAACTGGACAGCCGAGGGGTCCGGGCTGCCTGTCACTGCTTGAGCCAATTAATCAGAGACAGGGTTGGATCATTTATGAGCGTTTATTCCAATAGTGCCGGCAGCATGGGCGAGCAGCAGGTCATCCACAAAATCTGCTCTGACCCTCCTTTCCAGTTGGCTGTTTATATACACACATGGGAGAAGGTAGCTACATGCAGCTGCGAGCTACAGATGTAACATGGAAAGGGGAGGGTAGAGTCTGCAGTCCGGCCTTCAGGAGCTGAAAGTCTGATAACCAGGTGTCTAATCTTCTATGATGTTATAAACAGCTCAGCCCGTTCCTGGGACAGAATGGTCAGCATTCCTGAGAAAGACTCCAGGAGGGGGTCAGGGTCCTGGTGCAGCAACCAAATCAAAGCGTGTCCTGTCCTTAGCCTGTCCTCAAAATGCATTTCTTCTCTGACTAATGGACCCATCTGGGCTCCAAGGGGTCTTCTCCTTTACAGGCCTGTTTCATCCTCCAGTTTCCTAATGTCGCCCCGGCTTGTTTGGCTCAGTGGATAGAGCCTGCAGACTGAAGGGTCCTGGGTTCAATTCCAGTCAGGGGCACATGCCTTGGTTGCGAGCTCGATCCCCAGTAGGGGGTTTGCAGAGGGCACCTGATCAATGATTCTCTCTCATCATTGATGTTTCTACCTCTCTCTCCCTCTCCCTTCCTCTCTAAAATCATTAAAAATATATATTTTTTAAAAAGGTGAATAATTATTAGACAACTGTGGCTCTGTTCTCATTACATGTCCTTCCCCACTCTCAGAACCTCTTCTTGACTGTTGGAACCCAGTTGGCAGTCTATCCATTCTGTCTTCTGGCTGAGGTCCCCCACGGAGCCCCATCCTCTGCCTCTAGTCTCCTTTCCTGGACTGTTCCTCAGCTCCTATCACAGGACCTCCTTATCCTCCTCCAGAATTTAGGTCTGTTTCCACAACCCTACATCTAAAATTTTCAACTTTATTGTACAATTCCATGGTTTGGATAATGCATAATACATAACCATGTAATTACTACATAATGAAGATAAGGAACATTTTTATTACCCCGAACGTTTCCTCTGCAGTTCTTTCTTTTTCCCTGACACCAAGTATGTGTTGTCTTCTAACATCAATTCTATCAATCCAGACACTAATGTTAACCTAAAATTAAGAAGCCAAAATGAAAGGCAACAAACATTTTTTTAAAATGTACTTCAGTATTTGTGTGTGTGTGTGTGTGTGTGTGTGTGTGTGTGTGTTTAAATGTTTTTTATTGATTTCAGAGAGGAAGGGAGAGAGAGAGAGAGAGAGAGAGAGAGAGAGAGAGAGAGAGAGAGGAACATCAATGATGAGATAATCACTGATTGGCTGCCTCCTGCACGCCGCCCACTGGGGACCGAGCATGCAACCCGGGCATGTGCCCTGGACTGGAATCAAGCCTGGGACCCTTCAGTCCACAAGCCAACGACACTCTATCCACTGAGCCAAACCAGCCAGGGCGGCAACAAGCATTTTTAAAAATTGATTTTAGAGAGAGGAAGGGGGAGGGAGAGAGAAACATAAATGATGAGAATCATTGTTTGGCTGCCTCGTGCGCTCCCCCAACTAGTGATTGAGCATGAAACTAATGCATGTGCCCTGACCAGGAATCAAACTGTGATCTCCTGGTTCATGGGTAGACATTCAACCACTGAGCAACACTGGCTGGGCAACAAGCATTTATTTGGGATCAAAGAATTGCAATTTGGAAAGCACAGATTCAGACAGAAACCCAAATAGTGTCCCAATTACAGGGTTAAGGCAAGGGGGTTTTTATGAGAATACTAGTGGCCTAGTGCACAAAATTCGCGCACATTAAAAGGGAATTAATTAGCAGAAATATTTTAATATTGCTATTTGCCCTTTCTCTATAATAGAAGTATGCGAGATGAAAGGAAATTAGTAAAATGTATATGAAAATAAACAGTAACAAAAGGATATAAGAATAACAGAGGCATGATATAAAAACAACAAAAACATGATAGGAAAACAACAGTGATGCCAACAATGACTGATAAAGTGATTGAACTTATTCTAATATCTCCCTGTACGCCACATTAAGAGTGAAAACACTTTCAGAGTGCCTGACTAATTTCCCCTGTGATGAAGTATTTAGAACTTTAACTTTAACGTCACATGCTCTTCGAACTTGAGAAAAAGCAACATGTAACCGACTATATGCGAAAACAGGTTCAAGTAGGAATATGCCTACTCTGTCTAGAGTTTGTCCTTGTGATTTATTAATAGTCATTGCAAATGCTGGCCTCACCTGAAACTGTCGTCGAATTAATTTAAATGGGAGGCCAGTGTCAGATGGGTACAAATCAATTCTTGGAATCAGAACAACCTCTCCCTCTGTAGATCCTGTTAAAACTTCAGCTTCAATAATGTTAGGTTGCAATCTTTTGATAATAAATCTAGTACCATTGCAAAGACCCCATTTACTATTAAGATTTTTCAATAGCATGATGATTGCACCCACTTCCCATTTTAACTTATGACACAGCATTCCCAAAGGAGTAATACTATTAAGAAATTCAGTGGGGCCCTAACCGGTTTGGCTCAGTGGATGGAGCGTCAGCCTGCAGACTGAAGGGTCCCAGGTTCGATTCTGTCAAGGGCATGTACGTTGGTTGTGGGCACGTCCCAGGTGGGGAGTGTGCAGGAGGCAGCTGGATCGATGTTTCTCTCTCATTGATGTTTCTAACTCTCTATCCCTCTCCCTTCCTCTTTGTAAAAAATCAACAAAATATATTTTTTTTAAAAAGAAATTTGATGGGAAAATTTTCCTTTTCAGCATCATCTGTTGAATCAGTGGAATAATCACTCAAATATGTGAAAATCTCCATCAAATATACCCAAATTTCTTTTTTTTTTAAAATATATTTTATTGATTTTTTACAGAGAGGAAGGGAGAGAGATAGAGAGCCAGAAACATCGATGAGAGAGAACATCGATCAGCTGCCTCCTGCACACCCCCCACTGGGGATGTGCCCGCAACCCAAGTACATGCCCTTGACCGGAATCGAACCCGGGACCCCTCAGTCCGCAAGCCAACGCTCTATCCACTGAGCCAAACCGGTTTCGGCATACCCAAATTTCTTTATTTAACTTTTTATTTTATTCATTTTTATTTTTTAATATATTTTATTATATTAATTATGAGAGAGAATTATTGATCAGTTGCCTCCTACACGCCCCCTAATGGGGATGGAGCCTGCAACTTGGGCATGTGCCCTGAACAGGAATTAAACTGTGACCTCCTTCCTGGTTCATGGGTCAACACTCAACCACTGAGCCAAACTGGCTGGGCTAAGGTATGTTATCTTATGTGGACAAAAAGGGGCCACATACTAACCCTGAAAAGCTCAGGGGAGGCATGTGTGGCGGTTTTACAAACTCAGAGACCTACAATAACCACAAAGGATGGTCTGAAATTAAAACTTTTTAACTAGAAGCAGTTTATGGCAGGTAGTCATGTCCTAGGCTAGAACCTTCCCTGACAAAAGTCCACCTTTACCTTAATTGAGCCTGTCTATTGCTCTTTGCATCTATGATAATATACCTATGGAATATCAAAATAAGTTCCTTTTTCTGGACCCATCTGAGCACAGGTACTGCACTAGAGCAGAGACCACAAATCCCTTCACTGTTGTTGAGTTAACTGGTGACTGTTAACCATCCTGCACCCACCTACGTAAAAATGTGTGCCCATCATTTTATTTTTTATCCAATCCCAGAAGTTTCCCTCATTTGCTGTCTCTTTCTTCCCTAACCTATCACCAATGGATTTCATGTAACCCAAAATGTATAAAATAAGGCACAAAACTGCCATTCTCTGGAGCATTTTATCAATCCATTGAGAGTTTGCTTCCTGGCAATTGCCATCAGATTGGCTCACATAAACTCACAAAAAGTCTCTACAGGTTTGAATGTTTCTTACGATGACACTTAAATGCAAAAAGATAATAGACGAGTTCACTTAAGGCAGAGCTTTTCAACCCTTTTCATCTCATACACATAAATTAATTATGTAGTAAAATTGTGTGGCATGCCAAAAAATATTTTTTTTGCCAATCTGACAAAACCAATAGGTATAATTTTGATCCATTCACACCTCGCAGCTATTGTCATTTTTTAAATTTGTGGTGGTGCTTCCTGAAGGTAGCTATCTAGAACAGATTAGCATTTTTTCAGATCTATTTGTTAAAACAAAATATTTAAATATTTTTTCAGAGTACTGCAGATTCCCAAGAACTGCATGGAACTAATTTTAAGGCATAATGAGTAGGAAGCAGCATGAAAAGAAGTGTCACCGCCCAGCCCAAGGAGAAGCTAAAGAAAAAGCAGCCCCACGGGAGGATGAACCAGAGGGGTAGGCTTCTTTCCAGCTAAATCTGCTCTTCCTATAAAGGCACTTTGCAGGGTCAGCTTTAGCTCAAGCGGTTACTTCGCTTTCTGCTCTGTTGCGGACACATAACCCTACCTTTTTAAAGGCACTTTGCAGAAAAGGGAGTGTATAACCAACTCTACAGAAAATGGAGGTGCTGTCCAGCCTATGTGGCTCAGTGGTTGAGGTCACGGTTCGATTCCCAGTCAGAGCACATGCCCAGGTTGTGGGCTCAATCCCCAGTAGAGGGTGTGTAGGAAGCAGCCGATCAATGACTCTCTCTCATCATTGATGTTTCTATCTCTCTCTCCCTCTCCCTTCCTCTCTGAGATCAATAAAAGAAATATTTTTAAAAATGGAGGTGCTGGGTAAAGTGTGTGCATTTTTTTTTATAACTGTGTTCTTGTGTTCTGTATTGTTTGGTTTATTGTTTTTTTAAATTTTTTAATTTGTATTATTTTTTTATTAATTAAATCTTTATTGTTCAGATTATTACATTTGTTCCTCTTTTTCCCCCCATAACTCCCCTCCACCCAGTACCCACCCTACCCTCCTTCCTCACCTCCCACCCACTGTCCTCAACCATAGGTGCATGATTTTTGTCCAGTCTCTTCCTGCATCCCCCTCACCCCTTCCCCCCCCCCAAGAATAGCCAGTCCACTCCCTTTCTATGCCCCTGATTCTATTGTAATCACCAGTTCATTCTGTTCATCAGATTATTTATTCACTTAATTTTCAGATTCACTTGTTGATAGATGTGTATTTGTTGTTCATAATTTGTATCTTTACCTTTTTCTTCTTCTCCCTCTTCTTAAAGGATACCTTTCAGAATTTCATATAATACTGGTTTGGTGGTGATGAACTCCTTTAGCTTTTCCTTATCTGTGATGCTCTTTATCTGACCTTCAATTCTGAATGATAGCTTTGCTGGATAAAGTAATCTTGGTTGTAGGTTCTTGGTATTCATCACTTTGAATATTTCTTGCCACTCCCTTCTGGCCTGCAAAGTTTCTGTTGAGAAATCAGCTGACATTCGTATGGGTACTCCCTTGTAGGTAACTGACTTTCTTTCTCTTGCTGCTTTTAAGATTCTCTCTGTCTTTTGCTCTTGGCATTTTAATTATGATGTGTCTTGGTGTGGTCCTCTTTGGATTCCTTTTGTTTGGGGTTCTCTGTGCTTCCTGGACTTGTAAGTCTATTTCTTTCACCATGTAGGGGAAGTTTTCTGTCATTATTTCTTCAAATAGGTTTTCAATATCATGCTCTCTCTCTTTTTCTGGCACCCCTATAATTTGGATGTTGGTACGCTTGAAGCTGTCCCAGAGGCTCCTTACACTATCTTCGTATTTTTGGATTCTTTTTTCATTTTGTTTTTCCAGTTGGGTGTTTTTTGTTTCTTTGTATTTCAAATCGTTGACTTGATTCTTGCAATCTTCTAGTCTGCTGTTGGGAGTTTGTATAATATTCTTTATTTCAGTCAGTGTATGCTTAATTTCTAGTTGGTCCTTTATCACAACCTCGAGGGTCTCATTAGATTTCTTGTAGATCTCATAAAGTTTATTGGCAGCTTCTAGAAAATTCTTGAAAAACCTTAGAAGTGTGGTTTTGACTCTATATCCAGTAGTTTGCTTTCCTCCATTTCTGTCATTTATGTCCTTTTTCTTTGTCTCCGCATTTTTTTATGCTTCCCTGTGTTGATAAAGTGGTTTTCTGTGCTGAGTGTCCTCTAGGGCCCAGTGGTTCAGCCTCCCCAATTACCTGAAGAGGACACTCTTGGTGCACCCCCTTGTGGTCTTTGTGCACAGTCTTGTTGTAGTTAAGCCTTGATTGTTGTAGGTATCACTGGGAGGAACTCACCTCCAAGCCAATTGGCTGTGAGAATCAGCTGTGTCTGCAATGGCAGAACTTCTGTGCTGGAGACACCCCTCTGGGGCAAGACTTGCTTCAATGGGGCTTTGGTGCTCACTGAGTCTGCTCCCTGAGTGTGTCCTTTATGATTCCATGGAGCTGCAAACTGGATGGTCCCACTCTGACCTCTGGGTTTCCTGGCTCCTGGATCTCTAGGGAGGTGCTAATCTAGCCTTTGCCTGAGGCTATCCAGCAAAAGCCTCCCTGCAGGGCTTGGGTGGGGCGGGTCCCATGGGATCAACAGGGCAGGGCTAGCAGTTATCGCTGCTCTCAGTCCTGCCCTCAGAGGCTCTGCTTCTCAATGTCCCAGTAATCACTGCAAGCCCCTCAGAGAAAAAGCTGCCCTCGAGTTCTGACCGATGCCAGACAGTCCTGCTTCTCCCGTATGAGTTTGGGTCCCTAGACACTCGCCCGGAACTGGAGCTCAGAACCTGAGACTCCCTCCCGATTGAAAACAACAACCGCGCCCTCAGCCGCCAGCCCGCTCCCCATGCACCTCCGCACCTTAGTATTTTACTTCCGCACTGCGCCTCCTCTGAGTCTCGGTATGCTTTTCTCTTTCCTTCTAGTTGTAGAATTTCCACTCAGCCAGCCTACCTGTGGTTCTGGATGATGTCCATTCCGTCTTTTAGTTGTGTTTTTGAAGTTGTTGTGCGAGGCAGCAAACTCCGGTGTTTACCTATGCCGCCATCTTGGTTTCTCTCTGGTTTGTTGTTTTTATCAAGTTTTATACAGGTGCAGAAAAAACTTAAAGCTACATTAGCACAGAGAACGGTTTACTGTTGTTTCAGAGAAAGGCTAATATCATTGAGTATCTTAGGAGCTGGACTGAAATCACATGGTTTTGCTTCCCTAGTTTTGGAAGTATTCCTCTTGGTTGCCAAGAGAAGGGATTCACTGACATCCACAGCAACTATGGCATTTGCTGTGGTGTGGGGAAATTAAAACTATTTAGGTCCTCTTCTCCTTTCCTCTGTGCCATGAGAATGAACTTCCTGTCCTTAAACTCAGACCTCTTGAGGCTTGGCACTCCTTTTCTCACAGGTTTCAAGTCTAGTATTTTCATTGACAACACTGAGACGCCGTCCCTCAAAGGGGCCAGGGACTACTGGGCTGTTTGCGTTTGTGTGCATTTTTAAATTCTGCAATTTTAATTAAATGTCCTCCTCAAATAGACTTTCTTTGGTTTTGTAGCTTTTCCTTTTCTGTAGTCTATGGAAATAAGGAAATTTTAAAGTTGCTATATACCATGGTCACCCATGACCTGCCTAAAAAATCGTGATTCTTAATGCAAATTATCTTTAATAACACAGACACAATTTGGAGAGAGAGAGAGACAGAGACAGAGAAATATGAATGAGAATGAGAATGAATCAGTGAATCACTGGATCACTGGCTTGGATAAAATATTCCTGGACTCTAATTTCATATCATTTAGACAACCTTCTGAGGGCTCATTTGAGGTCTCAAGTGTCCTGATGATAGGAAAAGAAAGCTTTGGAAAGTGAGTGAGGGTTTATTTGTGGAAACTGACATTCTAGTTCTAAAATTAGGATGAAATTATAAGTAAAATTACATGGAAATTCAAAGGACTGAGAAAACCAAAGCAATCTTTAAAAACATATTGTTGAACTAGAGGCCCGGTGCACAAATTCATGCACAGGTGGGGTCCGGCAAGCCCACCCTGATGTGTGCCAATCAGGCTGGTGGGGGAGAGGGGATGCAGGAGGTTGGCTAGTCAGCGCCACCCCCAATCATGGTTGGGGGGCGCTGATCAGGGGCTGGGCTGGCTGGGGGTAGAGGCTGTGGGCAGTTGGGGGTGCTGATCAGGGCCCTGATCGGGCTGGCTGACCGCCACAGTGTGCATCATAGCGACTGGTTGTTCTGTCGTTCCAGTCGCTTGGCTTTTATATAGACTAGAGGCTTGATGCATGAAATTTGTGCAAGAGTAGGCCTTCCTTCCCCTGGCTGCCAGCATCGGCTTCCCTCTGGCACCCGGGACCTGGGCTTCCCTAGCAGCCCCAGCTTTGTCCAGAAGAATGGAAGGACGTCCTGAAGTATGTCCGGTCTAATTAGCATCCTATGCTTTTATTATTATAGATTACTAGAGGCCTGTTGCACGAAGAGATTCATGCAATAGGCCTTCCTTCCCCTGGCTGCTAGCACCGGTTCTCCTCCGGCACCCGGAACCCAGGCCTTCGCTCAGCTCCAGGCTCTGGCCAGAGCTGGCCCCGTGGCCGTGAGGCTTTTGCTGCTCCATGGGCCCCACGGCCGTGAGGCTTTCGCTGCTCCACCAGCCCCAGGGCTGTCAGGCTTCGCTCCACCACTTGGAGCCTACGTATGCAAATTAACCGCCATATCTGTTGGTGGTTAATTTGCATATCGCTCTGATTGGCTGGTTAGCATAGCGAAGGTATGGTCAATTTGCATCTTTGTCTATTATTAGGTAAGATTTGCACTACCAGCTATTAAGATTTATAATAAGCTACAATAATTAAGAAAATATGGCTCTAGCTCAGCTGTGGGCAAACTACAGCCCGCGGGCCGGATCCAGCCCGTTTGAAATGAATAAAACTAAAAAAAAAAAAGACCGTACCCTTTTATGTAATGATGTTTACTTTGAATTTATATTACTTCACACAAACACTCCATCCATGCTTTTGTTCTGGCCCTCCGGTCCAGTTTAAGAACCCATTGTGGCCCTCGAGTCAAAAAGTTTGCCCACCCCTGCTCTAGCTGGTATTTCTTAGTGGCTAGAGCGTCAGTCCACGGACTGAAGGGTCCCAGGTTTGATTCCAGTCAAGAACATGTACCTCAGTTGCAGGCTTATGTTGAGGCACATGTGGGAGGCAACCAATCAATGTGTCTCTCACATCAATGTTTCTCTCTCCCTTCCTTCCTTTCTCTCTAAAACATCAGTGGAAAATATCCTTGGTTAGGATTAACCAGAAAAAAAAAAAGAAGAAAATATGGTATCAGTGCAAGAATAGATAGAGGCTTCCAGTCAAGATGGCAGCATAGGCAAATGCAGTACTTGAATCCTCCCACAACCACGTAAAAAATACAACTAATCTGCCTTTGCCTTGTTGCTATAGAGAGGGCGAGATGGGTCACCAGCAACTCTACTGGAGCCATCCAAGGAAATTCGGCCAGGGTTCTCATTTGTGCTGTGTCTACTCAAATCGCCAGTCTGATCTGGAAGTACAGCCTCAACTTGTGCCACCAATATTTCTGTCAGTATGTGAAGGACATAGGCTTCATTACGTTGGACTAAGTGAACTTCATGAATGGGTAGTTCAAGACATCTACCTTATGACAGAGTGCACTTTGTACATAAAATAATTTTTAAAACCTTCAAATATAAAAAAATACAACTAATCTTCAGAACAACCATCATTCAGAACCACTTGAAATCTGACTGAATGGAAATCCTACAACTAGGGAATTAAAGAAGAAGCCACATGAAGACTGATAGGAGTGGCAGAAGCACAGAACAGGCTGGACCCACACTTATGTGTGGCCTTTTATTTTATTTTATTATTCAGGAGGGATATCTTGGCTGCTGCAGTCCCCCCTGAGAAGCGAGGGGTCACAACCCCATACTAGACTACTTCTGCCCAGGCTTTCAGTGCCAGGAAGAAAAGTCCTTATAATTTCAGGCTATAAAAACGAGTGGGGATTGAATCTGAGAATGATGCAGGCTGTTGGAGTCTGAGGAAGATCCTGTTAAAGGGCCTGTGCACAGAATTACTCAGACTCACTCCCTCTGAGTTCCAGCACTGGGGCAGTAGCTTGAAAGGAACCAGGGACATATGGGGAGGAACTGGGTTGTCTGGCATCAGAGAAAGAACTTGGGGGCGGTTTTCTCCCAGACAGAGTGCTTGCAGGGCTCACTACTCCTGTGCTGAGACCTCCTCCATCCCAGAGCTGACTGGTAGCCATCTCTGAGTTTCCATCAGCCTGCCTCACACTGTTTGTTCCATCCTAGTGATTCTCTGAGACCCAGCCCACCCAATTTGCAGCCCCACCCAAGCTGTTTGCAGTTGCTTCTTCATATGAATGGCTTGTCCTGGCTCAGGCTTCAGACTTTGCTAAAATCTCTTAAACAAGCAGCAGCTGGAGTCAACATGCTCCAAACCTACCAATAAAAGGCCCAAGAACCGGCACTAGAATCACCCGTCTTGATTCACAGGTGGGCTTCCTTTAGGCACTTCCTAGCCCAATACAAGTGGCAGCCATCTGCAGATTTCTCTTTAGCTTGTGCTGGTTGGCCCCAAGCAATGGCTGACTTTGCACCTCCCCAGAGGCCCCAGAGCCAGTGCACCTGGTAGACAGCTTCCGACCACATTGGATTACAACCCTACCACCTCAATGAAAGACACACTCAAGGGGCAGACTCAGTGAGCACGAAAGCCCCACTGAAGCAAATCCTGCTCCATAAGGGTGTCTCCTGCACAGTAGCTCTTCCACTGTAGTCGCAGATGGTCCTCACAGCCAATTGGCCTGGAGATCAATTCCTCCTAGTAATGACAACAGTTATCAAGGCTCAACTACAGAAAGACTGTGCACACAGCCCACACAGGGGTGCAACTAGAGTGCCCACCCAGCTCAGGTGACTGGGGAGGCTGAGCCACTGGGCCATACAGTATATCTAATACACAAGGCCACTCTACCAATTCCAGGAGACATAACAGTTCTACCAAATACAAAGAAATAAGCAGCCAAAATGCAGACAAAGAAACATGTTACAAATGAAAGACATGGAAGCAAGCAAACTACTGGATACAGAGTTCTAAACAATGATTATAAAGTTAGTCAAGGATCTTAATGAGAGCCTCAGAGACCTACTGAGACTTTCAAAAATCTTGGTATGTCAAAGACATGAAAAAGACCAGTGAGAAACTGAGCATAGACTAACTGAAATAAAGAAAATTTACAGGGATTCAACAATAGAGTAGAGGATTCTGAGAATCATATCAATGATTTGGAATGTAAGGAAGCAAAAAACACCCAACCAGAAGAGCAAAGAGACTAAAAAAAAATTAGAAGACAGTGTAAGGAGCCTCTGTGACAACTTCAAGTGCACCAACATTCGCATTATGGGGGTGCCAGAAAGAGAAGAGAGAGAGCAAGATATTGACAATCTATTAAAGAAATAATGACATAAAACTTCCCCTACCTGGTGAAAGAAATAGACTTACAAGAATAGGAAGCACAGAGAGTACCAAACAAGAGGAATCCAAAGAGGCCCACACCAAGATACATCATAATTAAAATGCCAAGGTATAAAGACAAGAGAGAATCTTAACACACTGGGGACCAGTGTTTTATTGCTAGCTTTATTGCTAGCTTTACCCAGTGGCCAGATAAGTTTCTATTGAACGAGTACAAAAAAAACATTTTACATAAATGTTAAAGACATGCTTTAAAATTAAATACCCATTGCATTTTGAAGTTATTTATTACATGTTCTAACAAGTTATTATCTTTTTAAAAAATTCTCGTGATTGGCCACAAGCCTTAGAACAGAAAATACGAAAATTCTTATGATCTGTCTGCAATGTGTTAAAAGCAGCAAGAGAAAAGCAGTTAGTTACTTACAAGGGAATACCTATATGACTGTCAGCTATTTCTCAACAGAACTATGCAGGCCAGAAGGGAGTGGCAAGAAATATTCAAAGTGATAAATAGCAAGGACCTACAAACAAGATTACTCTACCCAGCAAAGCTATCATTTAGAATGGAAGGTTAGATAAAGAGCTTCACAGACCAGAAAAAGCTAAAGGAGTTCATCACCACCAAACCAGTATTACACGAAATGTTTAAGGGTATTCTTTAAGAGGGAGAAAGAGAAAGAGAAGAGAAGGAAAAGGAGGAGGAGGAGGAGGAGGAGGAGGAGGAGGAGGGGGAGGAGGAGAACAGCAACAACAAAAACATAAAATGGCAATAAATGCATATCTATCAACAACTGAATCTAAAAATCAGAATGAAAGAACAAGAAATCTAATGAACAAAATAAACTGATGAATAAAATAGAATCAGAGGCATGGAAACATGGAACAAACTGACTAATCTCAGAGGGAAAGGGGAGGGGAGAGTAACCAAGTATCTTATATGCATATATACATTTACCTATGGACACAGACAATAGGGTGGTGAAGGCCTGAGGTAGAGTGGGAACCAGGTGGAGGAGGACAATGGGGGGGGAGGGTACATCTGTAATACTCTCAACAATAGGTATTATTTTAAGATTCAAAAAAAAGGTAAAAGGAAAGAAAGGCAAGCCAGTCTGGAAAAAAATATATCCGACAAATATGTAGCATTAAATAACTCCTTATACTCAATGACAAACTATCTAATACAAAATAAATGGACAAGACTTGAACAACCTCACCAGGGAGGGTAACAAATAGCACATGAAAAGACATCCAACATCATTAGCTGTGAGAAATTAAATTAAAACCACAATTTAGATACACCCACTAAAATGACTACAATTAAAAAGATTTACTATGCCCTAGCCAGTTTTGCTCAGTGGATAGAGCATTGGCCTGTGGACTGAAGGGTCCCGGGTTCGATTCCGGTCAAGGGTATATGCCCAGGTTGTGGGCTCGATCCTTAGTAGGGGGTATGCAGGAGGCAACCGATCAATGATTCTCTTTCATCATTGATGTTTCTATCTCTCCCTCCCCCTCTCCCTTCCTCCATGAAATCAATATATATATATATGTATATATTTTTTTAAAAAGATTTACTATACAAAGTGTTGTCAAGTATGTGGAGGAACAGAAACTTTCACTGGTGATGGGGATTTGGTCAATCATTCTGGGAAGTTTCGTAACTTCACAGAGAAGTAAACATGTGCCTACCATATGACCCAGTCATTCCACCCCTGAGTACTCATTCAAGAGAAATGAATGTACATGGACACCCAAAGGCTTGTACACAGGTGTTCATAGCAGCTGTACTTGTAATAGCCACCAAACTGGAAACAACTCAAATTTCCATCAACAGATGGATTAGAAAAACAAATTATGGTATTTCCAACAATGGAATACTACTCATCAATAAAGGGAATGAATTGTTGATAAATGCAGCATGAATGAATCTCAAAATAATTATGCTGTAATGATGAGGAAAATAAGACATTTTGGGGGCGGGGGAAGACCAGCAGCCTGACTCTGTACCTAGTTAATTAGTATCTCTAATGCACATTCCTGTTAGCCTACAGCCTAGTCACTGCCCCTTCCTTAATTATCTGGTCTTGCAAGACCTGTTTACCCAAATTCTCACATTTTACAGAGGCCATAAACCATGAGCAAGACACCCCTCTGGGGTTTTCAGCACTAGCACCAAGCCAGGCCTTTAGGTGTGGTCTCATGGCCCCCATCCCAACACACGGGGATTTTTGCAAAGCCCACGAAAGGTCCGGAAGTCTGATCCACATACAGGGGACAAAGAAACCAAAGGGTATAAAGAGAAAGCTTACTCCATATTGGTTGCTCAGGATTTGGAAACAAGCTCCCCTGAGTCACGGTACTAGTACATCTGGAAATAAATGGGTTTTTCCTGTATCTCCGAATACTCCTGTGTGTATTTTCCCATTGCCTGGTAAATTCTGTAACAGTAAGAAGATCGTGCAAAAAAGTGCATACTAAATTGCACTTATATACAATTCTAGAAAATGCAAGTGAATCTATAGTGATAGGACAGAGGAAACTTCAGATAATGGATACCTCCATATCCTGATTTCATACATTATCAGAACATATCAAATTGTACATTACAAATATTTGTATTTTATTGTCAACTATAACTCAGTAAACGTTCTAGAAAAAGAATTGTCCAGGAGGTGACAACCACCTGGCTCTGCCGAGGTGTGAGCTCCCCTGGAGCTGGGTCTGGCCCTGGTAAAGAGGCCCAATTCTGTGGTGCAATTTCTGCAGCTTCCTGTGGGATTGGGCTGAAGCTTCTCGACACTTGAGGGCACACTTTAACTTCCCTGCAGCTGTTTCCCCTACCCTGTCCTGCTTTCCTCACTCCCTTCTTCCAAGAGCACTTCTCCAATAAATCAAACGATTCTCACCTCAGGCTCTGCTTCTAGGGACTCTGACCCAAGACACCCTGTATTAACCTCACCTGTTCACTCCCCTAGAACAAATTCCTCTCTCAGGCTGTGCTGACCTCCTCCCCACAAGAAGGATAGCGTCCACACACCCCTAGAGGAGCACCTCCAACACAGTAGGCACTCAGTGAATGTGCTGAATGAAAGCAGGAGAGCCCAGGGTCTGCTTGATGGCTTGGCAGCGACACCTCTTTTGTTGCGGCTGATCTGGCCTGGAGGCATTGTGAGTCATAACAGGTGGACATCAGCTGGGTGGTTCAGAGACGGCGCCAAGCCTGGGGCAGCAGCTCAGCACCTCCAGCGCAGCCTCCAGGTGTGGGACCACACGCAGTGAGGATTCTCAGGGAAGGGTTCTCTGGGAAGATGCAACCTCAAGTGTGAGCCTGGTTGTACCTCCTTGGGTCCTCTGTAGGCTTTCAAAGATGTGTCCCTGAGCCACAGCTAGTCCATAGCACCACCCAGCCTCTACCCAGCCATCTGTGAGGAATAAGCGTGTGTTGAACTAATGAAGGCATGGCAGAGGGACCCCCGCCCCAGGGTTCTTTCCCTTTTTCACACTTCATGGGGAGAAGAGGAACTTAAGAGAGCACATAGTCCTCTTCTCACATACAACAGAATCAGCACTTACAGGGAGATGAGGGGTGGGGAAGGGGGAGAAGGAAAATGGGACGTGTCTGCTTTCGGACTTTAGCTTCCTTGAGGATGTGGTCTGCTTGGGACCAAAGCCAGGTGTAGTCTTTAGAACTGCTACCTCAAGCCCTAAGCATAGGTCCTCGCCCGGGCACATGCCCCCGATGACACTGAGCACGCTGGGCTGTGAACTATCCACAAACACGTGTGGCTTCCCAGCCAAACCAGCAGCATCTTGAAGGCAGACACAGGCTGCAACCCCCGGCCCCGACCAGGGCCTGGCACAGAGCAGGTGCTAGTTCGAGGTTGCAGAATAACTCAATGATGCGGGCAATCATGCTGCTGGTTGTGCTAGGCATCCTACCAAAGACCTGGCCCTGGCGTTGTCAGCCTTCAGCAGTGCCCTCTTCCCCTCAGAGGGAAGTCTGTGCACTCCTGCTATTCCCAGCTAAGTACTGGGCACCAACCTCACCCCAAGTTCCTCCTCCCCTCTGGAACATGCAAGCCTTGCCTGGCTCTTCACTCGCCCTTATCCACCCGCAACCCTCCTGGCAAAGTCCCGCACATCTTTGTAGTACCTGTCTCTGGTATTATTCCCTCCTCCCCCACCCGGGACGGCTCCCAGCAGCCACCCAGGGCTCAGAGAGCGGGGTCTGGTTCTTCATTGGCATTTCTGTCCCCAGGGCCTAACCCAGGGCGGCCTTTGGGAAGATGGTTTCGGGGGACTGCTGCGCGTAGGACTGTGCAGGCAAGGGCTCTCAGTGGCCAAGACCTGTCCGCCAGGCCACGCGATTTGAGGGGGCAGGCGTCACCGAGCAGGCTGCTCAACAATTCTCACCTCGGGCTCTGCTTCTGGGGACTCCGACCCATGACACCCTATATTAGCTTCATCTTTTTTTTTTTTTTTTTTAATATTAGCTTCATCTTGTTCACTCCCCTAGAACAAATTCCCATCTCGGGCTGTGCGGATGGACGCCCTCCCCCGGCAGTGCCCCTGACTTGCTCTCATCATTCCGAACACCAGGGGTCCCAAGGCTGCGCGTCCTCCAGCGTCCTCGCTTCTCCACGCCGGGCGCCCACACGCCGGCCGGGGCCCACCTGGTCCTCGACCCGAAGGCCTCCGGGTGCCCGGCCATGGGCCTCGCCAGCGGCCTGCGCGAGCGGCTGCGGCAGTTCTGGGCCGACCACTTCTCGCAGCGCTTCTCGCCCCGGCGCCCGCCGCTGCGCCGCGTCTCCTCCATGTCCACCTTCTACCTGCTGGACCACCGCACGCGCCACGCCGAGCTGGGGCTCAGCTACGGCGCGCCGCGCACGCGCCTCGGCGACCGGGCGTTCGTGTTCCGCAGCGGCCGCTGGGCCGCCGACGGCCCGCCGGGGCGGCTGCGGCCGGTGCTGCCCTCGCCGGCCTCCGCGGGCTGCAAGGCGCCGGCGCCGCCCGGCAGCCAGGGGCTGCAGGAGGAGAACAACTACCTGCGGCTGCAGCAGGAGGTGCTCATGGACATGCTCACCGAGACCACGGCGCGCATGCACCTGCTGGAGCAGGCGGACGAGGCCCGCCGGCCGGCCGCGGCCGCGGCGCAGGCGCGAGGGGGCGGGCGGCGTCCTCACCCGCGAGTCCCGGTGACACAATAAAGCCGGTGCGGGCGGCCCCCGCGCGCCTCCCCTCCCAGCCGCCGCGCGTTTGTGGAGCCCCGCGCGAGGGGCCCGGGCGCCCGCGGACCGGCCCCTGGAGCCCGGGTGGAAGGTGACCGCCGCAGGCAGTCTGGGGACGGGGCGGGAGGGCCGCTGGGGACGGGGTGGGAGTCGGGCTTGCAGCAGGCGGGGGTGGGGAGGGGGGCAGTGTGTGGAAATGGAGGGGGCGCAGGGGGACAGATAGCGACCTTCTCGCCCGGGGGCCGCAGGGCGAAGTCCCGAGTCCGGGAGCCTTGGGCGCTCTGGGGTGGAGGGCGCGGGGTGGGCGACCTTGCACTTGGCGCTCCGCCCCGAGCGCGGGAGGGGTTCAGCCTGAGCCCCGCGTGAGTGCTTTTTACGACCTGGAAGCTGTGCCCGAAAGAAGCTTTCAGGACACTGGACTCCGCCTCCTCGCCTGGCTGTTTGGGTTTTGGCGAATCGCTTCTCCGTTGCAAGCCTCCTTTTCTTGGATTTGACCAACTCACCTTATTTTAAAATTTTGTGTTAGTTGCCAACATTTAAGAATTTGGATGGTTTCACGTTAAAAATCCAGATTTTCTGTGTTCTCCAGAAAATCGGGGAGACTCGGCCTCCCTGGACCTCATTCTGCCCAGCAGCAGTTGTGTTGAGCCGAATGTGGCTGTCACCTCCTGATCAGCTTCACTCCTTTTTCCTTCAGGCGCTCTGATTTGGATCTCGCTCTAGAGCCATTTTTAGACCATGTTCTCTCCCAGGATGTGGGGGAGTCCACTCCCCCAACACACACACACACACACCACACACACACACTATATAAGGCGCTGCACGGAGTGAATTGTACTTGTGAGTGACGTCGCAGTGCAACGAAGGTGATGACTCTGGTCCTTGCAATCGGCAGCCTCTCCTGGAATAGGGACAGGCTGTTCTGGTTTCCTCCAGAAATCGGAGTCCTAGGACTCTGGCCCATTTCCCTAGAGCAGTGGTTCTCAACCTTCCTAATGCCGTGACCCTTTCATACAGTTCCTCATGTTGTAGTGACCCCCAACCATAAAATTATTTTCGTTGCTACTTCATAACTGTAATGTTGCTACTGTTATGAATCGTCATGTAAATATCTGATATGCAGGATGTATTTTCATTGTTACAAATTGAACATAATTAAAGCAGAGTGATTCATAACAATATGTAATTATATATGTGTTTTCCGATGGTCTCTGGCGACCCCTGTGAAAGGGTCGTTCGACCCCCAAAGGGGTCGCGGCCCATAGGTTGAGAACCACTGCCCTAGGGCCATGTTCACATGTTCTCCAGTGAAGGGAGACTTTATTCAGCGAAAGCAGCTCAGCCATGAAGCCGCATGGGCGCGAGACAGGGCGGGAGACAGGGCGGGAGACAGGGCCGGGGACCTGGGTGTTCCTGCTACTTCCTGTGTGAGGGCCCAGGAGACATCTCTGTCCTTTCTGCTCTGGAGCCCCACACGCTGACTGAGCTGGCCACACTCGTGGCCCTGGGGAGGGATGTGAAAGCAAAAAGCAGGAACAAAGGACTCTGACTTCCATTCCCTACAGCTCGGAACCCTCTGGAGGTTAAGCTTTGCAGAAATATTTTGGGGCTTGAGGAGGGAGGTGAAAAAGACTGTAGATTTGCCGACAGCAAGAGAAAAGATGAGTCCTAACCGGTTTGGCTCAGTGGCTAGAGCACCGGCCTGCGGACTGAAGGGTCCCAGGTTCTATTCCCTTCAAAGGGCATGTGCCTTGGTTGCGGGCACATCCCCAGTAGGGGGTGTGCAAGAGGCAGCTGATCGATGTTTCTCTCTCATTGATGTTTCTAACTCTCTATCCCTCTCCCTTCCTCTCTGTAAAAAAATCAATAAAATATATTTTTTAAAAAAAGAGAGAAGAGATGAGAAATAGGAGTTGAGATCCTGATTGGTCTCCCATCTTGGAAAAAACTTTTTTTTTTATTTTTAGTTTTTAAAATTGATGTTAGAGAGCGAGAAACATCAATTTGTTGTTTTATTTATTGCATTCATTGGTTGGTTTTTGTATGTTGCCTGACAGGGGATCAAACTAACACCTTGGTCAGTGGTTCTCAACCTTCTGGCCCTTTAAATAGTTCCTCATGTTGTGACCCAACCATAAAATTATTTTTGTTGCTGCTTCACAACTGTCATGTTGCTACTGTTGTGAATCGTAATGTAAATATCTGATATGCAGGATGGTCTTAGGCGACCCCTGTGAAAGGGTCGTTCGACTGCCAAAGGGGTCCCGACCCACAGGTTGAGAACTGCTGACCTTGGTGTATCAGGTCAGTGTTTGTAAAAAACCTTTCTTGATTCTCCGTTAGCTTCCAGCTGCTGCCCCATTTCTCTACTTCCTTTTATAACAAAACTCCAAAAAGCGACTTATATTCTGTCTTCAATTCCTCCCCTCCTTCTTTGCTCTTAATCCCCCTCAATTTCAACCTTCTCACCCCACCCCCTCCCCGTCCCCACCACCACCACTACCACACTCTAGCCTGCTCTTGTCAAGGATGCATTACCTTCAGTGTTGTTGAGTCCTTTGGCCATTCCCCATCCTCATCTTGGCCCATCCATCAGCAGTTGATCCCTCCTCCTCCTTGAAACATGTGTCTTCACTTGGCTTCTACGACACCACACTCTTCTGTAACCATGCACCAAGAGGCCACTGGTTTCTGGTTCGATTCCCGGTCAGGGCAATACCGAGTGGTGGGCTTGATCCTCAATAGGGAACGTGCAGGAAGCAACTGATTAATGTTTCTATCCCTCCCCCTCCCTCTCTCTAAAATCAATAAAAACAAATTTTTTTTAAAAATTGTTTAAATAAAAAAAAGAATCGGTGGTGGTGGCTCATTTGGTTGGAGTGTCGTCCCATACACCAAAAGGTTGCCGGTTTGATTCCCGGTCAGGGCATATAACTAGGTTGTGGGTTTGATTCCCAGTCGGGGTGCATACTGGAGTATAGGAGGTAACCAATTGATGCTTCTCACTCATATCCATGTTTCTCTCCCCATTCCTCCTGCTCTAAAAATCAATTAAAAAAAAATATTCTCTGGTGAAGATTAAAAAAAAGAATTAACCAATGAATGCATAAATAAGGGGAACAACAAATTGATGCTTGAAGTTAAATAAAAAAGCATGCCTTCTCTCCACCCCCAACAAACTAGCACAAATTATCTTTTTTTCCTGCTTTGTTTTCTAACATCTGTCACTATTTGATATGCTGTATATTTTCTTCATCATCAGCCTACTCCCCACCCCCCACTCACACTAGAATGTAAGCTCCATGGGGCTTTTTATTCTGTTGTCTCCTGTATCTCAATATAGAAAAGTGCTCAACACTTATTAGCCCCCCTCCAAATATTTCTGGAATGAACAGAGGTCCACAGAAGATGGGTACCGGAGTCCCAGGGAGTAGGAACTGTTTGGCTTTGACATTGTCACAGATTTCTAACCCTCGAGAGGTGGGGAAGGTGCACCAGGGGCTTCGGGGCTTCTGGTTACCCCTGAGCACCCACCTCTGAATTTAGCTGCATGTAGTAGATGGCTGTGTACACAGTCGGCGCCTCATTTTGAGTGTCTGCTTTTCCGCCTCAAGGCTTCCCCCTAAGCCTCAGGCGCTCTCAACCCACAGGCACAGCCTGGGCGTGCCTTCTGGGCAGCCTTCAACCAGGAAGGGACCACTTTGCTGGACTCTCCATCTGCCTTTGTCGTTCTCCTCACACCTCTCATTTCCTGGAATCAGTTATCAAAAAACTGCACCCACGTTCTAGGCTCAGGCTCTGCTTTCTTTTCTTTTCTTTTTAAAAAAGAAATAAATTTGAGAATACATGCATTAAAGGTGGGAACAGTGAAAGAAGGAAGGACTTAGAATAGAAGCAACAACCGAAACCTGTTTGGTTCGGTGGATAGAGTGTCGGCCTGCAGACTGAAGGGTCCCGGGTTCGATTCCGGCCAAGGGCATGTGCTTGGGTTGGGGGCACATCCCCAGTAGGAGATGTGCAGGAGGCAGCTGATCTATGTTTCTAACTCTCTATCCCTCTCCCTTCCTGTAAAAAATCAATAAAATATATTTTGAAAAAAAATAGAAGCAACAGGAGAGAGCCTAGGTGGGGCTGGCTGCTTTGGCTCACTGGAAAGTTAGAGAAAAGGGGCCTCAGAGATCGGTTCAGGGGTTTAGCCCAGGACAAGCTGACACTGCCCGTTGCTTTCCTGATGGCGAGTCTGGGGGTGGGGGCTGTGGGGGGAGGACATCCCTTAGCGTTTAGGAGATACATGCCTGTGGGGGAAGAGAGCAGGGGTGAGCTCCCGGGAGAGCATGCCCGAGGCTCTGCTTTTTTGTGTGTTTTTTTCAAGATTATTCTTTTTTAAAAAAATATATTTTATTGATTTTTTACAAAGAGGAAGGGAGAAGGAGTTAGAAACATCAATCAGCTACCTCTCCTGCACACCCCCTACTGGACATGTGTCAGCAGCCAAGGTACATGCCCTAGACCGGAATCGAACCTGGGACCCTTGAGTCCATAGGCCGATGCTCTATCCACTGAGCCAAAGCAGTTTGGGCTGAGGCTCTGCTTTTAGGAGGATTCAAGCTAAGGAAGTGGCACTAGAAGGCAAACTGTAGGGATGGGAAGCTAGAACTAGATCACCCACCCTTTGGAGGCAACAAAGGCCTCTCCACAAATGGTGAGTGAGTTGGGTGGTGATACCCATAGTGTCCTGAAGCACAAGCCTCTAACATCTGGTGGATGGGATGAGAAGTTGAAGGGAAACCTTTGTTTTGGCAGTAACTTTGGCACTTGAAAGATATGGAGGCAGCTGGAATTACAAGGACTATGGAGTTGGCTAGCTTTTCATAACTGCCTTAGAAACTTTGAAGAAAGAATGACTCAAGTTATCCCACTCAACTCTGAGCATGCTGTGTAAGCCAGAAAGTCTCCTAGGGCGGCAGTCACCAACCTTTCAGACCTCACGAACCCCCAGTGGTCTACGGACCACCGGTTAGCGACCGCTGTCCTAACGCAACACATCAAAAAAATAATGCTCATTTCTGCAGCCAGGAGGCAATGTAATGAAATTATGGGAGGCCCCTGATTTAATCACAAAGGCAGCAACACTGCAAAGGAGACCATGCATCCTCAACAGTTTTCCTGTACTAGAGTCTGGGCTTTTAAAGGGAAGAAATGGGACAAACCAGGAGGTCATGGTTCAATTCCCAGTCAGGGCACATGCCTGGGTTGCAGGCTCAGTCCCCACTGGGGGCAATGAAGGAGGCAACCAATTAATGATTCTCATCATTGATGTTTCTATATCTCCCTTCTTCTATGAAATCAAAGTATATTAAAGAAAATATTATTAACTATATGCCAAAAAATTGGACAACCTAGGTGAAATGAAGAAATACCTAGAAACATACAACCTTCCAAAACTCCATCAGGAAGAATCAGAAAACCTGAATATGCCAATAACAACTAATGAAATTGAAGCAGTAATAAAAAAAATAAAAACTCCCAGCAAACGAAAGTCCTTGACCAGAGGGCTTCACAAGTGAGCTTTACCAAACATTCGAAGAAGAACTAACACCTATCCTCCTCACACTATTGCAAAAAGTCAAGAGGACTTCCAAGCTCTTTTTACAAGGTCAGCATTATCATAATTCCAAAACCAGATAAAGTAACCACAAAGAAAGAAAATTATAGGCCAGTGTCCCTGATGAACATAAATGCTAAAATCCTCAACAAAATATTAGCAAATTGCATCCAACAATACATTGAAAAGATCAAGTGGGATTTATTCTGGTGATGCAAGGTTGGTACAATATCCACAAATCAATAAATGTGCTACAGCACACCTAAGGAAAAAAAACACATGATCATATCAATTGATGCAGAAAAAACATTTGACAAAATCCAACACCCTTTTTTGATAAAAAACTCTCAGCAAAGTGGGAATAGAGGGATCATAGCTCAACATAATAAAAGCCTTATACGACAAACCTACAGCCAACATCATACTCAATTGGCAAATACTAAAACCATTTCCCCTAAGAACAAGAACAAGACAGGGATTCCCACTCTCACCACTCCTGTTCAGCATAGTATTGGACGTGCTAGGCATAGCAATCAGACAAGAAGAAGAAATAAAAGGCATCCAAATTGGAAAAGAAGAAGTAAAACTGTCATTATTTGCAGATGACATGATATTGTACATAGAAAACCTTAAAGACTCTATAAAAAAACTGCTATATTTAATATATAAATTCAGCAATATAGCAGGATACAAAATTAACACCCAGAAATCTATGGCATTTTTATACAACAATAATGAACTCACAGAAAGAGAAACAAAAAAAACAAGCACATTTACCATTACAACAACAAAATTAACATACCTAGGAATAAACTTAACTAGGGAGGTAAAAGGCCTGTACTCAGGAAACTACAGGACGTTGAGAAAAGAGCTAGAGGAAGATATAAATAAGAGGGAAAATACACCGCGTTCATAGATTGGTAGAATCAACATCATTAAAATGTCCACACTACCCAAAGCAATGTATAGATTCAATGATAAGAGGTTAATTTCCAGGAAAACAAACAATCTAATTAAAAAATAGGCAAAGGACCTGAATGGACACTTCTCCAAAGAGGACACACAGACGGCCAAGAGACCATCTGAAAAAATGCTCAACATCACTGATCATCACAGAGGTCAAAATTAACACTACAATGAGGTATTGCCTGAATGGCTACCATCAATAAATCAACAAACAACAAGTGCTGGTGAGGATATGGAGAAAAGGGAACCCTAACGCACGGCTGGTGGGAATGCAGACTGGTGCAGCCACTATGGAAAATGGTACGAAGTTTCCGCAAAAAATTAAGTATGGAACTGCCATTTCACCTAGTGATCTCACTTCTGGGAATATATCCTAAGAATCCAGAAACACCTACCAGAAATTATATATACACCCCTATGTTGATAGCAGCACTATCTACACTAATAAAAGAGAAACATGCAAATTGGTGTCACTCTGCTACACCCACCAGCCAATCAGGATCAGTGTGCAAATTAACCCAACAAAGATAGTGGTTAATTTGCATATGCAGGAACGGAGCGAAGTCTGAAGACTCTGGCTCGAGTGAAGACTGAAGACAACTGAAGACTGAAGAGGCTTGGCTTCTCCGCTGCGGCCGGAGCGAAGGCCTGGGTCCCGGGTGTCGGAAGAAAGCCGGTGCCGGCAGCCAGGGGAAGGAAGGCCTATTGCACGAATCTCTTCATGCAACGGGCCTCTAGTTTATAATAGCTAAGATCTGGAAACAGCCCAAGTGCCCATCAATAGATGAGTAGATAAAACAGCTGTGGTACATTTACACAATGGAACACTATGGGGCTGTAAAAGAGAAGTATCTCTTACCCTTTTCGACAGCATGGATGGATCTGGAGATTTTTATGCTAAGTGAAATAAGCCAATCAGAGACAGGCAAATATTACATTATCTCACCAATTTGTGGAATCTAGTGAACAAATAAACTGATGAACAAAATAGGTCCAGAGGCATGGAAGCATGGAAACATACTGACAGATCTCAGAGGGGAGATGGGTGGGGGAGAGGGAGGGAGAGAATAACCAAAGAATTTATATGCATACTAGAGGCCTAGCACACAAAATTCATGCACAGGTATGGTCCCTGGGCCTGGCCTGTGATCAGGGCCATCTTCCCTGGCTGCCGGCAGCTGGCCCTGCCCCCTGCCGCCACCCACCCCCCAGTTCACTATCAGGGGATCAGAGCCTGCAGGCCAGGGGGAGGGACTGAGAGGTGGTCAGTGTGCCTCATAGTGACTTGTCGAGTGGTCATTCTGGTTGTTCTGCCATTCAGTCGATTTGCATATTACTCTTTTATATATACAGATGTGTTCCGATCTGTCCACTTCCAGGGAAAGGGGCAAAGGAAGGTTGCTGAAAGTGATAAAGGAGGCAGCAGGGTGAACTTTTTTTGTGTGTGGGGGAGAGTGTCCTCCTGATGAGGGGCTTCAAAGGACAGCAGCCTATTTCTCTACCCTCTGTCTCCAGAGACACAATTTCTGATTGGCATCTGGCAGGACAGAGCAGTTGCAGGTACAGGACTGGGAGTGCCTTTCTGCATGCAGCTCCCTGGAGAGTCTGTTCTGGCCAAGGGAAGCTTTGTTCTAACCATATCTCCTGGAGCCAGGGCTGCTGGATGGTCTGGGGCAGGAGGGCAGAATGGAGGTGGGGCAGGGCAGGGCAGGAAGAAGTATGGGGTAGAAGACTGAGGGTGTGGGAGGGAGAGGGTGAAGTGTGTGTGCGTGCGTGTGTGTGCATGCGTGTGTGTGTGAGTGTGTGTATGTGTGTGTGTGTGTGTCAGTGTGAGTGTGTGTGTGAGTGTGTGTGAGTGTGTATGTGTGTGTGTGTGTGTGTGAGTGTGTGTGCGTGCGAGTGAGTGTGTGTGTGTGTATGTGTGTGTATGTGTGAGTGTGTGTGAGTGTGTGTGTGTGTGTGTGTGTGTGTGTGGTGTGTGTGGGGGGTGGGGAAGGCTGGTGCAGAAGGAGAGTTGGGGTCAGCATAGGACGGTTTGGAGGTACTGGGGGAGTAAGAGGGACCAGCGGATGCCAGAATAGGGGGAAGGGTCTACGGAATCAGGTGGGGGTCCGCGAGGGTGAGTATAGACTAAGTTCCTTCCCCAGACCCTGCCATCCCAGCTGGCTAGTGGGAGGGGTCCATAGCGAGGTGCTGAGCCCCCTACACGTTGTGTCTAAGGCTCCAGAACATGTGGCCAACACGCCCCATCCCTGCCACCCCCGCCGAAGTGCTGCCATTCGGAACGCATTTGCAGACGCATGGATTGTTTTTTAGTTAAAGCTTTTTAATTCACTCTGTTTCCCACTTGTCGTTTTTTATTGAAAAGGTGGGTTCTGCTGGTGTGTGTTCCTTTGCGGGGGCAGCAGGGGTGTTCTCCACGAGCAGAGATCCAATGAGACACAGAGACAAAAGGCCCAGTGAGACATGGGGAATCAGTAAACAGGATCAGAGAGCAAGGAATGGAGGGAGATGCCCAGGGTGAAACAGACACACCACACAGGGTGCTGTGGGTGGGGATAGAGCTTCCTGGCCCGGTGAGAGGGCGCACGAAGCAGTGGCTCCATGGGCACGTTCACCCCAGGCGCAGCCCCCAGTCTAGTCGGAGTCGGTGAACTGAAAGCCCTGGATAATTAGAGCTAATTACATGTATATAAACGGCCTCAGTGGAGGCCACCGGCCAGCCACCCCTCCCCCAGCCTTCCCCCTGTGATCCCGCCCCAGCAAAGGGGCTTTGCTGGCACAGCTGGGGCTGAGCACCTGGGGGAAGGGTGAGCACCTGGAGAGCCCCTGGGGCCCAGGAGTTGGGGTGAGCCCTCCACCCCCAGAGTGCCCCCCCCCTCCCCCCGCGATTACACACTCCAGGGCACACTGCAGCCTGGGATGGCAGGTTGCGACCAGGTGAGGAATTGGACCAGAACTTGGTCTGAGGTCCCCTTGGCCTCGTGCTGAGCAGGCCGTGGCGGCGTAGGCCCCAGCATTTGGGTCCTTAGGTTTCTATTATCTTGGCCTCCTGAGCATTCCCGTCCCTGCAAAGGTTCAAGATTCCAGACGGGGCTCTCCTTGTCTCCTGCCATGGGGAGTGCCTGTCTGGAGCTGAGGCTGCTGGATGAGGAAGGGGCAGTCTGGTGCTTGGCATTTGGTGATCAGTTTGTCTCTGCCTGGATGGGCCACAGGGCCCCAAAAGAGTGACTTCTCTGAGCTTTCATTTGCGCGCCCATACCGTGTGCCTCCTCGGAGACGCGGTGTCCAAGGGGAAGGAGAAAGGTGTGAATTCCTCACGCGTGAATGAGGCTTTACACTTTGAACTGCTAGCCTGAATCAGTGATCGAATTTTGTGGTTTCAGGAGCCTTTGGCGGGTTGGGTTTTATATTTCTATAGAGGCCCAGTGCATGGGTGGGGACTGGCCAGCCTGCCCTGATGGGGGCCCCCGATCGGGGTGAGGGTCCCCACTTGGGGGCAGGCCGGCCGGGGTGAGGGGCAATGGGAGGTTTGCAGGCCGGTCATGCCCCAGTCGGGGTGGAGGTCCCTGCTGTGGGGCAGGGCTGGCCGGAGCAAGTGGCCATGGTCGTTCTGGTCATCTGGTCGTTCCACCGTTTTGGTTGCTGGGCTTTTATTAGATAGGATATGCATAGGCCAGGGACACAGACAACAGAATGGTGAAGACCTGGCATGGGTGGGAGCCAAGTGGAGGGGGGCAAAGTGGGGGGGAAATGGGGAACATCTGTAATACTGTCAACAATAAAAAAAGAAAAAAAAATAACATTTTACATAAAGAGTTATAAAAATTACTAGAGGCCTGATGCACGGATTTGTCACCGGTGGAGTCCCTCAGCATGGCCTGTGGGGATCGGGCCGAAACTGGCAATTAACATTCCCCAAGGGATGTAGTAGTGCGCGAAGCCATAGGTGGCCAGGGAGGAGCCCGAGCCTGGGCCGGTACCACACCTCTCCAGCTCATCCCGGCCCCGCTGCATCTGCCACTGCTGCCACACAGTAGGCTTGCTGCCACTCCACTGCGGTCTCCATGCACTCCTCCTAGGGTGATACCGACACGCCCATGACAGAGAAATGGCCCTGGGCTCATGCCCAGTCAGCCCCGATGCCGGTCCCCATCCTGGTCCTGGTTCAGATGGGGGAGGGGCACGCAGGGGGAGTGTCCGTGGGAGAGGCTCACTCCACCACAGCTCGCCAGCTGTAAGCTGGCATCTGGTCTCATTGGTCAGCTGAGCAGCACTCCTGCTGTGGGAGCACACTGATCACTAAGGGACAGCTCCTGTGTTGAGCATATGCCCCCTGGTGGTCAGTGCACATCATAGTCACCAGTTGACCTGTAGAACAGTCAACTGATCTACACGTCACTTAGGCATTTATATATAAGACTAGTGGCCTGGTGCATGAAATTTGTACACAGGGGGTGTCCCTCAGCCCGGCCTGCACCCTCTCCAATCTGGAACCCCTTGGGGGATGTCCAACTGCCTGTTTAGGACCGGTCCCTGTGGCAGTTGGACATCCCTGTTGCAATCCGGGACCACTGGCTCCTAACCGCTCACCTGCCTGCCTGCCTGATCGCCCCTAATCACTCTGTCTGCCGGCCTGCTCGCCCCTAACTGCCCCTACCCCTGCCAGCCTTCTTGTCCCCAATTGCCCCCCCTGCTGGCCTGCTCGCCCCCAACTGCCCCCTCTGCCAGCATGCTCATCCCCAACTGCCCCCCCTGCTGGCCTCATGGCTCCCAACTGCCCTCCCCTGCTGGCCTCATGGCTCCCAACTGCCCTCCCCGGCCGGCCTCATGGCCTCCAACTGCTCTCCCTGGCTGGCCTGCTTGGCCCCAACTGCACCCCCTGCCAGCCTGATTGCCCCCAACTGTCCCCCCTTGCCAGACTGTTCACCCCCAACTGGCCTCCCTGCTGGCCTGCTCTCCCCCAACTGCCCCCCCCACACAGGCCTGATCACCCCCAACTGCCCTCCCCTCCTGGCCTGATCACCCCTAACTGCCTCTGCCTCGGCCCCGCCACCATGATTTTGTCTGGAAGGTCTCCTGGTCTAATTAGCATATTACCCTTTTATTAGTATAGATAATTATCCCCATAAGTTTATTTAGTCCCGTGTTATCAATTGTTTGGGATTTTTTTTTTTAGTTGATGAGAGAGAGAGAGAGAGAGAGAGAGAGAGACATCGCTTTGTTGTTCCACTTATGCATTCACTGGTCGTCTTGTAGGTGCTCTGGCCAGGAATTGAACCCACAACCTTGTTGTATTGGGATGACACTCTAACCATTATATCTATCAGGCCAGGGCCCCATTTCATAATTCTAATTGACCTTCTTGTTAGCAGTTTTATGACTGAGTTTTCCTCAGAGTTCTGTAAATCTTTACCCAGTTTAGTGTTATATTTTTAAATTTATCAGAAGCCTATATTTTAGAGTACTTATTAGGTTTTTTTTCTTGTCAGGTTTTTAAAAAATGAATTTTTGAAGATGAAAAGTATTTGTAGGAACATTTTGTTTCTTTCTGCCAAAGCATCAAACAATTGTCTGTAAATGATAAAAAAAAAAAAACACACAACTTTGCCAAAACCGGTTTGGCTCAGTGGATAGAGCTGCGGACTGAAAGGTCCCAGGTTCGATTCCGGTCAAGGGCATGTACCTGGGTTGCGGGCACATCCCCAGTGGGAGATGTGCAGGAGGCAGCTGGTCGATGTTTCTCTCTCATCGATGTTTCTGACTCTCTATCTCTCTCCCTTCCTCTCTGTAAAAAATCAATAAAATATATTTAAAAACAAACAAACAAAAAAACCCCACAACTTTAAAATAGCCATGTTAAAGGGGACTTTCAACAATGAAAGTAATTTATTTTTATTTTTTTTCTGGGTGCAGTGAACTTTATTGATGGTGCACGACAAAGTAGGGCTCCCTACGCCCCTCCCCTCTTCAGGGGTCTGGAGGTTAGGAGATTCTCAGTGTGTTGGGGGATCGATCTGGGGCCAGGACTCGCAGCAGCTGAGGGCCCTCTTCCTCTCGCTGGGGCTGGTGGTCCAGGGGTTCTTACTCCTCGGAGGCCATGGGCACCATAGGGTCCACCGCCCTGTTGCTGTAGCCAAATTCATTGTCAGACCAGGAGACGAGCTTGACAAAGTGGTCATTGAGGGCAATGCCAGCGCCAGCATCAAAGGTGGAGGAGTGGGTGTCATGTTAAAGTCATAGGAGACCCCCTGGTCCTCAGTACAGCCCAGGATGCCCTTGAGGGGGCCTCTGATGCCTGCTTCACTCCCTTCTTCATGTCACACATTTGGCAGCTTTCTCCAGTTGGCAGGTCAGATCGAAAATCGACACTGTTGGGGGGGGGGGCATGGAAGGCCATGCCAGTGAGCTTCCCTTCAGCTCAGGGGTGACCTGGCCCACAGCCTTGGCAGCGCCGATAGAAGCAGGGATGACGTTCTGGGCAGCCCCTCGGCCATCACACCACAGCTTCCCTGAGGGGCCATCCAGGGTCTTTGGGTGGCAGTGGCGGCATGGACTGTGGTCATGAGTCCCTCCGGATGCTGAAGTTGTCATGGATGACCTTGGCCAGGGGGGCCCGGCAGCGGGTGGTGCAGGAGGCATTGCTGACAATCTCGAGGGAGTTGTCATACGTGTTATGGCTCACACCCATCACAAACATGGGGCAGCCGCAGAAGGGGCAGAGATGACCCTCTTGGCTGCTCCTTCCAGTGAGCCCTGGCCTTCTCCATGGGAGTGAAGACACCAGTGACCCCACAACATCCTCAGCACCAGCATCTGCTCATCTGATGTTGGCGGGATCTCGCTCCTGGAAGACGGAGACGGACTTTCCACTGATGACAAGCTTCGCATTCTCAGCCTTGACTGTGCCTTTGAACTTGCCATGAGTAGAATCCTCCTGGAACATGTACACCATGCAGTTGAGGTCAAGGAACAGGTCATTGATGGTGACAATATCCACTTTACCAGAGTTAAAAGCAGCCCTGGTGACCAGGCGCCCGATTCGGCCAAATCCGTTCACTCGGACCTTCATCGTGTCTCAGGGTGTGGCTGCTGGCACAGCGCAGGAGAGGTTGTCTGATGAACAGGAGGAACACTGAGTGAGATATTTTTTTTTTAATGGCTATGGTTGAAGAGCTGGTCAGTTCACATACATACATATAAAGAATGCAATTGTCTTAGCTATCGATTCCAACTTTACTTACTTTGACCATCTATAAAACTCTTTTCTCAAGATCCCTCCTCCATGGACCTTCTGCAACTTCCACAAAATTTCTGCAACTTATATATAACTTTCAGTTTTTGTCGTATTGTTTCCTGTCTTATTTTGCAACAATGATTTTACTTTAGGACAAAATTACTTTTCTATTTCCTTTTATACAAAAACAAAAATCCAAAACCAAACCAAACCAAAAACCACCCATATCCTTTATATCCTTATTAAAAAAATACATTCTATTTTCCTTTCCCTCAACAACAGTGCATCTCTATACTTTATACCTTTTTCTACTGAAAACATGTCCTATTTTTCATATACAGTCATTTCGTTTCATCATTATTTTCTTTTTTAAAAAAATATTTTTTATTTCAGAGAGAAAGGGAGAGGGAGAGATAGAAACATCAATGATAAGAGAGAATCATTGATCGGCTGCCTCTTGCACACCCCACGCTGGGGATTGAGCCCGGAACCCCAGCATGTGCAGAATTGAACCCGGGACCCTTCAGTCCCCAGACCGACACTCTATCCACTAAGTCAAACTGGGTAGGGCCTCATTATTTTCTAGTAGTTTTGTAAACACTACAGCTGTTTTACAAATTAATTTTGGCAGGGGTCTACAGTGTGTTTTAAAGATTTTTAAAAATTGATTTTTAGAGAGAGAGGAAGAGAGAGAGAGAGAGAGAGAGAGAGAGAGAGAGAAACATCAATGTGAGAGCAAATATCAATCAGCTACCTCCTGCACACCCGCTACAGAGGACCAAGCCCACTAACCCCAGCATGTGCCCTGACCAGGAACCAAGCTGGCAACGTTTCTGTGTGTGGGAAGACGCCCGGTCATCAGAGCCTCTCCGCTGGGCAAACAGTCATGTTTTTAAAAGGCCTTGCCGAAAAAGCCTAATTAGAAAGAGAAACCAAGATGGCGGCATAGGTTAACGCCAGAGTTTGCTGCCTCGAACAACCACTTCAAAAATACAACTAAAAGACGGAACGGACATCATCCAGAACCACAGGAGGGCTGGCTGAGTGGAAATTCTACAACTAGGAGGAAAGAGAATATCATACCCAGACTCAGAGGAGGCGCAGTACTGAAGTGAAATATTCAGGTGCGGAGTGCGCTCGGAGCGGGCTGGCGGCGGAGGGCGCGGTTGTTGTTTTCAATCAGGAGGGAGTCTCAGACTCTGAGCTCCAGATCCGGGAGAGTCTCTAGGGACCCAGACTCAAATGGGAGAAGCGGGGCTGTCTGGCTTCAGTCGGAACTCAAAGGCAGCTTTCTCTCCGAGGTTGGAGAGGCTGCTGGGACTCTGTGAGGCAGAGTCCCTGGGGACAGAACTGAGAGCAGCCATAACTGCTCACTCCACCCACCCTGTAGATCCCCGGGGACCCGCCCCACCCAAGCCCTGCACTGAGGCATTTGCCGGATAGCCTCAGGCAAACACTAGATTAGCACCGCCCTAGAGATCCAGCACAGAAGCTCTCCCACTGCAGACACAGCTGACTCTCATAGCAAGTTAGCCTGGAGGTCAAATCACCCCCGGTATTGCCAACAACAATCAAGGCTTAACTACAACAAGACTGTGCACAAAGACCACAAGGGGGTGCACCAAGAAAGCATAAATAATGCGGAGACAAAGAAATATGACAGAAATGGAGGATATAGAGCTAAAAAACGCACTTTTAAGGTCTTTCAATAATTTGCTAGAAACTGCCGATAAATGTAGTGAGATCCTCAAGAAATCTAATGAGACCCTCGATGTTGTGATAAAGAACCAACTAGAAATTAAGCATACACTGACTGAAATAAAGAATATTATACAAACTCCCAACAGCAGACCAGAGGAGCGCAAGAATCAAGTCAAAGATTCGAGATGCGAAGAAGCAAAAAACACCCAACCGGAAAAGCAAAATGAAAAAAGAATCCGAAAATACGAAGATAGTGTAAGGAGCCTCTGGGACAGCTTCAAGCGTACCAACATCAGAATTATAGGGGTGCCAGAAGATGAGAGACAGCAAGATATTGAAAACCTATTTGAAGAAATAATGACAGAAAACTTCCCCCACCTGGTGAAAGAAATAGACTTACAGGTCCAGGAAGCTCAGAGAACCCCAAACAAAAGGAATCCAAAGAGGACCACACCAAGACACATCATCATTAAAATGCCAAGAGCAAAAGACAAAGAGAGAATCTTAAGAGCAGCAAGAGAAAGAAACTCAGTTACCTACAAGGGAGTACCCATACGACTGTCAGCTGATTTCTCAACAGAAACTTTGCAGGCCAGAAGGGAGTGGCAAGAAATATTCAAAGTGATGAATACCAAGAACCTACAACCAAGATTACTTTATCCAGCGAAACTATCATTCAGAATTGAAGGTCAGATAAAGAGCTTCACAGATAAGGAAAAGCTAAAGGAGTTCATCACCACCAAACCAGCATTATATGAAATGCTGAAAGGTATCCTTTAAGAAGAGGAAGAAGAAGAAAAAGGTAAAAATACAAATTATGAACAACAAATATGCATCTAACAACAAGTGAATCTAAGAATCAAGTGAATAAATAATCTGACGAACAGAATAAACTGGTGATTATAATAGAATCAGGGGCATAGAAAGGGAGTGGACTGACTATTCTTGGGGGGGAAAGGGGTGTGGGAGATGCGGGAAGAGACTGGACAAAAATCGTGCACCTATAAATGAGGACAGTGGGTGGGGAGTGAGGGAGGAGGGTGCGGTGGGAACTGGGAGGAGGGGAGTTATGGGGGGAAAAAAGAGGAACAAATGTAATAATCTGAACAATAAAGATTTAATTAAAAAATAAATTAAAAAAAAAAAAAAAAGGCCTTGCCCTTGGCTGGAGCAATGCGGACGTAAGCCAAGGAAAGAGGCACGGAGTAGATTCTTTATCGATCCTCCAGCCCTATCATCACCTCGATTTGGGCCCAGCGATACTGACTTTGGATTCTGGCTTCTAGAACTGTGAGAGAACATATGTTTTGTTGTTTTTTTAATAAATAAATAAAAGGCCTTGCCGTGGCTGGTATGCTAAGTGGTTAGAGCATCGGCTGAAGAACCAAAGGCCACATACCTGGGTCGTAGGTTCCATCCCCGGCCAGGCTGGGGAGTGTGCAGGAGGCAACCAGTCGATGTGCCTTTCTCACACTGAAGTATCTCACTCCCCCTGCCCCACCTTCTCCCCTCCTTTCCACTCTCTAAATATCGATGGGAAAAAATATCCTCAGGTGAGGATTAAAAAAGGACCTTTTTATTTCCCCCCCTTCAGTCTCTGTGGACAATGTTATAGTTAGTTCTTATGTGTTTACATGTTAAAGACATGATAAGAGTTATAACTTTAAGAGACAGAGAAAGGCTAAGTGTTGTTGTTTTTTTTAATTTACCAAAATGTCAGAATTTTAGGAATTTTATATAATTTCTAGGACATTTATATGAACAGCCTATCAAAATAATCAAAGGTTTAGCATAATTTATTTGACAGTGCTTCCTATGTAATCTAATAGGTCAAATAAGGCTGATTGGTTTAACTTCCCCATTTCATAAAGTGAGAGAACAGACACCCAGTTCCTAAGAGTGTGTCCTATGGCAAACCTGTTATTTGTGGTGTTGACCAGCTAAAGTTTGCTAGAAGCCTTCGGTCTGCTGCCGAAGAGCGAGGAGCGAGCTGGGTTCCACTGTGGGGCTCCGAGAGTCCTCAGTTCTTCCTGCTTGGTGAAGATTCCACGCACACATTCTTTGAGGTTATTTCTATCCATCCCATGAAGCTATCAGATGGAATCCCGACACCCAGTGCATAACCAAACGAGTCCACAGGCACAGGGAGATGCAAGAGCAATGTGCTGGCAACGGGGGCAACCATCCCCTTGGTGGGGATGCCCCTCCCTTGAGGGAGAAATCCCTCTTATCTCAGGTAAAGACATGTGACCTCTGGCTCATTTTTCTTTTTTTAATAGGTCCAATTTCTCCACACCCTCAACAATAACTGTTGTTTTCCAAATTATATCCATCCTAGTGGGATAAATCTCAAAACCCGCCACCCACACCCCTCTCAGGCTCTGCTTATCAAGATTGCAGAGCAGCCAATCCAACTAACTGGATATTGATTAAGTTTCTCAAATACTGTGTGCACACTCTACGCTGCCGCTCTGCCCTGATCTCCTTCTCCCTCTAGGTCAGCGATGTTCAACCAGTGTGCCAGTTGAAAACATGCAACAACTGACTATTTAGTCAGAGGCACTGACCTCTTTTCCTTTAGATCTGTCAAGTACAAAAAAATGACAACAGCCAACACAATAATAGCCATCCAATGTGAATAAATCAAAATTATACCTTTTTTGGGGGGATCAGATTAAAAAAATAATTATCTACTTTTTGGTGTGCTTCAGAATTTTAGTAATTAGTTTATGTGAGCCATGAGATAAAAATGATCGAAAACTGCTGCTCTAGTTGGCTGGTGTGCCTCAGTGGTTATGAACCAGGAGGTCAGGGCACATGCCTGGGTTGTGGGCTTGATCGCCAGTAGGGGGCAGGCAGGAAGCAGCCAATCAATGGTTCTCTCTCATCGTTGATGTTTCTATCTCTCCCATTCCCTTCCTCTCGGAAATTAATAAAAATATTGTAAAAAAAATAAAAAGAAAATCGTTGTTCTAGGTAAGTATATTAATTTTTTATTTATCCTTTCATTGTTTCTATTTGAAAATGAGAGCATATATATTTGTATTTACTCCCTTTCTCAGATACAGTACCATATCTGAAGACTGAAAAGGCCCTTGCTGTTTCCCTTAGTCACATTTCAGGAGGATGGACAGAAACTCTTCATTCTTTTTCATAGCTGTATTGTAATCTACCGGGTGAGTGCAGCATAATCTATCCCACCATTTATTCAATGTTTGGATTCTTTCTTTTTTAAAAATTATGGTGGTCTGGCCAGTGTGACTGGGAATTGAACCAGAGGTTATGGTTCAATTCCCAGTCACATGCCTGGGCTTTGGGCTCAATCCTCAGTAGGGGACAGCCGACCAATCATGCTCTCTTATCATTGATCCCCTCTCTTCCTCTCTCTGAAATCGATAAAAAATATATTTTAAAAAATTATGGTGACATATACATAATACAAATTTACCATCTTAGCCATTTTTAGGTGTACAGTTCAATAGCATGAAGTGTATTCACATTGTTGTGCAGCCATCACCACCATCCGTCTCCAGAACTTGCAAAACTGACATTCCATACCCACTGAACAACAACTTCTCATTTCTCCTTCCTCCCTCTCCTGGTAGCCACCACTCTACTTTCTGTCTCTAAGAATTTGACTAAGTACCACATGTGAGTGGAATCACACAGGATTTGTCTTTTTGTATCTGGCTCCTTTCACTTAGCATAATGTCCTCCAGCTTCATTCATGTCGTAACATGTGTCTGAATTTCCCATGTTTTGTTTATCCATTCATGTTAGTGGGCACCTGGGTTTCTTTCACCTTTTGGCCATTATGCAAACATGAGTGTGCAAATGTTTCTTTGAGACTCTGCTCCCAATTCTGTAGGGAGCGAGTGAAATTGCTGGATCACATGGGAATTCTATAGTATTTTTTTGGAACCTCCATACTGTTTTCCATAGTGGCTGCATCATTTTACATTCCCACCAACAGTGCACAAGGGTTCTAACTTATCCACATCCTTACCAACACTTGTTTTTTTTAAATAGTAGCCATCCTAATGATTCTGAGATGGTATCTCATTGTGGTTTTGTGTTTCCTATAATTTGCAATACAATTAATATTGCAATGAAAAGCCTTGTGAATAAGGTGGGATGCTCAATTTCGCTTATAATAACAGAAATGCAAAATAAAAATGTACTAAGTTGTCATTGCTCAGTTAAAACCTAAGGGTTTGCAACATACTCTGTGGGTAAGGCTGTGGGGAAGCTGGCACTCACATAAGTTGATAGGGGAAATGCGAAATGGTACAACCTGCCCAGCTGGTGTCGCTCAGTGGTTGAGCGTCGACCTATGAACCAGGAGGTTATGGTTCGATTCCAGGTCAGGACATATGTCTGGGTTGCGGGCTCCGCCCAGTGGGGGGGCGTGCAGGAGGCAGCCGATCAATGATTCTCATCATTGATGTTTCTATCTCTCTCTCCCTCTCTGAAATCAATACTACATATGTATATATATATGTGTGTGTGTGTGTGTGTGTATACATATACATATGTATATATACATATATATACATATATATATATATTAAATGGTACAACCTGCTGTTTATGAAAATTTGACAACATGCATCCAAGTTGCACGTGCCTTCGCCCTCTAGCCGAGCCATCCCACTTCCCTGAATCCCTCGCAGACCCACAGCCCTGCCGGGACGAGCTCTGCCTCAATGGTGAACGGTTTCCTTATGTCCCCTGGTTCCTTTAGGTCCCTTTCCCCGGGGAGTTGGGAGGTCAGTGCACCTGTTCTCATTTCCAACGCCCCTGGGAGACCAAACTGGGCAGGCTTTGCCCAGGTGCCATTGGACACAATATGCCTTCCGACCGTGCTGGAGCGGAAAGTGGCTAAATTCCTCCTCTTCCACCCGGAGGGCGTTCTGAGACACAGTTCATCAGGTCCCCCAGAGTGTAGGGGGGGCTGCGTGGTAGCACGGGCTTGTGTTGGCTCTCTCTCCTCTCCTGGCCGCTTACACCTCCTACCGTCACCTCCTCACAGGCTCTGCTGTCCGGAGACGCAGGCCAAGTCAGATACAGAATAGTGCACTCCACCACATCAATACGACCTCACAAATGTGTCAAGCAGTATGGTTAGTATTTAAATAGCAGAGCTTACAACGAAAAGCAAAAATCCTTACCTGCCCTATTCCGACTCCACATGGGAATCAGTAGTCATAGGTCTAAACCACTTTCACTGCACAAACAAGGGAAGGACTTCGCGGGTCTGAGTCACCTCCCCAGGCCCCGCCACTCACAGCCTTCCCCACGCCGGGACTGGAGCGGGGACAGAGCGCCCCCTGCTGGTCACGCGGAGCCTGGGCCGCGTGGCGCCTCCTGTAGGGGCAGCACCTTCCTGGAGGTGGGTGGGCGGGCGGGGCATTAGATTTATTTGTTCCTATGTGCCCCTAGGGAGATTCTGGGTGACTCCTCTCCCTTGGGTGCCTCAGTAGCCAGGAGCCCAGGGCTTCTCCCCCAGATCGCAGCTCCTCTAGTGCTCCCTTTGGCCGGTTGCCCTTGGCCATCGAACCGGCTGGAGCAATGAAAGGGGCTCTGGGTTTGGACGTGGCCTGGAGTCCGGTTCTGCTCTGCCGGGTGGCGGACCTCTGCCTGTGCACACCTCCGAGCCTGCTTCTGGGAGGTTTGGGAGTGCCGAGAGGCCCCCGGGGGCAGCTGGTGAAGCGCCCAGCATTGAGGTCTGGCCCTGAAACAGTCATTGACCCAACTGCCTGACCGCCCTCCTCTCCTCCCCAATCTGGTTCCCTCCTGGTGGCTTGTGACTTTTGGTTCCTGTTGCTCAGCTGGAAGGTGCCTTCAACCCGCTCCACCCCACACACTTCCAGTGACTTTGCACCGCCTTGGGCTTGACAAGAAGCAGCCCTTTACCTGCTGTACTGGCCCAGGGTCTTGGGGAAGCCTGACGATTCGCAGGCTCATTTGACTCAGTAATACTTCAACTCTAAAATAAATATTGAATTCCGGGACCAAACACTCTGTCTTATCAGTCAACAGACTCAGCCCCCAATGGGGAAACTCCAGGGGGAAAGGTGTGGAAGGTGAGGAAGGCCGGGGCTTTAGTGCCGCATGGGTGGGATGCTGCCTGCCTCCTGGCTGATTGGTTGATTGATTGATTGGGTGGCTGTTGACTGAGGTGACTCCTTCAAAGACTAAATGAAATTTAGGGGTGCTACGAAGCTGTTTTCGACTTATGAGCTCTGAGCCCCACTCATATTGGAGGGAAACAGGGTAAATTTGCTCTCTAATAGTGACGATCTGGATTTAATTTAGTCTTTTGGGTAATTCTTCCATCTTTCAAATGTTCTTCCTTTCTCCCTTCTTATTGTGTAGCCAACATTGGGCTGCCTGTGTAACACTATTCTCTGCTTCTGCTTCTTTTTTTATTTTAATTTAAAAAATTTTTTTAAATTAATTGATTTGAGAGAGGGAGAGACAGAAACATCAATGATGAAAGAGAATCATTGATTGGCTGCCTCCTGCACTCCCCCTACTGGGAATCGAGCCCGTAACCTGGGCATGTGCCCTTGGCCGGAATCGAACCTGGGACCCTTTCGTCTGCAGGCCGACGCTCTATCCATGAGCCAAACCGGCTAGGGCCAACTGCTTCTGCTTCTTTGCCAACAGAACTGCAGCTGGGTTCAGGGATAAATCCAAATCCTAACTTGCATTCTTCACAGTAGAGCCACTCCCTGGCCTTGGTTGGCTGGGGCTGAGGACGTGAATTTAACAAAGTCCAAAAAGCTCCCTGATTTTGAGAGCTGTGAATTATGGGTTGGGGATAAAGGCCTATGGACATGACTCAATCCTACTACTGCTTAATTTGCATTTCCCTGAGTACTTGTGAGGCTGAACCACTATTCATAAGTTTTAGGTCACTTAGGTCCTGTTTTCTTTTTTTCCTATTATTTATTGACTAGGGGCCCGGTGCACGAAATTCGTGCACTGGGTGGGGGTGAGGGGGAGTGTCCCTCAGCCCAGCCTGCCCCCTCTCACATACTGGGAGCCCTCAGGCATTGACCCCATCAACCTCCAATCGCAGGATCGGCCCCTTGCCCAGGCCTGATGCCTCTGCCAGAGGCGTCAGGCCTGGGCAGGGGACCCTCATTTCCCCCCATCACTGGTTCTGCCCCCAGCCCAGGCCTGATGCCTCTGGCCCAGGCTTCAGACCTGGGCAGGGGACCCCCAGCCCCCTCCGATTGCTGGCTCCGCCCCCCGCCCAGGCCTGATGCCTTGGCCAGAGGAGTTGACCCTCATCACCATCTGATCGCTGATCACCAGATCGGTCCCTTGCCCAGGCCTGAGGCCTCCGGCAGAGGTGTCAGGCCTGGGCAGGGCACCCCCAGCTCCCTGCAGTTGCAGGCTCCGCCCCTGCCCAGGCCTAATGCCTCTGGCCAAGGCATCCAGCCTGGGCAGTGGGGACCTCCAGCTCCCCGCGGTTTCAGGTTCCGCCCCTGCCCAGGCCTAACGCCTCTGGCCGAGGTGTCCTGCCCGGGCAGTGGGGACCTGCAGCGGCAGCGGCCCCGCGATCGTGGGCTCCGCTTTAGGCCCAGGCAAGGGACCCCTAGCTCCTGGGACTGCCAGCTTTGACCCTGCCCAGCTCCCATTGCTAGCTCCACCCCTACTTCCTGCTATCACTGGCCAGGGCGGCAAAGGCACCTGATTCTCCGATCATGGCTTGGGGGCAGGGCAAAGGCGGCCCTGGGGGCTCTTAGCGCCCCCCTGGGTTTCCAATCACTGTCAGTGGCAGGGGGCTTCTTCCTGCTTTCCCTTTCGCCTCCCTGCATTGTGCCTACATATGCAAATTAACCGCCATTTTGTTGTCAGTTAACTGCCATCTGAATTGGCAGTTAATTTGCATATAGCCCTGATTAGCCAATGAAAAGGGTATCGTCGTACGCCAATTACCATTTTTCTCTTTTATTATATAGGATTGATGATTGATTTTAGAGAGAGAGCAAGGGAAATAGATAGATAAACATTGATTTGTTGTTCCACTTATTTATACATTCACTAGAGGCCCAGTGCATGAATTTGTGCACAGGTGGGGTCTGGCTGGCCTGGACCCAATTGGGACAGATCAGGGCTGAGCCTGTTGGGAGGAGGAGATGGTGGGAGGTTGGTTGGCTGGCCTGCCCCCAATTGGGGTTGGGGGGCTGATTGGAGGCATGGCTGGCCATGGGAAGGGGCTGTGGGCAGTGGCCTGGCTGCCGGTTGGGGGCCAAGGGCCTGAGGGAGGGGCCATGGGAGGTTGGCCAGCCTGCCCTGCCCCGGATTGGGGTGAGGGGGTTTATCTGGGGTGGGGCTGGCCAGGGGCAGGGGCTGTAGGCCAATCAGGGTGGTGGGAGCCCATAGAGGGCAGGGCCGGCTGGGGGGAGGGGCTGCAGAAGGTTGGGTAGCCAGTCCCACCCCCTATTGGGGTGGGAGGTGTGATTAGGGGGGGGGGGGCCAGGGGGAGGGGCTGCAAGAGGTTGGGTGGCCAGCCCTGACCCCTATTGGGGTGGGGGTGGCTATCAGGGGTGGGGCTGGCCAAGGGGAGGGGCTGCGGGCCTGTTGTGGTGGGGCAGGCTGATGGGGGCAGGGCTGGCCCGGGGAGGGGGTGGGGGAAGGGGGGACATTTGGCCGGCCAGCCACGCCCTTGATCGGGATGGGAGAGTCCCGTAGTGGGCAGTACTTACTATTAAATGATACTTTTGAGAACAGTAATTGGGAAGAATGGGAAAAGAGCAGGTTTGAGCAGAAGTAAAGCTGCAATGCTGGCCAGGGATCAGCCTCAGTGAACCACATAGAAAGCTCTTGGGTCAATGGGAAAAAAAGGAGACATATATACCTGATCTGCCGGTTCGCTGGCTACAGTGGGTGTCATAGCGACTGGACGTTATGGTCGTTACGTTTGTTATGGTGTTACAGTCACTGGCTTTATATATATATATCTCGACTAGGGGCCCGGTGCACGAAATTCATGCATGGGGTGGGGGGAGTCCCCCTCAGTCTGACATGCACCCTCTGTTACATTCCGGGACAACAGCTGCTCCCAGCCTAGGCGTGGGCCTAGAGGCTCGGGGTGGCCTGGCTCCTGAGGATGCCTGTCCTAGGGACACAGGCCTTTTGGCGACAGTGCCCGCACACACACTCCAATGGGGCAGGAGCTTCCCCGGCTCCCCGGCATCCATGCGCACCACCCCAACCCTGGCTCCCCGGTGCCCGTGCACATGCAAACGGCTGCAGGGCCGGAACTTCCCCAGCGTCACCATGGCCACATGGGGGAAGTACTTGCCTTGCCCCTGGCTGCCCAGTGCCTGTGTATGCAAATCAACCAGCCATCTTTGCAGGGTTAATTTGCATACTCACTCCTCATTGGCTGGTGGGTGGGGCTTGTGAGCATCGCAGAGGGACTGTTAATTTGCATGTTTCTTTTTTATTAGTGTAGATTGCTTCTTGCATGCACCTTGACTAGGGAACTCTCAATCTTGGCATATCAGATGGCTCTCTAACCAACTGAGATGCCTGGTCAGGCCACGTTCTATTTTCTTACTGATCTGTAAAATTATAGGTACTATTGTATATAGTAAGGCTTTTGGCTCTTTGTCTGTCACCTATTTTATAAATATTTTCTTAGCCTATCATTGGTTTATATAGTTTCTTATATCTTTTTCTAGAAAAATTTAAAATTTGTGTGTAGTCAAATATATATTTCTTTTAGCTTCTTGGTTTCCAGACTTACTTAGGGAGTTTTTCCCCCACCCCAAAGTTATATAAATATTCTTTTGTTTTTTTCTTCTACTACCTTAATTTGTTTTATATTCAAATATTTATTATGAAATCTTGAATACATTAAAAATTATTTTGTGTTATTTCAGAGCAGGGTTTCTCAATTATGAAACTATTAACATTTGGGGCCAGATAATTTTTTTGTTGTGGGGGGGTGTGCTCCTGGAAGGGAGAGCACACTAGATCCTCCATCCTAAGGGTTTTAAGGGTGGATTTTTAGGGGAGGTTCCAGGGGAAGATCTCAATCGAATAGTCAGAGCTCTCCAGGTGTGGCCTTTCAGGGTCTCGGTCTCCACTGACTGATTGGTTGGCACCAGGGCAGAGGGTCATTATCCAATCCAGCTGGTCCTGAGGTCAGCTGTGGGGTCGCTTGTCTGGTTTTGCTGCTTTTCTGGGCCTGGAGCTGAAATATACCTAAGGCCTAAATATTATGTCTAGAGAGGAAAGGTCAGAGGGTCCAAATCACATGACCAGCAATATGCTAGGGGAAGAAAGGTCACCCTGGGAGTGAGGTCCCAACCCACAATTGTCCTTTGTGAGGCACCCAGGGCTTCCTGTACCTGGGCCATCATCCTTGCTCTGCTCTTGTCTGTCTATCTGCCTACCACAAAATTACTTTGACATTCCAAAGATATGTTATCATAGATGCAAAAAGACAAGAGAAAGGCTCAGTTAAGGTAAAGATTGGCCTTTTTCAGGTAAGATACTGGCCTAGGACATGACTAGCCACCATAAACTGCTCTTAGGTTAAAAAAAATTAATTTCAGACCACCCTCTGTGGTTATTTTAGGTCTCTGAGTTTGTAAGGCCACTTGAAGGCCCCTGGGGTTTAGTCAGGTTTAGTATGTGGCCCCTTTTTCGTCTATGCATTCTTTCATTTGTTTTATTGACACAACCTCCCAATCTATAACAAGTGTGATAGTTGTGGGAGAGGAGAGGACCTTGTCTTCCCTGGTTGCTGCTAGAGGTGGAATCCTTGGAATATTGCTGAAATAAGTATTTTGGAGGCCCCCAAGGGAGGATGTGATATAGTAGAAAGTTTTATTTCTGTGGAATTATATGTCTGGATTTCCAAGGTCCCATTTCCCTCAATCCAGTCATAGAAGAAGTGTAGCTGGGGTTTCAGGAGAGCTAAAGCAGTCAGTGTCCAGAGTTTCCATTCCATGTTGGAGCCAGGTCAACATCAGGCTAACTGTAGTCCCTCAGTCCATGCACCAAGCGTCCCAAGAGATGCCCGGCCAGCGTGGCTCGGGGGTTGAGCATCGATTATGAACCAGGAGGTCACAGATTGATTCCAGACTCAATCCCTAACGTAGCGCTTATAGGAGGCAGGTGATCAATGATTCTCTCATCATTGATGTTTCTATCTCTCCATCTCAACAAGTTAAAGTTGGTTCCTCCCACTTTATGGGCATACATCTATATCTCCTTCGTTGGATCCCTGGGGAGTGTAAACTAGCTTCCTGGCAAAGCTGCCCAAATTATGTGCCTATAATGCCTGACTTACCCCTTTGCGCCTTTCCTATTGTTAGTAACTAGTCAATTACAACAGTATTGTCATCCTAGATGTAAAAAGACAACAGACAGCCTTCCTTAGTTAAGGTGAAGATTAACCTTTGTTAGGGAAAAATATTGTTTTAGGACATGACTACTCACCATGAACCACTTCTAGTTAAAAAGTTTTCATTTCAGATCATTATTTGTGATTACTTTAGGCCACCATATAGGCCTCCCCTGAGCTTGTCAGGTTTGGTCTGTGGCCCCGTTTTGTTTTGTTTTTTCGTTTTTTAAAAAATATATTTTATCGATCTTTTACAGAGAGGAAGGGAGAGGGATAGAGAGTTAGAAACATCGATGAGAGAGAAACATCGATCAGCTGCCTCCTGCACACCTCAAACTGGGGATGTGCCTGCAACCAAGGTACATGCCCCTGACCGGAATCGAACCCACATCCCCTGCCACCCACCCCAGGTTCCCTGTTTGCCATCAGGTGATCGGAGCCTGCTGGCCAGGGAAAGGGACCAAGAGGTGAGGTCAGTGTGCCTCATAGTGATTGGATCAGCAGTTGTTCTGGTTGTTCCACCTTTAGGGTCAAGTTGCATATTACCCTTTTATGATATAGAAATAGAGACCTGGTGCATGGATGGGGACCAGCTGATGAGGGCCCCGGATCTGAATGGGGGTTCCCCACTGAGGGGCAGGGCAGGGTGGGGTGAGGGGCCATGGGTGATTTGCAGGCCAGCCATGCCCCCAATTGGGGTGGGGGTCCCCACTGGGGGTGGAGCCGGCCTGGGTGAAGGGCCATCAGTGGTTTTCAGGCTGGCCACACCCCTGATTAGGGTGAGGGTCCCCACTGGGGGTGGGGCTGGCCTGGGCGAGGGGCTGTGGTGTTCTGGTCTCTGGTCCTTATGGTCGTGATGGCATTAAAGTTGCTGGCTTTTTATATATAGAGACTAGAGGCTCAGTGCACAAAAATTTGTGCACTCGGGAGGGTCCCTAGTCTGGCCTGTGCCCTTACACTGTCTGGGACCCCTCGGGGGATGACCACCTGCTGGCTTAGGCCCGCTCCCTGGGGGATTGGGCCTAAGCTGGCAGTCAGACATCCCTCTGGCCGCCTGGGAATCCTTGGGGGATGCCCATTTGCCAGCAGGGAGCAGGCCTAGCTGCAGTCGGACATCCTTAGCACTGCTGAGGAGGCGGGAGAGGCTCCCACCACCACGGCTGTACAAGCAGCTGTCAGCCTGGCTTGTGGCTGAGCAGAGCTCCCCCTGTGGGCCCCACTGCTCCTATATTGAGCATCTGCCCCCTGGTGGTCAGTGTGTGTCATAGTGACCAGTCATTCCCAATCGCTCTGCTGTTCGGGTCAATTTGCATATTACCCTTATATTATATAGGATAGAGGCCTGGTGCACGGGTGTGGGCTGGCTGGTTTTCCCTGAAGGGTGTCCCGGATCAGGGTGGAGGTCCCGCTGGAGTGCCTGGCCAGCCTGGGTGAGGGTCTGAGGGCCATTTTCATGCTGGCCACACCCCCTTCAGGGAGGGGGGCGTCCTGCTGGGGTGCCTGGCCAGCCTGGGTGAGTGGCTGATGGCTGTTTGCAGGCTGGCCCAGCCCCCCAGCAAGGACCCTCACACCATGAGGGTGTGGCCATCCTGGGTGAGGGGCTGATGGCTGTTTGCAGGCTGGCCACGGCCCCCAGCCACCCAAGCTCCCATTGGAGGCTGGCTGGAAGCAAATATCTGGGATTTATTTAGCTTCTATAATTGAAACTTTGTTGCCTTTTGCAGAGGCCACAGCTGGCCAGAGCAGGTGGGAAGCTTGGCTTCCTCTATTGCCGGGATAACCAAGCCTCCTGCTTGCTCCAGCTCCGTGGCTGCCAGCCACCATCTTGGTTGGGTAAATTTGCAGTCAGTCTGATTGGCTGGTGGGTGTGGCTTGGCATAGCAAAGGTATGGTCAATTAGCATCTTTGTCTTTTATTAGTGTACATACTTTTGATATTGTGATGTGTCATCACAATGAAAAAAGTAGAATATGCCAGTTTCCAAGTCTAAGATGTCAATTTTAAGATATACCATTATTTTTGGTACCACTAAGAAAAATTGCTGCCTATTAAACTATGACACATCTCTATTTTAGAGAGGTTAAACTGTGAAAAAGATGTGTTTTAGAATTGATGAAAAAGATAAATGAATAGCCCAGCTGGCATGTCTCAGTGGTCGAGCCACTGCAATGGTCACAGTTCCATTCCTGGTCAGGGCACATGCCTGGGGTTGTGAGCTCAATCCCCAGTGTGGGATGTGCAGGAGGCAGCTGATCAATGATTCTCTCTCAACATTGATGTTCCTCTCTCTCTCTCTCTCTCTCTGAAATAAATTTTTTTTTTAAATACCAATAAACTAAAAGGAAAGTATCCCTGGCTTTGACTTCATTAAATGAAAAACTTTAGTATATCTAAAAAATCAACAACAACGACGAAAAAGTAAATAGACGGAAAAATGTTTATGGCAGCTAAGGCCATGGGTGAAATAGCCTTTGTAAAGACCAAAAGATCACTGGAGAAAGAAGTCAAACTGACAATTTATATGAGGGAATTGGCTATAAATGTATAATATTGTACCTCACTAGTCATCAAACAGATACAAATTCGAGATATTTTTTTCTCTTGGTATGAAATTAGCAAAGATTAAAGGAAATTTTTATTTCCAACAAAACATGCAACCCTCACACACCAGAGAAGATTGGTTATATACCCTTTTCTTTATGAGTAGCCCTAAAAATACTCAGATCCTTTTATGATTATGCAAGTATGCACATGCATTTTAGGAAGTTAGAAAATAAAAAGCAAATATTTCTTTTTTTGAGAAACATCGATTTATTTTTTCACTTACTTATGCATTCATTGGTTGATTCTTTATGCGCCTTGACTGGATGGGGGATCCAACCCAAAACCTTGGCGTAGCTGGCGGATGCTCTAACCCAGTGGGCGTCAACCTGTGGTCTGTGGACCACTGGTGGTCCGTGAGGTCCGAAAGGTTGGCGACCGCTGCTCTAACCAACCGAGCAACCCAGCCAGGGCAAGACATGATGCCATCCACTGACGGGGTTCAGATAATTTCATCACATAATTTTTCTTATAGAAATCTACGCTGAGGAAATTGTCTAATTTTTCTACGATGATTTTACATTTACTCTTATTACAGAAAACGATAGAAAAAAAATAGGAAGAAACTCCCGAAGTGTGGCCATATTATTAAAAGGTAAAAACATGATTTTCGTTTTTAATGCACTACCAAGGGGATCAGGATTTCCGCCTCATCTAATCAGAAGCCAGTGTTGTTGGTCATTTAACAGGACCAGAACGTGTCTGGGATGCTCCGGGGGGAGTGCCTAAGAACACACAGTGCCCTTGCTTTTCAATCACCCGGACACAGACCTGCTTTCTGGACACTCGGGAGCCCCACATCTTGGCGACTTCGGCAAAAATGCTTCATTTCCTCTCGCCCGGAGCAGCGGAGGGCAGGCAGCACCCTCACCCCGCCCGTCCCGCCCGCGCCCCCACCCACCACTGTCCCTTACAAGCAGCTCGCGTGGCTGCTGCGGACCTGCCCACGCCCCCACCCCCGCCCCTGGAGCGCACACCCGGCCCAGGCGGCGTGCCTTTCAAGACCAGGGCCTGCCGACCCCAGGATCCCATCGGGGATCCCCTCTCCTTCATGCCGCTCCAGCTTTCTCAAACCTGTCAAAACGGACTTGGCCCCCAGACCCTGGCAGCGTCTCTCCTTTCCTCCCCGTGGCCACCCCGTGCCGTGCCCAGCCCTGCCTTGTGGTTTTTATTGTCCGTATCGCCAAGCCGAGGGGGGGTGAGGGTGCCAGGACCAGACAAGGGCAGGCCCGGGCCCCCGCGGGCTTCCCCCGCCACTTGCGGTGCTGCTGGGAGTCACGATCATCTCGCGCCAGGGGCGCACGCAGGGTGACCGAGGGTCCCGCAGAACCCAGGCCCTCCCCCGACCTAACCTTCTCGGGGCTCAGGCCGGATTCCTCTCGGGAAACAGCCCGGCGCGCACCTGCGGCTCCGCCCGCGCTCTCGTGGCGCGGCCTCCGGCCCCACCGCGTGGGAGCGGCCCGCGCGTCAGGGCCCGCCGACCCTAGGGCGGGGCAGGGGGGCGCAGGGTCCGCGGTCGTTAGGACAAAAGCGGGTACGGGCCTGAGGTACAGGCTCGGGGACCCCGCGCGGGCGGGGCTCCAGACCCGCCGGCGGCAGGTAAGAGGAAAGGGAGGTCCACTTGCGGGGACCAGCTCCCGGCGCCGCGGGGGTGGCCTCGGGCTGGGAGAGCGCGAGGCTCCGCTGCCCCCCGAGAGGCCCTGGTGGTCACGGACGGCTCTGGGGAGAGCGAGGGTGTCATGTCGGGTCGGCCAGCACCGCGATCAATAGGCTGGAGGCAGGACTAGGAAGACGGCCACCTCGGCCCAACGCGGAGCCGGAGACCGCCCGACGAGCCCCGTAGGGAGCCCACTGCCGCCATTCCCCTTCCCCCCGCTGGCGGGTAAGGCGCGAGCGGTTTGAAGGAAGGCGCATGCGCAGGAAAATGAATCCTAACTCGGGGAAGCTAGTTCGATAACCGCGGCAATACGCAGGCGCCAAAAAGCCCGTCGGCTTTGTGCGGGTGGGCGGGGCTGAGCCGCCGGCGCTAGGGCGTCACCACTGGCTGTTCCGAGGGGGCCGGCTCTCGGCAGTGCGCCTGCGTCGGAGCGCTGTGTGACGCAGGGGGCGGGCGGCGCCTGGCTGCGCGTGCGCAGAGCTTGTTCAAAGGGCCTTATTTAGGTTGCGCAGGCGCTCGCTGGCCATTTCGCCCAGCCACGCAGAAGTCGTGCGATCAGGTGAGTGTTTGTTGCTCGATGTGAGCCGTCCAGTGGCCCCTGAGGATGCCGATTTTGCGAGGATTGCTTGCCCCAGGCCCCTGTAGAGCCTGGGGTGGGGTGGGGGGACCCTTCTCAAGGTACGGGCTGCCGCCAGGGCCGCTGAGGCCTGCAGGCCGCGCCGGCTCTATTGTGTGAGATGTCGGAGGAGGCGGAGCGGAAGCGCGGCCGCCATTTCCTTGCCTCCACGCTGGCGCCAGGCCGGGCCCCCTGCGGCTTGGTCCTCGGGTAACTAGAGCCCGGGCGGCTTGGGCGGCCCGCCCACTGGCTTTTAAGAGGGTGTTTGGTGTTGGAGTCGCCGGGGTTGGGACTTGTGCCCGGACTTGGTTCTTGAGGCGCCGCGGGCCCGCGGGGTGCCTCGCGGGGGAGGGCAGTTCAATTTGAACCATTTCCAGGGCTGACCCTCATCCCTCCGTGCAGTCTGCCTCGACGCCAGGATCCACTGAGAGACGATGATGTTGGGTACCGAAGGCGGAGAGGGCTTCGTGGTGAAGGTCCGCGGCTTGCCCTGGTCTTGCTCGGCGGACGAAGTGCAGCGTTTTTTTTCTGGTGAGTTTGAAACGGAGGCGGGAGCTCGCGGTCAGGGCTGCGGGGCGGGCGGCGGGGCGGGGAGGGTCGCACAGGGCCCGGCCCGGCTAGGGGCGCCCCCTGGCGGGGCGCGGGCGGCGGCGCGGCCGTTCCCGCAGGGCTGCTCGCGCCCCGCGTCCGCTCTTACGCAATGGAAACAGCGGAAGCCCCGCCCTCCCGCCTTCTGGGCCTCTGCTGCGGCGTCTCTGGCAGATTTTTCCCCCTTTGTTTTTGTGATCCTCACCCAAGGATATTTCTTCCATCGATGTTTGGAGAGAGGATGGGAGGGAGAGACATCTATTGATTGCCTCCTGCACGCGCCCCAACTTCGCTGTGGATGGAGCCTGCAACTCGGGAATGAACCATCCCGCGTGGGCGTCGTTCTAACCCTGAGCACACGGGCCAGGGCGGGATTTTTTCCCCTCTTTACCTACCTTTAAGCACTAGCCTTTCTGTGATGCCTTCGAAAGGATAAATTGGATTTCCCCCTCAACCCTAAGAAAAGTGCCTAGTGGCTGGGCAAACAGTAATATTTTGAAAACCTTAAAGTATAACAACTTTACGATTTTGGCATGTCCTTGGAAAGGAGGCGTTTTGGTTCCTAGAGTTAAACTGTCATTTTTAAATCTTAGACAGTTTTCCTGATCGAGATTTGGTAATTAAGTTCTTAACCTAGTTCTTGATCTGGCTCCTTTTACAGTTGAGGGCACTGAAGCCCAGGCAAGTTCAGTTGCCTAATAGTTTTTCCCCAAATAATGTAGGTTCCTGTATAATTTCTGCCAAAATATCCTTGTTTCCATTAGTGTTAGAGTAGACTGATACACATTGACTTGGAAGAATTCTGCAGGTTTTGGAAGGACACTAGTATTGACTATCTGAATTTAACGGAAAGCAACCTGTAAAACAAGAACCAAGTACACGAAGCCACCTTGCAGTGGGCAAGACTGGGTTTGGCTTCAGCTGTTCAGGTTGGAGCATTTTAGCTTTGTAACATTGATCCCCTTCAGGTGAGTATTGGCCCTGCAATTTGGATTGTAATGTCACTGCTAATAAGGTTTAAAATGATCAGAGGCCCCAGACCAAAAGTTGAAACACATATATTCAGGAAATGCATTAAAATAAGGTGCAGAATTAACTTACTGAGAAGTTACAAATGATGTTAATGGAAACATTTGGGTAGTGAGCATTTGGAGATTTTTGTTAAGAAACTTTCAATATTGGCTTTTATTGATGGATTGAGAATAAAGTTTGATCTGGAGGGGATAACAGCTTAATTATCTTGAAGAGACTCTAGGAGTCGGCAGTATCTTGGTCATTTTAGGCTTTGCATGTGATCTACTTTGTTGGGGCGTGAATAGGCATTTCATTAGTATCACCCAGAGGTGATTTTAAATTTTAAATTCTGTATTAACGGTTGTTTTCTTTCCAGACTGCAAAATTCAAAATGGGGCTCAAGGTATACGTTTCATCTACACCAGAGAAGGCAGACCGAGTGGCGAGGCTTTTGTTGAACTTGAATCAGAAGATGAAGTCAAATTGGCCCTGAAAAAAGACAGAGAAACTATGGGACACAGATATGTTGAAGGTTTGATTTATGTTGCCCTAGTAACAGTAAATAAACATTAAACAGAGATCTATTTTATCCCTCCTGAACTTTAGGTATTTGACCGCATGGAAATGGTCACCTAAGGGTTGGTGGCAGCTCTTCCTAGATTATCTAAAGACCCAGGAAGTCTGAACTTAGTTCTCTAACTTTCCAAAATTGACTAATTCTAAGCACCTCTTTCAGTATTCAAGTCAAACAACGTTGAAATGGATTGGGTGTTGAAGCATACTGGTCCAAATAGTCCTGACACGGCCAATGATGGCTTTGTACGGCTTAGAGGACTCCCCTTTGGATGTAGCAAGGAAGAAATTGTTCAGTTCTTCTCAGGTATGTAGTCGTGTTTGTTGCTGAGCAGTGAGTTTTGGCTAGCTCCTGGCAACATGACTTAATAGACCTTAAAGTTGAGCAACTGAGGTATTTGAACAGATACTTATATGCAGATGAATTAATATTTTCTTCCTGGAGACCTTCATATAATTTAGACCCATCTTAATGGTGGAAATTAAGTATTTTGAAAATGCTAACTTGCTTGTATTTAGTATTGTAGTTCAGAGTAGATCTTTGAGGATTGTCCTCAACAACTTTAACTACTTTCCTCACAATGCTGTTCAGCAAAGTACTTCAAGTTAAAGGTAAGATCCCTAAACATTAGATTAGTGTGAGTTTAGGTGGTTGTAATTTATGGCAGGTGTATATGTTGTAAGACACGTTGGGTCTTGGGACCAGAAATGTCTCTTAACGGTCTAATTCTCTTATGCAGAAAAACTGATTTAGCCAAGAAATTCTAAATTTACTAAAAGTCAAAGAATAATTGAATGTTAATAGTCTTAGTATCTGAAATACAGAGAATGTTTTAAAGTTCTGGGCCTAAAGTATTTGAATGTTTTTATGCTGAAGAGCTGATAAAATTGCATGTTTAGTAGAATGTTTGATCCTTTATCTAAAATACTATTACTTGATATTCATGGTGTCATAAACTGGAATTAAGAACAAGAAATCCTCTCATGGATTAGGGTAGTATAAATTAAAATCCTGACTGTTAGATATGTATCAAGTCCTATTATTTTGCCAGAATTTTTGAGATCAAGTCTGTTTTTATTGTTTTATCTAAACTGGTGAGAATTCAATGCTGTCAACGTTAAATATGAACATAATTTCATATCTTCTAGGAAAGTGCTTTAAGCCCTTTTTGTAAGCTTGGGAATGTATCCACGGAAAGGATTTTTCATAGACGGAATTTCCAGAAGTGAATCATACTACTGTTAGAACATAAAATGCATGATTGTGCTGTCTAGATCAGTTTATTTGTTTGCTGAAAGTTTAGATTGTATGTTTGTCAATGATATACTTAAGCAATGTTTCAATTTGTATATAAAATGTTTAAATGTGTAAATTTTTAAAACTTGAAGTTCCACTAACGTAAAACATTGAACTATAAAAATGAGGCAAAAGGTGTTTCTTGAATTTAGTAAAACTGTTGTATTTAATGCTTGAAACTTTTATTAAATTGTGTAATTTTCAACATTGAGTAGATAAGAGTGTTTGTTATTTGTTGAATTCTTAATTCATCCTGTGCTCGGCAAGTTTTTTCTTTGTGCCATGGGTGTGTTAAGAATTGTTATACTTAGTCATAATGGAACTTCATATTACTGCAATGCATATTTAAAGAGTACTTGTTGAAAGCATACCATTCACCTAAAGTTAAAATTCTGGTTTATTTAAAGCTGTAAGAAGAATCATTTCTGGGCTTGTGATGTTAATATTGCCCCCCTACTGGGGTTATTTGTCCTTGGGTTGAAGGGTTGGAAATCGTGCCAAATGGGATAACATTGCCGGTGGACTTCCAGGGGAGGAGTACGGGGGAGGCCTTCGTGCAGTTTGCTTCACAGGAAATAGCTGAAAAGGCTCTAAAGAAACACAAGGAAAGAATAGGGCACAGGTGGGGATGGATGGTTGGTTGGATTTGTCACTTTTCTTATGGTAAAACATTAAATCCATATTCTCTCTGCTTAGGAATAATAAATATTTTCTAGTCCCAATTAATTGATGTTTGGCCACAATTATCAAATTTTACACTATGCCAAAGTCCCATAATGCATTCTGATTTAAATTTTAGATTTTAAAATTGTTCTTAGTTAATTTGGTCTACTATATAATTTTGTAAGATCTATTTAACCCCAATCAATTGAGTTGAGAGACTATGGCTTTTAAAACAATGTAGTGCAAACCTGACTTTAGCTGTAACACCCACATAGTAAATTAATATTACCATAAGAAAATGTGATACTTTCTGATCTTGTTTTTAAAGTTGAAATGCAACAAACTTTCTTGCTGTATAAATATTCTGCATATATATTAATAAGCATAGCTTTCAAGAAATTGTCACAAAAGGTTTTATTCTCTTCGCTTGTGACTATTTTTCATTGAAGCATGCGCTTACCTATGCTGATTCCTACTAAAAGCATAGGCTGGGTATTTATTGGCGAAAGAAAATGTGTAGTGTGGGCTAGACTGTTGGTGGAGGCTGGCTTTTTAGCCCACTTGCTATACGTGCTGCCAAAGGATTTAAGACATGAAATGTTGAAAGTTGAGTGGAATCTTTTCCCTCCTAAAACATTTGTTTATAGTACTCCTCTCCACCCCTAAAGGTGGGCTTCTCTGCTTTAGAGGAGTGAGTTTTCTATAAAGTTTACATGAAGTAATCTTACAATTGAGTGAATTTCTGGTCATTGCCTATGCAAGTATAAGAAATCTGGCTTTAAATATTAGTCAGTTTCATGGCTATGACTACATTGTTTTCTTGTGTAACTAAATACCGGTACGACATGAACTAATTTTTCCTCTCCCCTCCCCGTTCCCTTCTTCATGGACAATGCTTTAGGTATATCGAAATTTTTAAGAGCAGTCGAGCAGAAGTCAGAACTCACTATGACCCACCACGAAAGCTTATGGCCATGCAGCGGCCAGGTCCCTATGACAGACCTGGGGCCGGCAGAGGGTATAACAGCATTGGCAGGGGAGCTGGCTTTGAAAGGATGAGGCGTGGAGCTTACGGTGGAGGTATGTGAGAATATGCAGGTGTGAGGAGGGTGGTTCTTGTGTGTTGTCATTTGATTGATTGTACTTTTTGTCTTTTAGGTTATGGAGGCTATGATGATTATAATGGCTATAATGATGGCTATGGTTTTGGGTCAGATAGATTTGGAAGAGGTAAGGTAAGAATTGAATTTCTCAACCAAAGGCTACTTACACTTTGTCCATCTAGACCTCAATTACTGTTTTTCAGGAATGTCTGACCACAGATATGGGGATGGTGGCTCTACTTTCCAGAGCACAACTGGACACTGTGTACACATGCGGGGATTACCTTACAGAGCTACGGAGAATGACATTTATAATGTAAGTGTGAGATGAATTCATAAATCAGCCCTTTCAGTAGAGCAGTAAAAACCTGGGGTCTTAATTCTGCCTAAGTGAAATGGGATGTTATAAATTTTTCGTAACATTAGAAAGTTGACTTGATTCTCTGAATACCTTGTATTTAGTTTTTTTCACCGCTCAACCCTGTGAGAGTACATATTGAAATTGGTCCTGATGGCAGAGTAACTGGTGAAGCAGATGTTGAGTTTGCAACTCATGAAGATGCTGTGGCAGCTATGTCGAAAGACAAAGCAAATATGCGTAAGTGTGATTTCACTTCACTGTCTCGGGGAGTCTTTACAGGTGGTGGTGTGACTGACATGCTAGAGGAATAGAATAGAAAGGATGTATGAGAAGTGGGTTTGCTGATGGTAGGTTAACTCTTGGGGATGTTAAAATTTTGTGGGTTTTAAAAATTGTGACAAAGGATTTGTGGTACAAACATTGACTTTGAAATATATCCAATAAACTTAAGGCAATTTAGGTGCATATTTAAGATAAAAGACTAGCTTTGGAAAGCTGCATAATTAAATCAACTGAGAAGCAGCTAGAATTTTTTTATACCAAAAAATATTTGAAGTTCAGATCTTTGTTTAAGAACTTAGTGTTGTTTCACCAACAAACATTTCAATTTTTTTTTTTCTCATTTCAGAACACAGATATGTAGAACTCTTCTTGAATTCTACAGCAGGAGCAAGCGGTGGTGCTTACGGTAGCCAAATGCTAGGAGGCATGGGTTTGTGTAAATATCGCTTTAGTGTCTTTTTTTTAAAGCTAACCTTGTATGCCTTTTCTCTCATTTCAGAACACAGATATGTAGAACTCTTCTTGAATTCTACAGCAGGAGCAAGCGGTGGTGCTTATGGTAGCCAAATGATGGGAGGCATGGGCTTGTGTAAATATCGTTAGTTTTTTTAAAAACCAAAACGTTTATATCTGTATAAGTCAATTATATAAGTTAATTTACATTTCATGAGTTTAGCATATTAAGTTAGGCAAAGGAAAAAGCTTTTAATTTTGGTTCTGACTTAAATCCTTGAGTTATGTAAAACTACTTAACTATAGATAACTAATTTTAAGTACTTTGTGGGGGGCATTAAAGAAACAAGTGGGATTGTTTATATAATATAAATCTAAAGTGAATGACAGCAAAAAGCATAGGATCAAAATAACTTAAATTTTTGGGCAAAATTTGTTTGGCATAATTAGGTGTTCAGTGATACCTATGTAATGACAATAGCCTTACTATATCAAGTTATGGGGAACAACCCCACTGATTTCAGTTAAACAGTTTCATAAGATGTTTTCAAAATGCTTCTATGGAATCATGTGGATTTAGTCCTGCTGACGTGTATGCTTTTGGCCAGTTGGTTTATAAGTGTTTGACTAGCTCAAATGATAGAAAGGTAGTCAAAGGGTTACAGTAATATAAGGTCAAGACTCAAAATCAGATTTAGTTACAAGCCCGGTACCACCAGGTACCACATTACATAGGGAACAAGGTTCTAATGGTCTCTTAACTTAACAGCAAACCAGTCCAGTTATGGTGGCCCAACCAGCCAGCAGCTGAGTGGTGGTTATGGAGGTGGCTATGGCGGCCAGAGCAGCATGAGTGGATATGGTAAGTGTGTCTTTAATATGCTTGCAGTAAGTTTTTAGGTAGGTTTTTTTTTAGTTGGGGGAATATGCAGGCTCCTTTTTTGGCGAAATTGGGTTATTAAATATATGCTTTTGTCCTGTTAACAGTTTTTAATAGCTTAATTTGCAGGCCCAATTTAATGTGGAGGGGGGGAGTGTTCTAGAAATTAAATACGCAACTTGGAATAATGTAGTCAGAAAACATCTGCCTCCATGTATTAAAACATTAAATAAACAGTTCACTTTCTCTGTCTTTTGGTTAGCGTACTTAAATTCATTTTAGATGGAGGGAGAATTGAAAATAGTAAAATGGGGGTTGGGTTCAGGACCGTATTTACTAGTCAGTTAACCTAGGATTGGTTTTATATTTTTCAATTGGTCTAAAGAATGGTGATTTTGGTATTATAGTCTTACCCTACAAAATCCTTTTGCAGACCAAGTTTTACAGGAAAACTCCAGTGATTTTCAATCAAACATTGCATAGGTAAATATTTTCTCAAAAAATATAATTTAAATTCCCAATAGCAGATACTGATATGTTGTGCTGATACTTTTTCTGTAGCAGTCAATGGCTCTGACTTAACTCATGGAGGCTGCCATTGGGCACAGTGAGTTGCCTTTAGTCCCAGTCTCACTCCTGCCCACCGTGAATAGGAAAAGCAAGACTGCCCCTGTGCTCCCTATTCATATATGCCATTCGATGGATACATTGTTGTTTATGGTAAAATTTTTAAAAATGCCTTGTTTAGTTTTAGAAACATGAAGTAATTTTGCAATTTTTGAAAAACACTAGTTTTCCTTTAAACTTAATTTTCCATGTTGATCCTGAAGCACCTGCTTTTTAAATGGTAGCACGAGAGTCTGGCAAGATTTGGTCCTGCAGAGAAAAGGGCTTATTGAGACTTGTTTGGAGTCGGGAGTCCCTTTTCCTAAACATGCTTCTCGCCACTTGGACAGCAGCCATTTGTACTCGTATTCTTTTCACACTTTTTCCTGGAATGCGATGTTTTACTTGACTGATACTGTGACCCTTCTCCTGACTTGTCAAATTGATCTCTCTGCAGGCAGCCAAGGAGCAGTGAGCAGCAGCTACTACAGTAGTGGAAGCCGTGCATCTGTGGGAGTGAACGGAATGGGAGGGATGTCTAGCATGTCTAGTATGAGTGGTGGATGGGGAATGTAATTGATCCTTATCACTGACTCTTGGTCAATGTTATTTTAAAGAAGAAAAAACAAACAAAACAACAGTTTTGCAATACCAGCTTGTGATTTATGCTTACTCTAAGTGGAAATCAGGATGGAATTAAAGACTTAAAGGTTCAATATTTTTGAACACAAATATTCATCTAGGATGTAACAACTAAGTTGAGTAAACTATAACTGTTAAACAATTTTTAGCTTTTCTCAAGTTAGTTCTATTGTAGGATGTACTTAAGCAGTAAGTATATTTAGGTTAAAGAAGTTGAATTATGTTAAATGTTGCTCTTACATCACATCACATCGAACACTTCATGGAAGCATGTTGAAAAAACATGCTTTTTTGTAAAAATATAGGAGCTGTGTCTACAATTAAAAGTGAAACATTTGGCATGTTTGTTAATTCTAGTTTCATTTAATAACTTCCAAGGCATGTAAGTTGAAGCTTTTTTTAAGTTAATGGGAAAATTTTGAGACGCAATACCAATACTTTAGGATTTTGGTCTTGGTGTTTGTTGAAATTCCGAGGCCTTGATTTAAATCTTTCATTGTATTGTGATTTCCTTTTAGGTGTATTGCGCTAAGTGAGACTTGTCAAAATAAATTTTCCTTTTAAAAACTGCACTTTGTGTTGTCTGTGCTTCAGTGTCATGTGGCCTGTTTGTTGGGCTCTGTGCCTGCCTGGGCGTAGGTGACAGTGGCCCATGTCTCTGGCCGGGACAGAGGCCCCCCAGTTGAGGCTGTTGTGTAGAGGTCTTCAGACTTCCCTCCAGTACAAGGTAATCATGGCTTTGGGCTCCTTGTGGACGGGCTCTGTGTTTGTGTGCTGCCTTTGGCTTGCTAAGCACTCGCACAAAGCAGAAGCAGAAGTGTCCTTACTGCTTGCTGCGTGTCCACAGGGGCCTGCAAGGCATGGCAGAGGAGGAAGCATACAGCAAAGGGTGGCTGGAGCTGTCCTTCATAATTGGATGGCATCTCTTCAAGTTTATATGGATTTGAGAGGAAGGGAGAGAAAAACATTGATTTGTTCCACTAATTTTTGTGTTCGGTTGATTCTTGTATGTGCCCTGACCAGGGCTGTACCTGCAAACCTCGATGTATAAGGACAACACTTGAACTAAGCTACCCAGCCAGGGCTTTGCTTTTTGTTAACCATTACCGGAGGATATTTTTCCATCGGCTTTTAGGAGAGGAAAGAAACATTGTGAGAAACACATCGATTGGTTGCCTCCTGCATGACCCTGGACCAGGGAGGAGCCTGCAGCCTTGGCTGGAATTGAACCCAGGACCCTTTGGTCTGTGGGCTGATGCTCTACCCATTGAGCAAAACTGGCTAGGGCTGAGTTTTGGTTTTTTTAAAATATATTTTATTGATTTTTTACAGAGGAAGGGAGAGGGATAGAAACATTAATAAAAAAACATCGATCAGCTGCCTCCTGCACACCCCCCACTGGGGACGCGCCTGCAACCAAGGTACATGCCCTTGACCTGAATTGAACCTGGGACCTCTTAGTCCACTGAGCCAAACCAGCCAGGGCAGGGCTGAGTTTTTATATGAAGTGCCTCCTCCCCCCAAACTAGAACAACATTTGTTAGAAAATTCCAGAGGTGAAGTAAACTGTAGAAATGGGTTTAGGAAACAAGTTACAGAGGTTAAAAAAAAGGGGGGGGGGGGCTTGGAACTTGGGAGTGAGGAAGGTAATGGGTAAATGCCTGTGGGGGGGCGGGGGGGAGGTGCAGGTGTGCTCCTAGGAGGAAGAACTCAAGTTTTCTTTTTGAAATTGAGGTTTTAATAATTTTTGCCTCATTCCCAAAGATCCAAGACCACTTACGACAAGCATGTCAAACTCAAAGGCTTAACACGGGCCAAATAAGGTTTAAGTTTATGTGGGCCGCAAAAACCCAAAAGCTTCAAAAACCCAAAAGCTTCAGTTTTAATAGAAATGTAGGTTTATTTTGATAGATGTGAATACAAAGGGCTGAAATAAATAATTGACATAAAATAGAACATTTTGACATTTTTTTCTTGAACATTAGCAGACACTGAATAACTGCACAGATTAATAAGCATAGTGCAAATAAACCTATTTTTCTTGTTCTCTGAAAGCGAAATATTTCCTGTTTGCACATACCAAACTAGTCCAAGACTAATGTGGAAATTGGCTGCTAAAGTGTTCACTGCTAGTATGTGGAGAGGAATGGTGCGCCTGTGCATAAGGGAAATGAATGCAACACAATTATAGTAATCAGCGAACGTCATAGTTCGTTATAACAATATTGTAAAAGTCATGAAATTTTTATTTAAACGTTTCTTACATAACCGTTATATTGGCTGGGCCGCAAAAATATTCATTGTTGGCCACAAGTGGGCCACGAGTTTGACATGCTTGACTTAACGAGCAAAATTCATTTCCTTTAAAGCTCCTGATGGAGAAGACCACATCTTTTTTTAAAATTGATTTCAGAGAGGAAGGGAGAGGGAGATAGAAACATCAATGAGAAAGAATCATTGATCAGCTGCCTCCTGCACACCCCCTACTGGGGATCGAGCCCACAACCTGAGCATGTGCCCTTGAATCAAACCCAGGACCCTCCAGTCTGCAGGCCGAGGCTCTATCCACTGAGCCAAACCAGCTAGGGCAAGACCACATATTTCTGAAATTAAAGTCATTATTTAAAGTCTGGTAGACTGTAGATTAGGGCAAAAATTTGACATTTGCTAGAAAATGCTCTAGCATTAGGAATTTATAGTTCCAGAAGTCCCTTCAGTGGATACTTAGACTGCAATTTAAAAACTACCACTCATTCACTGTCCCTCTAGAATAGTAATTTTTAACCATTTTTATCTAATGGCATACAAACTACTAAAATCTGCAGTACACCAAATAGATTTGTGGGGTTTTTTTTGCCAATCTGATAAAATAGGTATGATTTTGATAGATTTACAAAATGGTAGTAATTGCCTACTACTTTTGTTCTAAAGTGACTAAAAAATCAGGTGCCTATCTATAATAATAAAAGGGTAATATGCTAATTAGACAACATCTTCATGATGTTCTTCCTGATGGGGCCGGAGGGAAGCCAGCCTGGCAGCTGGAGGAGGGAAGCAGCCGGGTCCCAGGTGCCTGTGGGAAGCTGGTGCAGGCAGCCAGGCGAAGGAAGGCCTACTCTTGCATGAATTTTGTGCATTGGGCATCAGTACTAGAGGCCCGATGCATGAAAATTTGTGCAGAAGTACTAGAGGCCTGATGCACGGAATTGATGCAAGAGTAGGCCTTCACAGCTTCGGTCTGGCTGCCTGGATCCATCCTTCGCAGCTGTAGTGGCTGCCTCCATCCCACGGCTGCAGCCCCGGCTTCGTCTGGAAGGACGTCCGGTCTAATTAGCATATTATACTTTTATTTTTATAGATTTCTGGTACCAAGGACTGACCAATCATATGCAATTCTATCATATTCATACCAGACGGCTGTTGTCATTTTTTAAATTTGACAGTCGGGAAGAGAGGTCAGTGCCCTTGACTAAAATTGTCAGGTATTGCATGTTTTAAAAATGCTTGCAGCACACCGGTTGGAAGTTGCTGCTTGCTCCAGACTCATTAGTTGTATTGATTAGCTGCAGATAAAGGCTTGTACTCTTTGGAGCCTGATGTGTACGTTTTGCTCTGATAAGTGCTGAAGATATTCTCCTTTCTTTCTGGGTGAGATTAGTTTGGTGGGTCTACTCAAGTCTAAGTCTGTAGGTGGCAGCAATGCACGAAGGGGGGCCCTGCAGACCCCCTTGCCCTGCTGCATGCTCTCTGCTGGCTGTTGGTGCTGCTCTACACTGTCGGGAAAGGGCTATGGATACACAGGTGTTGCACTTGGAATGTATCATGTCGCTTGTCCAGCAGGTTTAGAGGTGATTAATTTTCAGTGTGAGCACTGGTATCCAGCTACAGTCTAAACAAACCTAGCAGTGGCTGAGTTATTAAAAGTGTGTGGATTGGAGATACCTGGTGTTGAGAAGGCTCAAGGAGGGTTCCATCCTTGAGTTCTTCAGTTAATTTGTTTTACATAAAGAACATTTTTGTTGAAAACATTAAGGGAAAGAACTAGAAACATGGAGTAAAGCTAGTAAGAACATTCTGGTTCTTAGGAATCTTACGTTCCGTGGGCCAGCATCCTGGAGCTTGCTGGGAATGACCAGAACCTCCAGACATTGTCTGCATTGAACACAAACCTCCATGCCGCCCCATCAGCCTGTGCACGGCAGCTCGAGGAGCGCCGCCTTCGGCCATCTGTCTGTCACTGCCCAGGTTAGAGGGCTGCCAGACCAGAGGGTCCCAAAGGTCAGGTGTATATCTGATGTCTGAGTGAAACGTTTTCCATGCAGCTAGATACTGGTAACTGGCCCAAGCATTCTTTGTGAATAGTGCTTGACCATTTGTTGCTTGACGGTTAGGAGGGGGGATGAGGTTGGAGGAGAAAATAAGTGTGATTAAGGGAAGAGCACTAAGTGTGGCATAGTGGTGGGCATGTCATGGACTTAGCCTTCAGAATAGGACCTTAGTGGGGAGGTATTGCCCTGCTACCTTCTGTACGTGCAGATGAGCGCTAAGGCTCCGAAGTGAAGTGACTGCCTAACATCCTCAGCAAGCGCAGTTCAAACTGGGTGCACTGAAGACAAGGACATGCATCGAATGCCAGACCAGTTCGAGGTAGCAGTATGCAATGTCTGGGGAAGAGTGAATATTTATTTAAAAAGCTCCGGGTAAGGTTTGAAAACCTGCAGCTTGGATAAAACGTGGCTTTGGAGTTAGGCATGGTTTTAGAGGCTGGCTGCACTGCATGCTGGGACCTAACTTCACGGAGCCTCTGTTTCCCATCCATAACATAAAGGTGTATTCAAGGGAGTAGCTGGGAACCTTGAGCCAGGCTGTGGAAGAGCCCTCCTGAGAAGGAGGAGTCAGGGCCTCCAGCTGGAAGCAGTGCAGAAGGGCTGGTGGGAGGTACGGACGGGCAACAAGGAGGATGAATCCGAGGGGCAGTAAGGTGAGTGCACTGAGGGTGGAGAAGGCTGAAGCCCAGTCCACAAATGGACTGACTCTTGAGGCCAATGACTGACTGGGGGAGGGAGATGCATGTGCTCAGAGGAGGAAGTCTCTGAGCCAGTTTTCACAGCCCACAGCTAACACCTGTCCTAACTCTGCTTCTGAAATGCAAACCCCAAGGTGCTTCCCCTCAGGTGTCTCCATGAGCTTGGACGACAGGTCACTTCCCAATCCCACCAATGGATTTAACGGCTCCAGTTGTCCTTAGCTCACTGGGCAGAGCACAGCCTATACCCCAGAACCCAGCAGACTTCACCCCAAACACGGCCCCCAAAGGGCCTATTGTCCCGAAACGGAGCTTGTCTGAGGGGTCTTCAGAGGCTAACTCAGGTTGACACAAGCTCCTTTATTCCCTGCACGAGAGTGAGAAGTGACTTACAAGGGTGTGAAAGGGCCCATTTCTTGACTCAAGCAGGGAAGGCACACAGGGCAGTGCGGGGAGAGGAACTGATTACTCACTACACTAGTACAACTGCTGCAAAATAGGTTAGTTCTTGAAAAAGTGAAAATGACAGTAGCAAAACCATGAAGTTACTTCTGACCCTAAACCGGTGATGCAGCCAACTGAGAAGGAAGCTTCAATCCAGAGTTCGTTCCATACAACTCTGAAAGTGCTGGCAGCCGGCCCAGGAACGGTTCTTTCCTTAGATTCTCTTGGGAAACCAGCTCCGAGCCTCGAACCCCTGCAGGCTGGCGCTGTTCCGAGGCCTTAGGAGCCTGTGGAGGAGGAGCAGCGCTGCAGGAGCAGGGTGTGGCAGCTGTCACACACGCGCACGGGCTTGGGATAGGAGGGCAGGGCCAGCTCGTTACTGGAGCACGTGTTGCAGAAGATGTGGCCGCAGTTTCGGCAGTGGTGCTAGAGGACAGAAGAGAGGCAGTCACAGGACACGCTGTGCTCCCTGGTCCACACCCAGGCTAGACTTGCAGCCGTTCAGAGTTCATTTACTAATTCCAGGTCCCTCCCCCAGAGACTTGCCAATTTGGAAGGAGTTCCTCTAGACCAGGGGTGGGGAACCTTTTGGCTATTTATAACAAAATTCATGGGTCATACAAAATTATCAACTTAAAAAAGTAGCCTGCAGACCTGGCTGGTTTGGCTCAGTGGATAGAGCGTCAGCCTGCGGACTGAAGGGTCCCAGGCTCGATTCCGGTCAAGGGCACATGCCCGGGTTGCAGGCTTGATCCCCAGTAGGGGGCATGCAGGAGGCAGCCAATCAATGATTCTCTCTCATCATTGATGTTTCTATCTATCTCTTCCTCTCCCTTCCTCTCTGAAGTCAATAAAGATATATTAAAAAAAAAAGTAGCCTGCTATCTTTGGTTAAACATGTAATTAACTCACCCCTAATGCCCTGGCCTGGCCCCGCCAAATGATTTCATGGGCCTTATATGGCCCGTGGGCCGCGGTCCCCACCCCTGCTCTAGACCTTTATTTCTACATTTCTGTTCCTGAACAACCCATGGAGTGTGGGTGGAGTGGTGTGTGCTAGGACTAAGGTTCTTTTTCTTTAAAATGCATTTTACTGGACTTGGGCCCGGATCATCCAGTGACGGCTGCGTTTATGGCTCCTTTTGTGGTCCGTCTTAGGGGGTGAGGGTGTCTTGCTTTGTTAGCTGAGCTGCCACACGTGTTGGGCGGGCACAGAGCAGACGCCAAGACCCGGACCTGTGTGGCTTCTGCTCCTCCGGGCTCTACATCACTGCTGCCACTGCCACGCCCATCAGGCTGGAAGCTGGACCTCGAACTGGTGTAGGGAGAGCCAGGCGTGTGGAGCCCCGCCGCTAGCAGGCCTTGCGAGCGGCTGGTCTCAAAGGCAGCCTCGCCTGGGCTGCTGCTGTTCTCTTTAGAATTTGGAAGTTTTGCTTCCTCTTTTCCACAGGGTTTTAACGGGACAGATGAGAATGTGCGTCCATATGGCAATGGGGTGGTGGTGCCAGAGTGGCAGGCATTCCCCTTTTGGTGAGGACTCCCTATTTTGCTTGGGAATCTAGCCTCTGGCTGTCCTCTTAACTGGTCAACCATGGTCCTCAATCCTGGCCCAAAGGCTGGGCCCAGGACCTGTTCTCGAGACCTGGAGGCAGGCTGTCCAGGCAGAAAAGCAGGTTCACTGGGAGCCGGGCAGCAGGACCAAGTGCCTGCCCAGGTGACCTGTGAGCTTTGGGAGCTACTTGGATGCCTGTCCCCAAACCCGCTGCCCATCGGTTGCCCACTGATCCTTTTTTCTTGACCAACTTGGGCAGATTTTGTTTCTGTTGCTTATGAAGGGTTTTCAATGATACATTCACTTAGACCAGTTCTGTACACAAGCAGCCCAACTCCCAAAGAAACCGCCAATCATTGAAAGACTGCTGGGGACAATGCCTGTGACTGACTGGGGGCACCCTGCATGGGCCAGCACACCAGGCGTGACCACAGTACTTGGCTTGTCCCAAGGGTTCGTCCCAGAACTGGAGGAAGGGGAGCCCAGCTGGGTACCAAGCCAGGCCCTGGGCACACATACCTTTCTCCGGGAGATGGAGAACTCCTTCTCACACTGCTTACAGTGGGTGGCTTCGTCATCTTTCAGCCACGTGTGGCCCTGGGAAGAAAGCACATTGATGGCCGGCTCCTGTGCTCTGGCTGCTCAGTACCCAGTTCCTCTCCAGGAACAGACCTGGCCTGGCCTGTGGCTCTGGTTTTCAGCCTAAGCATGCTGTCCCCTGGGCCTCAAGCCGGATTCCCCAGCCCCTGTTCACTACCTTCCAATAGAGGCCTCTGGCTGAGTCCTGAGAGTCAGGGTTGCAGCTCCAACCCTGGCTGAGGCACTCGGAAGTGTCTCTGGAACTGGCAGGAGGGAGAAAGGCCAGCCCTGTAGCCAGACAGAAACCATCCGCCACAGTGGTCCCTGTCACGGAAGCCCCTCATCCCTGGAGCACCGTGGGGGAGGCACCCGAGGCTCTGAAAGGGCCCTAGAAGCATGTCTATCTGTGTGCCCTGCAGGGCACATGCAGCCCAGCAGCCCAGCCGTTAATGGAAGGAGCTTTCACTCTGCAGGGAGGGCAGAGAAACAGACAGTTGTTCCAAGTCCAGTGCTGGTAGGTGCTGCGACCCTTTGCTGCCTCTGACCTGTGCGCGCTGGAGGGGAGAGGCCCGGTCATCAGGTCTCTGCTCCGGCGTATACTGGGGGAGCAGCTGGCCCTGCCGCCACCACCACCAGTGGGCTGTCCCTCCTGCTGACCTGCCCTGGGCCACCTGGCCACACGGTCCCGCTCGGTGGTGTCACGCTGCTCTTCCCAAAATGACCCGGCCTCCTGCCCCCTCAGGGTGTCAGTGGCCCCGGAAATGGCGGAGGCCCCACAGGGGCAGGGAGGGCTCCGGTCTCACTCGGAGGAAAGGCCTCACTCTCACTATGAAAAACACCCCGGCCTCTTTCTGCCGCCTTTCGCTTCCTTCGCAGGGCACCTGCCCCGAGGCCTGTGTCACTCCAGCTGGTGGCAGGGGAACAAGTCAGGAGCCGGTTCCCGCGGGCCTGCCGCTCACCAGCACGGGCAGCGGTGCCGCCGCTCCGAGCAGCATCCACCGCTAAACGGTCAGGACCGCGCCTCAGCCGCTCAGGCCTCGCCCGACTTCTGGGGCGCAGACCCAGGCGCACGCAGGGTATTAGCATGAGCGACCAGTGGTCACAGAGCGGCTTTTATGCTAATACCAGGAATAACTCAATACCTTCAGTGCTTTATTGACTTCCTTGATGTCTTCCATCTTCAGCTTTGACCTTTAAAACAGGAGAGAGAGCAGCTTTGTGGGGTAATAACTTAGGAGTATAATATGAGTCGTTCTAAAATGTTTCCCACTTTTTTATAATCCCAGAATCGCCTCATCCACCGGCTCCCATGTCGAGGGCTGAGCTGAGCCTGTAGACTGAATCTGGCCCCCAGAGGACCACTTGGCCTGCCAGGATGGACAATGACTGAAATACTGCAGTCGTTTGAGAATTCCCTCACACAAGCCCAGGGTTCTGGGTCTCTGGGCAAACAGTCCTGCAGGTGACTGCTCGGTGCGGGGAGGCTCCTGTTCCAGGCACCCACACCCGCAGGGTCCGGCCTCCTGCTGACCGCGGGGCAGGGGGGCGCCCGGCCGCTGGTCCTACCTCCGTGTTGCTAGTGTAAGAGCATTTAGCCACATAAAAGGACAGTGGTCAAACGGGCAGAGTTAAGCTAGAAAACACAACACACTCATTTGTGGGGAGATGGTCTGAGCCCTTTCTCTTCTCTTCTTTTCTTTCTCTGACCACCACACAAGCGTTATTTGCACAAGCTGCGTGAGATGGGGCTGGTCTGTGCCGGGGATGATGGCGGCCTTTCCTCTCATACCTGCCACTGAAATGTAAATTCACACAACCGCAAGGGCAAACGATTCTGAGCCCCTATTTTAATTATGGTAAATTATGATCATTTTTTCCATCACCATGTATCCTCTATGCTCTCTTCCACCCCACCCCCTCCACCCTGCAATCAGCACACTGCTGTCCAAGTCCGTGAGTTCTCTTTTTCCTCTCAATCCCTCAACGCCCACACCCTCACCTCCACCACCAAAGCTATCTAATCTAAGGGTCAAAGTGTCAGGGCTTTGAGCATCAGGGCCTTTAGAAAACCCCATGGCTTTCAGGAAAGATCACGACCCCGCCCCCCGGCCCCGCAGAAACAGGCCAGCAGATTGATGGGCCCGAGGCTGCCGGGGATGTGCTGACTGGGGAGCCAGGGCTTCCCTGGGAAATACAGCACAGCTGATGTCTGTACCCGGGGGGAGGCGGGGGCGGGGGGGGGAGGGGAGGTGAGGACAGGCTTCCCCTCTATCCCCTGTGTGGGGTGGGCTTGCAAGGAGAAGGAAGGGGAGACAGCGCTCAGCCCTGCTCGTACTGCACAGCCCGGCTGCGAGTCCGGCGGCAGCAGGCCAGGCTGCCAAGCGCAGGGCTGTTTCCAGGCCAGGCCCAGCCACATTTCAGGCTGAAACCCCTAGAACAGGAAGGTGCTCTCGACCGCCTGCCGGCTGTCCAGGCAGGAGAAAATGGTGCTGGTCCCTGAGAAGGGGGTGCACCGGGGCACAGCGGACCGAGCCAAGGCATCCTTCCCTTCCTCCCTCCACACCACTGCACCCCCAGGAGCCAGCCCCACACCTGGTGCTCTTTGGCCTCATGGACACCCTCAGAGCTCCCTGTGCTCCAAGCGAGGGGCAGGTACCCAGCCTTGCCCACCGTGCAGGAGCCCCCCAGGGTGGGGACGGGGCAAGTACCGGCCAGAAGAGCGCAGTGCCAGGCACTCAGCAGGAGAGGCGGCAGGCGGGCCTCAGGGTGGAAGGGTGGTCGGTAGCCTGAGCTGGTCTAGAAAGATACAGCGAGGGGGCTGGCACCCTCACCTCACATTCCCACCAGAGCCATAATATCTCCTTTCTTAGTGCTTTTGTGGACCAGCCTACTGTTCCGATTTTCCAGCCTGAGAAACCCTAGGGGTGCAGAGCTGTGTCCTGGGTGTGTGTTTATAACTGATTCTCATGTTGGTCCCACCTCTGGACCTTCCTGGTCCCATTGTATTCAGCACTGGGCCTGAGCCCAGGCTGGGCTGGTCACCAGAGCCCCATCTCTCTGGTCACTGGGCTTGTGTGAGGACCCAGGTGAGGGCAGTGAGTCAGGGGGGTCTGGGAGAGCTGCAGAAAGAGAAGTCGTCTCACAGACCCTGCCGGGCGCCATTCTGCCCCCGAGGGCGCCAGACTACTGAGGAGGTAAGCAACAGACAGGACAGCAGGGCGGGGCAGGGACCGATCCTATGGCTTCTTTTGCTTAAGCCAGCTGAAGCTGGATTTCTGTCACTGGCCACCAAGGGTCCTGACTCATAAGGGACAAAGCTGGTTTGGAACTGCAATGATCACACACACGGACAAGCTGCACGATTTGCAGTGCGACCCATCCGAGTGCCTGGCAGGGCAGGACACCAGGGGGGCTGTCCAGTCAAGAGGGAGACAAACTCCCAGGGTCTGCTCGGCTGCAGCACCGCCCAGCGGAGACGGGGCTGGCGGGCGAGTGTTCCCCGGGGAAAGGCAGGCGCACGCCGCAGGCCGATTCTCTGCTCCAGGGCTCCCGGTGCTCCAACCTCGGGCAACCCTCTCAGCAGCCCTCTGGCTCCCCTGGGACCAGATGCTGTGTTATGAACCGGAGGGCTCTATGCCCCTGAGGTCTCACTTCTTTGGGGGCACCCTGACTGGCTCCCCCTCCTTGACAACAGGACATAGGTTTGGGACTGGAGTCATGCAGTGGCCAGGCTCTTCATGGGGAGGGAGGGGAGGGGAGCGGGTTCTTACTGGCTGAGGTGCAGTCCCATTTCCTGGAGGGCTTGTTCCTGCTCGTCACAAACCTTCTGTAACTCTGCCTTCTCGTCCTGGAGCGCTCGCAGCTCCTAAAATGAACAAACCAGACACTTGACACAGAATTGAAAGTCCTTTTTATAAGGTTTAGTAATCATAGCAACAAGCAGGTCAGAATGTTTTTCAAGAGTAAAAGGCAGCTGGGCTGGTGTGGCTCAGTGGCTGAGTTCTGACCCATGAACCAGGAGGTAACGGTTGGATTCCAGTCAGGGCACATGCCCGGGTTGCAGGCTCGATCCCCCGTAGGGGGGCATGCAGGAGGCAGCCGATCGATGATTCTCTCGTCATTGATGTTTCTCTCTCTCCTTCCCCTCTCTGAAATCAATAAAAATATATTTAAAAAAGAGTAAAAGGCAGTCCTCTTGCGTTAACCTCATTCAAGACAGGGTGATTTCGTGGGTCACTTCTCACTAGCTTGCTTCTCCAGAACGGGTGCGTGCAGGGGAGTAGCTCTGCAGCGGACGGTGACATGGGACAGGAAGCAGCTGCGTTCATCAGGGACATTCAAAGCAGTCACCCTTGCAGGGCAAATAAGGCTTTACCTGTCTGAGTTTCTTTTAGAATATCTATATCTATCTATCTATCTATTAGGGGCCCGGTGCATGAAATTTGTGCACAGGGGTGGGGGTGAGGGGTGTCCTTCAGCCGTGCCTGCACCCTCTGCAATCCGGGACCCCTACACCTTTTTCTTATCTAGCTAACCTCTTCACAATTAAAAAAATTAACTGAAATACCACCTCCTCTAGGAAATCCTCTTTGAACAAATCTCTTTACAATCTGTATTAAGTATTTTTATAGTATATCATCCTTTTTCTTTAACAGCAACTTAGAGTGGATGCATGTGCTACTCATTCTTGCATCTGAATTTTTTCTTCTTGCTCTTGTAATAGCGAAGCTTATCCAATTACATTTGCCCTTCAAGGGCTTACATTTGGTTCAGTTTCTAGTTGGCTCCCTGCTTTTTTTTTTTAGCAATAAATTTGGGCTGTGATAGTAAATCTCACTGTAATCAAGCCTGCAGGTCTCCCTGTCTGAATATTTCTATAATGCCTATCACTGTAGCATACCAGAGATTGTGTTCATTTACAGAAAATAGCAATAAATGTCACCTGATCATTTGATCTTCTAGTAATATTTTATAGCAAGATGTATTATTCTAGTAATTTAATTATTACAAAACTGAGGCGTGCAGAAATAAATCACATTGAACAATAAGGAATGACTCAAATATCAAAGCATAGTGCCCTTAGGGCCTCCCTTGTCCTGTGCCTCAGATATCATAGCATATTACACAGTTCACATGGAACTCAGCTTCCTTTAAAACAGGAAGGGATCCCATACTCATGAAGCAGCTACTTCCACACATATTTTTTTATTTAATTCACAGCACATACTCTTTGTACTAATTGTTGGGAAATCATCCTAGCAATTGCCTCTGTTCCTCTCTGTATTGTTGCCTTACATTCTGATGTCATTACTGCGCTTTTATCAGCCACTTGCTCTAAGAAGATTGTGAATTATTTAAGGGCAGAGATCATGACTTGAGCTTGTGTGTTCCCTGTCATGGTGCCTGGATAAATACTCAAATGTCATCCAGTCCAAATGACTGTGATGAGAGAGGCCCACCATTGCTGGAGACCTCTGATTTTTATTTAAGGGGCCTCACTTGTTCTGCGCCTTTACAAAGGGGTGAGTAGTGGCTGAGGGACTTTGAGGAAACCCAGACAGAATTCTCTTCCTAAAAGATTTTGCTAAGCTGGTGCCAGGGACCGCCGGGCATTTGTCCAATTAAAACCTGGACACACAGCAATAACAAAGGCACTGGTCTCCTACTGCTAATGCCTGGGGATCAAACCCCAGCCTGCAGGAACTCACCCCGCAGTCAGGACCAGGCCACTGGTTGGACCTGGGCTGGTGCTCCTAACTCTGGGGAGAGGGAGACTTCCCGTGCCTGCAGGCTTCCCATCTTTGCCGGGTTAATTTGCATACTCTCCTGATTGGCTGGTGAGCCTAGCGGAGGGACATCTCTATTTTATTATATAGGATATCCTATAATAAAAGGGCAATATGCAAATTGACCCTAATGGCGGAATGACTGCGAACAACTGGTCACTATGATGTGCACTGACCACCAGGGGGCAGACTCTCAATGCAGGACCTGCCCCCTGGTGGTCAGTGTGCTCCCACAGGGGGAGCTCTGCTCAGCCACAAGCCAGGCTCACAGCTACGGGCCTCTCCTGCCTCCTTGGCAGCGCTAAGGATGTCCGAGTGCTGGCTTAGGCCTCTCCACCTGGAGGACGTGGGCTGATGAGGGCCAAACGAAGACCCAGAAAAGTAACTTGGGGTCCAGGGCTGACCCTGGGCACCGTGGGGCCTCAGCCTGTGTGGTGGACACTCCCCCAGAGCCTGTTCACACAGGCTTGCGGGCAATGCCAGACACGTTGTTTTGTTTCTGTGTGTGGGGAGCGGTGGGTGTGGAATTCAAAACTTACACCAGAGTTCTTAAGTGGAGTATGGGCGTACGTTCTATGACAGCAGAGCTTTCTAGAAGTCCTCTGCCCCCTCTGTTGCTTCCCTCCCCTCTGCGAGCTGAGTGGCGGCTGAGGAACCTCTCTCCTCCTCAGTGACCCCACCCTGGCCTGGTGGGCGCTCTCACAGGAGGCGGTAGGCACTTTCCGACAGAAATCAACAGGGCCTTTTGCGGCTCGTTTGAGTTGCGCGGCGGCACCCATCACCACGTTAAACAACAAAATCCAGGCCTGGAGGCTGCCCCACCCAAGGACCCTCATCCAGAGGGGAGGTGTGGGAAGGCCGCCTGTGGCTCGCAGACCCTGAGCCCGGCACCAGCCCTGCCCAGAGAAGCCAGGGATGCACCCAGGTCCCTGGATGGCAGCTCTGACCGGAATGGCCGGGCCCCCTGCTTGCTGGGAGACATGGTAATTCGCTGTGGGCTGCCCAGGGCCCGGGAGGTCCGGTCCAGCCAGATGACAGTCCGTGCTGGCCCCCCACGTCCCCGCACGGGAACTGCACTGCAGGGTCCAGGCCGACCCTCCAGAGGAAGGAGGCGACCCTGGGACAGACTCGGGTCTGGATAGGGCAGACGGAGGCCCTGGGCCAGCGGCGTCCTGGGGGTGACCACGGGCCCGGTGGGCCTCGGGAGGCAGGTCACCTCCCTGGCCGAGCGCAGGCCCTCCGCAGTGACGATGTTTAATGGTTACTGTTTTCTCTCTTGCAAACTCACTACCCATTCTCCACACAGTAGGTGGAGATGGCCTTCAAATGAAGTGGATTAGGCCCCTCCAACAGCTTCTGGTCGTGCTCAGAATAAAACCCAAATTCATAGCTGTGAGGCCCCGCTCGGCTGTTCCCTGGAGGCCTCGGCTCAAGCACCTCCTGCTTCTTCACCACGACACACCTCACACCGCCTGGGGTCCTGGCTGGTCCTTCCCGTCTCCGTCTCGGGGTGACTCGCTCTGTTCCCAGACTACCCGTCACAGCACTCACCACCGAGCCTCTGGTCTGCTCACTGGCTTTCGCTCAGCCTTGCCCTTTCCTCCGAGAGCAGAGGCTAGGAAGTGGGGGATGGTGCCTCCCAGCTGGGGAAGCAGAGAGCAGCCCCCCCCACCCCCCCACCGCATGCTGGCCGCTCTCTGCCCCAGGACAGTGCACTCACCCGCTTCAGCCCTCCCACTTGCTGCAGCTCTGCCCGGAGGAGCGATGCGGTGTCCTTCTCACACTGCAGCTCCCGTTGGAGGGCCTGCCTTTGCTCTTTTTCTGATTTCAATTCTTTCTCAAGACTTGAGCTATTTTCCCAAAACGAATGTGAGTTAGTCTCTGTGGGAGATGTTCATGGGAAATCTACAATCCAACCCAAGACACCACACAGGAAATGGAATTCACAGGAGACTGAATTCCATTTGAGCCTTAGACCCCGCAGCAAAGCATGGAAACACGGCTGCCTCCACCCCCTTCCCCGCCCCCCCACGGCTGCCTGCACACCACAGCCCAGGCCAGGAGCATGTAGGGGGGCAGGTGTGGCATGCACCCCACAGTCCTCGCACGCATGCAGAGGAAGGGACGGGCTCTGACACTCAGGGGCGCACAGCAGAACCCTCCACCGAGATGGATCCTAACGACAGAGGATCCTGGGGGGCGGGGGGGGGGGGGAGTTGTGAGGGTTAGGGGTTTGTGCCCCGTTTCCTCACTTGTGAAATGGGGGATACACACGTCTCTTCTCTCCTCATTGGCTTTGCACTTCTCCTCAGCACCCCTGCCCTCGCCCCCATTCCAGCCCTGCAGGGCACAAAGCAGGATTCTGTCTGCCGGGCGGGGCACCCACCACTGGCCCTGCAGCTGGGAGAGCTGCTCCTGCAGCGCGCCGCTCCGGCAGCCCAGCTCCCGCTGCAGCTGGCAGCTCCGCTCCTCGGCGCCCTGCCGCGCCTTTTCCGAGTGCTGCAACCTGGGCCAGAACACAGCGTTTTAAGGAAAGGATCAGAGCTCCGATTCAACGTAGCAATTTTTCATATTCTTGCTGCAGTTTTTTCTTTCATTTTTAATTAATAGACAGTAAAACTGATTTGTGTGTGTCCAGTTCCATGAGTTTCAGCACGCATGTCTCCAGACTGTGTAATCACCACGGCCACCAGGAAACAGAGCAGTCCCCCCCCCACGCCCCCCCCCGGAGAAAACTCCCTAGTGGGGTCCCCTGTAACCCCCCTTCCCATCCCTGACCCCTGGCAACTCTGACGCCATGGCTTTGTCTTTTGATAACACCAGAGAAATGGGATTATTATGCATATACCCCTCGGAGACTAGCTTCTTTCTCTCAGCACAGTATCTTCGAGATCGGTCCATGTTTCTGTGGCTGAGTAGTATTCAGGGCCAGTATGGTCATCCATTCCCTCATGAGAGATATCTTGTTTTTTATTATTATTTTTTTAATTCTCAGCCAGAGGATATTTTTCCATCGATTTTTAGAGAGAATAAGAGATGGAGAAGACAGAGAGAAACATTGATGTGAGAGAAACATGTTGTTTGGTGCCTCCTGCATGAACCCTGCCCAGGGCAGGGGAGGAGCCTGCAGCTGAGGTATGTGCCCTAGACCAGAATCGAACCCAGGACCCTTTGATCTACAGGCCGACGCTTTATCCAATGAGCCAAACTGGCTTGGGCTTTACTCTCTTAACCGTGTCTTTCACAGAATAAAGGTTCTAAATTATGATGAAGTACAACTTGTCAAGTTTTTCTCTCATGGATCATGCTTTTATATCATGTCTAAGATCTCTTTGTACAACCCAAGGTCACAAAGACTTTCTAGGTATTCTAAAGGTTTTATAGTTTAAAATTTTATATTTACACTTATGATCCATTTTGAGTTCATTTTTATATAAAGGTGTGAGATATAGATTGAGGTTATTTTCTTGCTTAGCGATGTCTAGTTGTTCCAACATCATTTACTGAAAACACAATCCTGTCTCCATTGAACTGCCTTTGCACTTTTGTAGAAAATCAGTTGCCCATATTTGTGGGTCTATTTTCAGATTCTATTCTGATCCGCTACTGACCTGAGGTCTAACTGTGACAGTGACATCGAGCCCCGGAAAGCCCTGCTGCCCTGCGAGGACGTGAGTGAATGCCGGCCCCGGGCGAAGGGCAGCCAGCTCACCTGTCTGCTCCTCTGGGAGAGACTCAGGCGCAGAGAATGCCTCGCCCATTCCAGGGAGTATCTCCAGGGGAGGGATTACCTTTCTTCCATCTGTTTCATGCTGGACATGACTTGATTGATTTTTTCTTCAAATGATGCGATGGCTTCATCCTTTTGCTGCAAACTGCTCTCTGTGTCCTACAAAAGCAAGGCCGGGTCAGACGCCTCTCCCTCACCCCGAGCTCAGCAGGGTTGGCTGTTCACTGGGTGCCATCATAGCACCTGCAAGAGCCTTTCCCACTGCCGCCCTTCCCCAGAGCCCTGGAGTGATACTCAAGTGTGACTTTCTGAGCCCAGGCGTTTAACCATGGCAGATGCTGTGGGACAAGGAGGGGCAAAAAAAGCACTGTGTTTTCGTGTGTCTACAAGAGACATTCTTTTTCTTTTCTTTTTAAATATATTTTATTGATTTTTTACAGAGAGGAAGGGAGAGAGAGAGTTAGAAACATCGATGAGAGAGAAACATCGATCAGTTGCCTCCTGCACACTTCCCACTGGAGATGTGCCTGCCACCCAGGTACATGCCCTTGACTGGAATCAAACCCGGGACCTTTCAGTCCGCAGGCCGGCGCTCTATCCACTGAGCCAAACCGGTTACGGCTACAAGAGACATTCTTAAAATGAAAGGACACAGAAAGGCTAAGGACAGAAGGAAGCCCTGATAAATTCTTAGGAAATAATACAAAAACTGTATTCTCTGACCTTAATGTAATGCAATCAGGCACTAACAACAAAATAACAACTAAAAACACCTCATATCAGAAAACTATTTAGTAGTTCCATATTACTAAATATGAGCTTAAAATACACAGAAGAGAAATGATGAAATACTTAGAGCTAGAAGACAGTGAAAACACAGTGCAGTGTGTTACTACACTGAAGACGCCACTGAGCATAACTGCACCCTCATCTTACCTACGCTAGGAGAGAAAACGCTGCTACCTGAAACACGTCATGCCACTGACCATAAGATGCAATCTCAACTCCAGAGATGTTAAAATGTGAAAAACATGCTTAAGATGAAATATCTTTGTCAAAACTTGAGGGCCACAGCTAAAGCAGTACTTCTGGGTAATTTTTAACATTTTAAAAATTAAATTTATTGGGGTAACAGTGATTAATAATATTATGTAACTTTTAGGTGTACAAGGTTATAATTTAACATCTGTATACTCTATTGCATGCTCCCCACCCAAAGTCCAGCTTCCTTCTGTCACCATATACTCAACCGCCTTTACCCTTTTCTCCCCCCCTCCCCTTCCCTCTGGTAACCACCGTTCTGTTGTGTGTATCTACGTTTGTTCTGTTAGTTTGTTTGAGGCAACCAACTGAGTGGGAGAAGATATTTGCAAAGGGTACCTCTGATAAGAGGCTAATATCCAAAATATATAAAGAACTCACACAACTCAACAACAACAATCTGATTAAAAAATGGGCCAAAAAAGGGGGGGGGGGCAGAGGACATGAATAGACATTTTCCCAAAGAATACACACAAATGGGCAACAGACATATGAAGAGATGCTCAACATCACTAGTCATAAGGGAAATGAAAATCAAAACCACAACAAGTTACCACCTCACACCTGTTAGAATGGCTAGCCTATCTAATAAAAGAGAAACATGGTAATTAGCATACAACTGCTACCCTTCCTATTGGCTAATCAGGGCGATATGCAAATTAACTGCCAGCCAAGATGGCGGCCGGCCGCCAGGCAGCTTGAAACTAACATGAGACTTGCTTGCTTCAGTGACGGAGGAAACCAACGTTCCCCGCCTGCCTTACAGGCCTCTGAGCCTGCAGTTTGAAACATTTTAACAAATATAGAAGCTAAACAAAACCCCAGAAACCTGCTTTCAGTGAGCCGGGATCTAAGAGCTGAAGTTATACATTGTTTTGATTATAGAACCGAAACAAACCAGATACCTACTTTCAGCAGCGGAGGCCTAAGAGCTGGAGCCTCAGAGCTAAAGCTGGCCCAGAATTAAAAAAAAGAAAAGAAAAAAAGGAGCAGTTGGGAGCTTCAGTCCCAGCCTGAAAACAGCCCTCAGCCCCTCACCCAGACTGGCCAGGCACCCCAGTGGGGACCTCCACCCTGAAGGGTGTGTGATCAGCTGCAAACAGCCATCATCCCCTCACCCAGGCTGGCCAGGCACCCCAGTGGGGACCCCCACCCCAATCCAGGACACCCTTCAGCACAAACCAGCCAGCCCCACCCATGCACCAGGCCTCTATCCTATATAGTAAAAGGGTAATATGCCTCTCAGCACCGGGATCAGCAGAGCCGAGAGGCCTCCCAGCACCAGGATCAGCGTGACAAGGGGCAGCGCCCAAACCCCCTGCGGCTCTGTGTGTCACGGGGGCAGGGCCACAACCTCCCTATCCGCCCTGCTCTGTTCATGACAGGGGAAGGCGCCCCAACCTCCTGATCAGCCCTGCTCTGTGCCTGATACAGGGGAGCTCCCCAACCTCTGATCACCCTGCGGCTCTGTGTGTGACAGGGTGCGGCACCCCAACCCCTTAATCGGCCCTGCTCTGTGTGTGACAGGGTGCAGCGCCCAACACCCTCCCCCCAACCCCCCACGGGCCCTACTCTGTGAGTGACAGGGGGGAGCTCCTTAACCCCCTGATGGGCCCTGCTCTGTGTGTGACGGGGTGAGCTCCCCAACCCCCTGATCGACCCTGCTCTGTGCGTGACAGGGTAAGGAGCCCCAACCCCCGTGATGGGCCCTGCTCTGTGCATGACAGGGGAAGGCGCCCCAATCCCCTGATTGGCCCTGCTCTGTGCGTGACAGGGGGTGGCACCACAACCTCCCCATTGACCCTGCTCTGTGTGTGACAGGGGGTGGTGCCCCAACCCCCCAATTGGCCCTACCCTGAGCGTGACTGAGGGTGGTATCACAACCTCCCAATCCACTCTGCTCTGTGAATGACAGGGGTGGTGCCCCAACTCCCCAATTGGCCCTGCTCTGAGCCCGACCAGGGGCTGCACCTAGGGATTGGGCCTGCCCTCTGCCACCCGGGAGCAGGGCTAAGTAGCAGGGCATTATCTCCCGAGGGGTCCCAGACTGCGAGAGGGCACAGGCCAGGTTGAGGGGACCCCCCTTTCCCTCTGAGTGAACAAATTTTTGTGCACCGGGCCTCTAGTCCTATCTAATAATAGACAAACATGGTAACTGACCGTACCTTCGCTACACCTCCCATAGGCTAATCAGTGAGATATGAAAATTAACAGCTAACAAAGATGCCAGTTAATTTGCATATGTAGGCGCGAAGTGAAGACTGAAGGCGGCTCCGGCCAGAGCAGCGAAGGCTTGAAGGCGGCTCCGGCTGGAGCAAAGGCCTGGGTCCCGGGTGCTGGAGCAAAACCGGTGCCGGCAGCCAGGGGAAGGGAAGGCCTATTGCACGAATCTTTTTGTGCAACAGGCCTCTAGTCCTATATGATAAAAGCCTAATATGCAAATTGTCCCCTTGGGCGGTAGTTTGACCGGGGGACTGGGAGTTCAACTGCTCACTATGATATTCGCTGACCACCAGGGGGGGCAGCACAGATTGTGGTGGGCATCAGCAACGTGGAGCTGACAGCGGGGCGGCAGTGGAGGTGTTGCCAGCCCCGATAGGCCCCAATGAGAGTGGGACCGTGGTGGGAAGGTGGAACAGGTGAGCGGGTGGCGCCAGGCCAAGGTAGGTGTGAGTGAGGGCCCAGGTACTGCCCAGGGCCCAGAGGTCAGCTGGGACCTGCCCTTCCATGCCAGAAGCTCGCACTTTGATCGCCAGCCAGGCCTGGGGAACCGCACCTGTGCACAAATTTCATGCACCGGGCCTCTAGTTATTAATAAGATAAGAACTAAATATTGAGAGGTTGTGGAGAAAAGAGAACCCTTGTACACTGTTGATGGGAATGTAATTAGTGCAGCCACTATGAAATTGTTAACTTCAAGTAAAAACTTTTAGGAAATAAAAAAGTTAATAAAACTGATAAGTCAAGCATGTATTTTAGAAGTTAAAAATGAGCTACAGAGCAAACCCAAAGAAATAAAAAGAATATAGTAGAAGTGTGGATAGCAATCAATGAAATAAGGAAAAACAACAATAAAGAATATTGAAATAAAACAGGTTCTTTGAAAAGATTATTAGAACAAACACATCTATGACAAGATTGAATAAGAAAAAAAAGAAAGTGCAAATAAAAATGGTGAATGAAAGAGATTAAAAAATTTTGTAGAAGAATATTGTGAACAGCTATAAGCTAAAACATTTGAAAACCTAAACAAAAATGAGATACATTTTGGGGAACAAGAGAAAAATATATCAACAGCAATCAAGGCTCAACTACAACAGGAGAGTGTACACACACATGGGGCGGGGGGTTGGGTGGCAGCCATGCATCTGGATTGTCCAACTGTGCCACTGCACCCTACAGAACACCCACTACATAAGGCCAGGAGATGCAGCAGCCATACCTAATACACAGACAGAAGCACAGCGAGGCGGCCAAAATGAGGAGACAAAAGAAACATGTCCCAAATTAAAGAACAAAATAAAAATCCAGAAAAGGAGATGGGCAATCTACTAGATGCAGAATTCAAAACACTGGTTATAAGAATGCTTAATGAACTTAGGGGAAGAGTAGATGATTTTATGAGAAATTGAACAAATATAGGAGGCATAAAAACAGAACTAGAAAACAAAAAAGAACCCGTCAGAAATGAAGAATACATTATCTAAAATGAAGACTACATTAAAGGGAATCAACAGAACAGATGAAGCCGAGGATTAAATCAGATACTTGGAATATAAGGAAGCAGAAAACACCCAATCAGAACAATAAAAAGAAAAAATAATTTTAAAAATGAGGATAGTGTAAGGAGCCTTGGGCACAACTTCAAGTATATCAATAATCACATCATGGGGGTCCCAGAAGAGAGAAAGCAAGGAATTGGAAGCTGCGTAAAAAAAATAATGGTGGTAAACTTCCCAAACCTGGTTGCCTAGCCAGTGTGGCTCAGCTGGTTCAGCACTGTCCCTTGCACCAAGAGGTTGCCAGTTTCTGGTGAGGGCCCATGCCTGGGGTGTGGGCTCAATCCCTACTAGGGGGTGTGCAGGAGGCAGCGACTGATGTTTCTCTCTCCCTCCCCTTCCTCTCTTTCTAAAATCAATAAAAACATTTTAAACAGTTAAAAAAACAAAACAAAACACTTTCCTAACCTGGTGAAGGAAACAGATATTTAAGTCTAGGAAGTGCAGAGAGTCCCAAACATGATGGACCCAACTAGGCCCACACAAAGACACATCATGATTAAAATGCCAAAGGTTAGAGACAAAGAAAGAATTTTAAAAGCAGCAAGGAAAAAACAGTTAGTTACCTACAAGGGAGTACCCATACAATTGTCAGCTGATTTCTCAACAGAAACTATGCAGGCCAGAAGGGAGTGGCAAGAAATATTCAAAGTGATGAAAAGCAAGGACCCACAACCAAGATTACTCAATCCAACAAAGCTATCATTTAGAATTGAAGGACAGATAAAGAGCTTTCCAGCCCAGGAAAAGCCAAAGGGGTTTATCACCAGCAAACTAGTATTACATAAAATTTTAAAGGGTCATCTTTAAGAAGAAAAAAGATAAAAAAATATGAACAATAAAATGGCAATAAATACATATCTATCAACAATTGAATCTAGCCCTGGCTGTGTAGCTCAGTTGGTTAGAACGTTGTCCTGATATGCCAAGGTTGCAGGTTTGATCCCTGGTCAAGTCACATATAAGAATCAATCAGTGAATACATAAATAAGTGGTACAATAATCGATGTTTCTTTCTTTCTCTCTCTCTCTCTCTCTCTCTCTCTCTCTCTCTCTCTCTCTCTCCCCCCCCTTTCCTCTGTCTCTAAAATTAATTTAAAAAATATAATTTTAAAAAATTGAATCTAAAAAACAAAATAAGCAGAACAGAAAAAAGTATAAAAAATCATGTACTCAAAATAATTAAACATTTTGAATGACAAAAAAACCCAAAAAGTAAACATTTAGAATGTTAGCACAGAGGAAAGAGGATGGGAGTAGGGGAGCGGGTATAAAAGGAACGAAGACCATCAGAGAGGTGTCCCAAATGGAGGGATATGGTGGACTCTGGTGCTTGCAGCCAGAGGATAAGGGTAGAAGTGGAAACAGGCCACCAGAGACATGGGGCCTGGTGCTGCAGCACTGACCCAGCAGGCAGGGGCTTGGCACTGTCCAACAGGTGTCACAGCTGGAAAGCTGGTGACCCTTGTTAGTTATGGAAAACGGTTATAGCTGCCACTTGCCCAAGCTTGGAACGTGAATCCCTGCCAGCCATGCGGTGGCTGCAGGGGACGTGGTTTAAAGAGCAGGGATGCTGGTGTGTGTGGCAGGTCTGAGTTTGCAGAGAGAGGGTAGAAACAGAGGGGCCAAATGTTGGGGCCTCGCGGGTTAGAAAAGCAGCTGCTCCGACCCTGACCTAAGTCAGAGAAGACGGAAGACTAAGCAGCAGAAGCCCTGGGGCGTTCTGCAGGGAAGGTCAGGATAGGGGGATTTCTTCACAACTCAATCAGCTGTTTCAGGCGACTGGCCACTAATGAGAAAGAGAGAGAGTGAACAGACACGAAGCGGCCACAAGATCGTGTTTAATAAATAAAACAACACACTGGCCATTGACACGGGCTGAGTGGAAATAAACAGATCCGAGGCCATGACTGAGGGCACTGCATTATCAGCGACGAGTCAGACCTGAACAGTATCTGTAACTGATCCCCAGTACAACCTCCAGGCCGGCACACTGAGACCTCACGCAGCTGGCTAGGAAAGCTGTGTAGTTGCCAGGGAGGCCATGTTCCCCAAGAGCCACAGACGGTGGACTTCTCAGGAGCCACAGAGGGAGGCTGACAAATTCTTCAGAAGGCAATGCGGGGTAGCAGACATGCTAAGAGATGGTGCCCCCTGCGCCCGGGCATCCTTCGCAATTGCTACCCAGAACATGTATGACTGCCACCGGCCACTTCCCCTGTTTCCCCTTTCAGACAGGCCTTCCTCCTGGTTATCTTCCTGCTCTGCCCTGGATGCTGGGAGGGACTGTTAACGTGAGAAAGACAGCGGGTCTTCTGGTGCAGGCATGCAACTCAATGGAGTGCTGCCACCGCCCAGGGGCTGCGGACTTGAGGATGCAAGGACCGGATGGCCTGTGTGGCAGGAACAACTGTGTCTGCCAAACACGTATCCTCTACTTCCTATGACGTATAGCTAAGGACAGTCGCAGGTGCTCCTGCCACCGAGCGGCCCTTCTCCATGGACTCGATGGAAGGGTGGCTGCCGCTCATGCCTCCAGCTGGAGAGGACCCCAGTGCTGACCTGCTTTCTCCCCACCTTCCACCGGCAAGAACGGTGACATCCAGAGCGGCCCAAGAGCTGGGGCCGCCGTTGGCCTGGTCCCTGAGTGACTGCGGAACAAAGCGGGTCTGAAATGCTCTCCTTGGAAACGACTCTGAGTGACTAAGATACAAACGTCCGTATTTTCAAGCCACTCCACTTCAGGGTCTGCCAAGTTTTTACAGTGGTTTAGTTTCCTCTAAAATACACGTCACATTATGTCTACTTACTCATTCAAACCAGATAAAAACACAAAACATTGAAACAGATAGTTTGTTAGGAAGGGGAAGTTGTTTTTTTTCTTTTCTCTTTTTGCTTTGATTTTCACTATTGCTGTTATGATGATGAGGTGATCGTTTTAAAAAGACAGGACAGCTCTGGCTGGTTTGGCTCAGTGGATAGAGCGTCGGCCTGTGGACTGAAGGGTCCCAGGTTCGGTTCCGGTCGGGGGCATGTGCCTGGGTTGAGGGCACATCCCCGGTTTGGGGTGTGCAGGAGGCAGCTGGTCGATGTTTCTCTCTCATCGATGTTTCTAACTCTCTATGCCTCTCCCTTCTTCTCTGTAAAAAAATCAATAAAATATATTAAAAAAAGAAGACAGGACAAAATAACAGTTTATTTGTACTGTCTACTCTCACACTGTCTTTGACAGTGAAGCTGAAACCACATCCACGGACAAGGAGGTGGAGTGGGACTGTTGTGGTAATAAAACACAAAAGAGAACTTCAAAAAGCAAAGTTTTGAGAAGGACACAGAATGGTGGCTTCCAGACCCTGGCCCGATGGATTCTTTCTGGGTGGGCTCCCTTCACCACTCTGAAATGACAGGCGAGGCGAGCAGCAGACTGCTCGCGGTATGGCCCGCAGACTTGGCAAACCTTGAAAAGACAACACCAACTTCTATCCTCAACCACTTCTCAAGCAATCGCCCTCTGAAGCGAGGGAACGGGCAGCAGGGAGACAGTGAGGGGCCACAGGCACAGCTGTGCCACCAGGGCACGTGGTTTACCCACGCGGTTCTGTTTTGTTGCTGACGCTTTCCCCATTTCGTAAACTTTTCTAGGGGTTTGCTGGGAGACTCAAATAAAATAAATACCGTGGCAGGTAACAGGGCCTAGGACACTGGGACCTCCCGGAGGTGCCGATTCTCTCCCCCTGCAGGACAGATGCGAGAGGACGGAGAGGCAGCGTGCCACAGCCCCCGCTGCAGGCGCCGCAGGAACCCAGGCGGGGATGGGGACACAGAGCCAGCTCCCACCTGAACTTTGTGGAACATTTGCAAATTGATCGCTTTGACTTCTTCCAGCTGCTGGCGGAGGGCGACGAGTGTGTCCTGCTTCTCATGGGTGTCCTTTTCTAGTAACTTCATTGCAATTTCCATTTCCGTTTTCATCCCAATTTGTAATTCCAGTTCTTTTTCTAGTTCCTTAAAAGGACAGGAACAAGGAAAATGTTACTAAAGTAGAACAAAAAAATAAATTTAACTGAGGCTGTCTTGGGCAATATGTAAAATACTAGAGGCCCGATGCACGAAATCTGTGCAAGAGTAGGCCTTCCTTCCCCTGGCTGCTGGCACCGGCTTCCCTCCGGCACCCGGGATCCGGGCTTCCCTCCGGCACCTGGGACCCAGGCTTCCCTTGCAACCCCGGCTTTGTCCAGAAGGACGTCCGGTCTAATGAACATATTACACTTTTATTATTATAGCTGAAAGCCAGAATAGGTTAGGGAGATTTTTGAAAAGTCTGTCTAGAGCAATGGTTCTCAACCTGTGGGTCGCAACCCCTTTGGGGGTCGAACGACCCTTTCACAGGGGTCACCTAAGACCATTGGAAGACACATATATAATTACATATTGTTTTTGTGATTAATCACTATGCTTTAATTATGTTCAATTTGTAACAATGAAAATACATCCTGCATACCAGATATTTACATGACGATTCATAACAGTAGCAAAATTACAGTTATGAAGTAGCAACAAAAATAATTTTACGGTTGGGGGTCACCACAACATGAGGAATTGTATTAAAGGGTCGCGGCATTAGGAAGATTGAGAACCACTGGTCTAGAGTATAACTAGATTATGTTTTCCCCCTTTTCTTTCTTTTTTTTTTTTAAATATATTTTTATTGATTTTTACAGAGAGGAAGGGAGAGAGACAGAGCGTGAGAAACGTCAATGAGAGAGAAACATCGGCCAGCTGCCTCCTGCACATCTCCTACTGGGGATGTGCCCGCAAGCCAGGTACATGCCCTTGACCGGAATCGAACCCGGGACCTTTCAGTCCGCAGGCTGACGCTCCATCCACTGAGCCAAACCGGTTTTGGCCCCCCTTTTCTTATTTTACAATGAAAAATGGCTTTGCATCAAGTCAATGGAAAGCTGGTAGGTGGCAACATGAGCCTGGAGTTCCTGCAACCATGTTCTTCAAATTGCAAGATCAGAATATATGGGCTGAAAGAACGTGTCTTGAATTTCAGAGCTAAAGCGATTTGATGTTGCAATGTTAGAACTTCTGGAATGATTTACTGATTTATGGCAACAAAGGTGAAACCATTTTGAAATGGTTCTGTCCCAGGTAACTCAGGACACATGTTCTCCACATCCATGCAAAGAAGCAGGTGCAAGAACTGTATTTAATAAAAAACACGAGGCCCTGACCGGGTGGCTCAGTAGTTAGAGCATCGTCTCGATATGCCAAGATTGCAGGTTCCATCCCTGGTCAGGGGACATATAAGAATCAACCAAACGCCCTAACTGGTTTGGCTTGGTGGGTAGAGTGTCGGCCTGCGGACTGAAGGGTCCCAGGTTCGATACTGGCCAAGGGCATGTACCTTAGTTGTGGGCACATCCCCAGTAGGAGGTGTGCAGGAGGCAGCTGATCGATGTTCCTCTCTCATAGATGTTTCTAACTCTCTATCCCTCTCCCTTCCGCTCTGTGAAAAATCAGTAAAATATATTAAAAAAAAAAAAGAAAAAGAATCAACCAATAACAGCATAAATAAGTGGAACAGCCAATCAATGTCTCTCTCTCTCTAAAAAAATCAATCAATAAAAAAAATAACCTTACCCGATAATAGGCAAACATGTAAATTGACCACCCCTCCACTATGCTCATCAGCCAATCAGCAGAGTATGCAAATTAACCCATTAAAGATGGCGGTTAATTTGCATATGTAGGCGCAAAGCAGCGGAGCGAAGACTGAGGGCTTCGGCTGGAGCGAAGGCCTGGGTCCCGGGTGCCAGAAGAAAACTGGTGCTGGCAGCCAGGGGAAGGGAAGGCCTAGTGCATGAATCTCTTCGTGCATCAGGCCTCTAGTAACAAATAAAAAACACAGGCTACTGACTCACAGATGGGGTGGAAATAAACAGACCAAGGCTCTGACCGAGGGAAGTGTATGGTCAGAGACCACACATCCAATTTCACAGCGATCCCTGAAAAAGGCTTGTAAAATTGGAAAAATGTGACAGTGCAGGCCTGAGTGGTAAACATGACCTTTTATTCTTTTTTAAGGGATGACTGTGGGCTGTCTGTGGGTGCCCACGGGGTCAGCATGCCTGTGGGAAGTGCGAGGAAATCCCTGGCACAGCTTTTGGGGAACCTTTCTGAAGACACCAGACTCGCACACTCACCAAATGGACTTTCTTCTCCTCCTTCAGCTGCTTCCACACGTCACTGTACATTTTGTCCAGGCCCTGCCGAGTCTGCTTGTAAGTCTCCAGCTCAACTTTTGTGTCCTGTTTTGTTATCTGTATCCACCAAGAGAACCAAAAGAACAGGTTTTATGGGAAGCAAGCCAACTACAAAGTATTTAAAAATACACCATAATTTTAAAAAATGTAGCACAATTTCTATTTCTTAAGTATAATAAAGAAAGGTTAAAATTTTAAAGCTATTTTGAGGTATCTTTAAACTTGAGTATGAGAACAAGTCAATACATTAAAAAAATTTTTTTAAAATATATTTTTACTAGAGGCCCGGTGCGTGAAATTTGTGAAGTGGGGGTCCCTAAGCCCAGCTTGCACCCTCTCCAATCTGGGACCCCTCGACGGATGTCCGAGTGTCTCTCGCGATCTGGGACGAGTGGCTCCTTACCGCTCACCTGCCTGATCGCCCCTAATCCCTCTGCCTGCCTGATCGCCCCTAATCCCTCTGCCTGCCTACCTGATTGCCCCTAACTGCTCCCCTGATGGCCTGATAGCCTCTAACTGCTCCCCTGCTGGCCTGATCGCCCCTAATCCCTCTGCCTGCCTGATCGCCCCAACCACCTCTGCCTGCCTGCCTGATCGCCCCTAACTGCTCCCCTGCTGGCCTGATTGCCCCTAACTGCCTCTGCCTCACCCCACATCTGGGACCCAGGATTCCCTTCTCTGGCGGGTGGCAGGCACCCAGGACCCAGGCCGGCTTCACTTGGGCTGGCCGCAGCCCCAGGGGACGGTGGGTGGGCGGTTTCACCTAGGCTGCAGCTGCAGGTGCCCGGGACTGCGGGGTGTGCGGCTTGTCCCTTTCCTGGGCTACAGCCTGGCTGGTCCCCATTCCTCTCTCACGAGCTCATTTGTGCTTGGCTGGTACCCAATCCTTTCTCCCCAATGTTAGGTGTCTGAGTGTGACGACCTAAGGGTGTGATGACCATTTGCATATTTCTTCTTTATTATATAGGATTGATTTCAGTGAGGAAGGGAGAGGGACAGAGAAAGAAACATCAATGATGAGAATCATTGATCAGCTGCCTCCTGCATGCCCCACTCTGGGGATTGAGCCCGCAACCAGGCATGTGCCCTTGACTGGAATCGAACCTGGGACCCTGAAGGCTGATGCTCTATCTACTGAGACAAACCAGCGAGGGCAAGTCAATACATTTTAAAAAAAGAAAATTTAGGTTCAGAAAACAAATTTACTTTTCTTTCTTTTTTTTTTGTTAATCCTTATCAGAGGATATGTTTCCATTGGTTATTTTTTTAGAGAGAGTGGGAGAGGGAAAGACAGAGAGGAACATCCGTGTGAGAGAAACACATCGATTGGTTGCCTCCCGCATGTGCCCCAACTAGGGCCAGGGCCAGGGCCAGGGAAGAGCTTGCAACCAAGGTCCGTGCCCTTGACTAAAATCGAACCTGAGACCCTTTGGTCTGCAGGCAACGCTCTATCCACTGAATCACACCAGCTAGGGCGAAATTTACTTTTCTTTAAGACAGAACAATCATTCCTAGTGGGGAAGGCCCCATTCAACTCACCATTCTGTGTTTATTGAGCATGTTTTTAGCACTGGATGAATTTTGAGAAGAATCAGATATGATCTCTACCTTCAAATGATCAAGTGAGCAAGCCAGCAATTCTACCAAACAACAGATTCTACAGAGGAGGGAGGCGCAGAGAGCTGTGGGGACACGGAGGAGGGCCCAAGCCCCCTGATGGGCGCTGGGGATGGCACTAGGGATGGCATCACAGGGACCCAGCTCAGGAGTGGGAGCTGAAGAGGAGTGAAGAGGAACTTCGTGTGCGAAAGGCCCAGAGGGAGGGAGCAGGGTGCGTGGGAACCCAGGTGGTTCGCCTGGCCTGAGCGGGACAAAGGAGGCGGTGGCAGGAGGCGCTGTCTGAGCTTGAGGTTGTGCTGGACACGTCCGAGTGAGAAACATGCCAACTGACCGGTCAGGTTCTCACCTCTACGCTCTTCTCACTTCTTTCACGAATTAATTCATTTTGTTCTCTTAATTGTTGCTGCTCTTCTTGAAGTGAAAAAATCCGGTCTGTTGCAGCTGAAAGCTGATTAAGAAAGATTTTTATATTTCTTAACATCAAAATGAATCTTACTGTTCAAATTAAAGTCTAACATTTGCCATCTTCACAACTGACAATTTATTTTCACATATCAGATATTTTATCGCTATATCTATCTATCTATTTTTGGTTAATCTTCAACTGAGGATATTTCTTCCACTGACTTTCAGAGAGAGAGAGAGGGAGGGAGGGAGGGAGGGAGGGAGGGAGGGAGAGAGAGAGAGAGTGAAAGAGAGAGAGAGAAATGGTGATGTTAGAGACACAAGCGCCCTGATTGGGGTTGGAATTGAACCTGCAACCCAGGTATATGTCCTTGACCGGGAATCGAACCTGCCACTCTTCGGTGGGCAGGCTGATGCTCTAATCACTGCACCGCACCAGCCAGGGCTGATCGTTTATTTTTTATTTTATTTCCTTGTTTTGAATAGGTCAGCGGTTCTCAACCTGTGGGTCGCGACCCTTTTGGTGGTCGAACGACCCTTTCACAGGGGTCGCCTAAGACCATCCTGCATATCAGATATTTACATTAGGATTCATAACAGTAGCAACATGACAGTTATGAAGTAGCAACGAAAATAATGTTATTTTTGGGTCACAACATGAGGAGCTGTATTAAAGGGCCAGAAGGTTGAGAACCACTGGAATAGGTAATGCATTCACATGGTACAAAATTTCAAAGATATAAAAATATGTATGATAAAAATCTCTCCCACTCCTGCCTCTAGCCATCTCTGCCCTCTCCCAATTTTCTTGTTTTATAAAAGTAATAGCATACTACATTATGGGGCCAAAGATTTATGGATACAAGACATTAGAAATAGTTTGAACATTAAAGAAATAGTTTAATAAATTAAAATGGAAGCATATAGTAGAAATATGTCATGACTGAAATGTTTACAAAAGCTGTTAATAATTTGAGAACATACTTATAAAACCAACATGAAAATACAGTAAGTTATACAGTATTTTCTCACCACTTAATTAAAAAAATCTACTGTGTTAAAAATACTTAATATATATATATATATACATACACACACACATATATATATATATATATATATATACACCACATGATAAAAATAGCTGTCACTTAGCCAAGGGATTAATTTTTGTCCTAATTCTTTGTTCTTTTCAGTTTCTCCAGCCAATGAGAGGGGGGGTTAAAGCACTCGGGGGCAGGCATCACCGCCACACCTGCGGAAGGCACCTTCCTCGCCTGGAACGACTTGGCGTTTAGAGGTACACCCACGGAGCCCTCCTTATCCAACGTGTGAACACAGCCTGGAGGGAGGAGTGAGGCTGGAGGAGAAAGGAGCGAGGCGCCTGCCCTTGGTCCTTGGCTGTGCTCTCAGCATCATTAACTACTGGGGGCCTGGAAGCACTGAGCTCTTCGTCTCTTCGTCAAGAGCGTCTAAGTTCACTGACTCAAAATCCAGAACTGGGGTTTGTAAACACAACAGCTGTGCCCACATGAGAAACTTTAAGGCTCTGAAGGAGGTGCCAGCTGCTAGAAGGGAGGACACAGGCAAAAGCCATGAGCTGATGCCCATTCCACTCTCTGAAGATGCAGAGAGCACACCCTGAAGAGAGGTACGCTTTTCCTAAAGGACATTTTCTAATACAATTGTTTGCCTTTGGGAAAAAAAGAACACCCAGTCATTTAGTTTCAAAGGTAAGTCAGACCCTCCTGCCAAGCAGGCCCTCGACTGGGAGAACGACCAGACCTGGGGCCGTGCTGTCGGCAACCAGGCCGTGGCACATCCGTGCGCTATTAATCCAACGTGCTCTCCCACAGTGTGAGGTGTGGGTTACCCTCCAGCGTGGCGATGAGAACTCACACGCCTGCCCTCAGCGGAGGCCCAAAGGCCCAGCCACCCAGGGGGACGGTGAGCCTGTTCCAGGCACGGCCGGTCTCTCCTGCGAGCCTGCTGTGAGGGCCGCCTTGGATCTCCCCCTCACCGACCCGCTGCTCCCCTGAAAGGGTTTGAGGCGGCCCCTCAGGAGAGCAGGCCGGTCTCCACGGGGCGGCACTGGGACCTCCACACAAAGGCGTGCCTGCGACTCTCATTTTGGCTGTAACTTGCCTCTACTGTGTGGGGGTCCGCACTGGGCTCCTCCTCCTCCTCCTCCTCCTCAGGGAGACCTGGTGGGGACATGGGAGCAGCCGGGACCGCTCCCTGTGGGAAGCCTCGAAAGGCTGAGCCACCCCCCCCTGCTAACAGGAGACATGTGTCCATCCCGAGCCTGCCAGGCAGTGGGCAGCCAGCTGGCTTCCTCGGTCAGCCCTCCTTCCTCCTGCCCTTTCGTCCTCTCTCTTCCTAGTGAGAAAGCAGGGAAAGACCACGCTGTGGGAAGACGGCTCCATGCTTCTGAGGCCAACACACAGGAGTGGCGGGCTGGGGTCTGTCTCGGAGGAGTCCGTGCCGGCTGGGCAGCAGGGAATGAACCGCATCCCAGGAAACGTGCGAGAGGCGGAGAGCCGCTCACAGGAGCTGAGCTTTTCCAGGACGAGTGCTGTGAGGACTGGCTCACGGGAGCCGTCAGGGCAGAGCACATTCTGAGGATGTGAAATCTGAGAATGCCTGTCCCACGTGCAGCTCAACCCAGGTCAGCAATTCAGTGCCACCAGCCGGCAGCTCTGGTTGGGGGCACGAACTACACCATTTCCTTAACCTCAGGCCATTCTGCTTTAAGAATTTCAGTAAGTTACCAACCTCTTCTTGAAGCTTTGAGTTAGTCTTTTCCAAACCTTCTATCTTGGTCTGAAGATCCCCGACTGTGCAGCTATGGGAAACACAACATCAAGAAATGTGAACTTACAAAGGCTGACCGCCTTTCCAACCCGTGAGCAACGAGAACAGCGGTTCCTACGTTTCCTGCAGGAAGTGGAGTCAAAGGGCCTCCAATGAATTCGGGTGACAATTCTAGGTACGTGTGTGTGTGTGTGTGTGTGTGTGTGTGTGTGTGTGCGCTGTACACTTGATAAAAAGTGTCCCATGTTTTCTTCCCAACACAATAAATGGGAACTAAATGCATTGGCAGTCATATATCTAATGTAATATTCGTAACAAGACACTGGTACTTTGGGTAGTAGGATCAAAGGTCATTTATAATAAATATTGTAATACTTAAAAATACATATTTTTATTGATTTCAGGCAGGAAGTGGGGAGAGAAACATCTATGATGAAAAAGAGTAATTGATGGTCTGCCTCCAGAACGCCCCCTACTGGGGATCAAGCCCACAACCCAGGCAAGTGCCCTGACTGGAATTGAACTGTGATCTCCTGGTTCATAGACTGACGTTCAACCACTGAGCCACGCTGGCCGGGGAAATCTTGTAACACTTTGCCCCATTTTTCAAATATTCTTTAAGTACTATGTACTACTTTTCTACTGAAAAACAGGTAAAGAGCTAAAGCAGACCTGATAGACAATACTAATAACCACCACAGAAATCACAGTAGCTTCTTTCTGTTTGGACAATGTGCCAGGCCTGTTGGCTATAAGCACCTTAAATGCATATAATCCTCCCACAATTGTGTGAGGTAAATTTTATTAACCTATTTTACAGACAAGAAAACCATAATTTTATAAAGACTTATCAAGTTCATGCCCCTATGAAGGGGCGCCGCGCCTGAAGCCAGGCCGTCTGGCCTCGGAGCCTGCACTGTAGACAACGGGCCCCACTCCAACCTGCTGCTTGTGCCTGTGCGGGGACGAGCCACACTCCCGACAAGGCTAGAGAACCAGAGCTCAAGGACTGGGAGGGAGCTTTTCAGCAACAGGGAAGCGGGGGAGATCCCGCCAGGCTGAGGATGGCGGACCTGACTGTCCTTCCAGCCCTTTGACCCTCCCTTGGAATCCCCCAATAAAAAGGTTTGATTCATCCCCACCCCAAAAAGAACTGGGTGGAAGAAAAGTAAAAATACAAGGACACAAAATGAAAAGGGAACAAAGCAAATGATATAAAGGGAACTAAAAGTTTAAGAGTCGACAACTGTCAATTCTATATCAATTATATAGCTTAGGAAATATTAACAACATTTACATTTTTCTTAGGAAATATAAATTACCCAAACAGACAGATCCTCCAGAGAAGAAAACCTAGATGAACTACCAACTAAGGGAAATCGATACACTGGCTGCGTCCAGGCTCTGAGCTTCCAGCATCCGAGAGCCACTAACGCTCACGGACTAGGAGGCGTCCAGTTCCAGGCACAGAGCCAGCGCAGAGCTTCCCGGTTTGCTTCGGGAAGCGGCATAACCTCACCAACTCGCTAGCGCAGCGGTCGCCAACCTTTCGGACTCAGGGACCGCCAGCGGTCTGCGGACCACCGTAGGCGACCGCTGCGCTAGAGGGCGAGAACTATAGGACAGTTAGGTCAAGTTCCCTGGTAAGAGAACAATTAAATTTTAAAGCTAGGATCAAGAAGAGTTTATTTCTATGATCTGGGAATTGTTCAGGATGAAGAAATCTATGAATCAAATAGATCACAACAACAGATTACAGGAGAAAAGTCACAATTATCTTATTGGATGCTAAAAACTCAACACCCATTCCTTATAAAAAAACTCTCAATAAACTAGGAAATGATCAAGAATTTCTTTCAAAGTAACAGCCAGCATCAGGCGAGCTGAGAGCAGCACTTCCCCAGGTCCGTCCTGAGGGATGCGGCAGCTCCTTCGCCTGTCTCACCTGCCCCTGGGCCGGAGGCCGCCCCTGCGAAGTGAGACTGTGCACGCTCTGAAGGGGGTTCGGAGAGCGAGTGCCGTCTCCCAGCACAGGCCACGGGGAAGCTCCACCTCTCCACTCCCATCAATACCTCCAGCGACTGCTGTTTCGTGAGATACGGCAGCAGCGGCTTTCCAATTAAAATGAAAAACCAAGATAAAGATGCTTGCAGTGGCTACTGAATGCTCCTGAAGATCTCGCCCAGTGGTTTTCAATCCTTTTCCTCCTGCTCCCAAACCTGGAGGGAGGGGTGCTGATTCCCAGCAGCAACGATGCTCCCAGGGCAGCCATTTTCCACTAAGTGGCTGTGGGGAGGGGAGGAGACCCAAGGTTTTCCTTATTGGCCCTAAACTGTGTAACTGCACAAAACCAAGAACTGAAGAAGTCCCAAAAGCTCTTTATCAGGACATCATACTGCTCCAGCCTGTACCTGTGAGCATGGCACGATAACCTTTCCTCCTGGTGTGGAAGGAAAGTGAGTGAGAAATACACGGCAATGCAAACAAGTTCCACGAAACAATTATCGGGCACTGAGAACGGACTGTAACCTGGAGAGGGGTGAGCCTTACCTTAAGTGCCGGTTCAGTTCTTCCACATAATTTTTCTGATCAAGGACATCAGTAATTCTTTCATGCCTTTTAAAAGAGCACAAGAGGAAATTCTTTTTACTAAGGATTGACACTGTGTAACTGTCCCTCAACCTTCGAGTCACCTGGTGGGGGTAACAATGTTACCAGGAAACCAAGAGAGAGAGAGAGAGAGAGAGAGAGAGAGAGAGAGAGAGCGAGCTTAGTACTGTCTACATGGCCCTGAGGGGACAGAGACCAAGGCCATGGGGAAGACAGCAGCTGGGGCCTTGGAAGACATGGAAACACGCCTGGAGAGCAGGCTCCTGCAGAACCCCCCCCACCAACTCCTTCCCCCCCCGCCCCCCCCACAACTGGCTGGGTATTTGGGAGGATGAAGGCCATGAGCATGCAAGGTGGAAACACCATTAGCCACATGCAAATGGCTCCCACGGTGGCAGATGAAGACACCTCACTATACTGAAGGAAGGAGGCTGGCTTAGAAAAGAGACCACGCGACTTCGAAACACAAAGCTGATGGGTCTGCATTAAAAAAAAAAACACAAGACTTTCCCTGGCCAGCACGGCTCAGGTTGAGCACTGACCTATGAACCAGGAGGTCACAGTTCGATTCCCGGTCAAGGGCACATGCCTGGGTTGTGGGCTCCATCCCCAGTAGAGGGCGTGCAGGAGGCAGCCAATCAATAATTCTCTCTCATCATTGATATTTCTATCTCTCTCTCCCTCTCCCTGCCTCTCTGAAATCAATAAAAGTATATTTAAAAAAATACTTTAGTATTTAAAGTTAGTCCCTCACATTCCTTTACATTCATACACACATATGCACATAAGTAGGATCATTCTACACAGGCTCATTCCACTGGTACTGGGTTTGTTTTCCAATGCTGTCACTTTTTCCTTTTACCCGTTCTTCACTTTACATAACTCTCCCAGGTAACCCTAACCCTGTGGGATATACACTATGTGCATATACTCATCTATCGATCGTGTGTGTGCACGTGCGTGTGTGTATACTGTGCAATTAAAATATAAAATACGGACTAGGGATTTTAAAAAATGGTATTCATATACTTCTCAGTATCATACTTTTCTCACTTAATAATACCTTGTGGGAATCCCTCTAAGTCAGCGATTCTCAACCTGTGGGTCGCGACCCCTTTGGGGGTCAAATGACCTTTTCACAGGGGTCACCTAAGACCATCGGAAAACACACATATAATTACACATTGTTTTGTGATTAATCACTATACTTTAATTATCTTCAATTTGTAACAATGAAATTGGGGGTCACCACAACATGAGGAACTGTATTAAAGGGTCGTGGCATTCGGAAGGTTGAGAACCACTGCAGTCTAAGTCAATTATACTAATTTTCTTAGGTCTTCATGGAATATTATGGATGTTCTACAATTCATTCATTCAATTATTCCCTTACTGATGGATAACCTGTTTATTTCTAGTTTTTTAAAATATAAAGAATATATTTTAAGTGTGAAGTAGGTGAATCCTTGTATTTAGGGTGCATTAAGCATTAATGAGGTTCCCTCTGGCCCCTTTCTTGGTAAGGTGTGCGGCCAAGGTGCTGAGACTAGGGGGAGGGAGTGTCTTTGTTGGAAAGAAGATTGAATGACAGGTAACAGATGCACATAGTAAAACAGTCAAACACGACCCAAGGGTTTACAGTGTATCTCCCTCCTGTCCTCTTCCCTCCAGCAGCATGGCTACCAAGTCTACGTGCCACTCTAGAAACAGTCCATGGGTACAGAGGTACAACATATATAGTGTTTTCTTTTTTATCATAACATAAATGGTATCAGGTTTTACATGTTTGTTTTCTTCTTTTTTAAAAAAATATATTAGAGTCCCGGTGCACAAATTCGTGCACAGGTGGAGTCCCTCGGCCTGGCCAGCGATCGGGAGGTTGGCTGGCCCGGAAGAGAAACCGCAGGAGGTTGGCCAGCTGCAGGGGGTTGGCTGTGGGTGTGCACTGACCACCGGGGGCAGCTCCTGCATTGAGCGTCTGCCCCCGGTGGTCAGTGCGTCATCATAGTGATCAGTCAACCAGTCATTCGGTTGACTGTCGTAATGATCGCTTAGGCTTTTACGTATACAGATATTTTTATTGATTCCAGAGAGTAAGGGAGAAGGAGAGAGAGATAGAAACATCAATGATGAGAGAGACTTATTGATTGGCTGCCTCCTGCACGGCCCCCACTGGAGATGGAGCCCGAAACCCAGGCATGTGCTCTGACTGGAATTGAACCCTGACTTCCTGGTTCATAGGTCAATGTTCAAACACTGAGCCAAACCAGCTGAGTGTCCAGGATAACTTTTTAAAATAATTTTTTTAAGTATTTTTATTGATTTTTAGAGAGATAAAGAAAGAGGAAGGAAGAGGGATATTTAGAGAGAAACATCAATGAGAGAAAAATATCATCAATCAGCTGCTTCCTGCACAAAACTTACTGGGGTTCAAGCCAGAAAACCCAGGCGTCTGCCCTGACCGGAAATCAAACCAGTGACCTCTTGGTTCATGGTTTGACGCTCAACCACTGAGCCACACCGGCTGGGCCAGGATAACTTTTTTTAGAAGAATGCTTTTGTTAACAAGGATGGGGGAGAATTCCACATGACATGAAAGACATCAAAGATAACATCAGGATCAAAGAACAGTTCCATGGGCAACTTCCTTATATAATAGGACCATCCCATTTACCTTCAAACAAACTGCATAGCAAAATACATGACCAATGGCCCTGGCCAGGTATCTCAGTTGGTTAAAGTGATATCCTGATACATCAAGGTTGCAGGTTCAAGCCCTGATCAGGGCACATACAAGAATCATCCAATGAAAGCATAAATAAACGGAACAACAAATCCCTGTTTCTCTCTATCTCCCTTCCTCTCGCTCAAATCAATTAAAAAAACAAACAAAGCACCAGCCAGTGTGGTTCAGTGGGCCTCATCCCAGCACTGAAAGGTTGCTGGTTCGAGTCCCGTCAGGGCACATGCCCAGGTTGCGGGCTCAATCCCTGGTAGAGAGTGTGCGGGAGACAGCCAATTGATGCTCTCTCTCTCTCTCTCTCTCCCCCTCCCTCTCTCCCTCCTCTCGCTCTAAAAACCAACAAAAAGTCTTTATAAACGCAGCCCTGGCTGGCTTTGCTCAGTGGATGAGAGTCGGGTTCCGGCTTCAGGTTCGAATCCTGGTCAATGGCACATACCTTGGTTATAGGTTCAATTGCCGGCCCCAGCTGGGACACAGTGTGAGGCAACCAATCAATGTGTCTCTCTCACATCCATGTTTCTCTTTCTTCCCTTCTCCCCTCCCTTCCACTCCCTCTAAAAATCAATGGAAAAGATATCCTCACTCCTCGGTGAGTATTAAAAAAAATCATGACTAACAAAGCTGTATGTGTGGGGCACTAATAGAGGGCTTGACAGGAGATATGAGCAGACTCCTCTGAGGGGGAGCGGGAGGGGCAGGGCAGGGAGACAAGGGGCAGCAGGAACGGAGAAATTCCAGTTGTACTCTGCATTCTGTAGTGCCCAATTCCTCAAACAAAGGGAAAATTAATGTATCACTTCTGTAATTCAAAACAGACAAAGAAGAACTAGAATTTCAAACAAAGCTAAAACAAATGTAGCATTCTTGCTGGGATTTCATTAATAATGTGAACAACAGCATACAATCCAGTACTTACTCTTTGCCACCATCAAGATCCTGCATATCCTTAAGGTAGAGGGAAAAATCGATCACTCCAACCTGTTCAAAATAAAACACACACATTTAAGTAAAAAATCACCTTCTCACTTTCCACACAAACCTTACACTCTTTAGAATTCTGGTATTTACTACCCTGTCTCTTTCCTACAAATACTTAGGTTAAGCAGCTCTATAAAACAGCAATCAATCAAACAAACAGGTCAAAAAAAATTTACTCCACCACACCCTTGTAGAAGAAAAACTTACTAAAAATCAGAATTTAAAGAAATATTCTGAAATTTACCACCCAGTTAAGATTAGTTTTATGTATTTATTCAATAATCAAGTTTTGACAAAAGATCAACCAAGTTCTTTGGGTACCAAGTAATAAAAAAGGGAGAGACCTAGGCTTTAGACAAAAACGGTGACCTTCACTAAGACTCCGATCCCTTGCTCCGGGACTGTGGGGAAATGGCCCATCGGTATTCCAGGAAAATTCTCTGCCGCTGCGGGCACCTAGAGAGGATGAAGACCCCTCACGTCTCAAGGTCAAGGGTTTTGTCCAGAAATAAAGCACCTGAGAGAGAGAGAGTGAGGGTCCTTGTCTGCCACCGTCCACTGCAGTATATGTGAAACTATTCCTATTTGAATGTAAGAATATTGGGTCCACTGATAGAGAAATGCTTAAAGTCATTTTATAGCCATATCACAGAACCCTAGGCAACCATACCAAAGAATGCAGCCGATGGAAATGTATTTACACAAAGGAAGTTCCAGGATAAAATTTTAAGTCAAAAAATAACATGTACAGCATTAAACTCCTTCTCATAATTCCACTTGTGTTAAAGCCAAAGCTATGCAGGATGGTTTTTGCAACTTCTCTGTAGCACCTCCCACTAATCCATATTCCTGACCCTTGATCCTGGGCAGCCTTCATGCCAGTCTTGATGAGTTAGAAAACAGCAGAAATAGGCCCTGGCCAGGAGGCTGTTGGTTAGAGCACTGTCCTGTAGACCAAAATGCAGCAGGTTCGATTCCCGGTCAGGGCACATACCCAGATTGCAGGTTCGACCCCTGGTCAGGGCACGTACACACGGCAGAAGAGGAACATGGGTTAAAAAGAAAATGACGTGCTTTAGCAAGCAGGAGAAACGATGGCTCTGACTTCTGCAGCAGGTTACCGAGGGCAATACCAGCTTCTTCCCAGCACTTTCTCGGGGCACAGACCTTTGAATTCTGGGCTGCCATGAAAGTCTGGCCAAGCTGAAGCCATCGTGCTGCACACCAAACGGGAAGACCACCTGGGGACAGAGGCCAAGAAGCCCTGCTGTCCCAGGCCAGCGCGTGGCGCCTGCTCGGCCTCTGCCAGCCAGCGAGAGCGAGCTGCGTGCTGCAGCCAGCGAGAGCGAGCTTCGTGCTGCAGCCAGCGAGAGCGAGCTGCGTGCTGCAGCCAGCGAGAGCGAGCTTCGTGCTGCAGCCAGCGAGAGCGAGCTTCGTGCTGCAGCCAGCGAGAGCAAGCTGCGTGCTGCCTGCCCAGCACCAGGGGAGGAAGGGCCTTGCTGAGCCCAAATGCCCAGCTGTGGGAGACAGTGGTGTTACTGTTCATGTGCCTGTCGACTTGTTACACAGACAGAGAAAACCAGAAGAGACTGAATTTGAACCAAAACCTATGTATACAGAAGTGCATTAAAAAAGTAGAAAGTTCAAGAAAGACACCCCTCCCTCCGCGGCCAACTTTTACTGTTAACTGTGGGATGAGAGTAGGAGAGGGGAGGGGAGAAGGGCAGTTTGAATTTCACGTTTCATGCTTTTGTATTAATTAATGTTTTTTTTTCAAGAAGCATGTACTTTTGAAATAAAAAAAATAACTGAAAAATATATATTCAAATGAAAAAACCAACAGAAAGAAAGAGAGAGAATATCCAAAGTAGAAATGAATGGATAAGAAAGCAAATAAAATCCTCCTCCCAAAGCAGAATTAATACAAACAATAGCTGCTTCTTCGAGTTCAACAAAGTAGACTAACCTCTACCAAGTATGATCAGTATTTGGCAAGTGCACGATATTACATGTGAGGAAGGTGAGATTTTATGATGCTGTAAGAGAATATGCTCATATAATAATTGAACTGAATGAAACAAATGACTTATGGAAAAATGTAAATGACTAAAAAAATAGTTCTAAGACTTAAGAAACCGATACATTAACCGAAGACCAAGAAAAAACTTTATATGATAAAAGAACTAGGACCAACAAAGGTATTAGAAGTGGTCATACCAGCAAGCCTTCAGAGAAAAATAATTCCTGCTCTAATAACCTGCTGTAGAAAACAAGAGAAAGGATACTATCCAGCTTATTTTATGAGGTTAATACAATCCTTACACTGGAAAGTGACAAAGACAGTATAGGAAGGAAAATTCAGAACAGTGTCACTAATACCTGGAAACACAAAAATTCCAAATAAACCAGAGGCATATTAAATCCATAAACACACTCAGAGAATAATGCATGGAGACTTATTTTAGGAAAGCAGGCATAATATCACACAGGAAACCAGTGAATTAATTCAATTATATTTATGAATTAAAAGCAAATATGACATTTTAATGGATGCCAAAAACAGTATTTGATTAGCATTTAATGTTCACTTTTCATAAAAACACTAAGTAAATTAGAATAAAACAATACTTTCTAAACATGAGATGGAGGACTCCTCAGACATCAACAGCAAACACTCACACTTTATGGTGACAGATGAGAGGCACTATGTTAAAGAACAGAGCAAGGGCTCAATCACATCTATTATTTAATACAATTCCCAATCTTTATTTTGGAATTTGACAAAATGATGTTCAAGTTGAGCTGGCAGAAAGGACAGCCTGAACTATATTGAAAAAAGTATAAAAAAGTGGGCAAGAGGTGAACTACCAGAGTATAAAACAAACCGTGTAGGCCCTGGCTGGTGTGCTCAATGGTTAGGGCATTGGCCTGTGCACTGGAGGGTTGCGGGTTCAATTCCCAGTCAAGGGCATGAACCTTGGATGCGGGTTCACTCCCGCCCCAGATTGGGGCACGTGCAGCAGGCAACCAGTCGGTGTCTCTCTCTCACATTGATGTTTCTCTCTCCCCTCCTCCCTCCCTTCCTTCTGCTCTCTCTGAAAAGGAACGGGAAAAACGTCCTCAGGTGAGGATTAACATAAAAACCAAAAGCAAAACAACAACAACAACACATATGGCTCTAGAAATGAAAAGACTGTGCTACTGGCGTAGGAATGAAGAGATCCAGAGACTAACAGAGTCCAGAGATAAACGTCAGTGTATTTTAGATATTTCACACATGATAAAGACAGATTTTCTTTATTTTATTTTTTTCAGGATACAGAGTTTATTCAAAATCCAGTACAGACTGGCCAAACTGCCTTCAACAACATGAACAGAAAGCCTGGGGAAAGGCAAAGGTGTTATAAAATCACTGGAATTCAGTTCTTTCCACATTCCAAGTCATCAGGTGGGCAGTGGAATGTGCCATCTGCCCTCCGCATTAACAATACTGAGCCTGTAATAGCTGGTATCAAAATAAAAACTACATTTGCTGCCCCTCATGTCTTGTAACGTATAAAAATGTATAAGCTTATATGCATGCATATAGGCCTAACCAATGGACACAGACAACAGGGGGGTGAGGGCATAAGTGGAGGAATTGGGGGTAATGTGGGGATAAGGACATATATGTAATAACTTAATCAATAAAGAAATTTAAAAAATTATAAATATTTGTACCCTAAAAAAATAAATAAAATAAAAGAAATGTTTATACCCTTGTCTCCAGCCAGACATGGAAGCTCAGGGTTCCAGGCAGAGAAGAGGGTGGGGCCAGCCAGCATGAAGTCTGGCCTGTGCAGAGGGAAGCCCCTAGCACCCGTGCATGCAGGGCTGCACAAGGCACAGGAGACAGCTGAGACTCGAGGGCTGCTGTCCCACCGTAAGAGGCAGACGAAAAATAGAAAACTTTGGTCCAAAATTTGCAGGAAAAAAGAAACCCTGAAAGTGTGAAGAATCCTGGTCCTCATGGAATTTCAAATTAGTAGAAAAATAACATATCATACATGATATTCAGAAAACTGGTTTACCACTAGTAAAGAAATCTAGACTCATATTGCACACTATGTTAAAACAAATGACAGGGAGATTATTTAAATGTAAAAAATACACAGTTGATGTAAAAAATAATTTTTAGGTGGGGAAGGACTTTCTAAGCACAATACCTTAAAAAGTATAAAGGAAACGTCCATTAAAATTGATTGTCCCCAAAAATTTCTACAGAGAAAATCCGCTCTGAGAAATAAGGGGGAAAAAAGGATAAAAAACTCAGAGAAATGGGAAAAGGATAAACAGGTAGTCAAAAGCCGAACCATCAATGGCAAATAAAACATGAAAAAAATACTTTACCTGGCCTGGTAACTGTTAGTGAGAGCATCGTCCCCAAGATGCTGAGGTTGTGGATTCGATGCCCAGTCAGGGCGCATACAGAACCAACCAATGAATGCATAAATACGTGGGACAACAAATCAATGTCTGTCTGTCTCTCTCCTCAAATCAATCAATAAAAAAATAAAAAGAAAAAATACTTGACCTCCCTAGTTCTCAAAACTGTAAACCTGAGAATAGTTGCTTTGTCTATCGGATTGAAAAAGACCAGGCTGGTTTGGCTCAGTGCATAGAGCATCGGCCTGCAGACTCGGGCTGGCTTCAATTCCAGTCAAGGGCACATGCTTGGGTTTTGAGTCCCATCCCCAGTAGGGGGCATGCAGGAGGCAGCCGATACATGATTCATTCTCATCCCTCTCCCTCTCCTTCCTCTCAAAAATCAGTAAAAATATATTTAAAAAAAGAAAAAGAAAATAGATGGATAGATTCCCAAATGTGTAGCACTGGTTCAATATATGCCCATGATTCAATTCTTCCAGAAACATGAAAATTTTATTAAAAAAATGTTTTGCTGGTGTTCATCATGACACCAAAATGTGCATGCTTCGACAAACAATCCCCGAATTTATCCTAGGGAAATAATTGGACAAGAGTACAAAGAGGTATGAGGCTGTTTATAATATTGTTGTTAAAAAATGGAACCTACCTAAGTTAATAAGCATTGCTTACATAAATATGGTACATCATAAAATGGAATACTATGCAGCCACTTAAAATGCCTTACATCATCAGTGACACTGGGGGCTATGTGGGATATGTTCTTTAGACAAAACAACTCCGAACATCTCTCTCTAAAATACACACACACATACATACACATCCTGCTTATTCGGGGACCGGAAGAATATATACCAAAATGTAACACTGAATTAGGTATCTCTGAGTAATGGGATTATGTTTGATATTTAGTTTCTTTAAAAAAATACACCTCCGTATTTATTTATTTATTGTATTTTTTTGTTAATCCTCACCTGAGGGTATTTTTCCATTAATTTTTAGAGGAGTGGAAGGGAGGGGGAGAGACCCAGAGAGAGAAACACTGATGTCAGAGATACACACTGATAGGTTGTCTCCCGCACCCACCCCGACCACAGCCAGGATCTTCACTGGTATCGAACCCGGGACCCTTCAGCCCGTGGGCCAATGCTCTATCCACTGAGCCAAACCAGCTAGGGTAAAAATATACCTCTGCATTTAAAAAAATTTCTTCAATATGCAAAAACAACAAAACTATGGAAAAAAAAAAAAAGCTGACCTGGGCGTGGAGGGTTAGGGAAGCTTTAAAGCCTTCAGGTCCAAACATGTGGTGGCAGAAGGCCCTTCCTGCCCTGAAGAGGGTCGAGGGCGGGACGGGTCAGGGTGTCTGTCCCGCTCAGACACCAGGAGTCTGGTCCTCCGCCCTGGTCACCTGTGCCCATCCTAAGCGGCTGCCCCACCTCTCTGTACCTTACTTACTACTTTCATTTGTGCCCCATTTTCTTAACCTGACTTCCCAAACCTCTCCTGACTCTATCTCCCCCTCCTCATCCAACCTCCTGAGACTTGTAGGCTTGTCCGCTCAATGTTCCGCTGTGTCTCTTCTTGGCCACTTCTAACTCATGGCCTGGATGTGAGATTGATTGTTCTCAAGCTCTGACCTGATCATCTCACTGGCTAAAAACCTCCAAGAGCTTCTCAAAGCTCAAATGACCATGTGAAAGCCTGTAGCCTGGCACTGGTGGCCCAGCATCTGAACCCAGCCTTCACCTTCACCTCCCTGTGGGCATCTGGGCTCCAGCCGTGGAGAGCTCGTCCTGCTCACAAGCACGGGTGCTTTCTGTGAGCCCCTGCCCAGCGCTCTGCACCTTCCCCAGTGCTTCCCTGCCTCCCCCAGCACAGCCTTCGGTCAGACACCCCCTGTGCCTGTCTGAGGTTCAACACTGTCTGCAGATCCTACATAAAATCCCTGGCCTAGAGAAGCTATTCCGTCAGGATCCAAATCCCCGCTTTACCTGAGAATCCAAGTCTTCTCCTTTTAAGCAGAGATTGGCATCAAGAACATTGAGTCCCACCAGCAGACCGACGATCACCATCCCCTCTTCCTCCATCATTAATGCCTCTGGCTCATAAAACTCACTGCAAGAGATTGGTGGCCAGGGGAGCCATTCAGGAACGTCCTCACCGCCCCTTCTCCCCACCCCAACCTGCCTTTCCACCTCTCAGCTCATGGCCTGACTGCCAGCAGCTCCCTTGTGTGAAGTTCCTTCTGCCTTTCATTCCCTCTCTTGCTGCCAGTCGCTGCTTCTCCTCTGGCCTCTCTTCCCTTATGGCTTAGAGAGGGCTCCTCCTGCCTCTGGTCTACGGTGAACGCCGCCATTTGGACCCTGGACCCCAGCCCTTCTCATCTCCTCTCGGCTCCTACATTCCTGCCCATCACTCTGCCCGCTCTGTCCCTACAGGCTCCTTTCCATATTGCTGAGAACAACTCCCACATCCAAGAATAAAATTCTTCCCTCTCCCACATGTCCCATGGAGCAACACTGGCTGCTCCTACTTCCTGACAGCGGCCACCGCGGCTGTTTGCAGTGGGACTTCAGCCCCTGTCTCGGACTGCTTCTGGTCACCACTGATCTGCTAATTTACCATCGTGTGTAAATTAGGTGGGGATAAGGACATATACAATTTACATCGTGTGTGTGTGTGTGTGTGTGTGTGTGTGTGTACGAGAACTTACTATCTTAAGAATCAGTTTTTTTAGACAAAATCTGTAACTCAAAGTTACTCAGCGTAACTGTGCTCAGAGTACAAAGGACATGACATACTTGAAATCAGTATTCATCATGTAAAGAATATTCAACAATAAACCATGACTTGAAAACAATGAAAAATTTAGAGTAGCAGGCCATACTGTAAAATATATTTTTATCTCAATTAGATAAGAGAATTAACTCTAGAGAGATTCTTCCCTTATGAATTCTCATATTCTAGAGAAAATTCTTTTCATAATGATTATTTTTGCTTATAGTTATAAATATCAAATATGAAACAGTCAGCCCTACTTGGTTTGGCTCAGTGGATAGAGCATCGGCCTGCAGACTGAAGGGTCCCACGTTCGACTCCAGTCAAGGGCACATATCCGGGTTGCGGGCTCGATCCCCAGTAGGGAGTGGGCAGAAGGCAGTCAATCAATGATTCTGTCTCATCATTGATGTTTCTATCTCTCTCTCCCTCTCCCTTCCTCTCTGAAATCAATAAAAAATATATAAAAAAAATATATGAAACAGTCAAATTTCAGAGATAGCCAGTCAGTCTTTACTGATGCTAAGAGATAAAATTTTATAAATTGGATATGGAATCCTAAAACAGGTAAGATATTACAAAAAGCATTTAGTTCTAAAGTAATTTTTCCCATTATTATCCAATCTAATAAATACAATTTTGCTGAAATTTAATGGAGTATACTGTCAACTACCTAATCAGGTATTTTTGAAGAATTATCTTTAAAATGACTTTTAAAAATGAAAAGTAATATAAATCTTCAGTCATTCATATCAACTTTCAGATATCAGTGCTCAAAAAAATAAAATAGAACTATTTTAAAACTCAGTCAGAGAATATTTATGATTAATAATAATTTGAATAAAAGCTCTATACATTATACTCTTATTTTAATTTAAGCAACACAAGCAAAGATAGGTGATGAACTACCTTAAGAGATGTTTATTGTCTATCAGCACTTTCAGATAATCTGCCAGTTTCTTTTGCATGAGTGCAAGATAAAGCCAAGCTCTGCCTCTTCCCACAGCTGTCCTAGAATTCAAACAGAGAATCGAACTGTTATGGCATAACTAGAGGCCTGGTGCACGAAATTCGTGCACTTGTGTGTGTGTGTGGGGGGGGGGGCGGGGGTAAATGGGACCCTCATCCCGGCCTGTGCCCTCTCGCAGCCCGGGAGCCCTCGGGGGATGTCCAACTGACAGCTTAGGCCAGCTCCTCGTGCTGCCATGGAGGCGGGAGAGGCTCCTGCCACCACCAGCTGTGAACCCGGCTTCTGGCTGAGCAGTGCTCCCCCTGTGGGAGCGCACTGACCACCAGGGGCAGCTCCTCCATTCAGCATCTGCCCCCTTGTGGTCAGTGCGCATCACAGCAACCGGTCGTTCTGCCGTTTGGTTGATTTGCATATTAGCCTTTTATTATATAGGATAATAACAATAAAACAAAACAAAAAGACAAGCTAGCTCAAGAGATACACACATTCCTGCTTGTGAATACAGAGAACTCTGTAAGAATAGCTGCTTTGGGGGCCGAGGGAGCAGTGTCAGGGAAGGCACTATATACCTCTGGGTACTGTCTGAATTTTGTATCATGGGCATGTGTGTTTCTTTATTTTGACAAAAGAGGGGAAAAATCTTAAGCCACAAAATTTGATTCCTGGAACAAATATAATCAGATAAAACTTTGTGTATATTGATAAAATTTCACAGGAACCAGGAAATATTAGATTAGCTTTGTAGAATGGATAAATATTCTTTCAAAGATTAATACACAAGATCATCAGTGCTTGTTAAAGTGTTGAAGTCTCACAAGGTTTCTGAGGCATTAGCTCAAAGATGCAATTAAAGTAATTTCTGGCCTGGCCAGCGTGGCTCAATGGTTGAGCGTTGACCTATGAGCTAGGAGGTCACGGTTTGATTCCTGGTCAGTGCACATACCTGGGCTGTAGGCTCAATCCCCATGTGGGGCATGCAGGAGGCAGCCAATTTTTTAAAAATATATTTCTATTGATTTCAGAGAGGAAAGGAGAGGGAGAGAGAGATAGAAACAATAATGATGAGAGAGAATCATTGACCGGCTGCCTCCTACATGCTCCCCACTGGGGATCAAGCCCACAACCTGGGCATGTGCCCTTGACCAGAATCGAACCCAAACCCTTCAGTCCTCAGGCTAGGCTAGGGGTCACAAGGGGTGACTGCCTAGGCTAGGGGTGTAGGGGACCCCTAGGCTAGGCTGGTTGTCTCAAACTAGCCAGGGCGAGGCAGCCAATTGATGATTCTCTCTCATCATTGATGTTTCTATCTCTCTCTCCCCCTCTTCCTTCCTCTCTGAAATCAATAATTGTGGTAGAAAACATATAAAATAAAATTTATCTTTTTAAGTGTATTGGTTGGTAATGCTAAGTGCATTCACATTGTTGTGCAACCAAGCTCAAAGACGCAAACTTGGAAAGGCCTGTTTTAAACATTAAAAAAGGAAAAAAAGCCTCCCTGCTATAGACCTCACACTGTTTAAGGAAAACAAGGTTCTCTTTAAGCAGAGTAAGTGCATCTGTGACAGACTCAGGAGTACAGAGGCACTGCTGTCATCAGTGTTTGCACCCAAGGGCGCTCTTAGGGCCACAGCCTGGCTGTGCACCCCAGGGACCTCAGGGCTCATCTACCTTCATCAACACAAAAGGCTCTGAACACCCCGTAACTCCACCACCACCACCCACAAGTAAACGATGAGGGGAAAAAGAACCAGAGTAAAAAGGAAAGAAAATAATGTGGGGGGAGAGGTATTTAATGATGGGATTTAATGTTGGGAAATGGACACTAACACAGGCTGCTCAGTGGGGGTGTAACTGTCACAACGCTTCCAGCAGGCAGCTTGGTGATGGCTGGCTACCCAATCCTACATCCAGGAACACAGCCTCAGGAAGTGACCAGAATGTACAGGGGGTATTTGGGGATCGTCACCACTGCACTATTTGGAGAATGAGCAGTGGAAGACAGCTACGAAGCCCAAAGGGGCGTTAAGCATATGAGCTAGAGAACATACAGCTATGCCCATTTCAAAAGTGATGTGGATGAGTATCTGACGTGGAAAGAGGTCTACAATCTAATATGAAAAGGAAAAAAGCCTACAGAACAGTATGTACAGTTTAATACTTAAATTTTTCTTCCTTTTCTTTTTTTAAAAATTGATTTCAGAGAGAGGAAGGAAGAGGGAGAGAGAGAAACATCAATGATGAATGAGAATCATTGATGGATTGGCTGCCTCCTGCACGCCCCCCCCCCCCGCCCCCGCTCCCGCCCCGGGCATCGAGCCTGCAATCTGGGTGTGTGCCCTGATTGGAAATCCAACCATGACCTCCTGGTTTATGGGTCGACACTCAACCACTGAGCCATGCCAGCCAGACACTGTCCCTGAATGTGGCTCATGCACTTTGTTTTAAATTAGAAAATGTTTTACCATCAAGGAATTGAGAAATGGGTTTTTCTAAATATCAAATCAGTGTAAAAACTTCTTACTCACTTTAATTCTGGCAGATTTCTGACACTAGTGGCTATATCTGATGCTTCTGGACAAAGTTTCTCCACCAGCTCCAAAGGACCAAAGAAAGATTTATTTTGGCCAATAAAACTCTTCTTAACTAAAAGGTAAAACAAAAGTGTTAGTCATAAGAATAGGTGGCAAAATGTCTTCAGGGGTCTGTGGTCTCTCTTCCAAAAGCCAAATAAATGCTTCAGATTTAATCCTTCTGCTTAATTCTTCAGATTTAGCCTTGGGGACTGGGCGAGGCCAAGTAGCAAATGAGCTCTCCCTTCTCTGGAAACAGGGATTCCCTGATGCACCTACTATGCTCTTCCTCCAAGTTGTTTACTGCCCATGAGATAAAGTGTGATCCCTTGTGAAATCCTTCCCCTTTCTCCTTCCTCCCTGATGCCAAAATCAATACTTAATTTTGAATGGATATCACCACCCTCCTCACCTGAACTGCTGCAAAAACCTCCTAATGAGCCTCCCTGCTCCTAATATTGTCACCCTCCAATCCGCACTCCACATTGCTGGGGTCTTTATGAGTGGAAGTCAGATCATGTTTTCCCCGGGCTTACAGTCTTCCACGTCCTTAGAATAAACTCCGGTCGTCACCCATAAAGGCCTACATGTTCGAGCCATCCTCCTTTCCTCTCAGCACCCATAGCTACCTGACCGCTTTCTCCAGCCAAGGGTGGTCCCACGTAGGACCCTTACCCTGTTCTTTGTTTCTGATTTTTGCTTTCCCCTAATCTTTACATGATTGACTGCTCCGTCCTGTATGTCTCAGTTGACGTTTCACCTCCCCAGAAAAACTGTCCCCTTTTATCCCAGCTGAAAGGTTTTCTCTTTGATTCTCTATCATTTAACCCATTTTGCTTCCTTGAATTTGTAGCATTTATAATTATGTTGGTTTGTTGCTGCGTTTGTCATCCACCTCCTGGTCTGGAACTGTGCTGTCCAAGGTTATCACTAGCCACATGTGCTACTGAACACTTGTTCAAACGCTAGTGCAATTGAGGCATGCTATAAAGGTAAAACAGCGGATTTTTAAGCCTAAGTATAAAAAAGAAGGCAAAATATCTCATTAATAAGGCTTTTAAATACTGATTATGTTTCACAATGATATTTTGGATATATTCAGTTCAATAAAATATATCATTAAAACTAATTTTACTTGTTTCTTTTAATTAAAAAAAATGTGTACTAGAACATTAAAAATTGGCCCTAGCTGGTTTGGCTCAGTGGATAGAGCGTCGGCCTGCAGACTGAAGAGTCCTGGGATTCAATTCCAGTCAAAGGCATATGCCTGGGTTACAGGCCCCATCCCCAGTGAGGGCGTGCAGGAAGCAGCCGATCAATGATTCCCTTTCATCATTGATGTTTCTATCTCTCTCTCCCTCTTCCTTCCTCTCTGAAATCAATAAAAATATATATTTTTTAAAAATTGCCCATCTGGCTTTATCGGACAGCACTGCCCAGGGAAGTCGCGTCCTGCCTGCAAGTGTGCTTGTGCACTGCTGTCATCCCGGCACCAGAACAGTGTTGCGCACTGAGGAGCACATGCCGTGACCCCGGCGCCCAGGCTCACCTTTCAGCCCGTGTTTGAGGCAGTGCTCCATCACCACGAAAAACTGCTGCAAGGGGGCGTGGTCTGCATCCAGGCTGCGGCCCAGGCTCAGGGCGGACTGCAGCAAGACCTTGATGCTGAGCTTCATCATGTGCATCAGGTTGGCGCGCTCCTCCATCATCGGGCACTTGGAAGCTGGGGGCGGAAGCAGGGACAGCTCTGTCCGTGGCCTGCGCGAGCTCCGGGGCAACAATGGCCAGGCCAGCCGGGTGGGCGGCAGGCGGTCAGCGTGGGGTGCAAACGCGCGGGTAACCGTGCGCGGTCACCTGACCCCGGAGGTCACGGCCGCGCCGGGACCGCCTGGCCCGGGGTCAGCCTGCAGAGGCGCGGCCTCTCGCGGTGGTTGGAGTTTGGCCCCTCCGCACGCAGCGCCCTATTTTCCGCGCACCCGACGGGCGCCAACCGCAGGAAGCCCCGCCCCAAGCTCCGAACGTGCTCCGCCCGCGGACGTGCCTATTGGGCGAAGCCGCGAGGCCACGCCCACAGCCCGCGCGGGCGCCCCCTTGGCCCGGGCGGTCCGGGTGCCGCTCGGCCGGGGGTGGGGGTGGGGGTGGGGGTGTGGGGGGTGTGGGGGTGGGGGTGGGGGGTGGGGGTGCGCGTGGGGGGGTGGGGGGGTGGGGGGTGTGACTGGAGCCTGCTCCTCGGTGTCAGGGGCCATCCGAGTGGCTCCCGGGAAGCGCCTGCCACTCGGTTCTAGACTCACATTCAAAGTGTTGCCCACCTTTCGTCCACAATGAGTGGACCGTCATGAGTTTGTTAACAAAACCCTGAAACTCAGCTGTCTTTCCACTTCAATGCCATTAACCTTGTCGCTTTGTTCTGAGGTTTAAAAATAAGGAAGCCCGTGAACAGACCTCCTGTTTCACAGGCACTTTTTCTTCTCCCATCCCGCAGAAGAGTGTCAGTTCACTCCTAGCCTCTCCACGCACTGGCCTGGGTGCAGACAGTCCCCCACGGTCCCCCACGGACCCACACGGACCCACACGGTCCCACACGGTCCCCCACGGACCCACACGGTCCCACACGGACCCACACGGTCCCACACGGTCCCCCACGGACCCACACGGTCCCACACGGTCCCCCACGGTCCCACACAGACCCCCGCGGTCCCCCACGGTCCCCCACGGTCCCCCACGGACCCACACGGACCCCCACGGACCCACACGGTCCCCCACGGACCCACACGGTCCCACACGGTCCCCCACGGTCCCACACGGTCCCACACGGACCCACACGGTCCCCCACGGACCCACACGGACCCCCACGGACCCACACGGTCCCACACGGTCCCCCACGGTCCCCCACGGACCCACACGGTCCCACACGGACCCACACGGTCCCACACGGACCCACACGGTCCCACACGGACCCACACGGACCCACACGGTCCCCCACGGTCCCCCACGGTCCCCCACGGACCCACACGGTCCCACACGGACCCACACGGACCCACACGGTCCCACACGGTCCCACACGGTCCCCCACGGACCCACACGGTCCCACACGGTCCCCCACGGTCCCACACGGACCCACACGGTCCCACACGGACCCACACGGTCCCCCACGGTCCCCCACGGTCCCACACGGACCCACACGGTCCCACACGGTCCCCCACGGACCCACACGGACCCACACGGTCCCCCACGGTCCCACACGGACCCACACGGTCCCACACGGTCCCCCACGGACCCACACGGACCCACACGGTCCCCCACGGTCCCACACGGACCCACACGGTCCCACACGGTCCCACACGGTCCCCCACGGACCCACACGGACCCACACGGTCCCACACGGTCCCCCACGGACCCACACGGACCCACACGGTCCCCCACGGACCCACACGGACCCACACGGTCCCCCACGGACCCACACGGTCCCCCACGGTCCCACACGGACCCCCACGGTCCCACACGGACCCACACGGACCCACACGGTCCCACACGGACCCACACGGTCCCCCACGGTCCCACACGGACCCCCACGGTCCCCCACGGTCCCACACGGTCCCCCACGGTCCCCCACGGTCCCACACAGACCCCCACGGTCCCCCACGGTCCCCCATGGTCCCCCACGGTCCCACACAGACCCCCACAGTCCCACACAGTCCCACACGGTCCCACACAGACCCCCACAGTCCCACACAGTCCCCCACGGTCCCACACAGACCCCCACGGTCCCCCACGGTCCCACACACACCCCCACGGTCCCCCACGGTCCCCCACAGCCCCCCACGGCCCCACCCCGTCCCCCACGGTCCCCCACGGTCCCACACAGACCCCCCCGGTCCCCCACGGTCCCCCATGGTCCCCCACGGTCCCACACAGACCCCCACAGTCCCACACGGTCCCACACGGTCCCCCACAGTCCCACACAGTCCCACACGGTCCCCCACAGTCCCCCACGGTCCCCCACGGTCCCACACGATCCCACACAGACCCCCACGGTCCCCCACCGTCCCCCACCGTCCCCCACGGGCTCACACGGTCCCACACAGCCCCCCACCGCCCCCCACGGTCTCACACGGTCCCACCCAGTCCCACACGGTCCCCCACGGTCCCACACGGCCCCCCACGGTCTCACACGGTCCCCCACAGTCCCACACAGTCCCACACGGTCCCCCACAGTCCCCCACGGTCCCCCACCGTCCCACACGATCCCACACAGACCCCCACGGTCCCCCACGGTCCCCCACGGTCCCCCACGGTCTCACACGGTCCCACACAGTCCCCCACGGTCCCCCACGGTCTCACACGGTCCCCCACGGTCCCACACGGTCCCACACAGTCCCACACGGTCCCCCACGGTCTCACATGGTCCCCCACGGTCTCACACGGTCCCCCACGGTCTCACACGGTCCCACACAGTCCCACACGGTCCCCCACGGTCCCACACAGTCCCCCACGGTCTCACACGGTCCCCCACGGTCTCACACGGTCCCACACAGTCCCACACGGTCCCCCACGGTCCCACACAGTCCCCCACGGTCCCCCACGGTCCCCCACGGTCCCACACAGACCCCCACAGTCCCCCACGGTCCCCCACGGTCCCACACGGTCCCACACGCCACCTGGTGGTGGAGCCGCCTGAGGATTAAGTCACCAACAACAGGACGAGCTTTCAATCCCTCACTGCTTTACTGCACTTAGCAATAGAGGGGAACACTTCTAGCCCTCTGCTGGGTGTCCTGAATTTAGAAAACTACCCCCCCCAATTATATGTAATTATTTTCTGCTAGCCTCAATACTCTAGATGTGCCATTAACTCAATGGACATGTTTCATAAATTAAATGAGCCAAACTGTAGCTCCAAGTTTTTGATGAAAATGGCTTTGAAGTACGTTAAAATAAGTCTTTTGGTCAAAAAATATTGTATTGGCAAAGGTGTAATGGAATAATATTTAGATGGCCCCAACCATTTTGAGTGTTCTGGGTTAAACAAGATAACTAAGTACATAAAAGTATTACAAGCATAATGATCATTAGATAAGTCTTGGTAAAGCCTTTGCTGGAAAACTTCCCAGAGGTTGAGATATTTCTTTAATTATTTTTAAATTTTTAGAGAATCCTATGTGTTATATTTATACATTTGAAACTTTAATGAAATGGATAATGGGCAAAGGAAATAAAAATTATAAAACCTCTCTGCTTTATTGCACTTAGTTAAGGAAACCTGGTCTAGGGGGTGGGGGGAACACTTTGTATCCTCTCTTGCAAGTCAGATGATTTTCATTTGCTTTGAAAAAAAATTATTGACAGTAAATCAATGTGATTTGGAGCATATAACTTAGAAGTTCAAAGACTTGAGCAACACTGCTCTAACAAAACTGTCTATAATTCTTATTTATCTGAACCAGGTTTCTCGGGGATTACATCCATAAAAACAAAAAATTTGGAATAAAATTGATGCTGAGTCCTATCACATTTTATCAGTAAATCATATATATTCATCTACAGATACATGCTCATGAAAAAAAATCAATATCATTTAGCTCATTTTAACAGAGGCAATTGCGCCTGCCTACCTGGTGTGGCTCAGCTGTTAAGCATTCACCTATGAACCAGGAGGTCATGGTTCAATTCCCAGTCCGGGCACATGTTTGGGTTGTGGGCTCCATTCCCAGTAGGGGGTGTGCAGGAGGCAGCCAATCAATGATTCTCTCTCATCATTGATGTTTCTATCTCTCCCTTCCTCTCTGAAATCAATAAAAATGTATGTTTTTTAAAAGAGAGTCAATTCCATGAAAAATATATGTATGATTATTTATAAAATTATATTTAAATTCCTTTTATCGACTTATTCATCACGAATACTTTTAATGGTATATTCCAAAAGAAAGGGTTTTTGTTTTTTTTTTTAATATATTTTTTATTGATTTTTTACAGAGAGGAAGGAAGAGAGATAGTCAGAAACATCGATGAGAGAGAAACATCGATCAGCTGCCTCCTGCACATCTCCTACTGGGGATGTGCCCGCAACCCAGGTACATGCCCTTGACCGGAATCGAACCTGGGACCCTTCAGTCCGCAGGCCGACGCTCTATCCACTGAGCCAAACCGGTTTCAGCAAAAAACATGTTTATTTTTAAGATGAATCCTAGTGCTTATCAAATCATTAAGATATTTACATATCCCTCGACACAATTAAAAGTGATGTAACAGTTTTATTTCAAAAAGTCAATATTTATAATGAGCCAGAAAATATATTCTAAACTTTAAAATTATGATGAAGAACTTTATATGTCAACTTTAAAAGTTGGAGTTTCTTGCCCTGACTGGGTAGCTCAGTTGGTTACAGCATCATCCTGATACACCAAAGTTGTGGGTTCAATCCTGGGTCAGGGCATGTACAAGAAACAACCAATAAATAAATAAGTGGAACAACAAATCGATGTTTCTCTCTCTCTCTCTCTCTCCCCCCTTTCTCTCTCTCTAAAGTAATTTTTAAAAAGTTGAAGTTTCTTTAGGGCAGCAGTTTTCAACCTGTGGGTCGCGACCCCTTTGGCGGTCAAACAACCCTTTCACAGGGGTCACCTAAGACCATCCTGCATATCAGATATTTACATGACGATTCATCACAGTAGCAACATTACAGTTATGAAGTAGCAACGAAAATAATTTTATGGTTGGGTCACAACATGAGGAACTGTATTTAAAGGGCCAGAAGGTTGAGAACCACTGCTTTAGGAGGTCATGTGAGCCAAAAACGTGGAGACTAGTGTTTTAGGTGGTCAGAGCTGGGGCTGGCAGCGGCTCCCATCACTGCTGCTGGGAATGGGGCAGTGCACTGCAGCCAACTCATCCACCCCTGGTTGGTGAGTCACCTATTCCCATTCATGCTCGACTTAGAATTATGGAAAATTCAAGCAAGAGGATCTTCAGCCTGGCCCATCTCTCAATTTTACTAGGTTTGTGACCTTGGCCATGCTTTTCACATCTCTAAGCTTCATTATTAATAATTCAACACAACATACAGAATGTCACCAAATTCTACACTTACGGGATTGCCAAATAAGTGGTCTGATCTGGGATTTCAACCTTGACCCTTTCAGAGGGGCGGCCTTGACCTAAATGAGCACGGCGGAGAGGGGCTGAGCTTCAGACCCTCTTGCTGGAAGAATGCTGTCAGGAGAGGTTTCAGAAACTGGGGTCCTGAATTTTTATGTAAAACCTGCTAATTGCCTAAAAAACATTTTAAAAATGCTTTTATGCCTTCAAGACAGAAAAAAAATACAAACCAGCAGCCACAAACAGCGCAAAGGGCTGCCAGTGTGTTGTAACATCTGGTAGAGAGTAAGAGAAACATGCAAATTGTACCTTCGCCATGCCCCAAGCCACGCCCACCAGCCAATTAGAGTGACTATATGCAAATTAACCCAAGCAAGATGGCGGCCGGCACCCACGGAGCTGGAGCAAGCAGGAGGCTTGGTTGCCCGAGATGTGGCCTCCACTAAAGGCAACAAAGTTTCAATTATAGAAGCTAAATAAATCCCAGAAACCTGCTTCCAGCCAGCCTCCACTGGGAGCTTGGGTGGCTGGGGGCCGTGGCCAGCCTGCAAACAGCCATCAGCCCCTAACCCAGGCTGGCCAGGCACCCCAGCAGGAACCCCCACCGCTAGGGGGCTTGGCAGCCTGAAAACAGCCATCAGCCCCTCACCCAGGCTGGCCACACCCTCAAGGGGTGAGGGTCCCTGCTGGGGGGCTTGACCAGCCTGTAAGCAGCCCTCAGCCCCTCATCCAGGCTGGCCAGGCACCCCAGCAGGACCCTCATCCCTGAAGGGGGTGTGGCCAACCTGAAAACGGCCCTCAGCCCCTCACCCAGGCTGGCCAGGCACCCCAGCGGGAACCCCACCCTGATCTGGGACACCCTTCAGGGCAAACCAGCCAGCCCCCACCCATGCACCAGGCATATAATAAAAGGGTAATATGCAAATTGACCCTAACAGCAGAACGACTGGGAATGACTGGTCGCTATGACACACACTGACCACCAGGGGGCAGACACTCAATGCAGGAGCTGCTCCCTGGTGGTCAGTGCGCTCCCACAGGGGGAGCTCTGCTCAGCCACAAGCCAGGCTGATGGCTGCCAGCACAGCAGTGATGGCGGGAGCCTCTCCCGCTAAGGATGTCCGACTGCAGCTTAGGTCTGGTTCCCTCTGGCCAGTGGACATCCCCTGAGGGCTGCCGGGCTGCCAGAGGGATGTATGACTGCCAGCTTAGGCCCGATCCCCCAGGGAGCGGGCGTAAGCCAGCAGGTGGACATCCCCCGAGGGGTCCCAGACTGTGAGAGGGCACAGGCCTGGCTGAGGGACCCCCTCTGAGTGCACAAATTTTTGTGCACCGGGCCTCTAGTATATATATAAAAGGCTAATATGCTACGTGTTCAACTGTCCAACCAGTTGTTATGACACGCACTGACTACCAGGGGGCAGACACTTAACACAGGAGCTGCTGAGCTGCAGTGACTTGGCAGCGGCGGTTCTCTGGTGACACACCCTGAAACCAGAGAGGAGGGAACCTGATTCCTCGCAGGACTGCGTGATTCCACCTTCAGCCATGGGTTATGTTGTTGCTGGGACACTATTGGCCCTGAATCTGGTTTACTGCACACTTGTATTTGCGTTCCACACCCTGTACCACAGGAACTTTGCAGAGTGCCCTTTTGCACTCCGGGACCCCTCAGGGGATGTCAGAGAGCCAGTTTCAGCCCAATCCCCACAGGCCAGGCTGAGGGACCCCAACTGCCAGAGGGTTCCTGCTCACTCCACAGATGCCTTTCAAGCCACAGTTCCACCCCAGGTGCAGCCGGCCAAGGAGGGACAGCGGGAGGTTGGCTCCAAAGCATGTCCGGCCCATCTCACCCAGTCCCGCCCTGCCGGCCACCTTGTAATTAATTTCCTATCAATGTGCACGAATCTGGGCACCGGGTCACTAGTCTCTATGTATAAAAGGCTAATATACTAAGGCTAATATACTGAGTGTCCGACCATTCACTATGACATGCACTGACCACCACGGGGGAGATGCTCAATGAAGGAGCTTCCATGACACACACTGGCCGGCCCCACAAACCAACACTCGGCTTCCCCTAAGTGGGACACAGGCCTGCCACCACCCCGGAGTGACACCCCACCAAATCGCAGCCAATGCTGCCAAGACCCCGTGGCGCAAAATGCAGCCCACAGGCCAGCCCGGCCCAGAAATGGTCACTGTGGGCTCTGGGTAATGACATCACGTAGCAATGCCTGCTTCCTCTCCCTAGGGACTAGCCTCCTTGGAGTTTCTGCAGCCCAGGAACACAGGTTACACTATAACCAAATGTCTGTGAAGCGTTTTCCCATGCCTCGTCTCATTTGATCCTCACAGGAGTCCTGGAGTAGGTAGATAGGAGACTCAATGGAATCCTATTTTCTTTTCATTAGCCAGAAAACAGAGATTTAGAAAGCTTAGAAACTTGACCCGACTGAAAAGAAGTAAGAAATGGTGGACCTTGAAAATGACTTCAGGTTTTCTCAATGTGCAGAATATAGTCAAACACTGCTGCAGTTAAAAATTTTCCCATTGTTCTCCCTGCGTGATCTACAATAATGATCAGCTTTGTGTTGATATTTACTTCTGTGTTGCTGTCAATTACCCGAAAGAGAAGTTGGAGTTCTTCTTCGGGCTGGAAAAAGTTTAGCTACATCAGAAAGCAGGTCTAGCCCTAACCGGTTTGGTTCAGTGGATAGAATGTCGGCCTGTGGACTGAAAAGTCCAGGGTTCGATTCCAGTCAAGGGCATGTACCTTGGTTGCAGGCACATCCCCAGTAGGGGGTGTGCAGGAGGTAGCTGATTGATGTTTCTCTCTCATCACTGATGTTTCCATCTCTTTCTCCCTCTCCCTTCCTCTCTGAAATCAATAAAAATATATTTTTAAAAAATCAATAAAAAATATATTTTTTAAAAAGCAGGTCTAATTAAGCAAGTTTATTCTCTATCTATAAAAGGCTAAGTTGGCTCATGCATGTGTGATACATATGAAGGTCTTGTTGGCGCCAATCACATCTCTCATCGTTGATCGTGAATTTGGTTGACACTTGTATCATAGAGAAAGGGCAAATAGCGATATTAAAGTATTTCTTCTAATTAATTTCCTCTCAATGTGCATGAATTCGTGCACTGGGCCACTCGTTTACTTATAAAATTAGAAGCCTCGAGGCATTGAGGTATCTGACTGAGAGCATGGTCTTGAGAGGCAGATGTCTTGGTTCCAGTACTGCCTCTGCCATGTCTAAGCAACCAGGTCAAGTGACTTCTCTTTCAGTTTGTCTCTTTAAAAAATGGGGAGAATAATGGTACCTATTATGTGGGGCTGGCTACAGGGCAGAGAGGAGGAAGTCAATTTCCCCTTCTTAGGGTAAGGCATCACAACTTCCTGCAGGGGTACAGTCTGTATCTGGCTGGGGTGGTGTGAGGCCCCTGCCCAGATGCCTGCCTAGTGTGCTGTGGTGCTGCCAGCCTGACTGCCCTGCCCTGAGCCACAGAAGGTGTGACCTCCAGCCCCCTCACCCCCACCCCAGCCCCGCAGTGGTCATGGAGTAGCGTCAGGGAGGGTAGAGACAAGCCCCAGGGCAGTCCTTAGTGGCCCGGGAGGCTGAGGACCTGACCCAAGGGGGCAGTGGAAGGTGGAACCACACAGGAGCCCACCTCCTGGCCCCGCTTCTCCATGTGCTCCCTTGTTCCACTGGACTTCACTTAAGAAACACAAACTCAGAGATATAATTACGGAGAATTTCAAGCATGGGGCACTGCTCTGAGCGCAGTCCTAGGTGACCATGCTAACCACAGCCTGCACTGGCTGTACACCAGGAAGCCAGGCCTGCTATTATGTAGTATTGTGAAGATAAAATTAATGTGTGCAGAGACTTAAGATAAAGCCTGCCACTTAGGAAGCACAATGTAAGTGTTGGCTATTATTCATCCACCATAAATGGAAAACAAGTACTTTTCAAATACAGTGTGGGGCAAAAGTAGGTTCACAGTTGTGAGTACACTAGTTTATTCTTGTATTATTTATTAATCGTCGTATTATTTTCTGTATGAACAACTGTAAGTTACCTTTCCCCAGCCCTGTAGGCATTTATTTGCTCACTACACGCCAGGAACCGTCTCGGAGGCCCCGGAAGACCCGGGCCTGGCTCTCAGGACAGCGGGGGCGTGGGGTGCACCAACACCAGGGGCTGCACGAAGCTGGCAAGCTCGCGGGAACCAGAAATCCGGGTCGAGCAGCTTTCTCATCACCTTCCAGAACTGCTCTTCGTTGCCAGAATCTCAAGTCCAATTTTAAACTTTACTCGGTTCTCTTAACCACTGAGATGTTCACACTATTCCGGTGTCCGTGCAGCTTCTGCAGCACATTTCCCGGAGGGGAGGACACAACCGGGAAGTCCAAGGCGCACTAACACTTCAAGGAGCGGGAGGGAGTGAGCGCATGGGGGCGAGGGGGGGCGCACGGCGGGTGTGTGTGGGGGTGTGCGCACGGGGACGGGGGTGGGGCTCACGGGGGCGGGGCGCACGGCGGCGGGGGACGCTCGGGGGCGGAGGGGGCGCACGGGGACGGGGGTGGGGCTCACGGGGGCGGGCGCACGGCGGCGGGGGGGACGCTCGGGGGCGGAGGGGGGCGCACGGGGACGGGGGTGGGGCTCACGGGGGCGGGGCGCACGGCGGCGGGGGGGACGCTCGGGGGCGGAGGGGGGCGCGCGGGGGCGGGGGCGCGCTCGGGGGCGGATGGGGGCGCACGGGGGCAGGGGTGGGGCGCACGGCGGCGGGGGGGCGCTCGGGGGCGGAGGGGGGCGCACGGGGGCGTCCACACCCGCCCCCCAAGCCCACGTGCTCATCCGGGCGCGGCCACGGCGCAGAGAAAACAGGACACGGCAGACGTGGGACCGCGCCCAGCCAGGCCCGGCCGGCCCGCCCCACCCACGGCCCGCCCGTCGGAACCCGCAGCGCAACCACTGACGTACCTGCGCGCGCCGCGCCCTCCGCGCCGTCCGGCCCCTCGGCCGCGCGCAGCGCGCCCCCGAAGCTGGCCGACAGGTTGCCCGTGGCCCGGCGCGCCAGGGTCAGGATGGGCGCCGACCAGCCCTCCGCCGTCGCCCGCCGCCTCGCCGCGCTCGGCAGGTCCCCCGGGCCTGGCAGCTGGCTCCTGTCCACCACCTCGAACTCTTCTCCGGGCTCCGGCCCCGGCCCCCCCTCCGCCGGGCCGCCGTCGCCCCTGCTGGCGGCCATCTTGGCCGCGTCATGTGGGCGCGTCACGTGGCGCGCGGTGGCGCCGTGGGCGGGCGGGCGGGCGGGCATGAGGGTTGGCGCCCTGGCTTCCCGCTCTCCCTGGGCGGCCTGCTCCTTCCCTGGTCCCCTCCCGGCGGGTTGGGCCCCGTCATCACCGAGGCGGCGCCCACCTTCCCGCCGCGGGGCTGCGTGGGGCCGGTGCGCGGGCTTCCTCCCCTGGGGGCCCGCCCTGCCCGAACGCAGCCCCCGGACTTGGTTTTCTTTGTGACGCTGGTTCCCCTTTATTTTCAGCTCCTATTTTCCTTTTTCTACTTCGTCATGCTTCTGCAGCAGCCTCAGGACAAGCCCTAGAAAGAGCGGGAGAGTGTTGTAATGTACCCCGCGAGTCACACAAGGACGCCTCAAGAAGTCGAGTTAAAGTCACATTTATTGCAAATCCCGGACGTTGAGGGGCCATTTCCCAAATCGCGTAGTGATAAGATGGCCGCAACACCAGACTTACATAGGCAAAGATCACACAGGCATTGATTACATCCCAGGGTTTGGAATGAGGCACCTGGTTCCCAAAAAGCAGTTTACAGAAGCAGAATTGAGCCTGTTAATTACAGGTTTGGGTCCCCCGGCCACTGGGTTGGCAGGAACTCATTATCTGGAGCCATCGAGGCAATTTAGAGTAATTGTGCCGTCCTGGTCTTGGGACCACTGAGTTGACAGGGAAACTACCTGGAACCCTCGGGTCTTGGAATAATTGTGCTGTCTTGGTTCCCAGGTACAGAGGAATGTGCTTCCTAAAACCAGTGAGATCACAATGAATGGGATGTTCACATTACAATCAATAAGGCATTCAATCGAATGGGATGATTTATACAATTCAGAAAATCAAAATAACTTCTCTATTGTTAAGCCAAACAGCAGGGTTAGAGTTAAACTGTAGTTTCTACCTGAGATGATTGCTACCATACTTCAAAAGGACACGGAGAGGAGAGGCAGGGAACAGAATTTAAGAAAAAATTAAATACAGCAGGTTGGCGGGGAAGAGCACACCGGTGGGCGGAATCTCGAGGTTCCGGTTCTGCTGTTAATGATCTAAGTGGGGCAATAACAGAACCAACCCCCTCATTAAAGACGGTTTTGCAGGAGGAGGGCCAGGCGGACGTTCACCGCTGTATGACTGTGGTCACCCACCAGGAGGCTTGGGCAGGGCGCTCTGCTCGTGCAAGAAGTTAGACTATTTTGCCACTTGGAAACAAAGAAAAGTTGACAAAATAGAAACCCAAATTTCATTAGCTTTTGACTTTTTTTTTTTTTTTTTTTTTTGGAAAGTGCTGTGTGTGGCCTCATCAAACCAGAACTGTTTGGTCTAACTCCCAGAGTGCTTAAACTTTAAAATATTGATTGATCGATTGGTTGGTTTTTTAGAGAGAGAAAAAGAGATTTGTTGTTCTACCTCCATATGCACTCATTGGTCAGTTCTTGCATGTGCCCTGTTGGGGGGTCGATCCCACAACCCTGGTGTGCTCGGCCAGGCTCTAACCAACCGAGCAACCGGTCAGGGCCTTAAACTCAAATATTTTAAATTGTTGCAGATATTTAGAAATTAAGAGATTTTGCACAAAAATTTGGACTTTTTAAACTGATTTTTTCTTTTAAAATTGTAACTTATTTTTTTCTCAGCATTTATTCCCTTATACCAGTGATGGCAAACCTATGACACACGTGTCAGAGGTGACACGCGAACTCATTTTTTTGGTTGATTTTTCTTTGTTAAATGGCATTTAAATATATAAAATAAATATCAAGAATATAAGTCTTTGTTTTACTATGGTTGCAAATATCAAAAAATTTCTATATGTGACACGGCACCAGAGTTAAGTTAGGGTTTTTCAAAATGCTGACACGCCGAGCTCAAAAGGTTCGCCATCACTGCTCTAGCCCCTTCACTGGTTTTCAGAATCTGGCTGGTTCTGGTTTGGCTGGTTCCGGGAGGCCAGTGTTCAGAGTGGGCTGGGGAGTGAGTGGGAAATGGTGGGAGTGTTGGAGCTGTCACGTGGCTGAGGATTGGGATGGACAGGGTGGTACCGAGTCTTGTCCAGGACCCATCAGGACTCCAGTGCCCCTTGGACAGTCACATAAGTGAAACGCTTGTTTATAATGACCAGAGCTGGATCTAATTCCATTTTGCATAAAAATACAACCTCTTTGGGGGGCAGGGACGGGAACCATTTTAACATTGTATCAGGCTGTGCCTGAGTAGCAGCCCCAAATCTCCGGGGCGTAACATAACCAAAGTTGGTTTCTCATCGCCCTTCACTGGAGGCCCTGGGCTTTGGAGGGTCCCTCGCTTGGAGCAGAGCTTCACATCAACATTACCTGCCCTGGTACTTAAGCGACAGACTTCACTTACACGCACTCCACTGTCCAGAGCAAGTCACATGCCACCTCCAACTTCACGGGAGTTGGAAGGGTAAGTCTCACGAGTGCCTGGGAAAAGGAGAATTGTGAGTATTGTGAGCAGTACCATGAATGTAGCCTGAATTTTCCCAGAATGCAACTAAATTGATTTGTTCAGAAACTGAGAGATATTAACCATTTCGGAACATCTCATCACCTGCAACACTTGCTTTTGGTATTTGAGATGTTAAGACAGTGCCTGTGGTGTCACAATCATGGGGATTTTATATAAAGGGCAAATGTCTGGTTACAGTATTTCTTTTAGTAGTGGTTGTACCTCATTTACATATTGAAATACATATTACAGACTTATTTCTCTTTTATATTACAGTTAGGACAGATTATTTTTTTTAAAAAAATTTTAAGACTTGTTAGGTTTATTATCTATGAATTTTATTTCATAATTGTAAGTGGGGCATTATAAAATATGTATTCCTGGTAAGGTAGGTAATTGAGTGTGCTGATAATAATCTTAATTCTCCTGGCAACAAACATGGCAATTCTAATGAAGAGGATGTGTGTGTTTTACTTTCGGTCAAAACAGTAAAATTTAGAAGACACTCTGACATATTTATGTTATTTTCTGTAATTTCCCATATGCATGAAATGTTCTATAATAAAAATTCCTCCCTCGAAAACATGTGGCCAAGCCTCCTTTCCCAAGCCCACCCCCAACATTTTTTTTATACCATCTCCCTGTGTGGTTGCCCCAGCTCTTTTCTCCTCTCTGCTTGGGCCCTGTTTCTTATGGGTCTCATTTGCCCGCTGCATTCTCCCGAGTGTGATTCCACCCTTAGCCTGTTGTCACTCTTGATTTTCTTTCCAATCTTTTGGTGGATTCTCACCACATTTAGATTTTGTCGAATGCTTTTTCTGTGTCTATTGATATAATCATGTGATTCTTGTCTTTCAATTTGTGTATGTGATGTATCATGTTTATTGATTTGTGAATAGTGTACCATCCTAACATCCCTGGAATAAATCCCACGTGGTCATGGTGTATGATCTTTTAATATATTGCTGGATCCTATTTGCTAATATTTTCATCTATGTTCATCAGGGATATTGGCCTGTACTTCTCTTTCTTTGTAGTGTCTTTATCTGGTCTTGGAATTAGGATAATGCTGGCCTCATAAAGAGTTTGGAAGTGTTCCTTCTTCTTTGATTTTTGAAATAGTTTGAGGAGTATAGGTGTTACTTCTTCTTTGAATGTTTGGTAAAACTTCCCTGTGAAGCCGTCTAAACCTGGACTTTGTTTGCTGGGAGTCTTTTCATTACTGTTTCTATTTCATCAGTTGTTATTGGCCTATTCAGGTTTTCTGATTCTTCCTGATTCAGTTTTGGGAGATTGTATTTTTCTAGGAATTTGTCCATTTCATCCACATTGTCCAGCTTGTTGTCAATAGTTATTCATAGTATTTTATTACAATCCTTTGTATTTCTGTGGTGTCAGTTGTTACATCTCTGCTTTCGTTTCTGATTTTATTTATTTGGGTCCTCTCTCTTTGCTTCTTGATGAGTCTGGCTAACGGTTTATCAATCTTGTTTATCTTTTCAAAGAACCAGCTCTAGGTTTCATTGATTTTTTTTTGGTCTTTTTAGTCTCTATGTCATTTATTTCTGCTCTAATCTTTACTATTTCCTTCCTTCTACTTACACTGGGATTTTCCTTCCTTCTACTTACATTGGGATTTTCTTGTTGTTCTCTTCTTAGTTCTTTAAATTGTAGGGTTATATAGTTTATTACTGGTTTTTCTTCTTTTTTTGAGGTATGCCTGTAGTGTTATGAACTTTCCTCTCAGGACTGCTTTGGCTGTGTCCCAGAGATGTGGGGTTGTTGTGTGTTCATTTTCATTTGTTTCCAGGAAGTTTTTAAAAAAATATATTTTATTGATTTTTTTTACAGAGGAAGGGAGAGGGATAGAGAGTTAGAAACATCGATGAGAGAGAAACATCGATCAGCTGCCTCCTGCACACTCCCCACTGGGCATGTGCCCGCAACCAAGGCACATGCCCTTGACTGGAATCGAACCCGGGACCCCTGAGTCCTCAGGCCGATGCTCCCTCTACTAAGCCAAACCGGCCAGGGCTCCATGACGTTTTTTATTTCTTTCTTGATATCATTGGTAACCCATTCATTGTTTAATAACATGCTATTTAACCTCCATGTGTTTGAATATTTTGGGGTGTTTTTTACTGTAGTTGATTTCTAATTTCATTCCACTGTGATCTGAGAAGATGCTTGATATGATTTCAATCTTCTTGAACTTGTAGAGACTTGTTTTGTGTCCTAACATGTGGTCTATCTTTGAGAATGACCCATGTGCATTTGAGAAGAATGTATATTCTGCTGCTTTGGGGTGAAATGTTCTATAAATGTCAATTAAATCCATCTGATCCAGTGTGTCCTTTAGAGTCACTGTTTCCTTGTTAATTTTTTTGTCTGAAAGATCTATCCAGTGAAGTCAGCGAGGTGTTAAAGTACCCTATTATGATTGTATTGTTGTTGATCTCTCCGTTAAAGTCTTCTAAAAGTTTTAAAAATATATTTAGGTGCTCCTAAGTTGAAAGTCTATTTTTGCCAGATATGAGTATTGCTACTCCAGCTTCTTTTTTCCTTTTCCCTTCACTCTCATCTTGTGTGTATCTTCTTGTTCTGAGGTGGGTCTCTTGTAGACAGCATATAGTTGGGTCATTTTTTTTTGTATTCATTCAGCTACCCTATGTCTTTTGATTGAAACATTTAATCCATTTACATTTAGTTTACTATTGATAGGTACCTGTTGATTGCCATTTTAATTCTGTATGGTTAGGTTTCTCTCTCTCTTTTGTCTTCTCATTACAGCAGTCCCATTAGCATTTCTTGTAATGCTGGCTTGGTGGTGATGTACTCCTTTAGCCTTTTTTTTGGGGGGGGGGGTGTCTGGGAAGCTCTTGATTTGACCATCTATTTTGAATGATAGCCTTGCTTGGATATAGTAATCTTGTTTTCAGATCCTTGCTTTCCATTACCTTGAGTACTTCATGCCATTCCCTTCTGGCCTGTAGAGTTTGTTTTCTTTCTTTTAATATAATTTTACTTTTATTTTTGTAGGGTTTGTGTGTGTGTGTGTGTGTGTGTGTGTGTTTCTTTTAATCCTCACCCAAGGATGTTTTTTCATTGAGTTTTTAGAGAGAGTGGAAGAGAGGGAAAGACAGAGAGAAAGATTAATATGAGAGAAAAACACATCAATCAATTGCCTTCTGCACGAGCCCCAATCAGGGCCCGGGCCAGAGAGGAGCCTGCAACCGAGGTACATGCCCTTGACTGCAATCAAACCCAGGACCCTTTGGTCTGCAGGCCAACGCTCTATGCACTTATCCAAAGATGCTAGGACTGGCCGTTAGAGTTTCTGATGAGAAATTAAGTGTCAGCCTTTTGGGAGGTCCTTTGTAGATAACAGTTTTCTTTTCTTTTGCTGCCTTTAAGATTCTATTTGTCTTTAATTTTGGGCATTTTAATTATGATGTGTCTAGGCATGGGCCTGTTTGGTTCTTCTTGCTTGGGGTTTGTGCCTCCTGAACTTGTATGACTTTTTCCTTTACCAGGTTAGGGAAGTTTTCTGCCATTATTTCTTCAAACATGTTCTCTACCCCTGTCTCCCTTTCTGCCTCTCTGGCATACCTGCTATCCTAATATTGTTACGTTTCACATTGTCCCACAGCTCCCTTAAACTGTTGTCCTGTTTTTAATTGTTTTTTCTTTTTGGTTCTCTCATTGAGTGATTTTTTTCAATCCTGTCTTCGAATTCACTGATTCAATCCTCAGCTTCTTCTAATCTGCTGTGTCTTCCTTCCAATGTGTTCTTTATTTGTGCTGTGTCATTCTTTATTTCTGTTTTCATAGTTATCATATCTTTTCTCATGCTGTTAAGCATCTTTACCATTATTACTCTGAACTCTATTTCAGATAAATTTTTTATCTCTGCTTCATTTATCTCTTCTTCTGGAGAATTCTCTTGTTCTTTCATTTGGGGTGTTTTTTTTTTGTCTCCTCATTTTGGCTGCCTTTTTGGGTTTGTGACTATGTATTAGGTAGATCTGCTATGCCTCTCAATCTCTAGTGCAGGACAGTGTCAAACACTGTTTCTGACTAATTAGATTGAGCAAAGACTCAAAGCCTCATCACTTCTTCTTATAGACTGATAGGATTCCGTCTTGAATAGCCCTTAGGCCAGCGGTTCTCAACCTGTGGGTCGCGACCCCTTTGGTGGTCAAACCATCCTGCATATCAGATATTTTACATTATGATTCACAACAGTAGCAACATTACAGTTATGAAGTAGCAACGAAAATAATTTTATGGTTGGGCCAGAAGGTTGAGAACCACTGCCTTAGGCAGTTGTGCCAGGTGTGAGAGCTTTTTTCAGCAGGGTGAGGCAGTTGCTTCTACCTGGAGGCTAATTATTATTTTTAGTCTCTTAAGTGGCCTCAGGGTAAGGTGTTTTCCACAGGATGGGTCAACTATTTTCCCCCAGACAAAGCCACCTGTATAACAAATGTCTGTGTGGGAAAGATATCCTCAGCTGTGTGAGGAAATGACTCAGCACAGGAAATGGGTGTCTGCCTTCTGAGCTCGATTCCCAGAGCCCCCAATCCTGGCTTCTGCTCACACAGCAACAGTCCACTCTTCCCTTCCTCTGCTGGAGTGCAAGGTGGGTGGCTCCACGGGGAATTTTGTGCCTGAATTTCTAGCTGCCGCTCCCTGGCAAGCAGCAACCCTGCTGCTTTTCACAACCAGATGTTTTGTGGGTACCCTTCTCAGTTCTGGTGCTCTTTGCTGGAGAGCCCAGCTTGGGGATTAGATCCCAGAGTTCTCAGTGGCTCCCCCCATAGCTGAGATATCTCTTCAGAACTTCAGTTGCTGTCTGTGGGCACCCCACCAGCCCTTTCATACCTCCATCCTTCCTACTAATCTCTATGTGGTCTCCACTTTTGGTTCTCCGGTATCAGGGTTCTCTCCAGTGAGTCCTCCATTGATTATTCAGGAGGTTTTTCTGTATTTTAGTTGTAATTCCAGTTTGTTCTTGGGAGCATGTTTGTGCAGCATCCAGTTACTCTGCCACCATTTTTTCCAGTTCTCACCACATTTAGAACCTGTCTGTCAAATCTGGCCCTGTCCTTTTAGTCCTCGTGCCACGTGGATTCTCACCTGGGCTTTGTGGTCACCCTTCAGTATGTCTCCTTGTGTCTTGGGGCTTTACTTCCTCTGTTCTGTTCTTGACGCCTCAGCCCTTGGACTTCCTAAGGCTCAGGGCTGATCCTTTTATCTTCCAGCTTCCAAACCTCTGCTTCCCCCCGCAGAGGAGGCTTTGTCTTGTCCATGTGCTGCAGATGCAGATTGCTCACTGTGTCCTCAGTGAGGACTGGAAATGGAGTTGTGCAGCACCCTAAGCTGGTTTGCTGATTTGCCTGAACCCAAAGTGTTGAGTGTTTCCTTCCCACGTCCCACGTGGATCAGAGTTCAGGACCTGGAAGCGGGGCCGCACACAAATGAAAGAGAAAAGACACAAGATAATTGGAAATATTGGGGGGCCAGGCGGGCAAGTCCAACTCAAGGGGAAGGACCTCCACTGGTGCTCAGGCTGTGCTAACCTTTTACTGGTCTGGGATACATCCATAGCATAGCCCTTAGGCAGGCGATCCCCCAGCAACAGGCAGACCAGTCCATCAGCAAGAATTTACATAATAATAAATGGGGAAGTTGCTTCAGCTACCACTGTCTGGACAAACAGAGGTGGCGCCTAGCTCCAACCTTTGCTAGGGCTTCAAAGGCACCCAGCCTTGGGCGGGAGGGGGGAGGGGGGGTTCTCTGTCTACGTTTATCAGCTAGTGAAAACAATAGGTGGTCTTCCACACCAAAGCAATTCCCAAAGAGATGGATCCTCCTGCCTCATTGGTTCTGTTGGTTCCATGAGTTAGCTCATCAGCTGAGAGTGCCTGGGGCTTCACTAATTTTATCTCACATGTACAAAGTATACATTTTGGTTGGCATAGTCTAGGAGATCTTTACTGTCTGGACATAGTTGGTATCCTGGTGCAAACTGTTGGCAATGAGCATTGTCCCTTAGACCGTCTGAGGTGATGGGATATTGTAGGTTTGTGCTGGACTGTATGAGCACTTGCAGTGTGGGTCATGAGATTGATAAAGGGAATGCTTACTGTAATTAAATTAAAATAGCTCTATGTGGCCAATGGCTATTGTACCGGACAACACAGGTGTAGCTCTAACTTCGAGGTTACAGGGAACACAGGGAATAAAGGAAGGAGTGAAGCAACACCTGTAGTAAAAGCAAGATGCTTCCAGAAGGGGCAGCGTCCCCTGGACCTCGCTGAAAAGGCGACCTGGTAAGACCAGAATTGCCTGCGGGAAAAGACTGGTTTATGCCAGTTGGAGAAATTTAAATATGGACTGGATGTTAGACATGGAATTATTGTTAATTTTGTTAAGTCTGATAATGGAACCCACAATCTGGGTAGGTGTCCTGACGGGGAACTGAACCTGCAACCTTTTAGTGTACAGGATGATGCTCCAACTGAGCCACACCAGCAAGAGTGGCTTCATATTATTTCTCAAGGCCTCTTCAATCCTTTAATAGACAAATAGTACCATTTTTTAATAGTTATATTTCTGTTTCTATTGCATGTCTTTGGATTTAGCTAGTACTCAAGCTAATTGGCCAAAGTGGTGAAGTAATTAATTATCCCATTCACCATGCTGTTCATCCATTGCATACTTTCATGGGATGTCTTGTAGGGAAATGAAAGGGTGAGACCTCAACCTAGAGGCCCTGATGCCCAGCGCTCCCCGCGGTCGGTCCCGGTGTTCCCCGCAGCGGGCTCCCGCCAGCCCGTCCCTGCCCATCTCCCAGCACCGGTGCTGGGTTGGCCGCCCCCGGTCTAGTTTCCTGCCCGGGAAGGCCGAGGGCCGTGGAGAGGGGGCGGGCCCGGGGCTCTGGGGGAGCAGGGTGGGCCCGAGCCCCCTCCGCCTGCGGCCTTTGGGGAAGGTCGCCTATTGAGGGGCGAGGACTGCGCCCTCCATCTTGCCCTGGGTCCTCTATTTTTGGGCAGAGCCATGTGCTTGGCGGGGCCTCGTCCTGGAGGCCCAGGCCTCTGCTGGCCACGCCCAGGATTTCTCTGGACTAACCAATGATAATCAAGGGAAGTGCACGCCATCAATATGACCACATCCTGTGTAATGAGACACCAACTTGCGCCTGGCCAATTGGCAGGGCCCACAGTCCCCTCTCCTGCCCTTACTCCACGCCCTATAAAACCCCCCCGTCCCATCAGGCTTCGGTCTCTCTGCCACCTGCTGCTGTGCCAGTAAGGAGGGCAGGGGAGCCAGACCTAAGTTTGAAATAAATGACTCTTTGCTTTTGCATTGGACTTGCTGGCTCCCTGGTCAGCCCTTGGGAATCTTGAAATCTGGGCACAACAGGAAACACAAGCCATTTTATGGTATTATTACTCACTCTGTACTTTGAGCCTATCTAAACTTACTCCTTTCTTTTATTTTATTTTTAAATATTTTTTTTATTGATTTCAGAGAGGAAGGGAGAGGGAAAGAGATAGAAACATCAATGATGAGAGAGAATCATTGCTTGGCTGCCTCCTGCATGCCCCCACAACTGGGCATATGCCCTTGACTGGAATCAAACCCAGGACCCTTCAGTCCACAGGCCGATGCTCTATCCACTAAGCCGAACCAGCGAGGGTTTTATTTTATTTTTAATATATTTTTATGGATTTCAGAGAGGAAGGGAGATGGAGAGAGAGATAGAAACATCAATGAAGAGAGAGAATCATTGGTTGAGCTTACTCTACTTTTAATGCACATTATAAATTAACTAGAGACCCAGCACACAATTAAATCGTGCACGTGTAGAGTCCCCTAGGCCTAACCTGCCATCAGGGCCATGTCTGCCGTCCCGCGAAGCCTCACATACCATGGATGCTACCGGCAGCCCGTGACACTCCTCAGACGCTGCCGGCGCCCCGATGCTCCAGAAGTCCCGCTCGCCAAGGCTGCTGCGGGACCCATCAATGCACCTCCTGGTGAGTCCGGTAGTTGGTCATGATGCCTTTTGTGATCTAGATTATTTTTTTCAACCATTGTTTTGAAGCTTCTATTGGATCATCAGCATTTACCTTTTCTTTTCTGCCGACCTCACATGTCTGGCTTTGTGTGGGAATTGAGTGGGACCTGAGCATCACTTTCATTTACTGATGAAATCTTGCATCCCATGCAAGGTTTACAGTTTCACTGTATAATGTATTTGCACTGTAGACACCTGAGTGGCTGTTGGTGCAGTACATGGGGAATGGCACTTGGGGGTTCAGCAGGAAGTGAACTTTGAGTAGGTACCAATTTTATGAGTGGTGATAGATTTTACAAGGGGTGATAGTAATATATTCATTAGTGAATATTTCAACATCATGAAGACCTTTGCTTCTCTAAATGGCCTTGTGTCTGAGGAACTTGGATAAAATATCTGCGGATGAGGATGCCACCTATTTTGAGTTTAGAACTTAGAGCTGTGGTGGTGGCTGTAACTGAATGGGATGCAGGTGTGGTTGCTGAGATGGCATCAAAGTCTAGCAATTTAAAGGGTAATCAACTATAAGGAAAACTTTCTCTACTCACCACACTTCTGACACTAATTGTCCAGAGTGGGTGCGGACCCCATAAGATTGCCCCTAATCACACCCTACATCAGAGGCTCATTGCTAGTCTGGGCCTCAGGTACTTCTGCCCAACTGCTATGAATAGGGGATTCCCATGACCCCCTCGTTGGGTTTGATAGTTTGCTAGAATGACCCACAGAACTCAGAAAAGCGCTTTACTTACTATAATCGTTTATTACACAGAATACAACTGAGGAACAGCCAAATGGAAGTAATGCGTGGGGCAAGGTTTGTGGGAAGGGATGCGGAGCTTCCATACCCTTTCTGGGCACACTTCCTGTAACTGAACAACCAAGGCGTCCAGGCTGCCTGTCACTACTTCAGCTAATGAAGCAGAGACAGGGTTGAATCATATATGAGTGTTTATTCCAATAGCATGGGAGAGCAGCAGGTCATCCACAAAAATCTGCTCTGCCCTCCCCAGAAGCCAGCTGCTTATATTGGGTAGAAGGACAAAGATTACATGGGAAAGTAGGAATCACAGGTTTGGGAAAGTGGGCACGGGATAGTCATTACAAGTCATGTGGGCTAGGGGGCGGGGGGTGGGGCAGGGTCGAGTATCACAGAGGGCAGGCGCCTCCAGGTGCCCCAGGACCAGATTACAGGTAATAGGGGCTGGGATTATAAAGAGCAGGTGCCTCTGGGACTAGATTGTCTCAGCCACGAGGTTGTAAATCTGTCCATAATGGTAGGAAGTTCTCAGGACAGGAGGATGGACTAGGTTCTGATGTTAGCTCCCATGTCCCAGGGCGTACAACTCCCAGCCAAGTGAAAATGTTCTTTCTAATCATAAAAGAACCATCATGGTTAACAGAGCATGATTAATATTCCCTATAATTATAATTAGTTTCCAATATTGGGTTTCTGACCCTAACACACCCTCCCAGCACCTTGATGTATTCAGCAACCTGGAAGATCTCTGAACCTCAATGTTTTCATGGAGCTTCCATTACTTGGGTTTGATTGATGAAATCATTGGCCATGGGTGGTTAAACTCCATCTTCAGCCCCTCCCCCCTCCCTGGAAGTCCTGTGGTGGGGATGAAAGTTCCAACCCTCTAATTACCTGGTTTTGCTTCCTCTGGCAACCAGCCCTCACCCTCCAAAGTCACCTCATTAGCATAAACTCAGGTATGGTTGAAAGGCACTTTTTAGAAACAACAGAAGACACACATATCTCCCCTATTACTCAGGAAAGCACAAGGGTTTTAAGAGCTCTGTGTCAGGAACCAGGAACAGAAACCAAATATTATTTCTTCTTCTGCTCCTGCTCCTTATTCTTCTTAGTCTATACACAATTTATTTATTTTTATTTCTTTAAGTATTACAAAGAGTATTAAACATACATGTCTCCTTCCCCCCCCCCTTTGGTATTCTCCTGGCCTCCCCCACCCCCCAGTGTCTTGTGTCTATTGGTTATTTTCATATGCATGCATACAAATCCTTCAGTTGATCTCCTACCCCCTCAACCCTCCCCAGGGTTCCCACTGTAGTTTGACAGTCTGCTCAATGCTGCTCTGCCTCTGTATCCATTTTTATTCATCAGTCTATAATGGTCCTTATTATCCATAAATGAGTGAGTTCATGTGGTGTTTTTCTCAGCTTCCCAGGGGCCGTCTCAGTCTCACAGGGGCCATCTCAGCCTCACAGGGGCTGTCCCAGCCTCACAGGGGTCGTCTCAGCCTCACAGGGGCCGTCTCAACCTCACAGGGGCCGTCTCAACCTCACAGGGGCTGTCTCGACCTCACCGGGGTCTATACACAATTTCTTTTTTAATTTACATCTTTATTGTTGATTGTATTACAGATGTCTCCCTTTTCCCTCCACTGCCCCCTTCCACCTGGTTCCCATTGTGCCCCAGGCCTTCACCACCCTATTGTCTGTGTCCACAGGTTATGCATATCTATATATATAAAAGTCTAAGCGACCAGGTCGACCGGTAGCTGTGATGTGCACTGGCCACCAGGGGGCAGATGCTCAACATAGGAGCTGTCCTCTGGTGGTCAGTGCACTCCCACAGCAGGAGCTCTGCTCAGCTGACCAACAGGTGCCAGACGCCGGACTCACGGCTGGCGAGCCCAGCTGTGGTGGCGCAAGCCCCTCCTGCTGTTTATAACCCCCAGCACCTATTACCTGTAATCTGGTCCTGGGGCACCTGGAGGCGCCTGCCCTCTGTGATACTCCACCCCCTCCTCCCCCCCAGCACATATTACTTGTAATGATTATCCCGTGCCCACTTTTCCATACCTGTGATTCCTACTTTCCCATATAATTTTTGTCCTTCTACCCAATGTAAGCAGCTGGCTTATGGGGAGGGCAGAGCAGATTTTTGTGGATGAGCTGCTGCTCTCCCTCCTGCCGGCAGTATTGGAATAAACACTCATATATGATGCAACCCTGTCTCTGCTTCATTGGCTGAAGTAGTGACAGGCAGCCTGGACCCCTTGGTTGTTTAGTTACCAAGTGGTGGCAGCAGGCTAGTGGGTCAGGATGAGCTGGAGCGGCACGGCACCCGGCCCGGGCTCTGGCTCCTCCCTTCCCACCTACCGCTTCATGTACTACTACATCCCTCGGGGGATGTCAGACTGCCAGTTTCGGCCCAATCCTGGCCTGTGGGGATCAAACTGAAACCCACAGTTGGACATGCCCTGAGGGGTCCCGGATTGCAAGAAGGTGCAGGCTAGGCTGAGGGACCCCACCAGTGCACAAATCCGTGCACCAGGCCTCTAGTACATATATAAGTTCTTTGGTTAATCTCTTCCCACCCTCCGACCCCGCCCTTCCCTCTGAGAATCATCAGTCTGTTTCCATGTCCATGCCTCTGATTCTATTTTATTCACCAGTTTATTCTGTTCATTAGACTTCTTGTTCGTTTATTTTGATTTTTAGATTCCAATGTTGTCAGACATGTATTTATTGCCATTTAATTGTTCATATTTCCTCCTCCTCTTCCTCCTCCTCCTTCTTCTTTTTCAACATTTCATGTAATACTGGTTTGATGGTGACGAACTCCTTTAGCTTTTTCTTGTCTGTGGAGCTCTTTATCTGACCTTCAATTCTAAATTATAGCTTTGCTGGTTAGAATAATCTAGATATTAAAAACTTATTTGAAGAAATAATGACAGAAAACTTCACCTGCCTGTTAAAAGAAATAGACTTACAAGTCCAAGAAGTGCAGAGTCCCAAACAAGAGGACCCCAAAGAGACCCACACCAAGACACATCATAATTAAAATGCCAAGGGTTAAAGACAAAGAGAGAATCTTAAAAGCAGCAAGAGAAAAGCAGTTAGTTACCTACAAGAGAGCACCCATATGACTGTTAGCTGATTTCTCAACAGAAACTTTGCAGACCAGAAGAAAGTGGCAAGAAATATTCAAAGGGATGAATAGCAAGGACCTACAACCAAGATTACTATACATCATTTCTTTATGAAAAAATTGTGCCACACAAATCAGGTTACCCTTTCTATCTGCTTATAGAGCTAACAAATGGCATTTGTATTTAGAGCAGCAAGAGAAAATTTTACTAAAAAGATAGTCTGTGTTTGGATCAAAGGACTATAACATGCATTGGAAATATAATGACTTAAGAAGGTATAACTGGCAGCTAGGATGCAGCCACTGCAAGAAGATTCCAGTGTGTTTTCCATGCCCTTAACAATAAGCCACTTAATAGAAGGAACAATACATTAAGAAGAGGGTGATGTAGCCAGAGAAGGGATGATGTAGAAAACTACAGGAGGTCAACCAGTACAAATGGAGCAGAGGGTCCATGACAGCGCGCAGGTGCTAAACAGCAAGCACTGACGATTCAGCTCCCTGGGTGACATCACCCCTGTGCTAGCTGCAATTGCAGGGTCCTCATCTGGGCACTTCGTTTTGGGAAATCAGATTAGTCATTTTTTAAAAAGGGTTTTATTTTAAAGTAGATACAACTTAGGGAGAGAAAGTGAAATACTACAAAAGTATTAACTCCTTGAGAACTCAAAAAGTATTTAGGAAGACAAATGAAAATATAGTTTAGATGAAACTGTTCCTCTAAGAATAAAAACATTCTAAGAGGGTGGTCTTCAAAGTAGGCTCCAGGCCGATCTTCCCCAACCCTTCCTTACTTAAATACAGACATTTCTAATTCTGCTTTGTCTTTTGTGGTTTTAGGAAAGATTTCCTTTAAAATCTTTTATTTCAACAAATAAATCTGCCCTAGCCAGTTTGGCAGAGTGGATAGAGTGTCGGCCTGCAGACCAAAGGGTTCGATTCTGGTTGGGGGCAGGTACCTTGGTTGCAGGCTCCTCCCTGACCCGGGCCTTGGTCAGGGTGCATGCAGGAGGCAACCAATTAATGTGTTTTTCTCACATCAATGTTTCTCTCTGTCTTTCCCTCTCTCTTCCACTCTTTCTAAAAGTTCAGTGGAAAAATATCCTCAGGTGAGGATTAAAACAAAACAAAATAACTCTGACAAGTTATTTTGTTAAAATAATATTAACTCAAAAATATATGTGCAAAAATGTTAACCTGAGAAGTTGCATAATGAATTTGCATGATGTGTCCCTAATAGAGAGAACCCTCACATGTCAGCTGGGTGACCTGGCCTTTTCCTCCCTCACAGTGGCCGTGGGTGGGGAGAGAATCTTGCATTCAGCCCAGTTCACACGTTTGGGGAAAATACCACGCGACGGCAGGGCCAGGACGTTGGGCTGTAAAGTCCCTCCCAGTGGCTTCTAAAACAGTGGATTTTCTGATTAGGTAACATTTTTTCATAAATTTGCCTAGTGATTCCCCCTACCCCACAACATTTTATTACGAAAAATTTTAAACACAGAGTGTAGCATTTGTCACGTCTATCCATGTATTCATTCCTGTGTCCATCCATTAATCCATCTTATTTTTTATGTATTTCAAATAAAATTTACTAATGCTTTAAAAACATTTTTATTTAGAAACTATAGGTCTGGTGCACGGATTCATGTACCGGTGGGGTCCCTTGGCCTGGCTTGTGGGAATTGGGCCAAAACCGGCTCTCCGACATCTCCCAAGGGGTCCCAGATTGTGAGAAGGCAGTTCTTGGGTGATGCACCCCGGAATCAGGCTCCCTCCTTTCTGGTTCTGGGTGTGTCACCCAAGAACCGCAGCTGCCAAGTCACCGCAGCTTGGCAGCTCCTGCGTTGAGCGTCTGCCCCCTGGTGGTCATTGCGCATCATAGCTACCGGCCGGTCGGCCAGTTGGCTGGTCACTTAGGCTTCTATACATATAGATCATTTTAATCTTACCAAAAAAAGCAAGAAAAAAGATGGCACAGAGCAAACTGTATAGCTTTTACCCGGGTTCCTCAGTTGGTAACATTTCCTCTGTTTGCTTTATCATTTGCATGTGCTCTCTCTATATCTGTGCATTCCCCCCTGTGTCTTTTGAGGGTAAACTATGACCCTTTAGCCTTAAATTTTCAAGATATATTTCTTGAGAATTGAAATATTCTCTCACATAACTATGGTAATGTTATCAACTTTAATATAATTAACACTGGAACATACTTTTAATAAAATGCTTTTAAAATATATTTTATTGATTTCAGAGAGGAAGGGAGAGGGAGAGAGAGATAGAAACATCAATGATGAGAGCGAATCATTGATCGACTGCCTCCTGCACAGCCCCCAAATGGGGACTGAGCCCACAACCCGGGCATGTGCTCTGACCAGGAATCAACCCGGGACCTCCCAGTTCATAGGTCAAACCTCAACCACCGAGCCACGCTGGCTGGGCTTAATAAGATACTTTTGTTCTAGACCTGCCTTACGAGAAATGCTAAGAAGGTTCTTGAAGTTGAAATGAAAGGACATTAATTAGTAACATGACAACATATGAAAGTATAACTCACTGGCAAAGGTAACTATGTAGTCAAATTCAGAATACTCTGCTCTTATAATGGTGGTGTGTAAAACTCTTAACTCAAGCATAAAATATTAAAACTAACTATAGATACAACAATCGGTTAATGGGTACATAATATAAAAATATATAAATTGTGATATCAAAAACAAGATGTGGTGGGAGACAAAAAGTATACAGTTTTTGTATGTGATTAAAGTTAAATTGTTATCACCTAAAATAGACTGTTACATCTATAAGATGTTTTATATAAACCCAATGGTAACTGTAAAAAGAAAATCTATATTAGATACACAAAGAGGGAGAGAAAGGAATCAAAGCACACCACTACAGAAAACCATCAAAAAAGAGATATTTTAATCTAACCTTGTATTTATATAAATTTGTAATTTTAAAAAATGATTGTACTAGATTGTATGGAGGTTTCTTCATTTATGTTACCAATTTCCTATTGTTGGATATATAATTTTCTAATTTTAAATATCTAAACAACACTATATCTTTGTGCACTTACCTCCTTAAAATAACTATCTAGGAGTGGAATTGTTGGGTCAAAATATTAACATTGAAAAAATCCTACTTATCATTATATTTCCAAATGAGGATTGTGCATTTCTACCAACAGTCTGTGAAATTTCACTTTTATCCATCTTCTCAACAGTAGATGTTAACCTTTTAAAATTTGCCCAATTTGCTAAACAAAAAAGACCTCTTATTTTAATTTGCATTTCTTTGATTATTACTGTACTAGAGGCCCGGTGCACAAAAATTTGTGCACTGGCGGGGGGAGGGCGTGTCCCTCAGCCCCACTTGTGCCCTCTCACAGTCTGGGACCCCTCGAGAGATAACGACCTGCTGGCTTAGGCCTGCTTCCGGGTGGCAGAGGGCAGGCCCAATCCCTAGGTGCAGCCCCTGGTCGGGCTCAGGGCAGGGCCGATTGGGGAGTTGGGGCACTGCCCCCTGTCATGCACAGTGCAGGGCCAATCAGGGGTTTGGGGCGCCTTCCCCTTTCACAAACAGCAGGGCAGATAGGGTGGTTGTGGCCCTGCCCCCTGTCACACACAGAGCCACAGGGCGATCAAGGGGTTTGGGCGCTGCCCCCTGTCATGCTGTTCCAGGGGCCAGGAGGCCTCGCGGCTCCACTGATCCCAGTGCTGGGAGGCCTAGTGGCTCTGCTTGACACAGAGGCAGTGAGGCCTCACTGCTCCGCTGATCCTGGTGCTGGGAGGCCTCGCTGCTCCGCTGATCCTGGTGCTGGGAGGCTCTGCTGATCCCGGGGTTTGGGAGGCCTCGCGGCTTCGCTGATCCCGGTGTTGGGAGGCATATTACCCTTTTACTATATAGGATAGAGGCCTAGTGCACTGGTGGGGGCTGGCTGGTTTGCCCTGAAGGGTGTCCAGGATCAGGGTGGGGGTCCCACTTGGGTGCCTGGCCAGTCTGGGTGAGGGGCTGAGGGCCGTTTTCAGGCTGGCGGGTGACTGAAGTTCCCAACCTCTCCTTTTCTTCTTCTTTTTTTTTATTCTGGGATTTATTTACCTTCTATGCCTGTCACTGGAGCTGAGAGCCGGCTTTAGCTCTGAAGCTCGGCTCCAGCTTCGAGACCTTGGCTGCTGAAAGCAGGTATCTGGGTTTGTTTGGGTTCTATAATTGAAACACTGTTGCAACTCCAGCTCGGCCAGCTGGCTGAAAGCATGGGGTTTGTTTAGCTTCTATAATTGCAACATTGTTTCTTAGAGTGCAAGCTCAGAGCCCAGCAGCGTCAGGCAGGGAATCTTGGCTTCCTCCTTCACTGGAGCAAGCAAGCCTCCTGTTTGCTTCAGCTGCCTAGCTGCCGGCTGCCATCTTGGTTGGCAGTTAATTTGCATATTGCCCTGATTAGCCAATGGGAAGCGTGTCAGAGGTATGGTTAATTACCATGTTTGTCTATTATTAGATAGGATGAGACACAGATAATTGTATGCTCTGTCGGTTCCTGTCCTGTTTTCCTAATTGGATCTTGATTTGTTAATTGGGTCAGTCCCAGGTGAGATGTCATCTTGACAACCTCCCTGGCATCCAGGGCCGTCATGTGGCCTAGTTCTGACTAAAGAGCTGCAACTAGAGTGTGTTGGGGTTTCTGGGAAGTCTTGGTTTTCCTGATAAACAAGAAGGTACAGCTGACTATTCATGTCCTTTTCCCTTCCTGCCTTGAATGGAGACATGATCCCGGAGCTGAGGCAGCCACTTTGCTACCATAATATGACCAGTCTGTTGAAGCCATAGTAAACCTCTTACTTGTAAGTATTTCTGAATGAGGTGCCCGGTGAAGCTGAACTTCATTCTGCGTGCTGGTTGGCCACAACGCGCATCCTGCTGTTTAACAGTCCTTGTCTGTCTCCTCTCTGTAGTGGCAGCTCCTTAAGATAGGGGCCTCCTCACAATACCCACTTCTGTGTGTCAGGCAGACACAGAGTGGGTGCTCATGAAGCATGTTTTGAAGGATTGAATGATATAATTTAATTCCATAAGCAATTATTTTTTTTAAAATATATTTTATTGATTTTTTACAGAGAAGAAGGGAGAGGGACAGAGAGTTAGAAACATCAATGAGAAAGATCGATCAGCTGCCTCCTGCACGCCCCCTACTGGGGATGTGCCCGCAACCAAGGTACATGCCCTTGACCGGAATCGAACCCGGGACCCCTCAGTCCGCAGGCCGACGCTCTATCCACTGAGCCAAACCGGTTCGGCAAGCAATTATTTTTAAAATGGAGAGTCCGGGACGGACATTTACTTTCTAGGGTAGGAGGCTCCTCTAGGTCAAACTCTTTGGTCTTTTTACTTCTTTATCAGAACCAGAGATTCTCAGTCTCTCGAACTGTGCCTCCTCATCTTCTTTACATCATGGCCAACCTGGAACATGATGGTGCTGAGTGATGAGACAGCATCACAAACAGATGCAGGCTGCTTGCCTCGGAGGAGATGCTTGGGGCGTCTGGCTTCACCAGACTTGACTCGATCCCCCCGGAACCAAGGGCACCAGTATCTCTGCCTGGCCGCTGGCCCAACAGCTGTCCTAGTTGAGAAGCTCTGCTCCCTCCTCAAGAGTGTGGATGGCTTGTCCGTTTCCCAGTGAGGAATATCATGTACGCTTTTAAATTTATGCCAAAAGGAAGACCTAACTGTGCAACAAGACTGCCAGTGTTTGGCTCCATCTAGTGGTCTAAAATGGATTTGGATTTGGGTTCTAACCATCCAGGATTTGACAGTTTACATCCATCCATCCTTCCACCCTTCCTTCCTCTATCCTCCCATCCATCCTTCAGTCCATTCGTCCACCCTCCCATCCATGTAGCCATGCCATCACGGGCCATGAGGTCCTAGGGGACCCGGCCCCTGCCAGTCTTTCTGACCCCATTTCGTAAGAATATGTCTGAATTTGTTAAGCCCCACGTGGTTTCTTTCTGTTCCTTAAACCAAGCGTATTCTTTGCATACGTCTCCCCTTCGGCTTGGAGTGACTCTCCCCCACCCCAACCCTGCCCCCAGTTTTAGCCTGAATGACTTTGTGTCATCATCCTTATTATTCAACTTTTCACAGAGACATTCCGTAACCACTCTAAAATACAGTCGTCCCATCTCCAGTCCCGCTCTGTCACTGGGTGAAGTGTCATGGAACTTGTCTCTTCCTGTTGGAGCTGGATTTGGTGTGTCTGCCTCTGCTCACTGGAGCGCAGCGCAGAGGGAGGCCTGCCTCTCTTGCTCACTGCGGATCCCCGGTGCTCAGAGCAAACTACACCCGTGTGTTAGTGACTTTAACACACGTCCTCCTGGCCTGCGTGGCTCAGTAGTGGAGCATCGACCTATGATCCAGGTTTGTTTCCCGGTCAGGGCACATGCCCGGATTTTGGGCTCAATCCCCAGTGTGGGGCGTGCAGGAGGCAGCTAATCAATGATTCTCTCTCATCATTGATGTTTCTACTTTTCTCTCCTGCTCCCTTCCTCTCTGAAATCAATAAAAATATATTACAAACAAACAAACAAACAAACCAAAAACAACACAAGTCTATATCTCTGGATCTATTTTGTTCATCAGTTTATTTTGTTTATTAGATTTCACATATGAGCAAGATGATACTTGTCTTGCTCTGACAAATTTCAGAGGGAAGGTGAGTGGTGGGTGGGGCTGGATGGGGAGAGATTAACCAAAGAATTTATATGCATACTAGAGGCCCAATGCATGAAATTCGTGCAAGAGTAGGCCTTCGCAGCCTTGGCTGCCTGGATCCCTCCCTCACAGCTGTGGTGGCTGCAGCAAAGGACATCTGGCCTAATTAGCATATTGCCCTTTTATTAGTATAGATATGCACAACCCATGGACACAGACAAGAGTGTGGTGCAAGCTAGTGGAGACGGGGTAAGGGACTGGAGGTGGAGGGGGTTATGGGGGGGAAAGGGCGACATCTGTAACGCTTTCAACAATAAAGTTAAATTAAAAAACCAAAAACAAGCACAGGATACAAAACCATCTAGCTCTGAAAAGAAAAGAAAAAAAGAAAAAGAATCCGGAACTGATAGACCTCAAAGTACTTTCTGGAAAGGAGAATGCAGAAGGATAAGGAATCCTTCGGATACTTTGAAAGACATTTAAATGTGAAAAGTAGATTTCTTTTTAAGATTGTGGAGGTACTTAGGATAAAAAATAGCAACACAAAGAAGTAAACTTATTTTGTAAATGAATGTTGATCCATAAACCTTTGCCTAAAATTATTTGTAAATAAAAAACAAAACAGTGAATGGGAAAAACAAACAAAAACCCACACAGGCTTATGCCATTCGCACCACACAGCCACTGTGTGGCTGGCTGGCAGATTTGCTCCACATTCTTTCCTCTTAGAGACCCTCTGCCTGAGACCTGCCCTCTGGCACTTCCTTGATCATCTCAGCAGGGAAGGGACAGAGAGAAAGTGACCTGCTCCTAAGGGCTTCCTCATGGACGTGCCCATTTCCTGTGTGCACATTTCGCTGGCCAGAGTGAACACGTGGTCATGCCAGCTTCAAGGGGAGGGGTGGGACGTGCAACCCCACCACGTGCCTACGAGAAGAATCAGGTTGGAGGCGCTCGAGGCTGATGGTTTCCACGTTGGTGAGGCAGATGGCGAGGAGGTCCTGAGGGCCAGGCTGGAAGGGACAGCAGAGCACAACACCTCCTGGGGCGAAAGGAGCCTTGCTCAGCCTCCAGTGTGGTGGTGGCAGGTGCTGGAAAGGGTTCGTAGAGAAGTTCACACGGCTTGGGCCTGGGAGGATGAGCAGTTGCTCACCTGTGCAGGGAGCTGCGGCAGGGAAAGCATCCAGAGCCAAGTGCAGAGGCCTGGAATGCCTGTGAGATCTCACCTTGTGCAGAATAAGCCGTGGGCTTTGAGTGGTTCAATGGGTAACGGTGAGTCTACAAAAGTGGTCTGAGTGCAGGCCTTGGAGGATGCCAGCCGAGACTTGAAGGAGTCCGGACTTTATCCTGTAAGCAACAGGGACAGGGATGCTTGTAGGTAGGGAAGTGACATGTTCAGAAAGTGCTCTGGAAGTTAAAGTGTAGTGGCAGGTGGCATGGTTCAAGGGCATATGAGATCGAAGAGAAGTGGGCCAGTTGGGAGCCATTCATGGTCATCCAGGTGGGAGGCCTACACTGAGACAGGACAGTCTGATGCCAGACCTGTTGGAGGAGAGTCAGGGGATGTGTGAGACAGGAAGGGAGGAGGAGGAGGAGGAATGTGGGCCCTGCTCAGCTTTCTGACCCGGGGGGTGGGTGTGTGGTGGGGAGCAAGGAGAGGACGTGTGCGGGGACATCCAGGTCGAGTGGCCCAGGAGGGGTGAGGTGTGTGCACCAGAGCTGAGAGGAGCCTGGCCAAGCACCTCCTGACACATGAATAATAGGGCTAGGGTTAGGGCTCCTGAAGGGATGCTCGTGGTAAATGCTCACTCCAGGTGCCTGAGAAGGACCTGGACCAGGGGCACGAGATGAACCCACCGGGGCCTCTTTACCTGAAGAAGCACAGGGTCTGGGCTTCCTCCTTGGTTTCCCACTGCCTCCGGGATGGACTGCTGCATCCCTCTGGCCCTCAATTTGCTCTTCTACACAAGAATAATGTCTGCATTGTAAGTCTGTGGGAGGCACATATGAATTTATTCTTTTTTAAAAATATGTTTGTATTGATTTTTAGAGAGAGCGGAAGAGAGAGAACATCGATGTGAGAGAGACACAGTGATTGGTTGCCTTCCACATGCAGAAACTAGGTGCCCGTGATCGGGAATTGAACCCGAGACCATTTGGTGCTTGGGCCGATGCTCTAACCATTGTGCAACCGGCCAGGGCTATAGTTCCTTGTTATTGCTGAGTAGTTTCTGTCATTTGTCTACACCAAAATTTGTTTATCCATTTACCCTGTTGATGGACACTTTGCTGTTTCCTGATTTGCAAACAATCCTGTTGGGAGAAATTCTAGTCATTTGGATCATCGTTTCCCTTTATGCAATGAGTCTTTTTTTGTGGCTGCCTTAAAGCTTTTTCATTTTCAGCAATTTGATAATCACATTTCTGAGCATGGATTTCTTTCTTTCTTTTCTTTTTTTTTTTAAAAAGGTCATTTAAAAATATATATTTTATTGATTTTTTACAGAGAGGAAGGGAGAGGGATAGAGAGTTAGAAACATTGATCAGCTGCCTCTTGCATACCCGCTACTGGTGATGTGCCCACAACCAAGGTACATGCCCTTGACTGGAATTGAACCCAGGACCCTTCAGTCCGCAGGCAGATGCTCTATCCTCTGAGCCAAACTGGTTAGGGCTGGGCATGGATTTCTTTGGGTTTATTCTGCTTGGGGTTCACTGAGGTTCTTGAACCAGTAGATTTATGTCTTACACCAAATTTGGGAATTTTTACCAAGATTTATTTAAATACTCTCAGTGGTACACCCTTTCTCCTCCGCGTTTCTCAAGACGTGGATGTCAGACCTTTAGATGCTATCTGACAGGTCCCTGAGGCTGTTCTCGTTGTATCAGCTTTTAAAGCACCTGCTCTTCAGATTGGATAACATCAGCTGGTCTAGCTGTTAAGGTTACCGACTCTTTCTACTTTCATCTACAGTCTATTCATGAGCTCACCCAGTACATTTATTTCAGTGATCATACTTTTCAGTTATAATATTTTCATTTGGTTTATTTTTTTAAAAGCTTCTTTTTATCTGTCAGATATCCTGTCTTCTGTTTGTTTCAAGAATGCTTGACTTCTTGGAGCATGGTTATAGCAACTGCTTTAAAATATAGTAATTCCAACATCTGGGTCATCATGAAGTTGGTGTGTTAACCGTCTTTTCTTTTGCAAATAGATCACAATTTCCTGGTTCTTTGCATATCAAACAATTTTGGATCTTATCCTGGACCTTTGAAATATAATCTATCATGAGACTCTGGGTGCTGTTTAAATCTTGTGGAAATTTTTTTCTCAGCGGCAGTTAATTGGGGTGAGTTTAAGTTACACGTTCCAACCTGCCCTCTGTGGGTTCTGGTTCCAGCACTGGTTCAGTTTTCACAGCTGATCTGGGTTCTTGGATAACAGTCATTCAGTTCTCAGAGCCTTTGGTGCCCTGCTTGGGGTCAGGCCGGTGCACGCGCAGGGTGAGCACGAGCAGGAGTTCATATACACGTGTGATGCCTTTCTAAGCGGCCCCCTCTTCACAGTCTTCTCCACACTCCCTGCTCCCAGGAGCCCCGAGGAGGCCGGCGCTGCAGTTTTCCCTCTCTGCACACCTTCTGTGGCTAAGCGGTGAGAAAAGAGAGAGAATACAAAAGCTGAGGCTGCAGCTTCCCCCCAGGGGAGGGAAACCACCCAGCCAGCGCAGGGGGCATTTCCACTCTCTGTCCTTTAGGGGTTCTCTTTCTGCTTCTCAGGCAAGAAAAGGAGGGCTTGTCTTGGAGCAATTTTTGTTGGCACTCGGCATGCAGTTCCAGGGTTTGTGCTGCCTTTGAATTCAGACCAGGAGGGCAGCCACGCCCCCAGAAGCCCACCACCTGATCATGTGTGCTGTGAGTTCTGGTTTCCTCTCCAATCTGTTTGATACCACTTATTTTTCAGAGCCCCCAGAAAGCCAAACTGTGGGTCCAGTCCCAGGGTTTCAACTGCATTCAGAGAAAGAGGAGTGGACTGTGCTGACTCCATCTGACTTGGGATCAGAATGTCTTAATTGTTTTCACAAAGATTAAGAGACATTTAAAACTGAGTTTAAAATTTTCCCAGTAGGAAGCTTTGTTTGAATAAACTGGTTTGCTATTGCTAGACTCAGAATATTTCAGAGTAAGTCTATCAAGTTCTGTAATCAATCCAATTGGAATTATAATGGAGTTGCCTGAACGTGGTAGGTTAATTTGAGAGCCTTGGAGAGTTTCTTATGTCCTTTAAGAGTGTTTAGCCCTGCCAGGTGGCTCAGTTGGTTCCGTTGGTTGGAGGGTGGTTCCATGCACCAAAAAGTTTCTCTTGAGACGATTCTCCTTGGCTTGCAGGCCACTTATTGCCTTCTCTCTGTCCTCACATTCCCTCTCCTCTATGTCTTTCCCTGGTGTCTCTCTGTGTCCAAATTTTCTTTTTATAAGGACAGCAGTATGATTGGATTAGGGCGCACCCTCCTGGCCTTATTTGAATTTAGTCACCTCTTCAAAAGCCCCATTTCCAATACAGTCACATTATAAGGTACTGGGCGTTAGAAATGCAACATGGATTTAGACGGGCACAGTTCACTCTATAACACCGTGATTCTATGGTCATGTCTTGAGAAACAGTAACTTAACGTTTTTTTATTCTTCCCCCACCCCCAGCTTCATTGAGGAATGAATGACGAATAAGCACTATATATTTAAGGTGTGCAGTGATGCTCTGATGTATGTAGACATTGTGAATTCTGAACATCAGCATTCGTGTTGCCCATCACTACCAGACCAATAAGTAGAGACAAAGATTGAATCTTTATGGGAGCTTTCCTGAGATGGCTGGTGACCTGAGAAGACAGCCGGTACCCTAAAGACCACCCTACATCTCACCTCAATCAACCTTTTTTTTTTTTTTACCTTCACCAGAGGATATTTTTCCATTGATTTTTAGAGACAGTAGAAGAGAATTGGAAAGACAGAGAAATGTTGACGTGAGAGAAACCCATCGATCGTTGCCTCCTGCATGTGCCCCGACCAGGGCTCAGGCCGGGGAGGAGCCTACAACCGAGGTATGTGCCCTTGACCCGAATGGAACCCAGGACCCTTTGGTCTGCGGGCTGATGCTCTATCCATTGAGCCAAACTGGCTAGGGCTCAAAGTCAATCCTTTTTTTTTTTTTTTATTGATTTCAGAGAGGAAGGGAGAGGGAGATAGAAACATCAGTGATGAGAGAGAATCATTGATCCGCCACCTCCTGCAGGCCCCACACTGAGGATTAAGCCCGCAACTCGGGCATGTGTCCTTAACAAGAATCAAACCTGGGACCCTTCAGTCCATAGGCCAATGCTCTATCCACTGAGCCAAACTGGCCAGGGTTCAAAGTCAATCCTTTTTATAAGGAGAAGGAAAGTGTAGGTAAGGGGTTTGGAATTCAGGGAAAAGGTTAATCAGATAACAGCTGCGGTCCTGCCAGTTTCCTAGCGTCCCTTCCTCTGTTGACCCGTGATTCTTTATCTGCGTCCTGGGCGGGGATGTTCTCCCGCTGGAGCACAGCGGCTCAGACACCAGAGCTCCAGATGAGAATCTGTTTGGCTAATCATAAAGTTCCTCAGTATCAGTATCATCATCATTGTCATCATCGTGAATAAAAGGGGTCACATGCTAACCCAACAGATTTTTAAAGGCATTTAAAAATTCCTTCCTCTCTGTAAAATATCAATAAAATATATTTTAAAAAAATTTTTGTTAGAGGGTAAATCTCATGTTAAGTGTTCTACACACACACACACACACACACACACACACACACCAAAAAGACACACAAAAAAACTGTTGAAGGTGATGGATATGGTTATTACCTTAACTGTGGTGATGGTATCAAGAATGTATACATATGTGCAAACTTATCAAATGGTATACATTAATGGCATTCAGTTTTTTGTATACAAATTATACCTCAAAAAAACGATCTTTGAAAACCTATTTAATGGTGTAGAAAGACACGTGCAAAGAGTACACTCCTCTTTTGAATTCTTTAAACCAATGGGTGCATGTGTGTGTTCACAGAGCAGATTATAAATATACATCAAAATACACATAAGAATTGTTCCTGAGTAGTAGGATTCTGGGTTAGTTCAATGCTTTTATGTTATCTTATTTGCACTCTTTCTGATTTTCTGTACCACACATAATAATTTAACAAGAAGAAAACCACATATGATTAAATGTTTGACTTTGAAAGCACAGCATGAGATGACTATACTCTATCAGAGTAAATAGAAAGGATTGTATGTCCTTTTTAGGAAAAGTTCAGATGAGTAAAACCTAAACTTGTTGGTAGGCAGGAGACCAAGTAGAAAGAACGTACATATGAGCAAGGAGCAGAGACTATCACAGAGAGGACCCCTGTGGAGGATAGACATCACCTGCATCCAGTGGGCACGTCGGGGCGTTGCCTTTGCAAGGACTGGCATCTCTCCACACGGCGCCGCGACTCCGGCTGAAGTGGCACAGGGTGCAGCCCTGCTGTGTCCATCAGCAGTCAGCACTGTCGTTGCAAAGCGTGTTATTTCACCAGAACCCACTTTGCTCCTGTCCGATCCGTTCCACAGATGAAGCGTGGGTGGTCCAGGAAGCTGACTGATGGGCCTTCACTAGTGAAAGTGAAGTCTTCTTTTCCACATTGGTTCACGCCAGTGTGGGCAGAGGGGGAGGGAAGGAGGCTGAAGGAACCGGGCACCTTGGTGTTATCACATCTCTAGTATTTAGTGACGGGGACCCAACAGGGACCCACTTACTCGGGCATTTGGGGAGTGATGAGTTTATTTGTGATTAATAAATGGTTTATTGCCGTGATTCTCACATGCTATCAGACAACAGGGAGAACAAACCCACAGAGTTTCTGCTTCAGGAGGTGTGAGCTGAGGGCTGAGAATTCACATTTCTCACTGGCTGTCAGGTGCCTCGTGCTGTTGGCCTGGGGCCATGCTTAGAGAATCCCTGGTCTAGCTCCTTGCTAGTCGAAGGGCCCGCAGGTGAGGCATCAGCTGGTTGGAAGGCAGAATGTTGGCCTAGTTTGACAGAATCGGAACCTGCATTTAACAGGACCCTCAGATGATCCGCGTGGATGTGAGTGTCTGGGCAGCAGGGCTTTGGGACAAAGGTTCTGAAAGGTGAATTAGGTGAACCCAAAACCAGGAGCAGTGTGTGTGAAACTCTATAATTTTTCTCAAGCTTCTGATGAAAACGTAACATTTAAGTACTTGAGGCCTCTGAGCTCTGACGATGGGTAACAGTGACTTAAATTTCATCAGCCTTGGAATCCTTATTTGACAAATATATTTTTAAAATTGGCAGTGCTCTGGCTGCGTGGCTCCGTTGGTTTGAGCACTGTCCCACACACCAAAACGCTGCGGCTTTGACTCTCGGCCGGGATGCCTACAGGAGGCAACTCCCAGGTTTCTCTCTCCCATCGACGTTTCTCTTTCTCTCCCTTCCTTTCTATCCAAAATCAATACAAACATGTGCTCAGGTGAGGATTAAAAAATACTGGAGTAGATGAACATATAGTTTCTGAATTCAGCAAGACAATTTTGTGTTGGATGAAAACTGAAGAAAACCAGGCCCCTGCTCTGCACGCCCCTGGGTGGAAGACATGATGAGTGAGATGCTTCACTCCCCACAGCAACGGCTCAGTCAGCAGCCAGCTAATCGCCTGCCTTATCTCTGCAGCCAGCTTGTGCTCTGTGGCTCTGCTGGGCGGGGCAGGGGAGGAAGTGGGGACCAGATGGGCAGATGGGTCTGTCAGGCCCTGTCCTTCCCCTTGTGACCTTAACTTTGGAAAAACAGGAAGAACAATTGTTCTGTGGCCTACCTTGAACCACATCAAGACCCCTCCATTGCCATCTCATCTCTTTCTCTGTAGTCTTGTCTATTGAAGTGTCAGAGCTCTGAGGAAAGACATTGCATCTGATTGGGTTTTTATGGCTGGGGGAACACAGATTTTCTTTTTCTTTTTCTTCTAAAAGGCTTTCTTCTTGAGTGCTTGGAAGAGAATAAAATATTGGGAGTCTTGACATCAGATTTCTTAGGAATAGGAAAGTTCCTACCCAATATAATCCTACAATCCTGGAATGGCCTTGAAAGCCAAGTGACTCTAGCATGTTAGACTTATTCTCCCATGCTTCAGCCTGATGTTTTCTCTCTCTCTCTCTCTCTCTCTCTCTCTCTCTCTCTCTCTCTCACACACACACACATACACTCTCTTTCTCTTGCTCTCTCTCTCTCACACACTCTCTCTCTTCCCTCTCTCTCTCTCTCACACACACTCTCTCTTTCTCTCTTTTCTCTCTCTCTCTCTCTCTCTCTCTCTCTCTCTCTCACACACACACACACACACACACACATACACTCACACACTCACACAATGAAAAAAGCATGCCTTTCTTCCCCCCTCCCCTTCAGAACGGTTCCTTCCTTCTCTAACATGCTCGTCCCCTGGCAGCCGGTGGTTGGTGGGAGCACAAGTGGTCAGATGTCACATCCTGCCCCATGTTGCACCCTTGTTGCTTTGGTCAAGACCAACCAAAGTGGAGTGAAACTCAGGAGCTGAGAAACCGAGTCACTCTGAGAGGATGGGAAATTGTCTCCAGAGAGAACTCAGGTGAGTCCTGACTGGGCACTGCGCCCTTTGGGAGAAAGAGAACAGGGGGGCGGAGGCTGGGCTCACCCTTGGAAGGTGGGACATTTGTGCTTAAGAAGGCTGGGCTGGAACACAGCATCCTCTGAGAGCACAGCGACCCCCGCCCGCCACTCCTTCTCTTGCCTTACGTTGGAATCCTGGTAGGTTGCCAGATTTAGAAAATAAAAATACAAGGTACCAAAGCAAATTTGAATATCCAATAAATAAATATACTTTTGTATAAGCCTGCCCCATGCAATATTTGGAGCATTATTGCATGGGTCATACTTATACAAAAAAAAAATCATTGTTTATCTGAAGTTCAAATTTAACTGTGTATCCTATAATCTATTTAGCAACCTAGACAATGGTCACTTGAACCTTTCTACACCTGTTTTCTCATTTGGGTATAGAGATTATCTTCCTATACATCAGCGTTAAGAAGTCGGCATTAGAATAAGCAGTCTGGTTGTTGAAATTATGGATGCACAATAATGCACTCAAATGCTTTTGATTTAAGTAGTGCCTTTTAAAGACTATGTTTTTTTTTATTGATTTCAGAGAGAAAGGGATAGGGAGAGAGAGATAGTAACATCAATGATGAGAGAGAATCATTGATTGGCTGCCTCCTGCATGCCCCCAGGGGAGATGGAGCCACAACCCCGGTATGAGCCGTGAATGGGAATGGAACTATGACCTCCTGGTTCAAAGGTTGATGCCCAACCACTGAGCCACACTGGCCGGGCTTACATAATGCCCTTTGTTGGTGACTTTTACCTCTATCATTTTCAAATGCTTTTGAAGTTGTAGAAAAGATATGGGTAACAGGCATTATTCTTTTTACATCTTTCTTAACCTTAAAGAACAGCACCCCACTCCCCATCCACGGTCCTAATCCTTCTAGAGAGTCTAATTATATTATGTTATTTAACAAGACTATTTTTTAAATTGACATATAATCCTATATAATAAAAGCCTACTATGCAAATCAACAGAACGGCGGAATGGCCACCAGAACGACCATTTACATGACGCGCACTGACCACCATGGGGCATATGCTCAGCCCGGAGCTGCCCCCAGCCTGCAGGCCCCAAGCCAGCGGGGGACCCACTGACCGCCCTTCCAGTCGCCCTGCAGAGGGAGGAGACCAGCAGCAGCGGCAGTGGGGGGCAGGGCCAGCGAGCAGATGGTGCCAGGCTGGCCAAGGCAGGTGCCAGTGGGGGCCCCACAATCACCCCGCCGGTTGCCCCACAGATTGGCATTGATCTCCGGCCAGGCCTAGGGACCTTACCCGTGCAAGAATTTCATGCACCGGGCCTCTAGTTGATATAGAACACTATATAAGTTTAAGGTATACAGTATGTTAATTTGATACATTTGTATATTGTAATATGATTATCACCATGGCATTAGCAAACACCTCTATCACATCACATAATTATAATTTTTTCATGGTGCAAACAATTAAGGTCTAGTTTCTTAGAAACTTTGAAGTTTATGATACAGCACTGTTGTCTGTAATCACTACACTGTACATGTGATCTCCCAGACTTATCTTTTAGTTGCAGCTCTGTACCTTTAACATCTCCCCATTTCCCCCTTGCCCAACCTCTCTCAACCACCATCCTCTCTCTGTTTCTACAGTTCACCTTCTTTAAATTTCAAATGTAGGTGAGATCACACAGTATTTGTCTCTGTGTCTGACTTATCTCACTTTGCATAATTTCCTCAAGGTCCATTCATGTTGTTACAAGTGGCAGGATTCCCTTCTTTCCCGTGGTTGAATCATACTCCATTGTATCAGGGGTGCGGAATGTCAGCCAGGGGGCTGTATAAGGCCTGAGGAAACTTTTGGTCTGGGACTGCCAAGGCACTAGGGGTGAGTTAATTAAATGTTTGACCAAATATAGCAGGCTAATTTTTAAAAAATATCTTTTTTTAATTGATTTCAGAGAGGAAGGGAGAGGGAGAGGGAAAGACAGAAACATCAATGAGAGAGAATCATTGACCAGCTGTCTCCTGCATGTCCCCCACTGGGGATTGAGCCCCCAACCTGGGTATGTGCCCTTGACCGGAATCAAACTCGGGACCCTTTGGTCTGCAGGCTGATGCGCAATCCACTGAGCCAAACTGGCTAGGGCTAGCAGGCTAATTTTTAAGTTGATAATTTTGTAAGGCCCTCGAATGATGTTATAAATATCCGAATGGCCATTGGCAGAAAAAAAGCTCCCCACCCCTGGGTTGTGTAGATATGGATGAGGTAGAGATAGAGATGTGTCATCTTAATCTATTCATCTGCTGACAGATACTTAGGTTGTGACTAAAGTGTGATGAACACGTGAGTGCAGATATCTCTTTGCGATCCTGTTTTCTTTTTCTTTCTTTTTTTTTTTTTTTTGATAAACAGTGGAACCTTGGTTCTCAAACTTAATTCGTCTGGAAGGCTGTTCGAGAAGGGATTTTTAAAAACCAAATCATTTTTTTTCCCATTAGGAAAAATGTAAATTGAATTAATTTATTCCAGACCCCAAAATGATTCCCTGTTTTAACCTTTCTTATATAGAGTGCATGTCTAATGTACGGTGTTATCTGTCAACAAACACTTCTTTTCTTAAATTATCAAACCACCCCTCCTAGCCTTAATGGGATCACTTCCAGCGCTCGGTCCAGGGCTGACTTTCAGGTCAGCAAGCAGCATCTTCCCTTTATCACATGTCACTGCCCCCAAATGCTGTCACCAGTGAACTGCTTTTCCTTTATCCAAATCAACAACAGTTCTACCTCTTCAATGGCCTGTGATCACTGCTTCTTTCAGACCCCTGGCAACATTAGCACTCTTGATGGCCTCCATTTCACCATCAACAAAAGCAAAATATAAAATAAAATAAAAAACAAAATATATTTTTATTGATTTCAGAGAGGAAAGAAGAGGGAGAGATAGAAACATCAATGATGAGAGAGACTCATCGATTGGCTGCCTCCTGCAAGCCCCACACTGGGGATGGAGCCTGTAACCTGGGCATGTGCCCTGACTGGGGATCGAACCATGACCTCCTAGTTCATAAGATGATGCTCAGCCACTGAGCCATGATGGCCTGGTAGGATTTCCTTCCTCTTTAAGACTGAAAAATAATTGATTGTATATATACCACATTTTCTATATTTATTGTCAATGAACATATGCATGGTTTCCATACCATGGCTATTGTGCAGAATGCTGCAGTGGAGACACAAGCATCTCTTTGAGATCCTGATAATGATCTCTTTGGATAACTATTAAGAAGTGGGGTTGCTGGATCATATCTTAGTTTTAATTTCTTAAGGATGCTCCATATGTGTTTCATAGTGCCGGTGCCATTTGCATGCCTATGAACAAACTTCCCAATTTCCCCATGCCCTCCCCACACTGGTTATTATTTGCCTTTTTTGTGATAGCCATCCTACACGGTGTGAGGGGCTGCCTTGTGGTTTTGACTTGCGTTTCTGAGGATTAGTGATGTTGAGCACCTTTTCATATGGCTTTTGGGCACTTACCTGTATGTCTTCTTGGAAGATGGAGGACAGATGACACAACTGTGCTCAAGGAGTGGAGTTCAAACATGTGCTCTGATAAAAAATGTTTCCCTCTCTTTAGGGCTAATATTTATGGAAAACCTATATGAAACAGCATTTTGGGCCTCCAGAAAAAAATGAAACATAGAGCAGAAACTCTAGTGGATGCTAATTTTAAATACTGAGAAGCCCCGTTAAGAGACACTGTAATTATTAACATTTTAAAAATGAAGATTGTATAGCCGAGAGAGAGAACCAAAAGGTGACCAGTGAGGCCTCCGTGTGCAGCGTGGTGATTTAATACTTGCACACACCGTGGCCTGCCCCTCGGGTCTAATTCCCGATGCCAGGCCTGTGTGGTTTCCCCTCCACCACCGCAGCGTCTTCTGCAGGTGGGGCAGAGGCTAATGTGTTCAAGCACAAACCATGAGCGATAGAAACAAGAGGAAGAGATGAAGGGGGTTCTGGTTGGAATGGCGGAAAGAAAGGGCACGTTTGAGGAACTGCTGTTTGGACTGTTGTGAACATGTTAGGCAGGCTTCCATGAGGAGGAACAGATTTGCCAAATTGGAGGAACAACGTGAAAATATATGAGTTTGAAGTATATGGTGGTTCAGGGGTGACAATTCAGTTGCCGATAATTGGAGCATATTGTTCAAGGATAAGTCCAATAGGAGAAGCTGAACATACAGTTTGGTGTTTGATGATGGAGAGCCTTTAAAAGCACATAGGAAGTGTGTGGACATTTATGAGTTAGAGAAAGATGTATTGTGGCTTATATTGTAGGGAGAATGCCTGTCCTCACTGAGTAAGGTAGAATAACAGGGAATAATGGACAAAGTTAAGAAACTTAACATGTAACAGGTAAGAGATGGTGAAGAGCTGATGGCGAAATTCGCAGGAACAATCAAAGTGGAAAAAATAGCCCTAACCGGTTTGGCTCAGTGGATAGAGTGTCAGCCTGAGGACTGAAGTGTCCCAGGTTCGATTCTGGTCAAGGGCATGTACCTTGGTTGTGGGCACATCCCCAGTAGGAGGTGTGCAGGAGGCAGCTGATTGATGTTTCTCTCTCATCAATGTTTCTAACTCTCTATCCCTCTCCCTTCCTCTCTGTAAAAAAATCAATAAAATATATATTTTTTAAAATGGAAAAAATAAAAAAAGAGATTCCATACAACACACTGCCAATGATTCATTTTGATGCTTGTCAGTTTTTAGATCACAGATATGGCGAGAGAAGCCTAAAACGACATCTCCCCCCTCCCCCATGAAGTCGTGTACTCCCCACCTTTCTCGGGGACCTCTTCATCACTGGAGAATCTTGGACTATGCTCTGATCTTGGAAGATGAAGGAGATGCTGACACTGGGAGGGGAGTGACAGATCTCAGAGAAGGTGGTACAGGAATTTCCAACTTCCTCCTGTAGCTATCAAACAAATCTCCATAAAAAGTATCAGATGGAGGAAACAAAAATGATAAGAAACAGACTCAACCCAATCCATGAGTCACTTCTCTTTTTTAAAAAATATTGCATATGTCCCCTCCCTCCCTGCCCCCCACCCAATAACCCCTTCTAGCTTGCCCTATCCCCTCGCCCCAGGTCTTCACCCATGTCTGTGTCCATGGCTTATGCATAACTGCATTCAAGTTCATTGGTGGATCTCTTCCCACCTACCCGCCACCTTCCCTCTGAGATTCGACAATGCTCCATGTCTACGTCTCCGAATCTATTTTGCTCATCGGTTTATTTTGTTCATTAAATTCCACATATGAGTGAGATCATGTGATACTTGTCTTTCTCTGACTGGCTTATTTTGCTTAGCATGATACTCTCCAGGTCCCTCCATGCTGTCTCAAAGGGTAAGAGATACTTCTTTTTCACTGTTGCATAGTATTCCATGGTGTAAATATACCACAGCTTTTTATCCACTCATCTACTGATGGGCACTTGGGTTGTTTCCAGATCTCAGCTATTGTAAATTGTGCTGCTACGAACATAAGGGTGCATACATTCTTTCTGATTGCTGTTTTGGGTTTCTTAGGATATATTCCTAGAAGTTGAATAACTGGGTCAAATGGAGATTCCATATTTGATTTTTTAAGGAAACTCCATACTGCTTTCCACAGTGGCTGCACCAGTCTGCATTCCCACCAGCAGTGCACCAGGGTTCCCTTTCCTCCACATCCTTGCCAGCACTTGTCATTTGTTGATTTGTTGATGGTAGCCATTCTGACAGGTGTGAGGTGAGACCTCATTGCCATTTAATGTGCATCTCTCAGATGATCAGTGACTTGGAGCATTTTTTCATATGTCTCTTGGCCATCTGTATGTCCCCTTTGGAGAAGTGTCTTTTTAGGCCCTTTGCCCATTTCTTAATTAGATTGTTTGTCTTCCTTTTGTTAAGTTGTACGAGTTCCTTATATATTTTGGATATTAACCCTTTATCAGATGTATCATTGCCAAATATGTTCTCCCATATAGTGGGCTCCCTTTTCGTTTTGTTGATGGTTTCTTTTGCTGTGCAGAAGCTTTTTATTTTGATGGAGTCCTATTTGTTTATTTCTCCGTAGTTTCCTTTGCCCTAGGAGATGTAGCTGTAAACATATTGCTGTGAGAGATGTCTGAGATTTTGCTGCCTATGGTTTCTTCCAGGATTCATATGGTTTCATGGCTTACATTTAAGTCTTTTATCCGTTTTGAGTTTACTCTTCTGTATGGTGTAAGTTGGAGGTCATGTTTCATTTTTTTGCATGTATCTGTCCAATTTTCCCAGCAACATTTATTGAAGAGACTGTCTTGACTCCATTGTAAGATCTTGCCTCCTTTATCAAATATTAATTGAGCATAATAGCTTGGGTTGATTTCTGGGGTCTCTGTTCTGTTCCATTGATTTGTATGCCTATTATTGTGCCAGTACCAGGCTGTTTTGATTGCAGTGGCTTTGTAGTAAAACTTGAAATCTTGTAGTGTGATCCTTCCAACTTTGTTCTTCTTTCTCAAGATTCCTGTGGCTATTTGGAGTCTTTTTTGGTTCCATATAAATTTTTGGAGTATTTGTTCTAGAGCTATGAAATATGCCATTGGTATTTTAATAGGGATTGCATTGAATCTATAGTTTGCCTTGGGTAGTATGGACATTTTAATGATGTTGATTCTACCAATCAATGAACACAATATATTCTTCCACTTGTTTATATCTTTCTCTCTCTGATTTCACCATCCTGTAGTTTTCTGAGTACAAGTCTTTTACCTCCTTGGTTAAGTTTATTTCTAAGTACTTTAATATTCTTATTACAATGGTAAATGGGATTGTTTGTTAGTTTCTTTTCTGAGAATTTATTATTGGTGTATAAAAATGCCATCGATTTCTGGGTGTGATTTTGTATCCTGTTACATTGCCAAACACATTTATTAAGTCTAGTAGTTTTTTGGTGGAGTCTTTAGGGTTTTCTACGTATGATATCATGACATCTGCAAATAATGAGAATTTTAATTCTCCTTTCCAATTTGGATGCCTTTATGTTTTCTTCTTGTCTGATTGCTGTGGCTAGGACTTCCAGTACTATGTTGAATAAGACTGGTGAAAGCAAAAATGGTTTTAGTTTTTGCCCATTGACTATGATGTTGGCTGTAGATTTGTCATATACGGCCTTTGTTATGTTGAGGTATGATCCCTCTATTCCCACTTTGCTGAGAGATTTTATCAAAAATGGGCATTGGATTTTGTTGAATGCTTTTTCAGTGTCTATCGATATGCTCATGTGATATTTGTCTTTCAATTTGTTTATTTGTATCACATTTACTGATTTGCGAATCAATTTGTACCAGTCTTATATTCCTGGAATAAATCCCACTTGGTCATGGTGTATGATAGTTCTAATATATTGCTGGATTTGGTTTGCTAATACTTGTTGAGAATTTTAGCATCTATGTTCATCAGGGATATTGGCCTGTACTTCTCTTTCTTTGTAGTGTCTTTATCTGGTTTTGGAATTAGGATCATACTGCCCTCATAAAAAGAGCTTAGAAGTGTTTCTTCCTCTTGGATTTTTTGGAATAATTTGAGGAGTATAGGTGTAATTTGTTCTTTGAAGGTTTGGTAAAACTCCCTGTTGAAGCCATCTGGACCAGGGCTTTTGTTTGCTGGGAGTTTTTTCATTACTGCTTCCATTGCCTCAGTTGTTATTGTCCTATTCAAGTTTTCTGATTCTTTCTGATTCAGTTTTGGGAGATTGTATTTTTCTAGGAATTTGTCCATTTCATCCACATTGTCCAGCTTGTTGGCATATAGTTGTTCATAGTATTTTCTTACAATCCTTTGTATTTCTGTGGTGTTAGTTGTTACATCTCTGTGTTTGTTTCTGATTTTATTTATTTGGGTCCTTTCTCTTTGTTTCTTGATGAGTCTGGCTAACGGTTCATCAATCTTGTTTATCTTTTCAAAGAACCAGCTCTTGATTTCATTGATTTTTTTTTTGTATTTTTTTAAAAAAATTCTATGTCATTTATTTCTACTCTAATCTTTATTATTTCGTTTCTTCTACTTACTTTGGGCTTTTCTTGTTGTTCTCTTTCTAATTATTTAAGTTGTAGGGTTAAATAGTTTATTATTAAATTTTCTTGTTTTTTGAGGTAGTCCTGTAGTGGTATAAACTTTCCTCTCAGGGCTGCTTTTCTGTGTCCCAGAGATTTTGGATTGTTGTTTGTTCATTTGTTTCCAGGCATTGTTTGATTTCTTTTTTGAGTGCATTGGTAACCCATTCATCCTATATAATAAAAGCCTAATATGCAAATTGACAAAATGGTGGAATGATCAGTGGAACAACCAGTGGAATAACTGGTTGCTATGACACACACTGATCACCAGGGGGCAGATGCTAAATGGAGGGGCTGCCCCCAGCAGGCAGGCCCCAGGCCAACCAAGGCAGGTGTCAGTGGGGGCCCCCAATCACCCCACTGGTCACCCCACAGAGGGAGGCGACCAGAGGGGGCAGCAAGGTGATTGGGGGCAAGGCCGGCCAGTGAGCAGGCAGCACTGCCCCCATGATTGACCTGCCAGTCACCTCCACGGTAGGTGCCAGCAGAGGTCCCCTGATAACCCTGCTGGTTGCCCCACAGAAGGAGGTGACCAGTGGCGGTGGCGAGGGGCAGGGCTGGCAAGTGGGCGGCACCAGGCTGGCCAAGGCAGGTGCCAGTGGGGTCCCCCAATCGCCCCATCGGTCACTTCATAGATTGGCCCTGATTGCTGGCCAGGCTAGGGACCCTACCCATGCACAATTTCTCACACCGGGCCTCTAGTTGTTTAATAACATGCTATTCAGCCTCCATATGTTTGAATGCTTTTGAGTGTTTTTACTGTAATTGACTTCTAATTTCATTCCACTATGATCTGAGAAGATGCTTGATATGATTTCAATCTTCTTCAACTTGTAGAGACATGTTTTGTGTTCTATCATGTGGTTTATCTTTGAGAAGGATCCATGAGCACTTGAGAAGAATGCATAATCTGCAGCTTTGGGGTAAAATGTTCTATAAATGTCAATTAAATCCATTTGATCCAGTGTGTCATTTAGAGTCACTGTTTCCTTATTAATTTTTTGTCTAGGAGACCTATCCTATGAAGTCAGCAGGGTGTTAAAGTCCCCTACTATGATTGTATTGCTTTGATCTCTCCCTTAAAGTCCTCTAGAAGTTTTTTTAAAATATATATTTAGGTGCTCCTATATTGGGTGCATTTATGTTTACCAGGGTCATATCCTCTTGTTGGATCGATCCCTTTAGTATTTTGTAGTGACCTTTGTTGTCTCTTGTGATGGCCTTCATTTTGAAGTCTATTTTGTCAGATATGAGTATTGCTACCCCAGCTTTTTTTTTTTTTTTCATTTCCATTTGCATGGAAAAAAATTTTCTATTTCTTCATTTTCATCCTGTGTCTTTTGTTTTGAGGTGGGTCTCTTGTAGACACCATATAGTTGGGTCATGTTTTTGTATCCATTCAGCTACCCTATGTCTTTTGATTGGAGTGTTTAATCCATTTACATTTAAGGTTGTTATTGACAGGTACCGTATTTGCCGGCGTATAAGACGATTTTTTGGCCCTGAAAAATATGCCTCCAAGTGGGGGGTCGTCTTATACGCCAGGTACACTTCAGATAGACTGCCCATAGTGCTTGCCCCGTGCCATAGTGGCCTCCCGATGCCCGCCCACTTCATTCCACATACCGTTCAGGCATCAGCAGCACTGCTGGGTGTATGCTCGGCTGTTATGCGATTTTGCTGTTATGCGATTTTACCACACTCGCAAAATCGCACACAGCCGACCATACACCCAGTATGATAGCGCAAAATCGTGAATCGCGATACCATACTGGGTGTATGGTTGGCTATGTGCGATTTTTCGAGTGTGGTAAATTCGGGTTACCGTATATTTCTTTACATATGCATTGAAGATTCGCGATTTTGCGCTATCATGGTGCCTGTTAGAATGTTGAAGAGCCAGCACTTGCGCACTAGTGAGGTCCCAGGGAGATGCTGATGCAAGGGTGGACCAGACTGCTATAGTGACAGGGCGGGCAAACAGGGAGCAGGACCAATCAAATCAGGCTTTGTATACAGCCAACAGCCAACCACAATACTACCCCATTGTACAGTACAGCATAGAAAATGTCGACCAGTCAAACCCCTATCATCCCTATCATGGCACCAAGATGTCGTTGATGAACTTTTAATATCAGATGATGAAGAGGAGTTTGAAGGCTTTTAAGGTGAAACTGTCACTCCAGCAAACTTGCTAGGGACTTGCCCGGCACTTGCTCTCTCCCTCTATTTGTTATCTTACTTCTATCATTGACAGTCCCTCTAGGTTGTGGGCTGCTTGCCTGTGTTCCTGAGAAGCATCTACGGTACCAGTCTATAGAGTGTGTTTTCTTTAGTGAATTACCGGTATATTTACCGGTAATAAACTTGCACTGTTTTATGTATATGTTTGATTACATACAGCCTTGTGACAGTTTTCCTGCATGTCATAAGCATTTGAATATAAATTAAAATGTTAAAATCAAATCTGATATTGTTTTACCTTTTATTTGGTGTGTGGAAGGTGTGCGGAAGAGGGGGTAGTCTTATACGGCGAGTATATAACAAACTCTGTATTTTGAGTGGAAATGTTAGGGGGTCGTCTTATACGCCCAGTCGTCTTATACGCCGGCAAATACGGTACTTATTTATTGCCATTTTAATTCTGCATGCCTATGTTTCTCTCTCTCTCTCTCTCTCTCATCTTTCTCTTCATTACAACAGTCCCTTTAGCATTTCTTGCAGTGCTGATTTGGTGGTATAAACTCCTTTAGCCTTTCTTTTCCTCTGGGAAGCTCTTTATTTTACCATGCATTTTGAATGATAGCCTTGTTGGATATAGTAATCTTGGTTTCAGATCCTTGAATACTTCAGGCCATTCCCTTCTGGCCTATAGAGCTTCTGATGAGAAATCAGCTGACAGCCTTATGGGAGGTCCTTTGTAGGTAACAGTTTGCTTTTCTCTTGCTGCCTTTAAGATTCTCTCTTTGTCTTTAATTTTTGGCATTTTAATTATGATGTGTCTGTGCATGGACTTGTTTGGGTTCTTCTTGCTTGGAGTTCTCTGTGCCTCTGGAACTTGTGTGACTTTTTCCTTCACCAGGTTAGGGGAGTTTTCTGCTATTATTTCTTCAAACACCTTCTCTATCCCTTGCTCACTTTCTTCTCCTTCAGTCAAACCTATTGTGTGAATATTGTTATGTTTCATGTTGTCCTACAGCTCCCTTAAGCTGTCCTTTAGTTGTTTTTTTCTTTTTGGTTCTCTGAGTCAATGATTTTTTTCTACTCTGACTTCTAATTCACTGATCCTTCTCGGCTTCCCCTAATTTGCTGTGTATTCCTTGAAATGTGTTCTTTATTAGTGCTATATCATTCTTTATTTCCAACTGGTCTTTTTTCATAGTTACTATATCTTTTCTCATGCTGTTGAGCATCCTTGCCATCATTATTCTGAACATTATATCAGATAAATTTCTTATCTCCATTTCATTTAGCTCTTCTTCTGGAGAATTCTCTTGTTCTTTCATTTGGGACTTGTTTTTTTTGTCTTCCCAGTTTGGCTGCCTGTTTGGGTTTGTGTCTATGTATTAGGTAGATCTGCTACGACTCCCAATCTCTAGTGCAGGACTATGTCAGACACTGTTTCTGACTTGTGATGAGTACCCTGTTTGGAGTTATCAGCAATTCACACCTTGTGGCTCTCTCTGATGGGGCTGGGTGCCTTTGGAAAGGACCAACATTGCACTAAGGTCTGGTTTTCCTAGCCCAGGGCTCCAAATTACATCAGAGAAAGATTTAAAGTCTCTAGAGATCTGCCTCTGCCTGCATTCTGATTGTTATTCAGTCTTGATTAGCCTTAGGCTATCGATTACAGGGTGCAGTGAGAGGTTTTCCAACAGGGTGAGGCAATTGCTTCTCCCCCCAGGAAAAAGCTGCCTAGATGATAAAGGTTTGCTGTAGAAAGATGTTCTCCTCAGTATGTAGGAATGACTCAGTACAGGAAACAGGGGTATCTGCCCCTAAGCTCTTAACCCCTGAGCCCCCAACTCTGATTTCTGCTCACACAGCTCCAGTCCACTCAGTCTTCCCTCTGAGTGGCTGCACACAGACTTTTGTGCATTGGCCCTTTAAGAGGGTGCCTGCATTTCCAGCCATCTCTCCCTGGCAGATAGCCACTCTGCTGTTTTTCACAGCCCGATGTTATGTGGGCACCTTTCTCAGGTCTGTGCTCTGGGTTGGGGAGCCCAGCTTTGGGTTTAGACCCCACAGTCTCAGTAGCAACCCCCATAGCTGAGATATCCCTCCGGAACTTCAGCTGCTGTCTGTGGGAGCCTGGCCAGTCCTTTCACACCTCCACACTTCCTACCAGTCTTTATTCAGCCTCTACTTTTTGTTCTTGGTTACCAGGCTTCTCTCCAGCTAGTCTTCAGTTGATCATTCAGGGTGGTTTTTCTGTATTTAGTTGTAATTCCAGTTTGGTCCTGGGAGCATGTCAGTGTGGCTTCTACTTACTCCACCACCATTTTGGAATCTCAACATTCAAATTTTTAATTAAAAAAATATGTGTGTGTGTGTTTTATGTATATGTATATATATGTATATATATACATATATATACAACACACACACATATATATATATATATCTTCTATATAATAAAAGGCTAATATGCAAATAGACCGAATGGTGGAACAACTGAACAACCAGTAGCTATGATGTGTGCTGACCACCAGGGGGCACGTGCAGAACATAGCATGCGTTGGCAGTGGGTGGCAGAGCACAGAACATGGTGAGCGCTAGCCATGTCAGGATGGTGGAGCAGGTGAGCGAGGGCACCAGACCAAGGTGGGATGCTGATCACTGTCATTGGGGAGACCATTTGGTGGTTACTGAAAATTCTTTGCTCTCACATGCCATGGTCCTGCCCCGCGCTAACACCTGCTGCTGGCACCAGCCCTGCTCACACCTGCTGTTGGCACCAGAGCCACTGCTCATACCGCTGCCAGTCCCCGCTGCCGGCCCCGATCACTTGGCACTGTCAGTGGGTGTGAACGGCGACTGCTGGCCCCGATCAACCCTGAGGGCTTCTCCACCTCCCCCTCTTTCTGAGGGGCAATTGGGGCCAGTTGCTCACACCCGCTGATGGCACTGGCCCCACTTGCACCTGTTGCTGGTGCCGGCCCCAATTGCTCTGCGCTATCAGTGCTGCCAGCAGATGGGGGACCAGGGGCCACAAAGGGAGGGGCCAGGAGGGGTCATGGAGGATGGGCTGAGACCTGCCCCTGTGCCCACTACAGCCTCGTGGCCCACAGTTCCTTTCAAGGTGCATGAATTTGGGCACTGGGCTCCTAAAATATATATATATATATATATATATATAGCACTGTGACAGACCAAATAACTAGAAAAATAACTAGAAAAGAACTACAAGCAGTTACCCCACCAAAATATAAAAATCTATTTAAAGTGTACATTGTGATTTGATATATGTATACATTATAAAAGATCCCCTCCATTGAGTTAATTAACACATTCACCACCTCACATATTTACCTTTTTTTGTTTGTTTTGGTGAGAGCATTTAAATTCTACTCTCAGCTAATTTACATTATACAACACAGTGTTATCAGCTATATTTCATGGTTTTTCAGAAAGAAAAAACAAAACAGGGTAAGTATGCCCAGCCGGTGTGGCTCAGTTGGTTGAGTATCCTCCCATGCACCAAGAGGTCGCCGGTTCCATTCCAGGTCAGGGCAGATGCCTGGATTGTGGGCTCTACCCCCAGTAGGGGGCATGCAGGAGGCAGCCAATCCATGTTGCTCTCTCATTGATGTTTCCATCTCTCTCTCCCTCTCCCTCTCTCTCTCTTTAAAAACTCAATAAAAACATATTTTTAAAAAACAGGGTAAGCAGCCTTTCAATTTTATTTAACTTTTAAATTGTCAGTCTAGCAATGGCCTTAGGTTAAGAGCAATGAAACATTTTTTTCAAGTACAATTTCAGCTTCGGAAAAGTGGAGTGTCTCACATGATCTCTTTCTCTTGTAGGCAGGAAATTACTGCACTGGAGAAAGGAAATCGATGTCAAGATAAGAAAAGTAAGTCATTGCTTCACAATATTTGTTTTACTAGGGAAGCTGTCAATTAAACATCCAAATTAGCTGAGATTCTGATACCCTGTCAGGATTGGAGGAGAGGTGGCCTGGAGTCTTCACAGAAATGTCTCAGCCCTTCATTTTTTGCCTCATAAAACTGATTTATTATTCTTTGTATTATAGTAGTATCTATATATAATTTCTTTCAAGCAACACTTCGTACACTTCTATAGGAAGCAATCAAAATCCTATGGATTTTAATTTCCATATTGTTATTTCAAAATAGGGCTATTTGGAATATTAGTTGGTGTTAAGTAAATCTTCTTTGCTCATGCATTTACTCTGTTTGATTTAGTATCTATGTGTAGTAATCATGTGATTACTTTAAAAGGGACAACTATAAATAACAATGCTTAGTCCCTTGGGACAGGCATATCTGAAGGACACTAACTCTTCTCATTACTGTTGCTTCAACTGTCTTCTCCTCTTACAGTCAAACTTCTTCAAAGAATTGTCTAGCCATGACACTTTCCACTCTCTCAGCTCCACTGAGTGTACTTGATGGTCTATGAAATAAATATATTAATTTTTAAATGGTCTATGAAAAAAAAATATATATCCCTCACCAGAGGATATTTTTCCATTGATTTCTAGAGAGAGTAAAAGAGAGAGGGAAAGAAGGGAGACATATCGACATGAGAAAAGTACATCAATTGGTTGCCTCCTGCACATGCCTCAATCAGGGCCTGGGCCAGGGAGGAAACTGCAACTGAAGTACATGCCCTTGACCGATTCAAACCTGGGACCCTTTGGTCCACAGGCCAAAGCTCTATCCACTGAGCCAAACTGGCTAGGGCAACGAAATAAATATTTTTCCAATATCATCATTATCATAAATAGAATAACATACTTTAAAAAAAATCATAGTGTATTGCACATAAAATTGTCATATGAGACAATTTTTATAATTAAATTTATTGAGGTAACTTGGTTAATAACATTATATGTTCCAAGTTTACAATTCATCTGTATTTTGCATTGTGTGCTCACCACCCAAAATCTAGTTTCCCTTCATCACCATATATTTGACCTCCTATACCTGCTTCATCCTCCTTCCACCCTTCTTCTCCTTTGGTAACCACCACTATGTTTGTCTTTGTCTGTGAGTTGTTTGTTCATTTGTTGCTTTCTGTTTTATATCCTACATATGAGTGAAATCATAAGGCTCTTATCCTTCCTGATGAAATAATTATTTGATTGTATATAGTTGTACTAACATTGGTCATGTTTAAAAAAAGCCAAATGCCTCTCCCCAAAGGTAACTACTACAGACATTAAAATGCAATGTTCAGTCTTAATCTCAATCGCTTTATCTCCAGCACTTACAAATGCTGCTCAACAACTCCCTCCTGAAATTGCTCCTTCCTCCACTCTATCTCTTTCCTGAAATCTCTCCTTCCTCCGTTTGACACCACACTCTGCTGTTTGCATCCTCACTCACAGCCATTTCTCCACCACTAACATCACCCTTTCCTGGGCACATCTGAAATGCTGGTGCTCGCCCTGACTGGCTTGGCTCAGTGGATAGAGCTTCGGCCTGTGGACTGAAGGGTCCCAGGTTCGATTCCAGTCAAGGGCATGTACCTTGGTTGCAGGCACATCCCCGGTAGGGGTGTGCAAGAGGCAGCTGATCGATGCTTCTCTCTCGTCGATGTTTCTAACTCTCTTTCCCTCTCCCTTTCTCTCTGTAAAAACTCAGTAAAATATATTTTAAAAAATAAAATAAAATGCTGGTGCTCCTCAGTGGTCCAGCCTTGGAACTTGTCTTACTCTCTTGAAGAGTTTGTGTATGATTGACCTTATGTCTCCTAATATTTGATGGAAGTTACAGAGTATTCACATTTTTTGTTTAATTTTGTCAGCTTTGTAACATGCATTGTTCTCATCAAATTTGTCCTTTTTCACTAAAATTTCAAAGTCCTAAGCTTAAAGTTAGTCATATATGCTTATATGTATCCTATCTAATAAAAGAGTAATATGCAAATTAACCATCACACCCTCACTCTGTCACAAAGGTGGTGGCAACCACAGAGCTGGAGTGAGCAGGAGGCTTTGGTTGCCCCCGGCGATGGAGGAAGCCAAGCTTCCTCCCTGGACATTCCTGAGCTCTGCTCAAGGCTACAAAGTTTCAATTATAGAAGATAAATAAATCCCAAATACCTGCTTCCAGCTGCCATGACCTCCGCTCAAGGAAGGGCTGGGAACATGGGTTGCCAGGGACAACCCAGGCTTCCAGCAGGACCAAGGCTACAAAGTTTCAATTATAGAAGTTAAATAAATCCCAGATACCTGCTTCCAGCCTGCGGGCATGGCCAGCCTGAAAACGGCCCTCAGCTCCTCACCCAGGCTTGCCAGGCACCCCAGTGGGAACCCCTCACCCTGAATGGGGTGTGACCAGCCTGAAAACAGCCCTCAGCCCCTCACCCAGGCTGGCCAAACCTCCATGGGGTGAGGGTCCCCACTGGGGGGCTTGACCAGCCTGCAATCAGCCATTAGCCCCTCACCCAGGCTGGCCAGGTCCCCAGTGGGGATCCTCACCCTGAAAGGGGTGTGGCTAACCTAAAAAGAGCCCTCAGCCCCTCACCCAGGCTGGCCAGGCACCCTAGTGGGACCCCCACCCTGATCTGGGACACCCTTCAGGGAAAACCAGCCAGCCCACCCATGCACCAGGCCTCTATCCTATATAATAAAAGGGTAATATGCAAATTGACCCTAACAACAGAATGACTGGGAATGACTTGTCACTATGACACACACTGACCACCAGGGGGCAGATGCTCAATGCAGGAGCTGCCCCTTGGTGGTCAGTGCACTCCCACAGGGGGAGCTCTGCTCAGCCACAAGCCAGGCTGACGGCTGCCAGCACAGCAGTGGTGGCGGGATCCTCTCCCCCCTCCTCAGCAGCACTAAGGATGTCCAACTGCAGCTTAGGCATGCTCTCCGCTGGCAAGTGGACATCCCCTGAGGGCTCCCAGGCTGCCAGAGGGATGTCTGACTGCCAGCTTAGGCCTGATCCCCTAGGGAGTGGGCCTAAGCCAGCAGAACATCCCCTAAGGGGTCCCAGACTGCGAGAGGGCACAGGCTGGGCTGAGGGAGCCCCCCAAGTGCACAAATTTTTGTGCACCGGGCCTCTAGTTTTATTATAATTTTTAAAATTGTAATTACAGTTGATATATGGTACTATATTAGTTTCAGGTGTACAATGTAATGATTAGACATTTATATACCTTACCAATGATCACCCCATAAGTATAGTATCCACCTGACACCATATATAGTTATTATAATACTAGAGGCCCAGTACACAAAATTTGTACACTCAGTGTGTGTGGGGGGGGGGCGGGGGGAGGTGTCCCTCAGCCTGGTCTGTGCCCTCTTGCAGTCTGGGAGCCTTTGGGGGATATCCGACTGACAGCTTGAATATAGTTGTCCTTAGCCCTGCTGCAGAGGCGGGAGAGGCTCCCACCATGGTGTTGTGCTTGCCAGTCGTGAGCCCGCTTCTGGCTGAGCAGTGCTCCCCCTGTGGGAGTGCACTGACCACCAGGGGAAAGCTCCTGCATTGAGCGTCTGCCCCCTGGTGGTCTGTGCACGTCATAGCCACCATTTGTTCTGCCATTCGATTGATTTGCATGTTAGCCTTTTATTATATGGGATTATTGACTATATTCCCCATGCTGTACTTTGCATTCCTTTGACTGTTTTTGTAACGGGCAATTTGTACTTCTTAATCCCTTCACCAGCCCCCAGCCCCCTAGAACCGCTTCCAACTGGCAAACATCAAATTGTTCTCTGTATTTATGAGATTCTTTGTTTTATTTCATATATTTTGTTTTTTAGATTCCCCAAATATAAGTGAAACCGTATGGTATTTTTCTTTATCTGTCTGACTTATTTCACTTAGCATAATACCCTATGAGTCCATCCATCCATAGTGTCACAAATGGTAAGATTTTATTCTTTTTTATGGTTGAGTAATATTCTACTGCATAAATGTACAACTTTTTTATTTAAAAAATTTTATTATTGATTTCAGAGAGGAAGAGGGAGCGATAGAGAGATAGAAACATCAATGATGACAGAGAATTATTGATTGGCTGCCTCCAGCACACCCCCTACTGGGGGGATCAAGCCTGCAGCCCAGGCATATGTCCTTGGTTAGAATTGAACCCGGGACCCTTTAGTCCTCAGGCCAACACTCCATCCACTGAGCAAACTGGCTAGGGCTACAACTTCTTTATCCAATTGTCTATCAGTGGACACTTAAGATGCTTTCTTATCTTTTTTTAAAATTTATTTTTTATTGTTGACATTATTATAAATGCCCCCTATTCCCCCCTCCCCCACTCACTTCCTTCCTCCACCCAACCCCTGCCGTATCTCAGGCCTTCACCCCACTATTATCTGTGTCCTTGGCGATCCCTATATGCATATAAATTCCTTGGTTAATCCCTTCCCATCGCCCCCAAGCCTCCCCTCTGAGACCAGTCATGCTTTGGCTTTTGTAAATAGTGCTGCAATAAACGTGGGGGTGCATATATCTTTTTGAATCAATGTTTTGGATTTCTTTGGATAAATACCCAGAAGTGAGATTGCCAATCAATGATTCTCTCTCCTCATGGTTGTTTCTATCTCTCTCACCCCTCTCTTCCTCTCTGAAATCAATAAAAATATATTTAAAAAAAGACAGTAGAGGATCCCTCGAAGCCACTGCTGGGTGCAGCCCGCAGACTCCTCTTCCAGATGGAATCATGGCAGCGAAGCCCCTCCAGCACCAGAGCCTGGAGCCACGTTCTCAGCTGGCAGCTGACAAGAGGGCTCCTCCCCTGGGAAGGCGCAGACCAAGGTTCCCTGTGCCCAGTGCTATGCCGGCTCTTCTTCCCATCTCTGCTGCTCTGGGTGTGGGAGCCCCGTGTGGGGTTGAGGCCTCACACCCCCAGAGGGAAGGAGCTTTGCAGCCATGATATCCCTCCTGCCTCTCAGCAGCCACACGGGGGGGGGGGGGGGGGGGGCGGGGCGGGGTCCTCCCTTTCCACAAGGGCAGTCCTCCTACAGGTCTCCAGGTGGCTCCGGCAGTGCTCCCTAGATGCAGTAGTTCTGGTCAGCTGCGCTTCGCTTGGTGTTTCCAGTGGATTGTGCAGTAGCTTCGCTGTAAATCTGCCCCCTGACTGGGAGCAAGGGGACACAGCATCCAGCTAGTCTGCAGCCATCTTGCCTCTCACTTTTTTTCTTTTTCTTTTTTTTTTTTTATTGCTTAAAGTATTACAAAGGGTATTACATATGTGTCCATTTTTCCCCCCCGCCCTAGACAGTCCCCTAGCCTCCCCTATCCCCCAGTGTCTTATGTCCATTGGTTATGCTTATATGCAGGCATACAAGTCCTTTGGTTGATCTCTTACCCCCCTACCTCCTGCCCCCCAACCCTCCTCACTTTTTTTCTTAGTCCCTTTACCTTTTTCACCCAACCCTCTCCCCACTGATAACTGGCAGTTTGTTCTCTGCACCTATGAGTCTGTTCCTTTGTAAAAAAAATATATTTTTAAAAAAATCCTCACCCAAGGATATGCTTAGAGTGAGGAAGGGAGAACGATAGAGAAACATTGATATGAGAGAAACATTGACCCATTGCCTTCCATATGCGCCCCAATTGAGACTGTGAGAAGTCTCACCTGTCCGAGTTCCAGTAATGGACTTGGAGACATGAAGGATGGCAAAAACCAGAGCTTTAATACATTCTCGAGAGTGGGTGCATGTGGGCAGGCAGGCACACACAGAGCAGCAAGCACAGGCAACTTAACCTGATGGTGCCAGGGTCCCTCCTCTGGCTCCTCACTGGGTGAGTGCTGTGGAGTTAACAGTCTCTCCCCTAAGTCACCTGAGTCTTATTGTCTCCTATTCGGTTATTTTAAAAAATGGGCTAAGACCTTTTCTAGTTGTCTCTACCTCCCTTTGTCTAGGCCAGGGGTGGGCAACCTTTTTGTGAGTGCGTGCCAAAACCAGCAAAATCTCTGACTCAAAATTCTTCTGCGTGCCAACCCTAATTTTTTGAGAACATGTCACGCCTACTTGATATCTCTTAAGGTGTATGTATGTGAAGAACCTTGAAGAAATAATAAAATTCATTCGAGAGACAAAAACACAGGATAGATGATGAAAAATACATTTATTTTTTAATGTATATGTGTACACTGATAGTCCGACAGAAAACTTTATGACTCCATTTGATATTATCAGTGGGACTTTTGCTGCTGCATCACTGATGACAGAGATTTTACATCAGGTTTATATTTCATGACCTTCAGAGATATGCACGAGCTACTACTTTCTGGCTGAGCAGCTCCCCCTGTGGGAGTTTCTGCATTGAGCGTCTGCCCCCTGGTGGTCGGTGTGCATCATAGCAACCGGTCATTCCTCCGTTTGGTCGATTTGCATATTACCCTTTTATTATATAGGATAGGATTTTTATTGATTTCAGAGAGGTAGGGAGAGGGAGAGATAGAAACATCTATGATGAGGGAAAATCATTGATCAGTTGCCTCCTGCATGTCCCCTACTGGGGACTGAGCCTACAACTGGGACATGTGCCCTTGACCAAAATTGAACCTGGGACCTTTCAGTCCACAGGCCAATGCTCTATTCACTGAGACAAATCAGCTAGAGCTGTACCACAGCTCTTTTATCCACTTATCTACTGATGGGCACCTGGGCTGCTTCCAAATTTTGGCCATTGAAAATAACATTTTAATGAACATATGGGTGCATACATTCTTTTGCATCAGTGGGAATCCTGGGTCATGACAATTCCATTTTTAATTTTATAAGAAAACTCTATACTGCTTTCCATAGTGGTTGTACCAGTCTGTTGGGGCAGAAATAGAATCTTGGGGACCAGCGGCAATTATAAGAAATATTAATCATGCTCTATAACCATGACGGTTCTGTTCTGATTAGAAAAAGCACATTCTAACCTCGTTGGGAGTTATGCGCCCGGGGACTTCCTCCTTCAGAGAACTGCCTGTCATTAGGAAAGAGTTACAACCTCATGGCTGAAACAGTCTAGTCCAGGAGGCACCTGCTCCTTACAATCCCAGCCCCTTTTGCCTGTAATCTGGTCCCGGGGGGCCAGAGGTGCCTCTCCTCCTGCACCCCTCTTCCCCAGCCCACATGATGATAATTCCGTGCCTACTTTCCCATGCCTGTAATTCCTACTTTCCCCCATCATCTTTGTCCTTCTACCCAATATAAGCAGCTGGCTTATGGGGAGGGCAGGGCAGATTTTTGTGGATGACCTGCTGCTCTCCCATGCTATTGGAATAAACGCTCATATATAATTCAACCCTGACTCTGCTTAATTGGCTGAATAAGTGACAGGCAGGCTGGACCCCTTGGTTGTCCAGTTACAAGTCTGCATTTCCATCAGTCTGCATTCTCTCTTCTTATGGTGCCCAGATGATTTGGATGTTGTTATGCTTGATGTTGTCCCAAGGGTCCCTTACACCATCTGTGTGAGCCACGTCCTGTGTGGTTCAGGGTTCGGGATCTGGAGAAGGGCCGTGAGCAAATGACAGAGATGAGACATGAAATAATAATTTGGAAATATTGGGGGCCAGGCGGAAAGTCCAACACAAGGGGAAGGACTTCACTGGTGCCCAGGCCTTGCCAACCTTTTATTCAATCTTGATACACATATAGCCCTTAGTCAGGCAGGCAATTCTGGTAACAGACAGACTATCTTAAAGGTCAGTAAATATTAGAAAGATTTACTCTGAGACTGTTTGGTCAGGAAATTGCTCGAGCTACCATTGTCTCAACTAAACAATCAGTGCATAGCTCTGGCCCTTGCCAGGGCTCAAGGTTCATCAGCGTTCCGGCTCCTTGTTCACATTTCTCTGATAGTGAAGACAATGGGTAGCTTCCAACAACCATCCTCATTTCTTTAAATTGAATTTTTGCTACTCTAATTGGGTGTTTTCTGCTACCTTGTCTTCCAAATTGCTGATTCAATCTTTGGCTTCATCCACCCTACTGTTTATTCCTTTGTGTGTATTCTTTATTTCAGATAGTGTATTCTTCTTTTCTGACTGGTTCTTTTTGGGGTCCTTTTATGTCCTCTTCATGCTGTTGAAGTTCTTACTACGTTCCTTGAGCACTGGTTCTGCCTGTTCTGGGGCCTTTTGGTCAATGTCTGGCACTCCCTGTGACAGGCCCTGAGCAACCTGTTTAAAACCTACCAGGGGAACCATTGCAGCTGAGATATCTCTCTGGGATCTCAGCCACCACCCATGGGAGCAAGCCCAGCCCTTTTCACGCCTCCACCCTTTCTACCACTCACGATGTGGTTTCCTCTGTAGATCCTTCGTTATAAGACTTCTGTTCAACTAGTCTTTGGTTGGTTATTCAGGTTGATTGTTCTACATTGGAACTTCGGTTCTTTAACTTAATTCATTCCAGAAAGCTGTTTAAGAAGCGATTTGTTTGAAAACCAAATCATTTTTTTCCCATTAGAAATAATGTAAATTGAATTAATCCATTCCAGACCCCCAAATGACTCCTTATTTTAACCTTTCTTGTATACAGTGCATGTCTAATGTACTGTTTAATCTATAAACATTTTAAAAAACACGTAACATGGAAATGAAAATTTTACAAAAAGGAAATAAAATGTACAGTAAAAAAATGAAAATTTATGTACACACTAGAACTTACCCTTAATGTTGAGAGCTACTGATGGTTGAAATGGAGAAGTGGGATGGAGGGATGTTATTGTTTAGAAGAGGAGTCCCCTTCCATAAAAACATCAGGTAGCTCTTTGTAGGGAGTGGCTCTAGGGTCAAGCCTCAGGCTGACCTGTGGCAGGGCCACAAACAAGTCCCGGCCTGGAGGGCAGAGCTCTCCTAGCATAATTAAGGCTGACCTTGTAGCCCTCCCTAATTCCTTCCTAAGTAGCTAATGGACTGTGGGAGGTGCAGCAAGTGTTGCCAGAACAAGAACATTTGTATACGTGTTCATCTACCCTCATTTTAATCAGACTACAAAATAAAGCATTGGCTTGCAGCCTGGATCTTTTGTATCCTCATCCAGGCACGGGAGATCCACCGAGCCCCAGCTGTATTCTCCTGTTTGTCTTTTCTTCAGTCCTTCATCGCCCCTCCTCAGACTCACCTTTGGCCGTGCTTGTGTGGCACAGCTCTTCTTCCAGGGTTCTTTCTCTCTTTTGCCTCTGCTCCACTAGAGCTTGCTCCAGGCTCACTGGGCCTGTCTCACTAAAAACCTATCCAATGATTTTCGGTTTTGTCTGCTTTTTAACACTTGCCTGAAGTGAAACACTGCATTGTCATTGAATGAGTTTATTGCATGGTTTGCTATTTCTTTGTAAGGGTGATATTTCCCAATAAGTATTCACAGCACAATTTCCTGAGACATTAACAACATGAGGTTTAGTGGGAAACTGACTCATACTCATCTTTGTCGCCTGAGAAGTTTTGTTCCCATTTTTCTATGACTAATTTGGTCAGGAACCAAATTGTTTGAGATGGGAGACATTAAAAAATTGAAGTTTGTATATTTTAGTTGTAATTCCAGTTTGCAAACGGAAAAGAAAAAAAAAGCTGGGGTAGCAATACTCATATCTGACAAAATAGATTTCAAAATAAAGGTCATCACAAGAGATAACAAAAGTCACTACATAATACTAAAGGGATCATTCAAACAAGAGGATATAACCCTAGTAAACATATATGCACCCAATATAGGAGCACCTAAACATATCTTTTTAAAAAACTTCTAGAGGACTTTAATGGAGAGATCGACAACAATAGTCAGTAGGGGACTTTAACACCCCTCTGACTTCACTGGATAGATCTTCCAGACAAAAAATTGACAAGGAAACTGTGACTCTAAAGGACACACTGGATCAGATGGATTTAATTAACATTCATAGAACATTTCACCCCAAAGCTGCAGAATATGCATTCTTCTCAAGTGCACATGAACCATTCTCAAAGACAGACCACATGTTAGTATACAAAACAAGTCTCAGATCACAAAGGAAATAATAAAGATTAGAGCAGAAATAAGTGACATAAAGAGTAAAAAGTAAATAAATAAATAAAAGATCAATGAAACCAAGAGCTGGTTCTTTGAAAAGATAAACAAGATTGATGAACTATTAGCCAGACTTATCAAGAAACAAAGAGAAAGGACCCAAGTAAAAAAAAAAGTCATAAACAAAAGCAGAGACGTAACAACTGACACCACAGAAATACAAAGGATTGTAAGAAAATACTATGAATAACTATTGACAACAAGCTGGACAATGTGGATGAAATGAACAAATTTCTAGAAAAATACAATCTCCCAAAGATGAATCAGGAAGAATCAGAAAACTTGAATAGGACAATAACAACTGATGAAATAGAAAGAGTAATGAAAAAACTCCCAGCAAACAAAAGCCCTGGTCTAGATGGCTTCACAGGGGAGTTTTTCCAAACATTCAAAGAAGAACTAACACCTGTACTCCTCAAACTATTCCAGAAAATCCAAGAGGAAGGAGCACTTCCAAACTCTTTTTCTGAGGCCAGCATGATCCTAATTCCAAAACCAGATAAAGACACTACAAAGAAAGAGAATTACAGGCCAATATCCCTGATGAACATAGATGCTAAAATCCTCAACAGAATATTAGCAAATCGGATCCAGCAATATATTAGAAATATCATAAATCATGACCAAGTGGGATTTATCCCAGGGATGCAAGGCTGGTACAGTATTCTCAAATCAATAAATGTGATACGTCACATAAACAAACTGAAAGACAAATATCACATGAGCATATCAATAGACACTGAAAAAGCATTCAACAAAATCCAACACCCATTTTTTATAAAATCGCTCAGCAAAGTGGAAATAGAGGGGTCATATTTCAACATAATAAAGTCCATATATGACAAACCTACAGCTAACATCATACTCAATGGGCGAAAACTAAAACCATTTCCCCTAAGAACAGGAACAAGCCAGGATGTCTGCTTTCACCAGTCATTTTTTTGTTTTGTTTTTAAATTGATTTCAAAGAGGAAGGGAGAGGGGGAGGCAGAGATTGAAGTATCAATGATGAGAATCACTGACCGGCTGCCTCCTGCATGCCCCCTATTAGGGAGCGAGCCCAAAACCCAGGCATGTGCCCTTGATTGGACTCAAACCTGGAATCCTTTAGTCCACAGGCTGATGCTCTATCCACTTAGCCAAAACGACTAGGGCTGTTTTCACCACTCTTATTCAACATATTACTGGAAGTCCTAGCCACAGTGATCAGACAAGAAGAAGAAATAAAAGGCATCCAAATTGGAAAGGAGCAAGTGAAACTCTCATTATTCGCAGATGGCATGATATGGTACCAGAAAACCCTAGATTTAATAAATTAATTCTGCAAAGAGAAACTTAACAGTCCAATTTACCATTGCAACAAAAAAATTAATATATGTAGGAATAAACTTAACCAAGAAGTAAAAGACTTGTACCCAGAAAGCTACAGGATGTTGAAAAAAGAGATACAAGAAGATATAAACAACTGGAAGAATATACCGTGTTCATGGATTGGTAAAATCAACATCATTAAAATGTCCATACTACCCAAAGCAATCTACAGATTCAAAACAACTTAACAAAAGGAAGTCAAACAATCGAGTTAGAAAATGGGCAAAGGACCTAAATAGCTACTTCTCCTAAGGGGACATACAGATGGCCAAGGGGCATCCTGCTCTGACTCTGTATGAGTGCTGGCTCTGGGCCTCTTTGGAGGGACTCTTTTGTAAGCCAATGTGAGGCTGCTGTCTGTGCCTGGCTCTCAGTCATCTGTGAGAAGCTACAGGGGATCCACAGTTTGTGGCTGGCTTCCTCTGCTGGGCGGGGCTGTGCACGGGAAGGACCAAGCTGCACTCTAAGGCCAGCTTTTGCTAGCACAGGGCTTCGAGGCCTGGCAGCAAGTGTCCCAAGGCACCAGGGCCTACCTCAGTGCCTGCGCCTGCTGGCTGGCTTTTAGGCTTAGTCACTGAAAGGTCCTCTGGTCGAATCAGGAGGATGGGGCTATCGGGTCTCCCACGAGGGGGAGGTGTTTTCAGCTTCAGGGAAGATGGTGGGTGTGAGCCCTTGCCCCAGGGTCACACCTCTGCGTCTGTCTCAGATTTTTCCCGACCTTGCGAGCAGGGCCCCTAGGAGTCAGTGGGTGGGGCCTCTGGAGCCCAGAAGTTGGGAGGGTGTTGCTATTGGATCTCCCATGAGAGGGAAGCACCAGTGAGGTTCAATGACCTAATCCCACAGCTGGTCACTGACACCCCTGAGTCTGCCCAGGCTGCTGTGTCCCTGCCGGTGCCACTGACTCCTCAGCAAGGTTACTATTGCTCTGTGGGTAGGATTCCAGAGCAGGATTCCAGAGGGAGGGTTAAATGCTTTTCCCCAGGCTGGTACTGCACAGAGAGGACTTCCCTGCCGCAGAGAGATGGATTCTGCGGTCCTGGAGGATGACTCAGTACAGGGGTCCTGGTAGCTGTTCCCCCCCTGTCTCCCAGAGCCCCAGTCCCAGCCCCAGATTCTCCTCAGGTGACAGACGTGAGTCATCTGAGCCCAGGGTGAGTGGCTACGAACAAAATTTTGTGAGTTGGCCCTTTGAGAGAGTGCCCTTGTCTCAAAGGGCTACGCCTCTCCTTGGCATTCAGAAACCCTGCCATCTTTACAGCTGGATGCTCTATGGGCACCTGTTCCCAACTCTGGCGCTCTGGCCAGTTAGTGTTTAGCCTTCATGCCTCTCAGGGGAACCTCCTGCTGCTGAGATCCCTCCATAACCTCAGCACGGCCTGTGGGAGCAGGGCCAGCCCTGGCACATCTCCACCCTTCCTACCATCCTTGAGGTGGCTTCTTCTGTCCGCCCTTGTTTAAAGCTCTCCTCCTCAGCCCAGCCAGTGGTTGAGCGTCAACCTATGAACCAGGAGGTCATGGTTCATTCCCAGTCAGAGCCCATGCCCGGGTTACAGGCTCAATCCCCAGTGTGCACGAACAGGAGGCAGCCAATCAATGACTCTCTCTCATCGTTGATGTTTCTCCCTTCCTCTCTGAAATCAATAAAAATATATTTTAAAAAATAAATAAGTCTCCTCTTCAGATAGTCTTTAGTTAGTAATTCAGGGTGAATGTTCCCCAATTGAGTTGTATTTTCAGTTTGGTTCTGGGAGGAGCTGAGAGCCAGATCCACCGGCTCCACCACATCTTTAAAGCGCCAGTGTCTGCTAGTTCTGCGCTGTGGATTTTACCAAAGTTCTTTGTCATATATATCAACTTTGAGGCAAGTTACTTATATTCTTTAAATTTTGGTTTCTTCATATGGAAAATCATCTTAAAATTAAAAAATATTACAACTTTAGATTCTGGTTGTGAAAATAACATTTTAAAATCAATGTCTACTTATTAGAACTATGCCTTATTTATTGAATCACAACTTTAGAGGCATGAATGCATCGTATTCTCTGCTTATGTACTCCAGAAGCAATTGGATCACAGGTCAGTGTCTACATTCCGCATTCTTTTCGTAATGGCCTGTTTAAGCAGTCGTTTCAGCTGGCCTCTTCCATCCCGGTGACCACAGGCAAACTTTAATAAACCTTTTGCCACGCGTATCGTGGACCATTTGTGTCCATATATTAACACTGATGGCACCCTTTCTGCCTCTAAACCAAACCAGGTGATACAACTAAGACCAGATTCTCACACTTTGGGGAGTGTGTTGCTTTTAACAATTCCTGATACCAATTGTTGAAGTCAATCACAATGATTGAATTGAATTGCAGAGTAGCCACTGTAGTGTACTAAGGTCTTACAAATCACAACAGGGCTACCACGTTTACAAAAAAACAAACAGCAAGTGAAATTAGCATTTCAGAAAACATGGTGCCCTCTAATGTATTATCTCAGGGCCTTGAGGAAAGAAAGGCTTTCCTTGTCATTTTATGGGATATTGTCAGAAAGATAACAAGGTTACATTAACATATTCACTTTAATATTCGTATACTCTTAAATCTTTAAATATTTTCATGTTTTTTAAATAAAATAGAATACATGTGTGGTAGGCAGAATAAAAGCCCCAAAAGATATGCGTTTGAATCTACTTAAAAAGAAATATGACAAAGGGGACATTGAGGATGTGATGACATTAAGGGTATGAAGGTGGGTGGAGGAGCCTGGATTATCCAGGGGAGCAGCAGGTAAACACAAAGGTCCGTACAAGGAGGAAGACAGATGCAGAGGAGACGGGCCAGGGCGGTGCGGTGCGAGAAGGATCTGAACTGCATTGCGGGCCTCCGGTCGCTAGCACAGAGGCAGGATCTGAGGAATGAGTGCAACCTCTAGGAGCTGGAAAAGACAAAGAAACAGAGTCTCCCCTTTTCAGCTGAGGAAGGAAGAACCTCATTATCCACGACCAGAGGGAGCACTTCATCTGACAAGAGAGACTTGTTGAAGGCTGGCGTCCAGCTTCATTGCAGTCCTCAGACCTTCTCTCAGTTGTTCTCGTTCTGATTCTAAGGGCCATATTTCCCCCCAATCAATGCCCTAACTCCAAATAAGAAGTCTACTCAGAAGGTTAATTCAACTGACCTTTAGCTTCGTAATGGCAAATTCCATGTTTTTAATCAGAGACTATGCTTGTTTCTAAACATTTTAACATCTTCAGCACCAACAGTGGGACCACTGGTCCTTGATTTCCTGATGCCGATCACACTGACACTCCAAACTGCTGTCTCTAATGCTACAACTGAATTCTATTTCTAGGCTACATAATTTCCTCAGTTTATGATTATAAAACACTATTAAAGTCAAAACATAGTTGTTTAATTAAATTATTGCATTTATGAAGATATGTGGTTTTATGGATATATGTAGCATTTTATATTTGAAAGCACTGCATTGAACATGACTTTTTATTTGTGCAGAATGATTAGTTATTAGAAATTATTAACATACTAGAGGCCCGATGCATGAAATTCATGCAAGAGTGGGCCTTCCTTCCCCCGGCTGCTGGCACCGGCTTCCCTCTGGGACCCAAAACCCAGGCTTTCCTCGCAGCCCTGGCTTCGTCTGGAAGGTTGTCCAGAAGGTCGTCTAGAAGAGTCCCAGGTTCAATTCCAGTCAAGGGCATATACCACGGTTGCAGGCTCTTCCCCGGCCCTGGTCAGGGCTCATGCAGGAGGCAACCAATCCATATGCTTCTCTCACATTGATGTTTCCCTCTCTCTTCCACTCTCTCCAAAAATCAATGGAAAAATATCCTCAGGTGAGGATTAAAAAAATATATATGTAGTGGTAGAAAAGAAAAAAAAAGAGGAAAAAGAAAAAATATATTACAGTGGATATCAGATTAACATATGTATAAATTGCTTCAGTATTCATATATGTAGTCCATCTTCGTATTTAATCTGAAGAACTTACTCTTATTTCAGTACCTATCTCTATAATGATTATTCATCTTAAAAATATGATTTTCCTGTGACGCTTTTATGGAAGTTCTATCTTAAATTTATAACTATAATCATTCTTCCTTCACACTTGCCATACTCTGTTTTCATAGCATGTTTGTGGGCAAAATTGTGTTACCCACTTCCAAATTCCACTGTCCTCAGCAGCTTCGGTGTGCATCACTTACACAGAAACAGCATTGATGCTGCCTCAGAACATACATTCTTCCATGATCTTGTCCTAGAGCCTTGAAAAGCTCAGTGTGAGGTGGGCCCCTTTACAGTTTACCGCTGCGTTCTACCCTCTTAGCCACGCCTCAACCCCAAACTGTGATGTCCAAAATTCTTAGGTTGGTTTCTTTTTATGTTTTATCCTCTAGGTAATGAAGTTTTATCCACCTCTAATCAGGTAATAAAAATATTACATTTGTCTGATAAATGTCAAAATCCAGATGCCTTTATATAAGCCTAGCTGTAGCTCTTCCTTTACTTGAAATTTCTAAATGCATTGATCAATACCTTTCAAATTTTAAATAACATTCTTGAGAATTTTAATGCAGAAACAAAAATAAATTTAAAAATTTTTAAATGCTTTGATTTAGATGATTGGAAAGTTCTTGTTATAATTCTACTGAAGTCTTATTTTAATTTTCAAAACTAATATAACAAAAATAAGTTAATCAAGTAAATACAGATATATAATCTGACACTATAAAACATCCATTCTTTTTAACTTTCCACATTTGTTTCCAATCTTTATGTCCATGAATTAACATTTATATTTACAAACATGGTGGATAACAACAGGCACATAAAAAAGTTTATTCTTTTTAATTCTACACCGCAAGTATTTTATTAACTTTATTATGTAGTATCTTCATTTTTAAATTTTTCTTTCATAGTCTATGCAATTGAAAGTTTATTTAAAAATCGAAATTTTATTAATTGTATTTTATCTTATACATATTATAGTTGTGTAACTTGATCAATTACTTGCTGAGTGTTGATTGTTGCATATATTCTATCTCAACACGTGTGGCCCAAAGGAGGGATAGCAGTGTGCTTCCTTTCTCGCTTACTGTGTGAGGTGAGAGGAAAGCAGAGTGAGCGGCAACTTAGAGCACAATCCGCCTTGCTCAGTGAGGTCTCTCAGACATCAGGGCCTGAAGCGTTGGACAACTGAAGAGTAAGGTCTTCATCAGAGAGGAAGAGAGGAGGGCGAGGGGCTGAGTTCGAATCTGTGGATGGCTGGATCCTTGATTTCTTTCTCCTTTGTGCCTGGCAGGAAAATGAGGACGGCTGTGGTGCAGAAGAAGTGTGCTACACAGTCATTCGTCCCCGCGCTCAGCCCAAGCCCTCCTTGAGTTCCAATGACAATGGCTATGAGAACATTGACTCCATCACAAAGAGGGTGAAATCGTTTAAAGAAGAAACAGAATATGCCCTCCTCAGGACGTGCGTCACCAGGCGTTCGCCCTGCACCCCGGAGCATGATTATGAACTTGTGCTTCCCCGCTAGGCACCTCATGCCTCCTCGTCTTTCAGTAACAAAGATGGCACAGAGTGATACCCTCTGGGGAAGTCTCTCTCTCAGCAGTTCATAAAACATTCATTTCTGTCCTGAGTTTAGAAATGAGGTCCTTTTAATATATTGCCTTGGGAAACTCTTAAACATGGTGTCTCCGTGATTTGTACGAAGCCGTATACATTGGCACAATGATCTAAAGTCTTCTACATCTTTTTGTTTGTAAGGTTTGAAGATATGGAGGTGGTGGGGAAACCTTCCGAGGACAATAAATATCCACAAATATATGACCTAAAACATTCAATTCCAGCCATGCTCTCCAAATTTCAAACGCCGATATTTTAATTTCTAATTATGCATTTTAGTTTTGATGTATAAACTACTCAATAAACTTTTAAAATATAAGACTGGTGATGAGACCCTTTAATAACCTGATATTTACTTCAATTTTGTCTTTTCTATGTTTTTTAAATCTTACTTGTGATAGTGTTTTAAGAACCAAGGTATTAATATTAGATTTTCTGAGAGAAGCGGAGTACGCCATTAATTATAAAAGAAGAAATGCATCAGGCATAGTTGCCCATTGTCTTTCTTTCCAACAGTAAATAGGATGATTTTGTTCAAATATTAGCAAAAAAACAAAAGTAAACCTGTGCCGATAGCTCTGTTCACAACATACTAGGTGATTACCTATGATTAGTAGCTTCTGCTAGTGAATAATGAATGGGTTCTGATTTTTTAAATTTTAGGTACACCGATAAATAATCTATCCATTTTCATTTTCATTCCCAAGGAATTTTTAAATGATGCCAACGTCCTAATCACAACACAAAGGCTATAATTGACAAAGCCCTGACATCCTTGTGGATAACTATCCTCCATTTCTTTTCAAGCTAATGAAATATTTTATGTGCATAGTAAAAGTGATATATTTAAAATAACATTTCCAGGCCCAGACATCTGCAGGAGTGTGTGAGGAAAAATCCCACTGGAGTATAATAAGTGGAATTCGATTGATAAAACCATAATCCAATCCACTCCCTATAGTAAATGCTAACATTTACCACAGGCTTGAAAACCCTTGTAGCATTAATAATTGTATTTTTAAAAATATTATAAACACGCATATGATGCACAGGAAGATGGAAAAAATTTAGATCGTAACTGCACACCTTATGTACTCCCAGCTTTTCTAATTTACAACCAGTTAAGAACCACAATTTTTAGAGAAAATATTTTAAAATAATATATGACTCACTAGTAAGTGATTTTCTACTCAAATAAATAAAAAAATTTTCATCTTAATGTCACATTGAATTTCAGTACTTTTCAATCCAAGAAAAAAAAACAAATGAGACATGGTCATGAGTTCAGGATTATATATATACTAGAGGCCTGGTGCACGAAATTTGTGCACGGGGGTGGGGCGTGGAAATCCCCTCAGCCCAGCCTGCATCCTCTCCGGTCCGGGACCCCTCAAGGGATGTCCGACTGCTGGTTTAGGCTAGATCCTGAGGATTGGGCCTAAACTGGCAGTCGGACATCCTTCACACAATCCAGGACTGCTGGCTCTTAACTGCTCACCTGCCTGCCTGCCTGAATGCCCCTACTGGCCCCCCGCCAGCCTGATCACCCCTGGTTGCCCACAACTGTCCCTCCCACTGGCCTGGTCACCCCCAATGGCCCCCCCTGCCATCCTGGTCTCCTCTCACTGCCCCCACTGCTGGCCTGGTCACCCCCAACTTCCCCCACTGCTGCCTGGTCGCCCCCAACTGTCCCCCGCTCCTGGCTTGGTCGCCCCTCACTGCCCCCCTTTGCCAGCCTGGTCGCCCCACACAGCCGGCTCTTCAGTCGTTTGGTCGTCCCTCACTAACCCCCCTGCTGGCCCGGTCGCCCCACTCAGCCTGTTTGGTCGTCCGTTCAGTCATTTGTTCGGTTGCAATGGCCCCTGGCTCTTTATAGATAGATAGATAGATAGATTACAGTTTGCCTTGTTATAATACACTAGAGACCTGGTGCATGGATTTGTGCACCAGTGAGGTCCCTTAGCCTGGCCTGCACCCTCTCGCAATCCAGGACCCAGCTGAAACCAGCAATCCAGCATCCCCTGAGGGATGTAGTAGGGCAGAAAGCTGCAGGGAGCTGGGGAGGAGCCAGTGCCACTCTGCTCATCCCAGACCCACTGTGCCTGCGGCCGCTGCTGCTTGGTGAGCTCGCTGAGCGGTGCTCCTGCTGCGGAAGCACACTGACCACCAGGGGGCAGCTCCTGCATTGAGCGTCTGCCCCCTGGTGGTCCATGTGCATCATAGCGACCAGTAGACGTTCGGTGTTCGGTTGTTCAGTCGCTTGGTTGCTCGGTCGCTCTGGCTTTTATATATAGAGATCTGTGGCTTCATGACAAAATTAACTCAAGCTAATTTGCATAACACAAGAAAAAAAGCATTAAATGCATTTCTGAAATAAGTTTTTCATTTAATTTTAGAATCTCAAAATAGCATTAGCCCTTGGCATTGCTTTAAAAAAAAGGTTCGTTAAACACTAAACTAGCTAAATAACTTGCTTGAAAGCTTTAAACACAATTGGTATAGAAAATGCTTTCCCTCGCATCTCAATCTTACATATATGGAGGAGGTGAGGGGGGAAAGGCAGACAATTTCTTTAGCAGCATATACAGCTAAATCCATCGAACACCTTAAACTGGAAAGCCCATGATTGACCCCATTAAAAAGAACTGGGCAAATATCAGAAGTTACACACTTCATAAACCAAAAGACAATAATTTTAGGTTTATGGTAAGTAAAATATTTTTTATAAACTTTTAACATTAAACTAGAGGAATCATCTCTTCATTGTAAGAAAGGCATAACAGAAAGTGAAAGACATTTAAACTAAACTGATTTTCAATCCTCTTTGAACAAAAGAAACGAAAAATAATGGCTGATTAGCTAAGCTTCGTGCTCTAACCAAACTAATTACAGCGATCTTTAAATGTCAATAGCCCACCTGACTGGGTAGCTTGATAGTTCAATAATTTTGCAATAATATTTTTAAAAACACAAAGAGCCCTAGCTGGTTTGGCTCAGTGGATAGAGCGTCGGCCTGCGGACTGAAAGGTCCCGGGTTCGATTCCAGTTAAGGGGCACATACCCAGGTTGCTGGATGCTCAGTAGGGGGCACGCAGGAGGCAGCTTATCAATGATTCTCTCTCATCATTGATGTTTCTCTCTCACTCTCCCACTCCCTTCCTATTTGAAATCAATAAAATGTGTTTTAATAAATAAATAAAAACACAAAGCCGCTAAAATGCTCTGACCACGCAATGTTCATCGTGTGCATTCTGCATCTCTTTGCCAATCTGCAGCTGAGGACCTTGTCCAATCAATCTCAGTGCGTGTACCTGGCAACTGTCGACATGAGGCTTTGAAAGTAGCGTCTGACATGGTCTGAAAGTTCCCCCTGATGGCAGTCTGGTATTCATTTTCTGACGCTTCTGCAACCTTTATAAATTCTTTTGCTGTTTGCACTTCATTAGACCCTGTTAGGGAATCCTGTATATCTTTATGACTCACTAGCTGAGCATTACCATCTTCATAATAATGAACCTGAAATTTCAAGATGCCAACCACTTGAGTGGTTGAAGGAGTGATTGTAAACTTCCACTCTGACCTCCAATGACCATTCCAAAAGTTTTTTGCTTGGAACTGATGGCTCTCTGTGCAGGCAATAATGGTTTGCTGCCCATATGTTTTTTACCACATACAGTACAGACCCCATGCGGATAATGTTCTTTTACAGAAGCTCGCAGAGCCGTTTCTACTCAAGTTCTCCATGATTCAATTGCATTCTCTGCTTCATACGGTCTTGGATCAGTCGCTTCCTTTCTTAAGTGATCAAATTTGAAACAGATTCTGTTTTCTTGGATACAAAAACTTTCCGTTTCTCATGTATCCATGTTTTGTTATCGATACCTGACCTTCATCACCTTCAATTTTTACTGCAGTAACTGGTCCAAGCTATATTGTGGAAATGCTTGGGCTGCTCCTTCCCTGAGAAGATTATCATTATTAAGCAGCAACTGGACATCATTAAACACCTCATTAAATTCTCTAGGAGAGGCATGTATGATGAATTTTGCTGCTATTGAACCATAGGCACCCCATCTTATTAGAATTTCCATTTAAAAATTTTCACAAAACATAGATGGTCCTTTGTTCTGTTAATTAACTCTGCTATCCCTGGCTTCTGTAAACATGCTTATTTGAATAATATGGTTGATAAGCTCAATTATCTGGTCCTGCAAGCCACTCTGCTGACGTAAGGGTCTGGTCCATCTCTGGTTACTCCCATGCCAGGTGTCTTTTAGTTGTCTGAATTATGCTGTGCTCAAGGCTACAAGCTTCCTGCAAGATATCTACTAAGCACTCTGCCCCCATCCCAGTACATAGGGCTCTTTGAAAAGCCTGCAAAAGGTCCAGAAGACCCATATTTAGGAGACAAAGAAACCGGGAGGGTATAAAGCAGTGGTTCTCAACCTTCCTAATGCCGCGACCCTTTAATACAGTTCCTCATGTTATGGTGACCCCCAACCATAAAATTATTTTTGTTGCTACTTCATAACTGTAATTTTGCTACTGTTATGAATTGTAATGTAAATATCTGATATGCAGGATGTATTTTCATTGTTACAAATTGAACATAATTAAAGCATAGTGATTAATTACAAAAACAATATCTAATTACATATGTGTTTTCCAATGATCTTAGGCGACCCCTGTGAAAGGGTCATTTGACCCCCAAAGGGGTCGCAACCCACAGGTTGAGAACCACTGCTCTAAACAGAGACAGTGGAATGGATTTTTCATGTCATTCCCTTCTGGCCTGTAGTGTTTCTGTTAGAAATCAGCTGACAGCCTTGCTGCCGTAAGATTCTCTCTTTGTCTTTAACTATTGCTGTTTTAATTATAATCACTTTTCAATGTGATTGCACAGATGTCACTTCTACACCTAATGCATCAGAGATCATTTTGCTCCATATTATCATCCAAACCCCCTATGTTTGTTCATTTAAATAGTTGTCACTAGCCCTAGCTGGTTTGGCTCAGTGGCTAGAGTGTCTGCCGGCAGACTGAAGGGTCCTGGGTTTGATTCCAATCAAGGGCATGTACCTCGGTTGCAGGCTTGATCCCCTACCCCAGGTTTGGCTTGTGTGGGAGCCAACCAATCAATATGTCTCTCTCACATCAATGTTTCTCTCTCTGTCTCTCCCTCTCCCTTCCACTCTCTCTGAAAAAAATCAATGGAAAAATATCCTTGGGTGGGGATAAATAAATAAATAGTTGCCCCTAATCATCAGAGAAATGCAAATCAAAACCACAATGATATCCTAGCTGGTTTGGTTCAGTGGATAGAGCATCGGCTTGTGGACTGAAGGGTCCTGGGTTCGATATTTGTCAAGGACACATGCGCAGGTTGTGGGTCTGATCCCCATTAGGGGACATGTAGGAGGTAGTCGATCAATGATTCTCTGTCACCATTGATGTTTCTATCTCTCTCTACTGTGTGAACCACATCCCATGTGGCTTAGGGTTTAGGAAATGGAGAAGGGCTGCGTGTAAATGACAGAGATGAGACAAGAAATAATAATTTGGAAATAATGGGGGCGAGGCGGAGAGTCCAACTCAAGGGGAAGGACTTCACTGGTGCCCAGGCCTTGCCCACCTTTTATTCAATCTTGGATACACATATAGCCCTTAGTCAGGCAGGCAATTCCGGTAACAGACAGACTATCTTAAAGGTCAGTAAATATTAGGAAGATTTACTCTGAGACTATTTGGTCAGGAAATTGCTTGAGCTACCATTGTCTCGACTAAACAATCAGTGCATAGCTCTGGCCCTTGCCAGGGCTCAAGGTTCACCAGCATCCCGGGCTCCTTGTTCACACTTCTCTGATAGTGAAAACAATAGGTAGCTTTCAACACTCTACCTCTCCCTTCCTCTCTGAAATCATTAAAAATTATATTTAAAAAAACCCCACAATGAGATGGTGTATCACCTTACACCTGTCAGAATGGTTACCATCAATAAATCGAGAAACAAATGTTGGTGATATTAGGTGGCCCAGAAAGCAGCATAAAGAACAAAGAGAACCAAACAGTTAAAGAGGAGGGAAGGAGAGAGAGTTTAATGCTGTGTTCTTGGGCGAGACCCACCAGCCCAAAGGTGGGGCCAGTGAATTCTCGCCAACAGGGAAGGAAGAGCTTCTTTTTTATGCAGGTGTTTAGTGAGGGGTGGGAGGTATGAGCTGAGGAAGCTCACACTGCGGGGGAGAGGGAGGGGCGGGGGGGGGGGGTCAGCACGGTATTCAGCTGAGGAAGTTCCCGCCGCAGCGGGGTGGGCAGGGTATTCAGGAAGGAGTCAGTGTCTGTGTGAGGGTCATGTGGATTCCATGGAGGGGCCGGTATCTGTGTCTGGCACGCTGATCTGTTAGAAATGCCAGGGAGGGTCCATTATCTCATTACACGTCTGCATGTATCCGATCCTGGGCTCTCTCCAACCTAATAGGTGAGGATGTGCACTAGTGGTGGAACTGTAAATTAGTGGAGTCACTGTGGAAAAGAGTATGGAGATTCCTCAAAAAACTAAAAATAAAACTATCATATGACCCAGCAATTCCACTTCTGGGTATTTATTTTAAAAATGAAAAACACTAATTTGAAAAGATATATGCACCCCTGTGTTCATTGCAAAATTACTTACAATAACCAAGATATGGGAGCAGTCTAGGGGTTCATGGGTAGACAAGTGGATAAAGAAGCTGTGTACATATTTACAATGGAATATTACACCCTTACAGAAACACCTAGAATAATGTTGTTTTATTTTAATATTTTTTTTATTGATTTCAGAGAGGAAGGAAGAGGGAGAGAGAGATAGAAACATCAATGGTGAGAGAGAATCATTGACCAACTGCCTCTTGCATGCCCCCCGCTGGGGATCGAGCCCACAACCCGGGAATGTGTCCTTGACTGGAATCAAACCCGGGACCTTTCGGTTCGCAGGCTGACACTATCCACTGAGCAAAACCAGCTAGGGCTAGAATAATGTTTGAACACATATCTGGGCAAATAAATTGACAAAAAAAGAATTAACCATCATAACATCCGATTTTTGATAGGATAGTGGGGGGGAAATACCATTTCTAAAGAAAATAATTTTTAAACCATGCACTTTATCACTGAAATAGGATAACAAAAGTATTTTCCCAGTTTTATTGAGGCATAATTGACATACAACTTTATATAACTTTTTGTAATTTAAGGTGTATAACATAGTGAATATATATAAAACAAAAAGTTTCATTAACCATATCCATCACATAATGTCCTCAAGGTTCATCCATGTGGTAGAAGCTGTCAGCCTTTTCAAGGCTGAGTAATCTTCCATCATGTGAATGGACCATGGTGTGTTTATCCATCATCCATTGATGGACACAGGTTGTTTACCCCTTTTGGTGACTGTAAATCATGCTGCTGTGAACATGGGGTACAGGTATCTGTTGAGTCTCTCTTTTCCAGTCTTGGGGTGTACACCTAGGGATGGATTTGCTGCGTCATATGGAAATTCTATGTTGAATTTTTTGTGGAATGGACAGATCGTTTTCCTTGGTGGCTGCCCCGGTAATGCACAAGGGTTCCGAAGTCTCCACATCCCTGTCAACATTGCTCATTGTCTGGATTTTTTATAGTAGTCATGGTAATGGGCATAGGAGATAGCTCATGGTGGTTTAGATTTGCATTTCCTTAATGACTACGATGTTGAGCTACACACAGCTATTAGAGTGAGTTTGTCCAGAGCTAGAATCACTCACTGGGTTTCCTTGGGGCACAGTTGAGGTTCCCAACCCCTGTTGTTCTACAGATTCTTTTTTTTTTTTTAATATATTTTTTATTGATTAAGATATTACATATGTGTCCCTGTCCCCACATCACCCTCCACCCCTCCACCCCCCCCCCCCCCGTTGTCCGTGTCCATTGGTTAGGCCTCTATGCCTGCATGTAAGTCCTTTGGTTGCTCTTTCCCCTTTACCCCCACCCTCCCTTACCCTCCCTCCAAAGCCCGACAGTCCAATCAATGCCTCTCCATCTCTGGATCAGTCCTTGTTCATCAGATTATGTTGTTCCTTATATTTCACAAATGAGTGAGATCATGTGGTATTTATCTGCTCTCCAGTTCCATCCATGTTGTGGCAAATGGCAAGAGTTCCTTTTTCTTCTTCCTCTTCTTAAAGGATACCTTTCAGTATTTCATATAATGCTGGTTTGGTGGTGATGAACTCCTTTAGCTTTTTCTTATCCGTGAAGCTCTTTATCTGACCTTCTATTCTGAATGATAGCTTTGCTGGATAAAGTAATCTTGGTTGCAGGTTCTTGCTATTCATCACTTTAAATATTTCTTGCCACTCTCTTCTGGCCTGCATGGTTTCTGTTGAGAAATCAGCTGACAGTCGTATGGGTACTCCCTTGTAGGTAACTGACTGTCTTTCTCTTGCTGCTTTTAAGATTCTCTCTTTGTCTTTTGCTCTTGGCATTTTAATTATGATGTGTCTTGGTGTGGTCCTCTTTGGATTCCTTTTGGTTGGGGTTCTCTGTGCTTCCTAGACTTGTAAGTCAATTTCTTTCACCAGGTAGGGGAAGTTTTCTGTCATTATTTCTTCAAATAGGTTTTCAATATCTTGCCCTCTCTCTTCTTCTGGTACCCCTATAATTCTGATGTTGGTACGCTTGAAGTTGTCCCAGAGGCTCCTTACACTATCTTCATATTTTTGGAATCTCTTTTCTTTTTTTTTCTTTTTCGGTTGGGTATTTTTTGTTTCTTTGTATTTAGCTTGATTCTTGGGATCCTCTTGTCTGCTGTTGGATCTCTGTAAATTATTCTTTATTTCAGTCAGTGTATGCTTAATTTCTAGTTGGTCCTTTTTCATGTCCTTCATGGTCTCATTATACTTAATGAGGGACTCATTAAATTTATCGGCGGTTTCCATAAAATTCTTGAAAAACCTTATAAACATGGCCTTGAACTCTATATCCAATCGTTTGCTTTCCTCTATTTCTGCCATTCGTGACCTGTTTCTCTGTCTCCGCATTTTGGCTGCTTCCCTGTGTTGATAGAGAGGCTTTGTGTGCTAGGTGTCCTGTAGGGCCCAGTGGCTCAGCCTTCCCAGTTACCTGAGGTGGATACTCTTGGTGCACCCCCTTGTGGGCTTTGTGCACAGTCTTGTTTTAGCTATGCCTTGGTTGCTGTAGAATCACTGGGGGGAATTGACCTCCCGGCCAATTGGCAGTGAGAATCAGCTGTGTCTGCAGTGGGAGAGCTTCTGTGCTGGATCTCTAGGGCAGTGCTAATCTAGCATTTGCCTGCGGCTATCCAGCAGATGGCTCTGCCGAGCAGGGTTTGGGCGGAGCGGGTCCCTGGGGATCTGCAGGGAGGGAGCAGTTATGGCGGCTCTCAGTTCCGTTCCTAGGGACTCTGCCTCACAGAGTCCCAGCAACCGCTGCAAACCTCAGAGAGAAAGCTGCCCTCGAGTTCCAACCGAGGCCAGACAGTCCCGCCTCTCCCGTTTGAGTCTGGGTCCCTAGCGACTCGCCCGGATCTGGAGCTCAGAGTCTGAAGCTCCCTCCCGATTGTAAACACAACCGAGCCCTCTGCGCTGCGCCGCCAGCCCCGCTCCGCGCGCACTCGTACCTCAGAATTTCACTTCAGCATTGCGCCTCCTCTGAGTCTGGGTATGATATTCTCTTTACTCCTAGTTGTAGAATTTCCGCTCAGCCAGCCCTCCTGTGGTTCTGGATGTTGTCCGTTCCCTTTTTCAGGCTTAATTTGAATTGGTTGTTCAAGGCAGCAATCTCCGGCGTTAACCTATGCCGCCATCTTCGGTTCGTCTTCCAGATTCTTTTTTTTAAGTAGGTTTGTGCCCGGCTGGCATGGCTTGGTGGTTGAGCGTCAACCTATGAACCTAAGGTCACGGTTCGATTCCTGGTCAGGGCACATGCCTGGGTTGCAGGCTTGATCTCCAGTGGGGAATGTGCAGGAGGCAGCCGATCAATGATTCTCTCTCATCATTGAGGTTTCTATCTCTCTCTCCCTCTCCCTTCCTCTCTGAAATCAATAATAAAAAAATATTTTTTTAAAAAGTAGGTTTGGCCAAAACCGGTTTGGCTCAGTGGATAGAGCGTCACCCTGCGGACTGAAGGGCCCCGGGTTCAATTCTGGTCAAGGGCATGTACCTGGGTTGCAGGCACATCCCCGGAAGGAGATGTGCAGGAGGCGGCTGATCGATGTTTCTCTCTCATTGATGTTTCTGACTCTCTATCTCTCTCCCTTCCTCTCTGTAAAAAAATAAATAAAATATATATTTTTTGCCGAAACCGGTTTGGCTCAGTGGATAGAGCGTCGGTCTGCGGACTGAAAGGTCCCAGGTTCGATTCCGGTCAAGGGCATGTACCTGGGTTGCGGGCACTTCCCCAGTGGGAGATGTGCAGGAGGCATCTGATCGATGTTTCTCTCTCATCGATGTTTCTAACCCTCTCTCTCTCTCCCTTCCTCTCTGTAAAAAATCAATAAAATATATTAAAAATATATATATATTTTTTTTAAAAAAGTAAGTTTGAAATATATAACAAGATCTCCCTGATTATAATGCTGAAAAAAGAAAAAACAAAGCAGACTTAGAGCTATTCTAATCCTATCATTCTATGTGACCACTTAAAGTTTTAAATTCATGTTTAAAACTTAAAACAGTGGCATTTCAAAAAGGAAGAAAAATTCACAGTGTAATATTTTTTGTTGGGTAAGCACATTTGATCATACATGAAATATTTCACTGAGTTTACTAGCCTTAAACTTTGTTTTAAGTATTCTTCTTCAATTGTTAACTGCTTTTCTTACTTTTTTTTTTAATTTTGAAAGAAATCAGAGTCCCGAGGACACTTCAACCCCTCCCGTCCCCAGCTTTCCCCAATGGTGACATCTTACGTACCTACAGTACATGGGCAAATGGAGGGACTGGCATTGGCACAATATGTGTGTCTAGGCCAATGTCATTTTAGCTTATTTTACAGCTCAAGAAGTTTTACATATGAATACACCCACATAACCACTTCTCAGATCAAAATATAGGACATTTCTAGCACACAGAAGACTCCACATACCCCTCCTGGTCAACCCCAGCAACCCCTTCAATTAACCCTGATTCTGAGTCGCCATCAAACTTTAGTTCTGGCTGTTCTCAAAACCCGTGTCATATCCAATCCTACTGTATGTACTCTCTACATCCGGCTCCTTGGCTCCTTTGTGAGATCTGTCCACATTGTTGCCTGTGTCTGTAGTTTGCTTTTTCATTATAATATAGTATTCCACTATATGAATGGCTACGATTATTTTTCAGTTACCTATTAGGGCCACTTGGGTTTCTAGTTTGGGACTTCTGTGAATTTTTAGTTTCCTCCTTGATACTATTTATACTCTTTGGATAACAGCATGGACTGTGGAGGTAGACTGTCTAGGTCAAGCAAGTCAAACTCGCGGCCCACAATGAATATTTTGTAGCCCAGCCAATATAACGGTATGTAAGAAATGTTTTAATAAAAATTTCGTAACTTAATTTTTACAATATCCTATTATACATAATTTTATTAATAACGAACTACAATGTTCACTAATGACTGATTACTATAATCGTGTTGCATTCATTTCCCTTACGCGCCTTACGCGCAGGTGCACCATTTCTCTCCACTAATACCAGCAGCGAATATTTTAGCAGCGACTGCTGCGTCATTAGTCTTGGACTGACTTGTTTGGTGTGCGCAATAGGAAATATTTCACTTTCGGAGAACAAGAAAAATAGGTTTATTTGAGTTACACTTGTTAATTTGTTCAGTTATTCAATGTCTGATAAGTTAATGTCCAAGAAAAAATATGAATTTTTATTAAAATGTTCTATTATTTTATGTTAACGATGACTCATTGATTTCAGCCCTTTGTATTCAGCATGTCTCTATGGAAATAAACCTACGTTTCTATGAAAATTAAAGCTTTTGTTTTTTTTGCAGCCCACATACACTTACACCCTGTTTCTTTGGCCTTTGAGTTTGACAGGCTTGCTCTAGACCAGTGGTTCTCAACCTGTGGGTTGCGACCCCTTTGGCGGTCAAACGACCCTTTCACAGAGGTTGCCTAAGACCATCCTGCATATCAGATATTTACATTACGATTCAAAACACTAGCAACATTACAGTTATGAAGTAGCAACGAAAATAATTTTATGGTTGGGTCACAACATGAGGATCTGTATTTAAAGGGCCAGAAGGTTGAGAACCACTGCTCTAGAGCGTGTCCCACAGGCCCTAATAAGTTTGAGCCCCGTTGCCTAGTTAGCCATCTGCTCATCAACGCTCCCTGCATTGGTGTCCTCCTTGCCCTGCCCCCTTCCCACTCCTCTACTGGTGCTTCTTGGAATCACCTCCTAGAACAGTGATGGTGAACCTATGACATGCATGTCAGAGGTGACACGGGAACTCATTTTTTTGGTTGATTTTTCTTGTTAAATGGCATTTAAATTTATAAAATAAATATCAAAAATAGAAGTCTTTGTTTTACTATGGTTGCAAATATCAAAAAATTTCTATATATGACACGGCACCAGAGTTAAGTTAGGGTTTTTCAAAATGCTGACACGCCGAGCTCAAAAAGTTCGCCATCACTGTCTTAGAATCTAGATCAACCTAAATCTAAACCAAGTCCTTATCTCTGGCTCTGCTTCTGGGGAAATCCAGGTCCAGTTGCTAGGAATTGCCTTCTATCTCAAAACGTCCTTGGCTGTTCTTGTGTAATGTCTTTTCTTTTTAATATATTTTTATTGATTTCAGAGAGGGAGAGAGAGACAGAAATATCAATGATGAGAGAGAATCATTGATCGGCGGCCTCCTGTATACCCGCTAATGAGGATCAAGCCCACAACCCAGGCATGTGCCCTGACCGTGAATCAAACTGTGACCTCCTGGTTCACAGGTTGATGCTCAACCACTGAGCCACACCAGCTGGGCTATTCTTGTGCAATGCCTTTTTAAGATTATTTTTAAAAAATTGCTACAGCTTAACCTGGTCAACTGGCTCAGTTGGTTGGAGCGTCGTCCCACACACCAAAAGCTTGGAGGTTTGATTCCCAGTCAGGGCACATGCCTGGATTGTGAGGGCATCTATGAGGGGCAGTTGATTAATGTTTCTCACATCAATGTTTTTCTCTCTCTCCCTTCTTCTCTCTCTAAAAATCAATGAAGACCTACCCTCAGGTGAGGATTTTAAAAAATTACCACAGCTTAAATGTTTTTGAATGAGTAATCCATGCACACAGAACCAAAACATATTAGTCTACTAGTGTACAGAAAAACTATAGCTCCCTCCCCATGGTCTTAGCCCAAAATGTTACCCTCCCTAGATGTAACCTCTATGTTCCAAATAATCCACTTGTCAAGCTCATTTTAAAATACGCTTGACAATCTTTCAATAACATGTTTAAAAATCTCTTTGTGAGTAGGAGGAGCACAGGATTTTCAGGGCAGTGAAACTTCTCTATGTCTCATGAAAATGGTGAACACTTGTCATTGTTATCGGGAAGCTCATGAGTTGCGGGGGGAAAGCTGTTCCCTCCTCAGTTCTTGTCAGTCTCATTAGAAAGTTTTCAGATCAGTGACACCAGTGTTGAAGCAAAGCAAGCAAATTTGTTAAGGAAGCAAAGCAAGCAAATTTATTAAGGAAGCAAGGCAAGCAAATTTATTAAAAACTAGAGGTCTGATGCACAAAATTCTTGCAAGGGTTTGGGCCTCACAGCCGAGGGGGCTTGCCTCAGTCCTCGCAGCCCCGGCTTCATCCGGGAGGTCGTCCAGTCTAACTGGCATATTACTCTTTTATTATTATAGACTAGAGGCCCAGTGCATGAAATTCATCCACTTTGGGAGGGGGGGGTTGTCCCTCAGCCCAGATTGAAAGAGGGCACAGGCCAGGCCGAGGGACTCCACTGATGAATGATTGGGACTGGGGAGGGACCCAGGAGGTTGGCCAGCTGGGGAGGGACTGTGGGAGGGCTCCAGGGCATATCCAGTCCATCTCACTCAGTCCTGATCGGCTGGACCCCAGCAGCAAGCTAACCTACCTGCCAGAGCATCTGTCCCCTGATGGTTAGTGCACGTCATGATGACTGGTCAACTGATTGACTGTCTGTCCTCTGGTGGTCAGTGCAGGTCATAGTGAGTGGTTGAGTGGCCTTAGCATATCATTAGCATGTTATACTTTGATTGGTTTAATGGCCGACCGGACGACCGGACACTTAGCATATTAGGCTTTTATTATATAGGATACACTTGGCATAAAGCATAAGTGGGCACCCAGCTAATCTGAGCACACACCTGGTGGGGTTCCAGCGGTTTTATACCCTTCTTCCTTTAGGGCAGCAGATTAGGTTTGAAAGTCCCCCTTTCACTTTGTTGTGGCTTTTCTTGGGATGTTTGTATGCATCACTGGTCATCTTGTTTGGCAAGTTCCAAGATTTCTTTGTCCAGTGGTGAAATAAAACTCCCCACCTTTCCCCCTCCCCGCTCCTGCCTCAGCAGGCCCAGGGTGATTTAAGCTATGTGTTCTCTGACTGGGAGGAGAGGTACTAACCATTTGCTCTCAAGTGTCCTTGGCTGCGAGGATCAGGGCTTGCTCTTTACAAGCTGGCTGCAAGCTGCCAGGACTGTTTGGCCTTGTTTAGTTTTCTTGTCTCAGTTTCCCTGTTCCACCCGACCTGGCTTACTGGTCTGTCTCATCATGATACATTTGTCCAGACCACAGAAGGTACACCAGCAGGAGGGAGCCCAGTGTAAACTGTGGGCTCTGGGTGATAGTGACGTGTCAGTGTGAGTTCGTCCGTTATAACTGAGGCACCACTCGGGGGCGGGGGCGGGGGGGAGGGTGTTGGTAGTGGGGCCTGTGCCTGTGCGGGTACAGGGGTATGTGGGAACCCCCTGTCCTTTCTACTCAATTTTGCTATGAATCTAAAACCACTTGAAAACATCAAGTCGATTTAACATGACCGACCTGGTTTTCCTCACAGAACGATTCCAGTGTAGAGGCAATGAAGACAATGGAAATCACCAGGAAAGCATGGCGCTGGGCGCTGCCATGCACAGTGTGGCTTTCACAGGAAACGTGGGACCTGTGCAGAGCCTCAAAGAGTCTCGCCCTGGAGAATAGCTCTTCATTTCCCGGCTGCCTTTGTCCGACGCCGCACACTGTTGTTGTGCTCCCTAGTAGAAGGGCTTGTCCCTGGACGTGGGGACTCACCTCACAGGAATAGAGCCGTGTGTCTCAACCTTTTTCCCCATTTTCATCCCTAACCAAGTGACCTTTATAAATGTTTTCCCTAATCGTCCCCCTATATTAAGTATTAAGAAATGAGATTTTGTTGGGTAGAGCTGGAGATTATTTTGCTAAACGACATAAGCCAGTCAGAGAAAGACAGCTTCCACATGATCTCACTATTATGTGAAATCTAATGAACAAACTAAACTGACAAACAAAATAGGGGACATCTGTAATATTCTCAACAATAAAAATAAATAAATTAAATATGCTCAGAAGCAAAATGCAGCTGAAGTTCTGCCGGGCTGACCAGTAGCCCCTGAACGGGGGATGAACAGATGACTCCGACACAGGTTCACTGTGGGGAGACGGTTAAGGGGCAGCCTGGCTCAAGGGTCCAAGCAGCCCCGATCACCTGCCTCGTTCGCCTTTTATTTCAGTTTTTGTCTTTAGATACATTCAGTAGGTGAGTAATCTTGGGAGGACACATGTGTTTACATTGTCCTCTAGGCAAGGGCATCCAGGGATTAAGCATAATTCCAGTAAGCACCTGGGGGTCTGCACCTGCACAGACTTGTATGGAAAGGTCAAGGAATAATTAGGGGCACCGCCTTCGACACTCCCCTGGCTCCCCTAAGTCGGAATTCCGATAAACAGGACAGGCGGCCTTCCACACACTTCCCTTTTCTCGGAAGGTCCTCCTTACAAACTTCCCAACCAAGTCTCCTGTGCTCCCCAACAAAGTACCAAAAAGGGAAATGAAGCCTGTAGTTTAGTTAACAGTATTGTCCCAATATCAATTTCCTCATTTTGACACGTGTATGACAGCAGTGTAAGACGTTAACATCAGAGTAAGCTGAGTAAAGGGTACACAGAACTCTGCTACCACTGCAAATTTATCTATAAATCTGAAATTGTTTCAAACTAAAGTGTTTGAAAAAGATTCAAAGAATCTATTTAGGACTCCAGTTCCATGAGACACACAGAATAGTCACATTCATAGAGACAGGGTGGGTACTGGGAGCTGCGGGGGTTGGGGGGTAGGGAGACCTGGGGATAGAGTTTCGCTTTGGGGTGATGGAATAGGTCTGGAAATGGGTGGTGGGGATGGTCACACACATGTACTTAATGTACTTAATGCCACTGAACGGTGCCTTTAAAATGATTAATATAGCCGAAACCGGTTTGGCTCAGTGGATAGAGCGTCGGCTTGCGGACTGAAAGGTCCCAGGTTCGATTCCGGTCAAGGGCATGTACGTTGGTTGTGGGCACATCCCCCGTAGGGGCTGTGCAGGAGGCAGCTGTTTGATGTTTCTCTCTCATCGATGTTTCTAACTCTCTCTCTCTCTCCCTTTCTCTCTGTAAAAAATCAATAAAATATATTAAAAAAATAAAATAAAATAAAATGATTAATATAGCAAATGTTATGTCTTGTGTATTTCACCACAATAAAACAACTCTGAAAAATCTATTTAGGATTTTTATCAAGATGGTATTGAATTTATAACTTAATCTGGGAAGGATTAAACTCTTTAGAGCACTGAGTATTCTCTTGGTTATCTCGTGTTGTGTCTCGATTTGTTTGATTGTTGCCGGAAAGGGGACCGGCTCTGAGTGGGTCTGCCTAGGGCCAGCTGGGACTGTGCGGGTTCTTGACTTCGTGCAGGAAAAATTTCACAACAGGAGTCCAGGTGACGAGGAGGGAGCGTTATTAACGCTGGGAGCAGTGAGACAAAGGGCTTAGCGTAGAAGGAGCAACAGAGAGCCTAGACTGGGCTGCCCTGGCTCTCTGGGAAGTCAGAGAAAAGGGGGTCTGGGGGTCAGGGTCAGGGGTTAGCCCATTGCTCCCCAGGTTGAAGGTCCCTTAGAGTTTAGGGGACGCAGGCCTGTGGGGGAAGAAGAGGGAAAGGCAGGGGCTGCTCCCCGAGGAAGAGCACAGGCTGGTCCGTTGTCTTCTCTTTTTGAATCCTCACGCGAGGATATTCTCCATTGATATTTAGAGCGGAAGAGAGGGGGAAAGACAGAGAGAAACACCCATGGGAGAGAAACACATCGATTGGCTGCCTCCTGCACATGCCCTGACCAGGTCAGGGGGGTGGGGGGCAGGGGAGGAGCCTGCCACTGAGGTACGTGCCCTTGACTGGAATCGAACCCAGGACCCTTAGGTCCCCAGGCCGATGCTCTGTCCACTGAGCCAAACCAGCTAGGGCTTTGTCTTGAGGCTTTATCTCTTTCATGCAGGTGAGAATCTTAGGGGAGGTTTCAGGGGAGGGTTTCAGCAGCACAGTCACCAGTTTTCTAGGCGTGCTCCTCCAGGCAAACCAGCTGGTCCCAGTCGCCCTCCAGGTTCTGCTGCTTTTCTGGGTCGGGAGCTGAAATACAGCTGGGGCCTCGATGTTATTTCTAGGGAGGTGGCCTTCTGCATGTGCTGTAAATCGCTGTCAGTTTGTCCAGCTCTCTGCCTCAGCTTCCCTATTCCACTTGTCCTGGCTTACTGGTCTGTGTCAAGATCTTAGTTGAGTTTAATAGGTTTACTCTTTTTACAATTATTCTTCAATTTTCTAGGGTTTTCTTCTATTGGGAAGAGGATTTGATCCTTTTCTCTCTCTCTCTCTCTCTCTCTCTCTCTCTCTCTCTCTCTCTCTCTCTCTCTTTTAATCCTCACCCAAGGATATGTCTTTCTTGATTTTTAGAGAGAAAGGAAGGGAGAGAGAGAGAGAGAGAGAGAGAGAGAGATCAGTTGCTTCTCATACTCACCTCAACCTGGGATCGAACCTGAAACCTTTTGGTGTACGGGACGACGCTCCAACCAACTGAGCCACCCAGCCAGAGCTGTTCCTTCTCTCATTTTGAGATGCTTATTGCGAGAAAGCTGGTCCCTAATCTTGCTGCATCCATCATTAGTCCAACAGTGAAGCCTCTAGAATTTTCTAAGTAGATGACCATGGGTTTGAAATACTGTCAACTTTGACTCTTTCCAATACTTATAGGCCTTGTTTCTTTTTCTTATTGTCTTGGCAAGGTAACAGGATGGACGTCTTTAATTTGTTCTTAGTTTTACCAAAACTGGTTCTCAGAATTCACTATTCATCAACATGTTTGCGGTTTCCTGGAAATGACCACTTATCAAATTAAGGAAGTTTTATCGGGGTTTTTGTTTACTAAGCATTTCATTCTTGTGTTTATCTTTCCTCTAATGAAGAATGCGTATTGGGTATTCATATTTCAAAATTAATATGGAGGAACAAAAACAAGTTGTGTAAGGGCATGGACCACGCGGTATCATTTGTGTAAAGCCTCGGGTATGCAACGCAGCCCAATGTATCGTTTAAAGGATACATAGTTACGGATGTTCAATATGATAAACATCAAGTTTGGGGGGCAGTTGTCTTGGGGGATGAAGGAGACAAATAGGATAGAGGTACTTGGGGCTCCCATGACCTGTTACGGTTTATTGACTTTTACAGGGACCTGACCTCTGTGAAGGTGTCGGAACTTGACCAAGCTGAGTGAAAGATGTGGGTTTTCACGGGCTTTTATCCTACAGACATTTTTTGCATGCATAATTTTTTCACAATAAAAAAGCAACCCCAAATTTAACTGCGACAACCCAAGCATAACGTACCCTTGCACTGACCTGGGTTCCCTCCTGAGTCGCAAGCCTCCAGCCTCTGGAGAGAATAGAAGTCACAGAGCGCCTTTGGCCTCGGGGCTAAATCCTGCGGCTTTTCCTTCTTCCTACATTAGTCCAAACCCCTGTCCCCACTCATAAGTCCTGGTGCCATCTAACCCCCAGCCCCAGGCGCTGCTCTCAGCTGCTCTGAGGAGTCCTGCTCCCTCCCCACTCCCCCTGTTTACATGTGTTGATACCTTGTTGGGAAACTCTCTCATCACCCATATGTTGTGTACATCACCACAATGAAACAATTCAGTCTGAAGTGGAACCTCCGTTCTAGAACTTAATTCATTCCAGAAGGCTGTTCGAGAAGCGATTTGTTCAAAAACCTAATCATTGTTTCTCATTAGAAATAATTTAAATTAAATTAATCTGTTGCAGACCCCCAAATGATTCCCTGTTTTAACCTTTCTTATATACCAGGGGTGGGCAACCTTTTTGTGAGTGCATGCCAAAACCAGCAAAATCTCTGACTCAGAGTTCTTCTGCGTGCCAACCCTAATTTTTTGAGAACATGTCACGCCTACTTGATATCTCTTAAGGTGTATGTATGTGAAGAACCTTGAAGAAATAATAAAATTCATTCGAGCGACAAAAACACAGGATATGATGATGAAAAATACATTTATTTTTTAATGTATACATGTACACTGATAGTCCGACAGAAAACTTTATGACTCCGTTTGATACTATCAGTGGGACTTTTGCTGCTGCATCACTGATGACAGAGATTTTACATCAGGTTGATATTTCGTGACCTTCAGAGATATGCACGAGCTACTACTTTCATCCGTCAGGCTGCTCCTATTACGAGACTTAACAAAATTCATCACTGAGAACAAAGATTCACAAGCGTATGTGGATGAAACCAAAACACTGGTCAGATCTAGGAAGGCAGGGAGAGTTAAGGCAGAGGCATAGAAATTGCTCTTCCCCTCTCCCGTCAATCCATGTCTATGGTCTTTAAGATAACTTACGTAAAATTATTTATTTATCTAAGATGCACCTACACTGAATTTATCTGAAAAATAAAAAAGTAGATATTAAGAAAAAAATTGTAAATGGAAGATTATAAGAGAGGGTTTCGCGTGCCAGCAAAAGTTACTGGCGTGCCATGTTTGGCATGCGTGCCAGGGGTTGCCCACCCCTGTTATATACAGTGCATGTTGAATGTGTAGTGTTATCTATAAACAAATACTTCTTTTCTTAAATTATCGTACCACCCCTTCTAGCCTTAAAGGGATCACTTCCAGCGCTCGGTCTAGGGCTGTCTTTCAGGACACCATCTTCCCTTTTTCACATGTTACTGCCCCCAAAATGCTGTCACTGACTGCTTTTCCTTTATCCAAATCAACAACAGTTCTACCTCTTCAATGGCCTGTGATCACTGCTTCTTTCAGACCCCTGGCAACATTAGCACTTTTTTTTAATATATATATTTTATTGATTTTTTTACAGAGAGGAAGGGAGAGGGATAGAGAGTTAGAAACATCAGTGCGAGAGAAACATCGATCAGCTGCCTCCTGCACACCCCCCACTGGGGATGTGCCTACAACAAAGGTACAGCCCTTGTCCGGAATCGAACCTGGGACCTTTAAGTCCAGGTTCTATCCACTGAGCCAAACCAGTTAGGGCAACATTAGCACTCTTGATGGTCTCTTATGTTTTAAAATTGTGCTAATGGTTCATTTCACCATCAGCAAACACACACACACACACACACACACACACACACACACACACAATCAAAACATGTACACACATAAATATTCACAGCACAATTTCCTGAGATGTTAACAACGGGAGTTTTACTGGTAAGCTGACTCACACTGTGCATTCTCTCCCTTGCTTGTGGCCTGAGAGACACTTTTTTGTCCTGCTGATGCATCAACCTGAAAGGGTTGTCAGGTTGAGAACTGAAGTTTCTTCAACAACCAAGACTTTTTTTTTTCCATGAACAACTTGGTTGAGAACCAAATTGTTTGAGATGGACTATATAATTCTACTTCTCCGGCATTGCCTCCTCCAGGAAGCCCTCCCAGACTTCCCAGGCTGAGTCCGATGCCACCAGGAGGCCTCATAGTCCCCTGTGCTTCCCAGATTCATCACATTGTGTTAAATTCCCAAGTCACAAGTTCCCCACCACCACCCAAAACGGGTCTCCCTTCCCAGTGATGGGCCGTGGCGAGAGGTGAGATTTGTAGCCATCCTCACACCTGAGACCTCCTTTCCCCTTTCATTTTACCTAATTCTGTGCAAGAGGCATGAGGCAGGCAGCTTTCTGGTTGCCTCACTAGGCTGGGCAGCTCTGCCTGGCTCCCCACCATCGCTTCAGTTCCAGGCATGTTCAAAGGAGACCCTCTACTTGCCTCCTTGCCTACGCCTCGCTGTACTCTCTGCTGGTAGACCCTAACTTTTCCTGTCAACAATATACAAGGCCTTGATGACCCAGTTCCAATGCTCACTCTTCCGGAAAGCGTCCCATGACCCCCAAGCGCGTTCGCTCTTTCTCCTCCGTAAGGGCTGATAAATCAATTCCATCTGGGTCCTTTCCCAAGAGCACATTCTGATGAGCCTGAGCAATCCTTGTGGTTTTCCATTTCCTCCCACTGCGCCCTCGCCCTCCAGAGCCCAGGGGGAGGGTGTGCCCTCCCAGGGCACTGCTGTCCTCCCGAGCCCAGGGGGAGGGTGTGCCCTCCAGAGCACTGCTGTCCTCCCGAGCCCAGCGGGAGGGTGTGCCCTCCCAGAGCCTTCTGCCCCCAGCAAAGCCCGCTGCTAAGTCAGCTGTCGGGCCTGTTGACTCCAGCTCCACTTCTGATGATGAGGGCAGGATGGGTCTTGTGTCTGGGAACAAAGGGACTTTAGGAAGAGGAGCAGGACCTTCCCATTTGGTGGAAGATAACCTTTCTCAGCCCTGCATTGTCCTGTGAGCACTGCTGACCCTTAATATCCAATCTCTCTTCCTCTCTGTACAGTGGCCATCCACTAGCTGCGTGATACATGTCCTAAGTACACACAGTTATGTGGCTGTGTGTGTGTGTAAATTTACATAAATGCCACAGTGCCATGAATCTCCAATGATTTCTGCTTCTTGAAACCCCAAGTTACTGATATCTAAGACACGCCACTGCCTATACATCTAGTTTAATCAGAGTGCGTGCACACCAAGATCTACTTACTCCTTGATGGCCAATCAAAAGCACCATAAAGAGCCTTGGCCTGTGTGTTCAGTGGCTAGAACATCTGCTGAACACCAAAGAGGCTCGGATTCGATTCTGGTCAAGGGCAGGTACCTGGGTTTACAGGTTTGATCCCCAACCAGCATGCAGGATGCAACCAATTGATGTGTCTCTATCAGTGTTTCTCTCTCTCTCTCTCTCTCTCTCTCTCTCTCTCTCTCTCTCTCTCTTTCTCTTTCCCTCTCTCTCCCTCCTTCCCTTCCACTCTCTCTAAAAAATATTAATGAAAAGCCGAAACCGGTTTGGCTCAGTGGATAGAGCGTCGGCTTGCGGACTGAAGGGTCCCAGGTTCCATTCCGGTCAAGGGCATGTACCTGGGTTGCGGGCACATCCCCAGTAGGAGGTGTGCAGGAGGCAGCTGATCGATGTTTCTCTCTCATCGATGTTTCTAACTCTCTATCTCTCTCCCTTCCTCTCTGTAAAAAATCAATAAAATATATATTAAAAAAAATATTAATGAAAAAATGCTCTCGAGTGAGGATTAACAACAAAAAAAGCACCATAAAGTGGAAAGACCAGCCACCACACGGGAAATGATGATTGCATCTGTATTTATAATACTTTCGGAACTTCTATAAATTAATAAGAAAAAAAAACCAAACCATCTCTTACAAAAAGATAGAGGACACAGACAGGTTACAGGAAGCGTGAGCAGAGCGAGTCAGGAGTCCCCGTGAGATCCGAGAAGCAGCCGAAAGTGCTTGAAGGCCTTTGTTTAAATCAGGGGAATAAAAAGTGAATGAGAGAAGGGGGAGGGACATGAAAGACAATATATTAAAAAGGAAGAAATTAAGGATTTCACTTGATAAATTAGTTTTTAGAAAGCAAAAATAAACCAAAAGAAGGTAGGAGCAGGGATTTTTTTTTTAAAAAAATAAAAGGTGAGATAATTGAAGAAAAATAGCAAAATCACCAGGTTTAAAGAGCTTTTATACATATTAACTCATATAAGTTCACAATAATCCAAAGAGGTCCCAGTGTAATATTATTCCTGTTTTATAGATGGGAAACTGAGGTGCAAGAAGGTTTTTTTTTTAATTCTCCTAGGATTATATAGCTCGTTATTATTATAGCTGGGATTTAACCCAGGCAGTTTGACCCTTAACTAGTAAGCAATGCCATATCTTTAAACCAAAAATAGTAAAAGAATAAGTGAAACCTTTTTCTTTTTTAAGAAAAAGTACTCACACATGGGATATCCGTGAGATAAGCCCGGAATGAGAAAGAAAATACAGCAGCAATTAGAAATTAAGAAAACAGTGTGTGCGCCTGCATGTCCATAAACTTAGATCGGCTTCTTAACAAGCATGACGCAAATCAAAATAGAGGTTTTTAAAATGTGGCTTAAGGCATTCATCAGTTTTTGTTGTCTTTTTGATGTTTTGACTAAGACATTGCTTCTATCCAGATATTCTTCCTAACGTTTTGCTTTTCAAATATTTAGGTTTAGGTCCAGCTGGGCAGGGGTTGGCTGTCTTACTTGCCATTACAAGGACAGGAGCTTTAACAGAGCACATAGTAGGTGCTCTGTACATACTGGTTAAATGAATTAATGAGAGACCGCAGTAGGCACTAAGTGAGTATCTGTTAGGTAAGTTAGCGAGGGGCTGCTGTGTGCGAGCCCTGAGGAGAGGAGTGCCTGTGGTGCTCTTGCCCAGCGCAGCACAGCCCATAAATACTTGCGCTGGACCAGCTCCAAGGTCCACCCACAGGTGGATGTGTAATCAAACGGGTACAGCCACACAGCCACATTCTACTCCGCAATAAAGAGGAATGAGGTACCAATAGTCATGCTGAGCAGAAAATGCAAACTAATCTAATGACAGAAAGCAGACCAGTGGTGACGGGAGGATAATGAGGATATCCTATATAATAAAGAGCTAATATGCAAATTGTTGTCACACCCTCACGCCAGGGCTGGGGGACCTGAGGCCGTGCCCCCCACCTGGCAGGGCTTGACGGGGGACCTGAGGCCACACCCCCTGCCCTGCGGGGCTTGACGGGGGTGGGGCCAGCTGGGTCTGGGTCTCGCATGATTTCGAGGCACATGTGGGTGGGCGGGGACTTGACTCTGGGTCCTGCGGCATGCCCCAGACTCTGACAGGAGGGATATTTTCATATATATTTTACTAATTTTCTTTCATCTCTGACACTTCTATTATAGAGAAAGGGCAAATAGCAATCTATCTACACTAAGAAAAGACAAACATGCAAATTGACCGTACCTTCGCTATGCCTTAAGCCATGCCCACCAGCCAATCAGAGCGACTATATGCAAATTAACCCAAACAAGGTGGCGGTTGGCAGCCACAGAGCTGGAAGCAAGCAGGAGGCTTGGTTGCTCCAGTGATGGAGGAACCCAAGCTTCCCGCCTACTGTGGCCAGCCGGCTCTGAGCTCCACTCAAGGCAACAAAGTTTCAATTATAGAAGATAAATAAACCCCAGATACCTGCTTTCAGCCGGCCATGGCCACGGAGCTGGAGCAAGCAGGAGGCTTGGGTTGCCCCTGGCAATGGAGGAAGCCAAGCTTTCCGCCTGCCCTGGCCGGCTCTTAGCTCCACTCAAGGCTACAAAATTTCAATTATAGAAGGTAAATAAATCTCAGAATAAAAAAAAGAAAAAAAAGAGAGGCTGGGAACTTATGTCGCGGTGGGGCTTGGCCAGCCTGAAAACAGCCATCAGCCCCTCACCCAGGCTGGCCAGGCATCCCAGTGGGGATCCCCACCCTGAAGGGGGTGTGACCAGTCTGCAAATAGCCATCAACCCCTCACCCAGGCTGGCCAAATCTCCATGGGTGAGGGTCCCCACTGGGGGGGGGAGGGCTTGACCAGCCTACAAACAGCCATCAGCCCCTCACCCAGGCTGGCCAGGCACCCAAGCGGGACCACCACCCTGATCTGGGACACTCCTCAGGGCAAACCAGCCAGCCCCCACCCATGCACAAGGCTTCTATCCTATATAATAAAAGGGTAATATGCAAATTGACCCTAACAGCAAGACAACTGGGAATGACTGGTCACTATGACACACACTGACCACCAAGGGGCAGATGCTCAATGCAGGAGCTGTCCCCTGGTGGTCAGTGCGCTTCCACACAGGGAGCTCTGCTCAGCCACAAGCCAGGCTGACAGCTGCCAGCACAGCGGTGGTGGCGGGAGCCTCTCCCACCTCCTCAGCAGCACTAAGGATGTCCGACTACATCTTAGGTCTGCTCCCTGCTGGTAAGTGGACATCTCCCGAGGGCTGCCGGGCTGCCAGAGGGATGTCTGACTGGCAGCTTGGGCCCGATCCCCCAGGGAGCGGGCCTAAGCCAGCAGGTGGACATCCTCCAAGGGGTCCCACACTGCAAGAGGGCATAGGCCGAGCTGAAGGACCCCCGCCCCCCAGTGCACAAATTTTTGTGCACCGGGCCTCTAGTATATATATATATAAAAGCCTAAGTGACCATTCGATCATTGGACCATTTGACCAGTAGCTATGACGCACACTGACTACCAGGGGGAAGATGCTCCAACCAGTAGGTTAGCTTGCTGCTGGGGTCCAGTGGATCAGGACTGGGAGAGATGGGCTGGACATTCCCTGGGACCCTCCCACAGTCCCTCCCCAGCCCCAATCGTGCACCAGTGTGAAGGACCAAACCGGTGCATGAATCCACACACTAGGCCTCTAGTATTAGAATATTTCCTCTAATTAATTCCCTTTTAATATGCATGGATTTTGTGCACTGGGCCACTAGTAGTAAATATTTCGTAATACATTTACATCTGCGTTCTTCAAGGCCACAGTAACACAATAGAGTCAACAAATACTTCATTGGTGGTGAAGATGGAGAAACTGGGCACCCTGCCCTGGCTGGTTTGGCTCAGTGGATAGAGCATCAGCCTGTGGACTGAAGGGTCCCAGGTTCCATTCCGGTCAAGGGCACCAAAAAATAAAATAAAAGTAAAAATAAAACAGAGAAACTGGGTACCCAGAGACCACATCGTCTACCTGAGGTTACCATCTGACTCCTCATTGACATTCCTCGTTCCACATAGAACAGAATTCCTCTCGCTGTCCTTAGTGGTCATTTCCCCCTCGGCTCAGGATTCTCATTTAGATCGAAGGCAGCGGTTCTCAACCTGTGGGTCGCGGCCCCTTTGGGGGTCGAATGACCCTTTCACAGGGGTCACCTAAGACCATCGGAAGCCACATATATAATTACATATTGTTTTTGTGATTAATCACTATGCTTTAATTATGTTCAATTTGTAACAATGAAAATACATCCTGCACATCAGATATTTACATGACGATTCATAACAGTAGCAACATTACAGTTATGAAGTAGCAACGACAATAATTTTATGGTTGAGGGTCACCACAACATGAGGAACTGTATTAAAGGGTCGCGGCATTAGGAAGGTTGAGAACCACTGATCTAAGAGAAAGAGAGAGCCTGGAACATAGGAAGTGCTCGATAAAATATAACATTTTGCCTTTCAGGGAGGCCTGCCCTCGCCATCTGCCCCAGCCCAGCACTCCCAGCCCTTTATCCTCCTTGGCATTTGCTGCTATAGCACTGAGGACTTTTTAATGTCTTCTGTTAGGGTTTGTGCTGTCAGCATTGGGGGCCAGTGTTGAGCAGCATGCCACTAGATGCCAGGATCACCCCCCCTACCCCCAACTGTGGCTCCACAAATGTCTCCAGACATGGCCCAATGTTCCCTGGGGGCAGTATCCTCCCGTTGAGAATCACTCTCTATGTACCTTTTTCATGATGTTCGTTATTTGCTGTCGGTCTATCCCTGTCCCGACTGCAGTGTTTGCTCCAAGGAGGGACTTTGCTCACTTGGGCACTGGTGTAGGTGTGAACAAAACCCACTCCACCTCTGTGTCCGGATTTCATTTCATTTTTAAGTTTTGTGCTGTGGCCAATCTCACTCCTTTAGCAAGCATATCAAGTTTTCTAGATGATGATTATCTGTGTTCCTTAAAATGGAATCATAAATATTTTTGTTAGTAATGGCAGAATGGCATGACAACTGAGAAAAAACCCAAACTGGCGATAGTATCGATTTGGACAACCATCCATCACAAGACCATCAGGAGAATGGCCCCTGCACTACTGCGTCCTCGTCCCTCTGTCCTGTCGGTCACCAGTGCTTGGTTATACTGTGAACAGCACAGTCACGGGGTCTGGGAGCGGAAACTAATCTGCACAGGCTGCCGGGTCATCTGTTCTGCTGCAGCCCAATCTTCCCGTAAGTAAATAACGCTACAGTGAATTCTATCATACTATGGTGTTCCCTGCCTTGTTCTTCGGTCTGAAGTTAACTTCGCAATACAGTGGCCATTACCCCTCTGCCACCACAGGACGATCCCAGTTCCTAGGTTGATGCCTGAACACGGGAGGTGTTTGATCTCTGTTGAAAGAATGAACGAACATTTAGTGGGTTTTGTGTCTGGGGATGGTGCCAGGGCTTAACATCCATAACCTCATTTCTTTATCACAGCATCCCTTGGAGAGAGGTCCTCCTTTGCACAGAGGAGAAAAACTGAGGCTTCAGGAAGATACATACATATACCCCCTCCACCCACCCACCCAAGGGTTGAGTCCGGAAGCTTGGCTGACCATCTGTGTTCCCCCTTCTGAGGACTGAATGAAGGATCAGCGTCTGGCAGGCGTCTGTGGGAGGGTTAAGGAGCGAAGCTGAGCTGACCGAGTCCAGGCCTGAGGGGGCTTTCCCAGACCCAGAAGGAGGCCTGTCCCTCTTGGAGGAAACCCAACCTCTGACCCATAAGAGCTGAGGACCAAAGCGAAGCCCCCAGCACCAGCCTGGAGATGTTGCTATAGCAACTGTGCACAGATGCACACACACACACACACACACACACACACACACCAGCAAGTGCTCACACTCCACTGCCCATCCCCCTCCATTGCCCATCCCCCTCCACTTTCTCTACCCCCTCACCCCCCCTACTCTTCCACTTCCTTTACTCCACCTCACCCTTACCCCCTAGCTCAGCCCAGAAAGGGCCCAGCCCTGTGATTGGTCAATGGGTCCTTGGTACCAGCAATGGAAAGGAAAGAAATGAAAAGGAAGGAAGAGGGGAGGTGGGGCAGGGGGAGGGAGGGGCTATATTTACATCCATGCCCAGGCTGGGAGCCTGCTCGCCATGGACACTGTGGAGTACAGCAACTTGGGTGGCGGGCTCAAGGAGGCCCCCACAGGTATGAACGAGCAGTGGGACCTCACTTGCCCCCTTGGGTCCCTCTGATTGGGGATTTGATGGGCAAGGGAGGTGACATCCAAGAAAGGGAGCAAGTCCCGCGTGCAGGAGAGACACCCCAGGCCCGAGCCAACTGGACAGATTCAGATTTTGACTCTGCACCCAAAGCTGCTTAATCTCTCTGCATCCCAGGGCTGGGTCCTCAGGGCTCAGGGCTCCAGGACTGTCCTGGAGCTGGAGGGACCCACGAGTCCTTTGTTATTCAAGGGCCCTGGGGCCGCTGGGGCCGGCGACTCCTCCTCCTAACCCTGGCTCTCCTGGCCACCACAGTCCTGTGGGCCTTCGTGCTGAGCATCCTACTTTCCAAGGGTGAGTGGCGGGTATGATGGGAAGACCGTGTCCCAGTCGACCCCCCCCCCCTCCGCACCCCCTCCCTGCTCAGTTTCTTCCCTCCACTCCGGGGCATAACAGCTGGGTCCCCGACCCTGCCGTGGGCTGGGAGTGAACTCACGTGACCAGTGTGTGTGCATCCTGGGGCTGTGCACCGCATGCGGGTGCATGTGCACGCATGAACGCGTGTGTGCGGTCTGGTGTGTTTGTCGCCCCTCGGCGCCTGGGCGCATCATGTGCGCTGTGCCCCTGCCCCCCATCTCTTTGCAACCCAAGACGCGAGCTCCCGCATCCCTGGGGCGAGGGGGTTCCCGGGGCCCCGGGGCCGCGTCCGCAGGAGCCTCTCTCCGCAGCCTCCAAGCAGCAAGGGGCGTTGCTGGGCGGCCAGGACCTGCTGAGAACAAACGGTGCGTGCAGACCGGGGCTCCTGGGTTGATGAGTAGGTGGGTGGATGCCCCAAGGTCCCGGAGCTGGCCCCAGAGTGGGGAAGGGTGTTCCCGTGAGTCCCGAGGGTGACTTGGCGTGTGTGGGTCGGGCGGGGGTCGTTGCAGCCTCGAAGCAGACGGCGGTGCTGGACGCCCTGAAGGACGAGGTCGGGGCCTGCCACCGCTGCTGTGAGACGGGGCGGGGGCGGAGCCGGGGGCGGAGCCGGGGGCGGGGCGGAGCCTTGGTTGGGGGCGGAGCCTGGGGAGGGCGGAGCCTGGGGAGGGGCGGGTCTGGCTGGGGCGGGTCTGTGGGCGGGGGCGGGTCTGTGGCTGGGGAGGGGCGGAGCCTGGGGAGGGGCGGGTCTGGCTGGGGCGGGTCTGGCTGGGGCGGGTCTGTGGCTGGGGCGGGTCTGTGGCTGGGGCGGGTCTGTGGGCGGGGGCGGGTCTGTGGCTGGGGCGGGTCTGGCTGGGGCGGGTCTGGGGGGGGGGGGGGGTCTGTGGCGGGGGAGGGGCGGAGCCTGGGGAGGGGCGGGTCTGGCTGGGGCGGGTCTGTGGCTGGGGCGGGTCTGTGGCTGGGGCGGGTCTGTGGGCGGGGGCGGGTCTGTGGGCGGGGGCGGGTCTGTGGCTGGGGAGGGGCGGAGCCTGGGGAGGGGCGGGTCTGGCTGGGGCGGGTCTGTGGCTGGGGCGGGTCTGTGGCTGGGGCGGGTCTGTGGCTGGGGCGGGTCTGTGGGCGGGGGCGGGTCTGTGGCTGGGGCGGGTCTGGCTGGGGCGGGTCTGTGGCTGGGGCGGGGATGGGAGCCAGGATGGGAGGGCTCAGGTGCCCCGCCCCGCCCCAGGCCTGGGGACGCAGGAGCAGCAGAAGAGCGCGAGCGCCGAGCTGCGGGAGGCGCAGGTGAAGCTGCTGCAGCAGGAGAGCGCCCTGAGGGAGCTGAGCGAGCGCGGTGAGGGCGGGACCCGCACCTCCAACCCCACCTTCATCTACATCCTGTTCCTCCGCGACCCAACCCTGTCCCGTGATCCTGACCGCTACCCCCGATCGCGTCTCCCATCCTGACCCTGACCCTGGGCTCTGCCCTTGACTACGACTCCTAACCCCGCCACAGGGGACACACTAGCGCTAGCTGTCCTTGACCGTGACACCCTTGACCGTGCCACTGGGTGCTGCCCTGGCCTAATCGCAGCGACACCTGACACTAACCCCGGCCGTAATCTGGACTCCCTTGACCTCGCAGTGACCCAGAGCTTGGCTGAGGCGGGAAGGGACCGCGAGGGCATCCGCAGTGAGCTGTTCCGGGCGCTGGAGGCCGTGCGAGTTGGAAACAGTGAGCAGCATGGGGTGGGGGGAGGGGGGAGGGGGGAGGGGGCCCTACCCGTGGGCCCGGTGGTTCCCTGATCCACCCGGATCCGCCCCTTGACCTTGACCTGTTCGCGATGGTTCTGCACCTGCGCCCCCCACACCCCTTCATCTGCTCCAGCCGGGAGCAGTCTACCTCCCTGACCGTTGCCACCCACAGGCTCCTGCCAGCCGTGCCCCACGCCGTGGCTGCCCTTCCGGGGCTCCTGCTACCTGTTCTCGGAGCTGCAGGCCACGTGGGAAGATTCGCAGCGCAACTGCGCGGGCGCGGGCGCGCACCTGGCGATCGTGGGGGACCTGGATGAGCAGGTGCGCGGCGGCCGTGGGGGAGGCGGAGGCGGAGGCGGGGTTCACCCGGGGGCGAGCCCGGGAGGTGCGAGCTGACCGGCTGGACGCGCGAGCTCAGTCTCCGCTTCCATCCAGGGCTTCCTGTCCCGGAACACACGCGGCCGGGGCTACTGGCTGGGCCTGAGGGCCGTGCGCCGCGCCCGCAAGATCCAGGGCTACCAGTGGGTGGACGGAGCCCCGCTCAGCTTCAGGTGAGGGAAGGGGCTTGGCCAGGGGCAGGGAGACCCCGCGGCAGTCCTCTGGGCAGCCGTCAGGAGCCCCTTCGGGGCGGGCAGTCTAGCCGTCAGGAGCCCCTTAGGGACGGGCAGTCTAGCCGTCAGGAGCCCCTTAGGGACGGGCAGTCTAGCCGTCAGGAGCCCCTTAGGGACGGGCAGTCTAGCCGTCAGGAGCCCCTTAGGGACGGGCAGTCTAGCCGTCAGGAGCCCCTTAGGGACGGGCAGTCTAGCCGTCAGGAGCCCCTTAGGGACGGGCAGTCTAGCCGTCAGGAGCCCCTTAGGGACGGGCAGTCTAGCCGTCAGGAGCCCCTTAGGGACGGGCAGTCTAGCCGTCAGGAGCTGGCTGAGGGACAAATTCTGGGTGTTAGAAAGTTATATCCCCGGTGCGTGCTTAAGTTAGACCCCCAGGGCGTCTAGAGGAGACCCAAGCAATAGAAAGGCTGGACCCCAGGGGCATCCTCAGCCTAGACCCCAGCAACACCCCCCCCCAAACCGCTGCAGCTACTGGAACCTGGGGGAGCCCAATGACGCTCAGGGGCGCGAGGACTGCGTCATGATGCTGCACACGGGGCTGTGGAACGATGCCCCTTGCCACAACGAGAAGGACAACTGGGTCTGCGAGAAGAGGCTCAACTGTTGAGCCCACCGGTGTCCCTGAGCCACACCCTCCGCTGCGATGGCTCCAGCTACTCACCTTCCTGGCTTTGCCCCCACCATCGGGGCCCCCCCGCCCCGCCCCACTGCCGCCCCCACGACCACTAAGAACTACCCACCCCTCTCAGCGAGTGCAGTGCGTGTGCTCGGGGACCTCCTCTCCACCCTGACCACTAGCCCTCCCACGAGAACCTAACTTTACCCTCCGCCTCTTCCGGAACCCTGGCTCCTGGACCCGATCGGACCCCACCTCCCTCCCGAGCCAACACCGGGTCCTGGGAGATGGAGCTGTTTTCTTGCATTTTTTCTTAGACTGGGAGGCCTCAAAGACAGGGGTTTTATGAACTGCCCTTGAAGCCCTAAGGAGCATCAATAAATGTCGGAGATATGAATCTTCGCTCCTGGCTCTGGGGAGCTCTTCTAAGCTTTATGCCAGAGACCCCAACATGATACCTGTGAGGGACCCCAACCTCCCCGAGTGACCTCATGGCTCTAGGATGCTCCCAGACCCAATGAGTATTTGGCACGGGGCCGGGAGGGCTGTGGGGCCCTGGGGACATGGGAGTGAGTCAGACCCAGTCTCTCACCCGCACCCCCTCCCGGGCTGGCTCATTCCACTGCCCCTGGGCACAGAAGCAATCTGACCAGTGACTCAATGGAGGAATGCACGGATGTGTCCCGGGGAGAGGGGCTGTGCTGGAACACCAACACCGAAGGGCTGGCCCCTGTCCTTGGAGATTTCAGGCTCCTGAGACAAGGCCCTGAGGCAGGTGTCGGTCCCTTATGTCTAGGGCGCTTAGGTTCTGTGACCACTGGGTGGAGCAATCAGAAAATACATCGCAGAGAAGATGGACTTTCGAAGAATGGTTTCAGCACGTGGAGCTGGGAAGGGAAAGTCTTGCGGGTGGAGAGTGTGGGAAGGTGTTAAGGATGGCTGAACACATTTGGGGGGTGCAGGGTGCCCCCCAAACACGGGAACTCTGTCTCTGAATTCACCCTGTACTCCCAGTTTCCAGCCCCTGTCTTGGGGGCTGGGGGCTCTCCTGGAATTTCCAATGGAGACAGGTCTAAGGGGTGTGACAGGCTAGCAGCCTTTACATCCGTGTAGAACTGAGTTCAAGTCCAAAGCTGCTTGAGCCCTCAGATGCCCCGCCCTGAGAGCATCGACTGAGCTGGAAGAGGAGAGAATAACACCCAGACAGCCTGGCCAGGGGCAGCCTTTCCGTGGTGTAACCAGCCAGCCCCCCGACCCTTCTCTGGGCTCTACAACTACAGCTCAGAGCAAGGCACTGGCCAGCCCCAGGCGCCGCCTGACTCCTGGACAGATAGCCTACTGAGTGGACTGTCAGCCAGACAGATAGGTTTTCAGATGGTCAGCTTGGAGGAGTGTGTGAGTTTCCTAAGGTCACTGTAACAAATGACCACCACTTGATAGATTAAGACAGCACATTCTGGAGGTCAGAAGCCCAAAATCAGTTTCACTGAGCCAAAATCAGGGTGTCCCCAGGGTCAGGCTCCCTCCGGAAGCTCCAAGGAGAATCTGTCCTTGTCTTCCGGCTTCTTTAGCTGCGTCTCTCACATATTCTGGCTCATGGCCTCTTCTTCCATCTCAAAGCCAAAAGGGCAGCATTTGCTTTAGTGGTCCCCTTGCCTTCTCTGGGTCAATATCCCTCTGCTTCCCTCTTATAAGGACACTTGTGATTGCACTTTTAGGCCCAGCCTTATAATCCAGGATGGTTTCCTGCAATGCAATGGTGGCACTAACCACCCCAAGCTAGTATAGACAGCACCCACAGATTAAGGGCACCATTCCTAACAAGACTGCCCTAACTACAGTTTGGGGGTACCTGGGCCACCCATACCTCTGACCAATTGATTCTTACCAACCGATACAAATTCAAAGGATCTCACAATCCCCTCCAAATGAGTTCTATAATTTGCTAGAATGGCTCAGAACTTAGGAAAGCTCTAGACTTTCAGTTGTATTATAGGGAACACAAATTCAGACTAGCCAAATGAAGAGACACATAGAGCGAGGGCTGGGAGGGTCTCAAACATAGAACTCCCATGTTCTCAGGACAGATCACCATCCTGGCACTGGTGTCCAGAGTTTGTATTGGGGCTTCATTATGAAGGTGATTAATGGAATCATTGGTCACGTGATTGCACTCCATCTCCACCTCCATCACCTCCCGGAGGTTAGGTGTCTGAAAGCCCCAACCCTCATGGTTGGCCTTTCTGGCATGACTAACCCCCACCCTGAGCCATCTCCTTGCTATAAACTCAGGTATGAGCCAATGGGTCCCCATGAAGATCAGAGACATTCCTAACACTTGGGAAATCCCAAGGGTTTAGTGCACCTTGCCAAAAAACAGGGACAAAAACCAATCAAATTCTTTAACACATAACATCCCCATCTCTAAATCCTTAATCACATCTGCCAAGTCTCTGTTGCTATATGAAATAAACCAGCAATAGCCCTAACCGGTTTGGCTCAGTGGATAGAGCATCGGCCTGCGGACTGAAGGTCCCAGGTTCGATTCCGGTCAAGGGCATGTACCTTGGTTGTGGGCACATCCCCAGTAGGGGGTGTGCAGGAGGCAGCTGATGGATGTTTCTCTCTCATCGATGTTTCTAACTCTCTATCCCTCTCCCTTCCTCTCTGTAAAAAAAATCAATAGAATATTTTTTTTAAAAAAAAGAAATAACCCAGCAATAAAAGGACAAGCACTGTATTATTTCACTTACTTGACGTACCTAGAGTAGTCAAACTCATAGAAATAAAAGGCAGAATGGGGGGTGCCAGGACCTGTGGGGTGGGAGGTGTGGGGAGTTATTTAATGAATATAGAGCTTCAGTTTTGCAAGATAAAAAAAACTTCTAGATTGGTCGCTCAGCAATGTGAATATATTTAATACGACCAGAGATCGAACCTACAGCTTGGTATGTTCCCTGACTGGGAATCAAACCTACAACCCTTTGGTGTACGTGATGACACTCTAATCACTGAGCAACACAGGCCAGGGCCTGAACTGTCTACTTAAAATGGTTAAGATGCAAATTTTATATTATGCATATTTTATACCACAATTTAAGTGTTTTAAATTTTAATGCACCCATTTCAAGCTCCAAGTCAGAGTTTTGAGAAAAGTATGCAGCTGTGTAGTCACCATTACATTCCAGATAAAAGCATTTCCATCGTCCCCTCAAGTCCCTTCCCTTCCCCACCCCCGCCCCAGGCCACCAGGATCTGCTGGCAAACTGTTGCCTAGACTTGTCTTTCCTCAAATGTCCTTTAAATGGAACCGCCATATGTTGTGATTCGTTCTCTAGGCATATCTTTGAGGTTTATCTACACTGTCTGTGTGTCCGTTCACCTGTTGACTGATGTTTGCATTGTTTCCCATGTAACTTACTATGAATTAAGCTGCTGTGAACATTCTTGTACAGATCTTTTTATGGCTTTAAGTTTTCACTTTTCTTGGGTAAATACCTGGCAGTGAGTCAGATAGTAGATGAGTGTTTAACTTTTATAAGAAACTGTCAAACCATTTTTCCAAAGTGTTTGCGCCATCTTGCACCCCATCAGCAATGTCTCAGGGCTCTGACTGCTCGGGTGGGCACTTTTGACCCAGGAGACATTTCAGCAGTTCTAGAGCCAGGCTGAGGTGGGGTCTGTCTAGAGGAGGCAGGAGGGAAGGAAATAAAGCGGGAGGTTGAAGCAGATAATGGGGAAGGTAGGAAGCTGGGGATGATAGGTACCTGACAACATGTGTTGTCATGGGAAGACTGTGGGACTTGGGAAACAAGAGGTGGGGGGGGGTCTGCGCTTTGGAACTGTAGCCCCTGAATCATGACTAAGGCGGCTGGCAAGAGAAGCTGGAGAGAAGGAGCGAGATCAAGTCTCCTGGGAACAAGAAGCCATTTCATTCATTCATTTATGCAATGAAATAATTTGCATTCATTCAATACAGTTACTTTCTTATCCACAAACATTTCTCTAGTGCTTGTTAGATTATTATACATGAGGCATGGCATGCAACAGAGAACAAGAGGTCAGGATCTCTGGACACGGAGGATTCTGAAAATACTTAGGCTGAGCGGGAACAACCATCCACAAAGTGGTGTAGACGCTAGGAGCCCGTTTATGTGAAGTTCTAGAACAGGCACAACGGTGTGAGCTGGGGAAAGCGTGGCACAGTGGTTGTCAGGGAGCAGAGGCAGGGCTGTCCCAGGAAAGGCCATGAAAGAGCTTTCTGGAGTGATGGAAATGTTCTGCGATCTCGATAGACATTTAATTACAAGGTGAATGCATTTGTAAAAGCTCAGAGAGGCCCAGCTGGTGGCTCCGTGGGTGAGTGTTGACTCATGAACCAAGAGGTCACGATTCAATTCCCAGTTGTGGGCTCAGTCCCCAGTGGGGGGGTGTGCAGGAGGCAGCCGATCGATGTGTCTCTCTCATCAATGTTTCTCTCTCTCTCCCCTCCTCTCTCTCTCTAAAATCGATTTTTAAAAGGTTTTTTTTTTTTTTTTAAAAAAAAGCACACTCCTGGGATTTGTGCATTTCATTCTATGTCATTTTACTCAAAAGGGAAAAAAAAGTAAGGAGAGTGGCAAACATTGGACTTCAGTTCATGTTCCGCAGGCTGGACTATTTCAGGGGGAGGGAGATGGAAGTCCACAACCAACTTTTTTTGGTGTTGACACTATTGCAGATGTTCCCATTTCCCCCCACTTTTCCACCTTCACTCAGGGGGCCACCCGCCCTCCCTTGGCCCTCGCCACACTACCGTCTGAGTCCGTGCACTATGCATTTATGTGCTTTAGCTATTCCCTTAATCTTCCTTTATCCAGTCCCACAACCCCCTTCCCTCTGACATTAGTCAGGCTGTTCCATGTATCCATGCCTCTGACTCTATTTTGTTCATTAGATTCCACAGATAAGTGAGACCATATGGTATTTGCCTTTTTCTGACTGACTTATTTAACTTAGTGCAATAATCTCCAGGTGCATCCATGCTGTTGCAAATGTAAGAGTTCCTTCTTTTTTACATCCACGTAGTATTCATGGTGTAAATGTACCACAGATTTTTTATCCATTCATCTACTGATGGGCACTTGGGCTGTTTCCAGATCTTAGCTATGGTAAATAGCACTGCTATGAACATAGGGGTGTGTGTATTCTTTCTGATTGGTGTTTCTGGTTTCTTAGGATACATTCCTAGAAGTGGGATCACTGGGTCAAATGGCAGCTCCATATTTAATTTTTTTGAGGAAACTGCATACTGTCTTCCACAGAGGCTGCACCAGTCTGCATTCCCACCAGCAGTGCATGAGGGTTCCCTTTTTTCCACATCCTCTCCAGCACTTGTTGTTTGTTGATTTATTGATGGTAGCCATTCTGACAGGTGTGAGATGGTACCTCATTGTTGTTTATATATACATATACTTTTATTGATTTCAGAGAGGAAGGGAGAGGGAGATAGAAACATCAATGATGACTGAGGATCATTGATCGGCTGCCTCCTGCACTCCCCCCACTGGAGATTGAGCCTGCAACCTGGGCATGTGCCCTTGACCGGAATCGAACCCGGGACCCTTCAGTCTGCAGGCTGATGCTCTATCCACTGAGCCAAACCAGTTAGGGCTAAAACTCAACTTTAAAAAAAATGTTTTTATTGATTTTTAGAGAGAGAGAAAGGGAGGGGAATGGAGAGATAGAAATATCATGAGAGAGAAACATCATCAGTTGGCTGCCTCCTGCATGTCCCCTACTGGGGATCAAGCCCACAACCCAGGCATGTGCCCTGACCAGAAATCAAACTGGTGACCTTGTGGCTCACCGGTAGACGCTCAACCACTGAGCACACTGGGCGGGTTTAAAACGCCCCTTTTCTGTTTGCTGGGAGGCTGTCATACATGAAACGCTGGAGCCAGGTCCTGGCTGCCTCCCTGGGCTCGCAGTCCAGCAGGGAGAGGAGGAGAGGAGGAGGAATAGAAGTTCGTGAGCCGAAACCAAGATGGTGGCATAGGTTCACGCCAGAGATTGCTGCCTCGAACAACCAATTCAAATTACACCTAAAAGACGGAACGGACATCATCCAGAACCACAGGAAGGCTGGCTGAGTGGAAATTCTACAACTAGGAGGAAAGAGAATATCATACCCAGACTCAGAGGAGGTGCAGTGCTGAAGTGAAATTCTCAGGTGCGGAGTGCACGTGGAGCAGGCTGCGGCAGAGGGCGCGGTTGGTGTTTTCAATCGGGAGGGAGCTTCAGACTCTGAGCTCCAGAGCCGGGCGAGTCTCTAGGGACCCAGACTCAAACGGGAGAACCTGGACTGTCTGGCTTCGGTCGGAACTCGAAGGCAGCTTTCTCGCTGAGGTTTGCAGCGGTTGCTGGGACTCTGTGAGGCAGAGCCCCTGGGGACGGAACTGAGAGCCGCCATAACTGCTCCCTCCACCCGCCCTATAGATCCCCTGGGACCCGCCCCGCCCAAGCCCTGTGCAGAGCCATTTGCCGGATAGCCTCAGGCAAAGGCTAGATTAGCACCGCCCTAGAGATCCAGCACAGAAGCTCTCCTACTGCAGACACAGCTGACTCTCATAGCCAGTTAGCCTGGAGGTCAAATCACCCCCGACAACAATCAAGGCTTAACTACAACAAGACCGCACACAAAGACCACTAGGGGGTGCACCAAGAAAGCATAAAAAATGCAGAGACAAAGAAACATGACAGAAATGGAGGATACAGAGCTCAAAACCACACTTTTAAGGTCTTTCAATAAGTTTCTAGAAACTGAAAGAGGAACCAAGATGGCGGCATAGGTTAAAGCCGGAGTTTGCTGCCTTGAACAACCATTTCAAAAGTGAAACTAAAAGACCTAACGGACATCACCCAGACCCACAGGAACGCTGGCTGAGTGGAAGTCCTACAACTAGGAGGAAAGAGTAACGCATACGGACACTCAGAGGAGGCGCAGTGCTGAAGTCAAACTCTGAGGTGCGGAGTGCGCGGAGCGGGCGGCGGCGGAGGGCGGTTGTTGTTTTCAATCGGGAGGGAGTCGCAGACTCTGAGCTCCAGGTCCGGGCGAGTCTTTAGGGGCACAGACTCAAACGGGAGAAGCGGGACTGTCTGGCTTCGGTCAGAGCGAGTGCAGCTTTCTCTCCGAGGTTTGCAGCGGTTGCTGGGACTCAGAGAGGCAGAGCCCCCGGGACAGGACTGAGAGCGGCCATAACTGCTCGCTCTCTCCGGCCCGCCCTGTTGATCCCGTGCGACCCGCCCCGCCCAAGCCCGGCACGGAGGCTTTTGCCCGATAGCCTCAGGCAAAGGTGAGATTAGCACCTCCCTAGAGGACAGTAGTTCTCTCACTGCAGACACAGCTGGTTCTCACAGCCACTTGGCCTGGAGGTCAAATCCCCCCTGGTGTTAGCCACAACAATCAAGACTGCTCACAAAGACCACTAGGGGGTGCACCAAGAAAGCATAACAAAATGCGGAGACAAAGAAACAGGACAAAATTGTCAATGGAAGATATAGAGTTCAGAACCACACTTTTAAGGTCTCTCAAGAACTGTCTAGAAGCCACCGATAAAGCTATTGAGATCTTCGAGAAATCTAATGAGACCCTCGATGCTATGATGGGGAACCAACTAGAAATTAAGCATACACTGACTGAAATAAAGAATATTATACAGACTCCCGACAGCAGACCAGAGGAGTGCAAGAATCAAGTCAATGATATGAAATCCGAGGAAGCAAAAAACACCCAACCGGAGGGGCGGAATGAAAAAAGAATCCAAAAATGCGAGGATAGTGTAAGGAGCCTCTGGGACAGCGTCAAGCGCACCAACATCAGAATTATAGGGGTGCCAGAAGATGAGAGAGAGCATGAAATTGAAAACCTATTTGAAGAAATAATGACAGAAAACTTCCCCACCTGGTGAAAGAAATGGACTTACAGGTCCAAGAAGCGCGGAGAACCCCAAACAAAAGGAATCCAAAGAGGACCACACCAAGACACATCATAATTAAAATGCCAAGAGCAAAAGACAAAGAGAGAATCTTAAAAGCAGCAAGAGAAAGAAACTCAGTTACCTACAAGGGAATACCCATACGACTGTCAGCTGATTTCTCAACAGAAACTTTGCAGGCCAGAAGGGAATGGCAAGAAATATTCAAAGTGATGAATACCAAGAATCTACAACCAAGATTACTTTATCCAGCAAAGCTATCATTCAGAAGTGAAGGTCAGATAAAGAGCTTCACAGATAAGGAAAAGCTAAAGGAGTTCATCACCACCAAACCAGGATTATATGAAATGCTGAAAGGTATCCTTTAAGAAGAGGAAGAGGAAGAAAATGGTAAATATACAAATTATGAACAACAAATATGCATCTATCAACAAGTGAATCTAAGAATCAAGTGAATAAATAATCTGATGAACAGAATAAACTGGTGATTATAATAGAATCAGGGACATAGAAAGGGAATGGACTGACTATTCTTGGGGGGAAAGGGGTGTGGGAGATGCAGGAAGAGATTGGACAAAAATTGTGCACCTATGGATGAGGACAGTGGGTGGGGAGTGAGGGCAGGGGTGGGGCGGGAACTGGGAGGAGGGGAGTTATGGGGGAAAAAAGAGGAACAAATGTAATAATCTGAACAATAAAGATTTAAAATAAAAAAAAATAAAAATAAAATATGTAAAGTCCAGAAAGCTTCAAACAAAAAAAAAAAAAAAAGTTTCTAGAAACTGCCGATAAACTTAGTAAGGCCCTCGAAAAGACTGGTGAGACCGCCGATAAATGTAGTGAGATCCTCAAGAAATCTAACGAGACCCTCGATGTTGTGATAAAGAACCAACTAGAAATTAAGCATACACTGACTGAAATAAAGAATATTATACAGACACCCAACAGCAGACCAGAGGAGCGCAAGAATCAAGTCAAAGAAGAAGCAAAAAACACCCAACTGGAAAAGCAAAATGAAAAAAGAATCCGAAAATACGAAGATAGTGTAAGGAGCCTCTGGGACAGCTTCAAGCGTTCCAACATCAGAATTATAGGGGTGCCAGAAGATGAGAGAGAGCAAGATATTGAAAACCTATTTGAAGAAATAATGACAGAAAACTTCCCCAACCTGGTGAAAGAAATAGACTTACAGGTCCAGGAAGCACAGAGAACCCCAAACAAAAGGAATCCAAAGAGGACCACACCAAGACACATCATAATTAAAATGCCAAGAGCAAAAGACAAAGAGAGAATCTTAAAAGCAGCAAGAGAAAGACAGTCAGTTACCTACAAGGGAATAACCATACGACTGTCAGCTGATTTCTCAACAGAAACTTTGCAGGCCAGAAGGGAGTGGCAAGAAATATTCAAAGTGATGGATGCCAAGAACCTACAACCAAGATTACTTTATCCAGCAAAGCTATCATTCAGAATTGAAGGTCAGATAAAGAGCTTCACAGATAAGGAAAAGCTAAAGGAGTTCATCACCAACAAACCAGTATTATATGAAATGCTGAAAGGTATCCTTTAAGAAGAGGAAGAAGAAGAAAAAGGTAAAGATACAAATTATGAACAACAAACATGCATCAATCAACAAGTGAATCTAAGAATCAAGTGAATAAATAATCTGGTGATCATAATAGAATCAGGGACAACGAAAGGGAATGGACTGACTAGTCTTGGGGGGGGGGGCGAAAGGGGTGTGGGAGATGCGGGATGAGACTGGACAAAAATCGTACATCTATGGATGAGGACAGTGGGTGGGGAGTGAGGGCGGAGGGTGGGGCGGGAACTGGGAGGAGGGGAGTTATGAGGGGAAAAAAGAGGAACAAATGTAATAATCTGAACAATAAAGATTTAATTAAAAAAAAAAAAAGAAGTTCGTGAGCCTACATGGTGAGATTGGAGATGGAACTTTCTAGAAAATCAATCCCCCCCAACTTTTGCTTGAGGAGTGAGGTGGTTGGTGGGCGGACGGTCTGCTTGGAGAGGCAGAGGAGGCTTTTGCTGGGAAGCCGGAGGCGGGGCTGCCCTCTGCCTTTCTTCCAGCGGGTGTCCCAGCGTCCCCCGAGCGACCACGGGACAACACTTTCTGGGACTGACTCTGGAGCAGGGTTTCCTGGACAAACTGGTCCCACCCGCCGCCCCTTTCCTAGGAAATGGCCTTGAGACCGAGCAGCCTGTCCTTTCCAGCCTCCCACCTCTCTCCTTCCAATTCCAGGAAAACCCCTGGGATCCCAAGGCGGAGGGGCCCGGGGAAGCCCCCAGGGTGGGACAGGACAGCTTTCTTCCACCCTGGGCGGCCCCTCCCCCACCTTCTTCAGGGCCTCCTCACCACACCCCTCCCCCAGCCGCTCCTGTGTCCCCCTACCCACCTACAGACGGCTCAAATGGGTGATGTGGCAGATGCTGACAGAATGCCCAGAGCCCAAAATTGGTGCTTGCCACTTGGTCTCCGGAACGTGGCCTTGCCTCTCTGAGGCCCCGTCTGTGCGTCTCTCAAGGGGGAATAACAATAGCAGCAGCACCCACCGTCTGGGCCTTGTGGCCGCTGAGTAGCAGCCCCTGAGAGGTGCCCGTCCTGACCCTGAGCCTGTGACTATGTGGCTTCATGTGGCAAAAGGGACTTTGCCAATGGGTCCAGGTAAGGATCTGGAGAGGGGAGGTGATGCTGGATTCCGGGTGGTAAGGGGCAATGCTGTCACAGGGTTCTTATAAGAGGGACTGGGGGTCAGAGTCGGAGAAAAAGGCATGGCAACAGACGCAGAGAGAGACGGGAGGGTGGCACGCTGCTGCCTGCAGACGGAGAAAGGCGCCACAGCCAGGAAGTGTGGCGCCTCTAGAAGCTGCCTTCTCCCGCGGAGCCCCCAGGAGGACAGCCCTGTCCAGCCCAGAGATCGCACTGGACTTCTGACCTCCACAGCCGCAAGGTAATGAATGTGTGTAGTTTAAAGCCTCCGAGTCTCTGGTCATTTCTTACAACAACCATAGGAAACGAATTCAGACGTGATGCCTGTGAAGCACCTACTGTGTGCCAAGCCCTGAGCGATGAGCGACAACTTGGTGATGACCATTGGCAAACCAGACACATTCACACATGGGGCAGGCGTCACAGAGACCATTACAGGGATGACTGGGGGGCTAGGGGCCACTTAGCTGGGGTCACTTCTCTCAGAGAGCAGAGTCCTGGAGGATGAGGAAGGACCAGGGAAAGGGCTGTAGCGAAGGGAGACCCATGCATGCGGGGCGCGTGCCCGCCACACAGCGCCTTGCTGGCTGCAGGGAATTTTCGTCTAAGGGCCTTTGCAGGGGGTGGGGATTAATGACGGGAGACACAGGACAGCCCTGTGCTTTGGGAAGTAGCAATAACCCTCCCCTGTGCTCCTTCCAATTGGCATGGTGCAGAAGGCTTGGCGCCTATGACAACCTATGTGGGAGGACTGTGCTTAGCCCCACTTTACAGCTGAGGAAACTGAGGCTGGACAGGATAAAGTCAGCCTGCAGGGAAAGAGGGTGGAGCTAGGACTCCACCTTTCACTTTGCACCCAGTGGGGGACAGTGAGTGGGTGTGTACAGCAGGGGGCAGCACCCCTACTGCTCTGGCTCACTAATGCATAGCGGGCAAAACAGCTTTCTCATCCATTGGGATGGATTAGAAAACACACACAGTCCCAGATAGAAGTCCCTGAGGGCCTGGGGGCCGGGGTCCCTGAGGGCAGGACTGGAGTCCTGGCTTCCTGGGTCCTTCAGGGGCTGGGGGCCGGAGGTCCTGGACTGATGGGTCCCTGAGGAGTTTCTGGATGCCTGGGCGGCTGAGGGCCATCCTGCAGCCTGGTCCCCATACGATGTTCTCTCCGGTCACTGAACCATGGCATCGACAGAGAGAAATCCCCAAACCCAGTGCAGGCCGAGGCCCCCAGGTGTGCAGGGGCCTGGGAGTTGGAGGGAGTGGGCAGTGGGCCTGAGAGGCCATCCAGAAGGAAAGCTGTGGATAAGCCAACCTCAAGGTCCCCTTCTCCTGAGCACCCCAACCTCTCTCCACCCAACACACAAAAACAAAACCAGCCTGGCTCCAGCCCCGAAGTTCCAGGAAGGCGACGATGCAGAGCCAGCCTCTTCCCGATGCCTCCGCTCTGTGTGCTCTCTGCAAGGGCGAGGCTCAGGAAGGGGTGCAAAGGGGTGCACAGGCTGTGAGCTCGTGGCCCCTCCAGGAAACGGACCCAGGTTCTGCCCTCGGGGAGCTCCCAGCCCACTCAGCACAGGAGCTCAGTGCTGGGGAGAAAGGACAGAGGATGTGGGGCTGAGAGGAGGCGCCTGGCCTGGCCTGGACTCCCCTCAGAAAGGCCTCTGCAAGCTGGTGCTGCAGACCAGCGGGCACTGCCAGCACGGACCTGTCCGTGCAAGGGGTGCGAGAGAGCGCGGTGACTTCAGGCCCGTGGGGAATCATGGAGGAGTGGGGGTGGGGTGGCTAGAGAGACAGCAGTCAGGCCCAAGCCAGTTTGGCTCAGTGGCTAGAGTGTTGGCCTGCAGATTGAAGGGTCCCAGGTTCGATTCCAGCCAAGAGCACATGGCCAGGTTGTGGGCTCGATCCCCAGTTGGGGGCAGCAGGAGACAGCTGATCAATGATTCTCTCTCATCATTGATGTTTCTATCTCTCTCTCCCTCTCCCTTCCTCTCTGAAATCAATTTTTTAAAAAAACGAGAGAGAGAGAGATCAGGGCCTGAGTAGTAAGGCTCTTCAACTCCCGATGGGGGAGCTGGAGCTTTGGGGGTGGTGATGGTGGGTGGTGACAGTGATATGGTACCCAGCCTGGGGCAGCGACCTCATCTCCAGTCACCTGGCTTCCTCGATGTGTCTCCAACACACCATGTACAGTCCACCCCGTGATCCCCAGCCAAGCAAAGGGGGGACCGGGGAGGGGGAGTGACAGCCCCACCAGGCCTGCAGGCTATTGCCCTGTGCACTTGCCGTCCGCTCTGCCAAGGATACCCTCCCCCTGATCCCTGAAGGCTGCTTCTCTCGGTCCCTGTAGGGGTCCCAGCTCAAACATCGCCCACTCGGAGAACCGTCCCTGATCACTCTAGTTAAACAGCACCTGTCTCCCCAGTCCTACCTGCTCTGTGTCTCTCACGGCACTTGCCACCATCTGCTATTGGCCTGTCTGTCTATCTCATCTGTCTGTCTATCTATCTATCTATCTATCTATCTATCATCTGGACAGAAGGGCAGATCCAAAGAAAGGGATTTCTGTCTGGGCTTCACTACGGTGGCCCAACTGCCCGGCACAGTGCCCAGTGCCTCATTCAATAACTGAATGAGTGGGTGAATCAGTGCGTTAACAAATGAAGCTCAGGAGATGGGGCCGGACTGAACACAGAGAAGTGGGGAGTCAGCAAGGACTGGGACACTGGCGGTGAGGGCGTGAAGAGGCCAAGCAAGAGGTCCTCAGGGGAGGTGAGGCCTGCAGAGCAGAGAGGAGGGCAGGAGGGAAGGGCGCTGCTCGGCCAGCCACCCCCTCAGCTCTGCAGAAGGCAGAGGCGTGTCTGTGCAGGTGCTCATCTCTGTGTGGTGTGTCTCTGTATGTGTGTGCACTCTGTTTGTGTGTGCATTTATGTACATGCGTGTGTTTATGGGTTTGTGCATGTGATTGTGTTGTGTGTGTATCTATGTGCACATTGGTTGTGTCTATATTGTACCTGTAGATTGTGTCATGTCTAACCTGTGTGTTTATATGTGTGTGCTTGGTGTGTACTTCTGTGGGTGTCTATGCACCTGTTGGTATCTATGTTTCTATGTGTATGTACTGTGCGTGTCTATGGTTTTACTGTTTTGTATCTGTGTGCGTGTGGATGTTCAACTGTGGCTTGGATATGTCATTTGAACTGCACCTTTGTGTATGTGTTGCATAAATGTCCATTGGTTGTATGTGTGGTCTCATGGTGTTGTGTGTATGCTTGTCTGTGCTGTGTCTGTTTCTTTTATATTTGTCTGTATCTGTGTATCTGTGTGCATGGATTATGTATGTCATGTGTGTGTCTTATGTAGTGTGTGTGGTTTGGTAGTGTTCTGTAGTTTGTGTCTTTGTGTATGTGTAGTGTAGACATCCCTGAGTTGTGTCTGTGTGTCTGTGGTGTGTGTGTGATGTGGTTGGATTGTGTGGCATTTGTCTACATGTCCGAATCCCTGAATGTGTATGGTGTAGTGTCTGCGTGTGTCTGTGCTTTTATTGTATTGTGTCTGTGTGCATGTGTTGTGTGTGCGGTGCATGTGTCTGTGGGTTAGTTGTGTAGTGCCTGTCCATCTCTGTGTGTGTGACTGTAAGTGACAGTATTGCATCCCTTTGTGAATGTGTGTGTGTGTGTGTATCTGTATATCCCACACGCTGCGTCCCTCACCCTGAGTCGCCAGCCCAGTTCTCTAGAATTCCCAGCTCCCCACAGCCCTGGGGTTCTGCAGGAGGCTAGATGCCCAGGCCTGCCAGGGCCCAGAGCCCAGTGCCCTTCTCTGTGAGGAAAACTGAGGCCCAAAAGAACAGGCTGCTTAAGCCACTCGGTCACGGTCGGGGAGACAGAAGGCCACTGGCCCCGCCCCAGGACCTGGCGCCTCGGGGAGGGCGTGCGGCGTTCCCCTGGCTGGAAGGGGAGTGGCACCAGCTCCTGATGTTGAGGTTGCAAAGCCCAGGGGAGGCCTGGGCTGCGTGAAGGATGAAAATGAAGCCACAGCTCCCGCTTCCCCTGAGTGGCCTGCTCAGAGGCCACCTCCCGGGCCCCGGTTTCTGCATCCGTCAAGGTGTCCCCAATTCTGCATCCCGCCACCTACAGTTGTGGGCTTGCGGGTTTTAGCTTTTGTTCTTATGTTACAACATGGATGAACCCTGAGGGCATTATGCGCAGTAAAGTAGCCAGGCACGTAAAGGACAGATACTGTGCGGGTCCACTCATGGGAGGGCCCTAGAGGAGCCGGATGCATAGAGACAGAGTAGACGGTGGGAGCCAGGGGCCGGGGAGAGGGAGGGTGAGTGTTTAGTGGGGACAGAGTGTCAGTTTGGGAAGATGAGAAAGTTCTAGAGACGGATGGTGGGGATGGTTGCGCGACAATGTACTTAATGCTATTGAAAATGATTAAAACGTTCGATTTTATGTGTATTTTACTACAGTTAAAAACAAAATTCTGTCTTCGTCCCTCGTGAGAACTGGGACTTTGCCTTGTTTCCAGAGCCTGGCAGACAGTAGGTGGCCAACCACTGAGTGAATGAGAGGAAGGAGGTGATCTGTGGACAGCAAACAGAGAGATAAATGGAAACAGAGAAGCAATGAAAGTTGAAGCCTAAAGCCAGCACCTCTCTTCCCCCTTAAATCATGCTTCCAAGCAGTGGTTCTCCAGGGGGGTGATTCTGCCCCCCAAGGGGCATTTGGCAATATCTGGAGACATTTTTGGTTTTCACTACTAGGTGGGAGGGAGGAGAGAGAGGTGCTACTGGGAGTAAGCAGAGGCCAGGGATGCTGCTAAATAACGTACAATGCACAGGACAGCCCCACCGCCTGGAGTCATCCAGCCACAATGTCACAGTGCTGAGAAAGAGAAACCCGGCTTTAGGGACACCTCTTCCTGGAAGCCCTCCTGGATTTGACACCCCTGCTGCCTCACACATCCCTTTCCCTTCTCCCCTGGCATCACCAGGGGAGGTTACGCAGGTGGAGTGCGTCCAGGGCTGTTCCAAGATGGGGTTCGGCTCAGGGTGGTGAGGCTCCTGCATCATGCTTGCAGTTCGTGCCGGCCCTGTCCCCAGTGCTGAGGTTCTGAATTCAGTGCTGGAGATGCGGCTCCGCACAGCACCGAGCAGGTTAGGGTTGGGGACCCGAGCATCCAGCATCAGATGTGGGGTGAGTTGGGGTTGTGCAGGGTCAGGGCTGGGGCTGGGGTGGCGTCTGGTTTGGGCACCACATATAATCCTTGCCAGACCCCTGCCTCAGACTGGCGGTGAGCGAGGCGCAGCCCCATGCGCGAGGATCCCAACCCTGAAAGAAGAACCGATAACCTCAGATGTCGGTCCACATCCGCACAGTTTCCTGTTTTTCCCCTAAAGCGGGTGAGAGACACGAGCTGATACTGCAGAGGGAAAGGAGGGGGCGATCGCGTGACGGGGACCCCCATTGAGATTTCACCCCCAAAGCATCGCTTCTCTAAACTGCTGGTTGGCAGGGACCGCACGGACGGAGCCATGGAGCCTGGGCGAACACCGTGGGTCCGGGTGTGGCTGTCGCCAGAGCCCGGGGCCAGAGCAGGTCTGGAAACACCAAACTCCAATCCAGCCCCACCCTCTAGCCTCCGGCCTGTGTCCTCACTGTGCCCGACAGAACTTGTCCCAACGCTTTGTCCTCATCTCTTCTGTGTCCGCATCGCTAGGACATCCCCACTGTCCACCCAGACACTGGGCTGAAACCGGTCTTTTTTCACAGCATCTTCTGAGTACCCTTACCAAGGCCTGTCTCTTTCAGACCAACCTGCTCTCTCCATCCCACAGCCGCACTCCAGGCTACCTCCTCTGGCCCCTGGACCCAGTGACAGCCCCCATCCCTGCCAGACCCTCCAAAAACAGTTCTCTCAACGTTCCCCTTCCCTCCCCACCACCCCCGCCAAGGCCCGGGCGGCTGGATGGACAAAGGACAGCATGAGGCCCCAGCGGCCTCTCTCTGATGCCCACTCGACACTTCCCTACTTAAAGCGGTCACCCTCTGTCCCTTGGCAGCCATGCAGTGGGTTCAAGCCCCACCATTAGCCCAGATCAAGGTGGGGGTGCAGAATGAGTGTCCCAGCCCAGCCATTCAGTCAGTAGCCATGTACAGAGGCTCCAGACCCCATGCTGGGGACACAAGTGACAGACAGGGCAGCGCGTGCTATTGGCATGGAGCACCTTCTCCGGGGGACATTCCAGCCAGGACCCTCCCCACCTGGTGGCTGCCCGCTCAGGTCTGGTTGGGGCACGGGGCACAAGGGGACATCCTCCAGAGTGAGAGCCAGGGTGTGGAGCAGCGGGGAGAAGGCAGGCCATCCGCGAGTAGGGTGTTTGGCACTGGGCAGTCCCCAATTGAAAGTGGGGGTGGGTTTAAGGGTCAGGGGACATGGTATAGGGCAGCGGTCGCCAACCAGTGGTCCACGGACTGGTGGTCTGTGAGGTCCGAAAGGTTGGCGACCGCTGTTATAGGGACAAAGAGTGAGATGGGTAAAGTGCCAAGGAGTCCCTGTAAATACAAGGCTAGGTGGCATGATGGTCAGGGCTTTAGACTTGAGACTCACATTGTCTGAGTTCAAATCCTGCTTCTGCCACGTATGAGCTGTGTGACTTGGGTACGCTACTTAACCTCTCTGTGCTTCATATCCTTCACCTGTAAGGCAGCCTGGTGACGAAGCATCTGCCTTATGGGTGATTATGAACATTAAATGTATTACTACGTCTAGGCTGCTAAGGAGTGTGTTTAGTACATGTTGCTACTAAATTAAACTGTACAACAAAATTCCCAACATCTGACCACAATTTTAACATGTTATCTCACGTGTCCTTCTTTCTCTTTTCTCCTTCCCTCTCCCATGCTCTCCCCTCTCCCCTGGCCCTACCGCTCACCTCCATTAGCAGTTTGGGAACGTGGGGTGACGTCTCTGAACCAGTTTGCTCACCTGAGACATGGAGATAATAATAGAAAGGACTCTGCCGGGCTGTGGGCACCGACCCGGCCATGCATGGACGCGCTCATCCGGGCGCGCCCACGATCGGGCCTGTGAACACAGAGCCGGTGGCTCTGCTCTCAGGAGAAAGTGTGCCTCCAGGCTCAGCTCCTCACCGCAGCTGTGGCCTCTGCAAGTGGCCCCAACGGACCGGGAGGACAGCAACTCACACAGGACGCATATGCGTGAGTGTGAATGTATGATGCTTGTCACTGTGCAAATGTGCGCCTGTGTGTGCGTGCCCCTGAGGGTGTGCCCGTGTGAATGTGTGAATGTGTGTGCACACGTGTGACTCCGTGTGTGTGTGTCGGGGCTGGTGGTGGGAAGTGGACCTTGGTTTGCTAGAAGAAACGAGCTCTGGCTGAGTCTCGTGGGATCACCCAGAGGAGGTGCATCTGGGGAAGGGCCGGGCAGTGGTGACGGGTGTCCTGGACAGACTCTCGGTGCGCAGGGAGCTGGCTGGGCAAAGTGGAAGCCAGCCAACAGATGAGTGAGGCGTGTGCACCGGGGGCCGGTGATGGAGGGCCCTGGGGAGCCATGGATGGTTGTAAGCAGAGGCCAGAGTTCTCGTGCTGGAAAAATGGCCTGGTTTCTGCACCGGCACCTTGACGCTTGCCAGCAGATGCCCACCAGGAGGCCATGGCCCAGGTGGTTGAGCAAACAAGCTCCAAGGTCACAGTTCCTGGGTTCAAGCACTGGGAAGGGGCAGATCACTTACCCTCCCAGCTGTCCGCTCCCCACCGGTGGGTCACTGAGCAGCTACTGCATGCCGGTTTCTCACACCCCCTGTACTTCATCAGTGGAGTCAGCACTCACTCGCCCCAGTTTACAGAGAGCAAACTGAGTCACTCGTCCAGGGAGAAGTCAGGACTCAGCCCCAGGTCTGACCAGCTTGGGCCCAGGCATGTCCCGCCACAGAATGGTGACATTCTGGCCTCCTCCAAGATGACCAAATACTTGGTTCGAGCTGCCAGTAATCAGAGGCGGGCAGCCCCACATCTCCATCCCCCCAAGGCTCAGAGAGGGGAAGCCACTTGCCCGTAGTCACACAGCAAGAGGGGCAGCCAGCGACCCCCAGGCTTGTCTGACCCAAAGTCCACGCTCTTCAGCACATAGTAGGTGCTTTAAAGTCAAGTGACTTCACCCTGGCCAGTGTGGTAAGTGGTTAGAGCATCAGGTCCTCATACCAAAGGGTCGCAGGTTCAACTCCCAGTCAAGGACATGTACCTGGGTTGTAGGTTGGATCCCCAGCCCAGGTCAAGGCACCTGCTGAAGGCAACCGATTGATGTGTCTCTCTCACATCGGCGTTTTTCTCTCTCCCCCTCTTTCCCTACCTTCCACCCTCTCTAAAAATCAGTGGAAAGATCCTCAGTGAGGATTAACCAAAACGAAATACAAGCAAGCGACTTTAAAGATGTTTGGGAAGGTTGGCAGAAGAGGTAGCTGCGGCCTGGTGACCGGGCTCTCGTTCCCCTGCAGGGCCGCACAGAGCAGATGCCTGGTAAAGGCTTAGCATCCGAAGACCCACTGTGCCCAGCCTGTGCTGAAAGCCTCGCGTACAGTATTCTCCCATGTGATCCTGCCGTGGCCTCATGAGTTGGGCCCCATTTTAGTGAGGGAAAACTGAGGCTCCGAAAGGTTGCGTCCCCGGCCAAGGCTGCACAGGCAGCAAGACGGACAAGCGCTGAGGATAGGACTATGTGCCAGGCCGTTCATAGAGAGCCGGCACTCCCCGCAGCAGAGGGATTCTTAATATAGTCATTTTATAAAGAAGGAAATTGGTTTTGAGGCTCAGCCATGCGCCCAGATCACAGGGGCACGCTCACTGAGCCTCTGCCGTGTACCTCCCATGGGATGGGCCTGGCGCTCGACTCTGGCCCGAAGCCTGCGACCCTTCACACCAGCCGTGTCTCCTTACACGCCTGGCCGTGAAGGAAGCAACATCCGCAGGTGCTCAGAGCTTCTCCACCTCAGATGCTTCTCCACCTCAGATGCTGTCCTGTGCCAGGGCCTAGAGCTGATGTCTCCCCCCAACCCTTGTTAGAACACAGATCCCAACCACAGCTGTGACTGAGCCCGTCTCGTGGACTGTCTTGGCCGGGGGAGCACCCGTCAGCACTGCCATGGAGGAAGGCTTATACTCAGGTGAGAGGGCTCTGGAGCTGACATTGGCAAGAGCCAGAACCCCGACCTCCTTCCACCCCCGGCTCCGGGGCCCTCCCTGGGAAGAAGAGTGAATTTCTAGGAAAGGCCCACTGTGGGGGGGCGGGCACAGAGCCACTCAGAACGGGAAGCCGGGCTACCTCCCTGCTCTGACTCAACAGCCTCCAACAGCGAGGCGGTCCAGCGGGCCGGAGCCCACAGGGTGGAGGAGCAGGTCGCCGGGGACTCGGCAGGGGAGGCTCGGCATGATGAGCCCTCACAGCCAGGATGCGGGGCGGGGGGCTGGGCCTGCAGTGGAGCATCAAGGTAGAGTTTTGTGGGGGCAGGAGCTCGGGGGAGGCCTGGGTCCTGACATTAGTGGGGGTGGCTGACGCTGTACAAGGGCAGAGGGGCAGGAGAGCTGGGGGGCTCGGCCACCTGCGGAGGAGCACATGGAGGAGCCCCGCCTCCCGCCCCCCACGGGTCTCTCTGGAAGGGCCTGGCCCCGAGTCAGGCTTGCTGACGGCTGCAGTTGGGGCAGAAGGAGCAGCAGATCCAGGGGTGGATGGGCAGATGTGCAGGTGGACACGAATGTAGAGTGAGGGGAAGGGGTGGGCTCTGGCAGGCTCCCTGGCCTTGGGGCCCTGACCCCGGGGAAGGGAGGGGCGGGGCGGGAGCCCAGCCTCACCCTGCGCCCTCCTCGCCCCCTCCCCTGGCAGACGTCTTGCAGCTTCGCAGAGGGCGGCGGTGCTGCAGGCGCGGGACGCAGGTTGCGCTGTTGGGGCTGGTGACGGCCATACTGTGGGCTGGGCTGCTGACCCTGCTTCTCCTGTGGCGTGAGAACACCCCCTGCCCCATGGGCCCCCCGTTCCCCCCAGACCCCCACTCCAAGATCCTGGGGCCCAGCACCGCCCTGGGAGCCCGTTCTCCCAGCACGGCTCCCACTTTGCCCCTCCAGCCCCTCTCTCGGGGGGGGGCCCCCTTCCCACTCAGGAACCCCATCTCCTGCCCTTTGGGCACCTCCCACATGACATCCCCGAGGCCTCCACCCCAGCTGGCAGGCGGGCTGTGGGCCAGTGGGGCAGCTGAAACCCCTTCCTCTCCTCCCCTCCCCTCTTCCCTGCCCAGACCGGGACACGGTGCAGGGCCTGCGACAGCTGGAGGACATCGCTGCCCAGAACGGTATGGGGGGGGCGGGGGCAGCGTGGGAAGGGCTAGGAAACCCGGTTCTTGTCCTGCTTCTGCCACTGAGCCCTGTGGGATGTGGGAGGCGAACTGGGCTCCAGTGTCCCCCTAGGAACTCCAGGGTCAGCCTGTGTTCCTCCTTCCCCGTGTGGGGGTGAGCCCAGTGACTCTTGGAGGGCAGGGGAGGGCTCTGAGAAGCGCCTGGTGAACTGTCATGTAACTGCTCCGCGCCTCAGCTTAGTCACCTGTAAAATGGGCATCATTTCGGTGGTGTGAGGTGGAAACGAGCTGAGATTTGTGCAGCACTTAGAAGGCCCCTAACACCCAGTGAGCTTTTACATTTAATTCTGGGGACAGGAAAGGTACACAAATTCTTTCTATTGCCGGCACTTTCCTGAGTACTATTACCACCAAAATTAAAAACCCAAAACTGCAGCCACTGTAACTATGGGAGGGGGTCCCTGCACTTGGGGCTGGGGAAGGGGCGGGGGGTTCAAGGACCTGCCTGCCTGGCTCCTGAGGACACGTGTTCCCTCCCCTCCCCAGTCTCTCAGGTTTCCAAGGACATGGAAGGACATAAGGGTGACCAGATGGCCCAGAAAGCCCAGGGTGAGTGGCTTCAGGGGGTGTTTGGGAGAAAGAGGAAGGGAACTGGGGGGCCTGTGGAGACAGTGCTGCAGACCACCTGTGAACTGCAAAGTGAGCAGGCGGCCCTAAGCCCCCGGCTCGGAGCCAAGGGGGCCTGTGTGGGGAATGGGTGGCCCTGACAGACTTGCTCACCACTGAGCCCTCTGCCCTGCAACCAGTGGCCCAGGTGCTGCAGAACATGGAGGAAATGCAAGCAGAACAGAAGAGAACAGAAATTCAGGGTGAGAGCTGGGGGCGAGGGGCGGGGGGGGCAGGGTTTGTCCTAGAGCCATGGGGGCCTCGAGACCATCAGGCCTTGCTCACCACTGAGCCCTCTGCCCTGCAACCAGTGGCCCAGGTGCTGCAGAACATGGAGGAAATGCAAGCAGAACAGAAGAGAATGGAAATTCAGGGTGAGAGCTGGGGGCGAGGGGGGGGGGGCTTGTCCTAGAGCCATGGGGGCCTCAAGACCCTCAGGCCTCACTCCTGACACCCGTCCTGCCCCCACCCCCCATCCACCCCCTCCATCAGACTCTGAGCTCTCTCGGAACCTGGATGGACTTGTTGAGGACCTGAGCAACTTCAAGTCCCAGGGTGAGGCTTGGGAGGCCCGGGGGGGCGGGGGCAGGAGAGGCCCACAAGTTTGTCTGTGACCACTGCCCCCGTCCAACCACCCAAGGCTTAAATGAGAGACGCTCGGCCTTGAATTCGTTGGAAAGACTCCAGGAGGAGGTGGCAAAGCTGTGGATAGAGCTCCGCGTGTCCAACGGTGAGTGTGTGCGCCTGTGCCCACAGGTGCGCTGATACAGTCATGTGACCGCACAGGTGTGTGGTGGTGCGTGAATGTGAGGGCCGGTGTGTGCGTGACAACGTGGAGGGGTATGTGTGTATGTGTGTGGCAGGGCCAACGGAGGGCACACGAGGAAACCCGTTCTGAGTCCGGCTGCACCCCTCCACCGACCTGAGGGTGAGGCCCACATGTTTTCCTCCCGGTTAAAGCAGCACCGGGTTCTCTTCACTGACCAGCCCTCTGTCCACCGTGGCTCAGCAGAGGGTCATGAGTAGATGCCCTCAGCCATAGCCCCCCCAGAAGATGGTCTGGCCCCCCCGAGGGCTGTGGCGGGGTCACCGTGGCCGCAGTGGGGATGACGAGCATCATGGCATAAGCCCCAGAGGTGGCGTGAGGGAGGCAACGCTGGCAGGTACAAGGGCCATGGGGGGCCCCAGCAGGCCAGCCGCCTGCAGGGGGAGTGGCTATTCAGTCACTGTGCCTTTAACCTGAAGCCCCCCCCCACCCCCCGCCCCCCCTTGACTTTTGGTCCTTCACCTCTGGGAAGCCCCGGCTGCCCAGTTGGGTGAGAGAAGAGGAAGGATCTGTGCTTGGTGGGCAGGACTGTCCCCGGGAGCGAGGTGTGGCTGTGGGATTTCCAGCAGGAAGCCCCCGTGCTCCCCGGGCAGGCTGGGCAGGGCCTGGGCCACGCTCACTCCGCTCACTCCGAAGGGCTACCTCTGATGGAGCGCCAGCTCCAGGGCTGTCTCTCAATGACTGGGTGGCACACAGCCACGACACCTTCCCCAGCTTTTTCTTGAAGGGACCAGAGATGTCCTCTTCCCGTCTTCGCATGGCACCCCCGGGGGCTGCGTACCGGGTGCCATTCCGTGAGCGAGACGCACACCCAGCTCTGCTCCTCCCAGGGTTTCACAACCTCCTGTGGACCCAGACTCCTTACAACAACCCCTCCCAGATGTCACTCGAAGAAAATCGATTAAAATCATGCATGAGTGGGCCCAGTAACAGTGGGTTCAACCCTCCGCCTGGAAATGCTGGTGGCAGTGACAGAGCCTGAGCGTGTCCTGGGGTGGGGGTGGGGGGGCCAAGGGGAGAGACCAAGGTGGCCTTGGGTTGAGGCCATGGGGACCCAGCCCTTCAGCCCCTTCCCCCTCCCACAGCCTCTCCTGGCCAATGAGAAGAAAATCAAAATATCCCCGAAAGTGGCCAAGGGCTGGTTTGGGGTGCTGGCAGTGATGGCGGCAGGGCTGTCATCGGAGCAGCTGGCGAGGACAGTGCCAGGGCCTGGCCTCAGCACTGCCGTCAGCACTGGTGGTTAAGACATGGCTGGTCTCATGTTGGTGCAGGCGGTGTCGGCCATGGTGTTGGCGTTGGATAGACGTTGCTGCGGTGATGCTAGTGCTAAAGGTGTTGCTGACCGTGGTGGTGTTTGGGGACGTGGTGTTGGCAGATGAGATGCTATGGCTATGGAGGCATTTGTAGTCACGGTTTAGTGACCAGGTGCTTCTGACCATGAAAATGTTTGTGGTCGGGACACTGGTGAGTGGGGCGCTGCCGCGTGGAGCTGGCGGTGTGGTGATGAGGGGGTGTGAGTGCCGCAGGCGTGCAGCTGCGGGGGTGTCACTGATGACTGAAGTGCTGGCGGCCGAGCGATGCTGATGGCCATTGTGTCAGTGGCCGATGTTCAGCTCTTGGAGGCCAGGTGTGGCGATGGTGTGGCAGTGGAGGTGCTCCTGTTTGGGGCTGGTTGTGCACGTCCGCATCCGAGTCCCAGAGAAGCGGGGTCCCGGCAAGACCCTCCGTTAGGCTCGGGGTGGGTTTGCTTTCAGCCCGGATCCCAAGAGTGACTCCGGGAGACATGCTGCCACTCCCTCTGCTCACTGTACCCACCCAGGGTACCCAACAAGGTGCCCACCAGCTGTCCGACACCATGCCTGCCACAGTGCCCAGCACAGCACCAGCCACAGCCCCCCGTGGTGCCCACCACAGCTGCCCCCTGAGTCTCTCCTCTCGCAGGCTCCGTGTGTAACACATGCCCTGAGAAGTGGGTCAGTTTCCAGCGGAAGTGCTACTACTTCGGAGAGGGCGCCAAGCGGTGGATCCAGGCGCGGAATGCCTGCAGCGGGCTCCGGGGGCGGCTGGTCAGCATCCACAGCCAGGAGGAGCAGGTGCCGCCAGCATGTGGTCGGGGGGAGGGGAGCCCGACACAGCCCCCTGGGTGGCGGAAGGACCCGCGCTCAGCGCCCCAGCCCTCCAGCCTGTCCTGCCCCTAGGACTTCCTGGCCACACACAGCAACAAGAAGGGCTCCTGGATCGGCCTCCGGGACCTGCACACAGAGGGAGAGTTTGTCTGGATGGACCAGAGCCCCCTGGACTACAGGTGAGAAGGGGAACGAAAAGGAGACGGCCCCAGGCTGACGCGGAGAGGGGGACATCACTGTGATAGAGGGGAGGGTATTTGGAGGCACGTGCCCCAGGCCCAGACTTGGGGGAGCTTCTGGACTGTAATGGCGGGAGATGGTCAGGGCTGGGAGGGCTGGGGAGCTGGGATGAGAGAAGGCAGGTGTGCCTCTGAGCTGCAGAGATGGGATGGGGCCCAGGGGTGGGGTGAGAGGACCCAGGTTCCGAGGGGTGTGTCTAGGCTGAAGGCAGTGGGGCCCTTCCCCCGACGCCAACCTGAGCCTTCTGCTCCAGCAACTGGCGGCCGGGGGAGCCCAACAACGGGGGCCAGGGCGAGGACTGCGTGATGCTGCTGGGCTCCGGGCAGTGGAACGATGCCTCCTGCAGCAGCTATCTCGATGGCTGGGTATGTGACCGGCTGGCCACCTGCTGACTGCCCGCCGGCCGCCTCAGTCCCCCAGACGTGGACCCGGACAGCCCCCTGCCTACCCGCCACATGTGCCCCTCCTTGTGACTCCCCCACCTCAAATACGGGAACAGCTAGGGCCAAACTGGGACCCCGAGGACCCCAACCAAGGCCTGGGCGCCTCTTTCATGGCTGAAGAGTCCTGCTGACATCTCCTCCTTCCCCAAGGACAGTGACCCTTCCCCGGCTCCTGCCAGCTCCCCAGAGGGCCTGTCCCTCGTCCGGCAACCCAACCTGCTGTCACCGCCTCCCTGCCTTCCAGTGCTCAGAGCTCCCCCCTCAAGAACCCCTGCCCATCAGTCTGAGTGCTGGGCGCTCCCTCCCGGATGGGCACAGGTCCAGAGGTTCCAGCCCCACTCCCACTCAGCCACCCAGGCAGCACCAGGCCCAGGCTTGGCCACCGTCAGCCCAGCACCGAAGGCAGGAGGGAGGCAGGCCAGGCTCTGAGGCCACCCCTCCTTAATGCCCCACCCCCACTTCCTGGCCTAGAGAAGAGCCAGGCCCGCTCCTGTGACCCTCAGGTCCACTGCAGCAGGAGGACGCATCATGGCAGGTGCCCACACTGGACCACCTGGGACCCTGGGAGTCAAGGGCCAGACTGAGGTCCAACCATGACCCAGGGGCCTGGGGAGGGCACTCTACTGGCACCTGGGAGTCCTGGGCTCAGGAGTAAGGGACAGAGCTAGACCCTTAGCGTCCCAGATCACCTTTTCTCTCTGCCTGCTGCCCACCCCCAGATTGGTCTCCCCCAGCCCCCTCCTCAGAATGCTCCGTGTGGGAACTCATGGCTCCACTCTACCAGTCCCTCGGGCCAACAGTGGGGTCATCCGCGCCTTCCCTTCCCTACAAACCCATAAGGAAAGCCATGGGCTCTGCCATGAAGCCATATTCAGAACCCGCCCACTTTTCACCCCCTCCTCGCTCCACCTGAACTGGCCCAAACCTTCCAGAAGTTTCCGTCTAGCTCAGAGAAAAAGCCAAAGTCCTAAAGGACTTGGCCATCGCAGAATCCCTCCCATGCACCTCACCTCCCCAGCTTCATCTCCTCTCTCCTCCCACCACCCTGCCTCCTCACTGCTCCTTAAACACCTAGGCTTACTCAGCCTCAGGGCCTTGGCCGGCTGTGCCCTCCCCACGCTCCTCAGCGAGACCTATCCTGAGCACTCTCTGTCCCTCATTTAAAATGACACCCCAACTCTGATGTTCTGCCCACTGCACTTTCTCGCCGCGGCACTCCTTCTTTCAACAAAATGTTGGATTTACTGATGTCTCTGCTGGCTAGAACACGAGCATCTACCTTCAGAGCAGGTACCTTTGTTTTGTTCTCAGCTGCGTCCCCAACACCTGGCAAAGAGCAGGCACTCAATAAACATTTGTCCAATGAATGAATGCGTGACCGTGGTGAGTGACGGGTTCCTGGGAACTGCTCTGTGGCCTGTGAAATGAGGGGATGCTGCTGCCTGCGTGGCAGGTGCTGGATCCCGCCCTTCGCACACAGTGAGGGGCCCAGCCGGCCGCACCGAGGTCCCTCTGGAAACAGACTTGTTCGGGTGCCCTCAGGCAAGGGGACAGCGGGCACTCGAACGAGGTTCCCCAAGAGCGGCATGACTTCCCTCGGGAGGAGTGATGGGTCTCGGTCGTGGGCAGGAGGGAAAGGGCTGCCTGAGGTGTATTTTTTTAAACAAGGGATGTGTGTGCACCAATAGCGTTTTTAGAAATTAACTTCAAACTATTTTAAGCGTCCAGATGACTGAAGTGAGCTCACCTACTTCCCCTTGAGAGCCAGGTGTCTAGGGCCATAGTTCCCAAAGGGGAGCCCACGGTGCCTCAGCGGTTCCTGGGAACTTATTAGACATGCAAATCTCCTGGCCACCAAACCTGCAGGATCTGAAACTCAGGAGGATTTAATACTCTGTGCCCTAGCACACTGCTTCTCAAACTAAGGTACACAGGAACCCCCTGGGGGTCTTGCTAACATGCAGACTCTGTGGCAGTGGGTCTGGGGTGGGCCTGAGAGTCTGTATTACCCACAAACTCCCCAGATTTGTTGATGCTGCTGGTCCCTGGACCGCACTTTGAGTAGCAAGTCTAAAGCAGTGGTCAGCCTGTTTTCTAGGCACACAGCCACACTCAATCCTGACCTACTAGTGGGCACCAACTATTCACTACCCGGACCTTTGAGAAAGAAGTGTGCTAGGCCTGGCCTAGAGGAATCTCTTCGTGATCCTTCCCCTGCCTCATACCTCTCCAGCCTATATTTAGCCTCCAATTGTGATTCCAGAAACTACCGGCAACTCCCCACTCCAGCGCCTCCTTCGGCCTGGTCTGCCTCCCAGCTGTCTCTGGGCGCCCCCAGCCCATCTGAAAGCCCAAGGTGGGTCCAACCTGGCCCTCCCTGGTATACACAGCCTCAGCCTGGGGCAGGGATCTGGGTCCTGCTGGGTGGGTCTGGGACGCACCCACACAAGACATAAGACACACTTGGGAAGGGTGCTCTCTCATCCTTTATTTCCGGCGGGGTCAGCGGCCCTCGAGGGCCCGGTCTCGGGCGATGACAGCCTCCTCAAACTTGATCATGAGCGTGGTGCCCTTGTGCCAGTGCGCCGTGACCTTGGCGGGGAAGCCGCTGTGCGTGAGCACCGCCTCCACGATGCCCGCCGTGAAGCTGGCGCAGTTGAGCGTGCTGTTTTCCTTGGGCACCGAGATGTACGTGTTGATGAGCGGCTCCCGCTCGATGATGTAGAAGGTGCGCGCGTCGTCGTTGGCCTGCTCCAGCTTGTCGGCCTCCTTGCCGAAGAGCGCCTTCCACACGGCGCCCTTGACGAAGAGCAGGGCGCCCAGCACCTTGGTCTCGCGCCGGGCCCCCTTCTCGCGAGCCACCAGCGCGTCGAGGACGCGCGCGCCCACCTGGCGGCCCAGCGCGGCCAGGCGCGCCTGCAGCTCGGCCACGGAGAACACGCGGCTCTGGCAGTGCTGCACCAGCTCGGAGAAGAGCAGCGCGAAGGCGCTCAGGCTCACCTCGGTGCGCGGCCGCGCCAGCGCGCGCTCCAGCAGCGCCGACTTCCCCCGCGTGAAGCGCGCCTCCATGCCGCACCGCTTCCCTGCGGGGAGACCAGGCCGCAGGGTCAGGGGCGGGGGAGGAACCCTGGGACCCGGCCCGGCCCGGGGGCCCTGTCACGGGCCTCCCCCCTGGGAAGGGAGCCGAAGGAAAAGGGACATTCGCCTGGGCGCAAGTCTAGTCCCCAGGAGCCCTATCCGGCGAAGGACGGATGGGGGCAGGCGGGCCACGGGTAAGGTGGGAGGAGACGGGGTGGGGACACAAGAAACCCCTCCTCCCCGCTAATTCCTGGTGCGAGAAAAGCACCTCTGCACCCCTCCGCCACCTGTGGCAGCAGCTGGAACACCAGGGCCGGGCGGGGAGGTCAGACCCAGGGCGGGTGGGGGCAGTGAGCGGCCCCGGCCTGCGGCGGGCAGCGCCGCCTCGGGACAGGACGGACCTGCGTCTGTAGGATGGGGGGCGGGGGGGCGGAGGAGCTGGGAGCCCTTCACCCCCAGGCTCCCAGGAAAGTGATGGGGCCGGAGGGAGGGGCTGACCTTAGACCGGGGTTTAAGGGAGCCCCTAGGGGGCGCTGTGATCCTCCATCCCAGCGCTAGGAGCCTCAGCGTCGGTGGGGGAGACTCGGGAGGGGCTGCTGAGACCTCCGCAGTGGCTCTGAGGGGGGTGCGGGGTGACGGCGAATGGGGGACCCCAAGGGCGCTGAGGCACCCCCTCCTCCACCCTCGCCCACTCAGTGAGAAGCCGCCGCCCGGGGAGGCCGGAGGGGGGACTGAGAACCCAGCCACCCCCCCCCGGGCGGGACGGGGCTGAGGCCGCAGGTCTGGGTGCCCAGACGCCCCGGCGGTCCGCGTGGGGGACGGGACCCAGCAGGTGCAGCCGCTGCGGGGAGAGGGGAGACGGGAGACGGGAGCGCGGGGCTGACACCCTCTACCCGGCGGGCGGCGGGGGGCCGAGGAGCCCAGCCTCCTGCGTCCTTCTGGGGCGGGGCCGGCGGCGGGGGGCGCGGACGCCGAGACCCCGGCCCAGGACCCATCGGCCCGCGGGGAGGGGTGTGGAGCCCACGGGGCCCGGCGGGCGGGGGCGCGGGCGGGCGAGGTCTCACCGGGAACTGCGGCCCGCGGCTCGGCCGAGCTGCTTTACGGCGCCGTAAACGGCCCCGTGTGCGCAGGCGCGGCGGGCGGGCGGGCGGGGGCGGGGCGGGCCGCGGTTCCCCAAACCCGCCGCTGGGGGCGCGCGTGTCCCCGAGGCCGGCCGGGGAGGGCGGCCCGGCCTGGGGTCTCGCTGGCCCTGGAGGCCCACGTGCAGGGGAGCAGCACCGATGGTCACGTGCTCAGGGGGCACGGCTGGGGGCGCGCGGGTGTGTGAGAATGCCGTCTGGAGTGGGTCCCCGTGTCCAGGACCGTGTACCCAGGGAGCGGCTGAGACCCTGTGCCCTTGAGCGTGTGCCCCAGGGTGTGGCCTGAGATGCGCCGTGTACACAGGTGCCCATCGCCAGCGTTCCTGGCACACGTCCGCCTGCTCACGGTGTGATGTTCCCCACCCCCAAGTCCAGACACTTGCGGACCCTCCCTCCCCAGGGCCCCCAGTCGCCCCAGTAACAGATCTGAAAGCCACATTGTTTTCCCTTGGCCTTTACTTCCATGAACCACAAAATGTGATGCGGAAACACAGGCACACGGGTGTGCGTGCTCCCAGCGCCCTCGGTGACAGCCAGGCACACTCACATGGACACACATTGTTCTCGGGCACAGGGAGTGGCAGGCACACACCGTGACACCCGCAATTACATTCCCACGGGGTGCTCCCACCAATTCCACCATGACACGTTTATACATAGATGTAACATGTTGCAGGGCATTCATGCATATTCACACCAACAGTGAAACATGCCTGGGTAACACGTGTTACCAGCACCCACCCTCACTGTGACACACCTTTGTGGTCCCTGCTGACACAGCTACCCACTGTGATGTGCATGACACCACACGCTATGATATACACGTGTCACATGGACAGTGACAGGTGCACACCACACCCTCTGAGACTCCACATTCAACATTCACCTAAGACCTGCCCTCCATGAAATGCTTACCGCACACACACACGCACACACGCAGCTCCACAACACTCATTCACTGTGACACATGATTTGATATGTGGGGATGATGAACGGGTTCAGACGAGAATGGGCCCCACGTGTCATATATACGGGGAGGCGCGCCCCTGTCCTCGAGCTGCGCCCAGGCTTCCGTGTCCTCTTGATTACCGAGTGGCCTGTGTGGGCTCTGTAAAGAAGGGAAGTAGCAATCCGAGATCAGGCAGGTCCCCCTAGGCGAGAAGTAGGGCACATCCAGGCTCCACCTCCCCTGGCCCGGCTTACTCGGATTTTGCATTTTCTTCAGCACCTCAGAGATCTGCTGTAATTGAGTCTTGATTTGGGTTACGTCTGGGGGTGGGAGGAGACAGGGGAAAACTGGGGTGGAGCCTCAGACAAGGCCCCCACCTTGCCCAAACCTCCAGGCTGGGGTGCTGCAGAGCCCTGCACTTGGGGTGCCCAGCAGCATTTAAATACCCCCACATTACTAACAGGTGACACCCATCAGCCCTCCAAACCCTGCGCTCCAGGAGGGAGGGCCTCTGCTGTCCCCTCCCCACCTCCCAGCACCACAGTCCCGGAGCGAGACCCACAGGGCGCCTCCCCACCTCCCAGCACCACAGTCCCCCCACAGGGCACCTCCCGCCTCCCAGCACCACAGTCCCCCCACAGGGCGCCTCCCCGCCTCCCAGCACCACAGTCCCCCCACAGGGCGCCTCCCTGCCTCCCAGCACCACAGTCCCCCCACAGGGCGCCTCCCCGCCTCCCGGCACCACAGTCCCCCCACAGGGCACCTCCCGCCTCCCGGCACCACAGTCCCCCCACAGGGCGCCTCCCGCCTCCCGGCACCACAGTCCCGGAGCGAGGCCCACAGGCACCTTCTGTCAGCTTCTTCAGCTTCTCGTTCCCAGCCTGCACATTGCGGTTGGCCAAGTCAATGCTCTGTTTGGCGTTATTGAGGCTCTGCTTGACGTAGCTCCAGCCCTTCCTCTGCCCTGCCTCCCATTCACGTGTGGAGATAGAGACTGCGGGTGGGGGTGGGGGTGTCCGTGTCACGGCTGCTCTCTCTACCCCCACCCTGACCCCTTGGTCTCCCCTGGGGCCTCCCCTCACCATTCGAGATCTCCGTTTTCAAGACCAGCAGCTTCTGGGACATCACAGAATCTGTTCAGGATCAGGGAGGGTAGGAAAACACATCAATTGCCCCAGTTCTGCAACCCTGGGAGCAGGCGGGGGGGGGGGGGGGGACTAGGGGGAAAGGGAACAGTGGGAACACTGGGGCCCCCAGCTCCTGTGGACCCCTCCACACTGCCCAGTCCCTGCCCCCCCACCAACTGAAAGCCTACTCACTCTTCACCAGAACCCAGACCAACAGAATGATGGAAATCAGGGCGAGAAGAATGTACAGGCTTGTGAAGGCTTTGTGCAAACACTGGGCAGAGTCCGAGGATGGCCTGGACCGGGCTGGGATGGGACAGAGGCAGGGCAGGTGACCTCCAGGGTTCAGCTATTAGTACTGATTCTAACACCATAATAGCGCTGTCACCTCGCCCACTCTTCCCAATGCCATTAGCAGCTGTGACCTATTCACCATCACATCACCCAAACCTTCACCCACACTTCCACCTGCACAACCAGCACCATGCCATCATCATCACCACCTACAGAGCTACCCCACCACTGTCTCACAAGCCTTGATGCCACCACACCCCACACCACTGATCCTGACCTCCCGTGCTGCCCACTGTCCCGGCAACGCCCTCCCACAGGCCCCTCCCAAAGCTGTGGGGTGTGGGCTGGCAGGGCCGCTTACCCTCACTCTTGGAGGGTGAGTGACTGCCCTTTGGATGATCCTGTTTTCTTAAGATCACGGGGATATTCGCATAGTTGGGGTCATCTACACCTGTGGGCGGGTCGGTGGGAAGGGTTTGGAAACCTTCCTGGAGCTCTGGGGTCAGGGTAGGGATGGGAGGGGGGCTCAGAAGTCTTGGTTCACCAAACCCCTGCACACACACATTTCTGGGGATAAAAGTTAACTAAGATTTGCTTCTTGGTTAAGAGAAGAGGGTGGGTTACACATACACTCACACCTTTTGGGGAGGGGAAGAAGCCCTTTGACCCCCACTCTCAGCTCCTACCTCTCCCATCCCAACCTCTCCCTCTTGGCTCCCCGCCCCCCCCCCCCCCCCCACGCCAAGGTGCCTAACCTTTCTTATTGTCTGGTGTCCCCCGTTGCTTGTCTTTGACGGCTGCTGCCTGCATACTGGTCTGGTTTATGTAGATTTCTTCAGCCTCCATGATCCCCAGTCTGCCAATCTGTCCACACATATCCCCACCCCCCGGAAGGTGTCTCGTCAGATGAGGAAATCTCCGGTTTGGGGTGTGGGGGAGGAAGGAGAGGTCAGCCTCCTAATTTCAGGGATCCAAAACCTCCCACCCTGGGGCATCCTCGTACCCCCAGATCAAGAGCGGTCTTAGGAGACCAGAGGTCTCAGGAAGGATGGAAAAGAGAAGCCCGTAGACCTGGAGGCAGACCAGATGGTCCGGAACTTGTGAAAGAGGAGTTAGCTAATGCTACAGTCATCATTTTGAAATATATCAAATCAAAATGTCGTACACCTTAAATTTTTATAACATTGTGTGTCAATTATCCTATATAATAAAAGCATAATATGCTAATTAGACCGGACGTCCTTCTGGATGACCTTCTGGATGAAGCTGTGGCTGTGAGGGCAGAGGCAGCCGCTGTGGCGGGGGCTGAGCCCCTTGCACGAATTTCATGCACCGAGCCTCTAGTATTAAATAAAAATAAAGTTTTTAAACAAACAGGATCTTTACAGGAAGCTGTGTGTGTGCACACGTGTGTGTGTGTGTGTGTGTGTGTGTGTGTGTGTGTGTCTACCTGGAGGAAAGGAACGGATCTGAGGCAACAGTGCCAAGACCTTCCCTGGAACTGCTTTCCCTCCACCTGGAGACCCCACTCAAAGAAACACTCAGAAGCACACTCATTCAGACATCTGCCCGCCCACCCAGACTCACACGCACACACTTCTGAATATCCGGAGTCACGTATACGCACAGCACACCCATTCACATGCTCAGAGAAATATACATATTCGTGCAGTCACATGCCTCCACTCTGTCTAGGTGTCTTAAAACCCTCTTTGTGTCTATCTGACCTTGAAAATGGGGGATGAAAATGAGACAATAGGCGTAGGGAATTTTCTCTGTAAGTCTAGTGCCTTCCAAGAGAAATATAATATGAACCACATTTTTTTAAATATATTTTAATTGATTTTTTTTACAGAGAGGAAGGGAGAGGAATAGAGTTAGAAACATCGATGAGAGAGAAACATCAATTAGCTGCCTCCTGCACACTCCCCACTGGGTACGTGCCCGCAACCAAGGTACATGCCCTTGACCGGAATCGAACCCGGGACCCTTGAGTCCACAGACCGACGCTCTATCCAATGAGCCAAACCGGTTATGGCATGAACCACATTTTTATTTAAAAGTTTCTAACAGCCATATTAAAAAGATAAAAAAAGAGACAGGCTAAATTGATTTTAATAACATATTTTATTCAACATAATATACCCCAAATATTATCTCTTCAATGTATGGGTGTTATTGTAATATTATTGATATATGTCGCCTTTTGGGAGGTACTAAGTTTCAAAATCAAATGTGTGTTTACACGAAGGTGCCTTTCCATTTACAGGGGCCACATTCAGCTGCTTAATGGCTGCCTTGTTGGACAGCACTGGTCTAGAGTGTTAGAGGTTTCTCTCTTTGGAAAAAGGCAAGGTTTTCTGACAATGTGCAGGAAGTGTGATGTTCTCTGTTTAAAATACGTGGTTAAATTCAAGAGAGCTTTGGAATGGTCCCCCAAGATCTGGTGAGGATAACGTTCTCCTTCCTAAACTGTTGCCAACCTTGTCTGCTCCAGGAAGGTCGACTTAGCAGCGGTGAAATGCCAGCTCCTTGCTGGTGGTAGAAAGCAGCCAGCCATTGAGCAATTTGCCCCCCTCCCCCCCCCACCCCCACCCCCCACCCCCCGTGTGATGTAATAGCCACAGAGGAGACAGACCAAAGGACAGCTGGCTCTGACTGATGGACAGGTGCAGGGGGAGGGCCTCAGACTTGCACACTCCCCTGGCTCAGGTGGCCTAAGCTGGGCTCCAGCCCTCTGGAAGCTGAGAAAAGGCAGCTGCGATTGGAAACCCGCCAATCATGCCACAGTGGCTTGAGAGGGCTCCATGAGGTTGCCTGACCAGCCCCTTTCGTGGGGTAACAGCTTTCTTTTCCTTAAAGAAAGAAAACGGGTCATAGTCAGGGATTGGTTTAAGATGGGCACATGATCCAGGCCCAGCCAATCAGAGTGTAAAATTTGGCACAAGGGCAGACAAATGCGTCAGACTCAACCAATGAAACTCAGACCTGGAACTTTTGTTGGGTTAACCAAGGAAAAAAGGTATCCTCTCTTTCCTCTCTCCACGGGGTCTGTCACACTGGGAGAATGTATAGCCTAGAGCTGTGGCAGGGGAGAACCTGGCTGAGAGCAAAACTCTAGAGCAGCGGTTCTCAACCTGTGGGTCACGACCTCTTTGGGGGTCGAAAGACCCTTTCACAGGGGTTGCCTAAATACATCCTGCATATCAGATATTTACATTACGATTCATAACAGTAGCAACATTACAGTTATGAAGTAGCAACGAAAATAATTTTATGGCTGGGGTCACCACAACATGAGGAACTGTATTAAAGGGTTGCGGCATTAGGAAGGTTGAGAACAGCTGCTCTAGAGGGAGTTAAGTCCTGGAGACATTATTTGAATCCCTGGGTTCAACCTGAACCTGTTGTTCCAGCCCTGGACCTCTCAGTTACATAATCCGGAACCTTCTTTTCACTTTTGCTCAAGTTAGCTTGAAGTGGGGTCTGTGGACCTTGCGGCTGGAAGGATCTTGACTCCCTCAGGGGGCTGGGCAGTTGGTGGATGGAAAATAGAGGTTCAAGAACGGGGCTACAGGCAGTAAGATGTGAGCCCAAGTCTTCACTCTGGGACAGGAGGGTGACTGTGGAATTTAGGGCTCTGAGGGGACCCTTCTTGGGGTCCAGTTATAGAGGGACAATTGGGTGGGACTTGGAGACAAAGGCATACATACACATCAGGGCCCCCACCCACAAATCAGTGAGGGAGACAGGAAAACACCAGGTTCACCTTCTCTGGTCCTGGACACACTTTTGACTCCGTGGTCTCACTCCAACCCAGGGCCACAGCGGAGTTAGGAGGAAGGGCCCGAGAGGGGAATCCCTGGGCTGGGACCTAAGTGGGCTCCGTGGGCACCAAGAGTGTTTGTGAGCCTAGCTCATGGCTCACATGATCAGATGGGGCTGTGTCATCTCAGGGGGTGGGTGGCAGTGGAAGGAGAATCCAAGACATCCTGAAAGCCAGCTCCCCCCATCACCCACGCTCCAGCTCCTGGAGCATGCTGCTGGGGCTGTGACTTTTGAGTCGGGGGTTCCTTTCAAGACTGGGCACCAAGTTTCTAAACTGTGCAGCTCTCAGGGGCTGGATTATAAAACTAATAGGCACCTCTCACCAACACCAGAGAGGTGTTACCAGAAAGCCCCTGAGTCAGTGGGAGAGGACTGTCCCAAACCTCTATCCTATCTTCTTTAAAAAAAAATATTATATATATATATATATATATATATATATATATATATATATTGATTTCAGAGAGGAAGGGAGAGGGAGAGAGAGATAGAAACATCAATGATGAGAGAGAATAATTGATCAGCTGCTTCTTGCACACCTCCCCACTGGGGATCAAGTCTACCACCCAGGCATGTGCCCCTGACTGGAATCAAACCCGGGACCCTTCAGTCCACAGGCTGACGCTCTATCCACTGAGCCAAACCAGCTAAGGCGATCCTTATCTATACTAATAAAAGGGTAATATGCTAATTAGACTGGATGTCTTCTGGACGTCCTTCCGGACAAAGCCACGAGGGCCGAGGAGAGCTGGCAGCTGCAGCGGCTGTGAGGGCTGAGGAGAGCTGGTAGCCAGCAGTGGCAGCAGCAGTGGGGTGATGGGGGCAGCGCCTTCCCCCGATTGCTCAGTCACCTCCCACCGAGGGAGGCCAGACTTCAGCTTAGGCACAGGGAGTGTGCCTAAGCCGTCAGTAGGACATTTCCTGAGGGCTCCCCAACTGCTGTGAGAGGAGGCAGGCCGGGCTGAGGGACAACCCCCCCAGTGCATGAATTTTCATGCACCAGGCCTCTAGTCTTCTCATATAAATGCATTTATCCCAGAGACCTTGACTGTGTTGTGAAAAGCCAATCTATTAAAGCTGCACCTTTATTGAAAAAGCAAAGCCAGCAAACCTGGGCATCTGGCCCATGAAGTGCAGACGGGCTCTCAGCTCATTGAAGGGCAAGTTGGGTGGGGTCTGAGGCGTTATACACCCTCCTGTCCATGGGCTTCAACATTCCTCTGCTGACTGTTTTGGTGCAGAGTGGTTCTCAAGCCCCCCCCCCCCCTTTTTTTTACTTTGTTGTGACCTTCCCAGAACTCATGAGAAGCACCTGCAACTTTGTCTTGCCCAGCCTGAGACTGCGGGCTTCCCTGCTGAGGGAGTAGAACTGCCTTTTCCCCGTTCCCCTCCCCCTCCCTCTCTGCATTCTCTCATTCCGAAGGTTTTTCACCATTTGCTCTCATGTCCTTGCTGGGAAGATAATGGCTTGTTAGTTACCAGCTGGCTGCGGATTGCCCACACTGTTTGGCCTTGTTTTAACGTTTTTGCCTCAGTTTCCCCATTCCCCCTGCCCTGGGATCCTGTCACAAAACCAGTCGGTTAGGCTTCCTAGGAAACTGGACCCCGAATCGCCTGGATTTGTGCTCCCAGGGATGCTGGGGTTTGCCTTTTAGGGCCCTGAGTCCAGACAGGGACAAGTGCCTCCAGGCTGGGGTGGGACTTAATGTTGGGAGTACGAGAGTCGGCCCAGGGTGTATGCGTCTACGTGTCACTATGACCCCACCCTGTGGGCTTGTCTGTGTGTTTCAGGGGTGCCTTCCTGTGTCCACGTGTGTCTGTGGGCATAGTGTCTCTGTGTGATGTACTGTGCGTGCACGTGTGTGATGACTGAGTTGTGTACTGTGCGTGCACGTGGCCATGTGTAACTGTGCACGTAGTGTGCGTGGGTGGTGATTCATGTGTGTTATGTGGCTATATATTCAGCAGACATTTCCTGAGTGCCTACTGTGTGCCACAGATTCCTGTAAGTGCCAGAGACACACCAAAGGACAAGCACGTGCCCTGCCCTGTGTCTTCATACTTGAGTGTCCGTGAGGGTGCGTGTGCTGCTGTGGCCGTGGGTGGTTAACCATTGGAACTGCACCCGCCCGTGTGGAACGGACAGTGGTGCGTGGCCTCGGAGAGCAGAGCTCAGCAGGCCCCATGGGGACTCTTCTGTCCGTGACCCGGCTTGGCCTGCGCGTGGGGTTCCTTCAGTGGGATGGGGAGTGAGGACAGGGCTCCCGGCTCCGGGTTCGGGGCTGAGAGATCATTCAGGGGTCCATGCTGGCCCGGGAGCTGCTGGAGGTCTGGCATGTATGTGGGCTGGGGGCAGGGGTCCGTCTCCTCCAGACCCAGACCCCTGAGGAGGCCTCACTGTGGGGCGTGAGGGAAACCCAGGACCCAGGGTGGCCGTCCAGGGGGCCTCAGTGATGGCACTCACTCCCCTCCTGGAGGCCATGAGCCTTGGGAGTGGGTCATCAGAGAATGCCGAGGCCCCACTCTCCGGGCTAAAGGTGGGGGTCAACAGGGGAGGGGGGAGGGGGCAGAAGGAAGTCTCAGCCAGCTGCCCGCCTCCCTCCAGCTAAGCACCTGGCTCCGTTAGGAACACGGCTCAGTCTTCCCGCGCCCACACCTCTTCACCCTCTTCTCAGGGTTTATTTCCAGCCCCACCCCTCCAAGGCCTACACTCGCCCCAAGAGGCCTGGACACGCCCGCCCCGCCCCCCCCCCCCCCCCCCCCGCCGCCCGAGTGACCTCAGGAGGCGGCCGCACGCCCAGCAGCGCCCTCCTGTCCAGCCCGCGCCCCACGCCCGCGCGCCCCTGGCAGTGGCAGGTGGTCTCGGAACGCACCTCCCAATAGCCACGGACCAGACAGAATCACACCTGCAGTGGGTGACAGCGAAGGGAACTTGGCTTGTGGAGGTGGGGAGGGGGGGAGGTGAGGGGCGGGGGGCGGGTGGGGGTGGTGTAGGGGCTGGCGGCTCCCCACCAGGGAATGAAAGCCAGGTCCACGGGCTGTGAGGAGGCTGGAGGCTGGGGGCCTAGACATCAGTGTCCTAAGAAAATGGACCCGCCAGAGGGGCCGGGAGAAGGCTGGGCATGTGGACCAGGACCCTAGGGAGGCAGAGGCTCCAGGGTTTAGAGAAATAGAGGCCGGACATGGGGAAGGGGTTTCAGGGCACTGGGCACAGAACTGAGAGTGGGAAACGGACGTCTGTGCTCATTTGCCCGCGGTGACCAGGGCCCGAGGCGACACTCCTTCCTCCAGATCTAATGTTCCTGTGGCCTCCGGCCTGCAGGAGGAGGGTTCTGTGAGACCCGCTGCCTCTCCCCAGTTCTCCTGTTGCCTGGGCCCTGGTGGGTTGGAGATAGGGAGCGGGTCAAGAAGCCCCCCAGGGAAGGCCTGGTGGAGAGAGAGCTCATCCGGGGTCTGCCTGGAGGTGGGGTTTAGAGCAAGGAAGGGTGGAGCTGTGGTTAAATTTAGCTGGAGCTGGATGGGTTGGGGTGGGGTTTAGGGTTGAGTTTGAATTTGAGGTTTAGTTGGGGTTGGGCTTGAGGTTGATGTTTGGTTGGGATTGGGGTTGGGTTGGGTTTGAGGTTTGAACTTTAAATTTGGTTTAGGCTGGAGGTTGAGGTTCATTTAGGATTGAGGTTAAGATTAGGTCGGGCCGAACCGGTTTGGCTCAGTGGATAGAGCGTCGGCCTGCGGACTGAAGGGTCCCGGGTTCGATTCCGGTCAAGGGCATGTACCTTGGTTGCGGGCACATCCCCAGTGGGGGGTGTGCAGGAGGCAGCTGATCGATCTCTCTCTTCAATGTTTCTAACTCTTTGTCCCTCTCCTTTCTTCTCTATTAAAAAAAATCAATAAAATATTTAAAAAAAAAAAAGATTAGGTCGGGTTGGGGTTGAGCTCTGGTTTGGGTTAGGACTGGGGCTGGCTTGACCTTCCCTCCAGGTCAGGAATCAGAGGGGCCAATGAGGCCCCTGCTGAAAGTCCTTACTCAGGGAGCTGACAACATCCTGGATCTTCTCATAGGTGGCTTCGTCCACGGACAAAGCAATTCGACCCACACCAGCAGCCCCAGGATAGGGAGGTGGGGAAGCGAGAGAGCCTTCATCCTGCAAGGGCTGGGTCAGCCCCTGTCCATCTGGGAGGGTCAGGCCCCCCGAACATGTCACTTATCCTGCCAGCAGACGCAGTAAGCCAAATCTTGGACACAAATTCCATGCCACTGACATATCTCTCTCTTTAAGGCTTCTGCGCGTAGGGTTTCCTGTCTTAGGTAATATGTCCCTTGGCCCCCTAGCCCTCCCTGCCCACATCCGGGGCCAAGAGGAAGCCCGTGGAGCAGATTGCAGGGACCAGGGTGGGAGCTGTCACTCTCCCTGCCACAGCCGCCCTCTTCGAGAACTCTCCCTCCCCACATCTGGTTGGGCCTGGTCCAGGAGGCAGTGCTTGGGGATGATTCCAGAAGCCACAGTCCAAGGGACAGGTAGAGAAACGAGTGAGCATGTAAGGGTGGGATTGCAAACACGACCAGAGAAACGTCCCTGTGTGAGACTTGCAGACTAGGTCCATGCCCAAGTGTCCATCCGCAGGGAATGGGTAAAGGAAACTGCGGTTTGTTTCCTCAGTAGAACAGTCTACAACGGCCCGTGGGCAAATCCAGCCCACCATCTATTTTCATATGACCTGTTATAGGACAGCAAAAAGCTAGGAAAATTTCAGGGCAGGAGGAATAGGGAAACTGAGACAAAATTACACAAGGCCGAGCAGTTAGGCAGCCTGCAACCAGCTTGTAGATAGTAAGCCCGTATCTTCCCCCAGCCAGGGAGCTTGAGAGCAAACGGTTGTCTCCCCAGAGAATGCTGGAGGGGAGGGGGAGGGGAGGGGGAGAAGGGAAAGAACCTTCATGCAACTGGAGAGTACACAGCTTAAAGCGCCCTGAAACTAACAGACGGGGCGGGGGAGGGAAGGCGTATCTGTCCCACTGTTTGAAGTATCAGGGGTGGGGAACATCAGACCCGCGGGCCGTATAAGGCCCTGGAATCATTTGGTCTGGCCCTGTCAAGGCATCAAGGGTGAGTTAATTACATGTTTGACCAGATATACCAGGCTAAGTTGGTAATTTTGTATGGGCCCGAGAATGCTGTTATAAATACCCAAATGGCCCTTGGCAGAGAAGAGGTTCCCCACCCCTGGGACAGAGACGCCAGCAGTTTCGGGATTTAATTGCCAGGTGCTTCTCATAAATTCTGGGGAAGCCGTAACAAAGTAAAAGGGAGAGAGAGCTTCAGGGTTGACCTGTACCGGGAGATCTAGCAGAGGGATTTTAGAGTTTATTCTGCTTTCCGTCTCTAGAACTTCCATTTTAGGTCACATTTTGGATAACCATTCATCTCTTTTTTTTACATATATTTTATTGATTTTTTACAGAGAGGAAGGGAGAGAGATAGAGAGTTAGAAACATCGATGAGAGAGAAACATCAATCAGCTGCCTCCTGCACATCTCCTACTGGGGATGTGCCCACAATCCAGGTACATGCCCTTGACCGGAATCGAACCTGGGACCTTTCAGTCCGCAGACCGACGCTCTATCCACAGAGCCAAACCGGTTTCGGCTCCATTCATCTCTTGATGGACAGTCTGGTTGTTGCCAGCGCTCGGCTATCATGAATGTGCTGCTATGAACATTAGTGTACACATATCTCTTGGAGTCCCTGCTGTTAATTCTCGTGGGTATGTACCCAGGAGTGTAATTGCTGGATTATATTACAATTCTATGTTGAACATTTTTTGGGAACTGCTGGACAGTTTTTACACTTTTACATCATTGGAAAAATATATAATACTTAGTGACAGATGAAAAGTATATGACATTCAAATCCCAGTCTGTATAAAGAAATTTTTCTAGGGACACAGCCATGCCCAATTTTTAAAAATATACATATTTTTATTTAATTCAGAGAGGAAGGGAGAGGGAGAGAGATAGAAAACCCAGTGATGAGAGAGAATCATCAATCAGCTGCCTCCCGTGGATCCCACACTGGGGATCAAGACCAGGAATCAAACTGTGACCTCCTAGTTCATAGGTCGACGCTCAACCACTGAGCCATGCTGGCTGGGCTATGCCCACTTTTTAATATATCATCTGTGGCTGCTTTGGCATGTCAGTGGCAGAGCTGAGTAGCTGTGATGGAGACCCTATGACCCACAAAACCAAACACATTCACTATCTGGTCCTTTACAGAAAAAAAACTTTTGCCCCACCCTGGTCAATGTGTATGGATTACAGCTACATACAACAATCTGGATGATTCTCATCAACATAATAGCAAAAGAGCCCAGACACAAAAGAACATGCCACACAAGTTCATTTATAATATTTGTACATCTTTCTTTACCCATGTTATCCTATACTAGAGGCCCGGTGCACAAAAATGTGTGTACTCGCAGGGGGGCAGGGGGAGGCCCCTCAGCCAGGCCTGTGCCCTCTCACAGTCTGGGACCCCTCAGGGGATGACCATCTGCTGGCTGAGGCCTGCTCCCCAGGGGATTGGGCCTAAGCTGGCAATCAGGCATTCCTCTGGCAGCCCAGCAGCCCTAGGGGGATGTCCACTTGCCAGCAGGGAGCAGACCTAAGCTGCAGTCGGACATCCTTAGCACTGCTGAGGAGGCAGGAGAGGTCCCACCACCACCGCTGTACTGGCAGCCATCAGCCTGGCTTGTGTCTGAGCAGAGCTCTTCCATGTGGGAGCTCACTGACCACCAGAGGGCAGCTTCTGCATTGAGCATCTGCCCCCTGGTGGTCAGTGTGTGTCATAGTGACCAGTCATTCCCAGTCTTTCTGCTGTTAGGGTCAGTTTGCATATTACCCTTTTACTATGTATGATGATAGAGGCCTGGTTCACGGGTGGGGGCCGGCTGGTTTGCCCTGAATGGTGTCCCAGATCAGGGTGGGAGTCCCGCTTGGGTGCCTGGCCAGCTTGGGTGAGGGGCTGAGGGCTGTTTTCAGGCTGTCTGCACCCCCTTTAGGGTGGGGGTCCCCACTGGGGTGCCTGGCCAGCCTGGATGAGGGGCTGGGGGCTGTTTTCTGGCTGCCCACACCCCCTTCAGGGTGGGGGTCCCTACTGGGGTGCATGGCCAGCCTGGATGAGGGGCTGAGGGCTGTTTTCAGGCTGCCCGCACTCCCTTCAGGGTCGGGGTCCCCACTGGGGTACCTGGCCAGTCTGGATGAGAGGCTGAGGGCTGTTTTCAGGCAGGCCAAGCCTGCAACTGAAGCTCCCAGTCTCTCCGTTTTTCTTTTTCTTTTTATTCTGGGATTTATTTACCTTCTGTAATTGAAACTTTGTTGCGGCTCCAGCTCCGAGGCCGGCTGGCTGAAAGCAGGTATCTGGGGTTTGTTTAGCTTCTATAATTGCAACATTGTAGCATCCGGAGCTCAGAGCTGGGCCGCAGCAGGCAGAGAACCTTGGTTTCCTCCATCACTAGGGCAACCTGCAGGGAGCCAGTCCATCCTTGCTGTTTCAAGGGACCTGGCATATATGGCATACTGTTCTTAATATGTTTGCTCACCTTCTTGACACTGTGTTTTAACCAAGGTCACCTCTCTGAGAAAGGTTGTTTCCCCAGGTAGGGATTTTCCCCTGAAGTTAGGGAGGGAATAAAACCTCTTAACTAAGTGCCAGGCGGGTAATTAATCACTTTAACTATGAACAATCATGCTTAAGCTACATAATCTTTACTCCCTGGAATGGAGATAAGAAACGCCCTAACCTTTGGAATAGAGATTGATAGGATTGGAATCAACTGGTATAAATACAGATGTAACAAGACAACAGGACACAGAACTTAGAAGACAGAACCTAGACACAGAACCTGGAGACAGAACCTAGACACAGAATCTAGAGACAGAACCTAGACACAGAACCCAGAGACAGAACCGAGAGACAGAACGTAGACACAGAACCTACACAGAACCTAGAGACAGAAGAACTTCACTGGAGAGAACATGGCAAAAGATCCTGGACAGAAACTGGCCACAGAACCTAGAGACAGAACCTAGTGAGAGAACTGAAACAGAACTTGGCTGGAGAAACTAGACAGAACCTGGCCACAGAACCTGGCTACAGAACCTGGCTACAGAACCTGGTTATAGAACCTGGATAGAACATGGCAAGAGAACCTGACTAGAACCTGGTGACTGAACCTGGCTGGAGAACCTCTCTATGCTGATCAACAGAACCTGGCTGGAAAACCCAACTATGGTGATCAACTGAACGCTGCCTCCGTGTCATTCCTTCTTCGCCGACTCTGTCCACACCTTTGGGGACCCCTGGACCTGCTGGGGTTGGACCCCAGCAGCAAGCAAGCCTCCTGTTCCCTTCAGCTGCGTGGCTGCCGGCCGCCATCTTGGTTGGCAGTTAATTTGCATATCACCCTGATTAGCCGATGGGAAGCGTAGCAGAGGTATGGTTAATTACCATGTTTGTCTATTATTAGATAGGATAATAAAAGACTAATATGCAAATCAACTGAACAGTGGAAGGACCGGTTGCTATGACACACACCGACCACCAGAGGGCAGACGCTCAGTGCAGGAGCATCACTCAGCCAGAAGCCAGGCTCATGGCTGGCAAGCGCAGCACTAAAGATGTCTGACTGACGGCTTGGGGGCGGGGGTGCGGGCCTAAGCCAGCAGTCAGACATCCCCCAAGGGCTCCCAGACTGCAAGAGGGCACAGGCTGGGCTGAGGGACCCCAACCCAAGTGCATGAATTTCGTGCACTGGGTCTCTAGTTACAATATAATTGACTATGTCCCCTATGCTGTACTTTATATTCCTGTAACTATTCTGTAACTACCAATCTGAACTGCTTAATCCCGTCACCTTTATCACCAACCTCCCCCCAACCCTCCTCCCATATGGCAACCATCAGTCTGTTCTCTATATCTTTTTTGTTTATTTTGTTTTTTAGATTCAAAGTGAAATCATATGGTATTTACTGTATCTTTCTCTGGCTGACTTATTTCACTTAACATAATACCCTCTAGGTCCATCCATGTTGTCACAAATGGTAAGATTTCATTCATTTTCATGGAAGAGTTTTCCAGCTTTGTTGAGGTAGAATTGACATAACATTGTGTAGGTTTAAGGTATACCATGTGATGTGAGATGATGTGATACATGTACATATCATGAAAGGATTATCACATAAGGTTAGCTAATACCTCCATCACCAGTTCCTTTTTGTGGTGAGAACATTTAAGTTCTACTCTCTTAGCAACTTTCAAGCACACAATATAATTATCCTATATAATAAAAGCCTAATATGCTGTGTCTGGTTGTCCGGTCGTCCATTCAACCAATCAAAGTGTAAAATGATATGCTAAGGCCGCTCAACTGCTCGCTATGATGTGCGCTGACCATCAGGGGGCAGATGCTCCAACTGGTAGATTAGCTTGCTGCTGGGGTCCAGCCGATGGGGACTGAATGAGATGGGCCAGACACCTCCTGGTGCGTGCCCCCCCCCCACCGCCCCGTGGTCCCTCCCCTGCTGGCCAGCCTCCTGTGTCCCTCCCCGGCCCTGATTGTGCACCTGCGGGGTCCCTTGGCCTGGCTTGTGCCCTCTCACAATCTGGGCTGAGGGACCCCTCCCCCCCCCGGGTGCACGAATTTCATGCACTGGGCCTCTAATTAACTATAATCACTGTGCTGTACACTAGGTCCCAGGAGTTACTCATCTCATAACTGGAAGTTTGTACCCTTTGACAATGTCTCCCCATTTCCCCCTCCCCCAGCCCTTGGTAACCACCAATCTATTCTCTGTTTATGTGTTCAACTTTTTTATTTTATTTTGTTTCATTTTATTTTATTACTAGTGGCCCAGTGCACGAAATTCATGCACAGGGGAGGGTGTGTTCCTCAGCCTGGCCTGCACCCTCTCCAATCTGGGACCCCTCGAAGGATGTCCTACTGCCAGTTTACAGGGATCGGGCCTAAACCAGCAGCCAGACATCCCTCTCGCAATCCAGGACTGCTGGCTCCTAACTGCTCACCTGCCTGCCTGCCTGCCTGATTGCCTCTAACCACTCTGCCTGCCGGCCTGCTCGCCCCCAACTGCGCACCCCCCCCCCACTGCCGGCCTGCTTGACCCCAAATGCCCCCCCCGCCAGCCTGATCACCCCAAACTGCCCCCCCCCCCGCTGGCCTGCTCGCCCCTACCTTCCCTCCCCACTGGCCTGCTCATCCCCAACTGTCCCCCTGCTGGCCTGCTCACTCCAAACTGCCCCCCCCCCCGCTGTCCTGATCACCTCCAACTGACCCCCACTGATGGCCTGCTTGTCCCCAACTGGCCCCCCTGCTGATCTGCTTACCCCTAATGGCCCCATCCCCCACCAGCCTGATCACCCACAACTACCTTCCCCTCTTGGCCTCTAACCGCCTCTATCTCGACCCCACCACCATGGCTTTGTCCAGAAGAACATCTGGAAGGTCTCCTGGAAGGTCTCCTAGTCTAATTAACATATTACTCTTTTATTAGTATAGATATATTTGTCTGTAAATATGGTTATGATTGCAGATATGAGTAGGACCAGGTAAAATTTTATAGAATGGGCCTTTTATTACAGATGGTTTGCCATGTATGCATTTTTTCTAAAGAAGTAAAAATTACTTTAAAAAATGTTGCAGGAAGACTTTGAGAAATTTACAGTATCTGCTTTTCTTCCAAGAAAGTTGTCACTTTTATGCCAGAGTGAGAATTATTTGTATGCTTTGTATGTCAGCATTGGGCCACTGTGACTGGGGGGCACTTAGTTTGACTTGAGAGTAATTACCTTGCTCACTGGCTGGGAGGGAGGGTGTGTGGCAGAGGAGATAAATACTCGGTTCTGGATTATTCATAGATTGCTGACTTTCTGGATTGATTGTGCAAGCCCCTCCTTTTATTGATATCCACCTTCTGTTGACAGACATCTACCCTGGGAGAGAAATGAGATGAAACTCTCTTTCTTGTCATTGTAAAAAGCATTTGAATTCCTAAGCTGTGATAAGGCCACCCAGCCATTCACAGTCAAGGTACACATTTTCATGGAGGATGTTTCCACTCTTGAATAAATTAAAACAATTTTTTCCTTTTAATTTAAACTTTCTTCTATAATTGTTTTCTTGTTACTTAAAAGCTAGTGGTTGTTTTTTTTTTTGAAACTACTTCCAAAGCTTTTCAAGCTGTATATGTCCTTGGAATGAATTTATAAATAAGAATTGAGCCCTGGCCGGTTTGGCTCAGTGGATAGAGCGTCGGCCTGTGGACTCAAGGGTCCCAGGTTCGATTCCGGTCAGGGGCATGTACCTTGGTTGCAGGCGCATCCCCAGTGTGGGGGCGTGCAGGAGGCAGCTGACTGATGTTTCTAACTCTCTATCCCTCTCCCTTCCTCTCTGTAAAAAATCAATAAAATATATTTAAAAAAAAAAAAGAATTGACCCTGGCCAGTGTGACTCAGTGGTTTAGTATCAACCTATGAACCAGGAAGTCACAGTTTGATTCCAGGTCAGGCCACATGCCCAGGTTGTGGGCTTGATCCCCAGTACGGGGCGTGTAGGAGGCAGCCGATCAATGATTCTCTCTCATCATTGATGTTTCTATCTCTCTCCCTCTCCCTTCCTCTCTGAATCAGTAAGAATATATTTTAAAGAGGGGGGAGGGAGAGAGAGAGAGAGAGAAGAGTATATATGTTTGTAAATAAGAAAATATGTATTTGATGCTCTTAGAAAGTCTTATTTTCTTTCATTAAAACTTGTGCAATATAGGGAACTCCATAGATTCTCTTAATTTGAAGAAAGTTAGAGGGAAAGGTACTAATTCAGAGTTTCTGGGGAAAATGTGTCACATATATTTTTTATGTTTATTTTTTTTAATCAAAAACTGAAATATTTTCTATTCAGAAAATCTATTTGGATCTAAATATCTTCTATAATTTTAACCCTAAAATATCAATTTAAATATTTTAAAAATGGTTGGGATGTTTGTTTTATTAAATAAGTTAGGTTACTGGAGTTCTACATTTTACTGGATCACCTGGGGTAATTTTCTGATTGGAAAATTAAGAATTATAGTCAGAGGGGAGGACATGAGAATTTTTAAAGAACATATTCAATTTACTTTAGAAGCCGAACCTCTCTTATCATGTGACTTGTTTTGTATGTTTGTTAAACTGTATTATCACACAAGCATTGCTGCTATTGGGACAAACAGTGACAGTTGAATCGGGTCATTTGAATGTCCACTGTCTGTTTTAATTTGTATGTTCGTTTTGACTCTGTCATATGCTCTAACTTCAGTGGAAGTCATGAGAACCTATTATTTTTGCCTGCTCCCTCCTTTACGTTGGAAATATTCTTTTTACTCAGAGAGACCTTAACTTTGATGTAAGGGATTGTTTCCGTTGCCAACTGTTTTCTTCCTTGCCAAGCAAGAGATTGTTGTGAACTCTCCAGTGATGCCTTCCCCAGAATATTTGCAGATGTGGTTGGGAAAAGTCATTTCATCCCTGACCTTTGCATGTCAGGTGCTGGGGTTCCAGGTGCCTCCTCACCTGCGCCCTGGCTCTCCGGTCCCAATGCGGCTCTCTCACCCTCCAATCGCCATGGCGCCCCAGCTTTCTCTCCCTCCAATTGCCATGTGATCACAGGGCTGCACCCGGGCCTGGGGGTGCCGCCTCGCCTGCATCCCGGCTTTCCGATGGTGATCACCGGCCGGGGGGCAGGGCAAAGGCGGCCCCTCAGCCTTGCCACCCGGCTCTTGCCTGCTGCCTGAGTTTCTGATCACTGTTCTTCCGTCCTTCCTCTTTCGCCTCCCATCATTGTGCCTATGTATGCAAATTAACCGCCATCTTTGTTGGCAGTTAATTTGCATATTGCCCTAATTAGCCAATGGGAAGTATAGCGGAGATACGGTTAGTTACCCTTTTTGTCTTTTATTAGATAGGATTGATTTTAGAGAAAAAGGAAGGGAGAGAAACATCAACATCAACATTGATTGGTTGCCTCCTGCATGCCCCCTGCTGGGGATCAGACACAAAACTCGGGAATGTACCCTGACAGGGAATCGAACTGGGACCTTCTGGTGCATGGGTAAACACACAACCACTTGGCCACACGGTCTAGGCGAGTTCAGCTTTTTTAGACTCTACATATAAATATAAAAAAAGAAAAACTTGTAGAAACAGAGAACAGGTTGGTGGTTGCCAGGGTCTGGGTGGTGCGGAAATTAGTGAAATGGTCAAAAGGTACAAACTTCCAGTTTTAAAATAAATAATTTCTGAGGATCTAATGTACAGCATGGTGATAGTTAACAATACTGTACTGTGTGTTTAAAAGTTGCTAACAATAGATTTTAAAGGTTCTCATCATACATAAGAAAATGTAACTATGTGAGGGGATGGATGTGCTAACGAACCTTATAGCGGTGATCCTTTTGAAACATATACATATATCCAAACACTACACTGTACACCTTAAACTTACATGATGTTTATGTCAAATATATCTCAGTAAAGCTGGAGAGGAGAAATAGATTCCACATATAAGTGAGATTATAAAGGATTTGTCTTTGTCTTATTTCCTTAAGCACTTTATGTGAATCTGTTTAGACTATACAGATGGGGTATGGCACATAGTAAATGCTGCATAAATGTCGCCTTTTTTCATCATTATTTTCCCAAAATTTCCCCAGCCGCCGACAGGGTTTGAGGCTCTTAGTGGTCCCAAAAGGGAACTGTAGTCACCCCCATCAGGACTTTCCCTTCCTACTCTGTGACCCCCCAATGCTCCAGCCTCCGGGAGCCCCATCTCTGGCCTCCCTGGGGCAGAACGTTCCCACTAGCAGAGCACTTTCCTCATCCCAGATGCCTTTTCACAACATCCTTGGCTGTAACTGTTGGTTAACTTGTGTTTTAAGATTTTGAGCAACTTTACAAACCAAAAACCAACCCCCCCCCCAAAAAAAACAGGAAGTTTGCCTTGTTTCCTGGACGTCTGGGTTCCCCGGGGACGCTGGCCTCCCCCCCTTCACTTCCACAAGCTTTCTTTGGCTCATTCGTGTGAGTGTGAGGACAAGAAAAAGGCCTCTTTCCCCTTGTGTGGCCTTCCACAATTTATGAGAAGCACGTGGGTAATTAAACCCCAAGATTGTTAGCGCCTCTGATTCAAACAGCCCCTCAGTTTAAACTGTAAGACAAGATAAGCTACTCTCAAGGCTACATTCCTGCATACCCCTCCTCCCTGCTGTTTTACAACTCAGGGATAATTCGCACTAGTTAATAGAAAGTACACTGTCTCAGCCCCAAATCCCCCTCCCTTCCTGTCACCAAGCAACAGCAGCCATTACTCTTTAAAAGAGTAGGCCTCCGTTTACTACCTGCCTCTGTATTGATTAGCAATACACTGGCCCTCTCTCTTCAGGGAAAGTAAAATAAACTTTCTCTCTGCATCTATCTCTTCTCTCAGCTGTGAATTTTTTCACAGCCTGAGTCACTGGCCAAAACCCTAACAATTAACTCACAGTCACTTCCTTTTCCTGGCTGGGGGCACGAAACCTCCTTTCCCTGCAGACTTCGGGCATGTCTTTTTCTGCTCCCTTTCCCCCCGGGGCCCTTCCCAGGTTTCCCCGTCCCATCACCTGGCTCATCTGGCAGCTCCATCTGACCCAGGACCCTCACATTTTTCAGGTCGAGCAGTTCAAGACCACAGATCTTTCCCTCCTGTTACTTGGATATTATTCTAGAAGGAGCCCCTGCATAGATAGCATGGTTGGGGCACTCCCATCCTGGAATGTGTCCCTGACCTCAAGAACATGGGTGCTCACTCCATCCCAGAAGCCCTTCAGACTGCCCAAAGCATGGACATCAGCCTGAGTAAACCTTTCTTCTCACTTGTGGACCTATTTCCTAGCACACTGGGAACCACTGCCCAGCCCAGGGCTGCCCCCATTAGAGTGTTAAATAATCATAACATTATATGTCAAGAATATATTATTATAATCTACATTATTATATTATTACTATGTCAGTTAGTAGTTCCTGAGTGCTGCCTATCTACATTAATAAAAAAGAGAAAAATGCAAATTAACCATCACTCCATCACACCACCACACCCACAAGCCACACCCATCAGCCAATCAGGAGCAAGTATGCAAATTAACCCAACTAAGATGGTGGTGGCCATGGAGCTGGAGCGAGCAGGAGGCTTGGGTTGCCCCTGGCAATGGAGGAAGCCAAGATTCCGGCCTTCCCTGGCTGGTCCTGGGCTATGCTCAAGGCTACAAAATTTCAATTATAGAAGATAAATAAATCCCAGGAAAAAAAAAGAAAGAAAAGAAGGAGAGGCTGGGAGTTTGGGTCGCCCGGGGGCATGGCCAGCCTGAAAACAGCCATCAGCCCCTCACTCAGGCTGGCCAGGCACCCCACCCCCACCCTGAAGGTGATGTGGGCAGCCTGAGAATGGCCCTCAGCCCCTCACCCAGGCTGGCCACACCCCCATGGGGTGAGGGTCCCCGCTTGGGGGCTTGGCCAGCCTGCAAACAGCCATCAGCCCCTCACCTAGGCTGGCCAGGCACCCCAGCGGGACACTCCCATCCTGAAGGGGGTATGGCCAGCCTGAAAATGGCCCTCAGGCCCTCACCCAGGCTGGCCAGGCACCCCAGCAGGACCCCCACAATGATCTGGGACACCCTTCAGGGAAAACCAGCCAGCCCCCAGGCCTCTATCCTATATAATAAAAAGCTAATATGCAAATTGACCCTAACAGCAGAACAACTGGGAATGACTGGTCACTATGACACACACTGACCACCAGGGGCAGATGCTCAATGCAGGAGCTGCCCACTGGTGGTCAGGGTGCTCCAACAGGGGGAGCTCTGCTCAGCCACAAGCCAGGCTGACAGCTTCCAGTACAGTGGTGGTGGTGGGAGCCTCTCCCGCCTCCTCAGCAACGCTAAGGATGTCTGACTGCAGCTTAGGCCTGCTCCCCGCTGGCAAGTGGACATCCCCCGAGGGCTGCCGGGCTGCCAGAGGGATGTCTGACTGCCAGTTTAGGCCCAATCCCCCGGGGAGCAGGCCTCAGCCAGCAGGTGGTCATCCCCTGAGGGGTCCCAGACTGAGAGAGGGCACAGGCCAGGCTGAGGGACACTCCCCCGAGTGGACAAATTTTCGTGCACGAGGCCTCTAGTATGCTTATAATGTGACCACTGGAGACCCTGAGATCTGCCCCACCTCAAGCCTCCCTGGTGAGCTCATGTGTCCAGTTGCCTCCTGGGGGTCTTGAATAGTAAGAACATAAATCATACAACTAGTGGGTTTCCATACAAACCCCCTAGTTGCTGAGAGGCAGTTCTTTTGAGAAGGACCTCAGTTCATTCCAGCAGAAGGAACGTAGGCTGGAAATCATCTTCAAGAGCTCATGGGTCCAGTGGTGAGAACTGATGGCTGCGAACATCCCCATGTGGAGACCTGGTGGAGACTACAGGTACCTCTTCATCGGTTGGGATGGGTGAATCCTAAGGAAGAAGCTATAGATCACAAGGAAGCAACCAGTCAAGTCCAAGAAGGGGACTGTTCCCCAGGATGGGCGGAGAACCCCAAAGAAGATGTGCCCCTGAGGAAGTAAAGCAGAGGCCTCTCGAAGGTGGTGACATTGGAACTAAGATGGGGAGGAGGGAGGGATGCGAAAATTTGGAGGAACAGCCTTGCAGGCAAGGAGACCAACAGGTGCAAAGGCCCTGTGGCAGGGACCCTCGTGCTGCGGGAGCAGCTGTGACTGACTGATCAAGCGGGAAATGGAGTTGGGGAGGGCACTTCACAGGACGCAGACAGAGGGAGGTTGGCATTTATTCTCATAGGAACGTTTGGAGGACTCTGGGTCATGGGTGTGGAGGGCCTGGCATGACACCTGGGACGCTATCAGCCTGATACCGAAGGCGGCTGTGGCCCATAGGGGCTCAGGAATACTCGTGTAATCAAAACACCCTTAGGTCGGAGACATACCTGGGTATAAATATAGGGCAAAGGTCAAGGCGGCTATGCAACAGTTTTGTTGCGGCTCAATTACTGAGCACACCTTGACCTTCTCACCCGGTGTTTCTAATTGGAGTCACCTAAGCTCCCGGTGCAGCCGCAAAGGGGCAAAGAAACCGGGAAGCTGAGGCACAGCGCCCCCTGGTGTTCACAGCGCGTGCCTACACCAGCGGTCGTGGAGGAAAACGGCCCCTTCCCAGGGAGGCGAGTTTAAATGTTTTTAAAAACGTCTCCCCGCGCTGAAACCGGTTTGGCTCAGTGGATGGAGTGACGGCCTGCGGGCTGAAAGGTCCCAGGTTCGATTCCGGTCAAGGGCATGTACCTTGGTTGCGGGCATATCCCCAGTGGGAGATGTGCAGGAGGCAGCTGATCGATGTTTCTCTCTCATCGATGTTTCTAACTCTCTCTCTCTCTCTCCCTTCCTCTCTGTAAAAAATCAATAAAATATATTTAAAAAAAAAACAAAAAAAAAAAAAACGTCTCCCCGCAACCCCCGTCTCCCGCCAGTTAAATCGCTTCCGTGCCGAAGCCTCGCCAGGAGCCGTGTGTCCACGGGAGCCGTCTCAGGGGTGGGTACGACCCACGTTCACACACACACACACACACACACACAGTGCGTCCACGGGAGCCGTCTCAGGGGTGGGTACGACCCACGTTCACACACACACACACACACACACACACAGTGCGTCCACGGGAGCCGTCTCAGGGGTGGGTACGACCCACGTTCACACACACACACACCCACACACACACACCCACACACACACACACACACACACACACACACAGTGCGTCCACGGGAGCCGTCTCAGGGGTGGGTACGACCCACGTTCCCACACACACACACACACACACACAGTGCGTCCACGGGAGCCGTCTCAGGGGTGGGTACGACCCACGTTCCCACACACACACACACCCACACACACACACACACACACACACACACAGTGCGTCCACGGGAGCCGTCTCAGGGGTGGGTACGACCCACGTTCCCACACACACACACACACACACACACAGTGCGTCCACGGGAGCCGTCTCAGGGGTGGGTACGACTCACACACACACACACACACACACACACACACACACACACAGTGCGTCCACGGGAGCCGTCTCAGGGGTGGGTACGACCCACGTTCACACACACACACACACACACACAGTGCGTCCACGGGAGCCGTCTCAGGGGTGGGTACGACCCACGTTCACACACACACACCCACACACACACACACACACAGTGCGTCCACGGGAGCCGTCTCAGGGGTGGGTACGACCCACGTTCACACACACACACCCACACACACACACACACACACACAATGCGTCCACGGGAGCCGTCTCAGGGGTGGGTACGACCCACGTTCCCACACACACACACACACACACACACACACACAGTGCGTCCATGGGAGCCGTCTCAGGGGTGGGTACGACCCACGTTCCCACACACACACACACACACGCGACAACTTTGCACACCACCCTCCTGCCCGGGTTGGAGTCATAAACCCTAGAATTGCTGGGGCGGACTCGGGGCTTCCCCAGGCCCCACCTACGAACTGTGCGTGCGATTCTTCTAGGAAAAGTGGCCTTAGGCCCCGAATTCTGAAAAGAATCGCTGGCTCCAACATCAGGGCCAAGTCCTCGGCAGCAGGGAAGAACCGTTTGGGGTGTCCCGCCCGGTCCCAGCCCAGTGCGGGCTACAGCCCAGGGCTGACCCCCGGGGTGACCGAGTGCAATGAGCCGTGCTCCGGGGCGGAGAGGGGCAGCCACGCCCAGCTCACCTGCCACCCGCCAGGCCCTGGCCTCTGGATAACGTCCCTCAGGCTTCGTGCCACTCTCCTGCGTTTGCCTCCCCTCCCCTCCCCTCCCTGACTCCTCTTCGTTCTCCGCTCAAACCTACCTCCTCCAGGAAGCCTTCCCTGACTGCCCGGCTGGCCTCCCACAGACCCCTCTGCCTGGCGTCTGCCTGGCTATGCATCTGCACCGACAAGTGTCTTCATCTGTCCTATCAGTGCTGCTGACTCACATCTCACTTCAGCTGAGTGTTCTGGGCTGAACTGTGTCCCCTAAAATCTGTATGTTGAAGCCCCAACCTTCAGTACCTCGGAATGTGACTATTTAAAGGGCCTTTAAAGAGACAAGTTAAAATGAAGTCATGAGGGTGGGACCTAGTCCGATATAGCTGGTGCCCTTTTAAGAGATGAGGGCAGACTTAGAAAGGGGACCTAGAGGGGACGGGGGCGCAGGGAGACGACAGCTGTCTAGGAGTCCAGGAGAGAGGCCTCAGGAGAAGCCAACTCTGCCAACACCTTCATCTGTGCTTCCAGCCTGCTCAGCCGGGAGAAGACAGCTTTGTTGTGGAAGTCACCGGGACTGTGGGGCTTGGTGATGGCAGTCCTGGGAAAGGCACACTCCGGTAAAGGCTCCGCGAGAAGTCTGTAGTTAGGAGCCCTTGGGAAGACCCTGGGGTTAGGAGGAGGGTGAGCAGGGAGAGTTCTAACCTGCTGGGTGGGAGTCAGGCATGATTTGCTGATCCTGGGAGCTGGAGGAGACCCCAGCCTGTGGGGCTGCAGCCTCTCTGGACAGTTCCCAGGGGCGTGGGAGGGAGCACTGTGTTTGCTCCCATTGGAGCCGTCAAGGTCACTCTAGCGACACTGGAGGAACAGCAACCATCACCCATCAGCTTTCTGCCACCATCTCTTATTTCCTCTGCAGAGCATGGCATCACCAGCCCCGTTTTGGGGAGGGGAACCCAGCAGATCGGCCAGGACCTAACAACTAGTCGGTCTGGGAGACACTATTCAAACCAGAGCCCAAGTTCTTCACCTCCACTCGGCCCCAGGCGTCCTCTGGCAGGACCGCAGGGTGTGACGGGCTAGAGGCACAGGCCGCAGAGGCCGGCCGTGACCGCGCCCTCAGAAAGAAAGCAGATGGGTGCTGGCCCCAGACAGAAGAGAGGACTTTATTTTTCTGGAAAGGGAGGGGTGCAGGTCAGGGTGGGCCTGGACGGTCAAGGCAAGGAAATGTCCTCTAACTTCTGGTCCAGCATCTTGAGGTCGTCCAGGAAGCGGGTTGGAGTGAGGATGTGTGAGGAGCCTGGGCAGGAGGGGAGGGTTGGGGTCGATGCCTCGGTCCCTGACACCTCCCAGCCAGGGAGGCTCTCACCGGGAGACCAGGCCTTGGCTCTGAGCACCCCGTGTACACACAGGGGCCAGCCCCAGCCGACCCCTCCCGGGGAACCCAGGCCCCTTCCCTCGTCCGGGCTCTCAGGCACTAGCTCTGCAGAGGTGGGCGCTAAGCACCCAGCTGTCAGGCCCACCTCCTAAAGGACCTGGGAGTCCAGCCCCAGCCCAGGGACCCCAGTCCTGGCTCCTCACCAATCAGCACCTCCCACTTGCCATCCGTGGCCCTGGTCACTTCGTAGGCGGCCCTCATTTCTGACATGGCCACGCCGCCCAAAATGTAGATGATGAGCCGGGGCCCCGCCCGGGCCTCCACACCAGCCTTGTTCTTGTGCCAGTGGCCGAAGCGGGCACTGTGTGGGTGGGACACGGGGAGGGCAGAGGTCAGTCTGGGCAGGAGACACCCCCACACCCCTCAACTAACGGGCCTGGGCACCAGCAGGGGGCAACCCCAACACCGTCACCTGACTGCAGCCTGAGAGCTTGGCACGGGGGCGGGGTCCGACACAAAGGGCCACAGCTTCCGGTCCAGCCGGTCCTCCACAGCATCCTGGGGCCAGAAAGGGAGCTTAGGAGAGAAGCTTCAGGCGATGGGCCCAGGCCCTGGAATCCCTCACTAGGTGTTTCAGGAGCCACGATCCGGGCAGACAGGAGCCACCATCTGCCTCTCCATCCCCTTGGGGACCTAGGAGTCTGGACCCTCTGTCCTTGTTGGACTCCGGTGCCCCTCAGAGACCCGGGCACCAGGCGCTCATGGACCTTGGAGGAGTCAAGGTCACTGGCCCCGAGCATGTGGGAGCGCCAGGACTCCGCAGGGACAGCAGGCTGGGAGCCAGGAAGCGGGCCCTGACCCGGCCCTTTTTCTTTTTGCTGCTTTTGGTGCCGAGGATGGGCAGGGGGGAGGCACGGGGGGGGGGGGGCGGGGGGCTTTCCCAGAGACAGGGGAGGAGACTAGGGGGTGGAGAGGGTCACAGGAGGCACCGGTGGGTGGAGAGAAGCTGAGCCCTCCCACAAGGGGCCCTTCTGCTGCCCCAATTCCTTGGGTGCAGGTTTGGGGTACCACCTGGCAGAGCAGACTAGATGCTGGGGATGCCTGTAATAAGGATATTTCATGATGCCCCAAGGCTCTGAGCATGAGGGGGCTGAGCTGATGCCTGGATCAGGGCAGGACTCGGTGGGGGCAGGAGAGGTGAGGTCTCAGCCCCTATCCTCCCAGGGCCCACCCCACCCGTGGTACCTCCATCACATCCTTGACGACTGGAGTCCAGCGGGACAGCTGATAGGTGGGCTCCAAGCGCTCCCTCCGCTCCAGCCGGCTGGAGGCCCCAGGGCCCTGTAGGCGGTGGGGGATTGAGGAGGAGGCTGGGGGCTCCTGCTGCTTGGGTGGTTGCAGAAAGATGGGGATATGGACAGAACTAGAGAGAGAATGAGAGAGAGAGAGAGAGAGAGAGAGAGAGAGAGAGAGAGAGAGAGAGAGAGAGATACAGAGACGTGAGACAAAGAGGGAGCACAGAGAAAGAGGACAAAGAGAGGAATGAGGACAGAGATGGGAGGACACAGAGAAACTGGGGAACAGAGAGGTGGGAGGTGGAGCTAGGGGACCGGGAGATGGGAACTGAGAGGCGCATGGGGTGTGGAGGATGTGTAGGGCCAGAGACAGGAGAGGCTGAGCAGAAGGCTGAGCAGGGGAAGCTGCTGTGTGTGCTGGGTGCACAGGAGTCCTCTGAGACGCCCAGGAGCCAGGCCACTGTGTGTTCTCACCGCAGGGCTAGCAACGAGCTACCCGCCGTGGGGACTGCACCACATTCCCTGGGACCTGGGCTCTGCCCACACCTCACCACCCTGAACGGTGACCGCGCTGGGGACAGACCAATCACTGCACAGCATGCTCTGCCCCCCCCCCCCCCCCACCCCAAACCACACCATACCTGTGGACCCCACCCCCCAGGGCTCAGGCTGACTCATGCCCTCTCCACAGGCACCGCCTCCACTAAGCCTACATCTGCCTCCCACCCAGACTCTGCCGCCCCCCCCCACCCCAGCATACCCCGGGGTTGGTGACAGTGGCCCCCAACTGCTCCAGATTCCGGATGAGGCTGCTGTGGGCCTGCACGTTGGCGTGTTGGATCAGCTTGGCCAGGTTCTCCTCACTGACACCTGGGGGAGGGGTGGGTGGGCTTTCATGGGTGGGATTCTCATGGGGGTGGGCGCTGGGAGGACAGGGGGACAGAAGGTGGCCATGCGACCTCCTGGGTTAGGGTGTGTGAGGAGGTCCCAGGGCCTGTAGGGCCTGACATCAGATTCTGGGTGGGGATGGAGCCTCGCAGGGCAAATGGGGCAGGCGGGGGGGGGGGGGGGGGGGTGTCCTCTGGAATTAGTTGAGGGGCCAAGTTGGAAGGAGTCACAGGTTCTTAGGGTCCTGCGTGCTAATGGATCTCGCATGTCAATGAGGGTTCCCAGGTCAACGGAGGGGGTGTCCTGAGGAAGCACAGGAGCCCAGACCCCACCCCCACCCACCGTTCCGCAGGAGAATGTAGAGCAACAGGACACGGATCTTGTCGTAGGCGGGCACCGCTGCGTCCAGCAGCACGGGCACGATCAGCTTCATGGCGTCCTTTATCTTCTCCCCCTCCGCATCCGAGCCCAGGGCCAGGTCCTGCGGGGAGCGGCCAGCGGTCATGCCAGCTGCCGGGGGAGGGGCGTGGCAGGAACATGCCCGGGACCCCCTAGCCCTTTGGGGCCTGCTTCCTCCTCGTGCCTGGTCTCTGCAGGTGCAGCCCCCGCCACCAGCAAGCCCTCCCTCCGCATGGGCCCCACCTGCTCCACACCGCACAGCTTCTCCACCGGGCCCTTGAAGCGCTTCATGCAGTCGTCAGCCAAGTGCAGGTGCGTGGAATACTGCGGGGTGGGGTGGGAGTCAGGGTAACAGAGACTGAGGGAGACAGGGGGGCAGGTGGGGGAGTCAGGGTGACGGAGACTGAGGGGAAACGGGGGCAGGGTGGGGGTGGGGAGTCAGGGGTAACGGAGACTGAGGGCGAGGGGGGGGGCAGGTGGGGGAGTCAGGGTGGCAGAGACTGAGGGAGACGGGGGCAGGGTGGGGGAGTCAGGGGGCAGAGCCTGAGGGAGACGGGGGCAGGTGGGGGAGTCAGGGGGCAGAGCCTGAGGGAGACGGGGGCAGGGTGGGGGAGTCAGGGGGCAGAGCCTGAGGGAGACGGGGGCAGGTGGGGGAGTCAGGGGGCAGAGACTGAGGGGAGACGGGGGGCAGGGTGGGGGAGTCAGGGTGGCAGAGACTGAGGGGAGACGGGGGGCAGGGTGGGGGAGTCAGGGGGGCAGAGCCTGAGGGAGACGGGGGGCAGGTGGGGAGTCAGGGTGGTAGAGCCTGAGGGAGACGGGGGGGCAGGTGGGGGAGTCAGGGTGGCAGAGCCTGAGGGCGACGGGGGGCAGGTGGGGGGTCAGGGGGGCAGAGCCTGAGGGAGACGGGGGGCAGGTGTGGGGGGCAGGTTCCTGCCTGTGCTCACCTTGTTCAGCTCCTTCTGGTATTGTGGCATCTTTTTCAGGATGTGGGACAGGTCTTTGATGTTGGCCTAGGGACGGAGTGGGGGTGAGGTTCCCACTCCAGGCTTGGGATCCCGGGTGAGGCCCCGCCCCCAAGCTGCCCTTCCTCGTGCAGGCCGGCCGTACCTTGTCGGTGGTCATTCTCTTGCTCTCACAGAATGTCTTCAGGAGCTCCGTGACCTTCCTGGCAGTGAGGGTGGGTAGGGGTGAGGTTTGAGGCTGGTGCCAAGAATGTAGCTTGAGGGCAGTGTGGGGGTCACACAGCTGGGGGGGTGGGGTCTGGGAGCCAGGGGACACATGTCCCTGCACCATGCCGGGTGCCAGCCCACACTGCGGACACTGGAGAGTTGGCTGAGGGGCGTGGCTTGTAGAGGGGAGCACTCACCAAGGGTGGAAGGCCTGTGCCAGGCCACAGAGGGGGAGCAGGGGCGATGCTGGTGGAAGGGATACAGGCGGGGACCATGGTGCAGAAGGGCCCACCCCCTGCTGCCCTCCCTCACGCACGTACTTGGACACGTCCGCAATGTGCATGTGCCGCAGCTCTACCCACAGGTCATCGTCCTCATCCAGCAGCACCGCCTTCTCACAGGCCTCGCTCAGCCCAGTGGTCTCGTACCTGCAGGCGGGAGACACGAAGGTCAGGGGCACGAGCTGAGGACCAGGGGCCCAGGGGCCCAGGGGCCCGGGTCAGTTGTGATGGGGGAAAGGGGTTTCCGGGAACCGCCCACCTGTACGTGTCCTGCTCAATGTCCAGCAAGTCATAGGCCATGGCCTGGAACGTGAGCTCATGCAGCAGTGGGGACACGGGGTCGGCCGCCCGGTCCATGATCAGCAGCTGCGAGCGGGTTTTCTCGGGGCCCTGGGGTGGGCAGGGATGAGGACATTAACCCTGACCCTGGCTGGGGCCTCGCCCCACCTCCCCAGCCACCCCCTTACCTCGCCCAGACTGGGAGTGTCTGCCTTGAAGGCATTCAGCTTGGCCAGGACTGCGTGGGCCAGCTGGGCCGTGTCCTCTGGTCCCCTGGGGGTGGGATGGGCAGATATGGGGCCAGAGGGAGTGGTGTTGGGGAGGGCCAGCACAGACTGGGGGCCAAGGATGGGGCCAGGGATAGGAGTCAGGTAACAGGGTGAGGACTGGGGCTAGGGTCCAAAAAGAGGGGAAAGGTGGGATGCGGGATGGGGCCGGGGTCAGGGGGCAGCATCAGGGTGGGGTCCCCACTTGTGGTAGCGGATGGCTGGGTACTCCTGCAGGGTGGCGCAAAGCGTGGCAATCTGCTGGGCCAGCGCCTCAAGCTGCCGTGCCCGCTGCCCTGCCCGGAAGGGGCAGTAGAGGTTGTAGGTGCTGTGGGGGGCGTCCAGGGAGAACACCTGCAAGGACACCAGTGCCAGCGCTGCCTGAGGCGGGCGCCCGTCTGGAGGAGGAGCCGGAGAAATGCCCCAGCACCTGCCCCCCTGGGGGGACAACTCAGGGGCTGCCCCATGCCCCTTGCAGCTGCCCAGTGGGACGCAGCTCCAGGCGCCCCAGTCATGCTATGTTGGCCCCTGCCTCTGACTCACTGTCCCCTTTACTGGTCTCTGAGCCTGTTTCTGCGGGAACCTGGGTTGCTGGGTAACAGACCCCCACAACCTGCCCAGGGCCAGTCTGGGCTGTACCTGGGCCTCGTAGGGGAGGAAGGCAAGGTGGATCTCCTTCAGCGTCTTCACTACCTTTGCCAGACGGGAGCGGCCCAGCTCAGTGAACAGAGGCTCAGGGCAGGCTAGGGTGGGCAGGAGGGGACATTAGACCAGGCCGGCCCCACCCCCAGCCCCAACCCCTTCTCCGGCGCTCTCCGCAGGCGATCCTCACTCACTGTCTGTGAAGAAGATGTGTGCCGCTTTGTAGGTGAAGGTCGGGGTCCCCCGGAAGTCTGCGATCAGGGCCTGCACCGACTGGGGGATGCGGATCAATCTCCAGGCCTGGCCCTGCACCCCCGGAACCCCCTGGCCGCTACCCCAGCCCCTCAACCTTGCCTGTGCTCCCACACACATGCAGACGTGCAGAGGGGCGTGCACCCACGCACTCACACACTCGCTCACATAGGCACCTTCTCCGTGGGGCTCAGCAGGTAAATGGCCTCCAGGCTGGGGATGGGTTCTCGCCGCTTGTTGATGTCCTCCACAACTAGTCGGAACAGAGGAAGGGACACGTGAAGGCAGCACTGGGACTGGCGCACAGCGCGTGTCAGACACTGCAGTGCTCTGCACTTCAGGGTCACACAGCCACACCCCAGGGGCTATGCATTCTGGGGGCCCCACACGGAGTTCACCCTGAGGGTTCCACACAGGTACACACACAGGGGGTGCCCATCATGAGCTCCCACACTCAGGTCCCATCTGGAGACCACGGGGTGGGGTGTCACTCACTGGTGATGCCCTCAGCCAGGATGTCTGACATCTTGCAGCAGGATGACAAAATGCGCATGCTTGGGTGGTCCATGATGAGCACCTGTCCAGATGGACGGAGAGACGGACGATGGGCGGACAGGTGGGCAAGAGAGGCTGAAGCTGCCCCAGAGGTGGGGCTGGGGTGGTGAGCAGGACTGTCAGCTTCAAGAGCTGGATGGGAGGACCCAGGATCCCAGCCCCACTCATCAGACCCATCCAGACCCCTCAGGAGTTTGGGGGTGCCTCACATTCAGGGCACCCCACATTTGTTTGCACGAACCATCTGGCTCACTCCTACCTTCCATTCGCCATCCTTTTTGACGCTCCGAATGACTCCACTCAAAATTTCTGTGGGGGAGGGTGGGCTTAGGATGCTGGGTCCTCTGCTCCCAACACACACCCTTAAGCCTTCTGGGTTCCAGGCTGGACTTCCATCTTCACTCCTGTTTACCCCTCCCCCATTCTGTGATGTAGCTCCTGGTGTCACCCCCCAACTTGTAAACAGGGAAGTGGAGGTTCGAAGAGGGCAAGTGAGAGACTAGGCACCCTGAATGGCTAAGTGGCTCAGAGCCTGTTATACAAGCAGCCGGATAAATATACTTTAGATGAGCAATAACTGCAAAGTCAGGGCTCGCATACGGTCTTCCTCCTCTAGAATGGACTTGGCTTCACCATGGGCTACGTCAACCTCGCCTGGTGGGGAGGTTTTGACCAGAGTCCCCACTCCACCTCCATCAGTTTCCATGGGACGAGAATGCAGGAGCCCCTGGTCCCCGGCTTTGAAATGTGCCTAGCTAGGGTCATTCCATCTCCCAACCTCCAGCCTCAGTTTCCTCATCTGTAAAATGGGATCAGTGGCCTTCCGGGCTCCCTTTAACCACTATGCAGGGAGTTCCTTCTTCAGTTGGGGTGCTGGGGTTGACCGCACTCCGCCTGCCCAGCGGAAGGGGGACACGGGAAGGAATGGCCCGCCCTGCCCGAGTGTCACCACTGTTATCTGGGCAGCCAGGGCGGAAGGAGCAGCTGAGGCCGGAACCACCCGAGGTTCAGGACCGCGATCTTCACCCCTCCCCCAAGTCCAGCCCCGCACGGCCTGGACGCCTGGGTCCTCACGTCGCATGGGGCGCGGAGGAAGGCCCCCACCCACGGGCTAGAACCGGGGCCTGGACACACCCCCGGAGCACGCCCCGCAGCTGGGGTCGCCGGTCAGAGCACCCAGCCCGGCCCCAACCTGCAGCATCGGGCCCCAGCCCCCAGCCCCCAGCACGCTGCCCGCTCGGAGACCCGGGAGCCTGGACGCCCAGCTGTGCCCGGCGCCGGCCCTCGGGCTCCCGGGGCGCAGTCCCCCAGGTGCGCTCGACTCCGGCTCGGGGGAGCCGGGCGGGCAGTGCAGCCAAGTGCCGCCCGCCCCCTCGAGGAGCAGGTGCGACGCCCGGCCCGGCCCCCACCTGGCCGCCGCCGGGGCCCCAGAGTCCGTGCGCCCCCGGCCCCCGCCCCCCAGGGGACGCCAGAGCCCGGCCCGGAGCGACACTCACTTTCCCCCACCACCGCCTTCAGCCCCGAGGGCGCCATCTTCCCCAAGGGGCGCCGCCGCTTCCGGGTCTGTCAAAGGTGGGGGCGTGGCCTCGCGCACCACCCACGTGGGCCCCGCCCCGCCTGGCCCCGCCCCTCCCCGCCCGGCTGGGGTGGATGGTGGAGAATGTGCCCAAACGCCCAAACAGCGGCAGCGCTGCCGGGCCCCCTCCGCGCTCGCGACGTGCCCCGCTCCCTCCCTCCCTCCCTCCCATCAGCACAAACGTCCTCAGGTGAGGGCGGAACCGACGGGGGCGCCGTCCCCGAGGTGCTCCGCACAGCCTGGTGCGCTGGTTGCTCACACCCGTCATGGGTGACAGTCACAGTCCAGGCTGATAGACACGTGGGCGGTGGCACGCTCACACACACCTCAGTTCACACTTGACTCGGAATTTCAGGCCGGCCCTGCCGTGTGAAAGGCTGGCCCTGGGCCAGACCCGCATGGATGGCGGCTCGGCTTTAAAGTGTGAGGCCCACGCGTGAAGGCAGAGCCCTGAACCGCTCCTCCATTTAGTGTTTATTGCCATTTGCATGGGGCAGGCACGGGGCAGACTCTGCCATGTGGGACTTGGACTGGAGTTCCGGAGGGAGGGGAGAGAAAATAATCAATTCTGCCCCGAAGGAAACAAACAGGGATATAGTAGCAATGCCGTGTGGGGGAGGGGTTCTTTACCGGCCGTGGAACTGTTGCGCGTGGAAATGAGGTCCTTTCACTGAGTCGCAACCAGAGGAACCCTCTGAGGGGGTGGCCTTTAGACTTAACCGGGATGACACCAAGCAGCAGCCATGCAGGGATCCAGGCAGCGAAGAGCAGGAGATGGTGGGGAAGGCCGGCCAGGAGGTGAGCTGGAGGGGCTGCACAGGCCAGCTTTCCCGAGGACAGAGTCTGCCTGAGCCAGCCCATCTGCCTGGGACTGAGAGGTTCCTGGGGTGCAGGACCCTGATAACCTGGAGCAGTTCCAGGCAAACCAGGGCTGGCCACTCCAGACAGACTTAGGTTCTTTTCCACCTTCTTTCCTTCCTTTCTTCGTTTTTTCATTCCTTCCTCCCTTTCCCTGCCCTTCCCTCCTGTCCTCCCTCCCGCCCACGCTCTCCTTTCCTTTTCTTTAACAGTTCTGTTGAGCCCTAACCGGTTTGGCTCAGTGGATAGAGCATGGGCCTGCGGACTCAGGGTCCCAGGTTCCATTCCGGTCAAGGGCATGTACCTCAGTTGCGGGCACATCCTCAGTGGGGAGTGTGCAGCAGGCAGCTGATCCATGTTTCTCTCTCATGGATGTTTCTAACTGTCTATCCCTTTCCCTTCCTCTCTGTGGAAAATCAATAAAATACATTTTAAAAAACAGTTCTGTTTATATCACACATTAGTACTGTTAAACAGCTTTCAGCACACTCAGCGCTGTGCAGCCATCACCAGTCCGTTCTAGAATACAGTATTTCCATGGCCCCAAGGTGTTTGGGTTTTCCCCTGAGGACAGTGAGGACCACGGGAGAGTTCTGAGCAGGGGAAGGGGGGATCCCTGCAGCTTCTAAGGGGGGAGGACAAACTGCAGGGACCAAGGGGGGCGCTGGGAGACCACGAGGAAGCTGGGATCACCTCTAGCATCATAGCCCGTCCCCTAGGACAGGGGCCTGCCACCCACACTACACTCTGTGAGGGTGACCAGGCTTTTCAGCTGTTACAGGCTGAATGGGCTCCTGTCCCCTTCATCCCTAAAAAAGGTATGTTGAGCCCGGCCGATGTGGCTCAGAGGTTGAGTATCCACCTTTGAACCAAGAGGTCGCCGGTTCAATTCCTGGTCAGGGCACATCCCCGGGTTGCAGGCTCAATCCCTTGTGTGGGGCGTGCAGGAGGCAGCCAGTCAATGGTTCTCTCATCATTGATGTTTCTCTCTCTCCCTCTCTGAAATCAATAAAAAGAAAAAAAATCCTATCCCCCAGGACCTCAGAATATGACCGTATTTGGAAATAGGGTCATCACAGGCGAGTTAAAATGAGGTTATACTGCAGTCGGGTGGGTCCCTAATGCAATGACTGGGGTCCAGGTGAAGACAAGGACACATGGAGCATCATGCGACCAGAGGCTGCGAGTGTGGCACTGTGGCTACCGCCCAGGGACCACCGAGGCCTGCGGCAGCCATTAGGAGCAGGGTGAGGGGAGGAAGGGGCCCCCCAAGTTTCAGGAGCGCGCCCTCCCACATGGTTCCAACACTGGCCTCCAGAACTGTGTGCCCATAATGTCTGTGTTCTAAGCTGCCCGTTGTGACAGGGCAGCCCCAGGAGGAACTCGTCCGCGGCGGAGCAGCACATCACGCTGGCATCGAGGACTGAGGCGTGGAGTGTGTGTGACCCTGAATAAGGGCAGGGCTGCCTGCGGAGGGGGACCAAGCTTGGCCCTCAGGCGGGGGTGGTGACAATGTGGCCATTTATTCCAGGAAGGAACTTTCACTAGTTTCTAGAAAGGCATCTTGAGGAGGGAGTGGGGTGTGGATGGGAGCCTCTCAGGGGCATCCCCTCCCAGGCCACAGAGAGGAAGCCAAAGCTGTGGGGTGGGAGGAGGTGGGCAGTAGGGGCAGGGCTTTCCTACTTGTCTCCCTCCCCAGGCAGGGCTGGGGGCACAAATCAGAGACAGGAGATCCCAAACCTCGCCTTGGGGGCCTATGGGAGGCAACCAGACCCAGGCACAGTGAGTAGGGGCAGCGGTTGCCAGGAGACAGAGCTAGGCTGGCAGGGAGTGCCTCAGGGGCCTTAAGGCCCGACTTACCCTGCCGCCTGCAGATGGCAACTGCCTTCCGGCCGGTGAGACCACCGTACTGCTTCCCGCTGCTGGGCTGCAGACCCCCCTGTTCTTCCCCAATGGGGCCCAGCCAGCCCCCACGACCCAATGTGGGGGCTCCGCTCTGGCCTGCTGTGTCCCACCTGAGAGTTCTGGAGCACAGGGAGTCCTGCCAGGTTCCAACCCAGGTCACCCGGCATCCTACCCCACCACAGCCCCAGCAGTGTGCAGCGAAAACCATTATCTGGATCATCTTTATGGGGCTTAAGCTTGGGTAGGAGCAGATGGGTGTGAGATGGGGATTTGGGCTGGGCCAGAGGCCAGCAGAGAACGGACGGGGTCCAGGAAGCAGGAGCAAAGATGGATGGGGAAGAGGTGGATGGGGGTTCAGTGCCCTGTGTCAAGGTAAGCAGGTCCCCCCCCCCCCCCGCCTCAATTCCTCAAGAGCAGTGAATGACAATAACTAGTTTGTAGGGCATCTAATTAGTGATTGAGTCTCCTGGGATCCCTGACCCAGTTTGCTGCCCAAGGACGTACTAGTGGGCATGAGGGTCCACGTGCCTACCATGGCCCCAAGGCAGGGCAGTGCTCAGTGATGGCCCAGTGAGCTGGGGGGGGGGGGGGGGCGGGTTGCTGGGATTTTCGGGCGGCCCCCGGGATGTTTTCCTGGCTGGTGTCCAGTCAGGCCCCAATCTGGAATGGCAGACGCTTCTCCCTTGAGGCAGCACCACGTGCAGAGGCACTGATGGCCGGACCCTGCGGGCTGGGATTGTGAAGGAGACTCTGGTCTCATTCACAGCAGCTCTGCAGAGCAGCGCATCAGCGGGGACCATGGTGAGAGCCACGGAGGGGAGGGCAGATGCCGGGGCCAAGGTGGGAGCTAGTGAGGGGTCCCCCAACTGAGGGGCCAGCTGGACCAGATGTGTCTGTCTCCCAGGCGGGCTCTCCAGACCAAGAAGGCTTCTTCAACCTGCTGACCCATGTGCAGGGCGACCGGATGGAGGAGCAGCGCTGCTCGCTGCAGGCAGAGCCAGGCACCACCTCCAAGAGCCGTGAGAGTGGGCAGTGGGTGGAGGGAGGGTGTGCTGCCTGGAGGAGTAAACGGGGTAGGGCGGTACAGGACAAGTTACCATCTAGGCAAGAGTCTGTCTGAGAGGGAGGGGCAGTTGGGGACACAGATGCTGTGGGTCTAGGGGCAAGGCGCGGAGGGGGAGAACAGGAGTGGGAGGGAGGGTGGCTGAGGGTCCCGCTGACCTTGTTCCCCGACATCTGTGTATGTGTCCACCTTCACCTGCTTGTGCTCTCTGCAGAGAGTGGCCCCACGCCGGAGATGGACAGTCTCATGGACATGCTGGCCAGCACCCAGGGTCGCCGCATGGATGACCAGCGTGTGACAGTCAGCGCCCTGCCTGGTTTCCAGCCTCTGGGCCCCAAGGTAGGTGATATTCTGCTGGGGCTGAGGGAGACCAGCCATGCTGAACACCCCAATCCTGCCTCTCACCCCCAGTTCGGAGTGAATGGGGCCCCACCCCCACCAGTCTAGCATGTGCTCCTTGGAGATGAGTGCCTGGTAGGAGTGCCTGCCTGTGTCCTTGCCCGTCCCAAGGCCCTGGCCAATCCAATACCTGACCTTAGACAGGAGAACGAAGGCCCAGACAAGGCCAGAGGGCCACAAGGTCACGCAGAGGGCACATTAAGCCAGAGCCATGACTGAGGGTGGCAGGGAGGTGACAGAGCAAACCCCTCTAGGGGGAAGACACCCTCAGGGAGGAGGGCACAGGAGCTCATACACTCACGGGTGTCTGTCACGTGTAATCATGCACAGCTTGGGTTCTGATCAAGACCCCAGTGGGATCCCCAAGGTCCCCCACCTCACACCCAAACTGCACCCTAACTGTTGAGCAACAAAGGTATGTAGAAGCTCCAGGGTGGTGGGGGCAGACGGCGGGCGATGCAACGGTTCCCACCTGCACCTCCTTCCGATGCTTGCGTCACCTGGGGCCAGCCCGGCCCTTGGCCTCTCCCTCTGGTTGACCCCTCTTCCCCCACAGGACGGAGCGCAGAAACGAGCTGGGACCCTGAGCCCCCAACCCCTCCTCAGCCCTCCGGACCCCTCTGCTCTCAGCTTCCGTCGGAACAGCAGCCCCCAGCCCCAGACACAAGCCCCGTGAGGGCCTGAGCCATCTTGCACCCCACTCGTGCCTCCCAAAAGCAGACAATAAAACACTTGCAGGAGAAAGAACTGAGTGTGTGTTGTTTCAGGGGTGGCACGCGGGCACTTGGGGGATTCAGGCGCTCTGCTGGGCAGCGCGAAGGAGCTTCTCCTCCCGCTGCTTCCGAATCCTCGCTTTGAATTCTTCTAGTTCTTGGCGCTAACGGTGAGCAAGGTGGGACATGACAGGTCAGCTCATGGCAGGCAGGCATTGGTGTCCCCTGCCCTCCCGCCCCGCCGCCCCGCCCCGCGCCCCCGCCGCGGCTTTAGGCTTCAGTGTCCGCACGGGAAGCCCTGGCCAGTCACACGCAGGTCCAAGTGGGTCCGCTTCGCCGCGTGGGGAGAGGACGGCAAGGGAACCACGTGGTCCTCTGCTCCCGACCCATCCCGGTGGCGGGGAGCCAGGCCCCCTGTCCCGCTGGGGGGAAGGGGGTGTCGCGTACCTGGTCCTCCTTCTCAGGCGGCCACAGCTCCCTCTGCGGGGGGAGAGCCACAGGTGAGCCAGGAGCCTCCCGAGCCCACGCCCAGGGCAGGTGAGCTCCCGGCCGCAGACACCGGCGCCCCTGCGCTCCCAGCCCGTACACCCCCCCACGAGCACTCCCGGCGCCCACCTTCCGCTGTATGACGGAGCCCTCGAACCACTCGGCCTGGTTGGCAATCCAGAACATGGCCACCGGGAAGGTGAGGTAGAGCGTCATCTGCGAGGGGGCGGCGAGGCGCAGGCCGCTCAGAGCCTGCGGACCACCCTCTAGCACAGCCCAGCCGCCCTCCTCGGGGCCCCCCGAGAACCCCAGGACTGCGGGGTCTGGCCGCCATCACCCAAGGCGCCTTACTTCTGAAAGCTCCCTCCCGGAGGCCACACTCCCCCCCGCCCAGGAGCACAGAGCTCCCCGCTCGCGGCCCCGCCCCCAAGGCGGGTCCCGGGAGCTCCCCGAACCCCTCGTTCTTCGGCGTCTACTCCCTAGGGTAGGAGTTTCCCTACCGGACACCCCCCCCATCCTGAGCCCAAGAGCTCCCCGAGTCTGCAGCCTTCTTCCTTCCAGAGCCCCGGCTCTGACCACCCCGCTCGGCAGGCCCTCCTCACAGCAGCCCTCCCAGAGCCGCCCTCGCCGGAGCCCCTCCTCTGGGCTGCCGACCCTAAAGGGTCTTCTCAGATCTCGGGGTCCCTCCCAGAGCGCCCTCTCCTGGGATCCTCCTCCTCAGAGCTGCCTCCTCAGGTCCGGGAAGGCGCCCCGCCCGCCCCGCCCTCCCGCTCCGGCGCCCACCCGCCCCGGCGCCCACGGACCCGAAACACCTCCAACTTCACTCCCATGTCGCTCCCCTGAGGCCACAAAGTCGCTCCGGTCCAAAGCCAACCCTCCAGAGGCACAGCGTCGCTCGACCGCAGAGTTGATTGGCCGAGGAGCTCTCGCGTTTAATGACCTCATCTCCGGCTCTCACTCTACTTCCGGTCGCTGAGGAAGACTGAGGGGAAAGTCGCGACCCGACTGCACGCTCCGAACGCGGTCAGCCAATAGGAAACGGATCTGGCTTGGGGAGGGCGGGTCTTCGGATAGAGACGTCATTACAACGCGACTGTTGGCTGTAGCTGGAGCGCTGGCAAAATGGTGGTCATGGCGCGACTTTCGCGGCAGGAGCGGCCGGACCTTGTCTTTGTGAGTCCGCAGGCACTGGAGACAGAGCCTGGATGCCTCAGGCGGTCGGCGCCTGCCCCCCCGGGGATCTGGGCCAAAGCCCTGTCGGCCCAAGGGCGGGAGGAAGCTCACGGGCTAGAGGTGCAGTCCGGACCGGGCTGGCCGGGAGTAGACGGCTGGTGCCCGAGCCCGGCGCCTGAGTGAAGCACTGCTGTGGAGGTGAAGGGCCTGGCGCGCAAAGGGGAGCGTGCGGAGCGGGAGAGGAGAGAAACTCGAATGGCTGACTCTTGAGAGGCCTGGTGTTGGAAGGAAAGGCACCAAACCCGGTGGCCGGGCCAGGACTCTGGTGTCCGGGTAACGGTCCTGAGCGGCACCGTTTCTGGGAGAAAGGCGTGGTGTCTGGCTTCGGAGCACCCTGCCGTCGGAAGTAAAGACCTGCCGGTGCGGACATGTCAGGCGATGCCGGCGGGACCCAGAGAGCCCGAGAGTGACAGCTCAGAGAACAGTTACCTGTCAGATGCCGGATGGTCTGGATGGGGGGCTCCGGGGAGTGTGGCGTGTGGGCGCCGGCAGGTCCGGTCATGGCAGGGGGTCAGGACAATGAGGCTCCAGGGGGTAGGACAGGGCGGCGGGGCCGGTGTGTGTCCAGGTGTTGATACTCAGGGAGCAGGTGTACAGCCAGGCAATGGCTCCGGAAAGGTCAAACGGTCAAGCCCCCAGAATAGTTACAAGAAGAACAGAATGTTTCCTCATGGCGCAACCTACCTGATTTTAGTAATTTAGCAGCTTGATTATAGTGACTCCAACTTTATTTACTTTTCTTCTTGTTTGGGGGATATTTCTTTTCTTTTTTATCAATCCCCCTACCTCTCTGCTTTGGCAACTATCAACTTGTTCTTTTTTTCTTTCTTCCCCCTTTTTTTTTTATCAGCTTGCTCTTTATATGTATGGTTTATATTCTGTTTTGTTTATTCTTTTTTTTTTAAAATTCCACACATAATACAGTATTTATCTTTCTCTGACTCCTTTCACTTCTTGTATATGGTGTGAGAAAGTGGTTCAGTTTCACCTGGCCAGGGTGGCCCATGCACTGAGAGGTCCCCGGGGGTCGATTCTTGGTCAGGGCACATGTCCGGGTTGCAGGCTTGATCCCCAGGAGGCGGTGTGCAGGAGGCAGCCAATGGATGGGTTTTTGTCTCTCATTGATGTTTCTATTTTTCCCTCTCCCTTCCTCTCTCTCTAAAATCAACAAAAACATATTTAAGAAAAGAAAGTGGTCCGGTTTCAATTTATTGCATTTATCTGTCCAGTTTTCCCAGCACCAGTTATTGAAGGGGTTTGTCTCAAGGTTGTTGATTTCCTCTTTGATCCATTCATTGTTTAGTGGCATGCTATTTAGTCTTTACATATTTATGTGCTTTCCAATGTTGTTCCTGTAGTTGATTTCTAGTTTCATGAAGTTGTAGTCTGAAAAGACACTTGATATGATTTCAGTCTTTTTTCCGTTATTGAGGCTTGTTTTGTCACCTAAGGTGTAATTTATTTCACTGTTTCTTCCTCAGTGTCTAGGGCTAAAAGCTTTGTGTCTGGTGCATATCTGTCTTCTGAGTAAAGGTCTAGCTTCCAAGTTCTGGGGCACAGCTGAACTAGACTCTGGCTGGTGGTTAGCCTGAAGAAGTGCCAAAGATCTGGTGTCTAGGAAAAGGCATGTTGTGAGGAGATGAAGCTTACTGTCCAGGGCAGAGGGCTGGTGTTGGACAGGACAGCCTAAGGAGTCTGGTATCCGGGCCAGGGAGCGGGTAACTTGATTTGGAAGATCGAAAAAGGGAAGTCTGGGTGACAGCCTATGTCTGGCCTGGAATCCTATGGCAGGAGTCTGAGGGTCTGGGTTACATTGTGGGCAGTAGAATCCTGAAGGCTAAGTCTGGACCAGAGCCCTCTTTGGGCATCTGGTGACCCGGCTCTGAGGGTGGGCCCCAAGATCTGGGTAAGGGTCTACAGTTTGGAGCAGATGGTGCTGTGCTGAGGTTCTGAGGGCAGTTCTTCCTTCTCCCCGTTGGCAGGATGAAGAAGACCTCCCCTATGAGGAGGAAATTATGCGGAACCAGTTTTCTGTCAAATGCTGGCTCCGCTACATTGAGTTCAAGCAGGGGGCCCCGAAGCCCAGGCTCAATCAGTTGTACGAGCGAGCGCTGAAGCTGCTGCCCTGCAGGTGAGAACGGCTTCGGCTGCCCACCCTCCCCGGCCCAGCCCCGCCCCGCCTGTCCAGTTATAGCAGAGCTGGCCAGTAGGTCCCTAGTGGTTGCTATGGTTCGTCCCTGAGTATATGTCCTCTGATGGGTCGGCACACCCTCCCTTATATCCCAGCCCACCCCCCCATTGCTGATACTTGTCACTGCTCCCAGGTTCCTGCTCCCAGCAGTGGCCTTATGGGGTAGGGTGAAGGATTCTGGTGCTCCATGAAGCTGACCAACCAATGTCTGCCTCCTCCAGCTACAAACTCTGGTACCGCTACCTGAAGGCACGCAGGGCCCAGGTGAAGCATCGCTGTGTGACTGATCCTGCCTATGAAGATGTCAACAACTGCCACGAGAGGGCCTTCGTTTTCATGCACAAGGTTGGAGGTGGGGGGACTGGGCCAGGGGATGAGTCGGGAGGTGGATGAAGCAGGAGGGTTGGAGTCCTGTTGCCTTGTGCACTTGAGATTGAGCTAGACAGACTTAGTCCCGGAGGGATCGCCTTCTGGGTCCTGCTGCATTTTGGCTTGGCCATGGGACATTTGGTGTTTTTGTAGCCATGCTATAGTGCCAGCAGCTCATACCCTGCCTCTCCTCATGCTTCTAGATGCCACGTCTATGGCTAGATTATTGTCAGTTCTTGGTGGACCAGGGCCGTATCACTCACACACGCCGCACTTTCGACCGTGCCCTCCGGGCGCTGCCTATCACACAGCACTCTCGTATTTGGCCTCTGTACTTGCGCTTCCTGCGCTCACACCCGCTACCTGAGACAGCCGTGCGGGGCTACCGGCGCTTCCTCAAGGTAAGCCCACGGAGGGTGAGGTGGGGTCGCCTCAGGCAGATGGGCCAGTTCCCCAGGTCAAAGTTTCCCACTGGCTCACTGGGACACTAGTCCCAGGCAGGATGTCACTTAACAGATGTAAATGAGAAAAAGGCTCCTTGAGACAGGCAGGTTTTTGTTTGTAGTTTGTTTATTCTTTAAATAGTTTAGTGTAGTGTGACTAAGACAGTCCCTGCCTGTAGGGAGCTGTTAGTCTCACTGGGTAGACAGATTCACATGAGCTGACCATATTGAAAACCAGAGTAAAACTGCAGCTGTGGGGGACACAGCTATGGAAATGTATAACAGGCAGTGTGGAGGTCAAGGTGCAAACCGTGGGGCTGAGGCTAGACCACTAGAGCCTAGTGTGGACAGGTGTGGCCAGGACAGTGGTAGTAGGCTAACAGGTGGCTCAGAGCCATTGAGTGGGAAGGTAGGCACAGCAGTGTGGCTCTGTGGCCCCACTGACTGCCGACATGGTGTGTGGGTGCTCAGCTGAGCCCTGAGAGCGCAGAGGAATACATCGAGTACCTCAAGTCAAGTGACCGGCTGGACGAGGCTGCACAGCGCCTGGCCACCGTGGTGAATGATGAGCGCTTCGTCTCCAAGGCTGGCAAGTCCAACTACCAGGTGGGCCTATGGGGAGATGGGGGCCAGGTTGGAGGGATTACCCGCTCAGGGACTAAGGCTGAAATTCCTTCCTGGACCCTGCAGCTGTGGCACGAGCTCTGTGACCTCATCTCCCAGAACCCGGACAAGGTGCAGTCGCTCAACGTGGACGCCATCATCCGAGGGGGCCTTACCCGCTTCACAGACCAGCTGGGCAAGCTCTGGTGTTCACTGGCCGACTACTACATCCGCAGTGGCCATTTTGAGAAGGTGCGTGGGTACACTGGGTGCAGGGCCGAGTCTCCCACCAAAGCACAGTACTCGGGCCACATGTGGACACGTGCTTGAGCAAGAAACACCTGCAGGTGTGGGTGTGCCAGTGTGTACACGTGTGCACCTCATGCATCTATTTATCTTGCCGAAGGCCTGCTGGCAAGTGCATCGCTTTTGAGTCAGCTGTGTGGCCCTGGATCCCCTCTGCCTCAGTTTGAAAAATTGAATTGAGTAGCAGTCATATCCTCACCTGTGGGGAATCAGGTGCCAAGCAGGTGCCTGACTTGCTGACCACTCCCCACTCCCGAGATGTTGGTGTTGTTAACCTAAAGATAAAAGGCAGAAGTGAGAGGCAGCAAGCATTTGTTTGAGATCCAAAACAATAGCTATTCGGGAAGCACTGATTGAGGCAAAAATCCAAACAGTATTTTTACTAGGAGTGAAGGCAAGGGGTATTTTTGAGAAAAGGAAGCGGAACAACTATTTCAGTAGACGAGAGGAATATCTATAGGGGCAAATAAGCTAACAGTAGTGCTAATTCTAAAGAATGTTTTTAATTTTCAGTCTGGTAGTCATCATATCTTCTCTCTTATCTTTGCAAACAGTTGTTTGTTTAGAAAATAAGTTGCTTTAGGCCCAGTCCATAGGCTATTTTGCCCTGTTTTGACCTTCCAAAGGTTTGAGGAGTAAGACATGCATGGCAGTTCCAACTCCATTTTAAATGGGCTCAGTTTATATTTTTGACATTTTCTTCCTTTAGATTGAGATCTTTCCTTGAAAGCATCACCAATCAATTGCTGGAAAACAGTACTGATCACTTATTAAAGCACCGTTGGTCCCTCCTTGCTGAGAAGGCTAGTTCTTAGTATGTCATGCCATTGTCAGTCCCTCAGCACTAGGAAGGCTCGTGTTGGTATGTTGGTATGCCATATGCCACATAGTGGGAAATTATTTTTTGTTTTTTTTAGGAGCCTTAGAGCACATTTGAGGAACAGAGGAAAGCTTTATCGTCATATTCCTCCACAGGCAAACTCTTTTGTAGTTTCTTGAGACTTCTCATATGAAGTCTCACAAACCTTAGTGCTCATTTCAAAATGTTGAGCAACTAGTATCTGAGTGGTATTTTTTAAACATTGAGCTATGCAAAACAAAAGTTTATAACAGCAAAAATTTCTATAATAAATAAAAGGCTAAGTTCAAATTGAAGAGTGGATCTGAACCAGGAGGAACGCTTGAGGGAAGTTAGCCAAGGTCTTAGAGAACCAGGAGATGTCAGTGGTTAATCATTTGGCTTGTGCCCAGATTTTATCTAGTTCCATCTGTTTTACTGAAGGCATTGTATCCAAGTGTAACAGAAGTATTAACACAGCAGACCTCACCTTGCTCAGCCAGAATAGTATAGTCAAGCACAATTTTATCATCTAGTATAATTTGTGCAAAGGAACTTAAAAAGTTTTCCTGGTTGGCTGTTGCTTTGGCGCTAGCTCCAGCAAGTTTCTCTAAGGCTTGTGATAAGTTTCTAATCATGTACTTGTTAATTGCAGTACCTGCCTGAGGAAAAAGTATTCTTCCAAATTGGGTACCTTCATTGGAATTGACATTCCCAGGCATTGAAATCCTTTACTATGTGTGCTACCAGATGCACATTTTGGCCCGTGAAGTAGGTTGAGTTATCTTCCCAGGTAGAAATTAAGGGGAACAATAGCTATTTATACTCAGTGCTTGGCCTTGCATGTTATTTATGTCATATTAAGGGAACTAGAAAGGAACTAAAGGGAAAAAGAAAAAATGAAGGTGTGGTTTATACTCAGTTCTGCTTACCAAAGGTATAATTCACTAAATTGTTGTAGGTCACAGGTAGCTTCGGAGGAAAAAAATTTTATATCTGGAAAACAAAGATTTAAAACTCCCAGTAGTATTTCATATAAAAAACATAAAATGTTCATCCTCACTAGTTCATTCAGCCTCATGCTATTAATTCCTATTGATCTTTTTTTTTTAAATATATTTTTTAATTAATTTCAGAGAGAAAGGGAGAGGGAGAGAGAGAGAGAAAAACATCAGTGATGGGAGAGAATCATCAATCGGCTGCCTTGTGCACACTCCCTACTGGAGTGTGGCACAATCCAGGCACATGCCCTTGACCAGAATCTAACCTGGGACCCTTCAGTCCACAGGCTGACACTCTGTCCATCGAACCAAACCAAACCGGCTAGGGAAATTCGTATTGATCTTTTTGTCAGCAGTTTTATGAATTCAGTTTTTCTTAGTGTTCTGCAAATTCTCAATCAGTTTAATGGTGTGATCTGGAAGTTTATCCGAAACCTGTATTTTATTTTATTTATTTATATATTTTTTTGTTTAAAATGTTACATATGTCTCCTTTTTCTCTATTGACACTCCGCCCCACTCCCCCACCTGCCACTCTCACCCCTGAGGGCAAACCCCCACCACCCCAGTATCCGTGTCCATTGGTTATGCTAATATGCATGCATACAAGTCCTTTGGTTGATTTCTAGCCACCCCCGCTTCACACCCCCCATCTTCTCTCTGAGGTTGGTCAGTCTGTTCGGTGCTACCTTGTCTCTGGATCTATTTTTGTTCATCAGTTTATTTTGATCATTATATCCCATGTATGAGTGAGATCATGTGATATTTATCTTTCTCGGACTGGCTTATTTCGCTTAGCATAATGCTCTCCAGTTCCATCCATGCTGTTGTAAATGGTAAAAGTTCCTTCTTTTTTATGGCACTCTATTCATTAGCCAAACCAGCTAGGGCCCAAGTTGTTTTTACTAATAAATTTGTAATAAGCCTAGAAAGAATAAAAGTATTATATTTAATGTTGATAACTCTAAAAACATGTCTGTTTCAACAAACCACACTCAGATCAGCTTTAATAATTAAATTCTTGCCGAAACCGGTTTGGTGTCGGCCTGCGGACTGAAGGGTCCCAGGTTTGATTCCGGTCAAGGGCACATGCCGGGGTTGCGGGCTTAATCCCCAGGAGGGGGCATGCAGGAGGCAGCCCATCAGTGATTCTCTCTCATCTATCTTTCTATCTCTCTTCCCCTCTCCCTTCCTCTCCGAAATCAATGAAAATATATGTTTTTTAAAATAATTAAAAAAAATACTGAAAAAGAGTTTATTGCCTATGTTTTCTCTAGGAGTTTTATAGTTTCATATCTTACATTTAAGGGTGTAATCTGTGTTGCGTTTATTTTTGTATATGGTGTGAGAAAGTGGTCCAGTTTTCCCAGCACCAATTGTTGAAGGGCTTTGTCTCAAGGTTGTTGATTTCCTCTTTTTAAAAAAATGTTTTTACTGAGTTTTAGAGAGAAAAGAAGGGAGAGAGAGAAACATCAGTGTGAGAGAGAAACATTGAGCTGTTGCCTCCCACATGCACCCCTACCCAGGATTCTACAATATGAGCATGTGCCCTGACTGGAATTAAACCCATGACCTTTCGATGCACAGAATGAGGCATACCAGCCAGGGCTTGATTTCCTCTTGGATCCATTTGTTGCTTAGTAGCATGTTATTTTTTCTCCACATATTTGTGTGCTTTCCAATGTTCTTCCTGTAGTTGATTTCTAGTGTCTTGAAATTATGGTCTGAAAGGACATTTGGTGTGATTACAATGTTTTTTAAGGTATTGAGACTGGTTTTGTGGTTAATGTGTGATCTATTTCACTTTACCCATTGTATATCCTTGCCTCTTTTCCCATAAATTAATGATCATATAAGTGATGATTTACTTCTGGGCTCTCTATTTTATTCCATTGATCTAGTATATATCTGCTTTTATACCAGTACCATACTGTTTTGATTATTGTAGCTTTGTTTCAAATCAGGGAGTATATACCTCCCACTTTGTTCTTTCTCAAGGTTTCTTTGGCTATTTAGTGTCTTTTGTAGTTCCATATAAATTTTAGGATTAGTTCTAGTTTTTAGAAGAATACCATTGATATTTTAACAGCTATTGCTTTTGAATCTGTATATTGCTTTAGGTAGTAAGGACATTTTAACAATATTAATCCTTCCAGTCTATCCTTCTATTTATTTGTGTCTTCTTCAGTTTCTTTCTTCAGTGTCCTATAGTTTTCAGAGTACACCTCTTTGTTAAATTTATTCCTAAGTGTTTTATTATTTTTGATGCAACTGTTACTGGGATTGTTTTCTTAATTCTTTTTGGTGGAGTCTTTTTTATGTATAGTATCATCAGTGGCAAGTAGTGAGAGCTTTACTTTTTTCCTATCTGATGCCTTTTCTTTCCTTTTTTTTTTTTTTTTTGGTCTGATTGCTGTGTCTAGAACTTTCAATATCGTGTTTAATAGACGGGTGATAGTGGGCATCTTTGTCTTATTCCTGACCTTAGAGGAAAAGCTTCCAGCTTTTCACCATTGAATATGATATTAGCTGTGGGTTTGTCATGTATGCCCTTTGTTATGTTGAGGTATGTTCCTTTTATACCCACTTATAGAGAGTTTTTATCATAAAGGAATGTTGAATTTTATCAAATGCTTTTTCTATGCCTATTGAGATGATTATGTGATATTTATCCTTTATTTTGTTAATATGATGTATCACATTGATTGATTTACAGATTTTAAACCATCTTTCCATCCCTGGGATAAATCCTACTTGGTCATGGTGTATAATGCTTTTAATGTATTTTTCTATCTGGTTTGCTAATACTTTGTTGAGAATTTTTGCATCTGTGTTCATCAAGGTTATTTGCCTATAACTTTCTTTTGTTGTAATATTTCTGTTGGTTTAGGTATCAGAGCAATGCTGGCTTTGTAGAATGAGTTTGCAAGTGTTCCTCCCTCTTTAATTTTTTGAAATAGCTTAAAAAGGATAGGTATTAATTCTTGTTTAATGTTTGATAGGATTCACCTGTAAAGCCATCTGATTCTGCACTTCATTTGTTGGGAGTTTTTTATTATTGCTTCACTTTCATTGCTAGTAATTGGTCTGTTTAGATTTTCTATCTCTTCCTGAACCAGTCTTGGAAGAGTATATGCTTCTAAAATTTACCCATTTCTTCTAGATTGTTGAATTTGTTTACATTGTAATACTCTGTAACGATTCTTTGTATTTATGTTGTAACTTCTCTTTCATTTATGATTTTATTTGGGCTCTGTTTTTTTTGAAGAGTTTAGCTAAGGGATTTTCAATTTTGTTTATCTTTTTAAAGAATCAGCTCTTAGTTTAATTTATCTTTCCTATTGTTTTTTTAAATCTCTATTTTGTTTATTTCTGCTCTGATCTTAATTATTTCTTTACTCCTGCTTACTTTGAGTGTGTGTGTGTGTATATATATACACACACACACACACACACACATATGTATGTATATATATTTTATTGATTTCAGAGAGGAAGGGAGAGGGAGAGAGATAGAAATATCAATGATGAGAGAGAATCATTGATCGGCTGCCTCCTGCATGCCCCCCACTGGGGATCTAACCCAAAACCCGGGCATGTGACCTTGACTGGAATTGAACCTGGGACCCTTCAGTCCACAGGCCAACACTCCGTCCACTGAGCCAAATAGGGCAAGTTTTGTTCTTCTTTTTCTAGTCATTTTAGGTGTAAAGTTAGAGATTGTTTATTTGGGATTTTTCTTGTTTCTTGATGTAGGCTTGTACAGCTGTGAACTTCCCTGTTATGACTGCTTTTGCCTCATCCCATAAACTTGGAAAATTTATGTTTTTATTTTGATTTATCTCAAGGTTATTGATTTCCTCTTTGATCCATTTGTTGTTTAGTAGCATGCTGTTTTTTTCCACACATTTGTGTGCTTGGTAGTTGATTCCTAGTTTCACAAAATTGTGGTTGAAACAGAGGCTTGATGTGATTTCAGACACATCATAATTAAAATGCCAAAAATTAAAGACAAAGAGAGAATCTTAAAGGCAGCAAGAAAAAAGAAAACTGTTACCTACAAAGGAGTTCTCATAAGGCTGACACCTGATTTTTCATCAGAAACTCTACAGGACAGAAGGGAATGGCATGAAGTACTCAAGGTAATGGAAAGCAAAGATCTGAGACCAAGATTACTATATCCAGTAAGGCTATCATTCAAAATAGGTGATCAAATAAAGATCTTCCCAGACAAAAAAAGGCCAAAGGAGTTCATCACCACCAAGCTGGCATTACAAGAAAAGCTAAAGGGATTGCTGTAAGGGATTGCTGAAAAGAAGAAACAGAGAGAGAAACCTAGCCATACAGAATTAAAATGGCTATAAGTAAGTACCTCTTAATTATAACCCTCAATGTAAATGAATTAAATGCTCCAAAAAAGTTTCCCAGACAGACATCCTGGTCAGCCGAGCAGCGCTCCCACTGTGGTAGTGCACTGACCACCAGGGGGCAGCTTCTGCATTGAGCATCTGCCCCCTGGTGGTCAGTGCGCGTGATAGCGCCTGGTCGACCGGTCATTCTGCCGTTCGGTTGCTGGGCTTTTATTATATAGGATGATTAAAAAGAAATGAGAAACGATCATTTGCATTTAAACAATAATAGCCTTCACTACTTACATGTGCTCGTTGTATAATACATACACAATGAACATAATTACATTTGTGCACAAACTAGTAATGGATTTGAAAACCTGCTTATTGCTGTACACATCTATTCCAATGAAGTATAAGCCTAGTACTTCAAAATATCTATGTTTTAAATTGCTTTTCAAGAAAACATAATGACATTTGTGTTTAAGCTGACAAGAATGAGGCAGTAACTGCTGACATTGCAATCTGACTGAGAAATAATTATAGCAGGAAATGGAACATACTTCACTTTGAGAAACTCTTTAACCTTCAATTCTGAATGATAACTTTGCCAGGTAAATTATTCTAGGTTGTAGGTTTATTTCAGCCTGTGAAGCTGGCCTGTTACTCCTTTCTGACTTGTAAAGTTGATCCTGAAAAATCAGCCAAAAGCCTTTTGGCATTTCCTTTTTACATAATTTATTGTTTCCTTCTTGCTTTCTTCAAGATTCTCTATCTTTAACTTCCCATTTTAATAACGGTATGTCTTGGTGTTGGTCTCTTTGGATTCATCTTGTTTGGATCTCTTTCTCTGCTTCCTGGACTTGGATGTCTAGTTCCTTCCCAGGTTAGGAAAGTTTTCAGCCATTATTCAAATAAAGGTTCTGTTCCTTTCTCTCTTTCTTCTGGAAACCTTCTAATGCGAATGTTTGGGTGCTTGATGTTGTTCCAAAGGGTCCTTAAACTATCCTCATTTTTAAAAATTCTTTTTGCTCTTCTGATAGGTTTATTTCCACTTGCCTGTCTTCCAGGTCACTGATCTATTCTATATTGGCTAATCTGCTTTTGATTTCTTCTAGTGTATTTTTCGTTTAAGTTATAGTATTCTTCAGCTCTCCCTGGTTCTTTCTTTTTGTTAAATTTTTCCCTTTATTGATTAAGATATTACAAATGTGTCCTTATCCCCCCAATACCTGGTTCTTTATTATACTTTCTAACTCTTTGTTGAATTTCTCTCTAAGTTCCTGTATTTCACTCTCGTTTGGTGAGCATCCTCATAACTGTTTCTTTGAGTTCTTTTTTTTTTTAAGTTTTTATTTTGTGTGTTTTTTAATACAGATTTCAGAGAGGAAAGGAGAGGGAGAGAGAAATAGAGACATCAATGATGAGAGAGAATCATTGACTGGCTGCCTCCTGCACGCCCCCTATTGGGGATCGAGACCGCAACCCAGGCATGTGCCCCTGACTGGGATCGAACCCGGGTCACTTCGGTCTGCAGGCCAACGCACCAAACTGGCTAGGGCTCTTTGAATTGTTTATTGGGCAAATTACTTATCTCCATTTCATTAGGATTTTTTTTCTCTTATTTGAAAGATATTCTGGCATCTTCTCATTGCTTGATTTTCTTATGTTCATTTATATTAATTAGACATAATAGCTTCCTCTCCCGTCTTGAGAATATGCCTGTGTAGAAGCAGCCTCTGTGGCAAGCTGTCTGTGCCGGGTGCTTTCTGCAAGCCAGTTGGAGGTGAGCAGGTGCCTGAGCGTCCAGAGCGCTGGCGCAGCTTCACGCAGGGAGGCTGGGTGTGGTGATGCCCTGTCGATTCTGCTTACTCCTTTGTTCAGAGCCACAATGGGCTCTGGGCGGTGTGGCAGGGAATGTGCTGCAGCCATCTTGGAAGTAGGCCAGAGCGCCTGACTGGAGCTCCTGCCCTCCCTGCTCAGGTGGAGTGGGACGTAACAGGGGTACTCGCCAGCACCTCTGAGTCTGGAGTTCCTGCGGAGCCCAAAGAACTGGTTTCCAGCCTCCTCTGTTTGGTCTCTTTCATTTGTTGTGGAGAAGCTGTTTAATCAGCCCTCAGTTGTCTCTCGGGAGTAATTGCTCTGTATGTAGGTGTGTATTGCACTGTGCTGGTGGAAGAACGTGAATTGCCCGTCTTCCTACACAATGCCATTTTGGACCCTGTTTTGTCCTTTAGAAGCTTCTGTATATCAACTAAAGAGTGTATTCTCTTGTTCCCAAGAGGTTTGGAATCTTTTATTTTAAGAGGAGAGAAGGTTGAGATAGAATTAAAAAACAAGGTTTTCCTGAATAGCTGTCAGAATTTCAAATTATTTTGGCTAATTTGGCCTATTTTATTCAAAAGGCACAAGACGAAGGACCAAAATGTTTCTCTATATATTTAGCTAGAACTTCAAGGAAGGTACTTTTTGAGGACTTGGGAAAGTGAAGATCCAATGGTAGAGGCAAAGTCTCCTGAAAGTCGCCGTGGCGGAACGGAAAGACAAGTGATGTTAACTGAAAGCCCAGAAGGAGCGGGCATGGGGTTTGGGAGCTTTGGGGAAGGGAGTAGACGGGAGCTGGGCTGAGTGGAGAAAGTGGGCGGTGAAGTGCCAGGGAGTGGTGAGAAGGGCTTTGCAGGTGGAGGAGAGACTGGCTGTGTCCCACTCGGAGCCTCCAGCCAGCCTTGAGGCCTGACCAGGTATCCATTGTACAACGACCATTTAGGCTGCCACTTCCAGTAGAGTGCCCTGGCCAGGGCTAGCCGCAAGCCAGCAGCCAGGTGGAGGCAGAGGAGCAGGACCGTCAGGAGCAGGGGTGGAGAGATGGGGCCTGAGCTTGGGGCTGCCAGGGTTTGTGGGAGAATTTGAGCTGGAGAAGGGGGGTCAGGTGGGCATAACGCAGTGATGGCGAACCTTTTGAGCTCGGCGTGTCAGCATTTTGAAAAACCCTAACTTAACTCTGGTGCCGTGTCACATATAAAAATTTTTTGATATTTACAACCATAGTAAAACAAAGACTTATATTTTTGATATTTATTTTATAAATTTAAATGCCATTTAACAAAGAAAAATCAACCAAAAAAATGAGTTCGCGTGTCACCTCAGACACGCGTGTCATAGGTTCGCCATCACTGGCATAACGGGTGCTAGTAGCAACCATTGAGCCTTGTGTGGCTGAGCTGAGTTTAGAGTCCCTGCAATGTGGACCCGGGTGCCAGGTTGTTGACACATGTCTTCCTTGCACCTCACAGTGACTGTGCATGAGGGGCTGTCACTCTCAGTTTTCTGAGGAGGAGCCAAGGTCCCCAGGCCACTCTGTCAGGGAAGGGGACGGCTCCAACCTGGCTCTGCTGAGCGTCACTGCTCAGAGCCTGATGGAGCTGAGCAGGCCCAAGGGAAGGCCCTCCAGAGTCCCAGCTTGGGACTGGTGCCAAGGGCAGCGCTGTTTGATTCCCTGTGTCTATTTGGGTGGGGGAGGGGCATGTGTCTATTGGGCGGGGGAGCCACCCATGCCTCTTCCATGTCAGCACTTCACCCCTCCCGATACCCACCCACAGGCTCGGGACGTATATGAGGAGGCCATCCGGACCGTGATGACCGTGCGGGACTTCACCCAGGTGTTTGACAGCTATGCCCAGTTCGAGGAGAGCATGATTGCAGCGAAGATGGAGACCACCTCGGAGCTGGGGCGGGAAGAGGAGGGTGAGCTGCTGGGACAGTCCTGGGCCGGTAGGGAGAGTGGACTGGGATAGCCTGCAGGTACTGGGGGAGATCCAAGGGGCTGGGCAGTGGAGAGGTGTGCCTTGGGATCAGTCAGGCCAGCAAGGAGGGAGGAAGGGTGGGCAGTGCAGAGGGGTTTGGGGGAGTAACCCCAACTGAGGATACATCTCAAGCTTGGGCTGGACATAGGCTGGGTGGAGAGGGAGGGCTGGAGGGTGGCAGAGGGCAGCAGGGCAGGAGGGCTAGGGGGAATGACAAGGGCTAGGAGTGAGTCTGGGGTCGGGATGGCCTTGCAGCAGCTCAGGGAAGGAGTGCAGAGTGGACAGTGGGACGACTGGAAGGTCAGAACACTGGGCCACGGGCTGGAGGGAGAGAGGGCTGGGAGATGGAAGTATGTGCCGAGGCCCTCAACCCCACTCCCCTGGCCCTCCCCATGGGTCCCAGATGACGTGGACTTGGAACTGCGCCTGGCCCGCTTTGAGCAGCTGATCAGTCGGCGGCCCCTGCTCCTCAACAGCGTGTTGCTGCGCCAGAACCCGCACCATGTCCATGAGTGGCACAAGCGTGTGGCCCTGCACCAGGGCCGCCCCCGGGAGGTGCGTGATGGCCCTGCCCCTCAAAGCCCCACCCCATCCTCGCCTGCCACGGCCCCAGTTGTCCAGTCTGACCCCTGCCCCTCCTCCACAGATCATCAACACGTACACGGAGGCTGTGCAGACAGTGGACCCCTTCAAGGCCACGGGCAAACCCCATACGCTGTGGGTTGCATTTGCCAAGTTTTATGAGGACAACGGGCAGCTGGATGATGTGAGTCCATTTGCATTGTGTGTGTGTGTGTAGATGCCTCCTTGTTCAGGGGACTCGGACAGGTGGGTGGGCAGGTGAGTCTCAGCCGGACCTCTGCCTGCCCCAGGCCCGCGTCATCCTGGAGAAGGCCACCAAGGTGAGCTTCAAGCAGGTGGACGACCTGGCCAGCGTGTGGTGCGAGTGCGGGGAGCTGGAGCTCCGGCATGAGAACTACGACCAGGCCTTGCGGCTGCTGCGGGTAAGTGTCCCCGGGGTTCGGAGAGGGGAGTGTGCAGGCGTGTGACCCAGCCTGGACCCCCCTCCCAGCACCCCCCTCCGGTGTGTTTCTAGAAGGCAACAGCACTGCCCGCCCGCCGGGCTGAGTATTTTGATGGCTCGGAGCCTGTGCAGAACCGTGTGTACAAATCGTTAAAGGTGTGGTCCATGCTTGCCGACCTGGAGGAAAGCCTCGGCACCTTTCAGGTGAGCTGCCAGGGCCCAGTGCATCATGGGAGAGTGGTGGGGTTGCCAACTCAGCCCCAGGATGTGCTCTGACCTGCCCCTGCCCCTGCAGTCTACCAAGGCTGTGTATGACCGTATTCTGGACCTGCGCATCGCTACCCCCCAGATCGTCATCAACTACGCCATGTTCCTGGAGGAGCACAAGTACTTCGAGGAGAGCTTCAAGGTGAGGAGAGCCCATCAGGAGATCCCACCCTCATACAGTGTTGGCCCCTCTATTCGTTTGCTCAGGCTACTGTAACGGAGTGCCATGGGCTTAGGCACAGCAATTTATTATTGCGCGGTTCTGGAGGCTGCACGTCTGAGGTCAAGGGTTCATTCCTTCTGAGCCTCTCTTTGGCCTGTAGATGACCATCTTTGTTCTTGTGCCCCCCTGTTCATCGTGTCTGTGCATGTTTCTGGTGTCTCTGCATGTGTCCAGGTTTCCTCTTATAAGGACACCCATCATATTAAAAAAGGGGCACCCTAATGACCTCATTTTAACTTACTTTTTTAAATACCTTATTTCCAAATACAGTCATATTCTAAGATACTGGAGTTAGGCTTCCACATGAATGTCAGGGGTCATAGCCTGCCTCTGTGAGGGGAGGGAGGGTGCTGGTGTGGGTATGTGGGCTGTCCTTGCCCTGAGGACTCACACATGACTCCTCCTTTCTGGGCAGGCGTACGAGCGTGGCATCTCACTGTTCAAGTGGCCCAATGTGTCTGACATCTGGAGCACCTATCTGACCAAATTCATCGCCCGCTATGGGGGCCGCAAGCTGGAGCGGGCTCGGGATCTCTTCGAGCAGGCACTGGATGGTTGCCCCCCCAAATATGCGAAGAGTGAGGAGCACCAGTTGGCTCAGTGGAGGGTGGTAGGGTGGGGGGCCAGGCCACAGACTTCTAACCTGCCCTTGTCCTGCCACAGCCCTGTACCTGCTGTACGCACAGCTGGAGGAGGAGTGGGGCCTGGCCCGGCACGCAATGGCCGTGTACGAGCGCGCCACCCAGGCCGTGGAGCCCGCCCAGCAGTACGAGATGTTCAACATCTACATCAAGCGGGCAGCGGAGATCTATGGAGTCACCCACACCCGTGGCATCTACCAGAAGGCCATTGAGGTGCTCACTGCAGGGGCATGGGGCAGGGGGCTGCAGTTCCCTTAGAACAGCAGTCGCCAACCGGTGAGGTCCGAAAGGTTGGCGGCCGCTGCCTTAGAAGATGGGAGTCTTGCAGGCTGCACCTCTGAGCATGCCTGGACCTGGGGGCTGGAAGAGAGCATTCTGGAAGCTCAGGGACCAGCCTGCTGTTTTGGGATCTCCTGTGGCAGCTCTCCTCCCACCTCATGCTGTTCTTGGTGATTGGCATTACCAGGTGCTGTCGGACGAGCACGCCCGGGAGATGTGCCTGCGGTTTGCGGACATGGAGTGCAAGCTTGGAGAGATTGACCGCGCCCGAGCCATCTACAGCTTCTGCTCCCAGATCTGTGACCCTCGGGTAGGCATGAGCCCAGGGCAGGTGGGTGAGCAGGGGGAGGCAGCAGCTGAGCTAGCCAGCTCCTACATAGGCACCCCCACCCTCCACAGACAACTGGGGCCTTCTGGCAAACATGGAAGGACTTCGAGGTACGGCATGGCAACGAGGACACCATCCGGGAGATGCTGCGTATCCGCCGAAGTGTGCAGGCCACTTACAACACACAGGTCAACTTCATGGCCTCGCAGATGCTCAAGGTGTCGGGCAGTGCTACAGGCACTGGTGAGCAGCTGCAGCCACCCTTCACCCTGGTTGGGTCCACCCTGGGGCAACACACTCCCCTGCCTCAGGGCCTGTGGGTCCTGCCTCTGCCCTCTACCCAGCCTTGACCTCCTGGAACTGGGAGCAGCAGGTTCAACTCTGTACCTCCCTGCTTGACACTGGGAACTCCTTGAGGGCTGGAGCCTCGGGGACTGGTGGGGGTCCTTCAGCACATGGTGTGGCTGTAGAGAGAGCCCTCCACCGTGTCTGACGCCCCTTCCCACTTTCCCAGTGTCCGACCTTGCCCCCGGGCAGAGTGGCATGGATGACATGAAGCTACTAGAGCAGCGGGCAGAGCAGCTGGCAGCCGAGGCTGAGCACGACCAGCCCCCACGGGCCCAGAGCAAGATCCTGTTCGTGAGGTGAGGATGGGGGGCCGGGGGTGGGCGGTGGGAGCAAGCCAGTTCTTCCTCAGGAGGGAGGTTCCTGGGGAGGCCAGAGAAGTGGCCAGATCCACTGAACAGTGTGATTCCCACCCACCCCAGGAGCGATGCGTCCCGGGAGGAACTGGCTGAGCTAGCGCAACAGGCCAACCCGGAGGAGATCGAGCTGGGCGAGGACGAGGACGAGGATGAGATGGACCTGGAGCCCAATGGTGAGGGGCCAGCCAGCCCAGCAGGGTGGTGAGGGAGGCAGGAGCTGGACCCCCTTTTGGAGGGTTGCCAAGTGACCATGTCCCCTCCACCTTCCAGAGGTGCGGCTGGAGCAGCAGAGTGTGCCGGCTGCTGTGTTTGGGAGCCTGAAGGAGGACTGATGGCGCACTGCCCCCCCTCTCCCCCCCCAATGAAGCCTGTTTGTATGACTTGGTCTGAGCCTCCTTCCTGCCTGCCCCTCCTGCCACCCAGGTGCCTGCAGGGACTGCCAGCTCATTCTCACTCTGGCCCTGGGCCCAGCCCCCTCCACCCCGAGATTGGCTGGTGTAGGAGGTGGTGCAACTGGGCTTTGGGCCAGGGCACATGCCCATCCTCACCCTGCAGAGCCAGTTCTGGACTTGGGCTGCCTGAGGCCTCTGTGATCCCTGAGCCTTGGGAGAGGCGGGCCTTGCCCCCATCTGCCCAGGTCTCACCAGCCCCTGCCCCTGAGGTCTGTCTTGCCACCCCAGTCAGCAGGTAGAGATCCCCAGCTTCTCCCTGGGAGGACTGGTCAGCCAGCTTGAGAGGTAGACAGTCCCTGGGACTTAGCAAGGCATCTCTATCCTGGACAGGGGCCAGGAGCCGGAACTCCGCCATGGGCCACGCCATGGTGTGCCCTTAAGTTAAGCTCTGGGAAACCATTAGCAGGCTCTAAGCTCTTAAGGGATTTTAAGCATTTAGGGATGTAATCAGATTTGTGTCCTGAATAGGCCATGCAGGCTGCTGTGGGGGGTTGGCTTGTGATAGGAGGTGGCTGGGAGTATGGGGGGGCCCAGGCTGTTGACTTGGACTAGGTGTGGTCACGGGGACAGAGAGGCGATAAAGCACAGAAGAGGCTTTAGGGGGTGAAGTGTGCGGTATTGGATGGCACTGGGAAGCTGGTCCCTCCCTGGCATGTCAGAGCTACAGGGAGACAGAGCCCAGCCTGGCTCAAGCTTATGGTGTAGGGCCCGTTGGGCGTCTGGCCGTGCCAGGAGCTCTGAGGAGACAACACGGGAATCCCTGGTTCAGGGGCGGTAACCAGCCTAGAAATGTAGGCAGGCGGCTGGAAGAGATGATCAAGTTTAGCAGTTGGCCACAGACCAGGTGCCAGGCGAGGCAAATAATAACAGGCACGCTGGGGAGGAAAACAGTGAGCAGGGATGGGGAAGGCCGTGGGGAGAGGAGGGCTGCTCAGAGCCGCCTGTGTCCAAGAGGTCAGTAAAGGAGCTGAGAAATGGCGATGGGGATGGGGTGGGGGTGCTGGCAGGGGAGATGCGGCCTTGGCCAGAGCTGTGTCAGGGCCAGCAAGGGAACTGAGGAGACTGGGCAGGTTCAAGAGTGAATAGGAGACAGGAAACATTGTGGAAAACCCTCCTGGGCAGAGATCACCAGGTGCCCCAGCCAGCCTCTGAGATGCCAGCACTCAAGGTCACTTTAAATTATTTTATTCAAGAAGGTAGCGAGGACAGACGGGGGGCTAAGCTGAGCCCTGAGTCCCTGAACCTCCCAGCTCAGCCCCCACAGCAGGATGAGACGAAAATTAGAGGGTGGGGACTCCAGCCCCACCCAGACAAGGTTAGGGACAGACAGGACCCAGGAGTCCCCACTGAATGTCCTCCGAGAGGGTGGTGGCCAAGCACCACCCGGGCAGGGCTATTTGGGGGTACTGCTACCCTTCTTGGGGGTGGTGGGCTTCTTGCTCTGCCAGAGGTGCCCCTGGATGGTGAAGGCATCTACGCTCATGGACATGGTCTTGGCGGGGATCTGGGTGAAGCGCTTGCGGTCTGAGTTGTACTTGTAGATGCCTTCGACCATGGCGGGCGTGATGGTGCGGGGGCCGTAGCCTGCCAGCCGGGACAGCTCCTCTGTCTCCCCCGACAGAGTGTACAGGGCCCGGAACTGGCAGCTCGAATCCCGGAAGAGGATCAGGAAGTGGTTGGCCTTGCTCTTCTCAATTTCCTGGTGGGCAGGGGAGGCCGTCAGCCAGCACAGCCAGGCCCCCGCCCCTCCCGCTGGACCCCACCCCGGGCACAGACCTCAAGAATGCGGTTCTTCTGCGGCTCGTTCACCTTGCCTGCCAGGCAGCAGTGCGACAGGGCATTGTGGATGATGAACTTGTTGGACTTGGCGCTGGGCTCCTTGTACAGCCGGGGACCTAAGGGCAGGGTAGTCAGCAGGGATGACCAGGGAAAGGGAGGGCCCAGCACCGGCCACCTGGAGTCCCACTCACCCGTGTACTCAGGCACGGATGCCGGCGAAGAGGCATTGCTGCCGTTCTCCCAGTCACGGCCACCAGGAAAGCGGCTCGGGGACATGAGGCCTGAGGGGGACGGAGCCCTACACGGAAAGGGATGGGATGGAGATGCAGTCAGCGGGGGAGGGGAAGTGCAGCTGCCAGCCTGCAGTGGGACTAGGACGGAACAGCCTGCAGCCTCTGCAGAGGGGAGACGTGCGTGTACGCTGTACACTCCCAAGTCCATGCAGTGCCCTCGCTCTCCTGCCTCAGGCACATCCGTAGGTCCCGTCCCTCAATAGACACTCGCCCTTGGCCTTGTAGGTGCCCTTGCAGCCTTTAGTGGCAGATACGCACACCCATGCCCTGTCACGCTCAGAAGCTCACACGTGCACATACAGACTTGGAGAGGCCACCTGCCCCGGCCACGCTCACCGAGATGTGGACCTCTTCACGCCAAGGTTGTTGGGGGCCTCGTTGGCCACTGTGGACAGGGACAGGGTAGACTGGGAGTAGACCTTGCTGAGCCGGGAACCTAGGGAGAGAGTGGCATTGGATCAGACCCCACTCAAAGCCCCCTTACCTCCCGAAGTGCCCAGTGGGGCCTTGCCTGGCAGACTGGGGAGGGAATGCGAGGTCATCCCTGTCCCAAAACCCTCACCCTATGTAGCCCCGAGCAGAAATCTCGCACCCCTAAACGTACCCAAGGGGCTTCAACTATTAAGCCAGCTCTGCCCAACTGCCCTTACCCTACTGCAACCCCCACATCCCCAGGAAGTCTTCCCCTAGCAGGCAGGACAGTCCTACCCGAGATCTTCATCGCCCACATATGGCCCCCTGCAGCATATCCACCCCCTCCCCACCGGGTCCTCACCCAGCAAGCCACGGGCTGGGCTTCGAGCCAGGGCAGAATCATCACAGCAACCAGAGCGTGGCCGCGGGGCCCTCCGTCCACCCCGGCCTGGCCCGCCTGAGGCCCGCGGCCGCAGCACCTTGTCCAGGTCATCCATTAGCTTCAGCTGGGCCCGGCGTTCGTACTCCAGCCGTGTGAACTCCCCGCGCCGGGGGCCCGCCTCTTCTTCAGCTGGGGCCCTGGCAGTGGGGGCTGGGGGGCCAGGGGCCACCTCTTGGGCCAGCCTACAGGTGGAGGGAGGAAGCAGTCAGACAGGTGATGGGGTCTCTGGTGGCAGGGTCCCTGGCCTGTGCCCAGCCTCACCGTGCAGCCTCCTCCCTCTGCTGCTCTTTCTTGGCCTCCTGCCACTGTTTCCGGCGCTGCACCTCCTCTGCCCGCCGCTGCTGCCGCTCCAGCAGGCTGGCTCGCTTTTGGGCCATCTCGTCCTCGGGCTTGTCTTCATCCTGGGGGCAGGCACTGAGTCCAGCTGGTGTCTCTCCCCTGGCACAGCTACAGTCTGACCAGTCAGCCCAGCCCGCCAGCCACTCACCTGTACTCGCGGTTTTGTAATTGTTCTAGAGGCATTTAGTTGGCGCCCATGTTATACAGAGCCCCATGTGCTGGGTACTGACACACAGGCAGGGCAGACCTGGGTGCTGCTCCCGTAAAGCACTAGCCCAGTGGGGAAGGCAATGTGACACCACAGCGACCGGCAGCTGCCAGTCTACGTTTAGAGAGGCACCAAGCAAGGCTTCCTGAGGCAGCAACCCAGAGGAGGGCGGAGAGCAGAGAGAACGAGTACAAGCCCTGAGGC